>JAYKKO010000039.1:1326666-2653333 GCA_037074685.1 Glyphodes pyloalis
GTTTGTGTCTTTGCCGTGGCAAGGGCACAGACACAAACAAACAGGGTCGATCTTACCTTAATGATACCACCGGCAATCGATTGGTGGAGCTAATTTATGATTTAAGTTTTTATGTTATTTTGTTTATTGATAAAATAATATTGGATCTATTATCAGACCTAGGGTAGGCAGTGTCTTTCTGTCTTTATGAAACGCACGCCACTGAGTATAGGTCTGGTAGTTTCGGATAAAAGTGGCCGTGACATACGGACGGTCAGACAGACAGACAGACATGACGAATCCATAAGGGTTTCGTTTTGACTACGGAACCTTAAAAATGAGAAAGTTTTCGATAGGTCTAATTGAGATGAAGACACCATTCACAAACAATTAAAAGGTCTAAATGCCGTCAAATATTTTTATAAATAAACTAGCTGTCCCGGCGAACTTCGTAACGCCTATTCTTTTTAATTTCTAAACTTTTAAACCTTCCTGGACCTCCACAATTATTTCAAGACCAAGATTATCCAAATCGGTCTAGCCGTTCTCGACTTATAGCAAGACTAACGAACAGCGATTCATTTTTATTTATAAGATAAATAAATATTGGACAACATCACATACATTGCTCTGATTCTGTGGTAAGTAGCTTATGCACTTGTGTTACAGAAATCAGAAACAACGACGACCACTACACCCAGACCCGAGACAATATGGAAAAGTTAGTTTCCCATATTGACCCGACCGGGGATCGAACCCGGAACCTCAGAGATGGCGCTCGCCAAAGTCAGGCCCGCTCGCCTCTCGGCTACGGAGATCGTCAAATATAATATATATAATATTATTTAG
The DNA here is from genome assembly GCA_037074685.1 of Glyphodes pyloalis. NCBI lineage: Eukaryota > Metazoa > Arthropoda > Insecta > Lepidoptera > Crambidae > Glyphodes > Glyphodes pyloalis. The sequence goes on from JAYKKO010000039.1 coordinate 1,327,495, forward strand.
TGGACACGCTATTATATTATGTCTGACCATCCGTATATCACGGCCGCTTTTATCCGAAACTACAAGACCTATACTGTTATGTACGAGGGTGGGTCAAAAAGTTCGCGGGATGGAGGGTAAAAAGTAAAAAATAAAACACAAAAATATTTTTCTTTCTCAATGTATTCCCCCTTAACTCTAATACATTTATTAGACCTATCAATTAATAAATCCCTTGGAAAAAAAATTATTTCTCTTTGTCGTCAAAATAGGCCGAAATTGCGCTCTTTACTTCTTTATCGCTGGAAAATTACTTCCCTCGAAGCTCTTTTTTGATTTTTGGGAACAAATAATAATCACTTGGAGCTAAATCTGGGCTATAGGAAGGATGTTCCAAGATTTCGAAGCCCACTCTTTAAACAGCAGCCATCGCAACTTGCGCCTTGTGCACGGGTGCATTATCGTGCAAAAGGAGCACACCCTCGGTCAATTTTCCCCGTCTTTTCTCCCTCACAGCATCTCGCAGACGTTCTAATAGTGCTGCATAGTACTCTCCAGTTATAGAAACACCCTTTTCTTTATAATCAATAAGGAGGATTCCTTCTGAATCCCAGAAAACAGTAGCGATGAGTTTTCCAGCCGACGGAGACACTTTGAATTTCTTCGGGGGTGGTGTGCCCTTTTTGTGCCACTGCATAGAGTCTTGTTTAGACTCAGGCTCATAAGGAGGAACCCAAGTTTCATCTCCAGTCACAATCCGGTTCAAAACTTCATCCTTTTGTTCACCACAGAGCGCCAAAAACTCGCGACAACACTCGACTCGCCGCTGCTTCTGGTGTGGCGTGAGCATTCTCGGCACCTACCTTGCACACACCTTTGACATGCCAAGATGGTCGTGTAGGATGTTCAAAATGGTTGAAGCTGATACTCCAACCATTTCTGGCATCTGTTTCTTCTTTAAACGGGCATCTTCCAATATTATTTTTCAAGTTTTTTGAAGTTTTCTGCCGTGGTTGCCTCGACTGGCCGCCCCGGCCTCGGATCATCTTCAATCGAATCCCTGCCTTGCTTAAACAGGTTGTGCCGCTTGTAAACCATGGTTTTACCAGGGCAAGAGTCCCCGTAAACAGAAGACATCTCTTCCAAAATAGTCTGGGGAGGTTTTCCTTGCTTGGTAAGGAACTTAATGACTGCGCGAAACTCAATTTTCTCCATGTTGCAAATTTTCTTCCGGATTGACTTGTTGATTGATGTGTAGCTCAGTGAATTATGACCTATTTTTTTTTAAACTTTGTATTTATACTCTTAATTAGTGTCACAACTAGTGTAGGTAGTAAAAAGTTGCCCTTCCCCCCTCCATACCCCTCATTCCGGGAACTTTTTGGCCCACCCTCGTATGTAGATGAATTCCTGTGAACCGCATTAAGGTTTTCAACAAAAAGATCAATAAATTTCGCACATCAAAACAAAACCATATGACTTGGTCATAAGTGTTCTACACATAGCTATAAGGCTTAAACACAAAGATTCCAGCCAATACACCATAGATGTGAAATTGTTTTAGATCCGACGGAGGACGTAGAAGTGATAGAGCAAGACGGCAATACTTGCACCGCCCCCGCGCCTGAAGAGGATGCGGAGCCGGAGAAAGAGAAGGAGAAGTTAGAAGAGTACGTGAACGACCGGGGGATAAGGTTCACGCCCCAAGAGGAGACGCTGAACCTGCAGCCTTATGGTCTCGTCTGCGTTAGAGAATTGTTTAGGTAAGCTTTGAGGTTCTGTGGCAGTTATGTATAATACCTACAGATAAAAGCTTGTCAGACTACACGCTTGGACTTTGCACCGCCCTTATGTCGTACGCATAAGACCTAATATCGAACTGCAAGAGTTTACTTTGATCTATTTTCCGCGGTATGCCGCTTGAAATTTGTTTAGTATTTCCTAGGTCAATACCTAATTAATTAATTTAGTAATTAATGTGTCTGTGACTTTGTAGCGTAATTTCGGGATACAAAGTATCTGTTATTGTATAAAATATGTATATAATATATATACCTATATAGAATAGCATTATATATATATATATATATATATATATATACCTATATAGAATAACATTATATATATTTTTATATTATATGTTATTCTAGTATCCAATATCTTCAGCTACCAAATATCATCAAAATCTAAGTACTCGTATTTAAGTAGGTATTATGGTACGATCATAATCAATTAATTTATTCATGTTGGTTACAAGTAACAGATGATAACAGATGAATTGATGATTATGCATCGTCAAAATAAATATAAACTAAAATATAATCTACAGCCGGTTCGTAACCTAATTTTAATCGTTGTTTCTGTTTCCATACCACAAGTGCTTGAGCTACTTACTGTTTAATTAAGTCAATGTGTGTGTAATGTAGCCTGATATTTATAAATTATACTAGCTGTCCCGGTGATTGTAACCTTTTAAATCTTATCTGGATCTCCACAATTATTTCGAAACCAATATTAGTTAAATCGATCTAGCCGTTCTCGAGTTTTAACGAGACTAAAGGACAGCGATTCATTTTTATACAAGACTAGCTGTCCCGGCGAACTTCGTAACGCCTATTTTTTTAGTTTCTAACCTTTTAAACCTTCCCTGGACCTCCACAATTATTTCAGAACCAAGATTAACCAAATCGGTCTAGCTGTTCTCGAGTTTTAGCGAGACTAACGAACAGCGATTCATTTTTATATATAATGTATTTTTAATGCATGGTAAAGTGTATTTTTAATTATTACATAGAGCATTCTTTACTTCGAAAAAAATTGACTTATACGAACTTTTAACCCCTTTTTAACCCTCTTAGGGGTAGAGTTTACTAAAATCCGTTCAGTTGTCAGCAGTTGTCTATACTCAATGAAAACCTAACTTATATATCTGCAGTTTGTGTTATAATTTGTAAGATTTCTGAATAATCAGTAAATGGTTTATCACCTTTATTTTTATATAGATTTTTTACCCCTTTATTTCTGTTTACAGGTTCCTAATATCCCTTTGCAACCCCCTGGACTCGCAGAACACGTCGGCGATGGTGCAGCTGGGGCTGTCGTTAGTGGGGACAGCTCTGGAAGTAGGCGCAGACCAGGTCGCGAAGTATCCTTCGCTTTTCTTCCTCGTCAAGGATCCGCTTTGCAGGAATTTGTTGAGTGTGAGTGTTTTTACTTAAAACGTGTAGACATCGTTCTTGATATTAGCGATATCCAATTCGTGACCCATAAAACTCTTTAGAGATGAAAAACAAAGTCGGTTCATATGTGACGAAGTTATCGGCAAACACACGTATAATTAATAGGGCTTAAGTCAATTCACCGAATCTATTTCGACCGACGATACGTTGTACCGAATATGGTTTCGCCGAACAGTATAACTTTGTATGGTGCAGCTAAAATGTTCGATGAAACGTAACGTCGCGGTTTAAAAAGATTCGGTAGAAGATTATGACCCCTAATAAATATAGGTACCTACATACCGACATACAACAACAAAATACAACCTCCTTTTTTGGAGTCGATTAAAAAGTCAATGTGTACATAAGTGAAATTCGTGACGTCATGGTTTCATATTTTCAGTTTTCAGTTCTGATAGGTATTTAAAAATATCTCAACTGACTAATGACCGGTTCCAATATTTTACGATTCGTAATGTGTCAACAATGACTTACCGTTTTTCTCCGACCGTCTACGAGTCGTTACTACCGTTACATAGTTTACTTTCCATACCAGCTGTCATCCATCAGTCGTTCGTCGGTCGATTTTAGCTTACGCTTCGTATTATTTATTACTATCCGTAAGTAGAACGCATCGTAACCAAGCATACTCCCTATTGAATGTTTTATCCATGTTAACTGTGTCCAATGTAATGCAAATTATACCATCTTTTTATTCCAGTTGCTCAGCACAGAGAGGATATCAATATTCGCTCTCGATCTCCAAGTGTCGTTCCTTCTCTTCGAAGCATTAAGGTTCCAGCTCAAATATCAAATGGAGGCATTCTTCAAGAAGATCATCGAAATAGTATCCATGGACACATCAAAAGCAATCTACGAGCTGAAGGAAATACACCACTTAGCCCTGGAGAGTCTAGCTCAGTTATTTAGGATACCTGGATTCTGCACAGAGCTGTATTTGAACTACGATTGCGATGTATACTCAATGAACGTGTTTGAGGAGCTTACGAAATTGTTGTCAAAGAATGTTGTATCGTCGACTGCGTATAATATACATTCTTTGTCTTTGGAGGCGCTGTTGACAATAATAGATGCGATTGAAATGGGTACGCAGCCTAAGTTGGAGGGTAAGAGCGAGACGGAGATAGTGAGTGCAGTGGAGGAGGAGAAAGAGACGAAGTTTGGACGCGGCGGACACGTGTCTTTGGAGTTAGGTGAGTGGATGGATAGATATATACTCACATGACAACATTTACAGTCATAACTCGAAATTCAATATTTCAAATAGAAGCTAATTGAAGGTTAAAATAATTGTAGTACAAAAACTGTTTTTATTATTTGAATAATAATGCATTACCTTAATAAATAAAATGTCTTTTTAATTATTTACGTAACCTCAGTAGTTTTGGTGCTACGATTTTTTAAACTTTCAAATCTCTTTTACTGAAAATGTCTAATTTTGAGTACAGTCGCCGTCAGATATATCGGAGCAGACAAAGTGACCAAATACTTCTGAACAGTAAAAATGACAAAAAGTTCCATACACCAAAAGTTACCATTAATATCTGAACATTCATTACTTCAATAATATCTGAGCAGATGCTAGTTAATAATTTCTATACACACAACTTATCAATAATATCTGGACACTCATCTATGCAGGTGACGTTATGAGTGTTCAGATGTTATTGGCATCTGCTCAGATATTATTGCTCAAATATACGTTACATCTAACAGAATGAAGAGCTAGGTTACCTTTTTGAAACAGTTAAACAATAAATTACCTACCTACATACTAAATCTAAAGAAGTAAATTTTATGTAATGTTGCACGATTCAGTGAAAATTTATTGTAGTTGGGTAGGTAAAGTGTGGAAGTAGCTTGTGTGTGGCAAAGCGTTGCTTATCATCAACTTTACTTCCACTTTACGTCAAGTAAAGAGAGGCACAACAAGGCCAATGTCGTGATTTTGGACGTATCTCGCTTAAGCGAGGTATGTGGAGTGTAATATGATGTGTTCTATTTATCATAAACGTAGTAAAACTAGTACTCCCCCGGTTTAATGGTGATTAGTTCCGCCGATTTAGTTTTTGTAGCGGCCGTTGAGTTTTGAATCCGCCTCGGCAAACTGTTACGATCGTGTGAACTTTGTCTAATCTTGATGCCTACACTTTCACTTTAAAATTATCACTAATGCAAACAATTACACATAAAATCAGACATTAATAACAACTATTACTATTTAAAATTAATTAAAATTACACAGCGGAGACATTTGACAGCTGTCTCCAGTGTTGCCGTTAAAAAAAAATACACGTTGTCACGTTGTCATGTACATGTTGTCATGTGCGAATAGTGACGTTTTTCGCCCGGAGGGGTAGGCAGAGATCATTATTTTCCGCCGCCCACGATATTCAGCGAAGCCTCTCAGCGATCCACTATGGGATTTTACTTAACTACCTGCCGCCCTCCACTTTGGTGACAAGGCGGAAGTTTTTTGAGTTTATTTTTAACAAACTTACAAAAATACAAATCTTTCCTGAATTACTGTAGATAATATAATGCCTTGATTGTCTAGTTAGTGCACGTTCTTTAAATCCATTATCTTTGGAAATCTATAAGTGTTGATATAAAGGGGTATATTGTATGTTTATTTTAAAACGCACTGAACTCTTCAGGGGGTATGGACGACGTTTCCGTAGTCAGCGACCACGTGACTCACGACATCAGCCAGTACTTCGTGAGCGGACGAACCGGACGACACAAGCCCTCCTCCGCCCTCCCCACAGAGGCCGAGCTGGACAACATTAGGAATATGAAGAAGGTATAACGTGTTATGTAGGAATATAGGTATTTGTTTTAGGTTTTTGACAACCTCCGTAGCCGAGAGGCGAGCCGGCCGGACTTTAGCATTGCACCATCTCTGAGGTCCTGGGTTCGATCCCTGGTCGGGTCAATATGGGAAACCAACTTTTCTATATCGTCTCGGGTCTGGGTGTTGTGGAACCATCGTTTTTTCTGATATCTAACGCAAGTGCGGAGGCTACTTACCATAAAATCAGTGCTGTGTATGTGATGTTGTCTAATATTTATTTACCTTATCAATACCATACATGCCATATTTACTCATAATATGCTTTTCAAACACGACAATGATGTAGTCAGTCAGCTCGTGAGCACGGTTGGTGCAACCTAACCGAAATGTCAGGCAGTAAGTAGTTCGTATTAACTACTGAAAAATGCTGTCTCGTATTGACCCGTTAACTTTTTTTAAATGTTTGAAATGGAACGCGAAAGTGTTTTATATGTACACAACAATGATGGTTTTTAAAAATCTAATATCTTATTTTAGAGGTACGGTCCACACCACGTCAAAGTAAACACTTAAGTTCGATATTCGTTTTTATGCGCCTAACAATAAGGGCGTACAATTTATGTTGCACGGCCGTACCCGTTTCTCGTCATCTACTATTGCCTCTACCTAAAGGTAGTCTGAAAGAGGTCGCTTCCTAGCGCCGTTTTGACTAGACTAGTTATATGACCGTATAAATCCCTACTAATATTATAAATGCGAAAGTAACTCTGTCTGTTTGTTACGCTTTGCCGCTTAAACCTCTCAACCGATTTTGATGAAATTTGGCACAGACAATCTTTAGACCCTGAAAAAGGACATAGGCTACCTTTTATTGTGAAAAAGAAACCCTGTAATCGACGCGAACTAAGTCGCGGGCACAGCTATTGTACTATAATTTGTCTATTAAGTTTTTGTGCAATAAAGTATATCTATATATCTATCTATCAACAGTGGGTGACACAAGGCACAGAGCTGTTCAATCAAAAGCCGGAGCGGGGCATAGAATATCTGCAAGAGCACGGTGTCTTAAAAACTCCTTTGGACCCGCACGAAGTTGCTATTTTTCTCAGAGAAAATCCCGATTTGGACAAGAAGATGATTGGTAAGCATTTTAAATCATTTTTCTTCGAGTCTTATTTCAATACATTCATATGCCTCCTCCACACTACTCGCGAAGTTGAACGAAGTTAGACGAATACGATAGTGTAGAGAGGCACTTCGGCTCGCCTCGTGCTCGCCGCGTCAAACTTTGCCTCGCCTCGGGTGAACTTCGCCGAGTAACTTCGCGAGTAGTGTGGAGCAGGCAATACATTTTTGACTACTACTTTCATATATTTTTAACCATGTGTCCATATCATGCTTCATTCCGGTTTGAGATATCCATTGGGGTGTTAAATCAGACACTAATGATTAGGTCTATATAAAAAAAGATACGTTTAGCGAAGTTCGTTCGTTCATTCAAGACAGTCCGCAACCCGCCGATGCCGGGCCACTTCAATGAGGAATGTCCATGTAAAACATGTTTTGGAAATTTTAACTTACACGGCGTGGAGATAAGATTTTGTTACTTTAAAATATTTAAAGTTCGCTGATGCGACTTAGTATGAAGTAGGTACTATTAAAAATTATAAAAGTCTTGTTTGGTTTTTAAACTGATTTATTAAGAAAAGCACAAAAATTGATTACTGGTCAAAACAGAATCATAATTGGTCAAAAAACTAACGAGTTCTAGCTTTTTAAAGTAGAAATGCCCGTTTCACTCACGAAATCAAATTTTTCTATGACATTCGTGACCACTTTTTAAAATCAATTATGAAACTTTAGAGGACACACTTAAAAAAACAAACTTCTCACCTATCTTTATTGTTGATGACCCAAACTATGCAACAAATCTTTTTATTAAAATAGTCTCTGAAGCAATTACAATAAATAGCTCTTATGTTAAAATATCCTCTAGAAAGAGAGCTCTAAAGCCATGGATTACTCCTGGTCTTTTAAGATGCCTTCGAACTAGAGATAGGCTTCATAAAAAATTTAAGAAAAACCCAGAAAATCAAATCCACAAGGTAACTTACACTAGGTACCGTAACTTTTGCTCTGCAATCATCAAAAAAACAAAACGACAATATGACAGTCAAGAACTCATTAAGGCGAGAAACAACCCAAAGCTACTCTGGGACAACATCAAAAGAATAACAAACACTAGAAAGAGTGGGGACCCTGAGACCAAATTGACAACTTTGGCACGCAGCACTCTCGAATCTAGTAACCAGGTAAACGGATACTTTGTAAATATTGGTGAAGAACTTGCTCGTAAATTTCCCAGTAAAACACAACTGGAACAAGCTTCCACATCAACCGGGCAGCCATCCTCATTTGTTTTAGCAGATACAGATGCCGATGAAGTAAATACTATTATTTTGTCTCTGAGGTCCAATGCTGCTACTGGTGGAGACGGCATATCATCACTCATCCTTAAGAGATACTCTAGTATATTCTCACCTGTTCTCTCGTACATATTTAATTTATGCTTTTCGAAAGGAATTTTCCCTACAGCGTTAAAAAAAGCCGTAATATTGCCTGTGCTGAAGGGTGGTGATGGATGCCTGGTCAATAACTATCGCCCAATCGCCATACTTCCTGCCATATCTAAAGTATTGGAACGTGCTGTTAATAATAGGTTCACTAAATATTTAGAACATTACAATCTGTTATCACCACAACAATTTGGTTTTAGGAAAAATAAATCAACGTCAACTGCAGTTCATGAGCTTCTTGATGTGATAGTCAAGTCCTTAAATGCAAACAGGAAAGTTATTACTGTGTTCCTTGATCTTACTAAAGCCTTTGACACCGTTCCTATTTATATGCTCATACAAAAACTTGAACATTTGGGTGTCAGAGGCTCTCAATTGGATTTTTTCCGGAGCTATCTCACTGACAGGTGTCAAGTTGTGAAACTAACTAATACAATAAGTGATGAACTTCCTATTAATTACGGAGTGCCCCAAGGGAGCATTCTTGGGCCAACTTTATTCTTGACGTTTATTAATGACCTCAGCAATCTTATAATACCCCATTGTCACATAGTTTCTTATGCTGATGATACAGCACTCACTTTTGCGGCAGACTCCTGGTCTGAGCTACAACTTGTCTTACAAGTAGGTTTTGACACTGTGTTCACTTGGTTGAAAAAACACACGCTTACATTAAATACCACCAAAACAAAATTTATTCAATTTTCAATAAGCTCCAGAACACAACCTTTAACTACTCTATCGCTAAGAGCGCATACCTGTTCAAATCAAAACACCTCAATATCGTGTCAGTGCCCTATGATTGCATCAGTAGACACAATTAAATATTTAGGTATAACACTAGACAGGTTTCTTGACTTTAAGACTCATATTAATCATCTCACGTGTAGAATGCGAAAACTTATTTATATATTTAAAATCTTAAGACATGTTGCAGGCCCTAAAGTTGTACTAAATGTATACTATGCTCTTTGTCGCTCAATTCTTGTTTATTGTATTTCGTGCTGGGGCGGAGTCCCTAAAACTATATTGAAACCTTTAGAAATCGCACAAAGAGCAATTCTCAAAGTAGCCACTTTTCGCCATATTCTCTTTCCTACAAAAGAACTCTATGGGTCCTGCAATGTGCTGACTGTACGACAACTTTACATACTGGAAACAATTCGTATCCAACATCGAAAAACTCCCTATAAGCAAATAACTAAACGTCGTAAACATAAAATCTGTACGGTACCAACCACTAATCACTCTTTTACACATAGGTTTTTCTATTATCTAGGTCCGTTCTTATATAATAGAATAAATAATGTGCTCCCGTTATATTCCCTATCTTCTTATGATTGTAAAAATAGCCTGCGTTCCTTCCTCTTAAACAAAACTTATGATGAAACTGAAACATATTTATGTATAGACAAATGAAAGTTAACTCACACACGAACACACACATACACAAACTCTCACACACACACACACACACACACACACACACACACACACACACACTCCCTCACACACTCACTTTTACACACACACATGCCCATCTTTTACCTAAGTTTAAAATAATCTTTATATTTTAAGCATGTATTCTTAAACAGATCTTCAATAAATAGATGTTTACTCTTCCGTGGTGGTTGGAGCCTGATGACCTGTATTACAGGTATGCTACTCATACCTATCACAGGCGTCAGTCTCTCACAAACTTTCACTGTGTCATACATTCATTGTGTATTAACAAGAAAAATTTTTAACTTGTATTGTAACCTTTGTTTGTTTGTGTTGAGAAAATAAAGATTATTATTATTATTATTATTTATTATTACTTTGAGTTTATTTTTGTTAATTTATAGATATGAAATTTGGCAGAAATATAGCTCAAAACTTGGGTTAAAATATTGACTTCTTTTTGTTTCGAACATAAGGGGAGATAGGGGTAAAAACGGCCGAACGAAGTCGCAGGAACAGCTAGTATTTTAATAAAAAAAGAAGTCGTGCAAGTTCCCTCTGCCCATACTATTTATCACTTTGAGTTTTTGCTAATCATAATTCCAATCTATCAGGTGAGTACATCTGCAAACGCTCCTCCCGCGGCGAGGACGACGAGGAGGGTGGCAGCAGCGTCCTATCTGCCTTCGCGGACAGCTTCGACTACGCGGGGCTCCGGATCGAGCAGGCCCTTCGCATGTACCTGGAGACCTTCCGGCTGCCGGGCGAGGCGCCGCTAATCTTCCTCGTTATGGAGCGGTTCGCGGAGAGATGGCATGTGAGTCTACGTGCCATATGAAAGTTCGTTAGAGGTCATTCAACCCGCCGTATGAAGTGAGGCGGTTGCGTATAGTGCGCGCGGAAGCGTTAGTCACCGCCTGTGGCTTGCGGCAAGATCGAGGAGGGGGCAATTGGGAAGACGCTTGACAAAGCGCGCATAAGAAAAAAATATTAGCCGTGCCGACCAGGATCTATAACTTGTACTTTTAGTTTTTAAGAAATTACAAGTAACATTATAATTTACTTATGGAGTGCAATAAATAATATGAATATGAAATCTAAGGGCAAATAACACAGAATGAAAGGTTACAATCTTGTGTTCTAATAGATAAATCTTATAAATGTTATCTACATCTCGGCAAAATGTAGGGGAAATTATTTTTTTCTGTTTCGTAAAATATTTTAAGTTTGATTGTGCGGCGTGAATCACTATAAAAAATATTAAACATTATTTCCCTAAAGCTGCTCTCGATGTTTGCGCTTCCAAAATAAAGCTTTTCTTGTTTCGTTCTCCAGTCCACAAACGGCGAGCCGTTCGCGAACACAGACGCCGCGTTCCGTTTAGCGTACGCCGTTATAATGCTGAACATGGACCAGCACAACCACAACGCGAAGAAACTGAACGTGCCCATGACGGTGGAGGACTTCGTGAAGAACCTGCGCGGTTGCAACGGCTCTGGTGACTTCGACACGCCCATGCTGGAGGCTGTCTACCATTCCATCAAGTGAGTCTTATTTTTTTATTATACTTCAAGATTGACCGCATCCCACCTGATGTTAAGTGGTAATGAGGTCCTAGCTTAAGGGCGACAAGTACAAGATAATAAATCTGTAACTGGACTTGTCGCCCTTACCTTGAAATTTTGACCCCTGCTGCTAATGTAGCACCCCCCAAGAGCTCTGGAAACCTTACTCACACGCAGGAACACAACAACACAGAAGTCATTGTTATTTGGCTGCGGTTTTCTGTAAGGTGGAGGTATTTCACTAGTTGGGCTGCTCCAGTTCGAGCGATAAGTCGATAGCGACTAGGCATATATATATAGGGCATAGGCCCTACCTCTCTTGTTTATAGCCCGACATTGCCCACTAAAACATCCACATATGGTCCCCTCATAAGGTCATTGTCTCGTTAATCCTATTGCCCTAGTTCGCTCATTGCCCGTTCTACAAACTTCATTTCCCACTTTTGAAACGCATTTCCCGTTTTTAAATCACATTACTCGTATACTCATGTACCTGATCAATCGCTCTTCCAGTTTTAAATAAAACAACAAATAAGTTTAGTATTCCCACGTCCCCAGTTTTGATGAAAAACAGTGTAAAATAATCATCTATTTATTAATTAATAGACGGACTTCGTCCAACGGTTATATTACCGAAAAATATAACATGCTTATTTTTTCTATTATCCTCAAAATAAAAATGTACTAAGATACTTTGCTTAAAACTCTCCTCAAATTTACTTATTCGTACACGTCATATCATATATTTTTTTATTTGTTGATGTAAATTACATCAGTAATACTAATGAATGAAACGTCTATATAATGCAACTGACGCTATCTTCCGGTTTCACTATGAAATTCGTAGTATGAATGTCTGATTTTGTAGGAAAAGTATGCAATTTTTTTAATACATGCATAAAACAGTCAAAAATGTGTTGAGATGCGACTGTTAGGATATTTTATGTCCTTATCTATATTAAATAACTATCTCAGCGAGTCACGTGGTCTTAGCTTGTAACTGGCTCGGATGGCCATCTTTTGTATCACGAAACTAGTCTGTAGGTCGGCTGCAGACCCTCATAAAAGTAGAACATACATGACGCTGTGAAAATAGATAAAATAAACCATTCTTGCCGTCTCCACATTAGTCAGTTGCCTTATTTTTCTTACAGCATACGCCGTCAAACTAGTGTTGACCTGCTTTACATTAAGTAAAAGGTGGTTCCTTGTAAACTAATGTACAGTCAGCGTCATATAGTTCGTGATACTCAGGGTACTCTAATAAATAGACGCAACTAAAAAGTCAATAGTATCGGTACACACAAAGTTTTCTTATTGTTGTCAACAGTTTTGTCGCTCAAAAGGTCGACACACTCAAAATGTCATATAAATCGGCTCAGTCAAACTGCCATTAATATGGTTACAGTCTTCCCGCCAATGGTATCCAAACATTCTAAGTGTTCAAAAATATGAAACACATTAGAAAAATAAACCTTACTGCTATACTTTTTAAATATTATTTTCCTCATCAATTAGTTTCAAAAAATGTAAACACAAAGTGAAAGCGATAGAAACTACTGCTGTCCTTTTCATTTTAAGCCCGACGTCATAGACTTCTCTTTTGTTTTGTATAGAACTTCAGAATTTCTTGCATAGCCATTTATGATATCTGGGGGCACGGCAGTGGGGAGGACCAAGTCAAGCAAAAAAAAACCGGCACGGCCGTACCATCCTTTTCAGGCCATTTTCGATCCCCTATGGCTTCCTTGTAGACAAAACTAGAAACTTAATTTTCAGTACGGACGATATGTCTCAAGGTATGTTACAAAAATATAAGCAATAAACAGCTACAGCTAAATAGATGTTAACCTCAATGATAATGAATATGAGTTATTAGGTATATTTCGTATTTAATTTTACTTGTGTACCTAACTGAAATAAACACATTCCGTATTAACGATAAACTGAGCAGTTCTGATAAAGCTACTTTCGAACGTAACAAAAGACGTAAAAAATCCAATACTCAATACTCAATACTCAATATTTTTATTGCATCTTTAGTGTTTACAAGGTGGTAACTTATCCAAATCGCATAATAAACCTATTTTGGCTATTTCACTGCACTGCCTCTAATATTGCACTTCACATTGATACGACTGATGGGTAGTTGATGGTTAGTTGACATACACTGACAGATAATAGAATTACATTCAAACACTAAATCTAGTGTGAAAATCATCAGCCAGCATGAAACCTCAATACGCGATTGCGTAATGAGGTTTCATGCTGGCGTATTTCTCTAATGTGTTTCATATTTTTGAACACTTAGAACGTTTGGATACCATTGGCGGGAAGACTGTAACCATATTTATGGCAGTTAGACTGAGCCGATTTATATGACATTTTAGGTGTGTCGACTTTTTGAGCGACAAAACTGTTGACAACAATAAGAAAACTTTGTGTGTACCGATATTATTGATTTTTTAGTTGCGTCTATTTATTAGAGTACCCTAAGTATCACGAACTATATGACGCTGACTGTACTACATGACTGAAAGCAAATTAATGTCATCAATATTTTCATTCTGTCTATTAATTTTGAAAATCAGAGAAGTATCATCGGCAAATAATACTATCTCACATAGACATTTGGTAAAGAACGGCAAGTAATTAATATATATTAAGAATACCAAAGGTCCCAATATTAAACCCTGGTGTACTCCCGTTAACAATGGAACACCTGACGTGTGAATTCCATTCACACTGACTTTTTGAGTTCGGTCAGACAGATATGACTTAATTAGATGAAGTGATTTGTTCGAAAGCACTTTAATGCCGCAATTTTAAAATCAAGCTTTGGTGATCTACGCAATCAAATGCTTTTGATAAATCTACAGACCCCGTAACTCTTCAGTGCTAATGAAAGCGTGTGTTGATCGCAGAAACGAGGAGATGGTGATGCCTGCGGAGCGCGTGGGGCCGGTGCGCGACGCGTACCTGTGGCGCGTGCTGCAGCGCCGCGCCGCCGCCGCACGCTACTGCGCCGCGCCGCCGCGCCACCCGCACCACGCGCGCCTCTTCGGCGTCGTCTGCCCGCCCGCCGTGAGTACGACCCTCTGCTGCTACTGCTGCTGCTGCTGCTACATAGAGGAGCCGCGCCACCCGCACCACGCGCGCCTCTTCGGCGTCGTCTGCCCGCCCGCCGTGAGTACGACCCTCTGCTGCTACTGCTGCTGCTGCTGCTACATAGAGGAGCCGCGCCACCCGCACCACGCGCGCCTCTTCGGCGTCGTCTGCCCGCCCGCCGTGAGTACGACCCTCTGCTGCTACTGCTGCTGCTGCTGCTACATAGAGGAGCCGCGCCACCCGCACCACGCGCGCCTCTTCGGCGTCGTCTGCCCGCCCGCCGTGAGTACGACCCTCTGCTGCTACTGCTGCTGCTGCTGCTACATAGAGGAGCCGCGCCACCCGCACCACGCGCGCCTCTTCGGCGTCGTCTGCCCGCCCGCCGTGAGTACGACCCTCTGCTGCTACTGCTGCTGCTGCTGCTACTTGAGGAGCCGCGCCACCCGCACCACGCGCGCCTCTTCGGCGTCGTCTGCCCGCCCGCCGTGAGTACGACCCTCTGCTGCTACTGCTGCTGCTGCTGCTACATAGAGGAGCCGCGCCACCCGCACCACGCGCGCCTCTTCGGCGTCGTCTGCCCGCCCGCCGTGAGTACGACCCTCTGCTGCTACTGCTGCTGCTGCTGCTACATAGAGGAGCCGCGCCACCCGCACCACGCGCGCCTCTTCGGCGTCGTCTGCCCGCCCGCCGTGAGTACGACCCTCTGCTGCTACTGCTGCTGCTGCTGCTACTTGAGGAGCCGCGCCACCCGCACCACGCGCGCCTCTTCGGCGTCGTCTGCCCGCCCGCCGTGAGTACGACCCTCTGCTGCTACTGCTGCTGCTGCTGCTACATAGAGGAGCCGCGCCACCCGCACCACGCGCGCCTCTTCGGCGTCGTCTGCCCGCCCGCCGTGAGTACGACCCTCTGCTGCTACTGCTGCTGCTGCTGCTACATAGAGGAGCCGCACCACCCGCACCACGCGCGCCTCTTCGGCGTCGTCTGCCCGCCCGCCGTGAGTACGACCCTCTGCTGCTACTGCTGCTGCTGCTGCTACATAGAGGAGCCGCGCCACCCGCACCACGCGCGCCTCTTCGGCGTCGTCTGCCCGCCCGCCGTGAGTACGACCCTCTGCTGCTACTGCTGCTGCTGCTGCTACATAGAGGAGCCGCGCCACCCGCACCACGCGCGCCTCTTCGGCGTCGTCTGCCCGCCCGCCGTGAGTACGACCCTCTGCTGCTACTGCTGCTGCTGCTGCTACATAGATGAGCCGCGCCACCCGCACCACGCGCGCCTCTTCGGCGTCGTCTGCCCGCCCGCCGTGAGTACGACCCTCTGCTGCTACTGCTGCTGCTGCTGCTACTTGAGGAGCCGCGCCACCCGCACCACGCGCGCCTCTTCGGCGTCGTCTGCCCGCCCGCCGTGAGTACGACCCTCTGCTGCTACTGCTGCTGCTGCTGCTACATAGAGGAGCCGCGCCACCCGCACCACACGCGCCTCTTCGGCGTCGTCTGCCCGCCCGCCGTGAGTACGACCCTCTGCTGCTACTGCTGCTGCTGCTGCTGCTGCTGCTGCTGCTGCTACATAGAGGAGCCGCGCCACCCGCACCACGCGCGCCTCTTCGGCGTCGTCTGCCCGCCCGCCGTGAGTACGACCCTCTGCTGCTACTGCTGCTGCTGCTGCTGCTACATAGAGGAGCCGCGCCACCCGCACCACGCGCGCCTCTTCGGCGTCGTCTGCCCGCCCGCCGTGAGTACGACCCTCTGCTGCTACTGCTGCTGCTGCTGCTACATAGAGGAGCCGCGCCACCCGCACCACGCGCGCCTCTTCGGCGTCGTCTGCCCGCCCGCCGTGAGTACGACCCTCTGCTGCTACTGCTGCTGCTGCTGCTACATAGAGGAGCCGCGCCACCCGCACCACGCGCGCCTCTTCGGCGTCGTCTGCCCGCCCGCCGTGAGTACGACCCTCTGCTGCTACTGCTGCTGCTGCTGCTACATAGAGGAGCCGCGCCACCCGCACCACGCGCGCCTCTTCGGCGTCGTCTGCCCGCCCGCCGTGAGTACGACCCTCTGCTGCTACTGCTGCTGCTGCTGCTGCTACATAGATGAGCCGCGCCACCCGCACCACGCGCGCCTCTTCGGCGTCGTCTGCCCGCCCGCCGTGAGTACGACCCTCTGCTGCTACTGCTGCTGCTGCTGCTACTTGAGGAGCCGCGCCACCCGCACCACGCGCGCCTCTTCGGCGTCGTCTGCCCGCCCGCCGTGAGTACGACCCTCTGCTGCTACTGCTGCTGCTGCTGCTACATAGAGGAGCCGCGCCACCCGCACCACACGCGCCTCTTCGGCGTCGTCTGCCCGCCCGCCGTGAGTACGACCCTCTGCTGCTACTGCTGCTGCTGCTGCTACATAGAGGAGCCGCGCCACCCGCACCACGCGCGCCTCTTCGGCGTCGTCTGCCCGCCCGCCGTGAGTACGACCCTCTGCTGCTACTGCTGCTGCTGCTGCTACATAGAGGAGCCGCGCCACCCGCACCACGCGCGCCTCTTCGGCGTCGTCTGCCCGCCCGCCGTGAGTACGACCCTCTGCTGCTACTGCTGCTGCTGCTGCTACATAGAGGAGCCGCGCCACCCGCACCACGCGCGCCTCTTCGGCGTCGTCTGCCCGCCCGCCGTGAGTACGACCCTCTGCTGCTACTGCTGCTGCTGCTGCTACATAGAGGAGCCGCGCCACCCGCACCACGCGCGCCTCTTCGGCGTCGTCTGCCCGCCCGCCGTGAGTACGACCCTCTGCTGCTACTGCTGCTGCTGCTGCTACATAGATGAGCCGCGCCACCCGCACCACGCGCGCCTCTTCGGCGTCGTCTGCCCGCCCGCCGTGAGTACGACCCTCTGCTGCTACTGCTGCTGCTGCTGCTACTTGAGGAGCCGCGCCACCCGCACCACGCGCGCCTCTTCGGCGTCGTCTGCCCGCCCGCCGTGAGTACGACCCTCTGCTGCTACTGCTGCTGCTGCTGCTACATAGAGGAGCCGCGCCACCCGCACCACACGCGCCTCTTCGGCGTCGTCTGCCCGCCCGCCGTGAGTACGACCCTCTGCTGCTACTGCTGCTGCTGCTGCTGCTGCTGCTGCTGCTGCTACATAGAGGAGCCGCGCCACCCGCACCACGCGCGCCTCTTCGGCGTCGTCTGCCCGCCCGCCGTGAGTACGACCCTCTGCTGCTACTGCTGCTGCTGCTGCTGCTACATAGAGGAGCCGCGCCACCCGCACCACGCGCGCCTCTTCGGCGTCGTCTGCCCGCCCGCCGTGAGTACGACCCTCTGCTGCTACTGCTGCTGCTGCTGCTACATAGAGGAGCCGCGCCACCCGCACCACGCGCGCCTCTTCGGCGTCGTCTGCCCGCCCGCCGTGAGTACGAACCTCTGCTGCTACTGCTGCTGCTGCTGCTACATAGAGGAGCCGCGCCACCCGCACCACGCGCGCCTCTTCGGCGTCGTCTGCCCGCCCGCCGTGAGTACGACCCTCTGCTGCTACTGCTGCTGCTGCTGCTACATAGAGGAGCCGCGCCACCCGCACCACGCGCGCCTCTTCGGCGTCGTCTGCCCGCCCGCCGTGAGTACGACCCTCTGCTGCTACTGCTGCTGCTGCTGCTGCTACATAGATGAGCCGCGCCACCCGCACCACGCGCGCCTCTTCGGCGTCGTCTGCCCGCCCGCCGTGAGTACGACCCTCTGCTGCTACTGCTGCTGCTGCTGCTACTTGAGGAGCCGCGCCACCCGCACCACGCGCGCCTCTTCGGCGTCGTCTGCCCGCCCGCCGTGAGTACGACCCTCTGCTGCTACTGCTGCTGCTGCTGCTACATAGAGGAGCCGCGCCACCCGCACCACACGCGCCTCTTCGGCGTCGTCTGCCCGCCCGCCGTGAGTACGACCCTCTGCTGCTACTGCTGCTGCTGCTGCTGCTGCTGCTGCTGCTGCTACATAGAGGAGCCGCGCCACCCGCACCACGCGCGCCTCTTCGGCGTCGTCTGCCCGCCCGCCGTGAGTACGACCCTCTGCTGCTACTGCTGCTGCTGCTGCTGCTGCTGCTGCTACATAGAGGAGCCGCGCCACCCGCACCACGCGCGCCTCTTCGGCGTCGTCTGCCCGCCCGCCGTGAGTACGACCCTCTGCTGCTGCTGCTGCTGCTGCTGCTACATAGAGGAGCCGCGCCACCCGCACCACGCGCGCCTCTTCGGCGTCGTCTGCCCGCCCGCCGTGAGTACGACCCTCTGCTGCTACTGCTGCTGCTGCTGCTACTTGAGGAGCCGCGCCACCCGCACCACGCGCGCCTCTTCGGCGTCGTCTGCCCGCCCGCCGTGAGTACGACCCTCTGCTGCTACTGCTGCTGCTGCTGCTACATAGAGGAGCCGCGCCACCCGCACCACGCGCGCCTCTTCGGCGTCGTCTGCCCGCCCGCCGTGAGTACGACCCTCTGCTGCTACTGCTGCTGCTGCTGTTGCTGCTGCTGCTGCTGCTGCTACATAGAGGAGCCGCGCCACCCGCACCACGCGCGCCTCTTCGGCGTCGTCTGCCCGCCCGCCGTGAGTACGACCCTCTGCTGCTACTGCTGCTGCTGCTGCTGCTGCTGCTGCTACATAGAGGAGCCGCGCCACCCGCACCACGCGCGCCTCTTCGGCGTCGTCTGCCCGCCCGCCGTGAGTACGACCCTCTGCTGCTGCTGCTGCTGCTGCTGCTACATAGAGGAGCCGCGCCACCCGCACCACGCGCGCCTCTTCGGCGTCGTCTGCCCGCCCGCCGTGAGTACGACCCTCTGCTGCTACTGCTGCTGCTGCTGCTACATAGAGGAGCTGCGCCACCCGCACCACGCGCGCCTCTTCGGCGTCGTCTGCCCGCCCGCCGTGAGTACGACCCTCTGCTGCTACTGCTGCTGCTGCTGCTACATAGAGGAGCCGCGCCACCCGCACCACGCGCGCCTCTTCGGCGTCGTCTGCCCGCCCGCCGTGAGTACGACCCTCTGCTGCTGCTGCTGCTGCTGCTGCTACATAGAGGAGCCGCGCCACCCGCACCACGCGCGCCTCTTCGGCGTCGTCTGCCCGCCCGCCGTGAGTACGACCCTCTGCTGCTACTGCTGCTGCTGCTGCTACATAGAGGAGCCGCGCCACCCGCACCACGCGCGCCTCTTCGGCGTCGTCTGCCCGCCCGCCGTGAGTACGACCCTCTGCTGCTACTGCTGCTGCTGCTGCTGCTGCTGCTGCTGCTACATAGAGGAGCCGCGCCACCCGCACCACGCGCGCCTCTTCGGCGTCGTCTGCCCGCCCGCCGTCAGTACGACCCTCTGCTGCTACTGCTGCTGCTGCTGCTACATAGAGGAGCCGCGCCACCCGCACCACGCGCGCGTCTTCGGCGTCGTCTGCCCGCCCGCCGTGAGTACGACCCTCTGCTGCTACTGCTGCTGCTGCTGCTGCTGCTGCTGCTACTACATAGAGGAGCCGCGCCACCCGCACCACGCGCGCCTCTTCGGCGTCGTCTGCCCGCCCGCCGTGAGTACGACCCTCTGCTGCTACTGCTGCTGCTGCTGCTGCTGCTGCTGCTACATAGAGGAGCCGCGCCACCCGCACCACGCGCGCCTCTTCGGCGTCGTCTTCCCGCCCGCCGTGAGTACGACCCTCTGCTGCTACTGCTGCTGCTGCTGCTGCTGCTGCTGCTACATAGAGGAGCCGCGCCACCCGCACCACGCGCGCCTCTTCGGCGTCGTCTGCCCGCCCGCCGTGAGTACGACCCTCTGCTGCTACTGCTGCTGCTGCTGCTACATAGAGGAGCCGCGCCACCCGCACCACGCGCGCCTCTTCGGCGTCGTCTGCCCGCCCGCCGTGAGTACGACCCTCTGCTGCTACTGCTGCTGCTGCTGCTACATAGAGGAGCCGCGCCACCCGCACCACGCGCGCCTCTTCGGCGTCGTCTGCCCGCCCGCCGTGAGTACGACCCTCTGCTGCTACTGCTGCTGCTGCTGCTACATAGAGGAGATGGTGATGCCGGCCACCCGCCCGCAGGTGCCATACGGTGACTCTGACGACGCCATCACATTCGCCGTGGTCTTAGCCAAGTAACTCGCGACACCAGCACTCCACACCGATATACCGTCTAGCAGTGAGGGGACGCTTGTCCTCTCAAAGCACGGTAGGCTACCCTCTCCCGAAACGGTTAAAGCCGAGCCCCGACCCCACTATGCGGCGCCTTCTGGCAGTTGTTTAAATATTTGTGGTGAAGATGAAAAAGCCATCTGCGGCAATCATCAGCTAGTCAGTTTGAAAAAAAAAACAAAGTCTAATAGGGATGTTGACTAGCAAGTCGACTCCTTCTAAGAGAACATACTGTGACAGATAGTTACTTTTGCATTTACAATATGAGTATGTAACTTTCTGTAAGACAAGTGCTTAATCTACTTACCTCAGTATCAGATCAATGTATGTGTTGCCCAATATTTATTTATGATTGATTTATTTTGTTAGGTGACGGCCTTGTCGGCGGCGTTCGAGCGCTCGGCGGGGCCCTCCGCGGAGGAGGCGGAGAGCAACAACACGCGCGACAGCGCTGCGCTGGCGGCGCTCAGCGGCCTCGAGCGCTGCGCAGCGCTGCTGGCGCGCCTGCCGCCCGACGCGCTCACGCTCGACACGCTGCTGCTCACGCTCTGCAAGTTCACCGGCCTCATGCAGCCGACGCCGCTGCCGCAGCCGCAGCACCAACATTACATCTCCATTGGTAAAACCACCATATCTTTAATTTTTGAAAGAAAGAAAGAATGAATAAATACGCCAGACAACCACACCAATCAACTGGTCTCAAACTAAGGTTTTCCCTTGTACTATGAGTACCAGAAGACGGATACTACCAGTTAGTATCCGTCCTGGTGTGGGTGTCATCTCAGCACACCCAGACCCAAGCCGATTTAGAAAAGTGCATTTTCCAAATTGACCTGACCGGGAATTGAATCCGGTACCTTTCGTGCTTTGCCCGCCTGCCTTAGCCACTGCGCCATCGAGGTCGTCAAACGATGTAAGGATCATGAGGTGAGGAACTATGTTCTTTACTAAAAGTGGAAGTACTTCCGCTGAGCTAGGTGTTATCTGCTCGGGGACCAAGGTCCGACTACCAGCCAGCCCCATGATATGGATATGAACTGAAAGGGTTGCTGTCAGGAAATAGGGAAGAGAATATCATTAGATCGTATGTAAATATAAACAATATCAGTTTATGATGAACGATAAATAATTACCTTTGCGAAATAGTTATAAGTAAGATAAGCTAGGACCTTATAGGTTGCGCGGCGCTGTGGGGGAGCCTGTGTAGAATCCGTAAGGAAGCCCGACTCCTCCACAACTGAGCAGCGTTGGCCACCGAGGTGGTTTTAGTCGGTGCGAGCCCAACACACCACTCTCTGTTCCCCGCTGAGAGCGACGGTGCGGTAGGCATCTCCTCGACAAGAAAAGGACCTTAAAGGTCCCTTAAAGTTAGGCCTTAAATTAAGACCTCATTACCACTTAACATCAGGTGGGATGAGGTCAATCTTGAAGTGTAATGTAAACGTTTGACCGTTTGTTCCGCAGGCGTGTCGCTGGGCCAGTCGAGCAAGGCCCAGCTGTCGCTGCGTCGCGCGTGCGTGGTGGCGGCGCGTCACGCCGAGTGCGTGCGGCACGCGTGGCGGCACCTGCTCGACATACTGCGGACACTCTTCGTCGGACGGCTGCTGCCGAAGGTAGCTATCTACTGAAACAACTAATATAGTAGAATATAATTTAAAATATCTTTATTAAGGCTCTATACGAAGCAATTGACATTACCCGTTTCGCGGCGAACCGCGCGCCATCTATTGAACGCATTTGGCATTAGCTCGTGCTAGCGCAGCACGAGTGTGCGGTACTAGTACGAGCGAATGCCATGTAGTACTAATACATACATGTCATTCAGTGCAGAGTAATTTTGATTTAAGAGACAGCATTGCGTACGTATTAATTTATTAAATCTTACTACTTTGTAATATTAGTAAGTACCAAAAGATTATCAATTTTGTACTTTATTCGTTACATACATACAAACATATCGATGGCTCCAACGAATAAACGTGCAAACGAAAAACTACAACTTTTCAGGAAACCATAAAAACGTTTGAAATCACATTACTTTAATGACGTAATGAATAGATATATTTAATGTATAAATTATATTAAAGGTTAAACATATTTCAGCTCATATATTTTTTAAGAAAATAAATCTATCGATTTTCTCAGTATTCAAGAAAAAACATATAATTTTATTATTCTAGTGAAAAACCACATTTTCTTAATTGGTGCATCGTACGAAAAATAACTTTACGTACTTTGAAATTATTGTTCTTGTGAGTCTTACAAAATGTCGTTGTAAAAATTGCAAAAATAAAAAATTAAAAACTTCATTCTGTTTTCTCCATAGTGGGGGTTAGGTCCTGAGTGTGTTAATTCTTACTAGACAATTCCAAGCAGTCAATCATACCCCTATGACAATATATGACATTATTTGCCGTCTCTGTGTTTGCACTTACTCTGTTCATTATTTTCCGACTCGGTTGTGATATTTCGTCGACTCGCGTGCAATACCGTGTAATGACATTTACCCGTAAGTTCTAATTTGGATTGAAATAATATGAAATAACAGACAAATTTAATCTTTATGGCAAATGCTACATACGCGGTATTGCACGCGCGTCGACGATTTGCATTTTTGAGTTTCTCACTTGCCTAGAAACGTATAAATGATCAGTTTGGCTAATGTAAATAAGTAAAAATGCAGCCTAAGCAGCCTCCCAACAAAAAAATATTAATGTATTGTAAAATACTACAAAAAATATAATTTCAAAATGGAATTTTCACAATTCGAACTGCGTTCTTGTACTAAACTCTTTTTATTTTAGCTCTTAGGTAATATTTATTTCTTTTCCTAACATTATTTCACTGTTATAGTCAATACAGACACAATTAACTAAAATCCCCTTACACTAGGTACACATCGGAGCGCCTGATATATTTATAACGGCAAATTTTTATATTTGAAAATAAACGGCGTTTGTGTTTTAAATGAATTATTTTAATAACTAATAGATTGTATCGAAAATGAAGAAGGCGGCGACCTCCGGAATCACAATCCTAACATGTTTTAGTAAAAATATTTCTTTCTAAATTTATATTTACAGAGTTTTGGAAGAAAAATAATTTTACGATTTCAATTTTTATCATTTTTTTAAACTGGTATATTTTTTATATATTCATTTATTTTAAAATTTCAAGAAGGCGGCGACCTTGTAAAATATCTGAATAAACGTACAAAAAGTGATTTAATGCTTAGAATTACTTTAGGTCATAGTTCTAGTGAACAGAAATACATGAAGTTTCGCAAATTCTCTTCGTATTGGGCCTTAATGTAAACTTTATTATACTTGCACTTATGAATATTTTAAAGAAACAGAAAAATTTCATCTCCCCTTGTGGTGCGGGACTCGAACCACGACTTTCACGTGACGCGCGTTCATGTTCCAACTGAAGGTCATGGGTTCGAGTACCGCCTCACAAAGGGAGATGAAATTTACATTGAATTCGGTCCACCCATTTGAGAGATAAACCGAAACAGACAGAAAAAAATGATGTTACAAATCCATTAAATAAAACCAACATGTTCAATATTCTTCCACTGGATTTTATAGAAAAAACGTGCTAACAAATTACACTGGCGGACAAATAAACCGGGCCACCCTTAACCCTTGAGTTCAAATGCAATTTCCTTCAAATGTATGAACACAATTTTGATAAAAGTGGTATTGTTGGATAGGTAATTTTATAGGCTTTATATTGAAAGTAAATTGTATGGTGTAAGACCTTGATTTACTGAGTACGTGCCACTAGAATGAAAAGTCACTTAAAACAAAAAGTAAAAAGTTTAAAGATTTAATTTTAAAAAGTTCTTAAACAATAAAAAAACTCTGGAAAACAATTAAAAATCAATGTTTTAGTAATGTGTGTTGCCCCCTCTTGCTTGGATAACAGCTTACATCCGTGTACACATTGATCGTATTAATCTAACAATTAAGTCTTGAGGGATGTCGTTCCATTCTTCCTCTATCGCCATTTTGAGCCCAGAAAGTGTTGAAGGAGCCGGAACCCTGGCTCAAACCCTGCGTTTTAACTCGTCCCACAGATGTTCGATGGGGTTCAAGTCAGGGCTCCGTGCTGGCCACTCCATAGCACGAATGCCAACGTCCCTAAGATACTGAGTAACAATTCTCGCAGTATGGGGTCTTGCATTATCATGCATTAGAAGCATCTCATCTCCGATATATCCTGAGTAAGGTACCACATGATCCTCAAGAATATCATGGATATATCGTTCTACAGTCAGTCCACGTGACTGAGCATTGGATTCGATGAAAACCAGCTCTGTTCGTGCTGTTAGGGAAATGCCGCCCCACACCATTACGGAGCCACCACCATAAGCAACAGTTTCTTCGATACAACACTGAGCGTAACGTTCTCCAGGGCGACGATACACTCTCTGTCTTCGATCACTTCCGTAAAGACATACCCTTGACTCGTCAGAAAAAAGAACATGCGCCCATTGATCCGGTGTCCATTCTCTATGCTCACGAGCAAATTGAAGGCGTGCTCTGCGGTGAGCTACTGTTAATTTTGGGCCTGTTGCAGCCCGTCGAGGTGTCAAATTTCGTTCGGCCAACCTTCTCCTGACTGTACGCACGCTTATAACCACTCCACGTTCGTCACGAAGCTATTGTTGCACCTGTACCGCGTTCAGACGTCGATTTCTCAGGACATTCAAATTCATGTATCGATCATCTGCGGAGGTTGTAGCCCGTGGCCTGCCAGTTCCTGGGCGTCGATCGAAGGCTCCAGTCTCCAGGTATCTTCTATAGACGCGCTGCACCGAAGAACGACTTATTCGTAACATTTGAGCAACCCGACGTTGACCAAGGCCCGATTGAAGTAACGCGACAGCTTGTGCAGCTTCCTGAGGCGTGGTATCCATTTTTAACAACGAAAACAACCGTAATCTGCAGACTAATGATAAAGGAAGCAACAACGCAGAAAAGTCACGAAAAAAAAATGCAACTAACGACTTTTGTACACTCAAAACATGAACAAAAATTTTTGTAATAAAACCGGCAAAATTGTCATATTTTTTTAAACGCGCAATCTACCCTCATTAAATTAATGGAAAGCGTTTAAGTTTATTATCTCTGTATTCCATATGAGTTGCCCTTTCTGCCAATATAATTTGTATTTAACAAAGGTACATATAATTGAAGGAAATTGCATTTGAACGCACGGGTTAAGGGTGGCTCGGTTTATTTGTCCGCCAGTGTATATATGAAACACTTAAACGTCTTGGCAAAAATACAATGTTTGCGTATAGCACGTACAAAGGGGACAGCGCCATCTCATGACGCCGCTTATAACTATTTATATACTTATTACTATTATATACTAGACATACATATTAATCATTAAGCAATGAATTTGGACATTTGGGTAGGTTTATAGATCTAAGCATACGCAGCGACAGACGGACAGCGGGAACTTGACATCCTAATAGGATTTTAAACTTAATGTATCATTGCTATTTGTTCCCAGAGTATGGTCGAAGTGGAGGACTACTTGGCGCCCAACGGTACCGTGTCGCTGGTCAGGGAGGCGGCCCGAGGCTCCGACGCAGGACTGCTGTCCAGCATCTACTCGTACATCGCGCTCGGGGAGTCGGGTATTCATAACTTTTTCCTAGATAACCAAAGGCTCCTAGGGTTCGATAGGAGTAAATTAAAGAAAGTAGCTGATGGAGTATATTAGATTTAAAAAATATATATAGTGTTTCGTAGACGCGTCACTAGCTAACATTAAATATTTTAAAGATACAGAATAATTTAATCTCCTTTTGCGGTACTGAGCTAATTGCAAGTTACCGTAGGCGATGATATTGGAAGCAGATTTGCAGTTGGAAGGGCAGATGAAATTTTACTGTTTTTTTAAATATTAAAAATAAAGGAAATGCAAGCGCTGCCTAGCGATCCGCCCGCGGCACTATGATTTCCAGTGCAGTGTTGGATTCAAACTGGACGGAGCTCATTTTCGACCGGGTCACAGAAGAATGAAGAAGTTTAGTACGGAATTGACACATTTAGCACATGAGCCGGCAACGTGTTCCACTTCTTAATGGTGCGGCAAAGATATGAGTTACCAAACTTTTTGGATGGCGATGGAATATTTTCCACGGTGAAGCGATGACATAGTTGGCCTCCTCTTGTGGTTATTAGTAAATGATGAATTCAAATCAAGACTATACGGCTTCTGAGTAAATTTACATTTATTTTTCTATCATTACAAAATTTTATATTTTATATTTTGCAGGCATGCGAGCGCCCACTCCTCATGAGAAGAGCTTGATAGACGCAGCGACTGAGTGCGTTGCTAAGTGTAATTTACCGGGATTACTCGTCACTGAGACCAAATTTCTGCAGTTGGAAAGCTTGCAGGTAATTAAAAAAAATAGTTTAAGAACTTACTAACAACTTTTTGTACCTATATCCATAGGTTGTAATGTTATGATCCGAAATAAAATTTATTATTATTATTATTATATAAAAATATGATTTACCTTTGTTATCATCGGCTAGTTTACTATAAATTTGTTTTCTAAATCAATGCATAGAAACTGACTCTCTTTTCTTTGCAGGAACTTGTTCGCGCTATGGTAACAATAGGCACACCGCCTGATGCTGAAACACTGCAAATGAACCCGCATTTAGAAGACGTCACACTATTCTTCCTAGAACTACTGGGACAAACCCTTATTCAAAACAGGTATGTAATTCACGCAAATTATGATTCATTATTTAAAGAGGAATGAGGTCCATCGAGCCGGGTAGAATCTAAAAACGGGCAAAGAGATTTTTAAAATCATTTTTGACGACCTCAGTAGCCAAGAGACGAGCGGGCTGGACTTCATCGCTCTATCTCTGAGGTTCTTATTACGGTTTAGGTTTTGTGGTGCCGTCGTTCTTTCTGTAAAACAAATTTTAAGAGAGGTGGGGCATAGCGATTTATCGCTCGAACTGAAGCAGCCCGACTGGTGAAATACCTCCACCTTACAGGAGACCGCAGCCAAATAACAATCATTTCAGTGTTGTTGTGTTCCTGCGTGTGAGTAAGGTTTCCAGAGCTCCTGGGGGGTGCTACATTAGTAGCAGGGGTCAAGCCTTTAAGGTAAGGGCGACAAGTCCAGTAACATATTTATTATGCTGTACTTGTCACCCTTAAGCCAGGACCTCATTACTACTTAACATCAGGTGGGATGAGGTCAATCTTGAAGTGCAATTTAAAAAAAGAAAAATGCTTTATGTTCTTAATTCAATTCAAATTTTTTATTCAGTATCTAGTTTTTACATTTCATTTTCCTTGTTACGATTGGGGATTTCTTTCAAGTAAATAAATACTTGTGTTTATGTTCTTCGGTACTACAGAATCGGAGCAATGTGTATCATATTCTCTAATTGAAAAATAAACCTATTGAATATTACTTTGCTATACTAAATCCGTAACCCGTCTTAGGTATACCTACGAGATGATATGAATACGTGTAATATGTACGCGCTTTAGAGTGAAAGACTCAAAACTGTAATAACTTTAGTATATAAGCTTTAAGAATTAAATCAAGCATCTCTTTGTCCACAGAGATAGGCTAGCAAGTGTCTGGGACGAGGCTGGGCCGCACACTCGGCGTGTAGTGATGTGGGCCGCTCAGCGGTGCAGCTACGCCCTGACGCGAGCACTGACCGCGCTGCTGAGGAGCGCCGCGCGCCTCATGCGCTGCGACCAGTGCGCCGCACTAGCGCTGCACCACCTGCAGCTGCTGTTCCACCTGCCCTACAAGCTGTTCTACCAGCAGAGTGACGTGGTGAGTAGTGTTGTAGCGCCTCATGCGCTGCGACCAGTGCGCCGCACTAGCGCTGCACCACCTGCAGCTGCTGTTCCACCTGCCCTACAAGCTGTTCTACCAGCAGAGTGACGTGGTGAGTAGTGTTGTAGCGCCTCATGCGCTGCGACCAGTGCGCCGCACTAGCGCTGCACCACCTGCAGCTGCTGTTCCACCTGCCCTACAAGCTGTTCTACCAGCAGAGTGACGTGGTGAGTAGTGTTGTAGCGCCTTATGCGCTGCGACCAGTGCGCCGCACTAGCGCTGCACCACCTGCAGCTGCTGTTCCACCTGCCCTACAAGCTGTTCTACCAGCAGAGTGACGTGGTGAGTAGTGTTGTAGCGCCTTATGCGCTGCGACCAGTGCGCCGCACTAGCGCTGCACCACCTGCAGCTGCTGTTCCACCTGCCCTACAAGCTGTTCTACCAGCAGAGTGACGTGGTGAGTAGTGTTGTAGCGCCTCATGCGCTGCGACCAGTGCGCCGCACTAGCGCTGCACCACCTGCAGCTGCTGTTCCACCTGCCCTACAAGCTGTTCTACCAGCAGAGTGACGTGGTGAGTAGTGTTGTAGCGCCTCATGCGCTGCGACCAGTGCGCCGCACTAGCGCTGCACCACCTGCAGCTGCTGTTCCACCTGCCCTACAAGCTGTTCTACCAGCAGAGTGACGTGGTGAGTAGTGTTGTAGCGCCTCATGCGCTGCGACCAGTGCGCCGCACTAGCGCTGCACCACCTGCAGCTGCTGTTCCACCTGCCCTACAAGCTGTTCTACCAGCAGAGTGACGTGGTGAGTAGTGTTGTAGCGCCTCATGCGCTGCGACCAGTGCGCCGCACTAGCGCTGCACCACCTGCAGCTGCTGTTCCACCTGCCCTACAAGCTGTTCTACCAGCAGAGTGACGTGGTGAGTAGTGTTGTAGCGCCTCATGCGCTGCGACCAGTGCGCCGCACTAGCGCTGCACCACCTGCAGCTGCTGTTCCACCTGCCCTACAAGCTGTTCTACCAGCAGAGTGACGTGGTGAGTAGTGTTGTAGCGCCTCATGCGCTGCGACCAGTGCGCCGCACTAGCGCTGCACCACCTGCAGCTGCTGTTCCACCTGCCCTACAAGCTGTTCTACCAGCAGAGTGACGTGGTGAGTAGTGTTGTAGCGCCTCATGCGCTGCGACCAGTGCGCCGCACTAGCGCTGCACCACCTGCAGCTGCTGTTCCACCTGCCCTACAAGCTGTTCTACCAGCAGAGTGACGTGGTGAGTAGTGTTGTAGCGCCTCATGCGCTGCGACCAGTGCGCCGCACTAGCGCTGCACCACCTGCAGCTGCTGTTCCACCTGCCCTACAAGCTGTTCTACCAGCAGAGTGACGTGGTGAGTAGTGTTGTAGCGCCTCATGCGCTGCGACCAGTGCGCCGCACTAGCGCTGCACAACCTGCAGCTGCTGTTCCACCTGCCCTACAAGCTGTTCTACCAGCAGAGTGACGTGGTGAGTAGTGTTGTAGCGCCTCATGCGCTGCGACCAGTGCGCCGCACTAGCGCTGCACCACCTGCAGCTGCTGTTCCACCTGCCCTACAAGCTGTTCTACCAGCAGAGTGACGTGGTGAGTAGTGTTGTAGCGCCTCATGCGCTGCGACCAGTGCGCCGCACTAGCGCTGCACCACCTGCAGCTGCTGTTCCACCTGCCCTACAAGCTGTTCTACCAGCAGAGTGACGTGGTGAGTAGTGTTGTAGCGCCTCATGCGCTGCGACCAGTGCGCCGCACTAGCGCTGCACCACCTGCAGCTGCTGTTCCACCTGCCCTACAAGCTGTTCTACCAGCAGAGTGACGTGGTGAGTAGTGTTGTAGCGCCTCATGCGCTGCGACCAGTGCGCCGCACTAGCGCTGCACCACCTGCAGCTGCTGTTCCACCTGCCCTACAAGCTGTTCTACCAGCAGAGTGACGTGGTGAGTAGTGTTGTAGCGCCTCATGCGCTGCGACCAGTGCGCCGCACTAGCGCTGCACCACCTGCAGCTGCTGTTCCACCTGCCCTACAAGCTGTTCTACCAGCAGAGTGACGTGGTGAGTAGTGTTGTAGCGCCTCATGCGCTGCGACCAGTGCGCCGCACTAGCGCTGCACCACCTGCAGCTGCTGTTCCACCTGCCCTACAAGCTGTTCTACCAGCAGAGTGACGTGGTGAGTAGTGTTGTAGCGCCTCATGCGCTGCGACCAGTGCGCCGCACTAGCGCTGCACCACCTGCAGCTGCTGTTCCACCTGCCCTACAAGCTGTTCTACCAGCAGAGTGACGTGGTGAGTAGTGTTGTAGCGCCTCATGCGCTGCGACCAGTGCGCCGCACTAGCGCTGCACCACCTGCAGCTGCTGTTCCACCTGCCCTACAAGCTGTTCTACCAGCAGAGTGACGTGGTGAGTAGTGTTGTAGCGCCTCATGCGCTGCGACCAGTGCGCCGCACTAGCGCTGCACCACCTGCAGCTGCTGTTCCACCTGCCCTACAAGCTGTTCTACCAGCAGAGTGACGTGGTGAGTAGTGTTGTAGCGCCTCATGCGCTGCGACCAGTGCGCCGCACTAGCGCTGCACAACCTGCAGCTGCTGTTCCACCTGCCCTACAAGCTGTTCTACCAGCAGAGTGACGTGGTGAGTAGTGTTGTAGCGCCTCATGCGCTGCGACCAGTGCGCCGCACTAGCGCTGCACCACCTGCAGCTGCTGTTCCACCTGCAGCTGCTGTTCCACCTGCCCTACAAGCTGTTCTACCAGCAGAGTGACGTGGTGAGTAGTGTTGTAGCGCCTCATGCGCTGCGACCAGTGCGCCGCACTAGCGCTGCACCACCTGCAGCTGCTGTTCCACCTGCCCTACAAGCTGTTCTACCAGCAGAGTGACGTGGTGAGTAGTGTTGTAGCGCCTCATGCGCTGCGACCAGTGCGCCGCACTAGCGCTGCACAACCTGCAGCTGCTGTTCCACCTGCCCTACAAGCTGTTCTACCAGCAGAGTGACGTGGTGAGTAGTGTTGTAGCGCCTCATGCGCTGCGACCAGTGCGCCGCACTAGCGCTGCACCACCTGCAGCTGCTGTTCCACCTGCCCTACAAGCTGTTCTACCAGCAGAGTGACGTGGTGAGTAGTGTTGTACAAGAACTGACGCTTTGAAGGACGACAGTGGTGTTGACATCTGTATCTATATTTCTTTATCACTTGGCCCTAATCCCATAGCAGTAAAATGAACCCTACCTTAAATTTTTTGAACCTTGCACCCTTGACTTAGCTTCGACCAATTTTACTTATGCTGTCCTTAGTTACCGGACGATGTTATGAAAAAATCTGTTGATTGCTTCTGTATTTTTATAAACAGATTTCGTACGGACTCTACGAGATCGTGAAGACTTCGGCACAGAACGTGCATAGCGCGGCGGAATGGCGCGTCCTACTCGCGCTGCTGTGCGCTGCCGGCGCTGGAGCCTGGCCCGCAAATCTGCCTTCAGATATTACTTACAACACTAGTAAGTATTGTAGTAGGTTAAGAGTAATGACTGATGGTAGAACGGTTCAGTCGATAAATGCCATATTCTATAAATGACACACTAGTCTAAAAACGACACATTCTATAGTGACAAAATCTAAAAACGCCACATTCTATTAACAACTTATTCCGCAAAAGACCGATTCTGGAAATGACACATTCTATTAATGACATATTCTACAAATGCCACATAATTGTGAAATTAAGTTTCATTCTGATATGGTGCTAAATAACAAGTCATTAAATGCTTTAAATATTTTTATTTCTTGTTTGATCATTATAATATAACTTTAACCTTAATCAGCTATACATAAAAAAATAAAAAAACAGCCGTGGGTACCACTGATTTTGAAAATATTTTTTGAAACCAGCCATGGTATTTATGACGTCAATTTGGTTTGAAATAATGTCCCAGCCTTCAGATATATACCTTGGTGGTAAAAGAGGAAGAATAGAAATCATCCGAATCAGCTTCCGTTGTTCACTTGTTCTAGTGACCTTCATTTCCCTAGCTTTCTTTTTAATTGCTTTCTGATAATGAAAATAGCAGCCTGTTGTTTTTGCACTCGGGTATACATCCTTGACTGCGTTTATAATCGCCACTTCGTAATCACTTTTGAACTCCAAAATATTATTGTTAACACTGTCAAGTAGCCAAGTAAGTAGAAAAACACCTTTCCTACATTGACATTGATCCGACCGGGAATCAAACCCGGTACAGAGACGGCGAAGCTTTTAAGTCTTAAAACAAATTAGAAGCACGAAATAGTTTATTTAATCAGGTAGCCATTCACAATTGTGTGGCATTTGTAGAATATGTCATTAATAGAATGTGTCATTTCCAGAATCGGTCTTTTGCGGAATAAGTTGTTAATAGAATGTGGCGTTTTTAGATTTTGTCACTAAAGAATGTGTCGTTTTTAGACTAGTGTGTCATTTATAGAATATTGCATTTATCGACTGAACCGGTAGAACGTCATTATATACAATCTAACAAAACAATCCGTCGTAGAATTATGATATCGTTAATTTATAATAAAAAAAGTAACGGTCTTAATATTGATCCCTGGCGCACTCCCTTAAATAAAAGGAGCATACATTGTTTTGTTGCATTCATAATTACTGATGAATTCTGATGGAGACTTTTCTTCATTACAGTAAGCAAAATGTTAGTGAAATTTAATAAGTAATACTCACGTGTTAAAGAAATTTGATAAACAATGAAATCAAACGCTTGTTTTATATTGCAAGACGTATCTGCTAAACTTTGCAGGGTTTCGACATTGATGCTAAGGCAGTTGTTTTCGCTTCTTTCTTAAATTTCTTAGTAAAACTCATAACGATATTGAATTGCTTTTTTAAATTTTGTACGTACGTTATTTAGCGTCGAGTCGGTCAGAGGGTTCTGAAGACGAAACGAGCGACCGGCGGCCGACCAGCGTCTCGTCTGAGAGTGAACTCTCGCAGTCACCCCAACAGGGATGGATTCTTGTAAGTTTTGTACTAATTTTATTACGACTATTAGCTACTTTTCTACATTTATTATTTTACATATTGTTACGTGCCACGATTGATGTTCGATAACCTAGCGCCATCTAGTTTCGAATGGCGGAACTGACATAGTGGAGATTTCGATGATAGAACTTACTGGAATATGTTCGAACATTCTGAAATGAATTGTCGAGTGACGTCATTAGTGTGTACATTTTTACCCACCAGTGACGTAGCGAGCCCCTGTCCTGCAGCTTGGCATCGTTTTATCTCAGTATTTTTTTATTAATTTGGCAAATAAAAAAATACGTGTAATATTTGTTTAATGAACTTAAACAATCTTGTATTAACCCTAAACATTGAGACAAGGTAGTAGTTACGAGTGTATATATTTCGCTGGACACAGTGATTCGAGTTGATGGTTGTTCGGTTGCAGGTGAAGAGCGAGCAGGCGAGCGGCGGCGCGGAGGCGGGCGGCACGTGGTGGGAGAGCGAGCAGGTGCCGCTGCGTGCGCACAGAGGCGCGGCCCTCGCGCGCTGCTGCGAGGCGCTGGCGCTGGTCGTGCGCGACGTGGCGCACGTCACGCCCTACAACTGCCGCGTCGCCGTGCGCGCCGTGCGCATCTTCGCGAGGGCCACGCTGCACCACTGTGAGTACATCTAGACATGTAGCTTCATTGCGCGACGTGGCGCACGTCACGCCCTACAACTGCCGCGTCGCCGTGCGCGCCGTGCGCATCTTCGCGAGGGCCACGCTGCACCACTGTGAGTACATCTAGACATGTAGCTTCATTGCGCGACGTGGCGCACGTCACGCCCTACAACTGCCGCGTCGCCGTGCGCGCCGTGCGCATCTTCGCGAGGGCCACGCTGCACCACTGTGAGTACATCTAGACATGTAGCTTCATTGCGCGACGTGGCGCACGTCACGCCCTACAACTGCCGCGTCGCCGTGCGCGCCGTGCGCATCTTCGCGAGGGCCACGCTGCACCACTGTGAGTACATCTAGACATGTAGCTTCATTGCGCGACGTGGCGCACGTCACGCCCTACAACTGCCGCGTCGCCGTGCGCGCCGTGCGCATCTTCGCGAGGGCCACGCTGCACCACTGTGAGTACATCTAGACATGTAGCTTCATTGCGCGACGTGGCGCACGTCACGCCCTACAACTGCCGCGTCGCCGTGCGCGCCGTGCGCATCTTCGCGAGGGCCACGCTGCACCACTGTGAGTACATCTAGACATGTAGCTTCATTGCGCGACGTGGCGCACGTCACGCCCTACAACTGCCGCGTCGCCGTGCGCGCCGTGCGCATCTTCGCGAGGGCCACGCTGCACCACTGTGAGTACATCTAGACATGTAGCTTCATTGCGCGACGTGGCGCACGTCACGCCCTACAACTGCCGCGTCGCCGTGCGCGCCGTGCGCATCTTCGCGAGGGCCACGCTGCACCACTGTGAGTACATCTAGACATGTAGCTTCATTGCGCGACGTGGCGCACGTCACGCCCTACAACTGCCGCGTCGCCGTGCGCGCCGTGCGCATCTTCGCGAGGGCCACGCTGCACCACTGTGAGTACATCTAGACATGTAGCTTCATTGCGCGACGTGGCGCACGTCACGCCCTACAACTGCCGCGTCGCCGTGCGCGCCGTGCGCATCTTCGCGAGGGCCACGCTGCACCACTGTGAGTACATCTAGACATGTAGCTTCATTGCGCGACGTGGCGCACGTCACGCCCTACAACTGCCGCGTCGCCGTGCGCGCCGTGCGCATCTTCGCGAGGGCCACGCTGCACCACTGTGAGTACATCTAGACATGTAGCTTCATTGCGCGACGTGGCGCACGTCACGCCCTACAACTGCCGCGTCGCCGTGCGCGCCGTGCGCATCTTCGCGAGGGCCACGCTGCACCACTGTGAGTACATCTAGACATGTAGCTTCATTGCGCGACGTGGCGCACGTCACGCCCTACAACTGCCGCGTCGCCGTGCGCGCCGTGCGCATCTTCGCGAGGGCCACGCTGCACCACTGTGAGTACATCTAGACATGTAGCTTCATTGCGCGACGTGGCGCACGTCACGCCCTACAACTGCCGCGTCGCCGTGCGCGCCGTGCGCATCTTCGCGAGGGCCACGCTGCACCACTGTGAGTACATCTAGACATGTAGCTTCATTGCGCGACGTGGCGCACGTCACGCCCTACAACTGCCGCGTCGCCGTGCGCGCCGTGCGCATCTTCGCGAGGGCCACGCTGCACCACTGTGAGTACATCTAGACATGTAGCTTCATTGCGCGACGTGGCGCACGTCACGCCCTACAACTGCCGCGTCGCCGTGCGCGCCGTGCGCATCTTCGCGAGGGCCACGCTGCACCACTGTGAGTACATCTAGACATGTAGCTTCATTGCGCGACGTGGCGCACGTCACGCCCTACAACTGCCGCGTCGCCGTGCGCGCCGTGCGCATCTTCGCGAGGGCCACGCTGCACCACTGTGAGTACATCTAGACATGTAGCTTCATTGCGCGACGTGGCGCACGTCACGCCCTACAACTGCCGCGTCGCCGTGCGCGCCGTGCGCATCTTCGCGAGGGCCACGCTGCACCACTGTGAGTACATCTAGACATGTAGCTTCATTGCGCGACGTGGCGCACGTCACGCCCTACAACTGTCGGTTTTACCGCATTTTGTTACAGAATGTTTAACGTAAAAAAAACTGAGCCAAAATTTGTAGCCCATAGAACTTAAACTGGCGTCACGGTTTTTAACCGGAGTGCGTGCGGTTAAAAATCTATTATTTTGACCTAGTCCGCTTCCCTTTTGTGGAAGCCTTGAGGGAGGCCCAAGTTTAGCATTGGACATCATTATGAGTGAACACCTAAACCCAATCACTACTTTAAGCTTATCCGAAATCACTTTGCAGCCAAGAAGTCTCGCGAAGGTCGCAAGCAACGGCCGAGCTCAGCGCGGCGGAAGAACGACGACTCCAGCGACGAAGAGGTCGACACCCTCGACCAGTATCACTTGATCAGCATTCAGGTCAGTTAACGCGTTTAATGTAATGTCACGCTATACGGGCACGGCAACAGCACCGCCCCGACCCAGCAATTAGCTTGCCATTCCAATTGGCTACTTGACAGTGTTAACAATAAAATATGAAAAGTCTTAGATATGTTAGCATATTAGTAAAGTAATAATTTCACATTTTTATTTTTTAATTAAAAGCACAGTTAGTATTTTATTTTTGCAAAATAAATTTTACTTTTTTTATCTGTGGAACAAAAGAACCGAAACGGAAACCACCATTGCAATTCGGAAATGATAGCTGTCGGTGAAAAATATTTATTTTAATGTGGCGAAACAATGATTATTTTACCGATTAAATTGAATTATTGTCTCTCTAATCGTATTAAGAATTTATTGAAACTGTCCCGTTTATCTAAATTAAGTCGTTCCTATACGTATCGGTTCGTTGTCTAGGACGTTGACGTCATAATTGCAACAGTGACGTGACTTGGCGTTTGCGCGCGCTTTTTAAATGTGTTATACAAAATCTTATTTTTCTCTGGTTATTTACGTTTTTTCCAGATAAATCGAATTGCTTGGGATATAAAATGCACATTTTACAATACTTTTTCTAAAACTGTCAAGTAGCCAATTAGACCATTAAGTTGTGAGTCGTACAATATATTTTTAATATTATTATGAAAAAGCCAACGGGGAGCCGTCAGTGCGTTTTATAGTGTGCCATGACTTATTTAGCTGCCCGGTATAACAGAAGCTAGAACTCCTTTTTGTTTTGCGACGGGTGTATATTAACGTAGCATTTTAAACCGCGCTGAGTATGGACGGCGAGGAATGACGGACTCGGATTCCAGTTAGAAAATCTGAATCCCCTACAGAATAAACCTGACAGTAGTAATTTTCGCATGCAAGTCTGGGCGCGTCGGGACACCTCGGCCATATTCTCCCGCAAGGCTCGTGGTTAGTACTCCTGCCTGAACCAAGTATAACCAGTTCGTGTAAAACAATAGTTTGATGAAAATTTCTGTTGATTCTGTGTCTGAATATTTAAATGTGTTTAAAATGTATGATTCTGATTTTCGTAACACGAGTACTTAATATACTTTAGGATCAGTTCAATGGGATGTTGTCTTATATTTATTTATTTTAAAGTGTCAACTGTACCGTACTTGCAGAGTGAAACAAGCATTGAGATTTAGCTTTACCAGAGGATTGCACACAATGTATCCGGTACCTGATTGCGCAACCAAATCTGGCCAAATTTATTGTTTGTACTAATTACTTAATTGTTATTCTTTAATTGCATTATTTTGAGAAACAAAGTTAGCCTATTTTTTAATCTAGCACTTCATACCACACTTCATCCAAATCCATTGAGTACTTTTTGCGTGAGTTTTGATGTGTGAATACATCCATCAATATATCAACAAATTAACACTTTCGCGTTTTAGTATTAGTAGGATAAGGTTCTTAAAGTTATTGTTTTTTTTTCAGCTACTAGACCTTATGCATACTTTACACAGCCGGACAGCTCAAATATTCAAATGGTGGAGAGACGAAGCGGACCAAGGACAAAGTAAGTGATAATAATGATTATTTACTTAAAAACCTTGTATCTAAGGATGGTTTTGCAATAAATAACATTAATTTGTTTTATTATAGATGCGGAAGAATACGATTTGTGGGAGGTAGCATGGATGCCTTTGTTACAAGGAATAGCCGAGTTTTGTACTGATAGACGGAAACAGGTATGTTTTATTCCAAATTAAATCAAGCTTTGTTTACTAAGTAATAGAGACTAGGAATTAAAGAAAGAAAGCATTATACATTTATTTCCTCCAAAAGCCAGACGATGAATTTCTTTAGCGTGCAATTTTCTACGTCTTACAACCTAAAACATATCAGACCTAGCCATTTATTGCACAAACGCCGGAGGCTCTTGGATGCTCTTATGCATATCCTCCTACTTAATGTACTATGTCGTGGCGTTTAAATAGTTGTCTGTTTGTAGGTAGCGAACAGTGCCATAGCGTACCTCCAGCGCGCCCTGCTGGTGCCGGGCCTGTCCCCGGGGGCGGGGGCGGGGGCGGGGGCGGGGGGAGGGTCGGGAGGAGGCGCGTGGGAGGCGTGCTTCCAGCGCGTGCTGTTCCCGCTGCTGGAGCGACTGCCGCGCCGCGCGCACATCGCTGCACGGGCCAACACTATCATGTGCAAGGTATTTATGTTCAACTAGCGGACACGAAAGAAGTTGCGGTCCAGACGTTATCAAGTTATGCGCTTACAACACATTTGGCGATTCATTTTTATATTATAGAAGATAGCCATTGGCATGTTGACGTTGAGACGTCAACATGCCAATTGCTATCTTCCTTCCTTCATAAATTAAATTCATATATTAAAATGAGTTTTAATATATGAATTTAATTTATGAAGGAATCGTGTCTTGATGGGTATTAAAAGTGTATATCTTAATTGTCTAACCAATCAACATCCCTATTTACATGAATAATAAGATTTAAGATTCTGACCCCTTGTGTTCCAGGTGTTCCTACAACATTTATCAGCGCTGTCTCCCCGTAGCAGCTTCACGGCGCTGTGGCTGCGTGTGGTGGAAGTGCAGGCGGGCCTGGTGGCGGCCGGCACGGACGACGCCCTCACCGAAGCGGCGTTGGAGTCGCTCAAGAACATGATACTGGTCATGGACTCCGTCAGGGTACGGTTATGTCACCTACATCTTAAAATATGGTAGATGTTATATTACCAAAAACATTATATACAAAGACAAGTATTGTCTCTAACAAAAAGTTACTAAAATATATTGAATTTCAATTTAGCGCAACACCATTTCTTCGTACTGTTCTCTAGACAAACACAAGTCGTACTAAAGTCAAACCCCGGAGTTGTTAGCGATTTGACATATGTCAAATCGATAATTGCCCAAGGGCTTAACTAAAGTAGTGTAAATATGAATATTAATGTATGGCTCAATAGATCTAATCTTAGTTTTAAGATTTTAACTGAACTGGAATTAAAGAAAAAAAGCCAAGAGGCGAGCGAACCGGACTTGGAATCGCGCTATGTATAAGTTCCAGGTTCGATTTCCGGTCGGATCATGGTATGGAAAAATAACTTTCCTATATTGTCTAGAGTCTGGGTTAACACCCAGACTAGGTACGTTAATACGTACCGCCATTGTTATTGATTTCTATAACTCCAGTGCTTATTTTTTAATAATATGTATAGAATCAGAACAAAGTATGTGATGTCCACAAATATTTACTATTATTTCAGATATTTAGTAACGGTGACACCTACAACGAACTTTGGTATATTACCTGGGAAAAGATTGGAGAGTTCCTACCCAACCTGAAGGATGAACTGTTCCCCCAAGGTACCTCTCATTAACATACAATTTGTTGTGGTTTAATTACTTAATTATGAAGTTTCTTTTTATCCGCTAGACGTCACTGAGATATCTATTTGTTTCCAGCTAAAGACACCACGGCGCCCAACCTGTCAAGCGTGCAGCCGCCCCTGCCCTCCGTGCCGACCCTGGTCCCCGTCCCAGCTAGTACGCCCCCCAACTTGGTCTCCCCGCACCCCGGCTCCCCCCAGCACGTTCCCACTTCGCCGACGTTGGCGCCAACGTTGGTGCCGTCGCCCGTCGCGCTCGGCCAGTCGCCGCCCAAGCTGGCGCCAGCGTTGGCCCCAACGTTGGTGGCGCCCACCCCGGTCAGCGGGATGGTGCCGATACGGAACCAGCTTTACGATCAGACAGGGCTGACGGCGTCTGTCCTCTTGCAGCCGCTCAATCAGGTAGGCAAATTTTGTTTGATTCGTTTTGGATGAGACGCGATTTGAGTGAGCTTTTCGTCGCTGGCGGGTATATGGCAAGAAAAAGGTTTGTGTGCCTTCAGTTAACGTGTGTAACGCTTTTTTTTTGTTGACGGGTGGAAATGCCTTGATGCACCGTACCGTCACCCGAGGGAGGGTGACGGCGTGTGTGGGACTCCCTGCCCTGAAAAGAGCAGGAATACCCACTAAAACACCCCGGTTGGACCTCCATCGCCTTAGTGGTGGTGTTGTGGGAATTTGGCTCAGCCTTAACTTCCACAACATTGCCGGCGGAATAGACGCTTACGCGGCTCCGTCTACTCCCCCCACGGTGTTCGGGGGGAGACTGAGGATGGCCGGTCCAACGGAACCTTCCCCACCTCAAAACATGTGTGACGCTGTTCGAACGGAGCTTACTGCTAATAATTTTGTCACTTTGTTCATAATTAAATATTCGACTAAAAATTTTCGAAATATTTTTCACCTAAAAAAGACGTTCCTATCGATAGTATCATGCGATACTTTTGCATGAAAGTAATGCTATAGATCGTCTTGATAGTAAAAATACTGAATATCGCGTACATTTTTTTGACGTAAACACAATTTATGAGTAATTAATATGTAATAAAATATAATAGAGCCATCTTGATGTCAATATGGCGGGTGTATTATAATTTTGAAATAACTTTGTTTTGATAACGATACAATATTTTTAGAGCGAGATACAAAAAAGTACATTATAGGTAAATTTTTTTGGTGACCAGTATAATTTAATTCCTCATGGTACACCCGTCATTTTGACTCACATATTGTTTTGTATCAAAAGTGGGAACTCTATAGAATATATTATTATATTAATTAGTATCAGCTGCTCATTGTTTCAATACATCCCTTTAACGTTTCAGATGATATCGACGCCGATTGGGATATCCATTCAGTCACAAATGCCGATCCTGTACCCTCAAACAACCGCTGAGCTGCTGCAGACACAGACCGTGCGCGACCCGATCAAAACTGAGCCCAGTCCCACTGTAATACAGCCCACTTCCCCTCATCGGAACTCGCTCATCGAACCACTGGTACCAGACAAGGATGTGCAGCAAAGCGAACTGTATGCAGAGTATTTAACGAATCCATACCACGACGCTAGAAACTTGTCTACTAAAGAGGCCACTTTGTACGACCCTGAAAGCCTAACCATCGACCATGCAGTGCCCAGTTCAGAGTTTATAGAACTAAGAAACCCTCTCCTCTCCGTAGCGGATAAACAGAAGTCGCTGAGCGCTAATACGACCCCAATGCGCAATAAGAATAAGGCTCAATTCGGATCTACAGACAATCTTAGGTCTGATTCTGGGATCTTTAACTTCTCTAGCTACTTTGGAGCGGTGAATGAGAGGAATTCTGAAGTGTTCGATACGCTTATGTCTACGCAAGAGGGATAGCTACTTCAGGAATGCGACGTGGGCACGTGGCTCTAAAGGTTTTAGATAAATTAAAATGAATTGTTGTATAGTCCAACTATTAAATTATGAACTTTATGTAGAACGAAATAAATTATTTGAGATTGGTGCGGTGTTTAGCGCAGGGAACAGTCAAAATTGCAGCCTGTGTGTATGATATAAAATGGAAACTGACCTCGGTAGGAAATAAGCAGGTATTAGTTTTGTGTTGGAATTGTTACCTTAAAGGCCTTTTTTTGACGAGGGACAGTTGCTAAGCAATTACTTTGTAGTAGATCATGGTAATCAACAATGTCGGGCAGTAAATAGTTCGTATTAACTACTAAAAATACTAGCGCGTTTTGACTTGTTAACTTATTTCAAATGTTTAAAATGGTACACGTAACTCTTTAATTCTATATATACACTATTGGTAACAGAAAGTGCATTTCAAATAAAAAACTTATCAATTATGCTTTAAATATTATTCAAATGAAATGTTGTCTGACTGTAACTGCGCAAATGCGCGTACACATTGTAGAGACGCGTGCAATGTTATTGTCCAAAGCGAATAGTTAGGTCATACTACCAATAACAATTATTTGAAGACGTGAATCTATGTTAAGACAAGGACCATTTTCCATTTAGGCGCTAGTTTCGCCCCTATGCGCCAGCAACTAAACTCACACAGTTGTATAGAGCCAATCTCACCAAGTATCAATTGTTGTTGCGCAACCTATTTGTTGCCAGCAATCGAATCACCGCCTAAGGCGCAACCAAAATGCCCTTCACATTATATTCTAATCATGACGTATGTAAAATGTTCGTCAGCTGAGACCTACTGTAAAATGTTAATGCTGACTCTACACCCTCATTTTTTGTATACGTTGTATGCATAGCAAAATAACCCTTGGACATCAATTTTGTTACTGATGACTCTGGTCTTTGATTTGCCTTTTGCTTGTTGGTTCATGACACTACGGAGTTGAGAACCGATGGCACCATCA
The DNA here is from genome assembly GCA_037074685.1 of Glyphodes pyloalis. NCBI lineage: Eukaryota > Metazoa > Arthropoda > Insecta > Lepidoptera > Crambidae > Glyphodes > Glyphodes pyloalis. The sequence continues at coordinate 1,370,481 of JAYKKO010000039.1, forward strand.
TGGTGATGGAATAGGGATGTAAAAAAGCGGCTTTTTTTTATGCGTTAGGTCCAACTGCTATGCGATTGGTGATATTTGACAATATCTGTCAATGTCGTATTAGAAATAACCAATCACGGAAAAGTTGAACCTTGCTCCTACTGTCATCTAGTTTATTTTTCGCTCGTGATTGTCCTTATTCTGACAAATGACAAAGGCCTAGTATTCTTCCAATGTGTGAATAACTCGGCGTTTTGTTCTAAATAATTAATTCATTTTATGAAGTAGCCTAAAACAGCAGAATAGTATCGCGTAATTATTACGTGTACTAAATACAAACTCACATAGCATCAGAAGATCTTTGAATATGGCACTGTAGCAGTTTCTAATTACAGAAGGTACCTACTCCATTTTGAACATTATAAAGAGTATGAAGATGGTTAAAAATAAGCTTGATGGTTGACTCGACAATTATGGTCCTTAGTTTTACTATGAGTTTTGCATAATATACCTATCAGGAACACAATTCTAGTACCTTGGAATATTAAGTAGAAATGCACGCTAAATTACATTCTGTTTCGTCGTACTTAGGGTCGCTATTTGTTTAAAAAATTGTTGGAATTTGACTGCCATGAGTATAGATTGTGTAACTTCTTTGGTATACTATTTGTTGACTTAGGGCGTACACGCTACTTTTAGTATCAGCGATGGGCAATTTAGCCACTTTTTAGAGGCTGACAATAGAGAAAAGACACTCCATGTCGCACATTTAACCACACCATGCGGCTATTCAAACAAACGCGAATTTGATACTACGATCGAACGCAGAAAACTAACAGTCGAAAAGTCGCCGGTGCTAAAATAGCATGTTTGCTGTGGTCATTATCGTCAAGCCGTTGAGTCATTACCGTTTTGACATATGTCAAATTGGTAATAGTTATGTCAAAGTAACTAGGTTACGCCTTTAACTAACTAGGTTGAATATAGTGATCATTAAGGGCTATTAATTATTATCGAACTGACAAAATTTACTGTTATACTTACGCACTAGTTGACGACGGCAAACCTTAGATCTCTCTCTTTCACTAGTGATTAAACATAAAACAATCCTCTTGTAGGGGTAGATATCTTGTAGGGTTACTTACTTACAGTTGCATTTTGGTTCTTATAACTGCGCAATAAGTGCGCTACAAAGTTCAATGTGTGTAATCGTGCTTTCGACCGTACCTAAAGCTTGTTAAACTGTAAGTCCTCTAATGACATTACTGAAAGGCTTTAACGACCTTTGTTGAATAATGACACGAGTCCTGACATAGTGTTGGCCATTGGCTTTATGCCTATGGACTGTCCTGATTAACGATAAATAATTTTCCTATCGGTTAATACCCCCTGCGTGATTTCTTTGTTCAATGTTCATTCAGAGATATAAGAGTGTAAGATTCGGGTGTTATTGAGGAGTAACTTATTTCTACTAATGCAAATGGTTGATCATCATAGGTCAACCATCAATATAAGCGTCTTTGGAGAGGTGTTATTATGGGTACCAAATTTATAATATAGTTATTCTAAACTAGTGAAATTCTCTCACATTTCATGATTTTAGAAGGCAATAAGAATTTCTTCGGCCTATTAATATTTATAACGTTTATTTATTTGTAAATTACATTCCACGCCAATCTAATCCAAATTTTCAGCAATATTTACTTGTTTATTACTTAGTATTAATATATGTACTATAGGTTAGACGTCCAATGTAATCCTTATCTTCTTTTTCATGTTAACTAAATTTTCAGGGTTACTATATTTTTGGACTGCAAAAGATTTGTACATTATGTAATTATACTAGAATGTTTCATTTTGTATAGAGAGATATATCTACTAATACTATCGGTCTTATATGTTTAACGATTTATTAATAAAATGTGTTTAACTATTTATGTGTTTTAAATTAAACAACGGCTTATAAAAATCAACAGTATATTAGTAGTTTACAGTATTTACACAGCTATTTACAGTATCGAGAACGCCTTCACAGAAGGCAAAAGTCAGGCACTTAGGCTTACAGTATAAATAATAGTCTTCACAACATAACACTAGGCACTATCATACCCTAGACACGTGTAAAGGTCTTTTGTAATACGGATGGTGCGGCCTCAGCAGCGGCGGCGTGCAACAGGGCGCCTTTCTAGGAGGACACAGAGCTTTCCGCCACACGACTGCTGATTTACGAGACCACGCCCACGCACCCGCGGCCACGCCGCAGCACAGACACAGGCACACCGTTAAGGCACTAGAACCCGAAGCCTTCTCCACACTTCCATCTTCTAAAGCCGCGAGGAGAGCTAAGCCGCTTTGCGCTTCTCTCATTCGGGCCTCGAACACGCGCGCGCCCGTCGCGCACCCCGCTAATACTAGGTACAGAACTCCAGCAGCCGCCGCGCGCGCCGCTAACCTTCCCACCCTCCTGGCTCCTCGAGGGTCCAGCGCTCTGCGCACCCTCATTATCCCCGGACACGCTCCGATAGCCAGCGCTATTGATGTCACCAGCAAAGCGCCTCGAGGCACACCCACTAACGCAGCTGCCGCCGCATCCGATATTCCGCAAGTTCCAGTCAATTCATCGGCTGTGACTCTTCTGAGCGCCAACGCAACTGCCGTCCAGGCGCCCGCCCAGCCCCACGAAACGGCGTGAAGGTATGCAGCCGCGCGTTCTAGGGCTTCCGTGGACCACTCGCTGGCCGCTGTCAAGTACCACGCGACGCAGGCGTTGGCGAACCACGCATCGGCAGCTAGCGTGAAGTAGTAAGTCAGCGAGAAGAACGTCACGCAAGTAGGGGACGCCAGCCCGTCCACGGCTAGGGTAGGGCCAGCGCAGGAAACTATTCTCTGTCCCAGCCAGCCTCTGGTAACGTAGGCGAGGGCGACGATCGCGTGGCATGCTGCCATCCACACTACCGGTCTTTCGGGGTATCGATATCTGGATGGTTCCGCGCAGAATGTTAGGAGCGCGAAGGAGGTCGATAGAAGCGAGAACCAGGCGAGGGTCGTCATCCATATTTCGGCGGCGCGCTTGTCAGCCTCCGAGTAGATGGCGTGTTGGCCGCAGGCTGGCCAGCATTCTCCAGTCGGGGCCCTGGTGTGCGCGGGAGGGCAGCCGTGTTCTCTGAGCTCGTGTTCGTGGAACGGCCAGCGTGGAGGAGGTGGCGGCTCTGGTTCCAGCTCGCTGGCGTTTGGAGGCCGCATGCAGAGTTTTTTGTCGGCTCTTCTTGGGAAGGCAGAGCAGTTGAGGATGGTATCAGCGGGAAATTGCTTAAGCTGTTCCCGGCAGTCTTCGGCGACGGTCTCGCAGAGGGCGCGGCAGGCGCTCACCGAGCCCGAGACCTGCTCGGAGCAGAGGGGCGCGAAGGCCGAGCACAGCAGGAAGCGCGCGTGCGGGGAACATCCGCTCGACAGGATACCAGCGAACATTTCCATCTGAAACAATGGAAAGAGCTCATTAGAATCGTAAAGCAAAGGTTAACATTTACCGAAATCCTTCCGTATTCGTGTTTTGTAAAGCCGACAGGAAAGGGAATTAATTAAGTCAAAGAAGTAACATAGTTTTTAAGTAAGTTAAAAGCCTGGTACAGATAGTTGATTGATATCCCATGAATATTATAAACCAGTTCTATATTTCTTCTATATAATCTGCAATTTGTGACGCTGCATCAAAAAGCTTGCCTACCAGTAGTAACCCACCTAGTTCACCGTTTCCAGTAAAACGTTAAAGAAATGTCATACATGCTAGTCTATCAGGATGACTACGACGCCCCAAGGCTCCGGGATACAGAAATCTTAGGAAAACCCTGTCATAAACGTTAAGATTTTAAAGTCTTTATCTATGAATCACACAAAAACTACTAAAGGGATTTTGAATAAACTTGAAAGCCAGACAGATTAGATGCTAGAATAACAGACGACACTTTTTATTTCGAAATAACGCAAATGACGTCGCAGGAAACTGCTATTAGGATACCAGACAAAGACCGATTGCTCTCTAAAACAAATCTACCTTAGCTACTACTTACGAAATCGCCTGCCCAAAATATCCGACCGTGAATTCGGGAATCGCCGATGTTAATATTCGTTAGGGCAAGGGCAGGCCCGCTCGGAGGCGACAAAAACCCGCAAATGAGTAGTCCCGCCGAGACAATGGCAAGGTCGCGGCGACTCGTTTTTGTGCGCCGCTGACGGATGTCGAGCTCAAGAGTTGAGCGTCAAGTTGAACGAGATTAGAGAACCGTAATATTGCGAGGCTTAGATCGTTATCTTTAGTCGGATTCGAGAAAAGCTTGAATTGAAACTGCATATTTTCAACCTCATTGGTTTGGTAAACTAATAGCGGATCTTGAACCACATTGGTTTGGTGCTCGTGTAGGTAATCTTGAGATGAAATATTTATTTTAAATCGGTACATTTCAACGTTTAGAAAAACTTATTATTTAAATTATTTCTATTACACCACATCATTATTAAAGATATTAGGCATATCTGTCCTTAAATAGGTACATGTTGTCTTCATAGCAAGAGGATTATCTTTATTATAACATAGTATAAATGATTTTGCTTTGTTTGATTGTTGGCATCTTCGCCAACAGTTTTTAATGCAGTTTTCACACATAATATGTGTGAAAATAATATTATTATAACACACCATAGGTACGGAATCAGGGCTCAGTCGCTAGTCTTTCATTATACCTACCTACCTATGTATAATTTTGTTTTAGGTAATTTACTTTTGAAAACTATAACTTTTGATAGATGTTAATTATGTAAAAAGAGTACCTACCTACATCCTACTCGACTAAGCAGGTACTGATTACTTACTTAATTTGTAAAAATATGTTGCTTTTCAAAGCGATTGGTAGGTTTGCTAGATTCAGCTAACCTACTTACGACGCAATAGATTTACTAATTATTATCTATTTATTTTGTATTTCAACCAGCAGAATTCCTTAAAAAGAACCCCGCAGCGGCAGCGGTACTCCACGTACAGGTAGCAAGATATGGCCAATTACTGCCCCCCTACGCGGCCCAAGCTTTTTCAATGGAAGTGCGCCTGCGCACATCGACGGATAATTGTCGTCTGCCGCAAAAAACTCGATTCACAGAACGGCCTTGGATCACGTGGCTGCCTCATCTTTTGTCAGTTGCAAAAAATACGTAAATGGTAATGATGATGACGAGCCATTTGATCTGCCGGTGTAACTACTTACAGGTGCCATTAATGCGCAAATAATTACTGCATGTTGAAAACGTTGTGGCTACGTTGCATTGGTCGGTAAATAAACTAAAGTTACGTATTCATAATGCTGGTTTGTCTGTGAGAACTAACGAGTAAATCCATATTCATCAAAGACCATTCTTGTCATTTTAATTGCCACAGTGCGCTGCATTTTTATGGAGATTTTCTGAAGGGAAAAAATCTAGAAGCTCAATCAGTCTTATAAGTAAGTCATGTAATTAAAATGCAATCCAGGAGTGTTTCCAATTTCTCTGTCAAGAAATTATTATATTGGAGTATATCAATGTAATATCTTGAATACATCTATGTGTGGTTCTAAAATACACATTGAATAATTTGATAAATCAAACTACTAACATTAATAAACAATTTAATATCAAGGCAATTTTTGAGATGAAAGACTTTGAAAAAACCTATGAAGTGTGCACTATCGAAGTGAACCTCACTCAATATCTCTAACAGATGTAAAATCCGACCTTCCAGCGTTCATATTAATAAGTAACGTCTTGAGTTATCAAGACTTCAAAAGCGGCCAAATTGCGTACTAATTCAATAGAGTAGACAAGCGAATCTTCAAAGAGTCGGCCTCTACGTGTAGATACGCACTTACCTAACCTACCTGAAACATCTCTTTGATCAATGAAGCTTTGAAGTCAGTTCAAAGACGATTATGATGATTTCCTTCTATCTACCTAATCTTGAAGGCAAATATATTTTATACACCACAGGTTTTCCGAAAATTTGTTACCCTCGACACACATTCTTACTAAAATGTGGTTGAAAAACCGGAGCGGTCGTCCTAGGCATAAGTCATTAGGGACAACAAAATGCCACGGGATCTAAGAGGAACGAGTACTAACTGGGGGATAGAGGGTGCCAATAATATTTTAAACTCTCAAGGTTGCCTATTAATTTGCAGTTGGGGTTCAAACAACAACAGCAAAAAAAAAAACAAAATCAAATTCGGTTCAACCTTTGGGAGATAGGTAGGTACGATACGATGACACACGCAGACAAACGAGACACGATAAACTTCAACAACCCTCGTTTTTAAGTCGGGGCACAGAATAATGTAATTGTAACTGGGGGGTTAAGAATAACTGATATAGAACTCGTAGCTTTTTTTTTTAAATAACATAAACGCATTTGTGCAACGTAGAAAATACTAAACAAACGCTTTTTTTGGTAGATAAAAAAGGTATCATGTAAGTAAGTATGGCTTGAATGGATCATGCAATAATAAAACTCAAGATAAAATCGATCTAAACAACGAATGTTAAGACGAATACCTAACCTAAAAAAACAAACAATGTCTACGTTTTACAGATTAACTAAACGCACCAAATCGTTTTACCTGTCTCTATCCCATTACGGAACGGTAGATTGCACTCCGAGTGAAGTATATCTTTGTTATTTTATAAAAACGTTTCGTTTTAAGCCAACAATTGTGGGTAAATAAGCGTGTTTGCGTTTCAAAGAGGTTCGGCGGACGCTTAAGATGTTTTGTTAAGGGCAAACTTTGGTAACTCGAACAGTTATTTCAATGTGTCGTACACGGACTTCTAGCAACCATGTGTGATGTCTAGTATACGTAATAAAATCGCGAGTATTTTGTTTTCTTACTTTTTTGTAACTAAACGTTTTTAGAACCATGTCTTTGACAAACAGCTAAAGTTTAATTGAAGTAAAACGCTGCGGACTGCATTTACCTATTAATACCTACTTATAGTAAAATTCATTATCACAGTTTAATTTTTAAATGTTTATGTCTAATAACGACATTTTTTTTAAAAGTGTCAAGCCAAAAGTGACGAGTTTAATAAACCTACTATTATTTGTTTAGTTAAACATTGTGTTATATTAAAGAAGTACAACCGGTGGATTAGTCTACCTGCTAGGAGCATTCTCAACAGTCAATCCTTGGATCAGTTAGAGAGTAGGTATGTTTATAGGTGCGGTAACTGTAAGAATTTCTATTCATAAAGGTAAGTCTATAAAGATAACCTTACCTACTTAAGTAAATAAATGCATAAACCTTTAACCCTTTTTTATGTATATCTAAATAATTTCATATACATTCGTAACTAAGTGCAGACTACTTGCTTGCCATGTTGAGATAAAGAACAATAAATGTAAATTCACATAAGCTTGTAGACTTAATATTGACAATGCGATAATATCAAACGCGCCGAATGCTATGCGCCTTAAACACTTGCCCACACGAGTGGAATCGGATGTTTTCAGATCATATACAAGGGTTTCCATTGATACCGCTCTACAAAGATATCCTACTCCACCTTACAAAGGGAGTAGCCACGCAAAAATCCACCTAAAACCGATGACCGAGAGCTGGTAATGATCCAAGCGTACAATGTTTTGTCAGTCACTAATTTACTTCATAGGTGTGTTTACTTTAGCTAATCCACCAAGCTCGGTTCTTGGAGTTTCTCATATTATTTATTTGCTTGAATAAATATTCGGCGGCGAGGTATTGAAGTTGATTGATGTGATGAAAGGCCGAGCGTACAATGGCGCTTGCGCATAGCTTGTAAAGTTGTACAAACGTAGGTGAATGGTCGACAAACGTCAATACAGACCATGGACTTTGTACGTCCTTATGTCCTGATAATACGAACTAAAATGGAACTGTAAGTGTTTCCCTCGATGTACTGTTCACCGTATAGGTAAACTTTCTTGGCTGAGATAAGATACGCGCGGAATCGCTAAATGATGGGAGTATTTGTGGATTCAGAGTGCTCCTCTCAAGGCATTATAGGTATCAATTAATCAATATTAGGCATCTTTAGGTAGTAGAGATGTCAGCTCCATCAGACAGTGAATAGAACTTTAACATGAATTATTTCTATAAGTAAATTTTACAGAACGATACAAAAACCGTTGTATGCTTGCGTGTGAAGCTACTCAAAATCAAACTCAAATATTTCTTTATTCGAGTAGGTTACATATAACACTTTTGAATTCAATGCAAAGTGATTCTACGTCCGGTTCGGAACCTATATCTACCGAGAAGACACCGGTAAGAAACTCAGCAGATCAGTTACAGTATCAGTATCTAACTTATTGCTATGTGTAGCTCACTTTGGACCTCGTTACTTGGACATCGTTAAATATTTTATGTAATTATATTCTTGTAGCTTAGTCAGATAATAATATACGTAGTGGACAATATAACACGCGTAACCATCTGTCTGAACGTGTCAAGTTGTACTTCCTGGGAGTGACATTACAAATTGATATCTTATGAACGACATTGAAACTGAATACGTTACTTCCCAGCGGTGTAGATTGTGATATAAGATACCTATCTACTTTCTAGGACTTGCCTACCATCGGTCCTGGACAAGTAGCTTTTGAACTGAGGTACATTTTCGAGAAGTTTAAAATGTATAAATAAGATTGACACTACAAGATCATGTGACTTTTCTAAGCTGGGTACTGCTGGTGCCAGGGCCAGGGTTAGGATAGGGCGTGGTAGTGCGACCTCCCAGGGCGCCAGCCATAAAGCCACATATTGTTTCCTTGAGTGTCTAGTGGTTTTAGTTCCAGATTGTATGATCTCAGGATCCTAGGTTCGGTTCCCGGTTAGTCCAAAATGCTTTGATTTTTTTATTATAGCATGGGTTTAAGATTTCCAACCCATATTTGGTTAGCGTGATTAAGCCTTTACGAAAACTTGATTTCAATGAGGCGTTAGCCCTGCTGTGAGACATGAATCGATTTTAACATACTTATTATTTAGGTAAATATAATAGATCATCCTGGTATTTTGTCGGTAGAAATAGGTTTCAAACCGTTAGTAGAGTCACTTTCACTTTGGTTAATAATGGATAAGTAACAAAAATCCTTGTTAAAATTGACAAGAGGACTCATAATGGTACTAGTCAGGAATAGTTGTTACATTTTACTCATTAAAGGTGCAGCCAGCATCATTAGTTCGTATACACCTCTACTGAGGTCTGCCAAGGTACTCCTTGGCAGACCAAATCTCCACGTAAATAAACAAATTAGATAGACAGAGACTTAATAAGACAAGGTACAGAGTTCTTCATGATGATCGAAAGCTACTGACTATACCTACCGAAGCTACAGACGATACCGTAAGTTCCGCATTACCTGTAGGTACAACAGCACACCACGGTAAACATTTGCTCGATATTCAATCTTATGCCAACGACATAAGGGTGGTATACAGTCCAAAGTCTAAAGTCTTACATGCTTTTACATACATCTGAGAACTCCAAAAGGAAATTGTCCGTAGAAAAGAGGCCGCGTCGCCCTGTTAAGTCCGCGTTGGTCTCACGCGAGTCATTTAGCGAGAGGAATGCTGCAGTAATTAATATTGCCTTTAGAAATAGCTGAGGTTTCTTATTAACGCCATAATGCGCCCGCCAGTGACTGGAGTGATTAATAGATCGATCATGATGCAGCACTGTTAATTAAATTCAAAGATAAGGTGTTTAGAAATTAATAGCAACGGTGTGGTGAACATCCGAACCTGCACACATGCTGTTTTTATTTATTATTTAATTAGTTTGTTTTTCAGTTCGACCTATGTTTTATGTTGTTTTGTCTAGTTTTCTGTCCCTATCACGTACCTACGTATTCCATAATTCACTGTTTTACTTACCTAATTTGTATTATTTTTATTCCTTGATCAACAAAAGCAATAAATAGTCGGTAAAACTCTTCGTGGCTGAAAAGAAATTCGTTACTAATTTTGAAACAACAAAAAAAAACCTCTATGCAAAAATTACTAATGATATAAGAAAAACCTCTCACAACCAAAAATAAGCGCGCGTATTATCTTAACCATACATATAAAGGAAATTGGAGTGTCAGTTTATAATATTGAAATAACCTATACTAGTCATTTTTCTACATGGATATCAATATACGTGTGTATATATATTTTCTGTCTGTTTGTTCCGGCTAATCTCTGAAATGGCGGGACTGATTTTGACGAGACTTTTATTGACAGGTAGCTGATGTAATAAGGAATAACTTGTAGTTTAAATACTTTTATTTTAGACCAATTAAATCGAAATTCTGTAGTCCACGCGAACGAAGTCGCGGGCACAGCTAATCTAGCAATAAAATAAATCTATTTATAACTCGTTAGTAGTGAAATAAAATAAATTAACAACTTATTACGTCAAGTTTAAAGCAAATTGTAATTAGTTGTCGTACCGTGTCAACATAGTGGTCCGCTGTAGGAGCTTATTATTGTATCACTACATTATTTATACACTCAAGTGGAGTGCACTCTACCGTGTCGCCTGCGAAGCGGCGCGACATCAAAGACGAAACGCATTGTCATGATCAAAGAGGCCCTTTTGTCATTATTACCACTTAGGATGTGGGTTTGACTTCAAAACTCTGAGAGAGCCATTTAATTTTGGACGGAGTTGATTTAATAGTTACGTTTTTAAAATCAACCTCCAGTTACCTTAGTCTAGTCCTCCTTGTAATACAATCGCGAAAGTTTGTATACTTAGATGTCTAAATGTATGTTAATTAATCTTTAATGCAAAAACGAATGAACGGATTATTAGGAAAAATTTGGTAGGAAGAGAGAAGACATACTTGATTAACATATAAAATATTTTTTGTTCTGAAAAGTATTTGATACACAAAGCTGTCACTTTTCCTAGACTAGGTATCTGGAAAAGTTTTGTAAGCATATCGAATAAATATGAAATTGGCATTTGGCATTCATAATATAAGTGTTTAATTTCTAATTAGGTCGATCTGTGTGATGTCTAAAATTTATTTTACACTACACTATACTTTACACCTTTCCGTGTCGCATCCTAAAGTAGGTACCTACCTACGTTATATTTGTTTATAGTGATATTTGCATCAGATACTTAAACGAAAAGCATTCCGCTTCCGAGAGAAGTAAATGAATAAAAATGTGAATAGACCTAAAGACCGCCGTTAAGCCAAATGTCCATACTAATTCAGTTGCTCAGAGTTCCTTAAATAAGATTTTTAAGAACGTGCAGTGCTATCACATAGGTGATATCAACGTCCCCAAGAATTTAGAAGGAAAATAAACAAGTCCAGATTTGCAAGTGCATTCCAACATACTCTTCCGATTCGAAACCCGATATCCTTACCCGAGATGAACAAGATTCGAGTCCTGAAGATTTTGTACTTAGATACCGAGTGCGCGTCCCAGGCGTGGCGAGATCAAAGATGCGCGCGCGCCGCCCCGCGCTCGGTTATTTTCGTATGCGCTCGTAATTAATTTTTTTGTCGCGGCTGTCGCCTTTGTTGTCGGACCACTCGTCTTCGCCTTCAAAGGGCAAGTACAATATTTTGTTTGGAGTATTTTAGTAAGTTACACCATTCATCTTCCGTTGCTGTTTATTTGGAAGGTCGGCTAGGGAAATAGTCTAGCGTTCTGACGAAATATGTTGCTGTTACATTGTGATGTCACGTACCTACGTTGAGAAGTGTTCACGGTGATGTGCTGTTAATTTGGCCTTATACAAAAAAAATATTCCACTTTTGGAACGTCGAACACTTCATTCAGTTATCTACGTAGAAAAAACACAGTATGTAGACTGAGTGAATGGATTGGGTCATTATAATAAAGTATTTCTTATAGGGGTACAATGGGAGTAGAAGTAATCGGAAATTAGAATGTGCTTACAAAAATCAAATAAATCAGCGTTCCTGCGGCATTGCAAAGCTCTGAAATGGCATTTTAAAAAATCAAAGTCCACTTATTTAAAACTTTGCCTTAACCTTGAACTCTGAAACATGTGGTCATTAGAACTTTTACTACCATCTAAACTCGAAACGAAAATCTGAATTGAAGGAAATTTTTGTTCCGGAAATACTATCAAATCAATATTGCTATTAAACCATTTACGATAGACGTAACATTTTATTTAGGACCCCTCGTGGTCGCATTGGAAGCGAAATGCTAACAAATATTTACGTTAGCAAGGTGTTATTATTTATGGAAGCAGTCTTCATCGGCCAGTAAAATTTAACGTCCCGAATTTTGTTGTGTTTAATAACCGCATGTTGGCAATCGATTGGTCAGTGGTTCTCACATCATAAACGTAGAGTTCGTTGTTCCATTTAGATGTAGAGAGTGGCTTCCGACCGGCGTCCATCGCCAGCTGTGGGCTTGAGGCTTGATTTATTTGATACAAGGACGTAAAACTAAGAATTAGGGCTGCCTACTGGCTGGCAGGCTTGATTGGAAAACAATTAATGTTTTGTTCTGCAACGATTTAATTGCGTCAATCTTATTTATAAAAATGAATCGCTGTTTGTTAGTCTCGCTAAAACTCGAGAACAGCTAGACCGATTTGGCTAATCTTGGTTCTGAAATAATTGTGGAGGTCCAGGGAAGGTTTAAAAGGTTAGAAACTAAAAAAAAAGGCGTTACTAAGTTCGCCGGGACAGCTAGTTAAAAATAATTTAATGGGTCAAAACGTGACAACATTTTGTAGTACGAACTACTCACTGCCCGACGTTTCTTATAACCGTTAACTTATTATAAATGTTTACAATTGAACGCGATTTTATAAAAAAATATATATATTATTTCGGTAAATACGGTTTGATTGTACCATCAGGCTACCGAAGAAATCCTCCAATATCTGCCAATAGATTTTGTTAGTTTAGCAAGAAACCTAGATAAGCAGACTATTAATATTGCGGCCCTACAATGATTGAAGCATGTCTCGCCCACTGGCTTGGCGGCGCACGCGCCGAACTTTACGGCGCAGTTTTATAGCGCGTCTAATCAGCGGCGGAGATTTGTAGCCCAGCAGTGGACTTCAAGGGAGCTTTATGCCGATCTCGAGATGGAACATCCGCAGGTCCCTATGTTTTTGAAATAACTCTTTTGGCTTGAGACGTAATGTTCGTAGGTAATGAATTCAGGAAACTGTAGTGGTATTGAACAGAACTGATAATTGACGTAGATTCATCCTTGCGAGAAGATTACGTATCGAGATAGGTATTTCTAGTTTTATATAGGTCGATGATATCTGTAAATTTAACGAGTATAGAGTAAATAAGAGACCTGAAGAACGATGGTAGGTTTTTGTCTAGGAGATACCCACACAAGCCATTATAATAACGGCATCTATAGTTAGCGTCAAATAGTTAGTGACACTCAGACTATTCAAATAATTAAACGCAACCAAAAAATCATAATATCGGTGCCAACATAGTTTCCAACAATGTAGGAGCTTAATAAGTCAAAACATTTAACATGTTATATATTTCTGATATTATAGACTTTTTGGTTGCCTTTTATTAAGTGAATACCCTAAGTGTTACTAATATTTGACGCTAAATGCACAATACTAATCCAGATTAGTTATACGAGTGAAATAGATTGAAATTATAGTTGGATGGGATAGAGTTACGGCCACAGTGACAGTACCGTCGCTACAAGCCCAACATTACACTTTGTCCAGACTTGAATCTTATGCATCTTAAAAGAACGTCTATTACTGACTGTACGCGACAAGTAGGTATATTCTAATTGGCATTTTAAGTGGATTCTTTACGCTCATATTACCGTGTGAAGTTCTTAGCCTAGCGACTGTACAAGAGCTAATTCCCATAGTAGACCGCCGCCTACTACGTTACGTCTAGTAATTGACCCCAGCCCACTCCAGACACAACAATTAGCACAACTAGCACCCACGTCAATCAAGTGACGCTTCTGAGAAAAATGAAAAGATAGTTGCACAAGCCTCAAGAGTGAGGTGATCTAGTAATTATCTAAAGGACGGGAAATCAATAAAATACTTTATCATTTAAGCGTTAGTCGAAATCGAATGATCAAAATTGTGTAAGGTATGATTATGCACCTAAATTAATTTATACAAGGTTTCGCTTATATATATATATTTATATATATATATATATATACTTTATCTGCTTACTAATATTTATATTATGGATGACTCGTTAAAAACCAATGTTTCTATTTAGATTTTCAGAAACCAAGAAAACGTATTTTTAAATTCAACAATTAAATACAATCAATGATACGTCGCCACTAAGTTCAGTGTTGGTTGGGGTATGTTTACGTCACTATTTCGTAAAAACTTTACAAAGAACTGACGTCTCGTTAAATTTTACGCAATGTATATTTGTAGGTAAGTTTTTGTTTACTTACATGATTAAAAGAAAAATATGTGTCTTTCTTTTTTGGAAATTTAACTTTTAGACCAAATAAACATTTTAGTCATCTACCCTATTTGTATCTGGTTTATAATGTACGAAAACTTCATAACAAGAAAGAACATGCGATCTACATGCCTATAAATTACGCTGCTAAAATTATGGTTCTCAACTCTACAATGAAATTGCATCCAGTGCCATTGTCACGATTAAAATAAATTGTGCGCCATCTTATGTTATGTCACTGTAAGCCTCAGTCACGAAAGCGCGTTTTGCATAAAACTAATCACAATAAGAACCGAATCACATCACGACGCGACATCAACGAAATTGGTTTTTATGTGCGACCGTTACGTCTGCAAACGAGACCTTCCATAAGGAAGACATTACTTTAACGTCTGATGAACCAGAATGATACATCTGTAATGCAATATTTTAAATTCACACAGCGTGAGCTTTATTTATTTAGCGCAGAATCAGATAGGATCTAAGCGACCGTCTCAGAGGAAAAACATACGTAATGATGCCGGGAAAAAAGGCACGTTCCCTTATTCAGAGATAACGAAAATCAGATAAAACGATATCGGAGTAGTCGCAGTTACTCGTGTAGTCCAGAGCCGTAATACAAGAGCATTGACTCCCACGAATAGTAGAATAAAAAAACTTAATCTCTGTTCATTGGGCCAATTACGTTTGCCCAACGGAACATGCGGTACTGATAATAATACTTAGGTAGGGTGCTCATTGACCATTCATTCATTCAGCCATACATTCATTCATAATTAGAGTGTTAAGGCAGTTCAATCGCTATTTTAATAAGAATTTGGGATGAAGACACCATTTACAAACAATTCTAAGGTATGACATAGTGACATGACATAGTAATTCTAGAACAGCAACTTATAAAGAAAATTATATCACAAAAAAGGCAAATACTCAGCATTTGTCAAGGTAAATCGTTTTTTTTTTGCGAATTACTTCCCTTTAAAATGCGATTATAATTGTCAGTTTGTTGTTAAGCAAAATAGTGACGTCACAGTGTGCTAGCTGCATATAAAATCTATGACGAATCAAGTTTTGACAGGTATCTCAGTGGTAGCACATCACAATTAACACGCATTACAGGAACTACTGCAATCAAAGTCCAACTCTCTCACCTTTACCGCACCTTAGCCGTTTGATGTGTCGCCTATTAAGTTGTTGCTGCTCGAAATTGAACCTTCAAAAGTGTGAGATAAGACGTTGAAAGGTGTGTGGTGGGTCGGCTCGTCTGCTATCATGGATCGGTCACGACCACGGCAGATTATTAAGAATTAGCCACAGTCGGTCGGCCGGTATCCTCGCCGTCCGGACCGGAGCTGCGGAGGTTCCCAGCAGATCTTATCGGGCCAGCGATTAAAGGAAACGCGAATTGACACTTGCGGGTCGGATTCGCAAAAGTGGAACGGAGCTTTACTGTGAGAATAAGGTAATTGGAGCTGTTAGGTAAGAAACGTAGGTAAAAAAACACCGACGAAATTGAATTAATTTGATCCGAATATATTGAACGGCCTCTTTGTGACTCGAAACATTTGATACATATAAAGGTGGTTTTAGGAGATGTGAAACTTATTTTAGACGTTCTTATTCGTAACCATCGTGTTATCTAAAAAACAATTAACGGGTCAAACCGCGACACCATTTTTATTTAGTAGTTAATTTTTTTTTTTATGTTTAAAATGGAACGCGAAAGTCTTAAAATTTACATCGTGTTATCTGCTTAGAAATATGTATTAGTAGATGTATTTCTTTATTAGTAGATGTGTAAGAAACTACAACTGAAGAGTGGTTGTCATAGACTGAAGTAATCAAATGATCACTGCAGTGTTTTATTAATATTGGAAATCACATAAATTGATTAGATTCTATGGTAATTAAGGTAGCTATAGCATTTGTTTTGCAGAAATCAGAAACAAGGAAGGTTCTAGAGCACCCAGACCCGAGACCAAAAAGGATTAATTAATAAAATAAAAAATAAAAATAGTTTTTATTGCTCAATATAAAATCAGTTACACGTGTTAAGTCTTCCTGGTAAGTAATGCAATACTTGGTTTGAGGATTTATTCTCTATTTTGACCCGAATGCCAAGCGGACCTGGGACTTCACCAATGTCGCGACGGTATACTCCGGCCTGCTCTCCTCTCACGTATAGAGTTGCTATTTAGCCAGAACTTATGTCACAGAAATAAAGGTTGAAACAGTCAACTTTCCATGATTAACGCTTAAACCACCAGAACTGACAATAATTCGGCAGTACCTATTAATATTTATGTGGGATAGCGGATGTATCCGAACGTTGTGCATGAGCGATGCCTGTACGTTTGAATATCCGAATGGTGAGAAAGTCAGAGTTAGATTTGAACGACGAACGACGATGTGCAAGACGACGTGTGTGTGTTAAATTAATTTTATTTGGCTTAATATATTTAGATTATACCTAATTTGCTTCTTTCATTTCCCATTCCACTACAAATTTGGGGGCTCGTCCGGGATGGGAATGAAAAAGCATTCCAAATTCTAAATTTTCTAATTTTAAACGGGGAACGACGGTCCGCCATTACGACGAAAATAATTTTCTTAGAAGACGTTATAATTTTTTTACAAAAGGACGATTATGATGGAGTTGAAGAAGAATGACTTACTACGAAGATTATAAAGAAGAAGAAGATTAAAACTATTACGACAGTTCGTGCAAAAACATTAAAAGATGAACATAACCGTGAAGTTACCAGAGTTTGACGGAAGGGATAACTCGTATCCAGTTTACCAATGGGTAAGCGACATTGAAGAAACTGCGGATGATTTCGGATGGCCTTCAGGTCTATTATTGCTAAAAGCAAGGCGCTCTCTGACGGGTTTAGCTGCATCATGGCTACGCGCAGAAGAACGACATAAGACGTGGGAAGAGTTTAAGACTGCCCTAATTGACGAATTTACCGAGGACGAGGGTTATAAGGCAAAGATTGAGGAGATGTCGAAGGTGTATATGGAAGCGATGTATGGAAATTGTGCGCAAATTGACTACCATCCACCACAAAGACTACAAAGATTTCCGTGTGAAGAACCTGAAAATGTAATGATTTTATCTTCACTTAGTAACGTGCATTATCAGGAAGAAGATGAAACTCAAGTGCATCAAATTGACGACGTTTACCATAGCGTGAAAGCTAAACAAACATGTTTTGCAACAACGAATAAAGATGGCGCTGACGTCGAAGATGAAAAGAGGTTGACGGTCAAAGATGACAACAACATGACTTGTGAAACACAGTGCCATAGCAACGATGACATTGTCATCAGTGTAAACAGAAACGTTGACAAAGAGGAGTACCGAAGTAATGTGGGCGATGATTCTGTTCAAAGCCAAGAACATGAAGCTGTTCAGATAAAAATTATGCCATCTACAGTGAAGAAGCCATCTGAAAATGCACCTACTTCACAAAAAGTACGAAGCTATCAAGAAGTGGACAGTGTAATTGGACGAAAAATAGGGTGCAATTTTATTCCAAGAGCTGAATACCTAAATGATGTAAAGATGAATTGTGCAAATACACGTGGTGAAACAAGGATGTGGAGCGATAAATTAAAAGGTGAAGATGCCATGATAAAATATTTATTTGGTGAAATAAATATGTGTAAATTTAATTTCAAGGACAAACTTATGAAGAACTTTAAAAAGAGAAAAAAAAGAAGAGTTTAGATGTTTTTTTGTAGCTTTTACTTATTCAAGAAGGTGAAAAAGAGTTTTGTTTGATTGTGTATTTATTTAAAGAAGATATGTAGTTTGATTTTATGTTTCGTTGTTACGATGTTGTGTATTGTTTTTTAAGTTGTTTTATGATGAAGTTAAGAAGTTATTTTGGTTATAAGTTGTAAAGTGTTTAGTTTTTATGATGTTTATGTGTTTATTTTGTTTAAGTTTTAGATGCGTACGAATTATGAAAGATGCTTATGACGAGATGGTAAGAACGACGGTACGAAGATATGAAAGCTGTGTTTGATAATGTATGTCTGAGGACAGACATGTTTGCAGGATGGCCGAGTGTGGGATAGCGGATGTATCCGAACGTTGTGCATGAGCGATGCCTGTACGTTTGAATATCCGAATGGTGAGAAAGTCAGAGTTAGATTTGAACGACGAACGACGATGTGCAAGACGACGTGTGTGTGTTAAATTAATTTTATTTGGCTTAATATATTTAGATTATACCTAATTTGCTTCTTTCATTTCCCATTCCACTACATTTATTAACAGTTCTGTCGACAAAGCTATCGACGCGCGAGTCTGAATCTGCGTGGGAGCCTCGCGGAAATAACCGATGATTAGACGCGCTTTCAACATTGTTTAACGCTGAACTATAAAATACTGTTTAGGTACAGGTACTCTAACGTAAATGAAGTGTAACCATTTATTTCTGCTGCTTTCTACAAATTCATATCAAGTTGAATAAGATATCTTTAGAGGTGGTTGAGATCTAAGTATGTTTATCAGTAGAGGGCTTAGTACCTACTGAAGTAATTAATTAAACGTTTTGTAAAGGTGGCGCTCGTTCCTACGCACATCTGTTATAATATGCCAAAGGAAAAACAAATGTAAATACTTTGTACACACTGAATGGGAGTGGTTTACTAAACTCTTATACCATCATCATCATTATTGTATCTTCATAAATATTTAAAAATTTAAGCAATAATACACTTTAAATATATTATGAAAAGCTGACTGGTGGATTAAATATGAATATTTAAAATAATTTGACGGGTCAAAACGCGACACCATTTTTATTACGAGCTGACTCAACTGAAGTCAGCTCGTGACCACGGTTAGTGCAACCTAACCGAAACGTCGGGCAGTAAGTAGTTTGTATTAACTAGTAAATAAAAATGGTGTCGCGTTTTGACCCGTTAAATTATTTTAAATGTTTAAAATGGAACGCGAAAGTCTTAAAATTTATAAATATAATATACATAACAGTATGAATTATGGTTCCTAAATATCACCTTCACTTTTAACATAACATAACTTGACAAAAAACGAACTGGAGGTAATGTTTAATTTGAAAACGTGTAGTTTTTAGTACGACTGAACTTCTTAAACGCTTTTAAAAACACAAGACAATGTACATTCTGTTACATTGTAACAGAAGCATAAATACTTATGGCAATAAAGTAAAAAGTAGAACGGTTGCATTTGAGAGCTGTAAAACCGAGGCGCAGCTTAAATAAATGCATATCTAAATACAACAAAGTAAGTCAGTACCATTACGAATTTACGACATAATATGAGTGAGTATGTCTTAAACGTAAGCTCGCCTTATTAAATACCATGCATACATTTTCTCTTTTAAGCTGTTAGCAAATGACGTATAATATTAAAGTGGAAGATTTGTCGCTTAGGTAACTCAAGTGAATTCGTTTATTCACGTAAATTACAATAGATTGTAATATTTATGAATCGTCTATATAATGCGACCTCCGGAACCTTTGAGTTACAGATATCCTGGCAAGAAACGCTGCAATTCTTTTTAACATTTTTACCATCAATAGGATTGACATATCAAGACCACGTAACTTTTCTAAGGCTGTGGTGAAGCCCCCCATTACCTTCCTACCACATGACTTAACCAAAAGAATAAGTTTGGTAAGATATGATATATAATTTGATGACGACCTCAGTGGCGTAGTGGCTAAGGTAGGCGGCCAAAGCGCGAAAGGCCCCGGGTTCGATTCTCGGTCGGGTCAATTTGGAAAAATAACTTTTCTAAATTGACTTGGGTCTGGGTGTGCTGGGATGACGTCCCCAGTTATTATCCGTCGTCTGATACTCATAGTACAAGGGAAAACCTTAGTTTGAGACCAGGTGATTGGTATAATACCGGTGGTGCTATGGTAGATATGCCTGAGCCGAGTTTCCCGTAGCATCACCATTAACGGCGATGAGGTCCAATCGCGGGGTTTTAGTGGGTAGTCCTGCCCTTCTCAGGGCGGGGACTCCCACACAAGCCGTCACTTCCCTCGGGTGACGGTACGGTACATCAATGTATTTCCCCTCGTGAAAAAAACACAAAAAAAGGTGATTGGTATGCTTATCTGGCGCATTTATTATTATTATTTCTTATTTTATTATTATGTATTATATATTCTATCGATTTCCGTAAAGTTTTCCAGTTGTACGGTCGTCAGGTAAACACTTGCAGTTCAATATTCGTTCTTATACGAACGACATAAGGGCGGTGCAATGTCCAAAGTACTACTTCACCTTATCCTACACTCGGGATCCAACATTCTTGGAGTTCGTCGCGGTCTCATTGCACCGCATTGCGACACCAACACAATGATACGCCTCAGTGCATTACAGTAGCAGAGATAAGTGTTCAAAGGCTCACCGCAGACGGAGCGATTATTACAAGAATTGCCATCGGAAATAGTACGCCATCTGTGGTTGAACATTTGAACGTTCCTGATGTAATGCGTCTGATGTAAGGTAGGTTAGGTTGGGCAATTGCTTGAAGCTTGCTTTATTGAACGCGGCCGACCGTACTTGGTACGCAAAGACTAATCTTTTCTAGGAATAAATATAGCCTATGTTAATCAGGGCGAATGAAGCTTTCCAATGGTGAAGGATTTTTGGAATCGTAACGGTAGTTTTTGTATTAATTCATTACAAACATA
Source organism: Glyphodes pyloalis (assembly GCA_037074685.1). NCBI lineage: Eukaryota > Metazoa > Arthropoda > Insecta > Lepidoptera > Crambidae > Glyphodes > Glyphodes pyloalis. Next base: position 1,391,641 of record JAYKKO010000039.1, read on the forward strand.
GATACACATCAAAATACAATTCTTTTCTCTTTATTACATATATTACATAGTGTAGACTAGCGACCATTCTTGGGTTCAATGTAAGTATGAAGTTTTCGGCTTTTCTATACTACAATATGTATGTTTTATATATGGAAACCTTTCTTTCAATTCACTCCAACTATTAACAGAACCCGCATAAAAATCCACTGCGTAGTTTTGAAGATCTAAACATACATAAGGACTGACAGCGGAAAGCGACTTTGTTTTATGCCTACTATGTATTGATTTTATGTTCGGACTTAAGACACAAAATTACAAGTTATAAATAAAAATTGTAAAAAACATAGTTGCCGATATACTTGGATTACACACCGTCCTTATGTCCCGGGCATAAGAACTAAAATATAACTGCAATTGTTTACCTTGATCTGAAACAGCACTGCACATGTTTAACAAATAAATAATTTTCTATTTCAACCGAGTGTAGTTAGCTTTTTGTAGGAGACATGCGGCGCCACTCTTATCAGCTGATAGCGTTAATTGGGACAACTCATCTCACGTCGCCTTTGTTAATCAAGGGCCATGACTTTTGATGCGGACTGTACTTTATTTAGAACAGCCTCAATTGACTAATAATACATTTCTATTTAGGATCACGGTCCCGCGTAGGCACTGTGATTAAGTTAGATGACGAAGTCATCAAACTGTTGGTGTCCAATCCTGATAGTTTTTACTTAACTGAATGCGGAAGGAGGATTTTGTTTTTCCCGCCCATATTTTTTCAATCACAATCTGCCAAAAAGAACTCCATTGACATCTTGAATTCGGTAAAGGATATTGGGAGAAGCGTAGTCAGTCCAATTTATTTATTAATTAGTGAATTTTAGTGTGTAAATTTGGTGTTGAATATAAACTTAAAAGTAGACCATATTCAATCTCGCATAGGGTTTCAAGCTACTTAATACGTGAACAACCAGACTGTGCCTTAAAATGAATTAATACTAGTTTGATGTTATACAGCCTAAAGCCTTCCTCGATAAATGGACTATACAGCACAAAAATAAGTTTTCAATTCGAACCATTAGTTCCTGAGACGTGTTCAAACAAACAAACAAAATCTTTAGCTTTGTAATATTAGTACAGGTTAAAGGACTGTTCAAACAAACACGCCATCGTGAAATAATATCCTTGATTACATTAATAACCTATTGCAGAAATAAACTTTACTAAAGAAATTCAGTTGCCCTTTAGCATATAAAAAACAATCCGTCGCTTCCTTGGTGGAATACGTCCCACTACAAGTTAATAGTCAGCTCCGAAGTTAGAAAGAAAAAAATCTATGTCTTCCTTTACTATCGCAGTCAAATATGGGACGGTACACCAACATGACCAAAGACTATCCACATTTGGTTTCTAGTCTTGTCTATGTAGATAGGCATAATAAATGTTACACTATTTGCATCGGCAATATTCTGCAAAGGACAACTTGTATTTACATTGCCAATATTTACTTGTGGTGACCTTAGTCTGTCAGATCAAACATCGATCGAATATCGAGGTGTCAATGTTAGCTTTGCAATAAACGTACCGAACAGTTTGCAAGAAGGCGTTGCGAAACGATTTGTGATCATTCGCTAAGTAACACCTACTTGATGAGTTCACAAAGGATTTTCATTGAAATAATTATGATGCAACTTCGTGACCACACAACTCCTTGAATATAGATGTCAATTAATTCAATTGTCCATTGGGTCTCAAAAGGGGTTTCAATATAAAATTTGCTCTTAACTAAGGGGTATAGAAACCTAAAAATGTTTTTATAACGACCTAGGTCACCTCAAGATCCAATATTATGCAACAATTCGGCGATCGAGGACTTTTAATGAATTTTCTTAATGAATTCGGCTATTTTTAGGGATTTTTGAATACATTCCCATACGGAATGTCAATGTTTTGTATTTGTCTAACGCTTTAGGATATTCATGAGACAAAGCCGTTTACGAATTAGATTTTTTTTTCCGACGATAAGTGGGAGGCAGGGTATGCTGATGAATCAAAATATTATATAAAATATGAAATTACTTAGGTCCACTCAACCATCGGAATGCAGACTTCAAAGATGAGCGCTGCCCCAAATAGCCCACATTAATTTGATTATACGTCCGAATTAATTAGTTCTGAATATCCGTATCGAAGATGTTAATAAAAGTTTTGATTACGAACCAGTCGGAGTGTACGAAAAGCTGGTCCGTAATTGATGTGAATGGAGCCGATAAGTGCGGCTCACGACCGCCGTAAAGCGAGATTTAATCTGTTTTATTGCGTTCGACGACGATTAGTGCCCGGCCCGATCGCCGCCCGGCCCAGGGATGTCTCCTCGATCATTAATACATGCCTTCATACATACTTAAGTATTAAAAAATATACAATATCACATACATTCTAAACTATTGACTTACCTGTGCACAGATTTAAGGTCTATATAAAATCATGTTTAATGCGACAAGGATACTTAAACGATATGTAAACGGTACAAATATATGGACATGATTGTCTGTTCGCTCGCACACCATAGTTTTAAGTTCTCTAGCTCTAAATTTTGTAAAGCTATTAACTGCGCGATAAAATTGAATCGCATAGCGGCGCATCCTAAGCGGCCGTGTAACTAAACTGCATTCAGTTTAGTTACACACCGTTGTGTGTCGACAACCCTATCCGCGGCATCCATTACGGTTATAATGACTTTCTATGCTGTCCACCATTATCGGTGCGTCTCGGAAACAGATGTCCGTAGGAACCGCCGCGGACCATTTAGTTAGCCTTTATGTAATGCGCCTGGATCGTGCGCGACCATGCTGAGAACGTCTCGCGACTTGACATTGTAAATTATCGAACAGAGCAAGTTTCTCTTTCAAAACTAAGTATGTACTTAGATAGTTTCTAATTAAGTCCACTATAGTGGGGTATAAGCTTAAACTAACATTTTGAGGCGGTAAAAGCCATAGGGATGTTGACTTGGTAACAGACACTATCTTGATGTCAGTAGTATTTCGTGCGCATAATGCCTCCTCTACACGTACCTACACAGATTCGTCTGCAGATGGCGTCCGCCGACGTGTACAGGATGTGATTTGCTCGTCTGTGTTAGTTATTTGACATCGACAGTCCGCCGACGTGTAGCAGAGGTAATTGACTTGATTGGCGATGTCATCTGCAGACGAATCTGTCTACGTGTAGAGGAGGCGTACGATCTAATATCATGCTGCAAATGTTTTCTTGGCGTGCCATTGACGTTTAACAGTACAAACATATCCAGTTCGACATTAGTCCTTATTTCAACGACAAAAAGGTGCTACAAACGTCCATGGTGAACTTCATAGTCTGACGTGATTTTGCCTGTGCAGTGACAATAACTAGTTAACATTTTACTAACCGTTATTTCGTTTGAACCAACTCCTACAATTTCGGATTGCCGGTTAAAAGTTTTGCTGACTCTTAGACCATCATAGACAAACAAAGCTCTGGTTGGAAACCCTCTCCGAAGGTAAGATCAACAGCAGGTCAATCTATACATTATGATCTTGGCGCCGCCCTTATGCTCTGCCCATAAGAACTAATATTCAACGGCAAATGTTTACTTTGACGTACACAGACTTCTGACATATGCATACATACACCATACCCACCTGTACCCACCATTCAAATAAAAAAAGTGACCACGCAGCTCGCTGAGCACAAAAAGGCCGCGAATAACGTATGCGCCCTGTGTCCAAATGTAATTGACAAGAGAACGAGCGCGCCTTGTCGTGTGCACCGATAAATACTTTTTAATGGTTATTTATGTGCGCCCGCGCAGGCGAGCACCGCGTCTACTGCGAGCGAGGAGTTACGACGCTGCGCTCCTGAGGGACGGGAATGACATGACGGCTCACAGGGATAGAATTTAGGCTCTGTAACCGGTAAATGTCTCAATAAGGCCATAGAACGTTACAGTTGGGAAATAAAAGTGTCGAAAAATGGTTCTACAAAGGTCTCTGTGAACACTTGCAGATCGATATTATTTCTTATTCCTTGGACATAAGGGCGGTAGAAGTCAAAAGTGTATAGTGTTTATGTGCGTTTGCTTGTATTAGATTACTTAGTAGTTTAGAAAACTAAGGAAGTTAGCCATGGCTTGACCGCAAGTAGTACCTAAGTAGCTAATGTAATATGCTCCTACGACTAGACACTATTCCATATTCGGTGGTCCTGGAGTATCCTCTGATGTAAGGTCAATATACACAATTGCCGGTCGATATTACTCCTTATGAGAACGATATAAGACCGGTGTGTAGCCTAACGTGCTGTTGTCTGTACAATACACGCTTTCCTTTTCCGTAAAAAACAAATGTCTTCTATGTGACGACCTCGGTGGCGCAGTGGCTAAGGTAGGCGCCCAAAGCGCGTAAGGTCCCGGGTTCGATTCCCGGTCAGGTCAATTTGAAAAACGAACTTTTCTCAATTGACTTGGGTCTGGGTGTGCTGGTATGACGCCCCCAGTTAGTATCCGTCGTCTGGTACTCATAGTACAAGGGAAAACCTTAGTTTGAGACCAGGTTTGGTGTGATTGTCTGGCGCGTTTATTTATTTATTTATTTTATGTAGTTAACTTGGACGACAGCCTCACCACATCGTCGACCGTATATCTAACTAAACGTCCAGTGATATCAAAATGGCCGCAATTGGAAGATCAGCTGCATAATTGCAGCACTAATCGATGTAATTTGCTCGATACCATGCACCGGTGCATGCCGCCTTATTCAACTGTCGCTCTAAGAAGGCTAATGTCGAGATGATAGAAGTTAAAAGTTTTAAACAATTTGCTGCTAATTAAATATTTGCAGTATGTAAGTTGGCCGGCATTAGTATTTTGTGAAAATATTTTTGTTTATCTAAAAATCTGACTGAACCACAAGCACATTTACTTGGGTAGGTACACAAAACATAATAGCATTGTGCATAGTTATTATTAAGTTCTATGGAAACGCTTATAAATCTTAATGAGTATGCTGTAATTATTTTTTAATCAGAAAGGAAACATGTTTAAAGTAAATAAGTAACTGTGCTGCTTTTAACGATTGTAGTGTTTCCATTATTCCAGATTTAACAAAATATTAAAGCATTATCGCAAAACAATTAACTAAGCAGGTCCGTTAACTAACGACTTAATAATGAAAGTTTTTTAAGTAAAAACTCACCAGTCATTAATGAGCTGGTTTAAAACAATATAAACTTACGGTTTGTAAGCAGTTCCGTAAGTTTCATTTTACTTAAGTTCTTTTATTCGGTAGAGTTACGTCGGCGTACGCTCTTGTACAATTAACATGAAAACTCAAACCACTTTAGTTGCGCCGTAGGTACTTATTAAAATCGTGTACAAAATAAAAAGTAGCCACCGAAAAGTGCGATGATGAAGCACTGATACGACTTAAAGACGACGATTAAAATGTAAGTGAATTTTTAAATTGTGCAACCTCGCCCGTACCCTATGCAGCCGACGAAAACATATGCTAATGAGCCCCACATTATGGAAATACCAAATTAATATTCATTAAAACGATTGTTATCTTACTCCGGACCATCCAGGTTTCCTTGAATCGCATGCTAATTAAATGTCTATAAAATAAAGAAAGTTAAAACTTAATCGACACGGGTATAATCGAATACGAGGCAAGTGCATAAAGTCCTTTGCGATTCGTCCGTCAATTCGATGCGGTCTTGAATCGAGTCGGAATGAATATCGAATTTTTTGTGGTGCTTGAAATCGAGTTCGGGAAAGGGATCATCGGCAGGTAAGTAAATGGTTTTGTTGTTAATTAGCTACTCACTTATTTATACATTAGTCGACAACTTAAACTGACTTACTTAGTTCTTTGGTTCTTGTAAACAATGGCTATATTTGATTAAAGGTAAGTTCACAACATTTGTAAATCTGTAAATGTAAAAAGATAATGTAAAGCAGCTAATAATAGGATTAGCATTCGTACGTGAATCAAAACCCGATTCCCATTAGATCGAAGTAACATATCGATGGCGATGTTTCGTAATTTCCGCGGTGTTACAGCTAGCCATAACGCTATAAACCACGGTGAGAATGCGCCGGATTCGAACTGGGATCGCGTCTAATTGGGCGGCATTCCTTACACACCCCTCCCCCCTCCCTCTACCGGCTCAGACTCGAGTCGAGATTCGATGACTGTGCCATTTTTGGGAATAAGTCTGTTCGTTCTACTAAACTGGGAATTTTTATGGCTCGATGAAGGTAGTTGAAGAATTGCAACTATTTCTACGCGATGTGTAGTTTGTTCTGTTGAAAGGCGGAGACGGAGTCAATTACGTCTACATAATGCAATCTACTTAATAAAGAGGTTGGTACTTGAGCATCTTTTTTTTGTTCTAAAAATCAATCAGTCTTTGATGGATCTACTAGGATTGCTTTGCTATGTGATTGGTGTAAGACTGGGGTGTTTTAACGAAGTGGGTAGATGGCAGATATACAAGTTATTTATTATTGATTAATTAGTATTGACATTTCATTTAGAAAATCACGTGATTTGAAATGTCAACTTTATAGTCAAAGTCAATCTTTTTTATTCACATAGATTACATTAGTAATACTTATAAATTGTTTCTATACCAGAAGAGTGTGAGCTAATTGTTGTTGTTGACCCCACAGCTGTTACACCGTGAATACTGTGATAGTGTTGTGCAAGCGTGACTTAGTAAAAATTTTGACTTTTATTTGACTAATATTTAAAAAAAAATATTGAATCAATAAATGCGTGTACACAGCTACAAATGGTCCCATACAGTTTATAACCGTTAACTGCTTTGGTATTTTTGATATTGTTTTACCCTTTCCGTTACACGTTGTATAAAGCAAATGAAGCTAACTCCGGTTCGGAACCTATAACTAAAGAGAAAATACCGGCATGAAACTTATAGATTATGAACTTGTCAAATTAGGTACGTTGAAATTCGATTACTGTCAGTTGGCTAGCCACGTTGTGAATTGCCCCATTTCGGGGCTGTTTGTCATAGCGTTTAATCCGGTAACTTTGTGTGGCGGTATCGTATTATGTTTAAAACGAACTTTTGATTGTTACTTGTATTATTACCGTAGTACTATTCATATTTGACAAATATCCGGAAATAAGCTAAAATTTACTTGTGTGTAGAGAGTAAACGGCACTTCGCTTGCGCGATGCCGCAGCGTGCGCCCGCGCAGCGAGCAAACGTAATAATTTACCACCGCTGGGAATGGCGTGCAGACTCGGATTAATGGATGCCTACGATCGATGGGACTTCTTTATATATTTAACGGATTCGTTCTGAAATCGGCGTCTTTCCTCCACATTCATATGGTAAGGTCAAACTAGCTTCCCCGAGGAGCTCTTGCAACTGGTTTATAATAATAGGGCTGGTTCTATTAGTCTAAGTTGTGCTTTTCGGATTTATTTGCGGATCACTAACACTACAGAACTAACAGAATATGCTCTCGGTTTAGCTAACATCTACCCAACAAAACCATTAAAATTTTGCAACTGATTGACATTAAACTATCTAAAATCTGCATAGCTACTGTTTTTTATTAATAGACGTGATTAGTGCAAATTTTAAATGACATATTACAAAACAGAGTTTTACTTCACAAGAGATTTACATTTATTGGCATATCAAAAGTATTAATATTTTTTTAATTTAAAATGGTCCGTACCTATATTTATAAACTAAATTAATTCTTATCAAAAATTTGTTACAGATTTTTGCAAGCCGCGTTTTAAGATGTAAGTGCAGTCCGATATGTTATTATTAGATAAGATATTTGCTACTAATTTCGGTTTGTGGGAACCCTACAATACGGGCGACGCCCCGCGGCGCCTGCGCACCGAAAACAGCAAAAAGTCTGCACAAATTGGCGCGCCTAATGACTGTAGGTAGGTAGTCGCAAGACTACGTTCTCGTAAAAGTGCAAAGTTTTTCACTCTAGGGCTACCAATAAGGTTAGAATTCAATTTTAATGTTTTACCCCCTTAATTAAAAAACTTCGGAAAAAGAGTTCATTTCGGAAACTCCTTCTTCACAAACACACAAACATCGGAAGACATACATTTGTTTTCCGTAAAGAATTCAGATTTTTGGTGTAATAAGCAGACAGGTGAAAAAAATCTGTAAATTGGGAGAAAACACCTACAACTTCTATCGTTATCTGTGTGGATCAAAATTGTTGATATTCATGAGTCCTTCATCCGTTGTGAAAAGGTATTACTATGTCCCAAAAAAATAATTTATCTCGTAAACTTAATGTTTTAACCTCATCTAACTTTAATTAGAAAACTAAAAACAATATATTTAAGAGCGAAAAATAAACATAAACTCAGCAGCGACAGCCCTAACGGCGGTAGGTCGTAAATATGACGTGTCCCCGATAGCGGGCGGTGTAATCGCGCGTATAAAGATCGCGATCGCCTTTGATCTCGCCGCTAAACACTAATTAAGGTATTTGCAATATCTATGCAATGATTTAATAGACCCTAGTGATTGCTGCGAATCAAACAACACATACTTACTACCTACATAGATGTATCATAGAATTGCGATTATATCAACTACTGGCGAACATCGCGGCTTTTAACAGGTGCAATGTACTATAGTTCGTATTATATTTATATGTATTTAATATTACACATAATACTCGTATAAACTTTCCTTTTCTATGTCTGTTATCTATTACGAAGCTGCATCAAAATCCGTTGCGATGTCCCCCTTTTGTACTTTCTTTGTGCAATAATGTTTTTAAATAAATAAATAAATGTTTTAAAGATCTAAGCATATTTAGGGACCCGACAGACAGAAGCAACTTTGTTTTGTATTAAGTGGGTACCTATGTTGTGTAATTCTACCGGACTAACTACCTATATTTTGGAAACATTGAATTATTTGACTTCTTCAATACTGCAGTACATCATGTTACTTTACCTTTTGAGACCGAGAAATTACAAACATCGTAAATGGGTACAAAACTTTCTGTCTACAACTTTGTGTCGGTGCACGAATCGAACCTGTGAACTTTTCACTTCAAGCTCTGTGCTTAAACACTACTCCATGAAAACAATCAAATAAAAAGCATGCCAATCACCTGGTGTCAAAGATTGTTTCATTTATAAACAGAGTCAAAGGAACGAGACTAGCAATCTTGACTATTCGCTCGCAGACGGCCATTACAAAGTCTATTTTATAAAACTATAAAATGCAGCTTAATTGCCCCGTTAACAATCACAAATTGCCCGCAATAAAGTTGTTATTAAGGTCGGCTGTGGTACGGGACAGTGGGAGAAGGGGGAGGTGTGTGTGGGGGGGAGGATACTTGTCGGCGCAATCAAAGGCAGACGATGCGCTGGTCGGATGCGCCGAGTCGACGACCGCGCGTCGCGATCTATAAGATAGATTTGCAATAACTATTCTTCGTGTGTCGAGAGCTCGTAATGAATAGTTTGCACATTAATTAAGGTTTTGTTCGTCCGTTTGCGAGGATAATGGCTTAGTCTACAAACAGAAGATTTTGTTCTGCAAAACGAACAGATGCGAGAGCAAACATTTCGTTTTCATATTCATTTATTTTTTGTCAATATATGCAGTCTTCAAATGAACGAGGAATGCCTGGGAGCTAATAAATATGGATCTTGACATAGTCTTCTATTTTAGTCAGTATTAAAGCGAGACAAGTATAAACTAAAAGTTGCAAAGACATAAACAGCAGTGAAATAAATAAATTATGTTAAACTTTATAAGTTAGTGATGAGGTTTGTTTTTCATACCACTGATCGTAATCATCATCTATTTAGTAGACGTTCACACAAACGACGTTCGTCCACTGCTGTACACAGCCCCCCTGAAGACTTCCACAACTATCGGCTTAGTGATAAAGTCGTCTGTCGATCATATATCCAACCTTACACAAAATTATGAGTTAGGAAACTAGTACAGATAAAATAATCTTAGACTAAACACTTTGGACTTAAGATCAAATATCGAATATGACATGCTACCTACTCGGCAAGGTAAACACTTGCATTTCGATATTTTTAGTGTTATTGCAAAAGCTTATATTGGTGTCTGTACATTTCATTTTCAAAGCCATAATTACTTTTAGCAAGTAAGTACCTATTTATGACTAATTTTGCGGAATCTCCTTTTTCTACATTATACATAAAGGTAACCTTAATTACGTTTAGATGCAAAATATTTTGGTACTTTTTTTTTTACAGCATCAACATATAGAACTATATACAGGAACAAAACTATACATAAAAAAAAAAATATATATAAAAATATATATACAAAATATTTACAAAAGACAGTCTGCTCCAGCGTCTAGGGTGCCCAGAATGCTGGCTACATTGCCTCTTTGAATGGCCAGACTTATTCGTTGGCCGAGGTATTTGCCAGCATTCAGGTCACCAGAAACCTCTATACCTATGTATCCATAAAATCCACAACTAACGTGATAACCAAAGCCCAGGATCAACTAGACAGTCCCATTATCTTAAACTAAAAAAAACATTTGAATCATTTGAACTGAACTCAAATACCCTCGCATTAACAATGAACCTTTTAACATCTACAGAAGCGTAAAACTTTCAGAAACACCGGTAAGACTCTACGGACGCTACATAATCCCCATGACATAATGGCGTCAAGCCCGACCGACTCTCCATTACGCATACCTGCTCTAATGATAGGGCAGCAGACTTCTCAATAACACCTCGCTCTACCTCCGGGCCGTATAAAAAACGGTCAAGAGCGTACCGGGCGAGTCAGAGCTTTAAACTTATTAAAAATGGGTAAATTTTAAGTTTAGGTAAGTCGTTTGTAAATTAAGTGTAGTTGGCGTTTGAATCATAACGGAATCAACTGTCAGTTTAGATACGTTGATTGATGACGTCATCACTCTAGTGTATCTTTTTTTTGTTAACTTTGCATAACTCCGAATATATTTATCAGTTTAAACAGTCTTTGATAGACTTGTTCACAATAATATTACTAACTAGTTGTCCCTACGAAGGTCGTGCCGCCTGATGACCCAACCCAAAACAAATGATAAGGAAATTCACGTAACGTAAAACTATTCACATCGCCCCCCAGAAATTCCATCTTTTAATATTCAATAACGAACGGTTGTTACTTTTTACGTTGAACAACTGCAATTATCCCGAGAACTCTTAATACGTTCGACACAAAGGCGCCTTGCTTGTCCTTTGTCCATGCGGCGGGCCCAAATGGCTGTATAATTCGGACGAGCTGTCAAAGGCGCCGACAGAATTAGGGAAATGGGTTATCGAGCCTGCGCCCGCGCCTCTCGGCGTTTATTGTTTTATGGCCTGATACCGCGGGCTGGGGTGCAATATTAGCAGATAGGTTTTAGGGCTTATTCTAGCCGTTTAGGGCAATTTCCGCCGAAGATAATGTGCTAACTGTGTCTAGATACGTTAGCGTAATATTCCCATTTTACTCTGTGTCAGATTTTACGACCTCCGTAGACGAGTGGGCCGGATTTTAGCGTCATGCCATCTCTGAGGGCCAAGGCTCGATTCGCGGTAGAGGCAATATTATGAACTTTTCTCTGTCTCTCTCTGATCTGTTGTGTTGTGGTGTTGTGTTGTGGTAAAGTCGTGGTTTTTGATTTCTGTAAAGCAAGGGCTTTGACTGACTTACCTCTGAATCTAGAACACAATCTTTGGACTTTGTACCATCCTTACGTCATGGGGATAGAAACTAAATTCGAACTAAAAGTCTTTACTTTTGATATGCTGTTTACCGTACAAACCGAACGATTTACATCCAACGTTTTAATTTTCCTTTTTGCAGTATCAAGAACGAAATTCAAGGGAGCAACGATTTCGCTCTTTTAAAACGGTCACGCACTAGCATACTTATTTCAACTGTTTCAAATTATACTGTTGCAATATTTCACAGTCTAAGCAAGTGCTTGTAAAGATACTGCAATGGACCATAAGTGAACAGTTTACGCTCTAAGACATTCAAATTGTGAAGCCGCGCCGCTAATAGCGACTAACTCGCGAGAGCACCTCGAAACTGCCTCATTACCATCCGGACGAGAGGTCCGTGTGTTTGCCTTACATTTAGACCAGCCCGCACCAGAATGTTGAAAACACGGGCTGTGTTACGCAACATTCTAGTGCGGATCTCGTTTTTTGTCAAGGGGGGGTCAAAAAGTGAAAATACACCCCTTACTAACGTTCGTATTTTACGTTTTCATCAGCAGCATTTGAACTGTCAGACTACCATTGATGGATACGGTCTTCCCAGGAGTACACTATAAAACATACTGTCTAGTGCAGATATGCATCTACCGAGTTACTTCATAAAGTCCTTCAAGGAATGTGCCCCCACTTGCCCCCCATAGATTTGGGACTGGCGAGACAGCGGCTGGTCTAAAATGTTATCTCAAAGTCTAAATCACAGCTTCCAGCAAGCAACCTCGTGGGATCAGTGGTAGAGGCCAACCATTTTTGTCTTAGGTAAATTGTATTGCACTAAAACGAAATCGGGGGGGTCCACCACGGGGGTGGATCCATGGATCCAAGTAAATAATATAATACTTGTTTTGTGGAAACAGTGGCACCAAAATACACAATGTAAATATCTATAAACACCCAGTTAAAAACCTCTGAACAAATACAAATATAAATCACAATGTTTGTCGTGGTTAGGAATCGAATCCACAACCCTGGATTCAGCATAGGTAGTCATTGCATTGCACCACCAGGCCATTCATGCCAGGCAGAAGCCTCTATTCCTATGCCACAATGTTGACCAGGTAATGCAGCTGGCACTAACGACATAAACTTATGATTTATGATCGAAGATAGTTTTTGTAAGAGCTGGCCGAAATGTGGCGGGGAATGTAACAAATCATCGGTCCACGGAGCCGCCTTAATTGCCCAATCTAGAGGTGAACGGCCGGTGTGGCCAAATCAGATGAGACCGTTCGTGAATGGGCCGGCCCACTGAGGCAGATGCTCTCAAACTTTGAGACTGTGCACCGCAAGGTCTTCTGACCACTACTGTAAAGATCTTTTTGATGTAAAGTTTAACTTATAACATCGTCTACTCTGATATTCCTTGAAATTGTCATAGAAGTGGTACAAAGTCTTCGGTTGACAGGTAAACATTTGCAAAGTAATACCTACTACTAATATTTCAGCTTGAAAGTTTGTTTTTTTGAATGTATGAAAGTTCGTTACTCTTAAATGCTAAGTAAATTATATTTTTAATGACATCATCAGATATGAGAACTAGATGATGATCCTCTTACTAACTAGAACTATAGAAAGACCAGGAGTTTATAAGTGATAATAGCCCTGTTTGAGAAACACTGAACTAGACCAAGGCACGAGATGTACCTGATATGCGCAAGAGTCGGAGGATTCTGTAAAAACGACAATTCGAGATAGCGATAACAGCGAGCGATTATGAGCTCAATGGGCCGCAAGTAAGGTCACGATTAAATTGCCCGCCACATATTCGGACTGATTCACGTAGGCACTGTAATTTGGAACGGGACTCAAGATATGTTAGAAACGTGACTCGAACCACGCAGATGAACGAGCGTCCTAGCTCCACAAAAAGTGACCTAGTTTCCAAGAAACTGAAACGAATACGCCATAATAGACCCAATCGAAGATTAGCAAGTAATACCAGTATTGTCAATTAATGTAAATATCTAAAACAGCCGCGTAACCTCGATAGCGACGCCTCGTCTTACAGTATCAGCTTAGCGAAAATAATATAAAACTGAAGATATACATTAGATATATGAACGTTTAAAGCGATGCCGGCGATAACCGGCATTACGAGATACACATCGGCACTTAAGGCAAAGATAGCAGCATTTCGATAACGGATATAAATAAAAATAAATGGCTGCTCTTTCGTTATTGCGTTGTAAAGATACCGCTATCGGGTACCCGATATTAAATGTATGAAAGTGCCGGTAGTGTGTTGATTTAATACTGTCACACTCGCAGTAATTAATACCTGGGAATTTGCAGCCTACAATTATGAGTGGTATTATGTGAGAGTGAAAAATGTATGACGCCGCTGCAATATCATTGTAAAGTGATCCTTGTAATATAATAATGCATCGATATAGACCTGGTACTTTATACATTAATATAAGTCGATGCCTAAATAAAAGAGTATAATCAAGTAACTGACATAAATTGGCTCGTTCTTAAAATCTGTCAACCTTGAAGACTACATCAGAATGTAGAAATCTAATCTCTGCTTGTGGTTTCGTAACCTCTGCAGTGAGAATGCACTTGCATGTAATATGTGACAAATGGCTGAAAGTGACAGCAGTCTATTGCAAAACTTAAATCGGTTACTTGGTTGTTATGCCTGGGGTTAGTAAACTCTTATAACCGACAAACGAAATATCTATATACGACGATATATAAATCTTACTGAAGATGCAAACATTATATTTTTTTAAGATTGAAAACGCATCTTGAATCACCATGATTAAATGCAATGATAAGGCTAATTAAACATAGAAACGTCTCGTTGAAGAAAAAGTCGAAGCCATTGTAATGCATTATTCATGTCATTGGTTCTGTATTTACCCAGTTTCTTGATTAACATTAAGACTAAAATGACAAGTTGCTTTTACTATAGATCTTTCACAGTACACAAAAAGTTGCTTAATATACATGAATTCTTTCGAAGATATGGTTGAATGCCTTCGAGATCCATCCATCTACTAAAATAACTGTATTGACTTGGGAATTTTACAAGTTTCTATATGGTGTTAAGAATCTTTGCTGTGAAGCTTTGATATCTTTACGAAACTTTTGGGGAAACAGCTGAAATAACCCCTAGAAGCAAAACAGACTTGTGGAAACGCTACACAGTTAATCAATTACACTGGGAATGGTCTATTCATTAAGTCTCAAATGAGAGGAATATGATTATCATGATTATTTTGACAGATGTTTATACCGTATAATGGTAGAAAATATAATAATGTGGTCAAAACAGCAAATAGACAAAGAAAATTCCAAAATGGCGATGCGAACGGCAAACATACAAAGTGACAACGTTTAAGAAAACGAGAGCTCGCCAATTTTTTTACAAACACTCATTTTCAAAAGCCCCTAATATAGTGTAAACGTCAGACTGTTAAATGCCTGGATTACCTACGTAAGATGTTCCAAATCGTGCGGCCTAAACTAGCTCATGTTAATCCAGTGAGAGGCGGAAGAGGGGTCGAATGGCGAAGATCTGAGGCTGAACGCGGAAGGCCGGGGCGGGTGTTGCAGATTGTCAAGCAAGTAGGATGAGAGTAATTACGTGTGTCCGTCCGTCACTTCGGTGAAGAGTAATTGCCGAGCAGTTATTTAGAGCGCCGCAGGATCGTACTCGCGCTAGTGAGGCGGTCAGTTTAGTTCAGTTTCGGAGCGAACTAAATCGCACTTTCGGTTCTTTAGTTTGCAACTCAAAAATAACTTTTTAAGACATTTACAGGTCGTTTATTAAATTCACTGTAAGTCGATAATGTCGTGCAATCTTTTTACCCATAACCTATTGATTTAAAACAGATCAGAGTAATGCATATACATAAATAATCATGTAAGCTACTTAGTTTACTTTTTGAATCAGTTTGAATTCCCGAATCGGGCAAAGTTGAAAAATATTTTACAGATTTTGTAACATAGCTCGTGATTGTGATAATTAATCCACATTTAGTCAGTGCGATAATACAGCCAGTTTTTATTATAATAAATGCTTAGTTTTCTTTCTACGTCTTTAAAGTAGATCCATAACCACTTTGAACTTTGTGACACCCTTCAAAATATATCGTGAGCATAAGAAATTATATCCAACCGCTTTATAAAGGTTTACCTTGATGTGATGTGACTTCTTACTTAGGTACTTCTTTTAAAAGCAGTGGTAAAAGTGCTAAAGGAACTAATTCTTTCGTGATCTGCCCAGCACTGTCTGTCGGTACGTCGCTGGCACGGTTCCAAGCTCAGAAGCTTGCGTTTCATCCACTCCGCAATCAATAGCGGTTTATTGGTTCCCACATACCGCGGCATAGCAAATAAACAAAGCTTCTGAGAGGCAAGTGGGCTCTGGTACATGTAAGCTTTTATGTTTTTGACGACCTCCCTAGCTGAGTGGCGAGTGGAACGGTCTCTGACGTTCGATTCCCATTCGGGACAATATGGAAAATCAAATTTCTGATATAGTATTGGATACGGGTGTTGTGGTATCGTCGTGTTTCAGTTTTCTGAAACCAGAATTAGAACAAAGAAACACGACTGAATTAAAGCAATGTAAGATATAATTAAAATCACATACATTGCTTTGAGTGTTAAAAGATTTCAAAAATATTTTAGAACTGTTTCCTGCGACTTTGTTCACTTTATTTTGGAATAACGAGTATTTTCTATTATTATAGATATAGTCTAACGTCTTTTATCTATTTTTTTAGTGTAGCTAGTAAATTTGATTCAAATTCATATCGAAGTTTATGCGTGCATACTTTATATTACACCAAAACAGGATAAATGGAAGTATAGTTAAAATAACTAAAAAGGTAAAGTTCTGCAAAACTATCCACACATTAGTATTGTCCACACAACAAAAGCAAGCAAACCCTTCAATCGCGACGAGTATGTAGAGTCAGATATGGAGATGGCGCTCCGTTTGAAGTCGCCGCGCGATAAGCCGCCTATTTGTTGTCCCTTATCACCGATTGGCGCACACATTGTTGTGTTACGTAAGCTCTATCTAACTCTACCATCGACTCAAGATCGTGCGCTTTGAAATTTTTTAGTTTAATTTAAGAAGTAGCCTAAATAACTCATACAGAGCAATAAGGTCATTTACTACTTTATTAAAAAATCGTTTAAATGAGAATTCAATTTGACATCAACTTATGCAAACATTTCCTGTTGGATATTGAACTTTATGTTTGTTGTTAGTAAGGCGAAAATTGATTGATTGATGGGTTAATGTGACGGTATCAAATACTTTATTTCATCTGTTTCTAGATAATACTTGGATATCGCCACTTCAAAAACTTCAAAGATGTTGCAGACCACTGGGCTGACACGTTTGTTTGTAGTGAGATTCTTGGAGCAAACGTTCGACATACCCACTTTAATATCAGACATTCATAAATACGTATTAGATAATAATGATGCGATAAAAATACAAATATCTTGTCTCAAGTAACACTTGTATCTCTAGCAAAAAAAATAAGATTATAAATGGTCGCAGGACGATTGAATTTTAGTCATAATTATAGTGTAGCATTCAATTAAGTGGCCGAGATATATTTAATTAAAAAACGTTTTTGGCCAGTTTCACGTTCTAAGTAAAGTAAAATAATGTTATTTCTGTATGACACTTTAAAAACATACATATAGTTACATAGGGCCTTCTCCATTTTTAAAGTTGGTCAAAAGTACTAAGATCCCCGTTGATAGGAACGTTTCCCGCCAAAATCGCTCGACAACAAATAGTTTTTTTTTTTTAAATAAAAAACCGCCTTATGCTTTGAAATATTGAGCCTTAACATAATTTTATCTCTGCTGTAATTAAGGCACGCTCGCTAAAAAGGCTGAGGCCCATATAGCCCTTTAGTATTTAATGAGATCGGTAAATTTCCGCAGTTAAGATTATTTTAATTTCTTTTCTGACAATTAGTTTGTGATCTTTTGTGAATATATCGTCTTTGAGAGGTTAAAGTTATACAAAAATGATTGGAGGCAATGATCCCATATACATTAAAAAGGAATATACATTTGCTCGTTAGTTATTTTTATTTAGAGGAGAAAAAAATAGTTAAAAGCAAATAGAAGTACTTGTGTTTTTCGTCAAAAGATCTAAATATATAAACTACTAGCGACCCGCCCCGGCTTCGCACGGATGTAATGTAAATACATAGAAATATTGGCTTTTCTAATATTTAATGCAAACAAAAACCTTCCTCTTGAATCACTCTATCTATTAAAAAACCGTATCAAAATCCGTTGCGTAGTTATAAACATTTAAGCGTACAAAGGGATATAGGGACAGAAAAAGAGACTTTGTTTTATACTATGTAGTGATAAATTCGTTTATAGTATACCTAGATGTGGCCTAACTACAGGGTGGCAAAATGCAACGAGGCCCACGCCAGAAGTGACCCCTGGTCAGAGCAAAATTCCAACTATTGAAATTATTAAACTCTTACTAGTAAATTAAGTACATTTATAAAATATATTTTTTTGCATATTTACTTCAGGGTCCCATTTGACAAATTTGCTACGAGTCTCAAAGGGTAAGGCACGGTCACTATACTATTGCCATAATGAGAGAAAATGCTTTTTATACTAATGCAATTTTGCATTCAACGTCAATTCCCTAGTCCTGTCAGTTCCCATGAGAAAAAAAAAATTGATAAAAGCGGCTGCAACTTTCCGCAAACCCCTCTACAATGCGCACTAAAGATCCGATATCAGCTTACAAACCATAAAAGTGAGCAGATACGTCTAATAAATTTACCTCTACAAAGGGCCCGATGTAGAGTCCTCCCCTCGACCAACTGATTGTTCAATTCGAACACAAAAACAAGGGTGTTAACTTCGTTTTTTGCTTTTGGACAAAATGGAAATTAACTTGGGATATAAATATGATGCCGCGGGAAAAAAAAGTTTCGAAAGCGAACGTAAAAACTCTAGTTTGGTTTGGTTCATAAAATGGAAAGGGTTAGAGACTTTACATAAAAATAATTGTTTTGATTTTGGATTTTAAATATGTATAGAAAGAGGGTTGAAATTTGATTGATTTCATTTCAATAAAACAACATTTTTGACTCTATAGGAAATTTGAACCATTTATTCTTATGTAATATAAAGACAAAATGAAGTGTTAAAATTGTACACCAAAAGTCAATTACGAGTAGATTAGAATAGCTTTAGAATGAGTTGTCTCTACATTATTATTCACTAGAATCTTAATGGATCTGAATCAATTTCCATAATTAGCTATTGGATTTCATTAATTCAGCAGATAAGTTCGCACTAATGTAGAGCATTTGTAATTAAGCGATAACGTATCCTCGTTTAGATACATTTTGTTTCTATGGCGAAATGTTTGTGTTTACATTATAAAAGTAGAGTCTTTGATGTTCTTTAGTGAAATACTCTCAATATCTTTTTTTAGTTTAAATGTGGAGTTTGGTTACCATGGGATTTTAAAAACGCAATCACATGTAAATTTCTAAGTACTTTACTCAAGTTGGTGCTCAAATTGCATTGGCCATAATATGTCAGAGTAGCCTTTATTTATAAGTTTCTTCCATTTAACCTAATTTGGTTCTATTAGTTTTATGGTAATGATTATCATTACATACTTTAAATGAAAAGTGAAAAAGGTTTCATTCGTTTACATCAATGTTGTTTGAAACACTCACTGGTTACATTTTATACCTAGTACCTTTAAAATCTACGGTTTAAATTCAATTGGAACTTATTATAATACCTACACTTAGTAGTAACTATTACCAAGACTTTAGTTGTTGTAATTGGCTCTACTTTTGTACAGATAGAACGTACTTTCATAAACTGGTCTCGTATTCAATGCACTGAATCAGACTTTTATAAAACACCAAACTCCACATTTAAAACAGTTTCCTTACCGCATCCTCAGCCTCCTTCTGGTTCGCGTGCCCCACCACGTTGGGCATCGCCGTCCAGTTGTACCCCAGGTCCTGACATAGAGGCAGCCTGATCCTCTCGCACTTCCCACCTCCCTCCTCAACCGCCAACACCAGGGGAACGAGCAGAAGAATAATCCAAGCCATCGTATCACTCTACAACAACACCGAGTCAATCCGTCACAAATGCACTGTTAGTAAACACGCTTGGATCGTAAACATGTTTTTATCATTTCGGACGTAACGCACGTGTGCACGCCTCGAGCGCTCGCAGCGGACTGATCGTAATTTTCGAATTTCGAACGCGGCGGCTTCTCAAAGGCTCGCGGCGAAGTCAGAACCGGTCGCGGCCGGTGCGGCGTGCATGTGTTCCGATAAAACGTCTGAACGCATGAACAGGGCATTAAGAAGAAAAGAGAAAAAAACGACCCTAATTCGTGTACGGCTCACTGCAATCAGTGGGAGCAATTTTATCTCTCTCCTTCTATTACATGAGCGGGAAAGAGACGGTAGAGACAATGAAGAACGTATAAAATTAAGTGTATCTGCCTATGGGGATGGATTTTATTTTACGAAATTGCTGCAATAAAAGTGTTGGGTAATTGAGAGGTCCGAAAGTTTTATTACACTGTTTTAGTATTGAAATTGCTGTAGAGTAGTAATGATTGCATAGGTGAGCCTTCTCCGCGTATCGGTTTTGCATGTAAATACCTTTAATGACTCTACCTTCTCTGGTAACGTCATGTTAAGTATTTAATAATCATGGAAATAACTATAAGGGGTTAAACGGCTCTACCATTAATGATTTACCAAGGCTTACTTTTTTGACCTAATTTCCAGGATTTTGTTGCAATTGTAGAAAATGACATTTGAATATTTGAGACTCAATGTAAAGCGTGATTAGATTCTATATTATGAAAATATAGAGACATGAATACAGGGTTGGTATCATCAACCACTATCAGTTTTATCTATGAAGTCATGTAATTAAAGTCGTGCATTTCGACACTTTTGTACAAATCTGATGAATGAATATTTACTCAAGATTTTTATCAATATAGGCGTCTATTAGGTTTTGATTTAGTGTTACCAGACCGCAACTAATTGTTTCATTTCTTAATGAAATAGAATAATCGTAAAATCAAGACGACTCTACATTTGTAATAACCGTTGAGCAAGGTGAAGACTTACACCTTTACAATTTGATTACAAATAAAATAGTAATGTTTTTCACTTAACACTTATACCTATGAAATTATTTATTTGTGTAAGCAGAATGAATTCTTATGCACACCAGTGTTTTCCTATAAGCGCCTCGATGTCTTGTTGAAAACAGTTGAAATAGATATCCCTTTTTAAAAAACATATAAAATACAAATAAGTCAATTTAAAAAGCGATTTTTAATTTAACCGCACTCTACTTGGACTTATGTTCAAAGTTCTTCACATTATCATTTCTATATCATTTTCATTCATTAAATATCAATGCGAAATTGATTTCCTGATACTTCCTTTTGAAGGTCAGTTATGTCTTTCCCAAGGCTTTATGGCCTACGGCCCATTATTTAATCATCACCTCACCACCCTCACCTAGAGATACGCGAGAGAGATAACCGAGCCTTTCCGCCTCCTTTTATCTTTCGGCCGGCATCCCAGCAGAATACACAATTAGGTCCCTTCATTACATCACTCCAATAACACCTTTGATACCTAACTCCATCCTCCTGAATCCTACCCAAAAGCAAGCGGGTAGAGTCGAAAATTTAAAAACGAACTTCGTATCTTTCTAAGTCATCGAGACCAATTTAAACTGAACTTTCAAGGCGAGGGTTTCGTTTGATATTGTAAGGACCTGAGGGGTCAGGATATGTTGGTTATATGGTATGAATGTCACGTCAAGTTTGGCTTGAACTCTCAAGGTAAGGGGCGGTGTTTGATATTGTAGGAGAGGCAGGGGTCAGGTTAGGGTGGTAGGGTGGTATGAATAGCTGCATTGTGTGAGCGGGACGGGGCACAAAGAGGCCGCCTGCGCGCACGCAGCGGACGCCGGCGGAATGCCTAATTAAGAACGCATGGGCCGCGGGGTGAGCCGCGTGGTCGAAGAGGGAGCGGAGGCGGAGGGAAGTGCAAGGGGTAATTTAGTTTTTTTTTTGTTCCGATCTGAATAATGCCGACGAAACTCTAATAATTATATATCAACACTATCCGTTTATCACCAGCTATCAGAAGTTTATTAAAACGCAATACTAGGTATTCATAATTATGTAAAAGTGGATACTCTTTCCATATGTTATTCTTTCGTTCCACCTTGCTTCTAATATGTAAGTGAGGGTTCGCAAAACTATGATCTATGTATTTGTTGAGCCTGATTAGACCATCTGATCTTCACAGCCTTTACAAAGAAATCCAGACATATTTTGTCTATGGACAAGCCTACAAAAGTGTCTAACTTTCATTGAGAAATCAAAAATACAAATCGCAATAAAACCTATCTGGCTCGAAGGACTATTTACTAAACAAGATCATTTGCTATAGCGCCGTTCACTTGACGCAGTTATTGCTATCATATGACGATGAAGTAAAAGTCCAGCGAAGCGTACTTTCGCTATCGCCTCCCAAAAAATGGCCCTTATTAAAGTTGTTGGGTTTGAATTTTAAGGTTAAAAAGACCTAACGCAGCACTTGCGCCACTCGCGGCGCGCCGGCGAGGTTCAGAATTGTAATTAAAACGTCAGATATGGCGGCGCGCGCGCAGCCCCAGCATGCAAATACGACGCGATTGTCCGACAGACCGGCCCCCACTGAATATTGATTGTGACGGGCTCGATCAGAAAATGACAGCAGAATTATTCAACTTCAGTTGTAGTGTCTTCAGTTCATTTGGACCGATCAATGGTTGCAGGCCAACTTTTTTGTAGCTGGTTCTCAACTGTTGGCAAATCCCAAATGTATTAGGTCTCAGTCGCCTGTAAGAAGAATCTAGTAGAGGGGGCGCCACTATACCGAGGAGGAGTGACTGCAAAAAAAGGCTGCTGAATTGAATCTGCTGAAGTTCTACTCCTTGAAAGTTCCGTGAAGATGATTAGGCTTCGCAGCTACCATCAACAGTCAGCTAGGGAAAAATTCAAAGCGGCAGCTGCGTGTCGCACGTCAATTTACGAATCTTTAAAAAACTGTCAAGTATTTTTCGATCTGATTTCATACTTTATGTGCTGTTATATTGCGTTTCCGAATCATTACAGAACGCCATCCATCATATCTCCACCATTGGACAGCATCACATACATTTCTGTGATTCTATAGTAAGTAGCTAAAGTACTTGTTTTAGAAATCAGAAATAACGAGGATACTAAAACACCCAGAACTGAGACAATACAGAAAAGTTTGTATTCCATGCTTACCTGACCGTGAATCGAACCCGGGACCTCGGAGATAGCGCGTTGTCAAAGTCTGAAAATACATGTGGTATGTGCTATAAGCCAATCAACAGTATCCAAACTTTAGTCGTCTCATGGGAGAAATTTGACGAAAAACGAATGCTTATAGGGCCAATAAAAGTTACCTACATACCTTGAGATCCAAAAATATATATAATAATTTATCCGGGTCAAAGTACAATTTTCTTAACAAGATGATATGATATAGCGAGGTTCGCGTCCCTCGGCTATACTTAAAAAATATGTTAAATGTACTCTAAGCCCTCTGATTACATATTTTAATACGCATGCTAATAGTGCCTGTGATAAAGCAGCGCATACAACACAAATGGGTGTTAAATCACACGGCTTGTAAATTACTTTCGAACAGCAAAACATACGACTGCAGACAAACCACAACAAAACAGCTAATCTAATGACAACAGTAATAAATTCTCTCCGCACAAAAACTTAATCCTTGAAGGGCAGGGCTCATTTGCGCTGCGCAGGAGTCGCTACACAATTAAATGAATTTGCCGTCGCGACGACGCAAAACAACTTATACACTATGTGTGAGGTGACCACGCTGTTGTTGAGTAAAGGGCTAGAGTTACAAATATTCTAGTTCTTTTTTCAGCTGGACACTCTTTCTAAAGCAGGTTCAACTATCCATCCAATTCAACCACATTACAACGGCTAATGATATTGAGTAAATTAATGTATATTTTTGAGGTTGTAATAAAAGTTGAAGACCTACTATTAAAAACAAAACTAAGATTTCGTTCCTTCGTTTAGTTAGTAGGTTCCGAAAGTTCGGGTAACATTCTATGAATTAAAAAAACAAAAAAAAAGGAGTTTTATATGCTTAAATCCAAAACCCCGTTTTTAAGTAGTATTCGAAGTTATTACTAATTAAGTTTGCTTTCGATTCGCAATCGGCACTACACGAAAAATACATATTGGCAGAGAGGCTGAGCTCTCTGCCAAGATTTTAGGAGGACGTAGTGTGATGTTGTTTATCGTGTAATAGATAAAAATACTACTATAATCCTATTTCTCACTCACTCTTGCCTTAGAGGTTTCAGGTTTTTCCAAATCAACCACATTACAATGGTTAATGATATTGAGGAAAAGATAAATTAAGCTTTATACCTACTATTAAAAAGCTGTAGACCGACCACCAAAAACGAAACGAGGAAACGAGAGGTTTCGTTCTTTAAGATCATTCAAAAGTTCGTTAATTAAAATGTGATTTTTGATTTGAATAATATGATTTTGGTTTTGAAAGCTCTTTATCCCCATTCAAAGTGATCTTGTTGGTTACGACTATGAGAATTGAAATTTGCTCATCGCATCCGTCATATTTCGTATTTGTTAGTAGGCTCCCTGTTTTGGCGACACGCTGAAACCCACATGTGAAATGCGCGCAAATCTCTCCTCGTTTAATAGTCAGATTCGTATCAAGATTTCCGTCAGTCTGCTCTCGTTAAATTATCCCATGTTTGGGTCTACGCTACCCCTTATCGCGCCGTTCCGACCTGAAATGTAAACGATAGCTCATTGAATTTATCGGACGCTTGCGGAATTGCGCCGCGTTTTATGGAAACTAACAAATCGAACGGCAATTGGCCAAGGAAGTAGGTAAACCCTATCTGAAGGTAACTTCCTGTTCTTAAAACAAGTTACTAAGGGCTTTCTGAGGTTAATGATCATATCTCGCTTAATTTAGACCTACCTATGTGGTAAAAATACATTGAAATTTACGTTAATAAGATAGAAATAAGGTTTTTGGCCTGAGTCTTTGGCACTCGCTTTAATCCGGAGCTTATTGGCCGTACTGTCGAAAGTAGGTCAAAGTAAACAATTTGGACCTTTGTACAGCCATTATTTTTGGGGCATAAGATCTAAAATCGAACTGTAATTGTATACCTTGATGTGTTGTTCACCATATCTTTGAGTTGAGGGTTTGTGATGTTACATTCGAATAAAATGGGGGGGGGGAGGCACATTTACCGTTAGCCCTGGCTTGTGCCACTCATAAAAGTTACCTACATACCTTGAGATAAAAAAATACTTTTTAAAATCTATCAGGCTGGAAGGACCATTTTCTAAACAAGATCATGCTATGACGGTATCAAGTAATGTCTATTATGTAGTGTAATAGTATGAATATTTATAGAAAAATAGTATAGAAATGTTAACAGCGCCGCATTAGTAAATAGCTAAACTGCCACACACAACTAAACATTTTTTTTAAATAACAATGTCAGACGCTTCTTTTTTGGTCGCAGGTTCGAACCACCCAGGACAATCATTCGTGTAATGAACATCTGTGTCTGGGTTTATAAATGAATTTAAGTATATAATTTCGTACCATAATGGTTTTAGTTTTCTTGTTACAAGTCGTACCTTAGGCCGATAGATCTGGTTTTGTCTCATGATTTAATATAAACTTTATTTTAAAAGTAAACTCCCTTCCTTAGGCTTCCCCCGTCCCATGGTCACCAACTACACTATAATTTGAGCGGAATGTCTGCGGACGCAAAAACTATGACGGACGGTTCGCTGCGCGGGCGCAAAAAGGTTCGCCGAAGAAAGGCGAAAATTCGCGCGAGGCCGGCCCGGCGGAGCATTTCGTGCGATGACGTCCATTCTGGCTTAATTATACGTAACTATTTCGTGTGTGGTGCTCAAATGAATAAAACCATAGATTCTGTGGCTTTATCTGAGGCAAGACAAAGCTTTTAGGGCCATTTGCAAGCAGGCGTAGTAAATACGCGTCTACGAATAAGAAATCTGAATTTTAGTTGTTCCTGTTTGTACTAATAAAAAACGATTTCAAGAAAAGCAACTATATTTTCTCAAAGTTTGACTACAACAAAATTTTATATAAAAAAAACGCTAATGTCATTCGACATAGATATAAAGCCTAGGACTATGGCGGTTTGAACACGTAGCTTTTAGCTGCACGGAGACACCGGTACCCGTCCCTCTCCCTCTCTATCTAATATTTAAAGTTTAAATCTTTAATTCTTCTGCCCTTTTACTTTTAAGATAAGCCTAATTGGTGCTGCCTACCTATTCACTAAACGTCAAAATCGAATTCGCATTCGAAAACATGATTTTTTCTAAACGATTGAACAGAGACAAAACAGAATTTCCGAGTCGGTATTATTTGTGATGTTTGTGAATCCTGGAGTTAAGAAAGTGCATTGATCGCCTATAGCCATTCGACTGGTAGAATTTGCTTACTAACCCGTGTTGGTAACACAAAAGTCTGGAATCCCATCAACAGATCCTGGTCTCCTCATGGTACCGCCCAAATAATATCTCCTTTTAAAAGCATAAATCAAATTCGGTTCATAAATGACGAAGTTATCCGCGAACACAGGTAAAATAAATATATAAGTTGGAATTGAGAAACCTCCTCCATTTTTTAAGTCGGTTAAATGTTGACAACTTATAGTCGATGGAGATACAGTTACTAGGTAGTAAAATACGCCTTAAGCCGAACGGGGCGACAAGGTACTGCTGGGCCTTACATGAGAGTTTATTAACTAGGGGGACAGAGGGCGCAAATTTCGATTGAATCAATAAATCTACTATGAAACTTCGTCACATCAAAGCAACAGTGTATCATCGCTTTCATCAAGCCGCATTACTTTTTTATCACACTTCCCACGTAAGGTGAGAGATAGCCAACCCTCGCATTGGATAAAAAAATCCACGTAGATTTTCTCAACACAACTACAGAAGGCCGGCGCAGACGCCCCGCCGCGAGACTGGGTGTTTACGCGCCCCCCGGGGAGCGTGGAGTCGCCAACGTGATAGATGATATTATTTTTTAATTACCAATACGGGATCGTACGCCGAGACACGGAACTATTTAATCACATTCTTGATAGAGTGGTTTGCTAATTAAATTAACTAAAAAGCTGTATGTATAATTTTTACGTAATTTCGTTGATAGATAATTGGTGATTATAAATTTAAATGGGGGTCCTAGATTCTCCAAACATTAATCGGATGCAAATTAAATCGATATAAAGCAACCAGAGCTAATGGCAAGTTAGAAAACCGTTGTTAATGCACATTTTTGTAGCTTTTAAAAGGTTTTGACTTTGTACATTGACAGCAGGAACACAAGAATGAGGTTAATTTGCATTTTTGTTTATCCATGGACATATGATATATAAATAAAATAAATAAATAATAAATAATTGCAAAAACGAAACGAATTGATTTTTCAATTCTTAGATGAACAGATATTTATTTCAACAATAGTAATATTTTGTATTTTCAATTTTCAGCAAGATAATACAACGAATATACTCTATTTGTAATTTCGCTTTAAATAGTTGGTCCTGTGCCTGCCCTCTTACCGGCCGCACCTATATTTTGCGCAAACGTTAGAGCACTATGTAATTAATTGGTTGGACGGCCCAGTATTGTCCGTCCGAAATAATATTATTATATTTATTATTATGTTACCATTAACCATCTTCTATGCTTGCTAGAGCACACACTGAAGAGGAAACAACCATCGTGCAGTGATGTTATAACCAGTCGTCCGGGCGTGCGCGGGAGTGTAATAACAGTTACCTACGCCACTCACTGCTGTGATTTCTTCGTAGCATGTGGATGTAAATATTTTTCATTTTTTTCTGAAATCATGCATCATCATGCGTCCTTGGAAATCACTCGAATGGCTCCACCTAAAACCAGTGTCATGATCTGCGACGTAGGCCTGACTTACATTGAGCGAATTGTCGTTGCCTGCATCGCTCTGTTGGCAAGGACACTTAGTCTTTCACTCTTTATGCTTTTTTTCTGGTCTCAAATCCTAAATGGTAATGTTGTATTGTTGTGATGACTTTAAAAATGATACCACAAATGAACAAATATACGTATCCACGAAAAACATTACCCTTTCTTCGTGGAATAAAACAAAAATATGTATTTCTTTCTTGTTTCTATGCACGGATGATCGTTGTTAAAAAACTAGTTCAATTTGGAAGTAATGATGCACGATAAACATCGATTGAAAAATATCAATGTCTACCTGTATGTTATCTAGTACAACATCGAAATTTGTTCACTATCAATGACGATCATCTCTACATCAGTGTCTCCCTACTCCACTGTCTTTGTTCTGTCACCTAAAATCTTCGCTCCCGTTCTTAGTTTAAATTTCTAATGCCATGCGCCCGCGCCGCTACGCGTCGCCGCGCGGCCGTCAACTCTGCATTATTCATGGCCAGGAGCTGAGGTGGAGGCGTCTAGGTGGGTGCATTTTGCAATATGGGTGGGCTTAAGCAGTTGGTGACTCTATCTGTCTTAGGATAAAATACTTTGTCGCTCCATTTTAATAATTTTAAGATAAGGTAACAAGTTTAAACGCGATGACATTTCGGTTTCCTGACATTACCTTCAGATTGAATAAATAGTATCAAGAAAAGGATACGACCTTGCAAAACTTCAATTGAAAAATACTCTTAATTAACTACATTCAAATAAACGTTAGGCTATTATTACAAATAAACCCATAAATACATGAAAATAAAATACACATATGTTTATTCACATGTAGTTACTAATTCGCAATTAACTAGTTAGAAAATTACTTCATAGATTTTTTAATCTTGGCAACATCCCTAGCACAAAACAATAAAACCTTAGAAAACCTTTTTTCAGGCTTTTGTTAATTGAATCATTAAAGTTGATGCTAAATGCTAAGCTGGAATAAAATGTTGACTAACAAATAATACCTAAACAAGAATCTTATGATATTGAAACTGATTTCGATAGATACAGAAAAATAATGACGCCGAAATTAAAAAAGAAAATTGACAATCACTATTTTAAATCCCAAACCCCCTTATTTGCATATATGTTTTTTTTTATTACTAGATTGGGCACGCAAAAATAATATCCAAAGGTTTTTAAAAGACTTATTTTATAATCTAATCTTATTATTTAAGTAGGTACCTACTATCAAAGTCATAAAAATTAAACAAAGAAATAACAGCAAAAACTCTCTTTCTAAAAAAAGTAACCTAACGATCCCATTATATATGTTGAGATGCAACCGATTGCATTGCATTGTCATTTAAAATAAGCGCTATCACAATACTTTCACTGTAATTACAAACACAATTTTAAAATAATAAGCCTCATTGTGAGATACCAATTTTACTTTTCACACCTTACTGACACCGACAGGGAAAAACTGACTTTATTTTAAAACTTTTCGAGATCGAGATTTGTACAACAATGTTGTCCAGTTATTGTTTGGTAAGCAAGAGGCGGGTTTTGACACAAAAGCGCTTTGTGCAGGCTAGTATTCGTGGAGTGTGAAATTCGTCGAGTTTGTAAAATGTTTTAGAATGTTAAAGGATTGTTGCCGGTCGGTATATTGCGTGGTATTGTAAAAAACATGGTAATGGCTCGTTTTTTAGTATTTTTTTTCAGGTTATTAGTTGTAGTGCAGACATGTTGATGAATAGCTTGCAACTACAAAATAACAGGTGCTGTTTTGTAAGCTCATGTTTAATTATTATCCTCATTGAGTGTGTAGCAAATGTACGTAGTATTGCTTATCCAATATTTTATGTACGATCGATAATTCGTCAAGGTAAACACTTGCAGTTTGATATTAGTTCTTATGCGCTCGACATGAGGGCGGTTTAAAGGTCAAACTGTAGCCTGACGTGTTTTTGTCTGTACATAATTACCTATCCGATGAACTACGACTGCAAACGAATGGTATTTCGCAGGATGACCAGTTTATTTTGAATATTATTTTAACATTGATTTTAATTTGACGACCTCCGTAGCCGAGAGGCGAGCGGGCCTGACTTTGGCGAGCGCCATCTCTGAGGTTCCGTCCGGGTTCGATCCCCGGTCGGGTCATTATGGGATACGAACTTTTCCATATTGTCTCGGGTCTGGGTGTTGTGGTACCGTCGTTGTTTCTGATTTTTGTAACACAAGTGCTTAAGCTACTTACCACAGAATCAGAGCAATGTAATTTTATTCCTTTATCTAGTCATTTTGAAAATCAAATAATATCATGTATTAAGGAAATAGTGGGGAAACCGAAGGAGCGCCACAGTGGTGAACTACTGACATTGTCATTCAAAACTAGCAATACGTAGAACTATGTAACAGGGGGTTTATAGACTCGATATACATATTGCCGTTTTTAAAACTAATCTACATATTAATAATACCAAAGTAATAAAACACCAAATGGCTCAGCATATCAAATGACCACGCAGTATAACTTCCGCTATAAACCCTAAAAAACCAAGAGTGTTAAATGATACACTCCGAAAAATAGCTCCATCAACTCCGTGGCACACATGAACGCTCATAAAGCCGTGAAAGCTCACTTCAAAGCTCACAAAAGCTTAATCCAAAAATCCTTTTATGTCGATCGGCTAAAGACTCACTTCGGAGTAACAAACGGAGGGTTATAAACTTTTAACATGACAACACGAAATTAAGAGTATTAAAACAACATATGGGAGACAATGGGCGGCGAGAACAAAGGTGCGGCGCGTTTGATGCGGCGGTTAATTTTACACCGACGCGCCGCCTGCGCAGCTAGCTCGTTCGACAAGTTACTGTGAACTCTTTGGGTCGTTTTAGATGTGAAAAAAAAATGTTTTTGTACAATTTGTGATGCAATATTGTGAAGGGCTTCACGCCTCCGTGGCTCGGAATTATTAATATAATACATAATATTAGTATATGGTTTATGTGAAGATGGCACAAAATCGGTCGAGTGGTTAAATATAGAAATATTTATTATCGGTTACGTTTTACTCGAAGCGGCTTGATAAAATAAACTATGACAAAAATCTAAGTCGTACTTCGTACAGTCCTGAAATATTTTCGTAAAACAAGGAAACGGAGTTTTTAATCAACATGAACTGCTCAGTTAAGCTAGCTATGCTATGACCTATAGCCTAGATCATAAAGGTTTACGATAGTTTTTTGAACTTTCCGTCAACACTAAAATGTGCCGTATTAGGATCGATATCCGACTTAATTATCATAATTATCCCATAATAACCCCTCGGCTGTCTTATCTAACCATTATCGTGACCATCGGTCATTGTTTGTTAATTTGTTAATTATAAACCGACTGGTGTCTGGTCTATGTGACCGCTACCCTTAAATCTTTATTGCGTCATAAATGTTTTCATTATAGGTATTTATTAAAATAAATTACACAATAAAAATGTTTTAGTGGTATAAACATACATTAAAAGGTTTCCAAATGAGTTTTTTAATATTATCAAACAAATTATTAAGTCACATATAATGCAGAACATTTAAACATTTAAGTAGTAGTCCTTTCTGTTGTTGCATTTTATGGCATTTTATCTTAAAATAAACAGGAAAACCTACCTACGAGTAACAACTTTTTTAATTTTTTATCATGAACTATTTTTTTTTCTAAGATTTGTTTCCAATGGCAGAGTTTGAGAAGATCCTACATATTAAACGCGAATGTTTGTTATAATGTATTAATTGAAACGGACTGCTTTCGAGCGTTCCAACATAAAAGGAACTGAAGTTGAGCGATCCAGCCTTGAACGGACTAAAGTCAAGCTATCCAGCACTGTTCGGACTGTAGTCGAGCGATCTGGCTCTGACATTCATTGTAGTCGAGCGATCCGGCAAAAACAAATTGTAGTTGAGCGATCTAGCACTGACTAGGGTTGCCAGATCGATTCTTCCTTTTATCGGGATCAATAACCGATTTTTCGGGATTTTAGGGCTTTGGTCGGGAGAAATAAAAAAATAAGTTAATAATTATGCATTATATATTAAGTAAACAAACATTTTTGTAATTCACTGTAGATATAAGAAAAAAAAACATAGTTGGTAGTTATAAAGCATGGTTATTGTTTTTGTTTTTTCCATAAGTATTTGTAATTTTTTTAACCGCGGTTAATAACTTTTGAGCTTTATCGCTATTCAATAAGGTCTTAAAATTAAAACAATTTTCGTCAAAATTCAAACGAATTATTAATTCCGCCTTTATTAAATCTATGCTCATTCGGTTCCTTTCTTTTGAGTATAAATTATTAAGTATACTAAAAACGCTTTCGCAGTAAGCGTTACTTACTGGTATTGAAAATATAAAACATACAATTTTGGTTAAATTTTTAACTTCGACGCAGTTTCTTTTAAAATATGCTTATAGCTTATCCTTTGTCATTTTATTTTTCTCTTCTGGAAAGCGATTTAAAGTAAAAACTTCTTTAAAAGAACAATAATCACTGTACAAATGGTCGGTGTCAATATAATATTAAATTTTAAATTTTTCTAAGAAATTTTTTAAAAATAGTTCTAAGAGATCACTATGTAACCATGTAAACAAATTTTCTTTCAAAGTTTCGTTAGACGAAAGTCGGGAGATTATTCGCTTTGTCGGGAGTCGGGAGGACAAGCAAAAAAGCGGGAGAATCCCGCCAATTCCCGACCGTCTGGCAACCCTAACTGACACCCACTGTAGTCACGATATCCGGTGCTGAACAGCTTGTAGTTGAGCAATCCGGCACTCACACGGATTATAGTTGAGCGATCCGGCACTAACACGAACTGTAGTTGAGCGATCCGGCACTAACACAAATTGTAGTTGAGCGATCTAGCACTGACACCCATTGTAGTCACGATATCCGGCGCTGAACAGCTTGTAGTTGAGCAATCCGGCACTCACACGTATTGTAGTCGAGCGATCCGGCACCGAACAGACTGTACTGACTGCTTGTGAACAGGTGCTACCTTTGGGGACGGGTCTGCTCCAGCTTACCTTTTAAAATAAAATAATACAATATGCTTTTTCAAACTCATCACAATAAAACTATATGACTTGGTCCAAAGTGTTCTATACATAGCTATAAGTTAGATACTGCTACTGTAACTAATCTGCTGAGTTTCTTACCGGTGTCTTCTCGGTAGATATAGGTTCCGAACCGGAAGTAGAATCACTTTGCATTGTATTCAATGATTATTCAAAAGTGTTACATGTAACCTACTTGAGTAAAGAAAGAGTTTAAGTTTGTAATCTGAACACTGAACGGACTGTAGTCGAGCGAATGCGTCATGCCTGCACTTGGTACGGGACCGTTGCCTCCGGGCGTCCGTGAATCATTATCAATTGTTGCACGCAACACTGCACCGACAACATTATTAAACGCCTGCGTGCAATCCAGCGACAACCATTACTGTTGCCTATATACTGAAATCGGGAACCCTCGGCAAATTTTAATTCTATATCAAGACTATGTACAGTCAAAAATACAACAGATTACACATCGCGGTCAACATTCGCAGTTAGATATTATTCCATAAATCAACTACAGAAGGAACAAATTCGAATGTGCATAGCCCTTCTGCTTAGCCTTATTTCGTTGTATCGATTTCGTTCACTTTAGTTCGGGATATAAAGTATCCTATATATTAATCTGATCGAATAAATCTTTCTAGCTTGCCACCTTATAAGATTTAATGCGTTTCTCAATTCAGATTGAAAATCCACTTTTCTATTCTGATAAAAATCTCCAAAATGTGTAAGGGCCACAACACATGCTACTTGAAGCATCGGCGATTGGCGATTTTACGAATGGCATCGACTCTGCGTTAGATTGCAGTATTAAAATTGCGTGCTTTCGCAACTTCGTGCATTTGTACAAATATATAGACTTTGCAATCGCAGTAAACAAACTAGTTCCATATTACTAGTGAAATTAAGTATGTTTTTATGCGATGGCCGATTTACTGTAAGATGTTGTTAAGTTAGATAATTACGTAAAAACTTGAGACAGAAGGTCCCTTAAGTAGGGACTGAATAAATTAATAAACGACTGATCTCACCACGTTTTACAGTAGAACAACTGAATCCTGTGATGTCACGTCCATTAAAGAAGTCTAATACTCTTTAATCCAATACTGTTAAAGCAGAAATGGCGATTTATAAGGAAACTCTTTTCCTGCCGAATAGTTGATGTTAAATAAATCGTGCCAAAACTTTCCGTGTAATATATTAGTTGCAGCAGCTTCTAATCAATTCTTTAGTTATTTTTACTTACATTGAAACAGCTTATTTACACGCAGTTACAAGATTTATTTCATTGAAACTTTATTACTATAAATAAATAAATAAATGCGCCAGACAATCACACCAATCACCTGGTCTCAAACTAAGGTTTTCCCTTGTACTATGAGTACCAGACGACGGATACTAACTGGGGGCGTCATCCCAGCACACCCAGACCCAAGTCAATTGAGAAAAGTTCGTTTTCCAAATTAACCTGACCGGGAATCGAACCCGGGACCTTACGCGCTTTGGGCGCCTACCTTAGCCACTGCGCCACCGAGGTCGTCAAAAAACTATGAATACGGTTACAATAATTTTCTCCAAGTGACTGTGTCCAAGTTTACTTTCTTTCACATTTTCTTTTTAAAAACCTAATGGCTTTCGCGGAGGTTCAATTACACAAAAAAACTGAACTTCATACTTAAACAGTTGGCTACAATCCTTATCAACAAACTTACAACGAAAACAATAGTCCGATACCTAAATTGGTTTACCATACCCATTAAACGCCAAACAAAAGACTCATTGAGCCAACATTCTGGTCGGCACTTTGATAACTTTGTTGGCCATTGGCCATTGTCCCTGGCCTTCCACCCTTTGTCAGACAAATTGCCCAAACCCTTTGTCTTTTGTTCATGTTTTTACTCAACTATTGTGTTGATAAAACAACGCGCTGTTATCAGTTTCCGTCTAAATGTTTAAGATAAAAAGTATGTGTTTGATAATATTGTTGCGTTATGGTATTTTAGTATGATCTGAATACAAACTGAGCCGTTCTTTTTAAAAATATATTTTCTATCAAAGATTAGGTAATGCGTTAAAACTTCGTTCCATAGTAATACTAGCTGTTGCGCGCTACTTCGGTTGCGTTTTTTCGGGATTAAAAGTAACTTATATGTTATTGTAGTATCTAATCTGTAACAAGTTACAAACATTCATACAACCATTTAAATAAACGTGTATTTAATATTAATAGGAATATACTCATGGGCTTGAATAAATTACACAGTGAATATGTTAATTCCAATATTAAAAGCAATACTTTGTAAATAAATAGGCCAACATATGAAGATATTAACGAAACCGAAGACGTAATATTTTTTTTATATAAATAAATAACGAAAAACTTTACATACATTGCTCTGGTTGTGTGGTGACTAGCTAAAGCACTTGTGTTACAGTAATCAGATACAACGTTTAGCCCGGAAACAAAATGGAAAAGTGCGTTTTCTATATTTACCCGACCGGTGATCGAACCCGGGACCTCAGCGATGGCACTTCGCCAAAGTCCAGCTTGCTGGCTTCTCGGCTGAGGATGTCACAAATAAATGGTTATCATTTATGAACAAAAAAGAAATAGAAACTTAATTAACTTCTGAGTACCTAGTTAGAACTTTCTGAATATAAGGATCTTGAAGTGATATTCATTACGAAGATTACCTAGACAAAAACAGTTCCAAATAGAACCACAAGCCGCAGAAGCTACCTTATCTCATGATAAATTAATTAATTTATTCTGCTAAGCCAAGCCACGTATCGGCGATACATTCTGCAACACTGTTTAATTATTTATTTACATAAGCTCACAGCTTTATTAATATCACAGCATGATAAAATCTATGGGCTTGCATGCTCAGGGCTAATAAATTTATGGCTATTCCTCTTCGATCTAGCTAGAGATTTAGTTCTGATCGTGAGATAGATACAAAGTCAGTCGTGCTTTGCTTTTTAGGTACTTTGCAAAGAGCCTAGCGTTCCTAAATGCAATACCCTAGAAATATGATACATCTACCCTTGTATATCTGCACTTCTACACTAATATTATAAAGGCGAAAGTTTGTGAGTGATAGATAGATACACTTTATTGCACCAGGTTGCTGACCAGGTAGTCCTAGTCCAGGTAGGCTTAGTCAGCTCGTGACCACGGTTGGTGCAACCTAACCGAAACGTCGGGCAGTAAGTAGTTCGTATTAACTACTAAATAAAAATGGTGTCGCGTTTTGACCCGTTAAATTATTTTAAACTAGCTGTCCCGGCGAACTTCGTAACGCCTATTTTTTTCATTTCTAACCTTTTAAACCTTCCCTGGACCTCCACAATTATTTCAGAACCAAGATTAGCCAAATCGGTCTAGCTGTTCTCGAGTTTTAGCGAGACTAACGAACAGCGATTCATTTTTATATATAAGAAGAAGATGTTTAAAATGGAACGCGAAAGTCTTAAAATTTATAAAATTCATATAAATTGGTTTTACAGGCATAATCAAGTACAATTTAGGGGGTCTTATTGCTAGAAGGCAATGAGACCGCCATAAAAAGCAATAAGAATAAAGAGTGTATAATAATATGTTTGTTTCTTCTTTACGTCTATACCTACGACTGGTCTGATTTTAATAAAGTTTAGTATGGAGTTAGCTGACACCCTGGATTAACACATAAGCTACGTTTTACTGCTGAAAAATATCTTATCCTCATGAGAAAATCGATGAAAACGAATTGGAGGATAATTAAATATATACTTAAATGTATAGGGAAGTTTGAACATAAATTTAAAATAATAATAATAGAATATGAAAACACGATATTTTCCATACTTATATACAAAGTTCCCCATACATTATCTATACACCTATACATATAAATAAATAAAATGGGAGTGTCTGTTTGTAATATTAAAATATCCTTTACTACTTACTTACTACATACTTTTTACTACATGCATATGAATATATATACGGTATACTCGTATATACCAAAATATTTTTTTTTACAATTGTTATCTGTCTGTCTGTTTGTTCTGGCTAATCTCTGAAACGGCTGGACCGATTTTGACAGGACTTTTACTGGTAGGTAGCTGATGTAATGAGGAGTAACTTAGGCTACTTTTATTTTAGAAAAATAATTTATTTATTTATTTATTTATTTATTTGGAAAACAAAACAGATTACAATCAAAACAAATGTTAGATACAAGGACAAATAGATTTTACATCTAGATTATAATCCTAATATTGTTAACACATCATTATGAACTTTTGAGAATTAAGTTAAAAAACAAAAGCAAAGTGAGTACTTAGATACAAAAATTTCATATTTTAATAGAGACGCATGACAGACTTTTTGAACATATGTAGTCGGGGATCGATAATTGATTTAAAAATAAAATAAATCGAAACGCGAACGAAGTCGCGGGCACAGCTAGTTCTACATATCTTTTAAACTTGAAAGTTACGTTATGTGTAGGGCTGAATGGTTCTTCCGGTGATGTTGCGGTAGGTCTTCTGTTGACCATGGGTATTCCTGCCCGCATCAAGGCAGAAGGATCTACACACGGCGTCACCTACCTAGGGTACCTACGGCTCGTCCAGACATTTCCTCCAAAAAAGGATGTTTTTTTCTTTAACAATTAAAAAAACGAATGCACTGTTCCAATATTTGAAAAACGATCCGTTCTAGTAACGGCTAGTAATAAATTATACGAGGCGTAAGCTAAAAACGACCGACGGACGATTGATGACCAAACATTCTCACAAACATCCGAGTTCATAATATTAAAAGGCGAACATCAGTACTGAATACCTGTTTGACCCGAACCAGAAACAACCATAACACAGGTATAACTTAAATGTATACTATAGTAAACTTAAACCTCCCGCGAGCCGCCTGCGCCCGCGCACCGCGTGCGTGACAAATTACGGGCGGGCGCAAAACACCGCTTAATGATAGCTTAATTGCAAGTAATTGTGCCCGGTTGGCCGGAGCACGGAGGCTGCAGGGGCACGTCGATGTTTGGAGGATGTCGATGGATGGCTGGTCGGACTTGGGATGAGGTGCGACGATGATCATCGAACAACTAAATAACTTACTAGTTGGATTCTGTGGAAGAAAAGTGTGGTTAGTCCGATTTATCGGTTTTTATAGAAGATTTAGTGAGTTTTAGTGTACCTACATATTTCGTGATTTGTACAGCAAGGTTTAATAGTGAGTGATAATTAAAATCCCTACTAATATTATAAATGCGAAAGTAACTCTGTCTGTCTGTCTGTCTGTTACGCTTTCCCTCTTAAACCTCTCAACCGATTTTGATTAGAGGGGGGGGGGGGGTAATGCCACCTTTGAAAGTTTACATGGGAAAATGTTTATTTTTTAAGTAAGAGATATGAAAGTTGGCACAAATATAGCTCTATTAAAATATAGACTTTTGTTTCGAATATTAGGGGAGATAGGGGTAAATCCGACCATGAAAGGATGTAGTCCACGCGAACGAAGTCGCGGGCACAGCTAGTACTCTATAAAATGGGCGGCATTCAAACGCACATCGAGTGGCAAGCCATCGTCCACGTGATCACATTGCTTCGGACCCGATTGTGCCTTCAATCGAGCGTCAGAAAGAATAAAGCTATCGCTAAGCTATGTAAAGCATCGAAAACCCGAGTTCTAAAGTGGATATGTCGCAGTCATCTGGTTGAATCAGCTATTTGATTGAATCACTAGCGCGTTTATTAAATGACAACGTTTAATTGAATGACTAGGCCGAACGTTGAATGAACAAGCATCACTCAACGTCCAACAAGTTAGCGGATTGTAACCTAGCCCTTTGAACATAGCGGACGTAAAATCAGTCAGGTGATTGTAATTTAGTTCATTTTTATTCCACTGCGGCGTTAGTGCTCATCAAAACAAAGATGGCGTCAAACAGCTGGTACAGATCTAATAGAATAGCACTGTGTTGATATTTTTTGAGTGAAATTGAGATTCCAACCTTTTCCTCTTCCCCTAATTTTTAATACAGTACTTTTGAAAAAATTTTATATTTTTTTAGCCTAAGTGTCTTAAGACTTAAAATTGTAAAATATAATAAAAAAATTTATTAAGGTGTGTTATGTCATGTCCTTTATTTTTTTTATCTAAAGTTAGTTATCGTTTAAGTTGCGAACTTATGACATAGCCAACTCGAAAACGAGTGAAACCGATGTTTATTACCGATATATATATTTTTTTTATCGATATATTGGTCTTGTTATGCGGTCACGTCGACAATACAGCCTTACCCGCATCGAAAACAGCCTTACTGAGGGTCACGGCGCACGCAGGAGAATGCGGCGAGCTCCTGCGCGGGCGCAGCCTTTTTGTGCCGCGTCTCAAAGCCTTAATGAATGAGCGCTCTTTTTGCCTCTAATTGCAAATTGCGCTTTATTTGCTTGCATAATGGTCCACGTTGCAATGCGGGCATACTTACGCGGGAACATTTAGTGGACGTAAACGGTTGTTTTGTGTTTTTGTTTACGGTTAAATTGTGGTTATTAAAAGAGCGTTTATTCATATTTTAAATAAGTACGTTTTTCCATACTTTCTAGGGTTTCGTACTGCGAAAAGAAAAAAACGGTATCCTTATAGGATAATCGTCTGTCTGTCAAGATCCTTTTTCTCTGGAACGCGTGGCACCAAGCTGAAATTCATATCTTAACATACGCAATCAAAAGATACAGCCTACAGGTCTATTAGTAAACAGGGTATTTTAAAAATTTTAATTTTATCCATTCCATTCACGGACTGCTAACTTAATATGACATGGTACTGAGTTGTTTCAAACTGCAGCAAAGCAGCTGACAGAACATAAAAACCGTATTTAAGTTCTGAGCATGCATTGGGAGTGACAGCGCTTTTGTTTTATATGTACTATGGAGCGATTAATACGACCTCCGTAACAGAGAGGCGAGCGGGCCGGACTTTGGCGTCGCACCATCTCTGAGGACCCGGGTTCGATCCCCGGTCGGGTCTATATGGGAAAAGAACTTTTCTATATTGTCTCAGAATCAGAGCAATGTAGGTGATGTTGTATATAAAAAAATATATGTTGTCTAATACATATTTTTTTATACATTTGTATCACAACCAAGAAATGACTCGGACTGCTATGTTTATTGTCGGCAGAATTTGGTGTTTCATTTTAATGTTTTCACCACCTGACGCTTAATTTTGGCATCACGATATTTCCTAGCGTGGCGATAGCTTATCGTTATCATAGCCCAGTAGCAATATGCTACCTCCTTGTTTACCGAGTGTCTCAAACACACCGACTGTTCCCATTGTCAGTTTTAGGGTGGAAACGATGATGTTAATGATAAAACAGACAAAATTCTTATCGCTTTCGCACTGTGTTCGAAAATATGTTTGTTCAGCGCAGTGTTTCCGATGCGGACGATAACGCCCCCAATCGTAAATGAAAAATAAAAATAACAGATATTCTGTAACAGTTTTTGACTGATAATATATCACTGAGGACAAATTGGTATTTTTCATATAACTTGATTATTTAAGTACGAATACGTAATTAAAAATCGGCATCGGTTTTCGTATAATCCTAAGGATTCGACAAAAATGGGCTTTTACATGCGTTATTTATGAGAAATAATTTTACAGACACCTTTTTAGAAACTTGCGCGATAGAAATACTGGCAACAGCTACAATCTAAACCATTATCTTATATTCATATACAAATATAAAAACTATAAATATATCCTTATTTCCCCACGACACAAACATATACCTACTTATAAATACATTAGTCACTCAATACGGCATTCAGAAATAAATACTCGTAAATATTTGACAACATCCCTGCTCTGATTCTGTGGTAAGTAGCTTAGGCACTTGCGTTACAGAAATCAGAAACAATGACGGTACCACAACACAAGACAATATGGAAAAGTTAATTTCTCATATTGACCCGACCGGGGATCGAACCCGGGACCTCAGAGATTGCGCGACGCCAAATTCGGCCTCTCGGCTACGGAGGTCGTCAAGAACATGGAGTTGAAGAAAAATGGATACTGTAAACATTATTGTGACTACCTAATGTATCTTATGGACACAATAAAACGCAACTTTACACATTACTATAAAATAAAAGTTACATTATGAACCTTACAAATGGCCTTGTTTCGATAACCAATAAACCAATTATTTCAAGTGTCTCTCCCAGAACATCAAAAACGGCCTAACTTTAGTCACCAACATAAATTCAATTTAGAATAACAAACGAAGCCAGATCCTCACCCATATTTCCTCAAACCTGATTCCGAAAACGACTCACCGATCCAAAACCTGTCTTTATCGCACAATGTATGCAAAAGGAGCAAATGTAGAATTAACGACGACATTAAAAGTGGAAGCATTAAACTGACTTAAAACTGCATTTTGTCGGAAAATGGGCGAGCGCCAATAAGTATCGAGATATCTCCAAGCGCAGATATAAAGTTAATGGCGGTTTAGGTGATAAAAGATTTGGCCGACGCTTCGGTAGGCAAGGGGATATATGCATATTTAATACTACTGGTCAGCCCCGGCTTGGCAAGAAAAAACATTTTTAACCCTTAAGAAAGACTGTACGTGAGAAATTTCATCTTTTAATTGTTTTTTGACTGTTAACTTTTGGACGATTCAATTCAATCATGAGAATTTGGTAGTCAAAGCCCGAGTAAAAAAATTAATGGAATAAGTAACTACTTCGGTAGGCAAAAGGACTTAAGCGCAAAGTTCTAAAGTGTCTCAAGTCTGGGTATTGTGGTAC
This sequence comes from Glyphodes pyloalis, assembly GCA_037074685.1. Lineage (NCBI taxonomy): Eukaryota > Metazoa > Arthropoda > Insecta > Lepidoptera > Crambidae > Glyphodes > Glyphodes pyloalis. Next base: position 1,433,498 of record JAYKKO010000039.1, read on the forward strand.
CGTTGTTGTTTCTGGTTTTTGTCACACAAGCAGCTACTTACCATGGTATTCATATTTATTTATAATTTATTGTGATGTTGAAACCTTTTAAAGTAACTTTTGCACAAGTTCGTTATATTTTATGAGACACTATTTTACCTTCAGATACTTAGTCAGTTTCTATTTAGCACAATATTTACGGTCAATTTAATTGCTCGTATCTTCAATGGCCGCATCAAACATAAACGCAAATTACGAGCTTTTAAATGTCAGAAAAGGATAATAAACCACAAGTACATTTACCATTACATATTCCCCGACATCTCGATACCTTAGGAGTCTACGAAGTAATTCATTTACCATTTATTGGTATAATTACGAATCGTAAAGCCATTGTCACTGCCGCTCTCTCTGGCGTTCCCTGTAACAATTATGCTGAACTTTTTGCTATAGTAATTAAATGCGTTGGTATTCGAACACTCTTTTAATGTACGTAATAGTCAAGCAGTTATTCAAAATAATTATCATCGGAGTAGTTTAGATCGTTGTCGCTATAGGTTTTATTATCTGTATTTTGATTAGTAGCATTTGTACAAAGAGTACGTGCGGTCAAAGCATGTCATGGCAAAAAACACTTCCAGTTCAATATTAGTTCTTATGCCAACGATATAAGACTGGTGTTAAGTCTAAAGTGTTATAGTCTAACGTGTTTTTGATCGTACCTACTGTTGGGTTTAAAATACGGCGTACAAGCAAACATATTATATTTTACAACCTGTAAAGTAATATGATTGTAATGATAAGGTATGCGAAGTAATTAAGTGAAAAGTATAGTTTTTGTTTTCAAAGCGGCTTTCTTAACGTCTGCTCTATATTTAACTTTACAAAAAAAGTAAGATTATTATAAATTGTGAAATTTCGAGGCTTAGCTTAAGCTCAAACAAGATTAAGACCATTTAATATCTAATGAAATAGCAGCTTCCGCGATATACATACGAACCTAAACCCGTAATTTTTGTTTGAAGTCGGTTAAAATTCTCAACTAGCTGTTGCCCGTGACTTCGTTCGCATCATTTTGGGATAAAAAATGTCCTATTATGTTAATATATCATCTCATCTACCTTTCTATCAATTTTTTTGCAAATCCGTTCAATAGTTTTTGCCTGATAGAGCAGCACACAAACATCCAGACATCTAGTTATCCAGGTATCATATATTCTTACAAACTTCCGCGTTTATATTATTAATTAACCTACATCCACTTGCAGTTCGATATTCGTTCTTATGCCAACGACTTAAGCTGTTATATCGTTGGCAATACATTACAAAGTCCAAAGTTTTAAAAAATCTTAATTTTTTTACTTTTTTAAATCAGGAGCAGGAGACGGCGCCTATCCCCGGGCCTACCGGCGGGCTCAAAGCGGACTTAATCGAATTGATTCGTTAATTACGTTTTATCTGCGCATTAGCCCGTCCTCCCACGCGCGATGGCTGCGCCGGAGTCGCACAAAGCGACGGACAGTCGGCAACAAAATGTACAGTCGACAGCATGTCTAGGTTTTTTGACCAACGGTGTCTGTACCAACGGTAGACCAATTTCTATTTAGCTAGATTTGGTATTCGTTAAAAACTTTCAAAAATAATAAAATTAACATTTTAAAGCCTTTCTAAACAACGCTATGTCTAATGATATTAGAAATATAGCTATTGAATTAGAGGATTGATAAATTATATTAATAATATATTATCATGAAATGTAGCACAGAGATCAGCACACGCGATACGTGTAGGTCGTAGGTTCCAATCCTACTGCAAGAAGTCAAAGTCAAAGTCAAAGCCAATATTTTTTATTCACATAGATTACATTAGTAATACTTATGAATAGGAGATGTCTTTTTTGTTTCATTAAAATATTAAAGTTCGCTGGTGTGGCGTGATTGCTAAATCACATACTTAGGTACATCAACTTAGTCCAAAAATAAGTAGGTAGTCGAAACACTAACTTTTACTTTAGTATCAAGAATCAACAATGGTAGCACAATAGGTAGCTTCATTTGCTTTTTAAAGAGACTATTCATAAGTATTACTAATGTAATTTATGTATGTATGTGCAAAAAAAAGATTTGACTTTGATATAAACTTTAATCCACATTTAAACATCGAGACAGAAACAATACTAATAATGTATGTAATGATACATTCTGCATTTTAAGAACAAGCAAAGCATTTAAATGTTATTTTCAAATATATTACATAATGTGGTATTTATTTATCTTAGTTCCTAATACGGGCAGTGGTACCTACTGGCCGTCTTACGTGCCCTCTGGAACTCCCACTTCACTCGACTCACTTTAATTAGTTTAATTCTTACTCTAATGCTACTTATATGAAAGTCACTTTATTCTTCAGGTAAATTGTTTTTTGAATCTATCAAACTTTTTTTAAGGTACGCGAATTAGATAAAGAAACAATCTGTTCATTATATATAACTATCTGTGCCCGCGACTTCGTTCGCGTGGACTACATCCTTTCATGGTCGGTTTTACCCCTATCTCCCCTAATATTCGAAACAAAAAGTAGTGTATATTTTAATAGAACTATACTTGTGCTAACTTTCATATCTCTATCTCTAACTTAAAAAATAAACATTTTCCCATATAAACTGTCAAAGGTGGCACTACCCCCCCCCCCTTACTTCTAATAAAAAGTAGCCTATGTCCTTTCTTGAGGTTCAACGTATACCTATGCCAAATTTCATCAAAATCGGTTGAGAGGTTTAAGCGGGAAAGCGTAACAGACAGACAGACAGAGTTTCTTTCGCATTTATTATATTAAGTAGGGATAGAAGGGAAGTGGGGATAAATTAAGTAAAATTAAGTATATTTTACTTAATTTATTACGTAATTAAGATAACATCTTTCGATTGCCTAGCTCAATTTGAAAGTGCTTAGTATACAGCGAAAAGTCTCATTTCTTTAAGCAATTACAATAAAACAAAACTTCTAATTACATGTCAGGAAGCCTGCGAAACTCTTACACAAGTGAAATAAATTGAAATGAAATGATTTATGAAATGATTTATTTCTGCAAGTGGATTTACAATAAATTCTTTTGCACGTCAATTTCCTACCAGCAGCGCCTCGACGTTGGTTCTGTTGAGAAGAAGCGCCGCAACAAACTCAACAGATATCCTCTTTTAAAATAAATGACAAACATCACAATTGGACATTAAAATATTTGAATTAATAATATAAATTATCTAGGTGCAGATGGACATTTCAACAATTCCACATATTTTTATCATTAAAAAAATCTTGTACAGTGTAATAAGCCTTTTTGATAAGCCATGTTTTAATTTGAGTCTTAAATCTATGCATGGGCAAGTCAATAATGCTTTGTGGTAACTTATTAAATATTTTAATACTTATCCCCATGAAGGAATTACTACTTTTATGAAGTCTGAGTTTTGGGACGGCAAGTTTTTGTTTATTTCTTGTATTAAATCTATGGGTATCTGATTTTTTAGGAAGAAGCGTATAGTTTTTTCGTACATACAAAATACAGTCGAAAATGTACTGAGACGCTATTGTTAAAATATTAATTTCTTTAAAAAAATCCCTCAGTGAGTCACGTGGTCTAAGGTCGTAAATAAAGCGTATGTCTCTGTGTAAAACACTTCCGCCTTCTCTCACAAGATTATATCGAGACAAGCTTCAATTATTATGTTTTAATTACAATGCAATTATATTTTTAATGTTATCTACGACTTCACGCGTCTAAGATCGCTGAATCTAACATTTCCTAACAAACATTGTGATCACAATTAAAAATGTAGCAAAAATAAAATTATCCAATTTGGTGTCGTAATATTATTCTGAAGTTAAGCACTGTAAATAAATTTGTAACTAGACTTATTATTGTTTAAGTAAGTTATAATTTCTCAGATTCATCCTCGGTTAAATCGATTCGAAGACATCGGTACTGTAGTGGCTCAAAATGTCCCGAGTTTAATTATTGGTCAGGTAAATTCAGAAACCAATTGGACAAACCCCAAAGCTAGTATCCATCGTATATGAATAAAGTCAAGGACAATAGAAAATCTTAGCTTTGTTTTCTATCGGATTTATTATTTAGTACTAACGAGGTCAAGATCTTTATTTTTATCACTGAAGACATTATTTAAACTTAAAATAAAAACCAATAATACTCATCATATTTTCGCCAATTACAAACTATTTTAAATAGAATCAAATTAGATTGAGGCAGAAAGTATATAAGTAGTACATAAATCAGTCCCGTTATTAATTCGTTGCTTGAAATAATGGAGTTTTACGCTCGTCACGATCATAGCTAGACAATCACGAGTATCACGACCATTGTCGAACGAAGCTCATCTAATCAAAAGTCCATTCCTCCCATTTCGGGCACAAAATTAATCTCCTCGATTCTCGGGTCATTACAATTACTCTTAATATAAACCAGAATTACGTCAGCCGGTTAGACGGCCCCGGGAACCAAACGTTAGACCGCAACCACGGGAATCGATTCGACACACCTCGCCGGCCCGAAAGCAATCTTCGCTCGGATGAAGAAAAAAACGTAATGGCCTTCCGAGAATAAAGATGTACTCTTTGATCGTGTGTCGAATTATCATCGATTCCGACGTGGCGAAACGGCGGACGGATGCGTTTTTGGCTTGTTTGCTTCGGAAATTTGCTACGGTTCGAGTAGGTATCCAGTCCGATTGTAAACGGTAGTTCTAGCACATGAAACCGGAATGAAAAATTTTGATAGAGTTTATGAATCGATGCAGCTAAAAACTTGAACGTTTAATGCTTGGTTTGGTTTTACGACTCGTAATGTGTCAAAAATGACTATAGTTTTTCTCCAACGGACTACGAGTTGTAAATACCATTCCATAATTTACCTTCCATAGCATCTGTCATCAGCCGTCTGTCGGTCGTTTATTAGGTAATGTATAAACAAGCATGAGCGGTATTATCAGCATGGGAGTTCCGTACAAGGATAGGCTACATTATTTTGCTAACTTGCAATGCGGGCTTAGCATGCGCCACGCGACCTAATTTTATCGCGCTCTTAACAAAATCAAAATCGATTGAAGTCAGTGCGTCAGCTGCTGATTGGCTGAAAATACGAGTGCGGTGTTCTATTAGCCAATCAACAGTATCGAAACTTTTGTCGTCTTATGCGATAAATTGGACATATTGCGTATGCTAGGCCTGATAGTTAGCGGCTTCGGCTCTTGAACCAAGGATTTTGGGTTCGATTTTCGTGTGATGGATACTTTTATTTTATTTTGTGGCTTAAAAATTACCTCCTTTGCCGAGGGGCGAGCGATCCGGACTTTGGATCGCGTCGCGCTATCGCAGGTCCTGGGTTCCATCCCCGGTCGGGTCGGGTCAATATGGGAAAATCTCGGGTCTGGGTGTTCTGATTTCTGACTTGCCACACAATTGGTGCAATTTATACTTCTTCTTGAAGATTCAGCAATCATCTGTGGTTAAACCTGTTTAATCATTCCAAACACGAAATTATTAAAATGACACATGTAAATAAAAACAGAATAGGTTCTTTTTTAATTTTTTTGAGGACGCATTGTTACAAAATTAAATGAGAAATAAAGTAAGATAGGTACTAAAAAAACATAGGATTATGTAATACTCTTTACTATTCTCTAAAAGTCTATTATTTTCCAAAATTTGCGAACTAGAGACTAAACAAGAAAATCACTATACCTAATTAGCGATTTTATTATCTCTTGTAAGATTCGTTACACAAAACTAATTCTTAAGCTGTTCCTACGCAACCCCAAAAAGCGATTGGCGTGCGATTAGATACAGATATTTTAAAAGAAACAATTTTTTGCCCTAACGAATTAACGATCGCAAAGATTTATTTTTATTATGTCATTAGATCGCTCTTGATTAAACCGTTTTTGGATGTAGTTACAAAATGATTCGAAACTTTTGATTACCTTGAATTAAAGGTCTATTAGGTCAGCACCAACGATGACAACAAATGGTGAGTCAGTGAATATAGATAGATAGTGAATATACAAAAAAAATGCGATGAAACGGCATTTTTTTAAATGTTTATTCTAAGTCCTAAGAAGCAAATTGAGTAATGTAGGCAAGCGGCTCAAATGTAATTCCGGGTAATAAAGTTCAATAATTTTCATCGTAGTTTTCATACATAATAGGGTACTAAATTATATCGTAACTAATCATTTGAAACCACTTATAGATGGGTATGTATTTAAGAATTGTTAGGCATTTAAGAACGTAATTCCAATGCTAGTGAGCCCGCCAACTGTCTAAAAAAAAAAATGCTGACTCGATCAAATTTTTCATTGTACGCGGCTGTGTTGTGTTCTCCTAAAATAAATAATTTAATTGATAAACAGTGGTTTATCTGAGAATCCTTTTACAACATATTCTAGTAGTGCAGTGCATTCTAAGTATGTTCCCAAACACATGTGCATATTCTTTGCATTTTTTTAGATTTGCATTCGTTTGTTTAGATATTTACGTGATTGCCTGATATTTTTTTAAATCAGAATATATTTGCAGACCTGCGCATATTTGTTGCGCAACACAAATTCCAATCCTCGATCTGCCAAAATCTAAATTCAAGACTGTTTTGTTCATTTTTGGTATGGAAACACCCCGCTGTTATAATTTAGAGCCAGATTAAGGATTAATTAAAAAAGTGGTAAGTAAACCCCCAATTTAATTAAGATAAAAATTCACTTAAATACCTCATGTGATAGTGAAATTTAGCATTAATTGCACTTTGTATCAGATGGGTGCAGTGAAATGATAATTAGTTCTTTTTATGCGCCGGAGCGCATTTAAGCGACGATAAAATCGATGTTTTACGGCTGGCCCAAAGGAGATACGATCTAACGAAATAATTATAGCTATAAATGGGTTTAAAGTGTAGTGTAATGACCGCCCGCGGGTTTGTTCGAGTCGACGCCCTCCAACACCGACTTGCCTTCCTGAGCACTGCAATGTCTTGTACCGGACTAGATCTAGGAGCTGCTGTGCCAGTACTGCCAGTTCAAGAAGATTTTTTACTCCAAAACCCAATGAATACAGTTCTAACTTATGTAGCTCCTCTCAGTTGGTTAGTACGTTTTTTTACGTAAGGTACGGTCAACAACACTTCAAGGTAAACACTCGCAATTCGAAGTTCTTATGCACATGGCATAAGGGCAGTGTGGAGAGAGTGCGGAGAACATGACCGTATGCACATCAGAGAAACACTTGCAGTTCTAGATTATTTCTTAGACCAACGAAATAAGGGCATAAAAAATCGTGTACGTGACCTTACGTAAAAAAACTGAGGATCGAACTGGGGAAGATTTTGCGGGCCAGTATGGTAACGGATAGGATATTTCGGTATCAAATCCATTGTCATCGCGATGTGGGTTCCTTTATTCCCGGTCATCCCCACTCTGTCGTCCCCACTGGGGACGAGTGGGAAAAAACACTTTAAAACTGTAAGAATTATTGTAAATAAGTTGATTATTTGTGATACACACTTTAATACTGTAAGAATTATTGTAAATTCGTTAATACTGTACTAATTACCTCAGTTTTTTTGTTACTTACAATCAAACCCATTGATCAGTCTTGGTATGAAATGCGTAATTAAAGCATTTTGAAAAACCGTGAAGTCTCTTATTAAACCCCCTTTCAATTTGACTCTCGGCCTATAGCGGAACGAGTGGGAAATAAAAAGTTCCAATCGTCCCCGCCGGGGACGAACGAAACTGTTTTTTCCCACTCATCCCCACTGGGTATATACTGGAATAAAGGTGTGGGTTCCTCTCTTACTTACCATCAGGCTGGGAGGAACCAATATACTGCGCTACTATAAAAAAAGGAACCTTCTGTTTTTAATCTTCGCCATTGAGGTTTTTTCCATAATATAGGAAGCAAACCTTAACATTTAATTTATTTTTTAATCTTCTTTTGCACTGCTTATTGTTTAATATTTAATCTTCAAATCGATGTACCTAATTCGAAATTCAATAATCACGATCTACTTTAAATGACCGATTGCACTTGCTCTCATGTCTATAATACATATAGTTTACCAGAGGCAAACCGCTGAGCTATAGAACTTTTTGTATCACTGCGACACACGTTAATGTTGTCTAGGCATTTTTGTTAAACCTAGTTTTAGGTTATCCTTTTATTTTAAATTTATCAGCAACTGCATGTGTGTCTTTTGGTACATATAAATATCTATCTATGAAACATGGGATTCGATACCAAATTATATACTTTCTGTTCGGTACCCAAGCTTTAGCATGAACGGCTGCGGGTCTCACGTCCCTTCAATGCGACATTAAAGATTCGCCATAGTCTTGCCGGTAATGCCGCTACGGACCCCTGTTCGCACGATGGGTTACGGTCCTGAGTAATTACACGCCGGAGTAATTGTTCACGACAAGCCGAGAAACCTTTATCTTACCATACCGATCCTATCCACGTTCAAATTGTAATTCTGACACGATTTGACAGCTGCCAAAACTGACATATCCCAACTGTTTGTTTTTGCAATTGAAGGGTCCACGACCTTAGAATAAGGAAAGTATATATCTATGTCCACGACAATAATGATGAATGTCCAAAATATTAAAATTGATCAAAGTCATTCGGTCAATTCATACATGCAGCCAGTGATTTCGTTTACTAAGTAGGCAATATCGCTTCCAGTCCTGAGATAAAACCGTTTCTGATATTTGACTACGTGCGTCTAGAACGCTCAGTGTCCCAGGTATTCACGTCAATAAGGCTGAATTAGATACAGTAAACATTTGATTGGTTATTCGGTCTAATTTATACAGACTAAGGATGTAATGTATGTGACGTGTATTTATTTTGCAAGTAAAATAAAGTATAATTATTATAGTTAAATAACTATAGTAATAAGTTTCAAGCGTCTAGTACAGTTATGTGAATATTTTTTATGGGGTTGTAGTCGGTTGAAAACAAATTGTGTTACAGAAATCAGAAACAACGACGGTACCATAACACCCAGACCCGAGATAATACAAAAAAGTTCGTTTTCCACATTGACCCGACCGGGGATCGAATCCAGGACCTCAGAGATGGCGCGACGCCAAAGTCCAGCACGCTCACCTCTCGGCTACGGTTTTAGGGGTGAGAGCCTTCCGCTCCCCCGCAAGCCCGGTGAAGATGAAAAGGCCATCTGCGGCCATCATCTATAGTCAGTTAGGAAAAAAAAAAAAATCTTGGCTACGGAGGTCGTCAAAAAATGAGACTTAATTAATAAAAACACCGCGTACGCCTGTCTTCCCAATACGTGTATCTTCGTTAAGTTCACATTATATATATTTTTGTGCAACGTTAATTCAATGAATATAACAGAAGAAATCACCTAAGATAACTTGCAGTTAGCTCAGTTAGTAGGTTCAATGTTCAAGGTTCAAAATTGAAACCCCACACCGCAAGGGGAGGTAAAATATTCCGTTTCTTTAAAATATAAAAACCTTTAGATTTTGATGTAGCAAGCACCTCCATGTATGGAGATCCATTAGCTATCTAAAGACAAAGCGTCTTTTGTCTCATCAGCCTCGCATCTATCAAAAGGCGTGCCCTTTCGTTGATCACGCACTACCAGAGCTAGCCGCAGACGCCATCACAGTATAAATAGCGTCAGTCTGGAAGCTGTGAGGAGCATTACAAATAACATAAAACAGACACGTCACATACAATCGTAATGTCGTAGTAATTAGCTTAAGCACTTGTGTGTGTGGAAACTAGAATCAACAGTCAGGGTCAATAAGTGACACAGGGTATTCCAATAAATAGATGCAACCAAAAAATTAATACATAATATCAGTGCAAACCAAATTTCCATATTGTTGTTAACAATAAAATCGCTTAGTAGGTCGAAACAAGTGACATTTGTTAGCTACAATATTATTAACTTTTTTGTTGAGTCTAAGTATTTGAATACCCTAAACGTTACTAACTATATGGCGCTGATGATACCACACTGCAAAGATACAATTTTACAGGATTGTTCGCAGATAAAACATTTAGGGAAATAGTACCTGTCCTTGACGGAGTTAGGTAGCTTTTTATCCTTATCTTTAAATGCAAATAAGAAAAGAGAGTTTGGCTTACTGCTCGACATGTAAATAAGGTAGAAAAGGTTGCATCATGACATGTGTCTTACGCTTAACATTATGGTCAATGACGACTCAAAAGAACTCCATGAAACTTACTTGAATAGATGGATATTGTATAAACGTTAAAGGCTTTCGCGTTCCATTTTAAACATTAAAAATAATTTAACGGGTCAAAACGCGACACCATTTTTATTTAGTAGTTAATACGTACTACCTACTGTATTAACTACTAAATAAAAATAGTGTTGCGTTTTGACGCGTTAAATTATTTAAAAAATAGATATTTTATTGTGAAAAATTTTTTTTTTTGCTTCTTCTGCTATAAGGATAATCCTGCTATTAGGAGTTAAGGGTGTTGTTGCTTCTCGACTGGGCACGGTGCTATTGAACTGTGCGCAAGCGCAGGGACGCAGTAATTACACGACGGAACAAAACGACTGCGCCCGCGCCGCCGAGTGAGCTTTCAATGCCGACTAATGAATGCCCACTTTTTTATTTGGATTACACGACGACGCGGATGCGCGATTTACTAGATGCGGCAGGGAGACCAGACAGATATTTGTCTCTGAATATAAGGCACGGCTGCTGCTGGCCAAGACTTCTTAAACTTTACTGAGGGATAAAAGTATTTTATATATTAATCAATAGATTAGTAACAGTATGAAGATAGATAGATATCTAATCTTATCTATGTTTACACCAAGTTTCATCTTAATAAATGAAGTACTATTTACGTGAAAAAGTAACAAATACACGTCCATAAATTATTACAAAACTTCACGTTAGGTAGGAGTAGGGCGATTTTCTATGTGTAGCGATAAAAATATTAATTGTAAAATATTCACTCTTGTAAAATTTGTTTTGAAATTTAGTAACTCAAAGAAACTTTTTTTCAACATTAATTAAAACCAAGCGATAATTTGTGGTTAACTTAGACGAGCAACACGCGCGATACTTGAAGGCCGTGGGTTCAAGTCCCACACCGCAAGGGGAGTTTGCAAGGAATTATTTGTTTCTTTTAAATATTTAAAAAATGTGTTTTTTAATAATGGTTAAAATAGTGTATGTATTAAAAAAGTAAAAAATAATTAAAAATATATAAATGGCTACTCCAGAGTAACTTTGATCCGTGTGCGGTCGTGGCCGAGACAGTGACGTCGGCGTTTCTGTTATCGACGCGATCTCGCCTCTAATATCGATATCTGCTTAATAATTTGTGGACTATGAGCCGTTTTTTGTGAGGCCTAATCGACGTGCCACAAAGGCGGACTCTATCGGGCTCGTAGGTATTCCGTAGCGGATGTGCGCTAGTGCTTTTTAGGGTTCCATACGGTGATCAGAAATCAGAAATCTTTTTACTCATGTAAAATAAATCAGAGTTGTGCTGTTCGTGTTTGTTTTAGTTAATGGAGACCTCAAGTTAGTCAGAAATAGCTCATATCACCGGGCAGTCTCTTTTTCTGACGTGTTTCTCTAAATACTGGACATTGGCGGAATCAAGAGCAACTTAGTTAATGTGTTTGAATAAAAGTAAATGAATACTATTAAATCACAAAAAATCATCGTAATTATAAAAAAATGCGTTAGTTCGTAATAAAAAGATTAAATTATGTTAATCTGTAATATCATGTACCTATCTACCGAATTTCATCATAGTCCAATTATTTCTTTTGCGTAAAAATGAAACAAACATCAATACGGGTGTACTCATACAATATTTCACCTATAAATGTTCTTAAATCCAATCCGAGGTCTGAGGGAGATGCGGAAGGACGAATGGGTTTAATGACCGGTTGGTGAATTTAGAAAACAGACATTTATAAATTGGCTACGGTTTGGGTATTCTGGGACAAATCTAAATTCAATTGGCTTTTTTTTACTTAATTGTATAAAACCCTTGGGAGTAAGTCCCACTCGGACTTGACCGGTTCCATCGAGAGGAGTGGGGTTTCGATAGGTATTAGTGATTATATTCGTGTTAATTAGCGTTGAAATACTTTTAGTCGTCGTTCTAAAAACTTATCACATTGCCATTATACCTACAGTACAAAAAGCGTCACGCAACAACTTGTTGGATTTTAATTATTACGATACTAGAAAACTGAAAATTAATATATTAATATATAGGCTATGATTTAGTTTATTTACGAATTTAAAAATCTTAAAGAGTATGTTTCATCTTATACTTAGTAAAAAGGTTTTGTCTAAATTTGTTTGTAGTTTTGGTATTTTTGCTATAATGTAAGAAGATGCCTTTAAAACATCAACCTTATTGAAATTACTGATCATCACTGGTCTTTTGGCAGAGAAGATGATGACGATTGTTGGAAAAAACTTATTAGTGGGTAATCAAGCATACTCTGACTTAAGAATATCCAAGAATACGTCTTTGAATTAAGTTACTAGCCTTGCAATATATTTTTTAAAGCCTATGCTATTTCAAAGCCAACGATTTTAAGAGACATAAAGGCAATAAGTTTCTCCGAACCTTTCGACTTCAAATACAACATCGCCCAAGCAGAATTGTGCATTGGATCTGAAAGGAATTATTATATCAGCAGAGTCATTAATCTCTTCGTCCGATTGTTCGCATAGTACCCAAGTCGTTTGCACCGGCATGCAAGTTAGTTGCATTTTGAATCTTATGTTGTAGACTTAAGTAAAATGATGTTTGTGTTCAGAAGGTCCCGTCACGGTTTGAACATGGTGATGGGTGTGACGGAGACTCATTCAGGTTCAATCGGCGCTGATTGAACGACGGGACAGAGAAATATGGAGCAGATGGCACCAAGTCTTTGCGTATGTCGTTATATTCCCGGCCATGCAACGATTCCTTACACAGTGCTAGTTGGATCACGAGTCTTGGTACCTAATTAATTAGGTACCCAGATTCTAAATTGCCGATGTTCTGTTAACAGCACATACAAGAACAAAAGTAAAAAATTAAAATGCAATCAACTGATCTCAAACTACAGTTTTCCCTGAACCGTAGTTCAAAGCTGTACACTTAGATGACAAATTAAAAAAGGTAGGGTACCAAATTGACCTGACCGAGAAATGAGCCCGAGACCTTCCGCTGAGGGTCGATCTTAGACACTGCATCAAAAAGGTCTTTAAAAAACAATTTTGGACCATAACAACTTTAAAATTAAAAAAAATTAAGAATTCTACACAACAGGAACGATTAATATTTCAATACGGCCAATAATAAATAACTTAATATCAATGTATGTTGGATACACGTATGTACCCTGATATAAAAGTAAGTAGTTAAAGCTCTTGAATTATGGAAACCTTCATACTAAGCCCCAATATTCTAGTCCTTTAAATATTAAAAGCCGCATTATTTTATCAATGGCTTGACTTCAATTATGTATGCATGGCTTTACTTAGGCTGATACATTATACAACGCTCTTAAGAATATTTATCAGATTAACAAAAATGTTTAGAATTCGAACTTATTCGATTAAAATCAGTAAAGTAAGAGTTAACGCGCATTTTAAATCCACATTTTTCTCACATTACCCCTTTAATCAACATAACAAAATGCCTCTAGCGGTGCCCAACTATTTAAATGTATCCTTGTGGAACTCCAGTAATAGGCTTCGAGATTGTCATACCACCGGCCGTCATTAAAGGTCCTCAAAAATGTCATCTATCTACAAAAAGCATCCAAATTGTCTATTTTAAGTGGAAATCCTGTTGGACCGTGATGACTGCGACGACAAAAACAGAAATCGGGGAACCAAATTACAGCTCAGCATTCGTACGAAGCGACCTTTACACCGAACGATGTGACAATACGATTCGGATGCAATTTCTACCTTCCATATTTGAAATTAAAAAGTTTAAGTACCTTATAAGATAAGACTTTCTCATAATTACACTTTTTAATTTTAAATCTGTTGGCCTTACACGATACCTTATGTTTTATGTAGACTGTCTAATATTGTGTGTGTTCGGTAATTAATTAATTTTTCTTTCTTTCTTCTTCTTTTTATATTTTTAATGTAGTATTAAACGTCAGTACTATGTTATAAAAAATGTAAATAGAGGGTTGAGTTTCGAAATTAATTTACAAATAGACTTGCATTTACATTCACCACTTTAAGGAACCTAGGTGTGTAAAGTGCACTGGTAAACACCTAACCAAAGACTGTAATAAGCCAGCAGATTCTAAACCAAAATGCATACACTGTGGGGAACCGCACCCTGCCAGCTACAGAGAGTGTTTAGTAGCTAAAGAGCTGCAAAACATCAAAAATAAAACCAACAAAAAGATCACACAACCCGTTGTACAACTGCCTGCTGTAACTAATAAGAAACTGATCTCCCAACGTGTGTCAGAAAATATTTCATATGCACAAGTTGCAAAGCAGCGTCAGGCAGTATCAGTGCCTCAAAATAAAAATACTACACATTCGGCTAAGCAATCCCAACAAACTAACACAAAAGCAAGTACAGATGATAAGATTGACACCATATTAAATCTGTTGTCCTCGTTCGATCAAAGATTAAAGCTTCTGGAACAATGCAATAAAACTGCTGTTTCACAAAAAAAATAGAAATGAATACTATAAAAATTATGGCCTGGAATGCAAATGGACTTCAACAGCATCGAAACGAATTGCAAGTAGTCCTTAAAACAGAAAATATTGACGTGTGTCTTATCTCCGAGACACACTTTACCAGAGAATCACATATACAATTTAATAGCTATAAAACGTATCACGCTTTACACCCCGATAACACTGCTAGAGGAGGTAGTGCAGTTATAATAAAAGATAATTTTACCCAGTTTGAGCTACATAAGTTAGAAGAACAAAGTATCCAGGCTGTGGCAGTCTGTGTTAAGACGAAAAGTTTTCCTATAACTATTTCCTCTATTTACTGTCCACCAAGATACTTAATAAAATCTGAACAATATACATTACTGTTAGAAAAACTAGGCAACAGGTTTGTACTTGGCGGTGATTTTAATGCCAAAAACACATTCAGGGGTTCTAGGCTAACAACTACAAAAGGAAGACAACTGCTTCAAGCTGTCAAAGAAATGAAATGTGACGTCATTTCTACCGGAAAGCCCACTTACTGGCCAACAGACCCTCTGAAAATTCCAGATTTGATTGACTTTTTCATCTACAAAAATATATTATCGTCATCACTTCTAATTAAGGAAGCATTTGATATGAATTCAGACCATTCACCTATCATGTTAATAATCAGTGATGCCACAATAGATAGAAAGGGATACTCCTTTCTAGCAAATAAAAAAACTGATTGGGAAAGTTTTCAAGAATACTTAGATTCTATTATTGATCTCAAAGTTCCACTAAAAAATCCACAACAATTAGACATGGAGGTAATACAACTAACAAAGGATATCCAACAAAGTGCATGGAAAAGTACACCTGAGCTGAAACATAGAATTAAAGGCAATTGCTACCCGAGAAACATAAGAAACCTAATTGTAGAAAAGAGACAACAGAGGCGGCGATGGCAACAATCTAGATTTCCGGAAGACAAAACTTTGTTAAATAACCTTACTAAACGGTTAAAGAAAATTATCCAGGAATTTAACGATGAACGCATGCATACTTATCTCAGGAACGAGTGATAAATCAACCAACCACTCCTTGTGGAAAGCAACTAAAAAACTGAAAAAGCCTACTACACATATCCCACCAATAAAAGAGCTCAATGGACAGTGGGCTGTCAGTAATGAGCAGAAAGCAAAACGGTTTGCGCGTCATCTTGAGCAAATATTCAAACCCAACGAAATATCTACAGATGATATTTCGTTAAAAACAACATCACAAGATGATCTCGAAATAAGACTTGTTACGCCTAAAGAAGTCCGTTATGAGATCAAACGACTAAGTACAAAGAAAACACCCGGATATGATCTTATTACTGGCGAAATTCTTCAAAACCTTCCGCGTAAAGCCATAGTCAAACTAACCACACTAATCAACGCAGCGTTTAGATTAAAACACATTCCTAATGCGTGGAAAGTAGCTGAAGTCATTATGATACCCAAACCAGGTAAACCACCTCATGAAGCAACCTCCTACAGGCCTATCTCACTTTTGCCTGTCATGGCAAAGTTATTTGAAAAACTACTCTTGAGACGTTTAAATCCTATTATTGAAGAGAGACATGTGATTCCTGACTACCAATTTGGTTTTAGGGAAAAACATTCTACTATAGATCAAGTGCATAGGATCACCAACATCATTGAAAAAGCCTTAGAAGAAAAAAAAGTTTGTAGTACCGTCTTCCTGGATGTAGCGCAGGCTTTTGACAAAGTGTGGCATGAAGGCCTCATATTTAAGCTTAGAAACGTGCTCCCAAAACAATATGCGGATATCTTAGAGTCATACCTAACTGACCGCATGTTTAGGGTTAGACAAGAAGATGCATATTCAGATCTCATGTCAATAAAGGCTGGAGTGCCACAAGGAAGTGTCTTAGGTCCGGTCCTGTACCTTTTGTACACTTGCGACATTCCAGAGATAGATAACAACACCATTGCGACCTTTGCGGATGACACAGCTATAATGGCAATAGAAACGACCCACGCCGAAGCTGTACAAAAGGTTCCAGGCGCTGTAACCACCATTTTCAATTGGGCGAAAAAATGGCGCATTAAACTTAATGAATCTAAATCTATCCATGTAGATTTCACAAATAAGAAATTAAATTATCTACCGGTCTACATTAATAATAGTATTGTACCATATGGAAACACTGCCAAATACCTCGGAATGACACTAGACGCAAAGCTTCGCTGGAAGGCTCATGTCAAGAAAAAACGAGATGAATTAGAAGTTAGGTATAAAAAGATGTATTGGCTTCTTGGTAAACATTCTTCGGTGTCAGTATATAACAAAATCCTGCTTTATAAACAAGTTCTCATGCCAGTATGGACTTATGGCATTCAGCTATGGGGCTGTGCCAAATACACAAATCTTCAAACTATCCAACGTTTCCAAAATAAAGTACTTAGAGGTGTTGTAGATGCACCATGGTACATCAGAAACGACGACCTACATCGGGACCTAAAAGTCGACTTCGTCAAAGACATTATTAGGAAATATGCCGAAGCTCATGAACGACGACTTCATCACCACGTAAATGTTGAGGCCATCCAGCTCCTTGACAACACGAACATAGTGAGGAGGCTCAAAAGGACAAAACCTTTGAGCTAGTGTAGTAAATTAGTGACAGAAAGTGAAGTGTGTGCCACTCATTAAGAACACAAGAACAAAGTGTCTTCCCCTTAATAGAGACAATAAGAAAAGTGTTAATGGACACATTCTTAGTGAACTATCTTTAGCAGTCTAAGTTAAATATAAATTACTTAATAGTCTTTTCAGACTAGATTGTAATAACTTTGTCGTATTGATGCTCAGTATCAAACGGCATTTAAAAAAAAAAATTTACATTCACCCGATCGTGATGTGCGTTTTTGACGTAATCCCTAGCCTTTATAGAGTAATGTTTTAATTGCGGTAAGTTTTCACAATTGTACCCAATTCACTTCGAATGTGAATTGTCTCAAAAAAAAATTGTATGTTAACCAAAACTAAGTTTTTAATCCCCACATTTTCTATTATACTTCAAAAACTAAACTTCTCATTTATTTGTTCCGCTTTTAAAAATATACAATTAGGACGACATTTCTTCATATCGCATCATATTATCGTCAATATAAATATCCCTTTTCATGGAATTAAAATACTTCTCCTAATCGTTGCGTGTAAAGGCATTTACGCTTTGTCGGCGCGGCAGAGGATACGGCTAATTATTTTTTTAGCCGCAGCAAACTTTTGGCTCCGATGATGACACATAATAACAATAAACGCAGCCGCGTGGGACACCGGCCGGACCTACTCGCCTAAATCGCTGTTTTTGTCCGGCTGCTTTCGTCATTACACATGCCGGACATTTCGAGATGCCGCATTTAGTACTTACATAAATAAACTTAATTTTTTTTAAATCTTATCTTATCTAATAGGCATACAGGTTCGATTCCCGATCTCAGATCAATATGGGAAATGAAACTTTCATTCATTGTCTCATACCTATATACCTAAAAGCTATTTTTTTTATGGAGTGAAAAGCATTTTCACACCGTACAGCTACCTTGGGGACGGCAGCGGCGTGTGTGGGACTCCCTCGCCCAGAAGGGGCGAACACTACCCGTACTAAAAACTCCCCCCACGCTCTCATCGCCTTTGGTTAGTGCCATGGGAAAACCATATCAACCATAACAGCCATGGCACACCTATACTTAGATGCCAATTCAACAAGCTTAAGAAAACGTTGCCCTAGAGAAAGTCTCAGCAGACTTTTAATATCAGTGCTATATTGCAAAAATGTTTTTTCGAGTTCCTGGTATTTTCATCTAGAGGTGTGATAATGTGTCTCTTTCTTTATACAAAGATTAAAATAGGTAGAGCTATGTACTTATCCTACATAACTGCGCTTTTAATTACAAAGTTTTAAACGCTAATACGTGCACAGACGAAGGAATCAGAATGCCATTGCATCGCACACTGGTCCGGATTTTTAATATGGAAGACTTAGGACCCAATGTCAATATTTCGGGCTGAAAAAAATCATGTGGATAGATAAATGAACGTTCATCAACGTTTGTTCTAGCAGTTTTTATGAAATTGGTTATTTTTGCGAAAAAAAAAACATTGAAAAAAAATTTGTATGGAGAAAAAGTGAAATATTTTTTTTTTTCGAAAAGTTCAAAACTGTTAGCAGTGAAACCTTTTGTGTGTTATTGTATTACACTTATTCGTTAATTCCATATTTTTTTTATTTGCATATACTTGCAGCCTTGGCCAAAATATGCATCGGAACTTTCATTGTATTTATTTCA
Organism: Glyphodes pyloalis; assembly: GCA_037074685.1. Taxonomy (NCBI): domain Eukaryota; kingdom Metazoa; phylum Arthropoda; class Insecta; order Lepidoptera; family Crambidae; genus Glyphodes; species Glyphodes pyloalis. The sequence goes on from JAYKKO010000039.1 coordinate 1,452,566, forward strand.
ACTATTTGTGACAATTTAATTTTTTTATTGATTTATAGTCACATAATTTACGCATATTTTCAATATAATAAATTTTAAAATCCATTATTTGTTGACTATGAATGATTTTGAAAAATAGATTACAATTTAATTTAAAAAATCAAAATAATATTTTACTTCTCATGGTTAGCTGTTGCTTAAAGCACAGCTAGTGATCGAATGAGGCATTGCCTGCCTGCTTATATTCTCCTATTCCCTAATATAGCTATCACTTTTATTTTCTACTATTGCTGTCTCTTTCATTCTCTTTTGCTCACTCTTTTTCTTCTTAAGACAAGTGGTGTTCCACGCTTATAAATCAGATAAAATAGACAAGAGCTCTACTGGTAATACAAAATATTTACTTGCAGCTTTGGCGTTTATTTCGTTTATCCTAATATATATTTATTTAAAATCAGTACTTTTGCTTCTTTAAGTGGTTTCGGGAAAGTAAATTCGGTACTAAGATAAAATCCATACTAATATTATTAATGTGAAAGTGACTCTGTCTGTCTGTCTCTCTGTCGCTCAATCACGCCTAAACTACAAAATAAATCTAGTGTCCCAAAGAATATCTATACCAAATTTCATCTATATCGGTTCAGTGGTGCAGCGGTAAATTTAATGTAATGTAAACGACCTTCAATTATTTTTTATTGTACTGCGAGAATTGTGCAATAAACTATTTCTGGTTATTTTGTTATACATTTTGAAGTTGATTTATGAAAAACTAGTGGCCATCCGCGACTTCGTCCGCATTAATGTCGGTTATCGCGACGCTATTCACGCGGACGAAGTTTTAAGTAGCATAGGGTATGTATGTAAATGTATTACAAAATAACTAAAAATTGTTTATTGCATAATTCTTGCAGTACAATAAAAAATAAATTGAAGGTCGTTTTCATTACATAAAATTTAATACATTTTTTATCAATTTAGTACATAATAAATAATAATAAAATAAGTAATTAAATTAAAAATAAAGTAATTAACTAAAACTATCTATACATAACATACAAATTAATATAAATAACTTAAAACTACAATAGAAAATAATTGAAGGTTGTTTACATTACATTAAATTTAATACATTTTTCATTAATTTAGTAAATAGGAAATAATAATAAAATAACTAAAATGAAATTAAAACTAAAGTTATTGACTAAAACTATCTATATATAACACGCAAAATAATAGTTATAAATAACTTAAAACTTATTCTAAAGGATCTGGCACATTTTCTGGAGCTTCTTCATCAACTTCAATTTCTTCTTCAACTTCTATTAATTCATCTGATAATATCAACTGCGTAGCTTCTGGAAACATCCTTGATGACTTAAAATTGGTGTATTTAGGTTTCAGATGAGATATATATGGATCTGATGATATCAAAAAATTGTGTATAATGTCTTCATTATTTTGCAGTCTTCCTGTTTTCCTCGTGTGTCGCTCTCTGGTATTTCGAAAGTCCTTATTTCTTGCTTCTCCTGCTTCTTCTGACAAAATTCCGATAGGAAGGCAAGAGAAATGTTTGCATATGTCAGCGCCATGTATCAACATTTTGTGTATGCTGGAAGGCATATTGTACCAGGGGTAGTGATGTACAAAGATCTCAGCAGTCTCCTTGCAGTATTCACGGAAACTATCGATATTGACAGCCTTTCCACAAGATAACACTTGCAATATAACTGCGAAGTGCTTTATCAAATCAGCATCAATCTTCGTTATTTGAGCACTTTTTTTGTATTCCCGAAAAAATCTTCTGGCCGTGTTTCCGTCATTAGTAGTTCCAAAGCCCTGCTTTACAACATCAATCAAAAGTCCCATTTGTTGTTTGAACTCCGATTGCACCATATCCTTCCTTAACTTCTTAAGGTTTTTGTTGTCACCTCGTGCACTCCACATTTTGAAATCTAAATTATATGAAATATGTAAAAGACACTCCATGCTTCGAATCCACATATGGAGTGTTGATAGTCCATATTGATACACATCGTCCCGTACAGGTCTTGAAAACATTTCTGAAAGATTATTCATCTCACTAGGTTTTGCAAGACAAACATTGCACGTAGCTGCAGATGGAGTATCTGTAATAATTGTAGCCACTTTCCCATCAATCATTGTCATGTGCAACTCATGAGTAACTTCCAAGTTTCCGCAACTTGAAATAGTCAAATTTCGTATTTCTTCCTCCATTGCCGCTTGTTCTTGCTTAACAAATTCGGTCGTTTCCTTCGCAAACTGAAATTTAATAGGTCTGCAATAAGATGTTGAAGATGGGTTTGGATTATTCCAAATAACAACATTGCCGCTCTCGAGCTTCAAAGGAACGAGGCTCGTCATGAACACAGAGGAGTCGTCGAATTCTGCCAGTTCACTTCTTTGCTTGTAGTTGCTCTGTGCTGAAGATCCATCGAATCCCCACTTGGAGGTAAGCTTCAAGTTTTCACTGCACATATTTAAATCATCACCAACGACTTGCAGTATTCTTCGAGTTGTCACGTCTAACAGTGCTTGTAGTTTCACCTTCACTAAATGTTCTGATACTTCAATATCTCTGGTATCTGGATAACACCTCTGCTTAGCTTCCAACAACTTGTAGTAAGACGGAAGCTTCAATTGCTGTGACAATGCTGACCGTAAAGTAAGATACTTCCACTTTGACAGATCCAATGATGCAGTAAGGGCCAACGCTTGATCTTCCTGCATAGTGTCCGTCTTCTCGTTTGTTGATAAAAGTGATTCGACAGCTTCAACCTTTTCAGGATTCTTCACAAGGTGATCGATGATGCGAGCAAGACCTTCTTTCCCATTAGACTTTAGCTTCGTGACAAAAGCAAAAGTCAGTTCCTCTTCCGGATAGTCGAGTAATGTACCCGATCGCCTTTTCTTCTGCTTATTCCCCAAGTCTTCAAATGGCTTCCTTGATGCAATGTCTGTAGATGTTCCAATGTCACTAGTCGCCTTCGAAGTAGATGGAATGGGTTGAACAGCTGCTTCTTCTTCTGTAGAACGAGGATCCAAATTTTCGGTCCCTTCAAAAATTTCGGTGAGATTTACTGATTCACATTCAGGCCACTTAATTCTTGTTTCCAACCAGTTCATATGCTTCTTCATGAATGTTTTTTGCACCCTGTGTGCCTCGGTCCATCGACGATTTAAGTTCACAGTAAAAGATCTTGCAAAATTCAATAATTTTTCTGAATCTTCTTGCGAAATTTCAAGCAAAACGCAATCCAAAATTGCTTGATGCAGTCGTTTGTAATCCTTGAGGTCCTCTTGTCGCAGAAACACGTAAATGTCCAGGTTAGTGCCAAATCCAGCCATGATCAAGTTGCTAGATTATTCACGTTAAAATTTCCAGGTATGTTGACTCTTCAAGGGTTGAATGTCTAATGACGCTCCAACATGAGCTCCCGTCTGTTTTATTTGATTCATAAGCGCTCAACTAGCAAGGGTTTCAAGGAGCGAAAGAGAGAGAAGTATGGAATGAAAGAGATAGCGATAGTAGGAAATGAAAGAGATAGCAATATTAGGGAATGGGAGGGGAATATTAGCAGGCAATGCCTCATTCGATCACTAACTGCGCTTTGAGCAACAGCTAACCACTAAGAAGTAAAATATTATTTTGATTTTTAAAATTTAATTGTAATCTATTTTTCAAAATCATTAATGGATTTTAAAATTTATTATATTGAAAATATGCGTAAATTATGTGACTATAAATCAATAAAAAAATTAAATTGTCACAAATAGTTGAAATAAATACAATGAAAGTTCCGATGCATATTTTGGCCAAGGCTGCAAGTATATGCAAATAAAAAAAATATGGAATTAACGAATAAGTGTAATACAATAACACACAAAAGGTTTCACTGCTAACAGTTTTGAACTTTTCGAAAAAAAAAAAAATTTCACTTTTTCTCCATACAAATTTTTTTTCAATGTTTTTTTTTTCGCAAAAATAACCAATTTCATAAAAACTGCTAGAACAAACGTTGATGAACGTTCATTTATCTATCCACATGATTTTTTTCAGCCCGAAATATTGACATTGGGTCCTAAGTCTTCCATATTAAAAATCCGGACCAGTGTGCATCGTGGCCGCATTAAAAGGCAATATCTCTTGGCATTAATTCGAGCCGGGAGCTCTAATGGCGGGTAATTACGCGCGTAATGGAGCCGCGGTCGACTCAAAGCGCACGCGGCCATTTTGTTTTTGATGCTTTTTTTTTTCTTTTTCAACGCGATGATGGCTCGGAATGATGTGCGTTCCGTTTCGATTTGAAGGCCTGCTGGATTTATTGTTTAATTTGAATTAAATATGGTGTTAGATGTTACGAACATTTGGTTTTTCGATTACGTCGAATCAGCTTAAGAGCAGAACTCATAAAATAAAATATCACGCCAAAATGAAATTCGGACTTAATCAGAGTTCTATTTAAATTTGTCGTCTTAACTAAATTTTGAATTATAGGTTTAATGTAAATACCTACTTACCAACAGTCAAATGCACATCCGTTTCAAGTTCGTGTCGCAATTACTTACGTATTGCGTTAGCATAAAAACGCATATTCAACTGCAAATGGTAGGTAGGTAACTACAACGTGGTATATATATATATATTTAAATATATTGAACCAATATGAATTAAAGATGATACTTGAAAATAAATACAAGTGATTCTTTTATTATGATTAATTATAGGGATCGACGTAGGTACGTAAGAAAAGCCTATCCTACTAAGTAAGATAATGTATTATTAATTAATACCAATAACATAAACCTAAATTACAATTTTTAATAGGGATCTTCATAATTCAATATATCTACGTCACATCTTCCTCTTACTATTAGTTAATAATAAAAATATTCGAAACTCCTTCTTCTTGATACCAAAGCGAAATGTTGTTTCCACAACAATCAAAATTAACTTAATCTCACAGTTTTCGTCCAGAATCGTGAAGAAACCCAGCTCTGGCCCGCCCCTGCCCGTGTTCCCTGCATTACCAATGATTCTGATGTTTTTGTGGCCGCAGTTGATTACGGTGTGCGGTTGATTGTGTGGGGCGGCACACCTCGCCTCGCGCTCTCATCGCCACAGTATAAGTAACGCTGCAGTCTAGATCTAGTCATCAATATCACGCACTTAGTATGAAAATAAACCCAGTAAAAAGAATCCGTACGCTTTTATTGTGTAAAATTTTATATATATATATATTTTTGAAATGATATTTGACATTTTTGTTTTTTTTTTTTTTTCATGACTCATTTTGTGTGACCAACATTTTCTGTTTTCCCTCTTTGTGCGTCATTGTAATTTTATGCTAATAGAATCTATGTATTAATTTTGAAATTGTAGTTCGTTAATTGTGTGTTTTATATTATTTTCATTATTCTTGTAAGCGTTTTGGATAAAATCTGTTAGCTTGTAAGAAAATTTTATAAATAAATAAATAAAATAAATATTAAATAAAAAAACTGGCGTTTGTAAACGCGCTCAAAATTCCAACGTATATTAAATGTGATAAACTGTATATATAAATATTCCACCGTGAATTAATGATGAACTAAACTGGACTGTAAAGCTCTATATAAGCTCTATAAATTGGTCACTTTTTTATCCATAGGCATTAAGAGGCCTCTAGTTAAGGCTAGTAGAACATCACATACATTGGTTTTATTCTATGGTAACTAAAGCACTTGTGTTTCAAAAATCAGAAAGATAGATAATAAAAATTAAAAATATAGAGTTCGTTTCAAATTGACCAGACCAGAAATCGAACCATGGATCGCACAGATAACGCAACATCAAAGTGTGGTCTTGACCTTTGTCTATGCAGGTCATCATAACAACTTAGAATTGGAGGACACAGATAATAATCAAAGAAAAAAAAACGGTAAAGCGCAGAAAGTGCGCATTTTCGTCGCCAACCGAGTGATGTAGACAAAACTAGCATCTTGTAATTCAGAACATGATGTCCTAATATTGGCCAGAGGCCAAGACAAGCCAGTTATCGACCTTCGATATCATATGGACAAGTTAAAAAATTGTTACTAGACTTAGTATTTTTTTATTGTGCTCTCATGATCACAGAACCTAATGGTCCTCAGATGACGTGCAGCGGCCATGACGGGAGCGTGACTTTGACAAATATTGTTTTACAACTATTAGACACGCTAGCCTTTAGACAATCACTAGCCGTGTCTAAAGATGCCTACAATTTTGATTCACAGCCATTTTTAAACCTTGTAGCCTCAATTTCGAATCAATCTTAAAAGTTTTCTTATATAGTTTTGCTCGTATTTCAGGATCTTTTTGAGTTACAAAATCGTAACGCAACTCTGTGAGCAATTGTATCTGTAATGGGCATTAAACCATTAAAACTAGTTTTCTGCTCGTAATTGGCAAGTAGGTATAACAGGGAAGCGGACTAGGTCAAAACACTAAAATCTTTTTAGTTCTGTAAATAGTCATAGCTATCAAAAAAAATTAAACATGTATTTTTTCATGCGCTAAATGAAAAATATTTAAAGTTAGCTAGTACGGTGCGATGCCTATAAAACTTGTGAATATCTTTTGCAACTATTCCTAGTGAGGCCACTGAACCTGAAACCTCAAGCAATAGCCCCTAAGGAATTGGGAGCATCAAGGCGTCAATAATAAGGGCAGGTGCACACCGCCAACTTACGATCTAATCAATCTAACGCTGCAGCCGCGAAACACAAAGCGGCGCCTGCGCACCACCTGCTCTAGCGGCGTTTGCTATTGTTGGCAAATAAACCATTTTATAGCAATTAAACTGGTTCCCATTCTAGAGTTGCGAGACCTTTTAATAGGTAACAAAGTACATCCATACTTCCATACTAATATTATAAATGCGAAAGTAACTCTGTCTGTCTGTCTGTCTGTTTGTCTGTCTGTCTGTCCATCTGTTACTCTTTCACGCCTAAACGGCTGAACGGATTTTGATGAAATTTGGTATAGGTATACGTTGAATCTCAAGAACGGACATAGGCTACTTTTTATTAGAAAATAAAGGGGGATGAGGGTAATACCACCTTTGAAAGTTTATATGGAAAAATGTTTATTTTTGAAGTTAGAGATATGAAATTTGGCACAAATATAGCTCGAAACTTGGATTAAAATATAGACTACTTTTTGTTTTGAATATTAGGGGAGAAAGGGGTAAAACCGACCATGAAAGGATGTAGTCCACGCGAACGAAGTCGCGGGCACAGCTAGTATATACATATTTTAAAGAACCAGAGAAAACGCATAACTCCTTGCAGTGTGGGCCATTTAAGTTCGCTAGTACGGCGTAATGCACGTTAAATAATTATTTGAAAAATATGCCTACATAAATGACATCCTAACAACTGACATGTTTTATGTATGTAAATAAACATGCATAGCAACAAAAGAGACATAGTTAAACACTTTTGCTGTTTAGAGGTTACACAACTTAATATTTAGAGGTATCTCTACCAGTCAGGCAACTCCTCAGATTTGAGCTAAAAATATACTGAATTTGTAAAAATTTCGTTCGTGCATGGATACAAATTCGTTTTAGACATCTATACATATACATCGGTATCTAGACATCTTCGGCGGATAAGAATATTAATAATTTATTTTAATTTATGCTTAAAACGTGCTTTAGTTTTATTTTATGTTTTTAATTATCTTAAGAATTCTCTATTATCACCTAGCTGAAAACAATAATGTTTTCTTTGTAATCATTGTAATTTGGCGAGTGTATTACATTGCGCCTGTTTTGGATATTTTTTTGCGTAATTGTTTTTAATCGCTTTACGAAAAGTCATAATAAACAGAGTCATCAGTTCTTATTAAATAATCTTATAAAGATGATTTATCATTCTTGTGAATGATTTGATATTTGAAATTCTCATTTCAAACTTAGACGTGCTTGCACTCTCGGATCCAATAAAATAATAGCAAATGATTTTTGAGTTAACAAGATTTAGAGATAACGTTCCACCATTTTATCTGTCTTCTTATACTCCGAACCGAAGTAAACATTTAATTACGCGGGTAGGCAAAAAAAGCTGTAGCATTTGAATTCTAGTCAGGTCTCATTTGTGTCCACCTTTTAATAAATAATTCAAGGCTCGGTCTTGTATTTAGTTCAGTTTAATTACTGGCGTGCGTTTTATCCTGTCAATATAATTAAACGCATATCGGCAGTATTCCGGACATCAAAGTGTGTGAGCCGCTGTGAACTCTTGTGTGAAGTTGACGCCACAGTTTGTTTTGAAGTGAGTAGCCGAACTTTGGTTGAACCTATAAAATTCATACTGGTTTTTGATGTCGAAGCACTGTGGACGACAAAGGATAACGTCATCATTACTATTGTTGGTAAGTACTCTTAAGAATGTGAAGTTCAAAAAATTCAGTTTACTGATACATCATGAAAAAAAAATGTAAAGCAATTTTCACTCTTCTCATTCATGGTGTCAAACAATTCAATAATGGGGTCCGGATTGATAGGTAAGGCTTGTAGCCTTTAGACCATGGGTCGTAGGTTGAATTCTCTTGCATGACAAACATTTGTGTTTGATGTGGTAATAGTGTATAAACACCAGTTAAACCTTTACATTTTTTGAATGGTTCATACCAAAACATCGCATTAACCATTCCTGCTTCATTAAATCCAAAAAATGGTTCTGCGCTTGAAACTCAAATAAACCGCCAAGCGTCAAGCTGCTGGTTTAGCCTCCGCTGTACCGGGTTCATAATTAAAACGCTATAAATGTCAGCAAGATAAAGCGACAATTTATTACTGTATGTCCCCTTTCCGCTGGCCGGCGGACGTGTTTGTCTGTCGGCTGCCACGACCTCTGCCGGCCGGAGACGATTTATATCTGCAGTATATCTGGAGGTCTTACCAGCTGGGCTAATGATATTTCATAGCTGGCTAAAGCTAGGTACACGACTTAGAAGCAGTCAAAAACATCCGTAACAATAATGCGATTTTATTCGGTAAAAAAATATAGTCAGTTGTCAAATATTTGTATTCATATAGATTACTTCAGTAACACTTATGAATCGTATCTATATACAAATCAAATTAAGCTACCTCCGGTTCGGAACCGAGCAGATTTCAGCAATAAATTCATTAGTTTTTTTACAAATAAGCTTTTTACAAGCCATGAAGAGGATAAGCAAAAAAGGACAATCGCTTAAAATCGACGTCTTAATTATTACTTAGACTCCCAAAGATCAATGGGTGGAGTACGGGAAGGGAACGGCCGAATGATTCGTCAAAAATTACATCATCGTGCGGTTTTTTCCCAGAAGTCCCCATCTGTCTTTAAAGGGGGGATAATAGTGGTCGCAAGGTCAGTTTGATCCCATTTCCGTTTCGTATAGGGCTGAAAGATTTAAATTAAAATATTGGGTAACATAAAGACTCGTATACCAATTTTCTATATTGTCTCGGGTCTGTGTGTTGTGGTACGCTGGTAGTTTCAAATTTTTGTTCCGTAGATACCATAAAATCAGAGTAATGTATGTGGTGTTGTACAATATTTTTTATTGAATTCCTAGTACCAGTCTTATCTTGTAGCTTGTGATATGTTGACTAGGATAAGATGACGGATATAGCAGACGAATTTACAGTTTTCGTAATGCATAAAATATAATAATGACAATTTTGACAGCTATCACCGATAAAGTTAAGTCGGTGCAACTAATAGTACAAATACATGACGCGCGTTCAAAAATCTACTTTCATTATAAGTACAAGTATTTGCCGTATAACAATATAAGAATCGTTTTTAATGTGCTAAATTACGTTGCAAGTGACGTATCCCGAGTTGTCGAGATAAATATTATCCTATATGTTGATCTAGTATATCATCTCTCTTCCTACCAAATTTCATTCAAATCTTTTCATTCGTTTTTGTGTCAAATACTAACAGACAAACCATACATTTGTTCAAAGTTTTGAGTTAATCATATTATTAAGATAACATTATTAACATATTGAGTGAAGCGATGGCTGGCACATACGTCATGCTTGTGAACAGGTGCCACCTTTGGGGACTGGTCTGCTCCAGCTTACCTCTCGAAGGTAAAAACTTACTTGAGTACTTATTTGTTTCATCACTCATCAAAACCAAAACTATATGACTTGGTCCAAAGTGAGCTACACATAGCAATAAGTTAGATACTGATACTGTAAATGATCTGCTGAGTTTCTTACCGGTGTCTTCTCGGTAGATATAGGTTCCGAACCGGAAGTAGAATCACTTTGCATTGTATTCAATGACGATTCAAAAGTGTTACATGTAACCTACTTGAATAAAGAAATATTTGAGTTCGAGTTTGAGTTTGAATTGCTCGACTTACTTCCTTTCTAAGTGACAACCCTATTTCTATATCACAAGCCGTTCTTGTGATTCTTTTACAGTTAGCTATGATTTTTTTTGTCAGAAAAATGTTAGGCCTCACTCAAGGTTCTGTGAAATGATTAGTTAGAATTCCTACTTTGAGGATCAACGCGTTGATGTCTTTTATGCGAGGAAAACGTTGTCTGACATAAAATGACAATTTTGACAAAAATGTATTCCTCAGGGGCGTACAAAGTTTTGCAGATATTAAATCGTGACGTCAAGCCTTAGTCACGTGACTGAGCGTTTAGTGGGAAATCTATAGTATACTACTCGTAATAATATAAAGCTGAAGAATTTGTTCGTTTGTCTTGAACCGCGCTAATCTCAGGAAGTACTGAGTCAAAGCAAATAATGTTTTTGTGTTGAATATTTCGTTTATTAAGAAAGGTTTATGGCTATATAATATCATACTGTTACCAATAGGAGCGAATAGTCAATGGAAAACATGGAAATAACGGAGACGAAGCCGCGGCAGGCCGCTAGTACAAAATAAAAAAAACACAATAAAGAAACGGAACTAAGTAAAAAAAAATTAATTGGTTTTAGTAAATATTAGAAACAGAAAAATTTTATCTCCCCTTGCGGTGCGGGAATTGAACCCACGACCTTCACGTATCGCGCGTGCTGCTCTTACCAACTGAGCTAACCCCAAGTTATCGAAGGCGATGAAATTTTTCTGCTGTATCAACCGTTAGCCTTTCGGTAAGTGCCCTGTGCCGAATATGTTTAGAACTACATACTTATCGACCCGTGGTACATTCGTTGCAGAAATGTTTGAAAACCACGGAATCACGGAATGTTTCTAATATTTAAAGTTCGTTAGTACGGCGTATAGTACTATAAAAATAATAAAATTGTTTTTAGTAAGTTAAATAGTTTAAAAATAGACACGTGAGTAATTTATTTTTCATTTGTCAAATTATTAAAAAAATACTTAGATAGCACGATGCCAAGTAGCAAGCCCCCGCGGCTGGTTACAACATAATATTAATACCCACTTATGACGTCATGCGACAATTCAATTCGACCTCCGTAGTCGAGAGATCTTTGAAGTCAGAACTTTCGATTCCTGGCCGGGTCAATATGGAAAACGGACTTTTCTGTATGTCTCGAGTCTGGGTCTTGTGGTACCTACCTTTCGTTGTTTTCTTATTTCTGTAACACAAGTGCTTTAACTATTTACTGCAGAATCAGAGCAATGTATATGATGTTGTCCAATATTGAATATATCCTCGTTATTTTTTATTGTCTCACGTGTCTTTGTTCCGTTCAAGTGACTTTAGAACCTAACCCTAAAGGGCTCGGTTTTTGTAACCAAACGTAGGTTTGGGGAGAAAAGCGACCCGACACATGCCGGTAACGCGACCCTACTGCTAAGAGAGGACGTGGCTCATGCCCCCGCCTTAGTTGACAGCGTGTAGTGTTAAATTGTGACGTGAGTTGTTCTGCCGTTGCCATGGCGACAACAAAAAAATATAATAAAGTCGTCTTGTCTCATGCAACTAATTTCACTACACGGCGACGGGCATCAAATGGCTGACTCGCGGGTGAGACCTGGAGTCCTGAAATACAGGGTCGCTCTGGTTTAGGCTCCAGTCTCTCATGTAGGAGCTTATTTATAGAACTTAGGCCCTATTGTTCTTATTTGTGTTCTATTTTTTTGTAATCTTAGCTCTCGTGTGAGAAAATAAACTCTTTTTTTACTTTTACTTTTTTTACTTAACTAGGCGTAACGCCATCTGTTGGTGATTTAAGGAACTAACTTGTTTTGGATCTGTAGATCCTTAACATTTGTTTTTTTATTTTTTAACACGTGTTTTTTATTAACTTTTATTATTATTGTTTTTAATTATTATATTGGTCTTACATTCATCCCCGTAGGCGCCCACGCAACGCAGTCGGTATTTACCCAGGGCGGTGTGACGGCGCCGCTTTATTATATTACCCGTAATGGGGGGCATTAGGGCGTGCCGGGGGATTTAATAAGCGAGCGGCGGCCGGCGGAATTGCGACGTCTTGCGTACGCGCCACGCCCCGGGTTCGTAGGAATGCCCTGGACGCGAAGAGAAATGTCGATAGAAAGTCGTTCAAATTATTTTGGTCAGCAGTAATATGGATTGTGACATCATCCTACTAACAATAAAACGCGAAAATGTCAGAATGTCTGGACGTATGGATAATTGAATGGTATGTTTTTTGCCTCTTCATTGAAAAACTACTGAATGGATTTGGAGAATTTTGGTAGAAAGAGAGATTTTATTAAAGTTTCCTATAGGATACTGTTAATCTAAAAAAAAGCGAGTGAAGTTACGGGCTTGTTAACAAATAAATCTAAGGTACCAATGCCGCAAAAGAGGCCTTTAAAATACGTTTTAATAAATATTCTGGAATTAGATTTTTGCACATTACACATTCTACACGCCAAATCTAAATTTGTGAACCAAAATCAACGGCCGATTTTACGTATATCTAAATTAAACAACCGTAAAATAGATTTATATTGTAATGACGCTTACAGAACCACCGTAATAATTTCGTTATAAGAAATAAATTTCTTTTTTATAAATTTCGTCTTCTTTAAATAAAAAGTTTTTTATCTCACTCAGGATTAACGTAGCGTTTTGCGTCCTGTGTAGCTTTTGAGTTTATGTTACAAATAGACATATAATTTTTCCTCTTGATAACATCTAGATAATAATAAAGGTTGTGATAAAGATTCACGGGAATCTGAAACTAAAAATTATGTCGATACTACCTCGACAGTCGATAGTCGATACTTTTCTGGAATGTTGGGCTATCTCTCTCATCCCTCGGCAGTGTAATTTATTTCCCATTCAGAGTGCGCGGTATCATTATTATTATTCCGCGAAGGCTGCGCCTGCGCCGCTGCCCGGGCACCTCGCTCCTGCGCACAGAGGATCCCGATAATGTTTTATAAATCGACTGAAATTGTACAGATAGCCTTGTGATAGCTACTTATTTGACCGAAACATTATGGATAGCAGCAATTGCAGCAGTTCCTGGCCGCCTAAGATGTGCATTCCCGAGAAGAAAAAAAATAATATTTCCATTGCCCCCCTTTTCAATATGGACAACGGGCAGTTAAAGTTTACGCGTGATGCGCCTTGTAACAATTTTTATTCTTTTAGGACTCTATTTTTTTTTTAATGGACTCTATCCAACTCTATCTCGCGTCTCTAGATAACGCGATGATTCCGCCAATGTCAAGTCGACAAAATTTTATCAAGGTCTTTTGTAATGTGTAAATTGATAAAATTTAGTTTAAGGTTGTGTGCTACGGAATAATCCCTGACGTTTGTGAATTAAGGGGCAGAACTTCAGACACACTTACCTAGATTTGGATAGGAACTGTCAACAGAACATCTTGTCATCACGATACACATTTGCAGTTCGATACAAGTTCTTAAGTCAACCAAACAATGTTGGTAAAATCCAAAATGCAGCGACTGACTTATACGTAACATAAATAAACTGCATCGGTAGACTATTACAGCCACTTTATTACTGCATAGAGAATTTTCCCGTCACTTTCAGCACATTAGAAATTCGATACGGCAATCTTTCTCGTTAACTACCTACATCGGTAAGGTCAGTAAAAAGTTCAAATTAATTTTGTAGTTAACTTACTGCACTTGCACGATACTATTTTGATGGATTAGTTGATGTTTCGTGAGAGGCATTATAAAAAACAGTAATCGAGAAAGTAATAGAATAAATTCCTTGAAAAGTTTATGGGTCTGGGCCCTCCGCACCCTCGAAAGTCCGGTGAAGATGAAAGGGTATTTGTTAGCCATTTACACCTAGTTAGTTAGAAAAAAAACCTCGAAATGACAGAATATCAGTAGATTCGATTATTATTCATTTTTTAAACAATACAGAACCACAAGTGCCGGATTACGGTGTAATCGCTTCAACGTGGAAAATATTCCTTCACGATAAAAAAAATTGGTAACTCCTATCTTTGCCGGACCATAAAGAAGTGGAACTCGTTGTCGGCTCTTGTGTTTCCTCCTTCCTTTGACATGGATTCCTTCAAAAGGAACGTGAAGAAACATCTTGCGGGCCAATATGGCGATGCTAACGGAAAAAAAATCGGTATCAAATCCGTTGTCATTGCGATGTGGGTTTCTCTCTTGCTGGAGAAGCCAATATACAGCGCTACTATAAAAAAAAACAAAATAAGTAAGTGCATAAAAATAAACACTTCTGTGGCGTAATTCAATACGTATATTGCGCATTCTGTTAGTCCTTGACTCTCGGACACAAACAAGTAGGGTGTGAGACCTCAGCAAAAATCAATACATATATCGGCTGTAAACTGGTATTAATTTAAGTATTTTTAAAATTATTAATAAACAAAAAAAGAAAAAGACAAGAAACTCGGGTTTAATTAATACAATGATTTAGTAATTTAAACGATATTCTGTACTTTATGTATGTATTATACCTATATAATAAATTTATCTCCGTCCACAAACCTTACTCTTGAGTTAAGAGTAACTTATGATTTTTATAATAATGGCATAAAAATCCATTATTAACAGCGAGAAACCACTATGTCTTCATACTATAAATGAGTGGTGGGTTGTTTTAATATAAAATGTTACTTAACCATGACACTAAATCCGAACCTAGTTACTTAGTTTATCCCAATAAAATTTAATGCCAAATCTGAAATCAGTCAGGAGGAACCCAAAGACTGAAGAGACTACTTATTAGGACACCGGAGTTGTGTTACTAAAGTAGCTTAAAGCCCAAGCCTGAAAAAATGTGCTATCTAAACATGCGATATAGTAACTATTGTAAGCAGTTTATTGTATGAATCGTCGTGAATCGTTGACGCATACATAAACACGACGTATGAAGTCATCGGCGCGGGCGCAGTTATAGCCGTGCTTATGACGCTTTTATGGCGGCGGCGCATCTTTGATGCAACGTAGCGAGCAAGCTGCGCAAGCGCAGCGATTTGTTTGTAACTGCTGCTCTTTATTATTAAGAACAACCACCTCTGTGCATAGCTAAAAGGCGAGCCGGCCGGACTTTGGCGTCGCGTTCTCTCTGAGGTTCCAGGTTCGATTCCCAGTTGACTCAGAAAACGAACTTTTCTATATCATCTCGGGACTGGGAAAATTAATATACAGATAATAACTGATACCCAAACACACACACACCCATTATCAACTAGACTTAACCACACGTTGGGTGCCAAAGTCACTTACAATCGGCGTTCATTATCTTTTGGAAAACAACCCAAAAGTAGAATTGCGAATTAGATGAAACACGCTGAAATGATTAGATTCGCGATCGCCAATCAAATTGGACCTAGGAAAAGGGGTTTATGGAGTTTTGTCTAATCAAGCTCCCTAGTCAAGACTTGGAGCAATAGAGACACCGTTCAACTACCCTCCGCTGAACCATCCGCTCCGCTTAACATTGTGCTCCATTGTCGGGTAACACAAAGACGAAAATTGCGATTCGAGACACGCGCGCGCGATTTGACTCGCGCCTCGCGACCTCTCTATTGCTCGCTGATATTTATTCATACTCGTCGCGATTCATGGGCTGGGTTCTGTATGCATGATGCACTTTTGGCTTTTTTGCACGTGTCATGCTGAATGCCTAATAGATTACAGAGACTATCGATGGAAGATAAATGGGCGACTCTCACGAGCATCATTTTGAACTGACACAATGTATCGAATCGAATTGATGCTGCAAAATGAATATGTACCTACCTACAATGTGTAGCAGGGTATTCACCTAGACGTGTAACTTGTAATCTATATTTACACATACAATATGTACAGTCGCCGTCAGATATATCGGAGCCGACAAAGTGATCAAATACTTCAGCAGATGCTAGTCAATAATTTCTATACACACAACTTACCAATAATATCTGAACACTCATCTATACAGGTAGCTAAATGAGACATATGATGTGCGTGACACATATTGACGTTATGAGTATTCAGATGTTATTGGCATCTGCTCAGATATTATTGAAGTAATAATGTTCAGATATTAATGGTAACTTGTGTATGGAACTTTTTGACATTTTAACTGTTCAGAAGTATTTGGTCACTTTGTCTGCTCCGATATATCTGACGGCGACTGTACATAAGTTACAAATATGTTCATAGCTTGTAATATACTTATATAAAGGTACGTAAGTAAGATATATACCCAAGAGTAAGAGGCAGTTACCAGCTATTAAATGTAAACACTTCATGACGTTACTACAAGGTTTCGATTTAGAAAGAGCTTGTATAGATACATATAAATCCCCGTGACTGTACATGAATTCGCATAAGGCCATAATTTTAAGGTACTGTTTTACCTTATGGAAGTTTTCTTCTGAATACTCATGTAAACATGAACAAACAGTAATCAGAACAAGAATATTTGTTTATTTTTGTATAATTACTTATGCATAATTTGATTTCAGTGACGCGAAGGCTGGCACATACATACGAGTACGTAATCCTTGTGAACAGCTATCACTGGTCTGCTTTAGTTTACCTCTGAAAATAAATATTATTTACTTATCCAAACTCACCTACATGACTTGGTCCACGGTGAAAGTTCATTTCCCCTATTGATGCCACCCGGAATCCGTCCGTTCCGCTCGCCTCTCGACTACGGAGGTCATTAAAACTCTAAAGGAACTCCAGCTAGACCTAGATGGCTTGTTCACACGTCTTTCGCGCGATGTCATAGATAACGAAAGAGTGGACGTGCTGATGACACTCCACTATGCTACGCCACGAATTCCAGCGATGTTCACTGTGATATCGTCAGATATGGTGTATCCTGTTTGACTTGCTCACTTTGAAGGTTATTTGCTTTTTTTTATATTACACTTCAAGATTGACCTCTTCCCACCTGATGTTAAGTGGTAATGAGGTCCTAGCTTAAGGGCGAAAAGTACAGGATAATAAATCTGTTACTGGACTTGTCGCCCTGTTGAATGATGGACCCCTGCTACTAATGTAGCACCCCCAGGAGCTCTGGACCTTGAAGGTAAGGGCGACAGCGAAAAGTCCAGTAACAGATTTATTATGCTGTACTTGTCACCCTTAAGTTAAGACCTCATTACCATTTAACATCAGGTGGGATGAGGTCAATCTTGAAGTGCAATATAAAAAATAAATAAATAAATAAATGTAAATCCGACAATGAGTAGAAATAAAACAATTTGTCTGCAATGGTAATTTGTGTAATAAAATAATCAGCAGTGTATCCTTACAACGTATAGTACAGTCGACAGCACATCAAGGTAAACGCTTGTAGTTAGACATAAGACCTCATTGCTACGACATAAGCGCGGTGAAAGATCCTAATTGTATAAATCTGACGCGCTTTTGACTGTACAACAATGTCCTATGCTTCCGTATATTGTATGTAACTATGTATCGAAATATAACGTGCTGCGTCAATTACTACTTACCATTACTAAAATCAACGTTAAATAACATTGGTACTAGAATAAATCGTAACAATAATTCGGTGTAAGAGCTCAAAAATAACAAATTGTCTAACTTTAAGTTTAACCCATTGACCGCCATTGACGCTTTAAAGCGTCATCAAGAATTTTGATCCAGACGCCGACGACGCCTTTAAGCGTCATTATTTACCTAATGTTTGACGTTGAAATAAGAAGTAATGAATACCATCTCTTATACATATTTATATACACCGCGCACCAGGATACGATAGATTATTATTATTGATGACTAAAAACGTCATACAGCAAAGAATTGAGTTAAAAAATGATTAAAATTAACAACTAAAATTATTAACGTAAAATCACACTGCACGACGCCGTGGACGTCTTAAAGCGGTAGTGATGTGACTAGGTGGACATTTTTAATAATTTTTTATTTTTATTTAATATGTAGGTATTAGATGATAACAATAAAATGTGATAATTTTTCGATTGTTCTACTGCTAGTGTATTAAAAGTGTATTAGTAAATAACTATTATCATTATCTCTGCCTATACACATACTTGATAGATAGATTGATGATGCTCACTCGTCATATGGTTAACGTACGAATTTTTTGTCTGTTTATATTTTACCTAATTATTAATGTTTACAGTCAATTAGAAAAAGTTTGTAATAATAAACAGATGACATGCCATTGTGAATTAATTTCATGACTATGTATTATTGAATTTAATCTGCTTAAAATAACCCTTAATTTTTTTCATTAAATTTAATGTTATCGATATACCCACCTAACTCCACTATGTCGTGTTGACTTTAATGTACTGCCAACGCCAACGACGCTTTAAGTCGTCTGCTTGTGACGTAATAAGCGCGTATGCTGCTATTGATAGTGTTGGGAGTTGAAGATAGATAAAATATTTCTTTTTCAATTACCCTACAAAAACTAAATGCTACTGAAGTTATTGTCCGTGTTTCTATATTGTAGACTTTTTGAGTAAAAACCCACAAATACATTATTTACGAAAATAGTTTAAACAATAATGGGTTGTGTTGAACTTCGCTGCTAGTTTTAAAATGTATCTAGGTGTGACGTCATACGATATTTCAACGAAACACTGCACCGTGATTTTTTGATTGATTAAATAAAAAAATATGAATGTTATCGTTAAGTGTGTATGCACCGTAAAAACCGGGAAACATGATTTTGGTGTAAATTTGTAAAACGCCCCTTCGTATAACATATTTTGGTTTCTGTCTATAGAAAAAAATTATACAATGTTTTGTTGCTCTTCTTATACAAAAAATAAAAATTATAATAAGTTCAAAAGGTGTACCTACTTAGTATAATTTCATCACCGACATTAATTCATATTATTTTGTTTTTAACCAACACAGTGGTGTTCTTTCCAATTACATCGATAGTCCTTAACAACACTATAAGAGTAGGTAAAATTTGTCAAACATTTAAGTTGTGATCGCCGGTGACGCTTTAAGGCGTCGACTAGTTGCGTCAAAATTCCATGCATACTTTAAAAAATCTTGTGATAATTTTCTGATTACTAAGACATATAAAATTACTATTGATCTATTATTTCTTATTACGTTCAGTATGTATGAGCATTTATTTCTTTATCCTTAGTAATAGGTAATAAGGTTCCGAAACAAACGTTTATTCTTATCGTTTAGTGCAGCATGTCACATCACTATCGTATTGGGCGAAAATTCTAGCTAATAATACGCATGGCGTCGGGAGCAATATTTTCTATTTGAAGTCCGGCGGTCAATGGGTTAAATAATCACTTAGGTACATTACTTAAGGTATATTAACTTTAATATTGGTTAGCATGATTAACATGAACGTAAGGCTATTTTTACTTCACTTTAATATCTTAAGTCACACTCTAAAGTATTATTCCTTACAGACAGGGAAGCGGACAGGGTCAAAAGTACCACATACTTTTCAGTTCGTTAAATAGTTATCAATGCCCCGTTCCAATATTTTACAATTCGTAATATGTCAAAAATGATTATCTGTTTTTCTCAAACCGATTACGAGTCCTTAATTCTTATTTCAAATTTACTTTCAGCTATCATCAGTCGTCGGTCGTTTTTAGCGTACGCCTCGAATAATTACTATTCGTAACTAGTTCGATCGTTTTTCAAATATTTAACCGTGCATTAAACATCTTAAGTCATACTCTAAAGTATTATTCTTTACAAATAGGGAAATGTACCAAATAGGTTTTATTTCAGTAAATAATATTAATACATTTTATTATTTTTATAGTACTATACGCCGTACTAGCGAACTTTAAATATTAGAAACAGAAAAATTTTATTTTTTTTCGCCTACAATAACTTGCGGTTAGCTCAGTTGGTAAGAGCAGCACGCGCGATACGTGAAGGTCGTGGGTTCAATTCCCGCACCGCAAGGGGAGATAAATTTTTTCTGTTTCTAATAATATTAATACAGTTATTTAGGCACGTTATTTTTTTTAACTTTCCAAATTAATTAAAAAAAATATGAAAAAAAATAGTTAAAACGATGCAGAGTTGCGGGCTTGTAGGGCTAGTTACGTCACTGGTGGGTAAAATAAATATAAATATTGAACAACATCACATACATTGCTCTGATTCTGTAGTAAATAACTTAAGCACTTGTGTTACAGAAATCAGAAACAACGACGGTACCACAACACCCAGATCCGAGACAATATTTAAAAGTTCGTTTCCCACATTGACCCGACCGACTGTACATACATCATGACAATTTTAAGTCCCATAATAAATTACCTAACTGTTATTGTTAAAGTACTTATATTATTTCATCCCTTTGTTTTTGCCTCCTTATTAATTAACTTAGTTGCGTTACGTGTTTTAAAACAATTTTAACATTCATATCACAGTACATTATTTTCTCGCTATGCATACAATATATGGTTGAACAAAAAGCAGTTGCATATTTTTATTTTTAGTTTTTTTGAAAGAATTACACGATAGCCTTAAATCTTTCCGAGATATTGTATTTTTGGAATCACACTATTTTTGGAACTGCACTAACACACTGCATTAAAATGGGCTAAAACTAACTGCAATTACACCACTAAGTATTTACAGTTAATGTTGTAGGAACATCACAATAAATTTGTTAAAAAACGTAAAGATGCGCTTAAATACCAGTTAGTCACAATATTGAGCTTTATTTTTGGTTTTAATTAATAAGGTACTTTCCAAATCATATAATAATACATTTCAATAATTACCCATCCGATTCGAAAGGTTTATTTTTAAGGAATTATTGAACCAATTGGAAATTCAAACGTAATTGGGAAATCACTTTTCGAAAATTGTTGAGGTTGACCGGCTAGGAATGCAACTAGGCTCTGCCTTTTGACTTTTTTATTTGTGCGATAAGTTGAAATAAATAAATAATAGGGGTCGATGAACACACGTCAATCATCGCAACATTTTGCAACTAACGTTAAGTCCAACCTTAAACTACAACAACTCTTTATTAGGCTAAACTCACAATCAGGCCATAAGGAACTTCTTATGTGGCAACTGCGTAGCCAGAAATACACAGGGGAACAGCCAAAAATACAGGCTTGAACAGCCAAAATTTCAGGCGGGCTCCGCCAGAAATTTAGGCTGGAGGAGCCAGAAGTATAGGCGGGTGCACTATGAAGGCAGAAGTCCCTGCGTGCGCTTCCACTGCGCGCCCTGCCTGCGGTTGTGGTTGGCGCGCGAAGACTTGTTTTTTTCTTTCTTTTCTCTGTTGTGTAGGACCTCTTTCTCTTGCCCTTGGCCTTTGGGCTTACCCACCACGTCGACATTTCTGGTAAAAAAATATAAAATTAAAAATATTATCTTGTTTATATACATAGATTTTAACAATGTAAATAAAAAAGAAAATAGTAAAAATTCGTCTACTCTACTCTTAATGTGGGATTTGATGTCACGACCTTCGCAAAACTGAGCTGAGAAAAGAGACATTGCAATATCTCACCTAGGCTGTTGCTGCGGGCGAGCCCCCCCGCGGCCGCGACGCGCGCTGTGAGCGGCCTCGCGCCGCGCGCGCAGCTCCTCCGGGTTGACGCAGAAGTCCAGGCGGCTGCGGTCCGCGCGGCCCTGGCTGCCGCTGGCCTGCACCTCGCCATTCTGCTCCGGATCCTCTTCAGACTCCTCCTGGATGGTCAAATTTAAGATGAGTCAGTGACGTCGCACGGGTGGCACGTAGGTTTCCAACCCTCCCGGATAGCCCGGGAAACTTCGGTAATAGCCGGGAAACTTCCGACCTCCCGCAAAGCAATAATGACCCCGGTTTTTTCCTAAAAATAAAATGCGTCCGTGGCGCACTCGTCTTTATACAATAAAACGCCGTCAACGTTCTTTGCCACGCTCACGCTGTGAGTGACAAGAGATACACCGACGGTTATAAACCAACATAATTTTTTCAGTTTAATCCTTTTAAACAGCACAAACTTTGCATTCCCTGACTGGAATGGAAAGTATTTCTAAAAAAAACAGCCTGTATTTCTGGCTAAGCCCGCCTGAACTTCTGGCTGCTTCGGCCTATATGTCTGGCTGTTCCTTATGACCTGTACATTCGGACAAATCCAGTTTCCGACAATCCAAACGTCTTTCCCGTTTAGGAATGCCACCATAGTAACATACTAATCACGTCCAATGCGAAATCCAGTGAAGTTTGTTAAGAAAATTAAAGAGCATACCTCGACTTCTCTCTGTCTGCCTGTCTGCAACGCTCGCGGCGTGACGAATGGTCTCCGCGCGTCGTCGGGCGCGTCCGGCGTGGGCGCGACGCCGTCGGAGTCGTATGTGTCGTCATACTCATCAGAATACATCGCTTCTTCATCGCAGACAAGGCTGTGGAATAGGTGAACAGAGGAATGAAAATGACTAGGTAGAGACCGCGACTTTGGTTGCGTTATTTCGAGATAAAAATTTATTTTTAGTCCGTCTTTCAGATTATCCAAAAATACGGGACACATATTTTTGCATTTCCCAACTTATCAAAAAACTGTGATTCACATTAATATGTTCACCTATGTCCATGAAAATTTAAATGAAAGTATCGAGTTTCTTGCCAGTTCTTCTAAACATCATCAACATTCTGAACACGGCGGTAGAATACTGAACGTATTAGTGCTTTTGTAAAGCTTACATGAATAAAGATATTTTCTATTCTAAAGATATGCGTGGACAGCAGTCTTGTCACTTCCATCAAATTAAAATAAGAGTAATCAGTTTGTGTAACTCACTTATACTTGCTGTAGATGTCCGCAAGCCGCTTCACCTCGGTCTTATCATCAAGCAGCGAGCTGATGTCCTTGTGTTTATCCTTCTTCTTGCCGACATGCACCCTGGAGAGGTCCACATCATCCCGCGTCATGATATCAAACTCGTCTCCGTCAAACACGTTCAGTCGTTGGATACCTGTCTCTAAGTACTTCTTGTCTACTGGGTCTTCGGGAATGATGGGCAGGTTTTGGTCTATTGCTGGAAACAGTTACAATCCCATGAAATATTATAAATAAATAAATAAATGACGATGGTTACTAACTGGGGGCGTCATCCCAGCACACCCAGACCCAAGTCAATTTAGAAAAGTTCGTTTTCTAAATTGACCTGACCGGGAATCGAATCGACCTTTCGCGCATTGGCCGCCTACCATAGCCACTGCGCTACCGAAGTCGTCAAATCCAAATGCGAAATAACTGTTTTTTTATTTTTTTGTTGTTTTCTTGTTTGTCTCCTCTCTGTATATATGTACTTATATATGTGACAATGTTGTGATGTTTTTAAGTAATAAATGTTTCTTTCTTTCTTTTTTAAATTTAAAATATTTAAACACTACTTACCTCTCAAAGGCTCTGCTAAGTTATCTTCTAATATACTATTGATCACCCTGGCCGCATTAAAACCATAATGTTTTAAACATTTCAGTATAAAACCATCCCCCAAATGAGGTAATATATCCTTAACTTCACTAATAAGGGATTCTTCCCGGATATTATCCGGTATTTCACTGTCTTTGACTGTAGGAACTTCCGGTATACTATTGTCTATGGATTGAGAATGGCCGTTCGTGATTGGTTCGTTTCTAAGTGCGTTTTCCGGTATAGGCTCGTCGAGGTTTGAGTAGATTGCTTGAAGTATAAAATCAGTCTTTACAGTATCACTGTTGTACATTCAGGAAAATATTATGCTTTGAAACGTTCCTGGCAGTTCAGGATTTTTCACAAAAAAAAACAATCAATTTTAGGGGGAGCCTCTATAATATACATACTTAATTCCACCGAAAATTGGTTTGAACGAGATCTAGTAAGTAGTTTTTTTTAATACGGCTGAAATCGTAAACCGCTACATAAAACAAAATACATTTTTATATTTTAAAGAAACAGAAAAATTTAATCGGCTCGCGGTGCGGGAATCGAACCCACAACCTTAACGTATCGCGCGTGCTGCTTTTCCAACTGAGCTAACCACAAGTTAATGTAGGCGATCAAATTCTTCTACTATATCAATCAGTTAGTCTACGGGTTTCCGCACCGCAAGGGGAGATTAAATATTTCAGTTTTTTTTTAATATTTAAATTGCGGCGTACAGCACTAAAAACATCATAAATCGATACATTTTTATATTATGTTACTAACTGCAACGGAACCCTTCATGGGTGAGGCCATGTCGCACTTGGCCGGCTCTTATATATATTGATTAAAAGGATACATCTCAGGGTAGGCCTGCCGCAGCATCTCAACGTCCTCGTGCACCGGGTAGCAGGCGTGGTAGTCGCGGATCAGCAGCCGCTCCGAAAGCCCGTCCATCATCACACCCAGGTACTCCTCCACGTGCTGCGATATACTACCTCTGCAAGGGAAAAAACATCCTTAGACGCCGGAGTTAAGGTTTCTTTTGTCGCTTTCTATCGTCTCCTAATTATGCTTTTTTTATGGATGACGCCACAGTAAAACCACCTTTTTATACCATGAGCAGCGATATACTGCTTCTGCTCGGGAAAAAACATCCTTAGACACTGCACACAAGGTTTCCTATGTAGGTATTCAGCTTATGCCAATCATCCTATTTTATGGATGCGGCCAAAGTATAACAACCTTTCATACCACATGCCGCGATACACTGCGTCTGCTCGGGAAAAAACATCCTTAGACACTGCACATAAGGTTTCCTATGTAGGTAGATAGATAGATAGATACACTTTATTGCACAAAACTTTAAAGAAATACAGGATTCTCATCGTCTACCAATCAATCATGCTGTTTTATAGAACAAAAAAAAAGAATAAGAAGATTAATACGATAAATTTCACTCACTCGCCGCTAAATATAGCGTTCTTGTACACGGCCAGTATCTCCCGGAACAAGTCGATGAGCTCGACCCGCGCCGCGTCTATGTGCGCCTCCGTCTCGCAGGCCGCTATACTCGTCTTGTCCCCAACTTCTAGAAGCTTCTCGTAGAGGAACGGCACACCGTACTCGTAAAGCTGGACTATACTAGAAAGAAATTGGTATATTTACTACGAAAGCAATTCAAAAAAATTGGTTACTCTCTTATTAATATATAAGAATCTCTCTCTCTTACGAATATCAACCTCAGTCCCTTATTAATTTTATTTAAGTTCTGCTTGAACTGAATTCCATCCGACTTATATTTTCTACTGTGTCTCTCCAACAGTTTAAAAGTAACTGCCTTAGCTAGGTAGCCTCCAGTATTGAGTAATCTGGTCATCATAATACAAACTTAATGTAACCTGAGCAGTAAGGGGGTAAGAAAATCTAATCTTTTATGTCATGCAATCTGATAGGTTTCAAAGCTTCATGCCTTATTCCAGATTTGAAATATCCACCTTACTTACCTAATAACAAAATTGGTTTTCCTAATAATCTTCACGCTCTTCGAGTACGCTTCAACAAACACCCTGAGCGTCAACGCAGTGTCCAGCAGATGTATCACCAGGTCCCGGAGCACTTCGAACGTGAGCTTGTCCTGGCTCTTGCTGCTGCTCGGTCGTCTGATCTCGCTGAAGCCCTTGAACGTCTCTGGGAGGTTTGGCGGTTCTTCGCTGTCATAGTCTTTGTTCACTTGCAGGATTATAAATTTGAAAGCCTGAAATTATTATTTTTTTTAGATAAGAAGGGCTGCTCTTGTCAATCTGCTGGACGCAAGTTCCCCGAATCTGGGGGTCTACTCCCAAAAACGAAATATGTCAGATCCGACAACGGATAGCAATTTTTAATTCCCATTCCCAATTGTAACCAACTATGAGTGCTAATGATGAATAAAGACTAAAGCGTCTTAAAAAATATATATTATTTATGCAGAGACGACGCATCATGCATCACGCAAATAAAAACTCTTCAAGAGCGTAATATGTACATGTGCTTCAGCAGCCTATTTCAAATAGGTATAAACCACAAACCTCTTTAACAAACACAACAGCCGCGGCCGCGTCACCCTCATACTTCTGCTGTATACCAAACACACTCTCCAGCAACCTTGAGACGTGTCTCGTATTGTCCACCCCATACACCAGGCATAGGTCCCATATGATGGGTAGCGTGAAGATAAAATTGTTATATAGCATCTCTGCCATGTATTCCTTTGTCATCCATTCTGACTGAAATTAACAAAAAACTATGGTATAAAAAACGAAACAGGGGGACCACTCGCAACTTGGTGTATTATAACTAGCTTATGACCGGGACTTCACTGGCTTTATTTCGGGATAAAAAGTGTCCGAATATATGTTATGTCATCTCAATTTCCTGTGGTTTTTGCGTGAAAGGGTAACAAACATACATCCAGAAATCCATACAAACATTTGCGTTTAACGTGTAACTATCCGTAATAGATGATTTGACAGCTATCAAAACAGTCATATACCATAAATGTTTTGCAATTTGACAACCTATCTTATGTTACTCATGATAAATGATAATTTCTAATGCAGAAATAATTTTTGGGACTTTCAGTGATTTTTTAATTTATTCATTACAAACATACACACACAACAAAATTACAAATCTATACTCTTTGTAATATTTGTATATTTTCTTTAAAATAATAGATGTATCATATACAATACATCACATTTTTTTACACTTACCTTACTTTCTTTATTAGTAACCAATCTGCTAAATACAACTAGCACCAGCCTCCGAATCTCGGCATAAATTTTCTGAACGTCTCTACATTCATGAGGAGGGATGTATGGAGGGTTTGCTTCTTGGAGGAACGAGACCAAAGCGTCCATACATTGTGGATTATGTAATACAGTGCTCCAAAATCTGTGGAAAAACATAATTAAGGTATGTTTATTATACATACCCTTATGATGTGCACATAAGATCTAATATCGAACCGCAAGTGCTTACCTTGACGTGCTGTTGAACATACTATCATCACACGCCTAAAAAACGGAACTAAACCATAAAGTCTTTGATGTATATAGGACCTTACATACTTTACAACTTTCTGCCAGCAGTATAGTCGCGCGATTGCATCGCAAACCAAACAATTAACAAGTGTTTATTAGATACTCATCGCATAGACTGTATCACTACCGCAACACGGCCAGCTACTAAATCACAGATTTGTAAAAAGCTTGTGTAGAAAATTAGACGATTTACAACCTTTTCGATGCTGCACCTCTGTATCACTACCTAAAGTCTCACTGTGCAAGGGGCAAGACCTTATCCCTTACCTTTTTACCTTATCACGATTGGTGGTAAAAAAAGTTTAGATTGTCGTAGTTTAGATTTTCAATTAATTTACAATAATGATTTAATTAAATCTTCATGTGAGTTATTTAGTCTTTTATATTGCTTAAATAAGAGTCAATAACCCATTAAGAAAATGCTCCACATTTTGCCCTCGACGCTTTCTGGACGATCTCTATAATTTATCACGTAAATGTATTCCTTACGAGAAACAAAATTTGGCCTTACATGTGATGCCGTAAGCTCAAAAGCCATTTGAGATCTGTGATGTATGCTTCTGCTTTGATCCGCCACGCGTCTACAGCGCCCAGCACAAGAGTACTGCCGGATGGAGGTCTCTCGTATATGGTCAGCTCTCGTTTTACAACCCAGTAAGGATCCTGGAAGATAAAAGATATGTGCATGCAATGGAATGTCAGACTATTTAATTTCAGATATTGTAGAGCCCTTATGTGATAGGCATAGAATCTAATTTTGAACTAAAGTTTATTGTGAATACTCAACCTTTTTTTTTTAATTCTATTCTCGTAGAATAACATATGATGGTGGCATTCACAGGTTATTCAACGAATGGGTACCTCTTTAAGGAAGAAGTTACCGACGGGTCTCGCGGCCTGGTCATACAGAAATACACTCTGTTTAAATAGTGTAATGGGGTTGATGAACTACCAAGAACTATCATACTAAAAAGAGTGCTCAAGTCTGAACAATTATGGAACAAATCTTAGATAGTTAAAAACACTACAGGAAATGACAAACAACAATTACAGTACCTAGGGGAATTT
Organism: Glyphodes pyloalis; assembly: GCA_037074685.1. Taxonomy (NCBI): domain Eukaryota; kingdom Metazoa; phylum Arthropoda; class Insecta; order Lepidoptera; family Crambidae; genus Glyphodes; species Glyphodes pyloalis. The sequence goes on from JAYKKO010000039.1 coordinate 1,481,021, forward strand.
ATTTTCTTCCTTAAAGGTAAAATAATAAAAAAAATTAAAAAAATGATAACAAATTTGAAAAAAAAAATATATGTATTAGTTTTTTACTAAACAAGTTTTATCATTTAAACTTCAAAACTATGAATCACCTACAATTTAATTTAGAGAGGTAGGAGGTATTTTTATTACCTTAAATTATTAATTAAATTCTTAACATAAACTACTTTTATAATAACCATGTTACAGCATGGCCAGTAATTAGCTATTTCATTAATACATGCAATACTTACAAGAGCTTTAATATTCTGTAATACACCCGCATTGGAAACGGAAAATTTCAATTTTTCAGCCGGTAAATTTTCAGGGTTCTAAAAATACACTAAACATTAGTTTTTCAAATTAAATAACATACGTATATATGAGTTAATATGAACAGATCTTACACAAAATTCATCACTCTTCATCGACATGTCCAAAATAATCACAACTTTTTCAACCTGATATTCTTGGGCAAAATTTATAATTACAAATGCTACAACTTATGTCAAGTTATTACTTTAATTAATTGGATAAATAAGTTCTATTTAAATTCGATTAAAACTTTATTTTATTGCACAGACAAGGTTGGAAACAAATCGTCGACGAATCAAATTCCATACATTGTCACTTTTGACATTGACTAGACAATTAAGCAGTATTGCAAATCTCAAAAAAATTTAAACAGTGACTCATAATCATGGACTTAATAAACTAAATTACATAGATTTATATAATTCCATGCTTTTAATTGATGAGGTAAATAGCAAAAAATAAAAATGTTCGTACTTTCCTCATAATATAAAATTAACGAAGGAATCACAAATATTATAATCATTAAAAGCTAGAAAACTGTATGTATGGAGTACAGTCAACCTTTTATTGTAGGTATACATTAAGACCGTGTAAAATAAAGTGCAAAGTTGTCCGGCTGCTTTAATTAGTAAATTATGGAATAAATTAAGGTATTTGCCTGTAGCTGATAATATTAAAATAGAATTCCTGTGCATGAAAATATCATTGTCAATCACGTAAACTGTGCTCGGGAAATTACCTCAAAATTTGCACAGACATCTAATATATAATAATAATAATAATCTATATTTATTATCTTAGATTAAAATATATCCTTGTTTATTATTATCTACCCATGGACTTATTATTATACTAGCTTTCCGCCCGTGGCTTCGCCCGCGTGGAATTCGTTTATATTGTGGTATAAACCGTATAAACCACAACATACACAATTCAATGTAAAATGGTAGGAACCAAAAAAAGCGAAAACCTGTGAATAAAGATACAACAGCAAGTAAGTAAATAAATGAGTCGAAAAGTGCACCGAATAAGTGTATGAGCTACAGGTTAAAGCGCGAGATATCATTCCACTTCTTACGTGTCTTAAAAAAACAACGTTACCATTTTTAAAAAAAAACACCCAGCGCCATCTATCGCGTACCTCAAGAACTAAATAGTGTAAGCTATCATTCCACTTCTTACGTATTTTAAAAAGCACATCGTTACTATCATCTAGCGCCATCTATCGCAAACCTCATCTCCAATCCATCCATCAAGCAAACTATATTTTTGTTTTCCCTTGGGAATATCATTTTTTTCCGGGATAAAAAGTATTATTTAATCCGGACTTCTAACTTTACGTCTGCAAAATTTCAAAGCAGTCGGTTCAGTAGTTACGGCGTGAAAGCGGAACAAACAATCATACTCACTTTCCGATTTATATATTAGTAAGTATTAAATCCATGTTTACCTACCTATATGTCTGTGAAATTCTGATAAGAGTAGATACTACCTCCTTGCTCGACTCATTTAATTTGCCCTACTTTATTGCACAATCACAACAAATACCTAAAATAGGTATTTTGCTAACTACACCCAGACCTGAATCAATGTAGAAAAGTTTAATTTCCTTAGTGACCCGAACAGGAACAGCAATTCTGAACCTTATAAATGGCACGCGCCTCAGCCATCTAATAATATAGCACGTCGCCAAAGTTGGGCCTGCTAGAGATGTCTATTAACTCGCACACTTTATATCGCCTATCAATAAGAAATCGTGGATTTTTAGCACGTTAACGTCCTTGGTACACGACTACCATTTAAACCTAATTTTGACGGTTTACATTACTTATCACCTAAAGTTACTTTTGATTTTTAGGAATTACTAAAAACAATCATTATAGTAACCCATAGTAGTTGGAGTATTACCCAGAAATAAAACTTGTGAAAGAGTCTCAATTTGGTAATCAAATCATTCAATAATTCCGAAGTAGTACATAGTACATACCATGGACTTAGTATAATAAAATTAAATCCATACTAGTTTAGTAGGTACCTACCTATAAAGTACAACACTAAACATAAACGTCAATCAAATCAACCAAATGTCATTCGATGCCGGCTAAAGTTTGAATTTATAATTTGTTTTGTTTACGTTTATATCTTTGTATTTTTTTGATCAATTATGTACAAGAAGTGCAGCGATGCCAAAGTTAAAAAGACGCTCGTTAGGAATACTGAACAAAAAACAAAACCTACAGCGCGTAAGAAAGCAGCAGTTCTGGACATGGGGTGTTCATCAAACGGTTTAGCTGGTGATAGATTATCGAATTCGTCTCAAAAAGAAAACGAACTTGATCAGCCTACGATATGCTCAAGTGAGGCGTTGGCGCACTATTTATCTGATGTGAAAAAATCGGGCCCGCCGCCAGAGCCTTTAGACGAAGTTGAAAAATATCAACTGGGTGCTAAAGTATGTTTATATTTTATTTAAGCTATTTTTAAAGTACCTACTAATTTTATGAACAACTTGATTGTTTGTGTGTTTTACTTAATAATTAATTCGTCTTTTTCAATCTAAAAGTTAGATTCCATTTGGTTAGGCCTTCTTTAAAGTAGTGATTTATAAAAGCAGTACACAACCTTACAAATAGATTTATCTGATTTCGAAAAAGTATTTTGAGTAACATTGTTGTTTGATTACTCAGTGTTGGGAATGATTCATTGCATTTTATGTGTCTGTTAATTCCATTTTTGTCTCTGAATAGACAAAGAACTAAAGAAAAAATTACAGAATTGTTGTGGTGATTTCCCCTGTGAGTGAGGTTGCCATAATAGTGATCAGAAAAAAAAACATCGTACATTTTAAAATTTAGGCAGAAAAGTATCTCAATTTTATGCTGTCATGTTTAAGATGTTAATATTCACACCAGGCATTTTTCACAGCAGTCTATAAATGTAACTTGAATTTCCTATGAAGAGGAAAGATTTGCATTTGTAACAATTATACTCTTTATCATTAAGAGGTCTATTTCCTAATTTCTCGCACACTATTATGTTAATTCTGAGTGATACATACGTATTCCAAAAAAGTTGATCCGGGTGAGCCCTAAAGCTATATTGAATAAAATATAAAATATGAAATAAGGGCAAACAACAACAATTAAGCCATACACAAACCAACTTCTTGTCATTCTCTGCAAAGCCATACACAAATGCCCGCATGAATTTATAATTAAGGAACATCCATAAAAAAAAGGTATTTTAATTTATTTATTTAACATAAAGGCTGAATAATCAGATTGGCCTTCCCCTGACTCAAAACTTTGCTTACCCTGTGAGTCTTACTAATCCCTACTATGACCACAAAAGAAGTGAAAAGGAATCACTCCATCACATGAAATAAATCTATACTCTACTCTGGAATTACTGGTTCCAATTGAAAATTTATTAATTGGTGTTTTAAAGTAAATTTTTCGAGGAAAGCTAAAGGCTTTATAACATCACATTGCAACCCATAGGAGCAAAGAATCAGTTGGTAAACGGATATAGTATGCATGGAAAGTCATGGTGGGCCACTAGTAGTAAAACTACAATGTTATATTGTTTTAAAAATATCTACATATAAAAATGACAACACACATTATTGTATGGTTAAACTTGCCTTTTCAGATGACCAAGAAACTAAATTTCCATTTCAATGATAAGATTTATAAAAACCTCTTAGAACTAAATGCCAACATTGATGAGTTTAAGACAAAGAGAGATAGAAGACATGTGAACAGTGCCGGCTCTGCGAAAAGAGATTTGGAACCTAACATAGAAGACTTCTGCCAGGATGAGAGAGAAAATGATATTGTACCTGTTATTCCTGTGTTCAAGCCGAAGTTTAAACCGGTTAAAAAGGTGGAGAGTGGCCAACTTCATAAATTAATTGCATCGCTTGAGGATTTATGACAAAATAAAAAAAATGTTTTAAAATATAACAGTTATTTCTATGCTTTTTACTATCCTCCAGTCTATACTTGACATCTGGGCCGTTAATAACACCATTTTCAAACCTTTCCCTTCACCAAAGCTGGCTTCATAAGCAGGACATCTTCCATTCCCATGATCCCACATACAAACTATGTAAATAGTTTTGTGGGACTACTGTCAACTCTTGTTAACCATTGTTTGTTTAATAAATAAATAAAATAATAATAATAATAAATTGAAAATGAGGGAAGCCTACCTCCAGTGTCTCTCTTCCTCAATGGGATTCTTGCTGCTACCAAAAAGGCTAATTATAGTAATAAGGTCTTTGGATATTTCAGTCGATTAGAATCAAATAGTGGGTTTTGATTCTAATGGACTTATAAGAAAATGTTGTGGTCTAGTGTAGTACTTTTACATTTTATATAGAAATATAATTTTGGTACAAATCTAATTTTGATTAAAATAAAATATAAAAGTTTATATCAAAATTTTCAATTTAAAATGATAGAAAACTGTTTTTTTTTAAATAGTCTCGGGCTCATTATTCCAACTATAATTCCCTAGATGTGGGATGAATAAAATAAAAATAAATGTTTTTGAACATCATATACGTAATGTACTGACTCTCTGGTAAGTAGCTAAAGTACTTGTGTTACAGAAATCAGAAGCAACGACAGTACCACTACACTACACCCAGATCCAGAGGATTCATAGCGTGGGGCGGCGGAACTGGTGTGCGTGGTACAAAACTAGGGAGGTGAGCGTGACGACGTTGGGGGGGGGGGGGGGGGGTGTTGTCCAAGACCAAGTCGCAGGCACAGGTAGTACTTGATTAATAAACATATTCCAACAAGCGCAGTAGAGAGCTATGCTAGGAGCATCTCTATATTCGCCACCATTTTCCCATAGCTCGTACAATAGTACTATTCTAAATTCTAGGATTGCAGCTACATGCCGGAAAACGCAGCGTAACCGATAAAAAACTGAGATGCAGGCCACTGGTCTGCGTGCTCAGCAGTGAACGTCCTTAGGCTGAAATATGATGATGATGAATTTTGAAGTACCTACCTACAATGCAATAGGGGCCGTAAGCCTGGCTCATACGACGATAAAATTGAGTAGGTGCTTTAAGATTTATGTAGATAGTCGACATATCAAAGTTATTAGTTAAATCTCTTTGAAAACAGTTTCGTGAAATTTGTTTTTATGATGCTACAATAAAGCCATCTCTGTTTGCCTTTTTAACTGTTCTAGCATTTTCTCTTGGTTCGCCTATTTTCTGCCAGCATATATATTTTGCTTTAATTAATGATTATAACAAGATGGATGACTGTATATAAATCTACCAGTAGCTTAACTTTTCAATGTTCATGTAACTTTTATCTATTACCCTTACGAGTTACGCCGCTAGAAGATAGTCATCTACTATTATATAAGCGTAGAGTAATAATGTTCTGTGCCTATTACTGAGTTCTGCCGATAAGCGCGCCCAGGACATTACAAATTTTCATTTCCGTTTTTAGGAAGAGCTACTCTACTGATAATTTTTATTAACTGTGTGCACAATAGGTAGGTACGTCCTTATTTTTCCTACCACGTTCCAATACCCATTATGACTCAAAATGTTTAGTATTTGTTCTAAGCAACATGGACATTTTCATGAAGAAAAAATTAAATGATAATAATATGTATGACATCTTAAATTATGTAAAATATTTTTATTCACATAAAATACTTTTACAGATATAATGTTATAGTATAGTAGGTACATACGCATAATTTTTTAAATACCTACGTACGACTGCTAAGTGGCAAAAATACAATCTCTTGTCATTATGATTCCAACGTTTCTAATCCAACCTTTGATTCCAACATAATTGATAACAAAAGTCTATAACATGAGCTCCCGTTTTCCCTAGTTCAGTCCTCTTCGTATCGGCGCTTCCGAACGACGCGCGACCGCGCCGACTCGCTCGCTCTGCTAGAAAGAGACGTCCTACTTCCATCTCTTCTTTCACCTGCATTTTGCCAATAATTTTGTTTCATTTCGGTCTGTCATTTTCTTCAGTCAATTTCCGACATTTGACCGTTGTGGTTGTGCCCAGAGTTTTAGTGGAATTAATACATTGAATATTTTTTGTAACAGTAATTAATAAGAAGAATAAAATCGCAATGGCTGAAACAGAAATAATATCTAGTAGTGAGAATAATGACCAATTTTTTGAGGGTGTAGAGAAGCTTATCGAGATATGGTTCACGCCGGTAAAAAACGCGGATCTTAGACGGATCACTAGGTAAGCAAAACTGAGTTTTGTAATACTTTTTCCTCGGCATTTTTCCGTGTTACTTTGAGATAAACGATGTTCATTGATAGGTTACCGGCTTTTGTATTTTTATAACCTTGCGGGTACAATTAAACTTTGTTTCGTTAGTTCTGGAGGTTGTAAAATAAAATGTGAATTAAACTCTTGTATCGGTTGTAAGCGCATGATTTATTTAATCAGCGCGTGAATATCGGAAAAGCTTCTTGCTGTTTTTGTTATGGAATGTTCTGGATCAGCTGTTTGACTATTTTAACGCTATTGGACTGGGAGCCGGGCCGTGGTTGGTTTCCCATGATCCTAGCCCTACCTACGCGATCGCGCGATTATTTAAAATTACACGAATAAAAATAACACTTAGAACAAAGGCAAGGTTCTCAAATCTACTGAAAGTTTTTGATGTTAGTTGTGTGGTCTTGATACAACAATTATATAACACTTTGTACAAATTGTACAGTGTTTACAATGCCCCTATAATATTTACCGATTTTAGTAACAAAAGTAAAGGGAAATTTATAAACAATTATAATCAATGACTTGGTGGTACTATAAAGGTTCATGAAATTTAAAGCAATTTTGCAAAAAAAAAATCTTATATGAATGCAGTACCTAGTTTACATATATTTTGTATGGTATTCTTAAATGCCAGTGTTATAGATAGATTGAAGATTGATTTAAGTAATTGTTGATAAATTTTTCAGTTAATTTAATTTAGAGAATTCTGTCTAATTTTCTATGATACCTTCCTATTTTTAATTAAATGTACCTATAACTTTTTTATGTATGTTTTTTTTACATTGGTGGAAATACTATATTTTGAAGCAATCTTGTGTGTTGTTGTGCAATTAATTAATATCTAATAATTTTTTTTATTAGTCATGTTTTTGATAACATCTGTATCAACTGTAGGATGTCTTAGCCCTGCATTGATTGAATCATTTGATATGTGTTTTTTGTTGTCAGGCAACAATGGGAAAATGTCCTGAAGATAGTCCGCTGCGAAATTATCTCTTTCACCCAGAGCGAGCAAGTCGACGCCTATGTACTTAGGTAAGTTTGAAAATATTAAAAACTTTTTTACACTTATAATATGCTTGTCTTGTAAAAAATCTTCTTTGTTTTTAGCCTTAGTTTAAAGGGATTAAAGGCTTTAATTTTTTTTTAACTTATCAGTATAGTAGGTAGGTTACTTCAAGAGAATATTTGGTTTCAAATATTTTCCTTTTTGTCCAGGGGAAAAAGGATTCTAGTTAGTATTATTAAGATATTTAATAGTTGATATTGGAAATTCTTGTACCCATTTTCTTATTAGAATATAATGATGTGTTTTCTTTTAACATTAATATGATAGATAAGATCATCAGATACATAATTAGTAAAATTAGTAAATATGAAAATAATAATAACTACATAATTTGGTGACTGAGAAATCAGTGCTGTAATACCTACCTACATTGTACTGGAGAGGTTTTGAAAATAAAACAAATTACGTACAAGCAAATATATCTCAATTAAAACAGGATGCACACCTATTATTGCCTTAGTAATAAAATGAAGGAATGGTTAAACAGGTGTAACATTGTCACCAATTATAGTTCTGACGCGCCGGTACGTTTATCGTAATCGATCAGGAATTACGTAATTATTATCGCCTAAGGTTGTTCCATTTGATTCAAGATAACCTTGTCTGTTATAGGCACGGCTATTCGGTCGTGGAAAGATGTGCAAAATATAACTTGGAGGTCCCAAGTTATTTGAATGGATATATCTTTGCTAGTCTTCGGTACAAAATGTGACTAAATATAAGAATTAAGTATTTTTCTGTTCTTTAAAAATATTTGAAGTTCGCTAGTGCGGCCTGAAGCATTATAAACAAATACTAATTGTATGGTAGTATATGATTTCAAAATTCTTTCACCATTAAAATGTCACATTGTTCTCGAATGACGTCAGATATTTTTAGAGTTAAAGCTGTGGGGAAATTAAATCTAATCTATACGAATAGTTTGTTTCTTTTTTTTGACGTGCTCATCTCAGGAACTATTGGTTCTAATTGGAAAATTGTTTCAAAAAGGCTTTAGGCTATATAGTGTAGTGTTACGCTGCGACCAATAGAAGCAAAGGAGAAGTTTTGAATAGAATAATCATGTTTTACAAATCGCAATCTGTTAGATCAGAATGCAAATGTGTGTTGGTACATCTTTTAACTAGCAAATTATGCAAAATATATTTTTTATCTACTATCGACGTTCATTGGTTCACGACTCGTTTTAAAATTTAAACAATACGTTAATTTAATTTACATGTAAGTATAAATTTTCCGTGGTGTGTTTATGTTGTATTCTCAGGTTTTATTACTGTAGATCTTTACTTTGAACTTGGTAATGCACATGACAATAAATATTATTAATTGAACTGATTATTTAGATATAGATAAGCCTGTAGGTGTAGTTTAGTCACTGCTGTCCATGACGTCATTCCAATTATTCATTATTCTTCAAAAGATATAGGATTATTATTAAAACATCAACATTCTCGCAGAATTATATTCTTAACTTCATTAACAACAACTTTCGTTTGCATCTTTTTCGATTGCGCAAAAAAAAACAGCTGTCCATACAAAATATTTAGTTAGTCATTAGAGTTTTAGAAAAGTGGCAGAACAAAAGTTATTGTTAATGATGTAAGTAAAGTTGTTGATGTTTTAAAAATAACCCTGTAAAAGTACCTACTAAAAAAGCGTGAAGCGATTGCCAGCTTACAAAAATAAATATCCGGTACATTTCCACACACAGTTATAGGGCCCCATACTAAGCTAGCGTCGATCGGTCTAGCTGGAAAAAGTGACACAATAAAAAACCCATTCTCCTTTATAAAAATTCAAGGATAAGATAATAACCCTGACCCGCTGCGGCCAATTTATCCATCAAGCTCCCATATTGAACGCAATTCTTTGCTCAGTTACTGGCCAATTATGCCATTGGTACCAGCTCGTAGTTGTTTTGAAGTCTCTCAAACTACGACAATCAAATTGGCGCTTGACCTTATTTGCTCAGATGGGAAAAGGGGGCATTATATCATGATTTGATTATTTTGATACTCCTTTATCAGTGATCCTCGGTGTCCTTTGGTGTCGAAAACCTAACATGTCAGCGAAAAGTTTAATTGGAAGGCTGTGAGTTGCAAACGGAGTTCCAAGTTAGATGGATCTCATTTTGATAATTCGACCAGTGGACGAATGCCTTGGTGGAAAGTGACTAATTTCAAAACACATTACATATGTAGTTGGTTTCATAAAAGTTGCCTTCAAAATTTTGAAGTCTCCTTAACCTTACCAGACTCTTCTCCGATCCCTGTATCCATTGCCATGGGAGTCTACCGAAATTCGAAAAACGAAGCAGGGCTTACAACTCCAAAACGTTTGCGAATTTCCTCAATCGAAGCTTTGTAAAAGTCTTTAAACATAATAGGTATGAATTGTGACTAAGCTATAGATTTATTAATAATCGCCTTGCAACAAATAGATTTACAAGAAATACCTATACATGTTCGGATGAATAGACCGATCAGAGCTTAGATTTTTGGCGTGTCTACTTTGAATAACGTAGTGCAGATTTTTCAGTCTTCAAATAGTAGACTATGTTACATACATCCTTCGTTCTTACTGACTGTAAGCAGGCTAATCGAAACGTTGAATAACCTTTAAAAATTAAATCTGCTTAAAAAGAATTCGTCGAATCGACATCGATTCAGAAATCGGTGAAGTGTTTTTCTTTAAGGGCCAGAGTACAATTATTTGGGCTTACAAAACTTGTGCAAACAGAACGCTTTAATTAAAACAATACAAGCTTTGCGTATCTGGTGCTTTTATCAATTTAGTCGCTAATTGATTCCCTCAATGATACGTCACAGTTTTATCTGAACACGCGCTAGTCAGCTGACAAATCACACTTCGGATTCTTCTCAACGAAAGGTTATCATAATCAGGAGTCTAGGTTATCTTCTCGTATTCGTAGTAGTAAACTACTAGAACTCTGCGAGAACGAGGCCGCGTGCGATAACATTATGACGTCACTGTTGCCAACTGCTCCGCAGATCAAACAAACGAATCTGAGAATAGTAGTAGCGGGGTCATCGGTTGATAACCGATTATCGTGGTCGAACAATGTTCGATGAAGCAGAAGCAGGGTCATGTATTGATATCTTAGCTAATTTGGTGGTCGAAAAAAGATGATAACTTTTGACCCAAAACACACAGATACAAATTATGTAATCGTTTCTAGTTATCATAAGTCAACAGTCTAACATATCCGTACTAGCATTGTAAAATTCTTCTGGAACCATGGATTCGAATTGTATCATTGTAAAGTCTTGTTTACTCGAAATATTTGCAATATAGAAATCTTGACACAGCTGGGACAAATAGTAGTTAATTATTCTTGAAGTCTTAAGTTCAGTCCTTTGTACCCTTTATAACGTAGTGGTAGTAAAAAAACGGAAAAAATAACTCTCGCCCATAAAACCTAAAAATAAACCTTAAAGGCCTATCACACACTTCGCTATAAAAACATAAAAACAAAATTACTTTCTATCCACACATCTTCGCGAGTTGAACATTGTAGAGCATCCGCATTCTATTTTGAGACCCAAAAACAAATCGTCTGTTTTGCTACATCCCGGAGTTACATCAAATCGTTCTTTTACCTCTTAAGTCTTCTCTTTTCGTACTGTTTTTCATAAAGAAAGTTTTGCTGATACAATTACACTGTATCTGTTAGTTTGTTTGCAGATTGTGAAATTATTTAACGACGTTTAAAATAGTCGGCCTTGGTTTAACTTGTTTGAGGCACCATATTTTGGCAAAAGGCGAATCATCTACAGTACGAGTATTGAGACATTGCTGGCATTTGTATTCTTAACCTCCTTTTTATAGATCTTGCTAAAGAAGTTTATCATCAGACATGACTTTATGTTGATTGACCTGAACCAGATCGAGCTGATCGATCGAGATAGTAGGTCAAAAACTAGTGCTCGTATTTTAGTAATGCAAGTATTCACACATCTCGCGTTTTCTGTGCAATTACGTATATGAAGACACGTAAGATGCGAACGTATGTGCACGTAGTCCTGTGACGTCACGTCGCTAGGCACGCAGCCAATCCGCGACGATAGTGAAAGCCAAACAAGTAGCCTAAGGCACAAATGATTTAACATTTACAATGTCAATGCCGTTTATTAAACCGTCCACCCGTTCCGTGAAGTAAACGAAAATATCTCGTCTGGGCCTGCGTTTATTAGTGTTAGTCAAATAACAACTATGCTGAAAAGTGTCCAACACGAAAATCTTGAAATATAACTAATATAGTCTGATCGAGGCAAGCTAGAGTCATGAAAATAGTGTTTCGGTCGTTGTTCTTAATTTTCCGTTGAAATAAAAAAAATTGGCACTGGGAATATTCAGGAATTGCAGGGTTTGAAACTATTTTGAATTACCTTGATTCTATTATTGAAGATTTGGGCAGTTATAAATTTACATCATTATTCTTTGATCTTAGTCTAGTTAAATCCTAAGTAAGCACAACGATAATAATAGTTATTGAACGTTAATCGTGATTATGCTGGAGGCTTTAGGAAAAAGCATATTTCTTCATCAACTTTCTAGATTACTTTGATGCCTTTCAGTACCAACGCTAACTTTATTGCCTATCTCTAGCTCTGTGTTTAGACCAGTCTATAATACTGACGCAAAGTCCATTGCAAAATCGTTCCTGTATTTATGAAACAATTTATACGGTAGCTTTGATCGGAATAACGTCAATACTTCTTAGAATCCGTTTGCGAAATCTGATGCACGTGTGAAATGCTTCATGAAAGTGTAAACGATGTTTTAATCATTGCAGTGGCACGTGTCTCCTGCATTAGAATGCGCAAGTTGTATATTTAGATTGGTCACGATACTTATTAGATTATACGTGTTCCGTGTTGGGACAGCCGGTTGGTGCCAACTGTGCACCACCTACGGTCATTTTACATAAGAAAAATGTGTCTTACTTAGATACGGTCGTGTATAATCAAACGGCATTTGCAGAATCTTTTATGTATCTAACGGCAGCTCATCAGCATTAAGTTTAGCAGAAGAAACATGAGCGGAAATTATATAATGGTTAAACGTAATGGCTTGATTTTCTTCGTTACTGAAGCATCTTGCAGGAACTTCTTCTCTGAAGTTAACTGAATGCTCCCACCCAATACCACTTTATAGCACTGTGCTTGTTGTTCATTGATGATTGTTACGTACTAATTACTATCAACTGTTTTATTGAATTTTAGGCATCTTCTTTCTTTATCCTAGCAAGAGTATCTCTACGACTATGATTGTAATTTAATGAGCTAGGGATATTTTCCTTTTTTTTTAATCTCCTAAAAAGTATTTTGGACTGGATAAAAGTAGCCAAGAACTGTTAAATTTTGGAATAAGATAAAAATGATTTGATTTCTTTGAACCTATGTAAATATGGGAAGGTCGTAGAAATAAAAGAGGGGTAGGGCATAGCGATTTATCGCTTGAACTGAAGCAGACCGATTGGTGAAATACCTCCACCTTACAGAGGAACGCAGCCAAATAACAATCACTTCTGTGTTGTTGTGTTTCTGCGTGTGAGTAAGGTTTCCAGAGCTCTTGGGGGGTGCCACATTAGTAGCAGGGGTCAAGCCTTCAAGGTAAGGGCGACAAGTCCAGTAACAGATTTATTATCCTATACTTGTCGCCCATAAGCTAGGACCTCATTACCACTTAACATCAGGTGGGATGAGGTCAATCTTGAAGTGTAATATAAAAAAAAAACAAAAAGAAATTTTGAAAAATTTGTTTGTTTTTTCAATGGACATAATATTTTAATCTTGTTACAAGCTTTTATTTTTTATCTATAAGATTACGTAAGTTTGACGGTACTAAAATTATTTCAATACTTATTTTCATTGGCTGCATTAAGAACTTTATCTTCAATCAGTTCATTTGATGTAATTTAATTTGACTGCTTTGTCATTTCGTTTTTATGATTGCTGCGTTTTATACAATGTCAAAATATCATGCATTGAGATATTAAATTATTATATTTTTGTTAATAATTGGCTCTAACTCAGAAACACAAAATAGTCTACTGCCAAATCTTGCAATTATTTTCGTAAACGTATCTATTTAGGGTTGTTTGACGTAAGTTCCTGTTGATTTATGGATCATATTCCACCATAGGATATTATCAATTTCCGTATTCTACATTAGTAGGGTAAACATTAATAAAAATATTTCCCTTTACGAATATTAATGAAATAAATTTGAGATGAGATATAATAATTTAGTTACTGAGTAGTAACATTATTGTTTAAACAAAAAGCTTAACTTTTTAGAAGTAAAATGAATGTGCGTGTCAGCTTTCTTTTCTTCGAGCTGAAAAGGTTTGACTTTAACAGGTTCTTGGAGAAATGCAGGCCCTAAGTACAGTTATAAACATAATTCTCAGTAATTTGTCCTCTCGTTGAGGCATGCGTTTTGTATGAACTTTATCGTGGTCTCGTATTTTGTCCAAAAGGCATTCAGTGTTCTTCGTCTGATGTGAACAGTATGTTCATATTTGGGACGAACATATTTCAATAAACGATTTTTGAAAATGAAACCAACGTTCTTATATTCGATGAAAATGTATATAATAAATGTTTGTGAATAAAGAAAAACATTTTTTTAGTTACTGACAAAAAAAAATGTACGAACAAAATAGTATAAGAAACACAAAAATTGTCTTGCATCTTCGTATAGACAATAAAGTTAGTGTTTTCGTGAAATAACAATGTTAAACATGAACATTTAAAAACTCAAATAACGTCACCTTTGAATGTAGCAGTAAATTTCATATGCAGCGTTTATCTGGAGCCATCTGGATCCTGCTTCCTTTTTATTAAAAACGTGAGAGTTTGTATGTCTGGATGTATGACAGATTTTAATTCTGAAATAACGCGACAAAAGTCGCGGAAAACAGCTAGTGCAGGTAAAAAATACTTCTAAAAAATATCGACACGATTCTTTGCTTTTCTAACATACCTTTTGACGACTTCCTTAGCTCCGAGTGAGCCGGACTTCGCTCCATCTTTAAGGACTCTGGTTCAATTTCCGTTTTAGTCAATATAAAAACGTACTTTTATACCTATGTTGCGTTGGGAATGGATGTTTTGGTACCGTCCTTGTTTCTGAAACACAAGTGTTTTTCCTACCTACTTACCACAGAATCGAAGCAATGTTTGTGAGGCTGTGTATAAAAAATACCTATTCGCAGCGTCTATTTTCACAGCGTTTGTTTTGCCCTATCATAACAAGGGCGCCTTGTTGGCTAAGTGGAAAATACACCGATGGAAAGTTCCTTGATGCGTGGTCCT
Source organism: Glyphodes pyloalis (assembly GCA_037074685.1). NCBI lineage: Eukaryota > Metazoa > Arthropoda > Insecta > Lepidoptera > Crambidae > Glyphodes > Glyphodes pyloalis. Next base: position 1,496,056 of record JAYKKO010000039.1, read on the forward strand.
ATCTTTTTGCGGATGTGTTAGACACACGCCTATGTATTACATAATTTATCCATACATAATGACTAGCCGACGTTAATTTTGCAGAGAGAAACTTAATCGATACATTTGAAGTTGACTTAATGATATTATAATGATACTTTTATGTCGTCGGGTATTTGCACACACGTATCGTTTTAATTTTGTTGGAAAATCGCGTAGGATACAGTTTTACTTATTATTATGCATGTATCTATGACGATTTCGAAGGCACAGTGGTGGAGCATAAAGCTGGATAAGATCCTGATTCGATTCTCGGACAAATAGAATTGGTAAAATATCTTTCCTAGATTGGTCTGAGTTTAGGTGGTCTGCACTGACACCCAGTTAGTATCCGATACTCAAAGTACAAGTAAATATTACGCATATTATGTCATAGTTTGTTTTACGATAGGACTTTGCACCGGAGCGGAGAGAACCGGAGAATCGGCGGAGAATTACCGGTGAATCAAAAACTTACAATTTTATAACAATTTTTCCGTTTTACATTATTTATTTGGTTTTTTTCTTAGAACAGAAATTATTTCAATCATAACTTCGTATTTTAAAGCACGAGTTAAATTATAGTTTAATATGTAATTATAGTTTAATATGTAATTATAGTTTAATAGTTTCTCGAATAAATTTCTTCGAGGAAGGAGTATCACAAATTGTTTCTTCATAGTAGTTTTTGGGTATTCTGTTCAAATAAATCTGAAAATTCTCAGAACAAATATGATTGGCGTAATGGTTATGTCAAATTCACCGGTGATTTTCTCCGGTGCCATAATTTTGCTCCGGTACAAAGCCCTATTTTACGATTTTTCTTTAAGGTGAAAAATGCTTCTCATCAATTTTCTCACAACAAAAGGACACAAGTAAAATGTTTCACATTTCACAAAACAACACCTTCGTATAACATCAAACGGGTGAATTTGGATTAAACTTAGATTTTATGATTTGTTTAGTGCATAAAAAATAACATATTGCACGGCCGTACCCGTTTCTTGTTATTTACTATTTCTTCTAACTCAAGGTTGTCTGTATTAGATTGCTTTCTAGCGATAAGACTGCCTAAACAAGTATCTATCTATTAAACGTATTCCTATTCCGTAAACATTTTCGTTAAGAAGACTATCAGGAAAACGCAATACGTCAAATTTATCGCATGAAACGACTAAAGTTTCGATGCTGTTGATTGGCTAATAGCACATCGCACTTGTATTTTCAGCCTCAGTAGCTAACGCACTGACTTCAATCGATTTTGACGTTTGTTAAGAGCGCGATAAAATTTTGTCGCGTTGCGTATGCTAGGCTTGTTTATCGTCATTTCAGCTGAACGACGAAAGACTACATTTCTTCCATTCAATTCTACATCTCTTGGCTTTGCTTCTCTTGCATCCATTCTCATCATCGTAATGAGGACATTTTATCGGTCATCTTTCCGCCCCATCGGCCATCGGGTCTACGAGCTATGTGACCTGCCCATTGTCACTTAACAATCCTTAGAGTTATTTCGCTAAGTATAGTTCTGCTATACTCAGATAAACTCCTTGCATAGGCTCTCTCTATCGCACGCCGAGTGACTTTGAGCATTCGGGTGAGGCCCATAATTCAAATTTCTGCACTTATGTCTTATTCAAAAGGAATAAATCATTTCAGTAGCCGTTATGTTCGTTATCTTAGTGCAATCGATAGGGCGTTGACATTCTTATCTGGCTAAGTTATAAACGCTCAATCTTCGCCGTGATTACACTGTGTTCCGATAAATTAAAAAGGAAATACAGGTGATAACAATCTGTTTGATTATGAAAACAAAGTAGCAAACAAGACCATTTTATGAAAAGAAAATTCTATAGTGCAATATAGATTTTACAACTTTTAAAAAGTAATGTTTTTCCAGGGAACTGATTTTTGATGCCGGAAAAGGTTGTGAATCGGAAAGTCTTATGTTTTTTTTCTGTCTTATCGTTTAAGGCAGTTTTCGTATTCGAACCCGATTCCAATGTTTTGGGAATATATCATAAAACAAAATTAATTTATGATAAAATATAATTTCTAAATACAACCGCTCTACATGAAATAGGATAGTCAGATTAGATTGTAAATTAAGATGAACTTTTGCAAAATTCAAAAGATGACACTAACTGACAGTGAAGTGACTCAATTAAATAAGCCAATTTCTGCAGAAAACGGTCCTAATCAAGGTTTACTACGAACTATTATTTGTACAAAACTCGTGATTGAAGTCAAACTCGAGGTGTAAACAAAAGATAAACCATGCTAGATTATTATTACAGCCGATGATGTAGTGCTAAGTGCATGTTTGTATTGTTGACAAGCGTGTTTACGTAATGCCATTCATACGGCTTTTTGGTTGTATAACTTTAAACTAGATCAAGGCTTCTATGTTTGACCGTATCCTCAACTACATGACTGTAGTTGATATTCAAATGGTTGGTCCGGATCCATTGTTTTGGGGCCTTACTTTAGGTACGCTTGCATTACTGCCTCTATCGATTATGTGTACGTACACCCTTATATTTTTCGTTCGTTTTCCCCGTTTATTCCGTGTCCTCATAGTCAATCTGTCTATACCACCATCAACGTTTGCTATCTTTTCAGGATTCTAAAGTTAGGAAGCCTCTTCCAACTATTGATTATCTGTCTTTGTCACCGTGCAAAAATATTTCTCAAATTCTTGTTCATACATGGGTCATGTCTTTTGAACGGTTGTTACCATGTCTAAATACAAGTAAGTTTGTTTATAAAGGTTTTTTTTTTTCACAAATTATGTGCCTGCTCACTAAAACTGTTTGGTAGTCATTACTCGTTCATGTTTATGAACTCTTACGAAATAGAATATTTTTGGTCCTGTTGCTGTAACAGCGAGGATTTGTGGTTTTAGGGACGTAATGGCCCTTTATGTGGTATTATGACAAATAAGACGGAAGATTATTACCTTGATTAAATCTTGAGTCAGGCTAATGTTAGCAAGTGACCCGTGATAAAATAACTTTAGTTATATGTTATCTTCTTAAGCAGCTTATGTTAAACAAAACACATTACCCACTTCAGTGTATCTAGAAAAACCGTCAGTATCTGCAATATAAATAATTACGAAGGTCTTTTTGATATCTCTGTTATCATCATAAATGTAGTTCTTTCCAAAGATTTCAATCTTCAGTTAAAAATTTAAGTTCACATTCATCAATCTGCAAACATACTTTAATTTTATTATGATACTCTATACTATGCTATGGAAAGAGCTATGCTCGGTGTTTCTCTAAGGGATCGAATCCATAATGAGGTGCTCCGGCAGAGAACTAAAGTCATCGATATAGCTCACAGGATTAGCAAGCTGAAGTGGCAGTGTGCTGGCCATATCAGCCGCTGAGCCGACAACCGTTGGGGTAAACGAGTTCTGGAGTGGATACCACGCCTCGGTAAACGTAGTGTAGGACGCCCTCAGGCCAGGTGGAGTGACGATTTGCGCAGGACGGCTGGCAGGAGCTGGATGAGAGTAGCCGAAAATCGAGGGAAGTGGAGAACATTTGGAGAGGCCTATGTCCAGCAGTGGACTGCAACAGGCTGAAAATGATGATGATGATGATGACTCTACTATAACATTCATAAGATATTGTCCTTGTCGCTTAAATTATTCGATTGGAAATCCTTTAACCTCGCTTATACTTTCGTATAATCGATCTCAGTAGGAGGGGAGCGGATTATTCTGACATTTTTAAAGCTCTTGCTTAACTAAGCGTAGACTTCCAAATATAACCTAATTAGGTCGCCCTTGCATGACCCTTGAAATCGATTGTTTACCCGGAGTCTGTATATGCGGTCTCTGAACGGGTGGGCGTTACCTATTTTCGGAGTGGTCGCGTAGACTATCTAGACGCCGGGAGAGACAGCCTGTACTGTTTACGCAATTACAATTACGTACTATTTCCTCTGCATTAAGTATATTTACTACATTAATTTATATTATATGCGCTGCTACTCTGTCTTTTTCATTCACATATGCAATGTTATGCCAATTATCTCCCATTTGTCTTGTGAAGAAGTTTACAAATGGTTTTTTGTTGGCTCGTTTTTTTTCTTTAGCATTATTACATGGGCTAGTAGTACTTTTACCACTAATGCGAGTCTTGAATTATTTAAGACCGAAAAGAGGATGTTTTGAACCGTTTTCTAAGTTTGCAATTATGAAAGAAAACTTAACAATGTTGGTTAGTTTGTGTTCATTTTGTACATAATGTAATTATGTTATCTGTGAAATACGATTTCTCTCTTTCAATGTAATCGTACGATATGTCTCAAACTGAAAGCTGACAAAGTTGGCGTTGATTTAATTGGACAAAACTTGTGCACACATTTGTCTAGTTGATTTGAAGATTTTAATTATATTTAGATTTTTTAATGTAAACGCATGTTTTACCATCCCATAATACATGGGGATAATAAACGTTTTCGTTTAAATTTAAATTTGTTAAAATTTAACGCTTGTGCGTTCAAACTATCAGAAAAATAACATGAACTTAACTGACAGTACAACAAGGATGTGTGATTATTCAGCTCCTTTTGTTCTGACTGTACTAACTCTCCAACTGTCTACAATATAAGTCAGTGCTATAGATCAACATGTAAGTTTCGCGCCTACCCCAATTCTAGATGGTTCCACCGGTGTTATGTTGTGGCTGAAGAGGAGCTCGCCCGTCTGGGGTGGGGGTGGGGGCCATCGAGGGTAAGGTCAAGGTAGGCCTCGTGGCGCATGCGCTGTGCACCAGTCGCTTATGCAGGTATATGCTTCGCCCGCCCTATCCGTCATGCATCATGACGCCTGGAACTTTCGACGATGATCTCTGATGCTAAATATATTGGAGGCGGCGTCACTACGTTTAAATAAAAATATATTAGGACGATATACATTGCTCTGATTCTGTGGTAAGTAGCTATAGCACTTGTGTTACAGAAATCAGAAACAAAGACGGTACCACCACACAGGTCAGAGACAATATAAAAAAGTTCGATTCCCATATTGACCCGACAGGGGACCGCTAAAGTCTGGTCCGCTCGTCTCAGCTACGGAGGTCGTCTAGCTTCCTTCCTCGAATCAAACATTTTCCTTCATATACGCTTTTAAGGATACGATTGTGTTCTTGTATCACTCTTTCTGAAAAATTGTTGCCAACCAGATTTGTGAAACGTAAAGATCTGTATTTTTGTTCACTTTTTATCCTCGACGATTCTTCAACATATTTTAAGTTGACCCTGAAACGTCGCGATTTTTTATCACAACAAAAATTCGGCCATTTATCTGTATTATTCTTTAGACGACAATGAATGGCTGGTATTTATATGTTGATGAAGTGCGAAATGAAAATAGTTCGAGATTAAGGTAACTTCCTCAAACCTTACGAATCTGAAGGTCTTGTTCATAAATAAAATCTCGATGACCACTAGAAATTTACTTCACTCACTTTTATAGCAATACCAAAAACATCCGTTTGGTGGTTTAATTACCAAAAACTTTAGGAAATATATTTTTTCTTTTATCTTGTAAACAAAAATATACTAAGGTTAATTGGGTTACAATTTCAAAAAACTGAACACAATTGTAAATACTCCCCAAACAACTTTGATGCACTGCATCATAGTTTTTTGAAGGAATTATTACGGTTTCATTGTATTTTCCAAAGAAAACCATTGTTTTTTTATAGAGTCATAATTCCTATAATCGCAAAAAGGACCAAAATGTTGCACATGATTGTGTCAGTAAATATTTAACTAAAGGTCATTTGCAAACGTTTGTGAAAAAGTCTTTCAATTCTTTACAAAGAAAGACAAAGCTATAGCTTCAATGCTAAGGTCGGTTTATCCTCTGCAGATATTTTTTCGTACGTTTATCGTGCCTAATAAACAGGTCTGACCGCGTGCGGTTTTATTTCCCTCTCCAAGGTCGAATGCATTGTTATATAACAAATGTTGCCATGCACAACTTGTGAGGAACACTGTGCAATTTGGTTACCTACTGAACATAGGTAACTAATTTATTACATGTGGACTGTAAGGAAGGTGAATGGTTTTGATTTTTATTATAATCTTTAACTGCGTGTATACTTTGTGAAAGATTTTTTTTTTATCTTAACTAATGTCAAAGTTGTTGGTTAGACAAAGAAATTCGACTTGAAATGTGTGAATTTTCACGTAGGTCATACAACTTCAATAAAATAAATTGTTTTTGTGAGAGGGATGGGTACAATATGTATCTTTTTTTACCAGTAATAATAACAGTTATATACCTACGAACCGAAGTATTTAAAAAAACTAATAACTTTTTAATTTTATATGTCTTTCTACTCTTATTTTAAAATTATTGTCAGTACACCTCTCATATAGGTAGATCTTTTCGAAATGGCTCTGAGCTAACCAAAAAAAAATTCTAACGCATGCACATACAAAACACCTGGTTAACCTTGAAATCTCAAAACCGAGGCCAACGGTGCTCTTTCGTATAAATCAAGTTCTTATTGCTTTGAAACACTACAATCTAAGTAGGACCTACTGAAATAACATTGATACGCACCTTCATATAAATACTACTAGCTGTGCCCGCGACTTCGTTCGCGTGGACTTCATCCTTTTATGGTCGGTTTTAACCCTTTCTCCCCTAATATTCGAAACAAAAAGTAGTCAATATTTTAATCCAAGTTTCGAGCTATATTTGTGCCAAATTTCATATCTCTAACTTCAAAAATAAACATTTTTCCATATAAACTTCCAAAGGTGGTATTACCCCCCTCCCCCCCTTATTTTCTAATAAAAAGTGGCCTATGTCCGTTCTTGGGATTTAACGTATACCTATACCAAATTTCATCAAAATCGGTTGAGAGGTTTAAGCAGGAAAGCGTAACAGACAGACAGACAGAGTTACTTTCGCATTTATAATATTAGTAGGGATTTAAAACCATGTTTGGGTTTATGTAATTCAGATTTTGACAGTTGTATTGTGCACACTTAATCCTTCGTAAATTTTCGTAAGCTTCTCATCATCGTTTTAAAAACACCTCAAGAGAAAATAAGAAAAACAAAACATACTAAAAAAAAACTCCATAAACTCGTAATAGACAACATGTTTATGAATTAAAAAATGATTGATTGATTGCCAAAGTACAGTCGACAGCACGTCAAAGTAAAGAATTGCAGTCTATATTCGATCTTATGTGTACGACATAAAGGAGATGCAATAGATATTTAATCGATTTTTATAAATTTACTAGAGGCATACCGCGGCTTCCAACGCATATGTACTATTCCCGTTTTTATACATTTTACAATGATTCTTCGCACCTATTCGTCGCAGTGTAATATTATATAGCCTGAAGCCTTTCTCGATGAATGGACTACCCAATACAAAAAACAAATCGAATCAGTACTTGCTGAGATTAGCGCGGTCAGACAAACAAACTATTGATTAATATAAAAATTATCAAACACGCGTTCATTAGTTATCGGTTTCGGCCTAATAACCGATTTGGGACAGGAGGGCCTCAGTACTTCTGGTGCCCTGGGCACGTGTCCAGAGTGCCCAGTGGGGAAGATGGGCCAGACCACACCTGCCTCTCGAATACAGCATAATATATCTAGTTGTCTAGGCTGTAAGCTTGTTTTGAATCTATAAACTAGTCTAGAATCAGTTTGATGTAAAGTAGCCGTCACCGGAATAAATAGGGTTAATGGGCGTTTGCCAATTTCAGTTTATTTAAAACTGTTCGTGACAATATTGGACGTCTGCGTGTTTGTAATCTAGAAATGAGTAATAATAACACGGGGATAGCGTGAAATTTACGTCAGTGTAAAAGTTTAAAAAATGTGTAGGTACAGTCGCCGTCAGATAAAGTGACTAAATACTTCTGAACAGTTAAAAATGTCAATAAGTTCCATACACTACAAGTTACCATTAATATCTGAACATTCATTACTTCAGTAATATCTGAGCAGATGCTAGTCATGTTTAATATTTGGTCACTTCGTCTGCTCCGATATATCTGAAGGCGACTGTACATAGAGACTTGTTATTATGTTACGCGATGTATATTGTAAGATGAAAAGTAAGTCACTGAATCAGATATCTGCCAGCGATAGTTCAATTAAAAGCGATCCAGCTTATTCAAAAATAAACCCGAACAAACAGTCAAGACAGGCATAATGTGTGATTTTTTTATTTTGTAAACCGTGTAAAAATTAATAAATATTTGACAACATCACATACATTGATCTGATTCTATGCTAAGTAGCTAAAGCACTTATGTTGTAGACTTCAAAATCGGTCACAGTCTCCACAACCAGACCCAGACCCGAAACAATATAGAAAAGTTAGTTTTCCGTATTTACCCGACCAGAAATCGAACCCGGGATCTCACAGAAAGTCTGACCCGCTCTCCTCTCGGTTACAGAAGTCATATACATCCATAATGCATTTATTTTAATATTATATATAGAGACACTGTTATTTTATGCATTTGTAAATATATATGTATAAATAAGAAGTTACTATTTGCGTCCTAGTTAATCAACCCTGTTGTATCTTCTTCAGCATCATTCGCCGTTTACACGAGCAAAAGAAAAGTGAAACGCGGTTTAATCCAAAGAGGGTCTCCAGTTTACGGGACAAGTTTCCGAGATAATGTAGCGGAACCGAGCATCGTTTATGTCGAAGGAACAACAAACTTCCACGCCCTACTTTCAGCTAATTTGTCGCCAGATGGGAACGGTTATTGGGTGGGTGAACATGGAGCGATGTTTGTGGACTCTTTAGGGCACGCTCTGTCGAAAGGGCGTAGTGCCCTAAAGAGATTTTATGTACTACAGCGCGTAGAAGTAGAAATAATCTCTTTAAACACTTGACATTGGAGGAATCACTGCGTTGTTTTTGAATGCGAGATACCTAGTCCATAAATTAAAAAAAAAAGTAGAAATAAAGAGCCTTAGCTCAGTCATCAGTCGCAATTGATTTCTTATTGTGTATGGTTGTATGATTACGACCATGGTTTCATCGTTTTCCACGGGGGGAGGTGATACCCCTACGTGGCGCGTCCCCAGGTGGCGGATAGGGGAAGCTCGCGGCTGTCGCACGGAAGGTATTCCCGCTTATAAGGATGCTTTGCGGGCGGCGGCCGGGGGTTGGAGTGTAGCTCCCGCGGACCAAACACTCACCAGCACACCGGAAAGCCCGCTTGCGTCCGGGTCCGGGGGCCTGCATTCGCGGGCTATGAGGGAGGAAACCTCTATAAAAAGTCACCCCGAGCTGTGATCGCGGCGTGTCACTGCATAGGGTTAACTGGCGAAGCGCTAGGAGGGGGGTTGGGTTACGGGGGTGGGGAATGGGGAATTTTCGGGGAGCTGACCCTAGTAACAACAGCCAATAAAAAGTATGGACAATATAGGCAAGTTTAAATGCACTACCCACGCGGGCAACTCCAGTGACGTAGCTCCTGGTGCACAATCCCGCCGTCTTTCTCAAGACGCAAGCTCCCAACGTATTGTGGGGGGAGCTAAAACTGCCTCGGAGGCCGGTGTGACAACACCGGTCGACGTTAACAACGACCCATGCACTCAAAATATTGGACAATTTGATCTTGCTCACGGATTGGATACCGTTGAATTGGAGGCGAAGGCATGCTCCCAGGTGGAGTCCGCTGACGTCAAAGACCCTGGCTGTGTTTCTGGACGCAGAGCTGCCTCTCGAAAAAAAAAGGCAGTCACTGTTTTGACCCGCTGCTCTTCTGCAGCAAGCGACGGAAGATCATCGTCGCTGTCGTTATTTAAAACGCCTGATGGCGAGTCGGAGGCTGAGTCCGACACTGCGGTAGCGTCAGACGACAGCATGATGTCTGCCTACTCAACGCGCTCTTTATTCATGAGAGCGCCAAAACGTAGATTGCCAGAAGGGGATGTCGAGTCAGACCCCAACACCACTCCTGGAAAGACAAAGAGGACGCAACGCGGTCGCGGGCGTCCCGCAACGACTGGCGAGTACGTCGGTCGAGCCGCTGCTCTGCGTGAACTGAACGTAGCCAAGCGAGCGGCAATTCAGCTTGAACTGGAGGAAACCATTGCCTCCAGAGAAAGGTTGGCAAGGGAGGCCCGAAATAAATCCGGGTATGGGATTTCAATCAAGCCAAACCTGGAAGGTCTCACGGTGCCGGCCCTTAAGAAGGGCATCGAAGAGGATCTCGCCGAAATAAAATTGATTGCGGCGAAATCCTCGAATATGAAGGGGACGCTGCAGAAGGGCCTAAAGGACCGAGCCGACAACGTGATGATGTCGGTCGCTGAGCTGGTCCAGCGGACGGTCACGGAGGAAACGCAGAGGCTCCAGGTCACTGTCGACCGCCTTCAGGCCGAACTGGCCGCCCAGGCCAAAGAGATGGCGGAGATGAGGATTCAGCTTGGGGAACGAAGCCCACCCTCCGCAGCGACGGATGTACCTCAACCTACTCTCCAGAAGGACTCCCGGGCCCAACCTCCCTCAGAGCTAGAACAAATCCTCCGCAAGGTGATAGGAGAGGAGAGGGCCATTACGAATGCGGCACTCGCCAATTTGGAAAGGAGGCTCCTTCCGCAGAAACCTTTGCGCCCTCAGCTTGCTGGCGATAAGGCAATCGAGGACGTTTTCAAAGCCCCGGAGCCCCCTAAGCCTAGGTCATCACGGTCTAGAACAAAGAAGGTAGCAGGGTCAGCGGATGCTATACCTAAAACCTCGACGCAAGAGCCTGGTCGTGCTCCGGCCGCCCCTCTCGCTAGTTCCTCTGCGACTGTTGGAAATACCACTTCAGAGATGTGGACCACCGTGGTAAGAAGGAAGAGTGGAAAGAAGACTGCCCCAGTCAATTCAGGGCCTCCAACAACTGACCCTAAGTTGCAGAGGAGCACACGGGGCATGGAGCATCAACCCATGCCCGTCACGGACAAACAAGCTCCGTCTGCCGCAACGCGAAGGAAAAGACAGAGACGAAACCGGAAGAAGAAGAGGAAGCTTGAACCCCCCAAGTCAGCGGCGGTGGTAGTGACCCTCACTCCGGAAGCGGTCGAAGCCGGAACTACGTATGAAGCGGTTCTCAGAAAAGCTCGTGGGGGGATCGGCGAAATTGTTGGAATGACGCCCACATCCTTCCGGAGTAGGCCAACACAGGCAGGAGCCCGTATCTTTGAGTTTGCTGGTACGGAGGGAGCCGAGCAGGCGGATCAGTTTGCCGCCAAGCTGAAAGAGGTCGTAGCAGATGTGGCTAGTATAACCAGGCCGCAGAGGTGTGTTGGCCTCATGGTGTCCGACCTCGACGACTCTATCGTCAAAGAAGAGGTCGTGGAAAAAGTCGCTGCGATGGGCGGATGCTCGGTTGAGGACATAAAAGCCGGGGAGATCTACCTGAGCCGGTGGGGCATGGGCGCCATGCGTATGAGGTGCCCAGTGGCTGCGGCCAAAATAGTCGTGGAAAGCGGGAGGTTCCTAATCGGGTTCAGCTCGGCCTCTGTCCGACTCCTCGAGGATCTCCCAATGCGCTGTTTCCGGTGCTACGGCATCGGCCACACTCGCGCACTTTGCCCCGCCGCAGCCGCCAGAGACGCCCTTTGTCTAAGATGTGGAAATGCGGGACATAAAGCAAGCTCCTGCGAGGAGAAGTTCCGCTGCGCCGTGTGCGCTGATAGCGGACGTCCTGCAGGCCACAAGATGGGGGGGAAGAAGTGCAACCCCCCCCCGAAGAAGGGAAAAACGATAGTCACCGTAAAACGGCCGGCTAAAGCAGCCTCTGAGGGCCAACGTCCTGCAGCGGCACAAGAGGAGTCAGGGGCGATGTCCGAATAATGCCAGTAGTCGGACATCGCCAAATACTACAAACTAACGCCAACCATTGCCGGTCCGCCCAGGACCTACTGTCGCAGGCGATGGCCGAGTGGTTGGTGGATGTGGCAGTTATAGCGGAGCCGTACGCAGTTGCTGTGAATTGGCTGGGCGACCAAGAGGGCCTGGTAGCCATTGCGAGGCGCGTCACCTCAGACTCCCCCCCCCCTCTCGCTCATTGAAAGGGTACCGGGATACGTGGCCGCAGCCTGGGGCGATGTTGCCCTCTTGGGCGTCTATTTCTCACCGAATCGTCCGCTGTCGGAGTTTGAGGACTTTCTCAGCATCCTTACTTCAGTTATTGGGCGTTTAGTTCCTCGCCAGGTTCTGGTCGCAGGCGATTTCAACGCAAAATCGACGATGTGGGGAAATCCGGCTGCATCAGTCAACAGGAGGGGCCCACTAGTTGAACTGTGGGCCACATCGTCTGGCGTAAGCCTTTTAAACCGGGGCACTACTCACACGTGCGTGCGACAGCAGGAAGGTTCGGTAGTGGACATCGCGTTCGCTACCCCTGCTCTTGCAGCACGTGTGAGAAATTGGAAGGTAGAGTTGGTGGAGACGCTCTCAGACCACCGCTACATACGGTGGGAGCTCTCCACCCCTGGCTCCGTCGGGGTGCCCAGATTTAGCGGTCACCGAAATCGGGTCTTTCCCAGGTGGGCACTGACGCGCCTTGACCGGGAGATGGCGAGGGAGGCCGCAATGGTGCAAAAATTGGCTCGCACCACCCACCGATGGCCCCGACGTAGATTTGGCCGCCTCTTGCTTGCGGGAATCTCTGACCGAGGTGTGCGATGCTTGCATGCCTCGGTCTCGCCGCCCGCCTCCGCGACGCGCCGTGTTTTGGTGGTCCGAAGAGATCGCCGAACTCCGAACCGCCTGTATAGCTGCACGCAGGGCCTACCAAAGAAGTCGCCGCCGTAGGCGCCGAGACCCTGAAAACGAGGATCTCCTATACTCCTCCTATACGGAGGCGAAGCGCGCCCTCAGAGCGGCGATCGGTGCGGCCAAAGATAGGGGCCGCGCAGAAATGCTCGAGGGCTTAAACAACGACCCGTGGGGGAGACCGTACAGAGCGGCGCGCAATCAGCTGCGCCCCATAGGTCCCCCACTGACGGAGACTCTCGAGCCAAGTCTGCTAAGCAGAGTGGTACCGGCGCTGTTCCCGGCCAAGGTTCCGTCTTTTCATCCTCCTTATATGGGTCCCATGTCAGGGGCTAGATCGCAGGAAGAGGACGTAACATCACCACCAGTCGGGGAGGAGGAACTAGACGCCGCAGCCTCCCGCCTGCGGAAAAAGAAGACGGCGCCGGGGCCAGATGGCATACCCGCTAAGATTGTGGCGCTGGGTGCCGCCCTAATGGAAGGCCGTTTTCGGGGCCTTTTTGACCGGTGCCTCTCGGTGCGGAGGTTCCCGAAAATATGGAAGGAGGGGCAACTCTGTCTACTCAAGAAGGAGGGTCGTCCGCCCGATTCTTCTTCCGCTTACCGGCCAATTGTCCTACTAGACGAAACCGGTAAGTTGTTTGAACGGATCATAGCCGGTCGGCTTAATGAGCATCTGCGAGGGGATGGGCCAGATCTAGCCGATGCACAGTTTGGCTTCAGAGCCGGAAGATCGACGATGGACGCCATAGCACGCCTCCAAGACCTCGTTGGGGAGTCGATGGAGAAGGGGGAAGTGGTGATTGCTATATCCTTTGATATAGCAAACGCCTTTAATACCATCCCCCACTCTACTATCTTGGAGGCGTTACGTCGCCATCGGGTGCCCGAGTACCTGAGAGCTCTCCTGGAAGATTACCTGAAGGATAGGTGGGTGGTCTACGGGAATAAGGACGGTCAGCTGTGTCGGCACGAGGTTGAGACCGGTGTTCCACAGGGGTCCGTATTGGGACCCCTTCTGTGGAACATCGGTTTTGATTGGCTGTTGCGGGGGGCTCTTCTCCCGGGCATGAATGTCATCTGCTATGCGGATGACACCCTTATCACAGCCCGGGGGAAGAACTACAGGGAGGCTGCTTGTTTGGCTTCTGTTGGCGGGACTCTGGTGTCCAGGCGTATCGGCCTTTTAGGCCTGAAGGTGGCTCTGCCGAAGACTGAGGCCGTCCTATTTCATAGGCCTCGGCAACGCCGACCACCCAACGCGCACATCAAGATTGACGGGGTCAGAATCGGGGTGGGCGGCCAAATAAAATACCTGGGCCTAATTATAGATAGCGGGTGGCAATTTGGTTCGCATTTCCGTGCGCTGTCGACGCGCCTAATAAAAGCTGCGGATGCATTCGGCTGGCTCCTGCCGAACCTTGGGGGACCAAGAGCTAAATGCCGGCAACTCTATGCCGGCATTTTGCAAAGTATGGCGCTGTACGGCGCCCCTATCTGGGCAGGCACTCTGGGGCGACGGGAGAACGCAGTCCTCCTCCGGCGGCCGCAGCGGGCCATTGCTCTGCGAGTGGCCAGAGCCTATAGAACCGTCGGCTTCGACGCGGCGTGCACCCTGGCCGGAATGCCACCATGGGCACTTCAGGCCCGGGTCCAGGCAAGAGTATATTTCTGGATGGCAGGGCAAAGGGCCCTGGGACAGCGGCCAGCCCTTGTAGAGCGTGAGGCGGTGCGCAAAGAGGCGCACGAGGAGTTGGTCCGGACTTGGGCCGAGGACCTCGCCATTGCGCCCGCGGGTCGGTGGACCGTAGAGGCTGTGAGGCCACTGTTACGGCAGTGGATGGAAAGGCGACACGGGTACTTGACGTACCGCCTGGTGCAGGTACTAACCGGACACGGTTGTTTCGGGTCGTACCTGCACCGCATCGGCCGCGAAGAGGCCCCAACGTGTTGGGGATGTGGAGCGCCTACCGATACGGCGGAGCATACACTGACTCAGTGCCCGTCGTGGGCAGAAGAAAGAGCTGCAATAATAGCAGCAGTCGGAGTAGACCTCGCGCTCCCAGAAGTGGTGGGGGCGATGGTCGAGCGCGAGGAAGCCTGGGTTGCCGTTGCCTCTTTCTGCGAGACCGTCATATCGCAGAAGGAGGTCATGGAGAGGGAGCGCGAAAGCGACCCTGCCGCTCCAGCATGCAGAAGACGCAGGAGGCTGCGTGCAAGGCGACAGTTTGCCCGCCTAGCGCCTCCTGGCGGGGACCAGCCGGCCGCGGGTGTGGGGACACCCCGGACGGCCTTGCACGGTCCTACGCAGCAGAGCGGGAATGGCTTAGCACGCTCGGCCGTTCCCGCCGGCCCCCCCGATCCAGGGGGGCGAGTTGAGGTCTAAAGACCATTCCGCCTGGCGCCGTGGCTGTTGTGGTTTTTACCGTTTTCCCATGGCGCCAACCAAAGGCGATGAGAGTGTGGGGGGAGTTTTTAGTTCGGGTAGTCCCCGCCCCTTCTGGGCGGGGGAGTCCCACACACGTCGCTGCCGTCCCCACGGCAGCGATATGGTGCGAAAAAGCATTCTCTCCCCCTTAAAAAAAAAAAAAAAAAGTTTCATCGTTTTATTTAAGTTAGTGCGTGGATCAATGGAATTCAGTTGGTTTATTAATAGGAGCAATCTGTCATATCTATAATAGCATTCAAAAATTATAGGATATTTCTTGACTGTTTTATTTATTATTTGGTCTGCAACTTCGTTTGCTTTTTTCGCGATATGTAGTGTCCTATGTTAATCAAGTATATCTCTGAGATCCCGGGTTTGTTGATTGGGTGATTCTTGGTCGGGTCAAATTTAAAAAATAAACTTTACTTTATTATCTCAGGTCCAGACCTGTGTGTTGTGGTATCTTTGTGGAATCAGAGCAATGTATGTAAAGAGGTCCAATATTTTTTTTTTAGAGAGGTTGGGCATAGCGATTTATCGCTTGAACTGGAGCAGCCCGACTGGTGAAATACCTCCACCTCACAGAAGACCGCAGCCTAATAACAATCACTTCTGTGTTGTTGTGTTCCTGCGTGTGAGTAAGGTTCCCAGAGCTCTTGGGGCGTGCTACATTAGTAGCAGGGGTCAAGCCTTCAAGGTAAGGGCGACAAGTCCAGTAACAGCTTTATTATGCTGTACTTGTCACCCTTAAGCTAGGACCTCATTATCATTTAACATCAGATGGGATGAGGTCAATCTTGAAGTGCAATATAAAAAATAATAATATTTATTTACCTGCCTATCCAATTTATAAGTCTAGCGGTTGTCGGCGACTTTGTTCATGTTATTTTGAGATTAAAAATGATCTTAATCGAGTACCTCATCTGTCTTAGTAACCAAGTTTTATCAAAATATTTTCCGTACTTTTTGCGAGAGTATCAAACATCCATCCGAACTTTCAAGATGAGTAATAAGGTTGACTTTACCTTTTTTTCTCATTTTGGTTGCTAAAATATTCTAACAAATATCAATCACAAAGCTGTTTGTCTACTTAAAAACCTAAAAGGTATTCACCTAAATCCTTGTAAGGCCAAAGGGCCCTAAAAAGCAAGAGACAATAGATTTTATATTAAGTTTTCTGGGTTTTACGATCTTATAGTAATTATTAACTTTTCTTAATTTACATAGACTGCGTGTCTGGCAACAAACTATGTCTAACTAGGTTTGTATGTCTTGGTGAATAATAATTAAAATGTATTTTTAATTGCAATGAAAACTGCAGAGTTACTTGCCGCTATCTTCTCTGTGGTTATAGGTCCGAACCGGAGATAGCCTCATTTGTTTTATATAGACGTTTCACAAATATTAATGATGTAATTTATATAAATAAAAAGATTTCTCATTGAACCGCGAACCAGAAAAGTTGCCGAGCGTCGCAGTCTGTTAACGCTACGTGATATATGACAAAGCTGATGTACGATCGACAGAACATCAATCGCTGTTCGATTTTAGTCCTTATGTCCGTGATTTAAGGGCGGTACAAAGTCAGTGTGTAGATTGTCGTGCTTTCGTCCGTACGCTACCACTTTCCCAGGTCGTGTAGTCTAGAATGCTATAATATCGGGTGCATATAGTATCTTGGGCCGGTATCGATCGGGGCCTGCGCGCTTCGTTGCAATCAACAGGCTCCCGTGACGCAGTTGCCTGTGCCCGACACACAGACACGTAGTAAGTATACGTACCTACTTCATGTACGTACCTAAGTGTACGTCGAGATAAACCATGGCGGCTAGGTTATGGACATGCCCTACTTTGCACACGCTAATTTAGGGAGAAGTTTCTCGTAATGTTTTAAAGGTTTGGGGCACTTTGGGGTATTCTTGCTAGTTAATTTTGCTGAGAGAGGCTTTGGGGTTATAATTTGTTGCACATGTTTAAAGCGATATTTTGACACTTCTCTTGAATGTAGGTTGATGTTTTTCTGTCTGTCGATCTTTTTCAAGGCATTAGGGAAATCTTTGTTAAGTGAAATGATTCTTGAAAAATCCTACTAAATAATATTATAAGCGCGAAGTTTGTGACAATGTATGGACGTCTGGATGTTTGTTTGTTGCCTTTTCACGCAAAAACCACTGAAACGATTTCTATGAAATTTGTAGGGAAGTGTTATGGCATACTAAATTAAAATATAGGATGCCTTTTATCCCGAAATAAATAGCACCAGCTAGTTAAAAAATTAAACCAATTTAGTTTTTCTTTTAATATTTGAAACTGGCCTGACTATCTAAAAATATAGAGTGAAGATGGATAGTGGATGGCGTATTTAAGACTTGTCATCATCTTCATCATCATCCTGCTCTGTTACCACCCATAAATAAACTCTGCAATAACCTATAGTAGAGAATGCCCCTAGCATTAAGTCCGGCTGTTGTACTTTTTTGTGAAATGAAGTTTTTTTATTATTTCCCTTGGTCATGCTATCACGCGTGAACCAATTTCACTTATTTTTTTGTTGCGTTTGTTATTGTCAGGTTCTTTTGAAAGAAAAAAGTATATAATTAAATAGTCGTCGTTAAAACATGTCTGTGGGGTCAGCTAGTCCATACTACTATCATAAATGCGAAAGTAACTCTCTCTGTCTGTCTGTCTGTCTCTGTCTCTCTGTCTGTCTGTCCGTCTGTTACTCTTTCACGCCTAAACGGCTGAACGTATTTTGATGAAATTTGGTATAGGTATACATTGAATCTCAAGAACGGACATAGGCTACTTTTTATTAGAAAATAAGGGGGGGATGGGGGTAATACCACCTTTGAAAGTTTATACGGAAAAATGTTTATTTTTGAAGTTAGAGAATATGAAATTTGGCACAAATATAGCTCGAAACTCGGATTAAAATATAGACTACTTTTTGTTTCGAATATTAGGTGAGAAAG
Source organism: Glyphodes pyloalis (assembly GCA_037074685.1). Classification (NCBI taxonomy): domain Eukaryota; kingdom Metazoa; phylum Arthropoda; class Insecta; order Lepidoptera; family Crambidae; genus Glyphodes; species Glyphodes pyloalis. The sequence goes on from JAYKKO010000039.1 coordinate 1,514,267, forward strand.
GGGTGAAAACAGACCATGAAAGGATGTAGTCCACGCGAACGAAGTCGCGGGCACAGCTAGTAAACATATAAAAACAATGTCTGCATTCAGTAGAGATTCCGTACCTACTTAGTCTTAGATAACTCTGTGTTGCATTCGTCTGACGCATTAGCAATACGTACACGCGCGACCGAACTGCAATTTACAACTATGATGATTCTTTACACGTGTAAGGGGCACGGGTGCCCCATATAAGAGAATAAGTATTATCGCGTTTTCCCCCTCGTTAATATCATCGATACTTTATGTAACTCGATGAGACAATCGCTGCAACATATAGATCGAAGCGAATCGATGTAACGCAGCGGAAAGGACGCATTTCATTTCTAAAAGGCAAACTCAGACTCAAATATTTCTTTATTCAAGTAGGTAACATGTAACACTTTTGAATCGTCATTGAATACAATGCAAAGTGATTCTACTTCCGGTTCGGAACCTATATCTACCGAGAAGACACCCGTATGAAATTCAGCAGATAAGTAACAGTAGCAGTATCTAACTTATTGCTATGTGTAGAACACTTTGGACCAAGTCAAATAGTTTTATTTTGATGAGTGAAAAAAGCATTAAGTATTATTTTATTTTAAGAGGTAAGCTGGAGCAGACCAGTCCTCAAAGGTGGCACCTGTTCACAAGCATGACGTATGTGCCAGCCATCGCTTCACTCAAGGCGGTCATTAAAATTGGAAATCATAAAAATGAAGTGTGATGCTCAAATAGTTTTATTTTGATGAGTGAAAAAAGCATTAAGTATTATTTTATTTTAAGAGGTAAGCTGGAGCAGACCAGTCCTCAAAGGTGGCACCTGTTCACAAGCATGACGTATGTGCCAGCCATCGCTTCACTTAAGGCGGTCATTAAAATTGGAAATCATAAAAATGAAGTGTGATGCCGTTCTCTAAAATTGGAAACCCAAAAGATGCAGGTTATTTTATGTAACAATGTTAATATTTGGTTCTAAACTATTAAATTTTGACTATTGATTATTTCTAATTATTTAATTACTTAAACACTGCTGAAACATGTGATGTCGTAGATACCATTGATATAGAGTAGGGTCAATTGAAAGATCAAGTTGTGCTGTTTGAAATGACAGATCGAATAACGGAAAGGATGTGTGTAAACTGTTGGTGATGTTGCGTAATAGCTAATATTTATGCTTTGGCGATCAGATTTTTTATTTACCAATGTCAATATTTCAACAGACTCAATTTGTAATGTGTTTTTTGATACTAACTACATTTTTGAAAATATTATTTTATTGATCTACAATAATTCAAAAGCTGGAAGCGTGGGAGCTTTGTTAAATTGGAATGAGATTTTAATTTATTGCAACTAATAAGAACATAGAGAATTTTATATTTGATAAGCATGTTTATTTGTATGTATATATATATATATATATATGGGTCGTTGTCAAAATTTGCGCAGGTAAACAGGTCCCTCAACATTTTTTTATATTTTATTATTAATAAAGTCAGAACTGCCTCACAAATTATACATTAATACAAATTATATCGTATTATTAAACATCCATTAATGAAATAAAAACTCGGCTTAGATATTTTATTATTTTTTTTATAGTAACATTGTGGTCATTTCTGGTAACAGAATGGTTTTCCTTCCAAACTGTACCTGTCCCATGTAGTATTCCGTTATACTAAACACCAAGTAACTGCATTTTCTAGTATAGTAACCTACTTAAAATAAATCATTACCGTCAACGGAGTATTATAAATATTTTAAAAATATGTTTCAAAACCAGTGAGCATTAAAATTCAATTTTAAAATGATTTTCTATACTTTGTCCCATGTATGGTCTGGAATCGACTGTACCACTATTTTACTAACTAATTAGTAACTCAAAATGTAGATGGCGCTTTTTACCACACTTTTTATATTGGGCGGAATGTCTGCATTGATCGTGGTAGTTCGGCAGGTGAGGGGGAAGGGTACGTCGCTTGACAGTCGACCGCGAGGTGTTGAAAGAGCTGCGTGTTTTTATTGCTCGTCCACTTTGTTACCTACCTGTTAACGTAAGTAAATGAATGGTTTTATCATTATTTTACGTTCAGTGTGTTCTCTAAGGGGTAAATGTGTGATAGGCGAATGAAATATTTTACTTAACGCTTTATTTTATTATTTATGTGTAATGAAATGTAAAATTTACCACTCTGTTACTATGCAACTCTGTTACTAGCGCGTGGTAACAGAGTTGTTAAGAAAGTAACAGAGTTGAGTAAGCCCTTAAATTCTTTAATTTTTGCCGATATTTTATTTTTTAGAGTTCTATTTATTTAATGATCATTTATCTTAAGCTATAAATGTGTTTGGTACATACAAATAAATTGTGTATAATTATAAATAACCTCAAAATATCATTGTTATAGGATATTGTGCGTCGTTTGCGCGTTCAAGATGCCTCTAACGCCTGCTGAGAAGCAGCGACGATACCGGGAACGACGCAAAAATAACCATGAAAAGGAAGCAGAAACCAAAAGAAAAGATCGAGAAAGATACCATGCAAACAAACGCTTAGTACGAGATTTAACAACACGTGAACATCGAGCAATAAAAAAAAAATGGCGATCTGCGAATGCTAGACGCAGAGATAAAGCCAGAGCTCTCAATGTTATTATGCACACTCCAGAGTCAACACCTCCTCGTTTAAATAGTCCAGCCCATACAGATCAAGTTCACCTTATTTCAAGAACTTATCGTCGTTTGTCTACACCTCAGCTGTCTACTTTCCGTGAAAACACTCCTAACTCTACCACATCAGCGGCAGTTCGAGGCAGAAAGCAAGTAAAAAGAAACAGATCCAAGCTATTTAGAGAAAACATGAAATTGAAAGAACAATTAGAGACAGTAAACAAGAGATACGAAAAGTATAAAAAAACGTTACAACAGAGAAAAACGAAAGAGATTTCAAAATGAAGATGGCAGTCAAGCTTATCAACAGAAATATGAGATTTTATCAAATGCCATTAAAAAACGCTATAAAAATGTAAAAAATCGGCCGGAAAAATATGCTATTCAAAAGATATTTGAAGAGGAGACCGTTAAAAGTTCTAGGCAAAAAATACAAATCATAAAAGAATGTCTTGCTGTGGATCAAGGTTACATACGGAAAAAACAACCCGTTTTTAAAGAAAAGGTATTAAGTTTTAAAATCAAAGAATTCTTCGACCGCGACGATATTTCAAGGGCAACTGCCGGCAAAAAGGAAACTGTATCTCTAAAGAAAGCTAAAATGCAGAAACGCTACTTACTCGATAATATGAAGAACCTTTATGTATCTTTTAAACGAGAAAATCCTGCTTTGAGATGCAGTTATAAAACTTTTACACGATACCGACCATTTTATGTTGTACGTCCTACCGTCGCTGCAAGAGAAACATGTTTGTGACGAATTCATACTAATATCCAATACTTAGCATTTGCTTTGTGTAAAAACAAAGTTATACCAACCTCGGATCTTAATAAGATTATTGTAGACCAAGTATGCGATCCAGATTCACTTGCATGTATGACAGGAATCTGTTCTGTTTGCCAATCAAAAATAATTACTTATGATACGTCAAAAGATGAAATCATAGTAAAATATCCTCAATGGATAAGTAGAACTGAAGTGATAGAGAAGTCAGGAAAGAAAATTAAAGTTTCTAAAAACGTCAAAGAGGACACAGAAAGTACAGTAAAGGCTTTAATAAAAAAGATTGAAATTACGCTAAAAGAATTTAAAAGGCATATATATTACATCAAGACACAGTATAGAAACTACAGAAAATGCATAGATGAGTTGACCACGAACGAAATTGTATTGCATATTGATTTTAGTGAAAATTATAGCTGTAAATGTTTTGAAGAGATACAATCTCATCATTTTGGTGGCTCACGAAATCAAGTATCCTTGCACACTGGAGTAATCTACAGCCGTGGTTCAGATAATAAAATAGAGGTTTTATCATTTTGTACCGTGTCTGGAAACCTTTTGCACAATCCAGCTGCAATATGGGCTCACCTCCATCCCATCTTTGCTTCAATTCATGATAAATTTCCGCAAGCAAATGTTCTGCATGTATTTTCCGATGGCCCAGCTACACAATACCGCCAAAAACAGAACTTTTATCTGATATGCACAAAGTTATTCTTTGACAACCAGTTTACCAAAGTTACATGGAATTTTTTTGAGGCGGCTCATGGCAAGGGTGCAGCAGATGGAATTGGCGGTTTTTTAAAAAGGGCTGCTGACCAACTTGTTGCACATGGAAGTGATATACCTGATGCCACAAATTTCTATCTTGCTTTGAAAGACGTCAGTAAAGTGAGGCTACATCTGATAACAAATGAGGATATTGAACAGCGTTCAACACAGATCCCGGAGAATATCCTACTATTATTAGGTACCATGAAAGTTCATCAAGTTTTCACTGAGGAGCCCGGAGTTCTTAAGTATAGAAATTTAAGTTGTTTTTGTCAGCGAGGCTTTTGCAGTTGCTTGAATCCCAAGGACTACGTTCCATTAAAAACTGTAGTGGAACAATCAACTCCCTCCAATTGCGACAAAAATATTCTGTCGGATATAAGCAACCTTTGTCAGAAGCGAACAACAGGGTTTTACAAAACTGTTTATAACTCAGACTCTGATGATGATAATGATGCCCCTTTAATATCTTTAAAAGAAAATCCTTCTACCACCTATTTAATGGAACAACCCAGCACATCAAAGGAAAATGAAGATGCCTTGATTGAGACGGAAAATATTCATGCTAATAAAATAAAACAAGGTGTTTGCGTCTTAGTGAAAGTTTCCAGCTTAAAACAAGACTACATCTATCTGGGTAAGGCCTTGTCTGAAGTAGAAGAAGATGGTGAGGTTAAAATTATGTTCTTCAAGTCTATGGACGATACTGGAACTAAATTTAAATTAGTTGAGACTGATTTATCCTATGAGCCTTTTGATAATTTACTTGCAATTGTTCCGGAACCCAAAAAAGTCTGCAAAGGTAAAAGGGTATACTACCAATTTGATACTCCTTTAGATATATTTGAGAAATAAGCAACAATTTTTCAGTTACTCTTTTAACTTCAAACATTTGTTATCTTATTTCATCTTCCAAGACAATCTGATTTTTATTTTTATAAAACTTACTCTAGATTGGTAAATTCCAGTCATAAGTTAATTTTGATTAGTATTAAAGTTTATTAGTTTAGTGATTTCGATCTCAAGCTCAACTTAGTGCGAATATTTACGTAAGCTACAATTAAAAAAACAACTATGTTACTGTGTTACAACTCTGTTACTTTTCTGTCCCAAGGACTAAAGAACATAGTAAAGATTTTTAGGAAAGCCTAGGCAATATAATATATATATATCACTATATGTTAATTAAATAGATATTTATACGGCATTTGTTCAAGTTATCTGCTTAATACACAGAGTTTTGGACGATTTAGGTAGAATTTAAGGTATTTTAATTTTCAAGAAGTAACAGAGTTGTTTAAAAGTTTAGATTAATGAGTGTTAAACTTCAAAAAGACTATTGTGATTCTAATTATATTTAAAAGATATGAGACTTTTTAATATTAATGCCAAAATATTTTTGACTGATTTGTTTAATTTCATAATAAACGGTAAAACATAATGATAACAGAGTTGTATAATTTTTACACCCTGATCCACTAAATCTAAATTAAATCTTAAATTATAAATAGAACATCGCGGCCAACTATCGTATATTATAATTCAGTTGTTTTTTACCGACACGGATATAAAATAAGTAACAAAAAAACATATTTATATTATAAAAATTTTATCCTTTCAGACTCTACTTACCTGCGCAAAATTTGACAATGACCCATATATGTTTATGTATGCTTATAATGCTATACGATGAATATAATTCAAGAAATAAAACTTTATTAATGTTGCACGGCCGTACCCATTTCTTGCCATCTACTATTTCCTCTACCTTAAGGTTGTCTGGAAGAGATCGCTTTCTAGCGATAAGACCGCCTAAATTGTACTAAAATCAATCTGTAAAACCTATTTCTGTAAAGTTTTTGTGCAATAAAGTATATCTATCTATCTATCTATAGAGGTACCATATTTTGAGATTGGACAAACCGTCTATTTATGGCTTCGCGGACCACTCAGCATGCTTCCATGGACCACCAGTGGTCCGCCGACCACCGTTAAAGAACTACTGTTTTATATTCTTTGCTTATGGCAAGAACACTTTTTTTATAAACTTTGCAATTTATACGAACATACCAACTACCTACTACTACGGCTTACCAACAAAGCCTATTTCTGCTTTATTAATTCACCCCGAACAGCATAGCGTGACAAGGGCTAAATGTGTTTAGTACCGACCTTGTGGCAAGTGTTCGATCGCGCTTCACAACCAAATGAAACAATTTGTAAGGATAAGCTTCGATTCGAGGTTTATTCGTTTGGAAATTATACCGAGTATTCCCGATTTTCCCCGATATTCGTTCACAATTGGTGAGAATTGGGACAACACGTTGCTACGGACGACGATACGGAAATCTTCTCGTTGGATGTTTCTGGTGGGCGACTGTTGCCCGGGTCACATATTTTACGATTTGTAATGTGTCCAAAATGAATATCCGATTTTCGTCAACCGCCTGCAAGTCGTTAATATAAATAAATTAAACAAATATAAATATTGGACAACATCACATACATTGCTCTGATTCTGCGGTAAGTAGCTTAAGCACTTGTGTTACAGAAATCAGAAACAACGACGGTACTACAACACCCGGACCCGAGACAATATAGAAAAGTTCGTTTCCCATATTGACCCGACCGGGGATCGAACCCGGGACCTCAGAGATGGCGCAACGCCGAACTTCGGCCCGCTCGCCTCTCGGCTACGGAGGTCGTCAAATATCGTTCCATAATTTACTTTCCATATCAGCTGTCATCAGCCGACAGTCGGTCGTTTTTAGCAAAATCCTCGTATAATTTATTACTATTCGTAACCACAGCCGTAACTAACGGATCGTTTTTCAAATACTGGTCGTGTCAACACTAATTTGAAGATTATCCGTACTTTTGGTTACTTTTACAATTTCTTCCTTTAAGTCTGATGTTACTTTCTAATCTTAATAATTTTTCATAGTTGTTATAAAACTAATCAAGCTCGGCCATTCTTCATCGCAATTTTGACATTTTAATTTTCTTGTTAACGCAGTTTTGTTTCATTGTAACAAAATACAAATAATAGATGAGCTCTCCCTGAAACAACAACGAGAACGTATTGAATTTTAATAATCTCTGCTAGATTGGAAAATACTCGTAATATACTGTGTTTTCAGCACGAAAATTCTGCCCAAATCAACACACGAAATATCTTTACAATATTGATGACCTCCGTAGCCGAGGCGAGCGGGTCGGACTTTGGCGTCGCGCCCTCCTTGAGGACCGGGTTCGATCCCCGTTCGGGTCAATATGGGAAACGACCTTTACATATTATCTCGGGTCTGGGTGTTGTGGTACCGTCATTGTAACTGATTTCTGTAAAACAAGTGCTTACCACAGAATCAGAGCAATGTGTGGGATGTTGTCAAATATTTATAATATTAAAATATTATCAAGTCTTTGTTTTGGGCTACAGATTTTATGTCACAAATGTTATGGTTTTAAATTTCACGTAAAGGCCAAACATGACATTATACCCCTCACACTTATCAATTGGATAATATTATGAATGACTGATCTTTATTTTCATAATTGCCTCAGTATCTTAATTGTGTTACTTTTAAAACAGTGCTTAAATAATGTCTCTTTGTATTCACTGACGGTTCTTGTTGTATTTCCTCGGAATAATATCAAGGCTACGAAGTTTTTGCGCGTTGGTCAAGTCATAATATGGTTGCGAAATTTTATATCGGAGAGTCAACTCGAGCTTGAGATTTCTATAAATAACTGTTGTTATTTTAAGACTTGTTACCAGTGGAGGGTAACCCCTCATTGTATATTATTACTGTATTAAAGAATATGTACTTAACGTTTGTTGTTATCTCAGAATAAATAAATAAATAAATATACATATAAAAGTTAAATAATAGAGTCGTAGACACGTGTGAATATGAACAGTTTTCTAACACTTGATTTACATACATGTATTATCTTTCTGATATTAATTAGGTGCTTATGGTTTACTTACACTTTAAAACACTTCTACAATGCAGCTTCTAGCTCACACTAATAAAAAAAAAAATGCGCCACACTACCACACTGATCACCTGGTTTCAAATTCAGGTTTCCCCTTGTACTATGAGCACCATACGACGGATACTAACTGGGGGTGTCATCCCAGCACACCCAGACCCAAGTCAATTTAGAAAAGTATTTCTTACATTACGTTTCCAGTAGGTATATGTACGGTACGTAACAATTGATTTCTTTCAGATTTATTTATTTTGTAAACTTTAAAGTTTTTGAGAATGTATGTTTGTTATTCTAACACTCAATTAGACTACTGAATTCATTTGTGAATGAAATTTGGTACATATTTAAAATTACTACATAATATAATATTTTTATCGCGAAATATGGCTATAGCTATATTATAAATTTTAAGACTTTCGCGTTCCATTTTAAACATTTAAAATAATTTAACGGGTCAAAACGCGACCCGTTAAATTATGCGTTTTGACCCGTTAAATTATAGCTTTATTGCTAGTCCTACTAATATTATTGTAGTGGAATGGGAAATGAAAGAAGCAAATGTAAATAATCTAAATATATTAAAGCCAAATAAATAAATTTACCACACACACGTCTTTCACATCGTCGTCGTTCGTCGTTCAAATCTAACTCTCTGTCATCGCACATGCTCTACGTTCGGATACATCCGCTATCCCACATTATAATTCCTTGCTTAGACAAAAATACAACTACCAAGGATTCAACACAATAGAAAAGAGCTTAGCAGAATATATTTATTAAACGTAATCAGCTAAGACTGATAATTTTGTAATTGCCACTAATACTGTTGTAATCTTGATTGTGCGAAATAGATCTGAAATAAGAGACACTCAAGATTGTCATGAAGTTCTTCTAGAAAACTTCTGTAGCGAATGCATGACTGAAATTGGCTGGAACATAAATATGCTTAGGAATGATTTTAAGGAATAGCCAAACGAGATGAACATTTGTCTATCAATATTAACAAGAGTAAGTATACTCATTTGATGGTGTTTAAAATAGCGTTTTTTCTGTAGAGTAGCCATATCATAGTCTTCCATTTACTACGATATATACTCAAACTCGAATATTTATTTATTCAAGTAGGTTACATATAACACTTTTGAATCGTCATTGAATACAATGCAAAGTGATTCTACTTCCGGTTCGGAACCTATATCTACCGAGAAGACACCGGTAAGAAACTCAGCAGATCATTTACAGTATCAGTATCTAACTTATTGCTATGTGTAGCTCATTTTGGACCAAGTCATATAGTTTTGGTTTTCATGAGTGATGATATAGCAAACCTACAGTCAGCAGGCAACCTTCAGACTTCCTTTAGGATCTTTTGAATTCAGGAAATTGTTTTATTAGTTCCCATCCTCTTTTTACGTTCTGGTTCTAAATCTCCTGTTTTTATTAAGCTACAATAATGGTTGTGATAAAAGATTTGGATTGAATCGGCAATTATTTTTGGTTGTGCCAAGATGTTAAACTATACTCTGTCAATCAGGATTCTCAAAGCTCTTCAAGAATAAATAAGTTGCGATTAAAAATTTGAAAGATCTACAGTTACCACCTAAAAAAATGGTACCGGCAAAACGAGGCATAGAACTTTATTTCGCTCTCATTAGAATGAAAATGTGTGAGGCTTTATTTTATCAGGGGGCCCCGAAGGAATGTCAATTTTTATAACCGAAAAACCAGCAGCATTCTAATATCATAAATGACATTGCATACTCTATTTAATAACATATAATAAATGGTTATACTTAGTAAAAAAAAGTATAATTCGCTTTTTTTACTTTACAAAATGGCCTCAGATTTTTGTGTACCTAAGGGCCTGTTTAAAACGGCCTTGGATATAAGAATTATATGATCGAAGCTAATAAGGTGTGATATCGCCTGCACATTGAAACTAGACAGTATGTTTCTAATATTTAAAGTTCGCTAGTACGGCGTATAGTACTATAAAAATAATAAAATCGATTAAGATGCCAAGGTGTCTTCGATTCCGTGGTTTTCAAACATTTCTGCAACGAATGTACCACGGGCCGATAAGTATGTAGTTCTAAACATATTCGGCAGAGGGCACTTACCGGAAGGCTAACGGTCGATACAGCAGAAAAATTTCATCGCCTGCGATAACTTGCGGTTAGCTCAGTTGGTAAAAGCAGCACGCGCGATACGTGAAGGTCGTGGATTCAATTCCCGCACCGCAAGGGGAGATAAAAAAAAACTTTTTCTAATAACTAGACAGTATGTCTGGTTTTCGAATGTTACCAACAATAGCACTCAAGAAATGAATCAAAGTGCCACTTGAGACGATAATAAACTATCTGATTCAGTTCAGCGATTTGTGAACGTCAGACCGAAGATTGTCTGTCTCGAGAATCAAACTATGATTGAAGTGCTTCTCTCTTTTGATATCTTTTATTGTACTCATTTATTTAAATTGTTAATTCTACAAGCTCATACTCTCGTGATTGCAGTTGAACAGCCATGCACGAGTCGAGTTAAATTTTTAACAAGTATTGCAGAGTTTGATGTTTGATTGACATTTGTGTTTGTTTTGTCTTGTGTGTTTATGAATGTATTTGGTCAAACATTGGTTCTGGTTTCCATGACGCAAGTGTCTTAGCTACTTTACTTTCGGATTAGCATATCTATATCTATACTAATATTATAAAGAGGAAAGATTTGTACCTATTTTTGTATGTTTGTAATGAATAGGCTCAAAAAGTACTGGGCCGATTTAAAAAATTCTTTCACCAATAGAATGCTACATTCTTCACTAACTACGCTACAAACTCGCCACAGTTGCAGGTGTGTGTGGCGTTCACTCTCAAGCCGAGACGAAAAATAATAAATAAATAATAATAATAAATAATAATAATATTAGTAGGGATATTAGTAGGGATTAGTAGGGATTCAATCATTCACCTAAGACTTAGATAATGTGAGTTCTAGTGATCCTTCTTCATGTTAGGTTGCCTCCTTATAAAATTCGAATCCATTTTTGCGCAGATTCTCATATTAAAACTAATGATTTTAAAAGGTCATGATCGCTTCCGTAGTTAATTGTATTTCTGGCGTTCATAGCTTCCTTATGACAATGTTTTTACGTTTAAATAGCTCATTAATAATCAAACAGTTTATATTTGAGCTTGTTTAGCATGTGGTTAATAAAGGGATGAATAAACGGACGTGTTAATGATATCAATTACGCAACTGTAGGTCATTATCGCCGCATGTCATGCCGGCATATACGTTATGCTTATTTCATCACTCGATCGTGCGGTTCCGAACCTTATTGCGAATTACTTTAAGGACACGTGTAGTCTTCTTTGTGCGCATTAATAAAGTATTTGCAGTAATCAATTATAGTAAGTAATCGTTATCGATTTTGAACTTTGGGTCCTGGGTGGTAGGATTCAAGTCCGATGTACTCGCGGCCTTGTCAACTATGACTAGACCACTCAGTGAGATCGTGTTCATATTATATAGTAGTTGCAGAAAATATTTGTAAATATATGGATTGTTATGTAAATAGTAGGAAATGTTTTCTTTTAACGTCAGCGTATTACCTATTTGTATTTAGACTTTAACTTTAGAAGCTTGCTTAATGGACATAATGATAATACCTAACTGTCCTAAGAAATATAAATATTGGACATCACATCAAAATTACAATTATCTACATTACTCTGATTCTGTGGTAAGCAGCTAAACCACTTGTGTTACAGAAATCAACGACGGTACCATCGAGACAATGTAGAAAAGTTCGATTACCAAATTGGTCAGCCCGAGAATCGAACCTTAGAGATGGTGCGATGCCAAGGTCGGGCCCACTCGCATCACGCTATTTTTAAATAGATCTTCAAGATAGCGCTAGAGGTCTTTGTTTCAATTCTCGATCGGGTCAAAATGAAAAACAACCTTTTCCATCTGTCTCGGGTCTTACAAAATAAGACCAATGTGTGTGATCTGGTCGAATATATTGTATGAGTACCTGTATTAGTATTGTGTCAAATCAATTGATTCTTTTTGTAACTAATAGCTGTATTTTAATTTCATGTTAGTATTCTTTTTCTTTTTTTTAAATTACACTTCAAAATTGACCTCATATCACCTGATGTTAAGTGGTAATTAGGTCCTAGCTTAAGGTCGAAAAGACGGCATAAATTTGTTACTGGATTTGTCATCCTTACCTTGAAGGCTTGACCCCTGCTACTAATGTAGCACTCCCCAGGAGCTCTGGAAACCTTACTCACACACAATAGTGATTGTCATTTGGCTGCGGTCTCCTGTAAGGTGGAGGTAGTTCACCAGTCGGGCTGCTCCAGTTCGAGCGATAAATCGCTATGCCCTACCTCTCTAGAGAGAGAGAGAGAGACCTGTCTTCCTTATTCATATTCAAGAAAATGTAGTTACAATTTGTTGTAATTCGTTTATACTTTCAAATAAACATTTTACCCTTAACTCTGGCAACTACATAAAACGATTACGTCTGTTTAATCGGATCATTTATTACCACTAGGTTATTTAAGTATTCGATTTAAACAATTTCAGTTTGTGATTTCAGCTTTTGCTTGTTTAATGATAATAATATACTGTAACAGGTCACCGACCCGGATTATAAATACGTTTGTTTTGGTCATAAGTCTATTTTTAATGAGCTCGATTCGAGTGGTTGGTGCTTATGAAACGACTAGCGCTTGTCAGATGTAGGAAAAGGTTCATATAATTTTTTTTATTGCACTTCATGAAGACAGACAGAAAATATGTTCCAAATATGGGTTGCTAATGCTTGCTGTCTCGAGAATGGATCACAAACAGCGCTGGTTTTTAGCCGACTTAAAAAAAAAGGAGGTTCTCAATTCGACCGTATATATATTTTCCAACACATCCCTTCCATCGTGAGATGTTATTCGAGGGTATATTATGTTTGTTAAGTCAAGTCCTGTTTTATTAGGATCATTGCACCAAATTGAGAACGATCTACTGACTGACAATAATAATTGAAAACAAAATAAAAAACCCAGTCTCATGTGGATAAATGTGATTGTATAGATATGTGCGCGTATGTGTGTGAATTAGTAATGATTGGTGTTAGGTAGATGTAGTTTCTTCAAAATAAAATAGTTAGTTATAGAATCTGGGGTGAACGGAAAAGAAAAGAGGATTTGTTTTGAAAATTAATTTAAATTACTTTAATTTAGTTGATGTATAGACAAAAGCACGTCAGACTACAGCCCTTATTTCGTTCGCATAAGAACTAATATCGAACTGAAAGTGAAAGTGACGAGCTGTCGACCGTACCTACTTAAAATATAAAATAAATATACTTTTATATTGCCTGTTTGAATTTAGACAAAAATTATTCATAGATTATATTGTAGTAATTTTGTTCTAGATTGTTATAATTATCTTGTAGGTAGAATGTGTAATTATAATGTTTATTAATTAATAACTGAGAACGTTGATGAATAACTTTCCTTTAGTAGGTATGTTTCTTATTGACTCGAGTAACATATTAAATATTTTTATGGACATTATTGGGGGGGGGGGGGTCTGATAACTTTATATATAAAACGGTATGTTGGTATTGTTTAGTTATATATGTACTGTCACGTATACTAATATTAACACTAAATCTAAAGTAAACCATTGGTGACGTCATGTTGGCTGAAGTGTTTTTATAATTTGCTCGTGATTGTACTGACCGGTAGTTTAACAAAAAATATTTAATATTTATTAGTCCAGCTAAGACTTTAATCACTTAAGAGATCAGGAGGTCTGCTACGTAAAATGAAATATGTAAGAGACGATGACGTATAGCAATTTAAAAATTCTCATAACGGTAATACTGGACGTGTCGTACTTACCTTGAAGGCTTGACCCCTGCTACTAATGTAACACCCCCCAAGAGCTCTGGTAACCTTACTCACACGCAGAAACATAACAACACAGAAGTGATAGTAATTTGGCTGCGGTCTTCTGTAAGGTATTTCACCAGTCGCGCTGCTCCATTTCGATGTTCTTTTGTGTAAGACGAAGATAAATCAAATAACAAATTAACAATCAGTGCGTCGTTTTGGAATGTTGCATAGGAGACGATTAAAATTTATTTGGACAATGGCCTACAGTCTAATTATACCCGATCAGACACGATAAAACATTGTAAGTGCACGTTATCGTAAGGAATTGTCTCGGGTCATTGGTTAGTTTATTGCTATCTCGGTTTGCTAACTCCTAACTAGGGCGGCGATAAGTGAGAATCAATGTTTGATGACATGTCTGCACTCTACACTATTTTGAGGTCAGAGAGTAGGTGCAAAGATAACTACTAGTCTTTGACCACTTTTTATTATTCCATAGGGAAAATATTTAATAGGTTTTGAATACGGATTTTAAACCAAAGATACCTTTTTTAGAATTAAAGGCTTTTGCGTTCCACTTTAAACATATAAAATAAGTGCAAGATGTGTTCATGTTGAAGACTTTGGTCTGGGTTGATTTTTAGACCAAAAGTGGTCACTCTACTTACAGAATAAGAGCAATAAAAGTGTGTGATATTGTCCAATAAATTTTTATTTTAATTGTATCAGACTTAGCGTTTGTTGCATGTTGCTGACGAGTCTCATAATAAGTCTTAACAAAAGCTCAATTGTTTTTTACTACATCACATACAGGCCTATAATCATAGCCTGGGTGTGTGTATGTGTGGCCTCTTTCCAAATAATTCCTAATTTTCTTCTTTCTTTATTTCTAGTGAAAGCAGCATGTTCGTATCTCGCCGTCGCTGGATCCTGAAGACGTGCGGCACGACGACGCCGCTGCGCTGCGTGCGCGCAGTGCTCTCACTCGCGCGCGAGGTGGCCGGGCACGCGCGTGTGCACAACGTGTTCTACTCGCGGCGGGAGTTCGCGCGCCCGGCCGCGCAGCTGCAGCCGCACGACAACTTCGACTCTGAGGTGAGACGCGCATCTTGCTGTACCTAGATATCTAAGCTGTTGACTTGTGTGCTCAGTGCTGTCACTCGCGCGCGAGCAAGCCGGGAACGCGCAGCTGCATCCGCACAAAAATGACGACTTCCGCGACCGCGAGTTGAGCGAGCCGGATTTTGGCGTCCTGCCATCTCTTAGGTCCCCCGGGTTCGGGTCGGGTCAATGTGGGGAACGAACTTTTCTACATTGTCTCGGGCCTGAGTGTTGTGGTACCGTCGTAGTTTCTGATTTTTGTAACACAGATGCTTAAGCTACTTACCGCAGAATCAGATCAATGTACGTGATGTTGTTAAATATATATAAAAAAAACTTGGACTCTTAAGGTGAGAAGTCCAACTTGCTGTACCTAGATGTCGAACCTGATGACTTGCGCATGCTACGTGCGTAAGTGATGTCACTCGCGCGCGATATTGCCAACTACACGCGCGAGTGTACAACCTTTTCTACTTGTACTGGGAGTTGAAGAAAAAAAAAACGTTATCTATTGTGGCACGTAAATTGAAAGGAAAAAACGCTCCTGAATTTTAATACGCATTAGATAAACATTATTATCAATGTTAGACCATCCAAAAGTAACTTGTAACCGAACTTTGTCCTTAAGAGATAACTAGGTGGAAGGTTCGAGAAAATCCCGACTGATACTAATTTAATAGCATACAATCTGAAGTCACGTTATCGTTTTGAACCCAGAAGAGATGTTGCATCATTTGCTGTGTTTAAGTTTTCGGTTTGACAGAGTAGAGGCAAAGTCTGGCACTATTAAAATCGTTAACCACCGAAGCAAAAAGGGAGGTATAATATACCCCATTTTAAATCAATTAAAAAAGTCGTAAGTACCTATCCGGAATGTTAATAAAAAAATGTCGTTCAATTTAGTATTTGGTTTCTGACAAACAGCAATCCTATTTTTTATTAATTTATAGGGTTTTGTGCCTAAAAGGTAAAATGGGGCCGAGGAAGGTAGTCTGTCGGACTCTACCTATCCAGGCCCGCTTAGGGCAGCCATTCTCGGTTGTATTGTGGTAGTCCATTGCCCCAGAGGCACCGACACCACTATTTAAAGCTATGTCCAACCTTGGGTTTAGTGGGTAAGGGCAAACGAATCTAAATTACGAGTA
The DNA here is from genome assembly GCA_037074685.1 of Glyphodes pyloalis. Lineage (NCBI taxonomy): Eukaryota > Metazoa > Arthropoda > Insecta > Lepidoptera > Crambidae > Glyphodes > Glyphodes pyloalis. Next base: position 1,530,658 of record JAYKKO010000039.1, read on the forward strand.
TGTTTTGCTAATCCTGTTTTATGCTGAAGTTGAGGGCAAACATAACTGCTTAGATATAATATATCATAGAAAAATATCTGGAACCTAAGCGGCCATTTTCAAATCGCTCGATTGCACGTTAAGGTTAACAGTTCGATATTAGTTTTTATGACAACGGCATAACGGCGATGCATAGTTCAAAGTTTATAGTTTGACGCGCTTTTGATCGTACCTACCATCATTAAACCATAACTTTCTTCTTCCATTACGTAAAAACTGAGTAAAGATCAATAAAAAACGACGTAATAATTTAGTAAAGACTTGGCCTGATCCTCTCCCGGTACTTACTCGGTGTAATAAACTTTTATCTGCTCGTGAAAAAGTCAACGAGACACGATGTTGATTTATCGTCTGACTAATTGACTTGTCAGCTAACGATAACTTGGTGGGTATACGGCCACCCGAATTGTTTCAGTGGCTTGAATTTTAGAAGTAGATTTAGGATAGATTTTTCAGGATTCGTTGATAAGTACCTAATGAGTTGATTTTAGAGTTAGTTACCCAAAAGGTAACAACGACACCCTATTACTAAGACTTCGCTGTCTGTCTGTCCGTCTGTCTATCTCGTCACCAGGCTTATCTCAAGAACCATGATAGCTAGAGAGTTGAAATTTTGACAGATTATGTATTTTTGTTGAAAAACCAAATAATTATTTGAGACTTTACAATAAACGTGATTCTTTTTGCTATTTTTTGTTTGTTAGGTACTTATAACAGTGTCAGGCAGACGCTTAAACTGTTAACAGAATATTTAGTATTATGTGCTCTTTATAAATACTCTTTCTCTTTTAATATAGTCTATGTTTCAACAATACAGTATTAGTTTGTGCTAAATCTATGGTTATTATTTGTATTTGTTTTTTTTTTGTTTTAAATTGACGTAAGGTTTAGATTGATTTAGGGCTTTTGTAAGTAAGTTTTGCTTCGTTTTATTATATTTCTATTTTTATCTTCTTAACGAGTTTTTTCTATCGACCAGCTCATCTCACCAGTATCTCATACGCTATTATAGTATCTTCTCTGTGTAGCTGCCAAAGTAGATTTTGTATATAAAATATTTTGCGTTTAAATGTTGAGGTTAAGGGGCAAATTTATCTTACTGTATCTATCATTCCTACATACAAATATCATTACGATAATTGTGGGTATTTTTTTCCGAAGAATCTTACAAGACATTACGACTGAAGAAGGAAAATAATTATGGTTCCTAATTGATAAAATATGTGCATATTTGCCTTTACCTGTTCAATCTATGAATTACTTACCTACCTTCATAGTGTAAAGACAGAAATTCATACCTAAGAGGAAAAAAATTGGCACGTGGATACCAATAATTAGTCAATTCTGGTACCTACCATCTTAGTAATAACGTGATCTTTTAAACGGGTGCAAATATACTTATTGTTATTATTAAATTATTTGGGGCTGTGCAGTTCTAGTGAACTGTGATCACTGCGACCTGTCATGTCTTTTATTGCGACTCTAATTTAAAGTAACTCCTTTAGTCGGGTTAATTCTAGAAAGTATCTTCCTGACTTTCTTTTTTTTATTGTTCTTCAAGATTTACCTCATCCCTCCTGATGTTAAGTGGTAATGAAGTCGTAACTTAAGGGTGACAAGTACTGCATAGTAAAACCCCTTGGTTTACCAGCCATGTCAGCTCCCCCTGCTGGGTTCTGCATCTTGTTGTGATGGGAGGGCTCAGCAACCCTGTGGTCCGGGACGATGAGGCTGCCTTGTCACCTAGCTTCCGATACCGCAAAAAAAAAAGCAGCCACGACAGCTAATCATTGTTTCATAGAGACAGTAAAAGTAAAACATTGTTATAAAATTACAGCAATTTGTGTAATGTTTTTACTGACTCACTTTCTGCGAAGTGTTTGATAAACATAAACAAAAAACATACGAAATAATTTCCCTGAGATAACGTTCCCAGAAGACATCATGTGTTGCTATCTCTGATGTGTCACGGGCAAACTTAATTAACGAGTTGATTGCGAATCATTTAAATCGCGCTAAGTACAATATTGTCTAAACCCAAACCTTTACTTTCTTATACAGGCGTAGCATGCGACACGTGACTAAATTTTATCGCGCTCTTAACAAACGTCAAAACCGATTGAAGTCAGTGCGTCAGCTGCTGATTGGCTGAAAATACGAGTGCAGTGGGCTATTATTAGCCAATCAACAGTATCGCAACTTTTGTCGTCTCATGCGAGATATTTGACGTATTGCGCATATTGTTATTTATGTCATGGCCTAATAGACCACTATCAATATCTTGCTAGATGCGGTAGACCCATACACATGGGCGTACCCAGCTTCTAGCCTAGGTGGATGGATCCTATATTTTAGGTCAGCTCGTCCACGGCTGTTTTATCATACACACTACACAAAGACACCGACATGAAACTTTTGATTCACTGTGCGGTTTATTCTAAAGCACATAAGTCGAATTCATAACGTGATTTATTTTCTACGAGATTTACAAGGTACGCCCAAGCAAGCAACGAATATTATAGAAATAACACAATTGTTTAGCTACTAACCATACAATCAGAGCAATGTGTGTGATGTGGTCAAATATTCATACTTATTTCTTCAAGTTGCATTAAAATGTCAGTTGTCAGTTCTGAAGCAGTCTAAAAGACCATTGAAGACGCCGTGGTTTCCTTTTGTGTTATTAAACGCCAGCATTTAATGCTATACATCATTGGAAGTGTTCGATGCATTCTGAGAAGCCATTGTGGTATTGTCAACATGTCAACAAGAGCTTGGATTCTGGGATGTATAGCATATCGACATAATTATGACACATTCCTGCAATGCTTTTTTTATTGTTGACTTGGTTGTTTGGTACCGATAGTGAGGTTTTTTTCGACGATGACTTTTAAGATTAGGTACTACCATGAACGGCATCAACTTGTTCGATAATTTAACTTCGCTTACGTGTATAAAACTATCCACATTTAATGTCCAAATACACTTTCAATGACATCTTTACTAAATTTATGTAGATAAGAGATTATTGCACAAAACTTGGTTTACTGACAATTTAGAGTATCTATACTCTACTAGTATCTAGGCGCTAGGAAGCGATCTCTTCCAGACAACCGTTAGGTAGAGGAAATAGTACATGACGGGAAATAGGTACGACCTTGCAAAATATTTAGTTTTAAATGTTTTAAATTATGCCCATTGTAATTAAAATTGCAGTTTCTGTTTTTTATATTAAATAACGGCTTGTTTTTTAGATTTTTCTTACTTTAACAGAAGTTATATTAAGCTACTTTGGGATCAAGTTAATTAAAAAAAATAACTGACCTTCCGATCTACTGTGATTGTGCTCCAATTTAAAGTAACTCTTTTAGCCGGGTTGAAAGACTAGTATCTTGCTGACTTTCAGAGTTTTTTTTCCTGCGGCTGGGCTATGAGTCGTCCCAAGTGGATGCTTCGGTGACGGATTTAAGATCCGCTGTCAATTAGGAGGTGAAAGGGTGTTTCCTTTTCCTCCACGCAGTATTTGCACATATCACAGTCACTAGGTTTCATATGGAATTGGTTAATGTAACAAATTGCTTCGTTTTGTCACCAGGTGGAACTCCTGGACTCATTCTTCGGCGACGGGCGCGCCTACATCATGGGCCCAGAGGAGGACTGCTGGTATCTCTACACACTGCTGCCGTTGGAAGGTGAGACATGCAAATAATTTAATATTAGTTAGTTGTTTATAGGTATTCGATTGTGCATAGATTATGCAAAATCGATTGCACTGTCGATAAAATAGATATAATTGACTATACCGATTCTATATGCAATGTGATCGATTATAATTATTGAATTTGACAATACTATCGATTCAATCGATAGTAATCAATTGTAATCTTAAAGTACCTAACTTTACTGTGTCGTTTTGTGTATAGATATAAGGAAAGATATAACTTTTCAGTTAAAGTTGCTACACAAGAAGACATAACATAGACAAACATACGAAAGACAATTAAGTATATCTATATATATAAAAGGAGAAACTGACTGACTGACTGACTGACATATCAACGCACAGCCCAAACGGCTAAACGTAGGCACTTGAAATTTGGAAGGGACGTAGCTTAGGTACCGTAGGGGTGCACTAAGAAAGGAATTCCCGAAATTCCCACGGGAACGGGAATTAGCGGGAAAATCCTTTTGTATGAAAAATCTAAACCGCTTAAGTTAGACGCTTGAAATTTGGCATGCAGGTACCTTAGTAAATATAAAGTTTAGTTATGGCTGTATTTTGAGAAATTCCCACGGGAACGGGAGTTAGCGGGAAAAAACTTTTGTATGAAAAAATCTAAAACGCGTAAGTTAGATGATTGAAATTTGACATGCATATACCTTAGTGAATGCAAAGTTAAGTCATGATTGGATTTTCCAAAATTCCCATGGGAACGGGAATAGCGGGAAAAACTTTTGTACCGCGAGTTAGAGGCTTGAAATTTTTTAGTATATGGGTATCTTAGCAAATGTACAGCTTCATGGGAATGGGAAACATCTTTTTCATGAAAAAATACTGCACTAGCGCCAGATTCAGAATAATTGTTATGTTGTTTTTTAATGTATTTTCTCAAAAAAAAAAAAAAACTTTTTAAAATTTTTGAATGCAACATTCATTATTATTTACATTCGACACACACCGAGAAAAATACTGAAATGACACAATAACACGCCACGCGGACGAAGTCGCGGGCAAAAGCTAGTCTACAATAATTGCAGAATAATCGAATTGCAATAAAATAATCGGTTTCATTGTTAGTATTGTCTATCTAAATACTTAAATTTATTGTATTGCATAAAGATAGGAATCGATTGAATCGATACTAGTTATAGTCCAATCAAGTTTTAGATTCCTTAGGACACCATCGATTAGTCGATTAATCGATAATCGATATAGGCACCACTAAGCGGGAGGCTGTCATCTATAAGCTAATGACAACGAAATCACCTTCCAGGGACGGTAGACGCAATAGAAAAAGAGCAACGTGAGGTGGTGAACGGTTCGCGGGAGCTGTCTGAGCCGGACCAGACCATAGAGATCCTCATGTCTGACCTGGACCCAGCGGTCATGGACATCTTCACGAGGCAGGCCTCCGCCGACGCCGCCGCTGCGACAAAGGTGAGAGTCCCGAATTAAAACTAATTCGCCCTGAATACAATCATGCAGGCTCATACTTGATCTAGTTATGGTTGAGCCGAGTTTCCCGTAGCATCACCATTAACGGCGATGAGGTCCAATCGGGGAGTTTTAGTGGGTAATCCTGCCCTTCTCAGGGCGGGGACTCCCACACAAGCCGTCACTTCCCTCGGGTGACGGTACGGTACATCAATGTATTTCCCCTCGTTAAAAAAAAGGCTCATACTTAATCTGATTTTATATGTTTATTCTATATGTTTGTTTAAACCTTAAATACTTTATGGATATGTATATATTTATAGATATATATGTATGATATCGCGCCATCTCTGAGGTTCTGGGTTCGATCCCCGGTCGGGTCAATATGGGAAACGAACTTCTCTGTATTGTCTCGGGTCTGGGTGTTGTGGTACCGTCGTTGTTTCTGATTTCTGTAACACAAGTGCTTTAGCTACTTTCCGCAAAATCAGAGCAATGTATGTGATGTTGTTCAATATTTATTTATTTGTTTAGCAATACCAAATATTTTTCTACCGGCGACGCTGCGCTTCAACGAACATTCTTTGGCCGAATTACAGAACTTTTGTATGGTTCGGCGAAACGATGTTCGGTGCAGAGTAGCATATCAGTCGAAAAAGATTTGAATGAGATGTATATAATATAGTAGTTCAACAAAATGACATGACTTATTAAGTTAATCTAACGCTTTACTAAAGTTTAGTAAAAAAAATACATTATCTCCTGTGCTAGTTGAGATCTGTGCATGATTCAAGCACTATTGCATCTGGCCGGTAAAAAGTGGTAAATTAAAAAATATGCTTTCATTGTAGTTTAATAGTTTAACTGAATGACTAACTAGAATCTTTGTTTTTTTTTTACCTAGTCATTTTCCCTAAATGCATATTTCAAAGAAATAAAAAAAATTAATCTTGCCTTACAGTCTCATCATCTCTTCGAAATACTGTTTGATAGTTCTTATTTCGCAATTATAAAGTATGGTCTTTGTTTCAGGCGTCGGGCATAGACAAAATCATTCCAGGCATGGTGATAGACGACTTCCTGTTCGACCCTTGCGGGTACTCTATGAACGGGGTCGCGAAAGATGTAAGTGTGCCGTGTTTGTATTGTAACTACTGTGTGTAACACTGACCGCTATATGTTGACACGTTGACCTGTTTAGGTTCAAGGATTCGGGTTAAGTTTAACGATGGATCATGTTTTGTGATGGACATTCATTAATTATGTTTATTTACTTGATTTGGAAACTTCATTTATTGATATTTAATTTAACCAAGCTTTAATGTTCAATCAGTATGTGTTCCATCATGATTCAAGTTCAGGATGTAATTTAATTCAAAATTACTTATATGCATCTTTGAGGTCGCGGGTTCGATTCCTGGTTGGATTAGTATGGAAGAGTTTTTTTTTTCTATATTGTCTCGGGTCTGGGTGTTGTGGTACCGTCGTTGTTTTTGATTTCTGTAATACTAGTGGGTCAGCTATTTAGTATAGTATAAAAGCAATTAATGTGATGTTGTAAATTTTTTTACTTGATTTTATTTAAGTAATCACTTTAAAATTTAGGTAAATTTGGAATGTCAGACTCATAAATTTTAAACTTATCGAATCGAAATTCCACAACTGTCATTTGGCCCCCAGCTAGTATCTTGCAGAATGTTAAGTCGAACTTATCAAATATAACAAGTTTTACGCCTATATTTAGAACATAAAGTAACAATAGAGTGATAAAAAATGACAAAAGAAAAATGTAACATAATTTTTATAACAACGGAATGGAATGTGATTATCTCATGTTATTTTTTATTCATGCTGCGCAGGGAGATAAGGATATACCATCAGTAAGTTAGAATGTAATAACTATACTGAAAATAAAATGCGGTATGATTTTATTACAGTTACAATACTTAGTATCTAACTAGACGTAATGAGATTGAAATTATTTTAGTAACAGTTCAAGCATACCTACAATAGGGAAGTAGACAAAAATTGTATTTAATACGTCTGTCTGAATGTAGGTAATGTGAAATTATCCAAAAATATGACACACGTATTTTTTTATTTTCCATCTAATCAAAAAATAACGGCGAAACATTGAAATGCATTGTCGCATGACCTCATCGGCGAATACATTTATTACCCGCCAGTGATCTTACGAGCCTCCACCCTGCAACTAAACATTGTTTTATATGAGTAGTTTTTATTAATTAGGCAAATAAAAAGATACGTGTCTAATATTATTTTAATAGTTATTTATACTAAAAACAACCGGTATTTGTTATCCAGTTCGCTACCCTATTGAAGTGATTGCTTAGCTTAGCAAAAAATTCTTACGATTACGTTGTTGATTACATAATGATTAATTAGATATGTATAAATAAGTAATGATCAATATTCAGTTTGTCCATACATGCGTATCAATCAATCAATCAATCAAATATTTATTGCAAACATGTTGTAAATTACATACAGGTGTCATTGTAAAGAACTTAGGTTCAACATGAACCCCGTTAGGGCACAGCAATATTAAACTTAAAACTACAACATGAAATACAAATTAAAAAACAATTAAATATGGCACATAAAATAAAGATAACTTAACAATAATTAATCTAATAGAATCTAACAAAATATAATTTTATTCAAATACATATTATACAACAAGACCATATTGTAGGTACTCATTTAGACTGAAAACATCCACGTTAGCTTTACTATGCTTTGCTAAAACATCTTACAGTCCAAAAACTCTTTCAGCGAATAAAAACAATTTTTTATCAAAATATTTTTTAAATTGCAATAGAACTTTTTATCATTTTCTTCCTTTTTTAAATAGTTGGGGATTTTATTAAAGATTGTTACACACATACTAAATGGTCCACGTCTCACCATGTCTAATATAGTATAGTCAGGCCTTTCTCCCGGAGGGGTAAGCAGAGGTCATATCTGTAGTATAAACTAAACTCTTTACATCAAAGGAATGTGAAAACTATAAAATAGACGGCAACAGGTTTGTTTAATCCTTTTAAGGTCGCAACAAGTGTGCACTGGTTGATGAAATAAAAAAGTCCAACACTAGTACACGACAGGTTTATTGGATAGCCAAACTTACAAAGTACTAGTCTCATCTTATATGTATACGGAGAAAAATCTTTACACCGCGATGTTATTAGGGACAACGCCATCTGTTAGCGATTTAAGGTACTAACATGACTTAGATCTATATATCTTAACATTTATTTTCTTTATTTATTTCTAACATATACTGTTTTACTAACAGTAATTATTATTATTATTATTTATTATTGGATTGGTCTTACGACATACAGGTTTACTTTGCTAACTTGTCGAAATACAATGAACATACTAAATGCGATTATTATTTAATTCATAATTCTATTCTACTTCAATATCCTTCCGTTTGACACCATAATCAGCGTAGTATTGCTCAATGAAAGTGGTCATAAAAACAGTCAATATTCTCGTAAAATAAACTAGGATTATTTGCTCGTAAGGAAAATGTAATTTACGAAGATCATTGCGTTAGTTACCTTAAATTACGTATCACACTCAATTATACTAAACGTCACGGTTATTATCAACATTGAGTTAATTGTGCACGATTTGCCATGTGATATAAAATCATCATGTAGACATTAAATTATGTTGATTGCTGTCAATTTTCCTTTATTGCTTGACGTAAGTGGCTCAATAAATATTTACAAATTAAAAGGAAAACAAAGAAGTAGATATTTAATGAACACCGATTTTTTTAAATTGGTCTTCTCTGATTATTTATTAACTAGTAGCTCGCCGTGATTTCGCACGCGTCCTAACTTGTTTTTGTACAAATTACACTGATTCTTCTCTTCTTTTGGTCGTAGCTTGGCGTATAAGTTTAAAGTCTTTCTTGATATAACGATCCACCATAAAACAACACTGGTGTCAAATGGCACGTAAAGATTAGCTATCTGGCCATAAGAATCCCGTTAAAATCGGTCCAGCTATTTCAGGGATTAGCTGGAACAAACGGGCAGACAGACAGAAAAAGGGCGACAAGTCCAGTAATAGATTTATTATCCTGTACTTGTCGCCCTTAAGCTAGGACTTCATTACCACTTAACATTAGGTGGGATGAGGTCAATCTAGAAGAGTAATATAAAAAAAAAGTGTAACATGTAACCAACGTGAATGAATGATTATGACCACGGTGTTTCTCCCCAGGGGTGCTACATGACAATCCACATAACTCCGGAGCGGTCCTGCTCGTACGTATCGTTCGAGTCCAACGTGCCGGTCGCGAGCTACGACGAGGTGATCAAGCGCGTGCTGGACGCGTTCCGGCCGGCCAAGTTCGTGCTCACAGTGTTCGCCACGCCGGTGAGTTGACACTGTTTGTGCTAGACGGCTGGCTCACTTACGTCAGTAGGTATACTTACAACAACGAAATGAGCAAACGATTGGTTTCGTTTTTGAAGATTAAAAAAATAATCGTTTATTCAAGGTAACACATAAACAGCGCATTATGTGAACTGTTCTCGTATAAGGTCGCCCTGTGTTATGTAAGGTCGCCCTGTGATTAATTAAATGTTTTGGAGTTAAAACGTTGTTTTCTCTTTTTTTTTAAACGCTTTAGTCGTATTCGTAGTGAATTGGTTCCGATTATGATAATTAAATTGCTATCTGTCGTCGGATACGACATATTTTGTTTTTGGGAGTAGACCCACAGATACGATTCCGATTTGGAAAATGTATGAGAATGAGAAATGTTTTTATGCTTGTAAATGACATAATAAAAGATTTATAGGTTTTTTTAAAGCAACTTATATTTATTCCACTAGGTTACGTCTTAAGAGTACAGTTTCGGATAAAATAGAAACATTTGGGCTCTTATGACGTTACAATAAGATTCGCTTTAGAATGAGCTTGTATACATGTTAGCGCATGGGACTGTATAAACGGTTACGACGACTTACCGGCCTATTCTAATAATTCGCCATTTTGTGATGGCGGCCATCTTGGATTTTACATTTGTCATACTGTATAGTGCTTTTGTACATGTTTCCGATGATCAGATCTTTGGTTTATTCCATGTCCTCTGACATAGAATTTTGACCATGTAATCAAGCGGTTCTTTTGTCCTCTAGGACTCACCCGGCGCGGACGCCCCGGGTCAGCTGAAGAAGTTCCCGTCTCTCTCGCAGTTCGAGCAGAAGGACGCGCAGTACTGCCGCTTCAGCGGGTACGCGCTGCACTACGCGCTCTACTGCAAGTTCCCGAGCTGAGGGTCGCGCCCCCCGCGCCCCCCCCGCACGTCGCGCCCCCCGCGGCCCCCGCGCCCCCCGCGGCCCCCGCGACCCCCTCGGCGGGACCTCGCGCTGCTGCTGCGGCCCCGCGACTCGCCGCTGCGCCGGCTGCTGCGCCTGCTGCGCTGCCCGTGCGTCGCGTGAGCCGGGACTCTGTACGAACGTGCTCCCGACACAGGAAGCGCCGGGGGGCGCCCAGGCGGCCGCGCCGGGGGCGACCTCGCTCTACCATTCCGATGAAAGTGATCCCGCCCTGTTTTAATAGAATTATCCTGCCGCCCGTTCTATGGGCGGCGCTAGTACGCGACCGTGGGGCTGGGGTGGCCGACCGACGACGCCTCGTCCGCTTACGATTTGTTGAATTTTTAATTGGAAAGATTTTAAAATAAACAATCTTAAATTTACATATATTAATTAAGAAATAAATGTAGTTTTAATTGTTTGTGTCTAAACAAATCGTCACTGTACCCTCGATGCAAATCAGTGTGCGAACAATGAACGAATGAATGAACGATGAATGATGAATGAACGATGAATGATGAATGAACGAATCTTCCAATATCTAATCTAGCGGCTGATACTCGCCTTTCGTTCCTGTTTGCAAATCTCTGGTAGTCTTGCTTAAGTTGGCGTGACTTCCTGATTGAAGTTTAGCTCTCATGCAGACACGTCGATTCCAAACACCGAATCAACCCATAAAGGACTGTTTTTTGGTGTTGCTGGTCCCTGGGTTTGCTTTTGAGGGAACTCTTTTCTGATCTACTTTTGCAAACTTTTCAAGTTTTTCAGCCTTTCCTCTGAAGTCTGGGTAAATCTTCTTGATTGAAAGATAGATGCACTTTATTGCACAGAAAATGTTACTGGTTGGTTTTGATTATTGCTAGAAAGCAATCTCTTCCAGACAACCTTCAGGTTGAGGAAATAGTAGATATCGAGAAACGGGTGCGGTCGTGCAAAAATTACTTGATTACATCAAAAGTTTATAGTTTCTTTTAGTTTTTGGGTTGCATTTTCAAAATATTATCTTTAGCGTTCGGCGTAGAATACTTGAAAGGTTCGCCACCCCTGCCGCCGCGGTGCGGCCTGCCGGGCGGCGGACGCGGCGCAGGTCGGGCGCCGGCGGCCGTGAACTCAGAGATATAGATCGAATAAAGATTTCATCTCGGTTACAACGGTGTTTTATTTATCCTCCCAAAAGGTTTGCTAAATATTTGGCAAACAACGCGAAATTTCACAGGTTCTTATAGACTACGTCGAACCGTTGTAAAGTTAAAAAACTTTACGTAATACAACGGTTCGACGCTGTCTATAAGCACCTGTGAAATTTTGAGGTGTACAGGATTGGGCCCTTGGGCCGATACGAACGAGCCCTATGATTTTAAACCAGTCGCAAGATCGCTTCTGAACGGTCTATTCTTATTCATTTGTATGCGAACTGGTGTTAGATAAAGATAATGCTTAGTTGTTTCAACGAATACTACATATTGCCTGCACAGTTGAGTTACTTTTGACCCTAGTGGAATTAAATCTGAATCGTAAAAAAGGTTCCTCCATGGCCTACCTATTAGGCGTACTACGTGATCTGCGATCATTTGTACAAGTGATAGTTTTAAGAGAGGCACATACAGCGATTATAGGTGAAATACCAATAATCACTTCGGTGTTGTGTTGCTGCGTGTGAGTTAGATATTTCCAGAGCCCTTGAGGGGTGCTACATTAGTAGCAGGGGCCAAACCTTCAAGGTAAGGACAATAAGCCCAGTACCAGCTTGTCGCCTTAAGCTAGGACCGCATTACCATATAACATCAGGTGGGATGAGTTCTCTTAGGTCTCTGAGGAATCTTGAAGTCCAATAGTCCAAAAACAACACAACTTCTGTAACACAAGTGCTTTAGCTACTTACCACAGAATCAGAGCAATGTATGTGATGTTGTCCAATATTTATTTATTATTTATTTATAAAAAAAAAAAGAAAAAAATATGAACCAATGATACTTATCATTATAATGCAATGCAAACAATGTTAGGTAACTAATACAAATATGTTTATTTGCGAATATTTATTTTATTAAAAAAATCTAGAATACAGTTCAACTGCGCATATCACCTTCACCTACATTATAAAGCTTCCAATTTTCAAAAACATCATCAGTCTTAAAATATTATACGAATAGTACTATCTTAAATACAGGAACATAGCATTCGACCTAACCACTGGATAATTGCAACAATTCTTACGTCAGTCACAAGAAATATGTTACAATATTTTATGACATTTGTCTTAATAAATTGTAAAGTGTTTATTAATGAAAAATATTTTTTTAATAAATAAATGATTAACAAATCTAAATATTAAAGTATATAGCTGCATGGAATGAAAGCTGAAAAGATATTTTAACATAAAATTATAATAAATGCTTTGCTCACCACTTAAAAAAACTTAAACCTATACAAACCCATCAAAATAAAATGATTAGATATTTTGAGCAAATGATTTAAAAACTTAATTTTTGGAATACAAAAATAAACTGTACGACATAATATTAGTCAGTGTATCAACATATATTTTTTTATAACACACAGGAGTGGTGTGTTAACAGTAGTTACACCAATTTAACGATTCATAAATGCTTTTGTAAAAATTAAATACATTATTCGATAACCAACTCTTAGGTTTGTAAAACTTTTGTATAAATGCATAAAAAAATTATAGCAGCCTCAAAATCTTATTACTACTTATGTAGAGTTAAAGTGTTAATTCCACCACCTTTCTTTATTAATATTATCAAGGTTTGAAGCTGCCAATTCAATTCCAATGAAATGTTACATTTTATGGCCTTATGCGTTTGTTGGGGCATATTAGTTTAACTGACAGACTCGATAGAATTATTGTTTTGTACCGTGTCATCAATCCTATTGTTGACACAGTACAAAACAATAAATATATGAACTGCAAAGCGTCTGGGATAGCGCAATACCGCGCAAGTGGATTTTTTCCGTAAGTTCTAATTTAGATTGAAATAATATAACAAATAAATAATAATAATCTTTATGTCAAATGCTAGATACGCGGTATTACTTTATGGGTAAACCCCCGCAAGCTCGGTGAAGATGAAAAGGGCATCTGCGGCCATCAACAACAGTCAGTTAGGAAAAAAAGCGGTATTACAGTATCAACAGCGAAATGTTTACCGTGACATGCCATTGACCGTACACAATCGGGTTATCTATTGAAGCACCTTGCAGGGTGGCACGAACCCTCCGAACTCCTTGCCGAGGAGGTCGGCGACGGCGAGGCACAACGCCTCGTTGCCTGGAGCCGCCACCACCTGGACTCCAAGAGGCAGGCCTTGCTCGTTCAAACCGAGAGGGACCTTCACAAGACCAAAGAAAAATTATAACAAATGGCGTATTTTCGACACTATTTCAATAATTTATCAATCTTCGCAGTGGGAAAATTTGGTTTTAAAATATCTTCATTCTTTAAAAAAAACACAAACAAACACAGTTTGTCTGCGGGATCACAGTAAAACAAACGACTTTTAAAAGTCTTTACATGCCTATTCATTAGATTAGTATGCTCTACGCGACTTAATTTTATCGAACTCTTTTGAAATGTCAAAATCGATAAGATTCAGTTCTTTACTGCTGATTGGCTGATAATACGAATTAGTTAAAGTAACAACCAATCTCCAGTATCGGCATTTTTATCGTGTTACGCGAGAAATTTTACTTTTCGTACAAAGTATACACAGGCTACGCATGATAGTCATGTCATATTTTGAGCTTATTGACATGAAATGGATTTCTGGTTTAATCGGGATTTAAAATCATATTTGCTATTCTAGCATGATGAATGGATTCAATGCATTCAGTAGTTTTTGCGCAATAGAGTAACACTTGTTCATACATCCATGCAAATTTTACGGTTTGTAAGTTTAGGTGGAAAAACGTTTTCCATATGAACTATGGAAATGGACCAAACATCCATACTATGCATACATATTGTTATTACATTTTTAAAATTTGTTGGACAATGCTTAGGATGTTCCACGCGAGTAATTTTTATCGCGTTGAAAACGGTGGAAAATTTGGAAAAAACGGGGACAGCATGCTTGCGAAGCCTCGGCGGACTTCTAGTATTATGCATCTTCCACACTACGCGCGTAGTTCCTCGGCAAACTCTAGCGAAGTCCAAAGTGTGACTCTACCTACACACTCGTTCAACTACACGACAACAGCCTCGAGCCCTTTGACTCGGCCGCAAACACCGACAACAAATGGAAGTCGCCCGAGGCGAGGCGAAGTTTGACGAGGCGAACCGAAGTGCTCTCTACACTATCGTATTCGTCTAACTTCGTTTTCGCGAGTATAGAAGAGGCATTAGTACTGAAAATGTGAGTCACCTGTGCGGAGGGGAACTTGATGGCATTGAAGACTCCCCAGTAGGCGAAGTTGAAGGCGCGCAGCAGCAGCGAGTAGTGGTACGGAGCCGGCATCGGCGCGCTCGGGAAGATCAGCACGCCCGACGTGCCCAGGGTGCTCTGCAGACCGAGGTGTAGCCATGAGTTCAATATATCAAAACGTAACTAACAACCGTTGTCGGCTAGTTAACCTATCGATATTAGTGATGCGACGAATATCAATTCAAAGTATCGATATCAGTGATGTGACGAATATCAATTTAAAGTATCGATATTAGTGATGAGACGAATATCTATTCAAAGTATCGATATTAGTGATGTGACGAATATCAATTTAAAGTGTCGATATTAGTGATGTGACGAATATCAATTCAAAGTATCGATATTAGTGATGTGACGAATATTAATTCAAAGTATCGATAGTAGTGATGTGACGAATATCAATTTAAAGTGTCGATATTAGTGATGTGACGAATATCTATTCAAAGTATCGATATTAGTGATGTGACGAATATCAATTTTTAGGCATTCGCGGATGGGGATGCGAATAACTGCCGCTGATATTCGAGAATGCGAATAGGTATTCACTTTTGAATATGTAGTCACAAATTTTGGTAAATTCGTAAAATCCGAAAAAGAAAAAAGGAAGCATTAAGTAGAACTGCATCATCTTCCCAAAAATGTATTAAATCAGAGATAAAACAGATGTCGCTTCAAGAATGTGTTGATAAAACGAAAGAGCAGGATAATAAATCTGTGAAGTTGGCAGTTGATAAATCAATCCATATTCGCATATTTTTTGCGAAGACGAAATATGCGAATATTCGTTACATCACTACTTAGTACCTACTATGCATTAAGATGCGCTAATTGGCTACTTGACAGTTTTTAAAAAAGTATTGTAAAATGTGCGCCCGTTCATTTTATATCCCAAGCAATTCGATTTATCTGGAAATAATCTAAATAACCAGAGAAAAATAAGATTTTGTGTAACACATTTAAAAAGCGCGCGAAAACGCCAAGTCACGTCACTGTAGCAATTATGACGTCAACGTCCTAGACAACTAACCGATACGCATAGGAACGACTTAATTAAGATAAACGGAAAATGTTTCAATAAATTCTTTATACGATTAGAGACACAATAATTCAATTTAATCGGTAAAATAATCATTGTTTCGCCACATTAAAATAAATAATTTTCGCCGACAGCTGTTATTTCCGAATTGCAATGGTGGTTTCCGTTTCGGTTCTTTTGTTCCACAGATAAAAAAAACTAAAATTATTACTTAACTAATAAGCTAACATATCTAACACTTTTCATATTTTATTGTTAACACTGTCAAGTAGCCAATTGTCTGCACTCACCCTCAAGTCTTCGGCCAGTTCCGCGGTGAGCTGGTCGCCCCACGCCTTGTCCACTTGTGGCAGGACCTGTTCGTCCAGGAGTTTTATGATGCCCGCCAGGGTGTACTGAGACACGCCTACCATCTGAAAAATGTGTCATGGGTCTGATGAAAGATCCAGGGAAAGTACTATCCTAAATACAAATTATTGTCCCCCGCGTCATAACGTACTGCATATCAACAAAAGCACTGTAAAGGCCTAATGTGTTATATAGTCTAATCCAGGAGTGGCCAACCGGTCGATCGCGAATGTTAGCCCACTCGATAGTGGTCAGGCAAAAAATATATATATTTTTTTATTTAAATTTATACACCGTTATTTTTTATTTACCATAAAAAATTTAATCACGTATGTAGACAAAAGTCTTAATTGTAAAAGTGCAAACCGATTTTTTTTTCGATTAAAAATGACAGAGTTATTACGCTTTGTTTTTTACTGAAATTGACAAAAAATGTGTGGACATCCGTCTTTTTACTCAATGAAACTATTGGCACGCAACATGTCAATGAAATACCTACGCACATCTTGTTTCACTATCGCAGGTTACTTCCTACTACCTTACTACCGTTCTCAAAGAAAAACAAATTAACATAGAATCGGAATAAGGTTGAGAATGCACTGACAACGCCCACTCAGCTGAGTTCCCCAAAAGGGCGCTTCCGCGCGTAAGCGTAATAATAATCAAATTAGTCAAAACACTTTCATTTTGTAATCTTACTCTCCGTTAATACTTTTTCTTGCTTAGGAAAGACACGTTACGTTTTGCAACACGTTACGTTACGTTTTAGTTATTAGGTATCTACTTATCTGTCGAAAATATCACGTTTTCATAACTAGGTAGCTACTAACCTACAATTGAAACGAATCTTGGCGTTGAGCTATTTATTGTGTGCATTACTTTTGTATTGTCCTAAAATCTACACAAAATCTACCTACACGGATTTTAATAATTGTTCAAAATGTTTACCTTCATTATCAATGCACAGGCGCGCCCTTTTATGTCAGTTTCCTTTTACAGAAATAAGGACATTTTGTTGTTGTCGCACTTGGTTAAAAGCGTCTAAAATTCACTGCTTTAACACTTCAACTGTGTTTGGTTCACTAACATAAACACTTCACTTAATCTCAATAAAAAAATTGACTCCAATCCGCGTAAACAGGCATTCATTCGAAAACGATACATTGGCGTTAGGATTGTTTAACAATAAATTACACAAAGCAATCCTTGGCGCTCGGTCCACGGACGTCAGCTGTTGTACTTTTTGGTAATAGTATAAGCCGGCAAGCCGTCCGAATGAATTATTTTCCAGGCGGAGTACTGAGCATATGCCAAACTGACGAGCGGCATCATTAGTGCTTCCTCGCGGGTCTTCGTACAAGTGTTGTGAGAGCGCCGGTCTTCCTCGTCCTTGAGCATGTCTACTCACGTAAAACGAACCGTGTGGCCTGGTCCACAAGAAATAATTCTCAGTCCAGTGATTAATTTCGCGCGCGCGTGTCATGTGACGTTAAGTAGGTCACGGTCAACGGTCAAGACGAAACTAGTAGGTTGCGCGGGCGCGGGGTTGAGGGGTTGCGCCCGAGCCGTGCCTCGCCCCCGCCGCGTCTCCCCCGCCACACACCCGCGTTATGAGTGTGTGTGCGTAAACAGGGAAACGATGCGATTATTCAATGAAAACGTAGTATTGATGCGCGCTAGTCGTAGTAAAATGATAGATTGCCTGCTATTTACTTATTTTAAAGAGATAAATTACTTAGTCCGTTTTTTTATTTATAAATACATAAATGTAATAAGTAACTGATACTGATACTGTGGTTAAAATTTTTCTGGTAATTAAAAAATATTCCTGTATATATATATATATATATATATTTTAATTGTTTCATTTAATTTAATTTTAATTTTTTTAATTTAAAAACTTTATTGCACAAAAAAAGTACAAAAGGTGGACTTAATGCTAGGAGCATTCTCTACCAGTCAACCGTTGGGTCATGCAGATAGTACGTTTATGGGTGCGGTAACAGTAAAAATGTGAATATGGACAACAACAAAATTAATAATCATAAATAGCAGAAAATTAGACACGAGAATAGAATATTCATACATAGGTTCATGATAAATAAATATAATTATATGCAAACAAGTGAATAAATAAAGCAAATAAATTGAGCAAACGAAATTTTATGTAGAGGGGGAGGAATAACATAATTCACGAACTTTTAATTTAAAAATTCCCTTAGTGAGGGATTGTCGAGTTTCGGTGGGCAGAGCGTTCCAAAGCCGGATGGCTTGCACAGTGAAAGACTTGGAGAAGAACTCAGTATGATGTCGAGGAATGCTTAAACTGAGATTGTCTGAGGAGCGAAGAGAACGGTCGTGAGAAAGACAGAGGTATTGAAATTTTCTTAAGATAGGACGGGGACAGTGGAGTGTTGAGAATATTGAATAACAGGCCAAGAATTCTAGTGTTTCTCCGTAATAAATTAAACTAGACCCCGCAACGTAATTACCAACCACTGCAGCATCATCTTGTATCATCGTTCAATCGCTGTTCCGTCACGGTATGAGTAACTACTAAGACTGGTCAATAAGAAATACATAATTGTGAAGGTACTAAACTATTATGTTTCTATTTCATTTCATTTCAAGCGGCGGAGTGGTAGCTTATGTTAGAGATATATGGAATGTACAAGTAAATGAGTCAAAATGCGAGGACTGCAACTGCTTAGAAATCAACTTTAGCACCGACTTTGTTGCCCTTGTAGTATATCGCTCCCCCTCGTTCCTGGACCCAAACAATTTTATATCATCCCTGGATGGCATACTGACTATCCATCATAGCAAAAAATACATCATACTTGCAGGTGACATCAATCTTGATTTGTGCGCTGACCCACTGAGCGAAAACTGCAGTAACTACGTGTCGTTGCTGACAGAACACCAGCTGCTGCCAGCTATTTCAAAACCAACCAGAGGAGACGCCTGTCTTGATCACATCTTCGTAAAAGACCTAAGGGGTGCTCTCGGCTTGGTTTGCGCTTCTGATTTAACGGATCACTACATTTGTCTTGTGGCACTATCAATACGAACACCAAAACAGACAACGACACGTTTCCGACTTAGAACCAACTATGACGGGGTCCGGGAAGATCTCAAAGAAGAAGCCTGGAATGTTGTCAACGATAGCCAAGATGCTAACGAAGCGGCTTCTATTTTCAATAATATGATGGCAAGAGCAATCAACAACAACTCAAAAGAAGTAGTAGTTAGCCGTTCCAAATTTATTCTAAAACCCTGGATCACACCTGGGCTTATAAAATGCCAGAAACATAGGGACCGCCTTCACCTAAAAGCCAGAAAACACCCGTCAAACTCTATTCTTCAAATAACTTACAAAAGGTACCGTAACTTTCTTCACGACCTATTGCGCAAACTAAAAACAGACTACGAAAATCAGATGCTAATCAACAACAAAAACAACCCCAAAAAACTCTGGCATACTATAAAAGATATCTGCAACTTAAATAAAATACGCGAACAGCCAGTAAGTTTATTAAAATCCAAAAATGACGAGGTTTCCTCTTTGAATCACTGCAACGAATATTTTGCAAGCGTTGGAAAAGTCTTAGCTAACAAAACCTTAGAGAAGCTTTCAACTACGCAGGAGTCCCTTGCAGCTGCAACTAAAGTACCAGCATCACTGCCAAACTCGTTTTTTATGACCCCAACAGATGAGGATGAAGTGAACAAACTTATTTGTGATCAAAAATTAGATAGCTCCCCCGGTATAGACAAATGCACGCCAACGCTCCTGAAACATATTAAAACAATTATACTTAAACCTCTAACACACATTTTTAACCTGAGCCTGTCTTCGGGTATCTTTCCCGATGTCTGGAAGATAGCAATAGTAACCCCTATACACAAAAATGGTGACAAAGGACAACCTTCCAACTATCGCCCAATCTCTCTTCTATCTTTGTTCTCCAAACTTCTGGAAAAGCTTGTAAACCGACGATTAGTTGCCTATTTAGAAAACAACTCTTTAATTCCAGATAGGCAATATGGTTTCAGGCGTGGCAAGTCTACGGAGGACGCGGTGCTATTGGTCTCAGATATCATCTCTTCTGCGTTGGATGGAAACAAATGCTGTGTCGGGATTTTCCTGGACCTGGCGAAGGCTTTCGACACGGTGTCGGTTCCAATCCTTGTAGAAAAATTAAACTGTCTCGGAATCCGAGGTGTAGCACTACAATGGTTTCATAGCTACTTGTCTAATCGAAAGCAATGTGTTCGGGTGGGCACTATCTTTAGCGACAAGTTACCGATTGACTTTGGTGTGCCACAGGGCAGCATTCTTGGTCCAACACTTTTCATCATATACATGAGCGACCTATTAGAATCGAATATAACTAATGCCGACACTATATGTTACGCAGATGACACAGTAATCATCTTTCAGGGATCAACGTGGGAAGAAACTTACACAGCAGCCGAAACAGGTCTAGTACAGGTGACGGAGTGGTTGAGAAGCAACCTTCTCACGTTGAATGTTGATAAGACTAAATACCTCGCATTCCATAAAACTCGTGCTTCCCAACCTCCTTCTACAGCCAACCTAAAATTTCATATATGTAAACCAAAAATTAAACCTAGTTATTCCTGCAACTGCCAATCCATAGACCGCGCTTTAAATATAAAATATCTAGGAGTAATTATCGACCAAAATCTGAATTTCAAGCGTCAAATATCTGATCTTGCCAGCAAAATAAGAAAAACAGGCTTCATTATTAAATCCCTAAGAAACTCAGGGCCTACTAGTACTCTCACCCTAGTCTACAAGGCAATCTGCCAATCCCTTCTTACATATTGCATAAAGGTGTGGGGTGGCACTGCTAAGACAACTATGATAGGACTAGAGAGAGCTCAAAGATCGGTATTGAAAATCATGCTGTGCAAGCCGTATAGGTACTCCACCGATCAACTTTACAGAGAGAGCAAGGTCCTACGAGTCAGGCAACTGTTCATAGCGAGAGGAGTATTTTTTACTCATAGCGTTGCTCTTTCTTTGCCGGACTATGCAAAGCTTTGCGCGCAACGAATTTACAAAATTCCTGCACCATCGGTGCGCACCACCTTTGCTAGACGTCAACCCCTATACCTTTTACCGCGCCTTTATAACACCGTATGTCGCAAAATCGACCTTAAGGAGCTCAAGAATCGCAAAGTAAGGAGAGTTGTGGAGGCTTGGCTTGGGGACCTAAACTATGATGAAACAGAAAACCTACTGAAAACTTGACTAGTGCCGCAATCATTCATACACACCCTCACCCACACACACACACACACACACACACGCACACACTTCACTTTCACTTTCTTTCAAATTTTATTTGTTTAGTTTTTAATTCAATTTATGTTTATTTTGTCATAATAGCTCATTGTTTTATATCACGCTCGAGCTGTGTTATTTAGTACAATATTTGGTAACCGTAGTCTGAACTCTGCGATACAAGCCATGCTTAGTGCAGGGTTCGCTAGTCTTAAGTTCATTGTAAAAGCATTTAACTGGCAAATAAATGATTTTATTATTATTATTATTATTATTATTTAAGATTCCAATAAGTATGTGCTTGGTAGATCGCGGATTTCGTTAGTAAACAGTAGATCTTAGGTCTAATCAAGTTTGATTGTAAATTTTATTGGATTACCAGGGGTGGCCAGTTGGCCACATGACATGTTACGAAGTTCTATTTGTACCTACCCCCGAAACTTTTATTTTGTTTTTTTATTGTGTGTGTAAAAATGTGTACGCTCGTCTGATCTGATACGATTGTAATTTTATTTTTTGTCTTATTTGTTTTCTCAGTAAGTGAATTCGTAATTCTTATGGGACATAAACGTCTTTAAACTTAATTATAACCATAATTAAACTAAAAAATAGGTAAAAAAACTTTTTAAGTTAAACGGTTTTATGTTAAACATACATTGCAATGTTTAAGATAAATGTACTAAAAACCAAAAAATAATAAAATAGATACAGTCGCGTCGTGTGAATTATAAACATATGCATAGACTAGACTAAAATAAACCCGTGGGGCACGTCAATTGTCTATATTGGATATATTGGATGGCAACCAGGACGATATGTACACACACTGCATCAATGAGTTATAACTTATAAAACAAAAGGTAATAGAAAAAGAAGAAAAGTAAAACATATTGACGTATCAGACCAAGGCCAAAGCGGCTATGGAGGTCGGATCACAGCAGGCGCTTACAACTACTTTTAGGTAGAGGTAGGGCGATTTATCGCTCGAACTGGAGCAGCCCTACTAGTGAAATACCTCCACCTTACAGGAGACCGCAGCTTAATAACAATCACTTCTGTGTTGTTGAGTTCCTGCGTGTGAGAAAGGTTTCCAGGGCTCCGGTGGGGTGCTACATTAGTGGCAGGGGTCAAGCCTTCAAGGTAAGGGCGACAAGTCCAGTAACAGATTTATTATGCTGTAAGGTGGGATGAGGTCAATCTTGAAGTGTAAAATAAAAAAAAAACATTTTACAGTTAAAAAAAAATTCTCGCGTACGCTACGCTCCTATCCTATGCGGGTTAGTCATAACTTTTAATAGTTAAACTCGCTAAACGTTGAGTGATTCAAGATTAAATAATTATAGGCTAATGCCCAATTAAAATAGGTATTTTACGATTCGTAAGGTGTCAAAAATTACATACTATCAGGTTTTGCACGAGTCGTTTATTCTAATTTCAAATTTGCTTTCCATAGCTGTCACCAGTCGTCCGTCGGTCGTTTTTAGCTTACGCCTCGTATAATTTATTACTGACCGTAACTAGAACGAATCGTTTTTCAAATATTGGAACCGGGCACGTGGGCATTTAGTGGTATCCTGGCGATTAATGAACGGCCTAGGCATCAAACTGGCTGGCGAATCATAATTATAATCAATTCATTTATTCATGTTGGTTACAAGTAACACTTATGCATCGTCAAAATGAATATAAACCAAAATTAAAGCTACAGCCAGTTCGGTACCTAATCCTACCGAGAAGAACCCGGCAAGAAACGCAGTAGTTATCCTAATCTTTACAATATTTTGGGCTAGAGAACTTAAAATATGGTGTGCGAGCGAGCAAATAATCATGTCCATATATGTTTATCATTAAAATATTCATCAAGTTTGTTGTACCTTTTTTTTCATTAAACATGATTTAACATAGACCTTAAATTTATGCATGGGTAAGTCAATAATACCTTGCGGTAACTTGTTGAATTTTTTTATACTTAATCCAACGAATGTTTTACTGGTTTTGCGGAGCCTATGATTTGAAATAGCGAGCTTATGTTCATTTCTATGTGTGTTAAAACTATGTATATCAGATTAACTAAATGGCTGCGACATATCTATCTATATCTACCTTCTTAGCCAGTTCAAGCAAGCCGTTGGCCTCTCCCTGGTTATTAGCAAGCAGCCGCGCGAAGTTGTCGCCCTCCTTGGTCATATTGTGGCGCCACAAACTGTACATGTAGTCAAAGCCGCGGTGGTAGTACTCTTTCGGAGCGGCGTCAGTGGAAGTGGCCACTTCTGACAACTTCTTTATCACTCTGGAACAGTAGTAGTCAAGTCAAATATTTATTTATAGGTTAAATATAACACTTTTGAAGCACCATAGAATACAAGTCAGGTCAGAAACTGAGTAGATTAGTTACAGTAGCTGTAGATCACTACATAGTATAAAACAAAGTCGCTTTTTCTGTCCCTATATCCCTTTGTACGCTTAAATCTTTTAAACTACGTAACGGATTTTGATGCGGTTTTTTTTGATAGATAGAGTGATTCCAGAGGAAGGTTTTTATGTGTAATAAGGAATAGAAAAGCCAATATTTCTAAGTATTTACATTACATCCGTGCGAAGCGAGTTTCATAGCGGTTTCTAACTTATTGATCTGATATTTAAGAAATTTTTATACGGTAGAGGGTAGTAAATGAAAACATATGTTTGAACAGTGTTAGAGCGTTGGACTCAAAATTCGTGGGTTCGAATCTCGCGGGTAAGTTTCGTAGTTCTAAACTTATCCGACAGAGGGCACTTACTACATATTACTTAGATTTAGACAGAATTTCGTGTCTACCAATTCGTGGTCTACCATAACTTGCAGTAAAGTCAGTGGAAGATCAGCATTTGTATAAATGAAGGTAACTCCGTCGACCGGCGAGTCAATACAAATTTGCTTTAAATATAATTAATTGATATATAACAATCTGGCACGCTAAGTTTTGTTATAAAAAATGTGATAAATGAAGAACCACTCGACCGATTTTGTGCACACTTCACGACCATCTACCAAATAATCCGAACAAAGCCTAAACATTTGATTTGGATAGGTGAGCCCGTTCTTGAGTTATAGAGAAGTGGTTATTTTTTAGTGGCTATCATTTTAATATTGATCTGTACCTAAAGGCGACAAAGAGCATGTTTTAATATGCATTTCACAACACTTTAGAAGAAGTTATTTACTTGGTCATCGCCTGCCTGAGGTCCTTAGTTATGGGGCTCACTCGCAAGTCCTTGGCCGTCTCCGTGAAGAAGTATTTCACGTTCTAAAACAAAAATAATATTTCAATAAAACAATACAAACAGCTCTTATATATACTAATATTAGTAAGCTAGACTTTATTTGTGTGAACGCGATAAACTTATCAATTACTGGTTCGAGTTGAACAAATATTTTTGTATTGGATAGCCAATTAATGAAAAGGATAGGCAAATAATTAAAAGTGTACAAGCAAGCTCATTCTGAAGCGAAACTTATGGTCACGTTAAGAACTCAAAGTTTACATTTCATCGGTCGTGACTGTACAATATATTTCGCTCAAACGTTAACAGTATATCCAGGTATATCTATAAATTTTGATTCGTTTTTTAATTAGATGGACTAAAATGAAGGCCGTCAGCGTATTTTTTTTTAATATTCCCAACCAAAGGGCAAAATGTTGTGTCAGTGACTAAAACAATATTAAAAATACATAAAATTAGCAATTAATACGTGAGAAATAATAAGATAAGCATCTCACGCTTATGGTCTCTTGATTGGGTCGGTATGGTCACCCATCCACCTCACCTTCAAATCGACGGCCTGGTCCAACTGTATGGTGGGCGCGACCAGCTTGGTGAGCGGCGCCAGGTCCGAGCAGTGCCGGGAGGCGAAGCCTATAGCTGCCATCGTGGTCGCGTCGTGTTCCCCGGTGCGGAGCGCCGATCCTGCAATATATAACGACATTAGTTGGTGAAGGGCTGGTCTTTGGAGGGGGTTTAATATAAATATTCAACATCACATTGCTTCGATTCTGTGGTAAGTAGCTTAAGCACTTGTGTTACATATAAGTTTTTTCTTTATATTACACATCAAGATTGACCTCATCCCACCTGATGTTATGCAGCATCCCCCAGGAGCTCTGGAAACCTTACTGATACGCAGGAATATAAAAACACAGAAGTGATTGTTATTAGGCTGTGGTCTTCTGTAAGGTCGAGGTATTTCACCAGTCGGGCTACTCCAGTTCGAGCGATAAATCGCTATGCCTTACCTCTCTTATTCTTATCAGTTCAAACAGGTTGTTGCTATAATTGGTTAAGGAGTTTCCTCAATCAGTTTTTGGCTTCATCATCAGACCGACTCCAGACTTTCATGAAATAGTAGTGCTTTGAAATAGATAATGAAGAAAGTAACAAACGGACTCGTTACCATAATGATTTTCGAAAGTTAACCCCAGTTTGTCTGGGACCCCATCTTCAGATCCTGGTTTCCTTAACATGGTACCACACTTGAAATATATCCTTTGCAATGAAAAAAAAAATTTTAGAAATCGGCTCATAAATGACGGAGTTATCCACGAACACACACACAAATATATATCTACGGTAAAAAAAAAAAAAGTAAATATTGTCTTTTAAAATGTTTTTCTGTCTGTTCTAGCTAATCTCTAAAATGGCAGGACCGATTTCGATGGGACTTTTATTGGCAGGCAGCTGATGTAATAATAAGTAACTCAGGCTACTTTTATTTAAGAAATAATATATCAAAATAGTGTATTCCACGCGAACGTCGCGTCGCGGGCACAGCTGTTTTTTTTTTTATTGCACTCCAAGATTGACCTCATCCCACCTGATGTTAAGTGGTAATGAGTTCCTAGCTTAAGGGCGAAAAGTATAGCATAGTACAACTGTTACTAGACTTGTCGCCCTTACCTTGAAGGCTTGACCCCTGCTACTAATGTAGCACCCCCCAAGAGCTCTGAAAACCTTACTCACACGCAGGAACACAACAACACCGGAGTGATTGTTATTTGGCTGCGGTCTTCTGTAAGGTGGAGGTATTTCACCAGTCGGGCTGCTCCAGTTCGAGCGATAAATCGCTTTGCCCTGCCTCTCTTAATTAAATAAAAGCGGTACCTTTCAAACTCGTCTGCCCAGGCGTGGGATTGAGTGCGAACAGGCCGCAGTAGAAGGCAGGCATGCGCGTAGACCCGCCTATATCCGAACCTGGAACCACAAAATAGGCCAGTCGATTTAAAATCGATTAATAAATTTTTTAGAGTAAAGCAATCGATTTCTTGGCTCGTTCTTGAACAGTTCACAGATTCGACGTATCAATCCACAACCCTCCCAAATCGGACTGATCGATTCAAACTTTAATGTGACCGTGTTTTTTTTCAATCCTCGATTTAATGAACAATCGATTCTAGTATGTTCGATTCGAATCGATTCAGAGATCGATTTTTTTACAGTGAATCGACAGGCCTAGATATATTTTCTTTTTTTTTTAGAAGCACAGTATATTGGCTCCTCCCAGCCTGATGGTAAGTAAGAGAGGAACCCACATCGCGATGACAACGGATTTGACACCGTAATATCCTATCCGTTAGCATCGCCATACTGGCCCGCAATGTTTCTTCACGCTCCATTAGCCGCAGCTTGATGTTAAATAGCCTAAAGCCTTAATCGATAAATACGCTATCCAACACATTTTAAAATTGGTTCGAACGAGATCTACTAAGTAGTTTTTTTTAATACATCATTAATTCAATTCAATTCATCTTTAATTTAAATCAACTCCAATATAAACGTTTACAGATACTATGTTAGTAGTAGCCTTAAAGTATAATAATGTAATAAAAATGTTTAACCAACTTCCTCAAGTTATTATCGAGTTACCTTTGTACACATTTCAGACATATGTCAAACTAAAAATAGGGTACTTACCCTATTGACATAGTTATGACTGAATATTCTGACTGAATATTTTTTATATTAGGGGATGTTCGGTCACTCTAATTTGTCTGACTGATTGAATATAACTCTTAAATAAATACTTCAATAACATATTAAAAATCAGACATGTAAAAATAAGTAAAGTTCATTTATTTTATGGGTAGCTTAAAAGCGTCTGACAAAAGCTCTGGGCCATCAAAAGTGTCTGACACTTATGATATTACTTTAAAATAATATGCTACATAATATACTTATTTCTAATCAGCCAAGTGAATTTAAGTTAACTAACTCTTATTTCTAGTTACCTTGCTCACCTGGTACCTGCCCAGGTGTCACTCGGCAAGTTTTCACAAGCGCTTAGGTATTAAAGGCACAAGAGACGCTACTGAAAACTTAAGGTTTCATTCGTGTGAAAATAAGTTATGTCTGATGGCTTTGTGATCTTACTCTATTACTTGCTGCTACGAAACCGTTGATGGGCGAGTCCAACTCGCACTTGGCCGGTTTTTTATTGTACGTACAGAGCGATATGGGGGAAGCGAAGGCAGCTGCGAGGGCGGCCTCCCCCCCACTGGAGCCGCCCGTGGTGCGGCCCGCGTGGTACGGGTTGTTCGTCTGTCCGTTCAGCATGTTGCGCGTCTCCTGCCTGAGAAACAATATAATAAGTAAACTAGCTGTGCCCGCTACTTCGTTCGCATGAACTACACACTTTCATGGTTGGTTTTATTCCAATAGATAGATAGATAGATACACGTTATTGCACATAAAATTTACATTAATTGGTTTTACAGACATATTTAAGTACAATATAGGCGGTATTATTGCTAGAAAGCAATCTCTTCCAGACCACATTTAGGTAGAGGAAATAGTAGACATCGAGAAACGGGTACAGCCGTGCAAAATGTTTGAGAAAAATACTAACAGAAAATATCAATAAATATATAAATAAATTTACATAAAGTATTTATGATTTAAACAAATAGAAATAAATAAATGAATTACCAACAATGCTTAGCATTATTTAAATACTTTGATAAAGGATACAAGTTCGGATTTAGTTAAGAGAAAGAAAGAAAGATTTTACTCTTGATTTGAAAATGGGAAGGGACTCAGATTCCCTGATAGGTAAAGGAAGGGAATTCCATAAGCCTATGGACTGGACAGTGAAAGATTGTGAGTAGTATTCAGAAGTATGAGTAGGAAAAGTGAGTAGAAGTTTACGGGAAGATCGCATACCATGCTCTTTGATGGGTTGCAAGAAATGGAATCGTTCTTTCAGATACGGAGGGGATAGAGAATTAAATAAAATATTATATAGAAGAGATAAAAGATGGAGGTCACGTCGTCGACGAATAGGAATCCAGTTAAGCTTAAAAATTAAAAAAATCGATTCATAAGAACCTGTGGTCTTCCTTTGGGGTATAAAAATAGGGTAGTATATTGTAGATTATAATTAGAGATGCAGCGGATAATCCGTTTGCTATTATCGGATATAGATTCAGCCGGATACCGAATAGTGATTCTGTTATGGTTAGTATACAAGAAACTAACAACATATTATCAACTAGCGGCCGCCCGCGACTTCGTCCGCGTGGATTTCGGTTTCCATACAAACTTTCACCCCCCTTTTCAACCCCGCACGCAACGGAAGCCCTCAAGGATGAATAATTTTCCCCGTTTTTTTTCTCATTTTCCATTATTTATTCGCACCTAATAGTTGCAGCGTGATGTTATATAGCCTAAAGCCTTCCTCGATAAATGGTCTATTCCACACAAAAATAAATTTCCAATTCAAACCAGTCGTTCCTGAGATTAGCGCGTTCAAACAAACAAACAAACTCTTCAGCTTTATAATATTAGTATAGATATACACCACTACACAACATACACATTAAACACAAAAAACTTATCCATTTAGAAAAATAGGCGGGCGCATTTACTACATACGAAATAGTTCCGCACAATGACTTAATAAAAATCGTTGCTTTGCTAGAAAACGGTCCGCGCGAACCTACATTACGTAACAGGTTTAAACCTGGACGACGCGCCCGCCGACAAACTAAAATTTAGGTATCGTTTGGCCGGCCGAATATTCGGCGGCCGGATATATATAATATTCAAGCCTTTGGATGTCCGAAGAGTCTTACCACTTGTTGACCTCCGGCACGTTGGTGACAGCGACGCAGATGGCTCCGGCCGCCTTGACCAGCCGCACGCACTCGGCGTCCTCGTGCGCACGCACGTGCGCGCGCGCCACCAGCCCCAGGGGGTGCAGCATCCCCCCCACGGCGTGACTCTCCTTAGCCGTGAACGGGACCCCTGCGGATAACAGGTTCATTATAAATAAGTACACACAAACACGCACACACTCACATACACTTTCTCTCACACAGATTCGTGAGCTGTGCTTTACGATCAGTGGCGGAAGAACTGCTTTTTTTATATATTGCACTTCAAGATTGACCTCATCCCACCTGATGTTGAGTGGTAATGAGGTCTTGGCTTTACAGTACAGCATAATAAATCTGTTACTGGACTTGTCGCCCTTACCTTGAAGGCTTG
Organism: Glyphodes pyloalis; assembly: GCA_037074685.1. Taxonomy (NCBI): domain Eukaryota; kingdom Metazoa; phylum Arthropoda; class Insecta; order Lepidoptera; family Crambidae; genus Glyphodes; species Glyphodes pyloalis. Next base: position 1,560,881 of record JAYKKO010000039.1, read on the forward strand.
ACCCCTGCTACTAATCTAGCACCCCCCAAGAGCTCTGGAAACCTTACTCACACACACACAGGAACACAAGACAGAAGTGGTTGTTATTTGGCTGCGGTCTTCTGTAAGGTGGAGGTATTTCACCAATCGGGGTGCTCCAGTTCGAGCGATAAATCGCTATGCCCTACCTCTCTTCTGAGGGAGAGGTGGGGTTCGGAGGTCACCTTTACAAGGCACAGTCCTCTACCCCTACGCCTACAGCGGAGTTCTTCTTAACCCCAGCAGGGTCGATAATATTAAAAAGCAATCCGAAACAACGACGGCACCACAACACCCAGTCCCGAGACGGGCTAAAGCGTGCTTTTACGATATTCCAAACTGTAGATAAGTCCGTAATTTGTAAATAAGTACCAACATTTTGCAAATACACCAGCGAGAAATGAACATAGTTAAGAATAGCAAGAAATTATTATTTATTCTTAGGTATATTGCGTCATCGAAGTCTTAATAATAGGGTCCCGTTTTTACCCTTTGGGTACGAATACCTAATAATGGAGTAATTTCTCCCGATTTCCCAACATTTCCCTTCACTGCTCTGCTCCTATTAATAGTAGCGTGATGAAAAGTATACAATAACCTGCCCAGGAGTATGAACAATAATCGTACCAAATTTCGTTAAAATCCGTCTAGTAGTTTTTGTTTCTATAGAGAACAAACAGACAGACATTAATTTTATTGATTGCATTTTTGGCATCAGTATCGATTACTAATTACTCCCCGATAGTTATTTTGGAAATATATTTAACTAGCTGTGCCCGCGACTTCGTTCGCGTGGACTACATACTTTCATGGTCGGTTTTACCCCTTTCTCCCCTAATATTCAAAACAAAAAATAGTCTATATTTTAATCCAAGTTTCGAGCTATATTTGTGCCAAATTTCATATCTTTAACTTCAAAATTAAACATTTTTCCATATAAACTTTCAAAGGTGTTATTACCCCTATCCCCCCCTTATTTTCTAATAAAAAGTAGCCTATGTCCGTTCTTAAGATTCAACGTATACCTATACCAAATTTCATCAAAATCGGTTGGTTGAGAGGTTTAAGCAGGAAAGCGTAACAGACAGAGTTACTTTCGCATTTATATTATAAGTAGGGATAGTAGGGATGTACAAAATTGACCTGTCTACAGATTATTATAAGTTTAAGCAGATTATTTATTATTAATAAATAAATAACACTTCTTAAAATTAAACAAAAGGCCTCGCAAACCACTTTTAAGTGGTTGTCTGCGAGTGTGAATCTCACGCTAGAAAACGAAACGATAACTTAATTTAAATGATGAAGATTTTTCCCTGCAGCGGTAGGTGTCTCTATAGGGCAGAGCATGTTTAAATTTATTCATTGGATTCGGACCTTTATTCAATGAAGTAAGGTTCAAATTATAGTGGACAGAGCCTCAAGCGTTAAAAGACTACATCCTTTATTGTAAGTTGCTTCCAGACGGTTCTGTGTCTGACGCTTTTTAAAATTACAAACAATTTTTTAATGAATTCTGCATTTCGTTTCATTTGCATTTAACCCGACGATGACGAGGTAACCTGTGGTACAGAGGACAACATCAATGTCTATAAATAATATGTATTATAGACATATATAATACCTAGTAAAACTGAGCTAAGCAAAGAACATCAGTAGCTGTTTTTTGTGGATCCATTCCGTAAATTTTAAAGAAAAGAAAAAGTTTCACTTAAAAAGAACCCACACAGAAATGTTCGCAGTATATATACTACGAAGTAATTCTAAAATAAAAACTGTATTTATGTTGCACGGCCGTACCCATTTCTCGCCATCTACTATTTCCTCTGCCTTGGGGTTGTCTGGAAGAGATCGCTTTCTAGCGATAAGACCGCCTAAATTGTACTATATTTTTTCTGTGAAACCTATTTCTGTAAAGATTTTGTGCAATAAAGTATATGTATCTATCTATCTATCTATATACTAATGCGCAGTTCCAATATTTTACGATTCGTAATGTATCAAAAATCCGTTTTTCTCCAACTTACTACGAGTCGTTAGTTCTAATTGTTAAGTTTAATTTCCATATCAGCTGTCTCCAGTCGTCTGTCGGTCGTTTTAACTTACGCCTCGTTTAATATTTTTTTTTATACACTTCAAGTTTGACCTCATCCCACCTGATGTTAAGTGGTAATGAGGTCCTTTTTTTTTTTTTTTTTTTTTTTTTAAGGGGGAGAAAATGCATTTCCGCACCATATCGCTGTCGTGGGGACGGCAGCAACGTGTGTGGGACTCCCCCGCCCAGAAGGGGCGGGGACTACCCTAACTAACAACTCCCCCCACCTTCTCATCGCCTATTGACGGCGCTATGGGATACCGGGCGACCCATAACTGCCACAGCGCCGTCGGCGGAATTGCTGTCCCTACGGGGCGGCGTCACCAGGTCCCCCCTGGGTGGTTGGGGGACTGGCGGGAACGGCCGAAGGTGCTAAGCCGTTCCCGCGCATCTGCGGAAGACCGTGCAAGGCCGGCCGGGGTGTCCCCACACCCGCGGTCGGCTAGTCCCCGCTAGCAAGCGCAAGGGCGTCGAAGTGACGCCTCGCGCGCAGTCTCCGGCGTCTTCGGTGTGGTGGGGCGAGGGGGTCGTCCTCTCGCTCCCTCTCCGATGTCTCCTTGTGCAAGACTATTCGCTCGCTGTAGGCGGCAACTGCCGCCCAGGCCTCCTCGCTCCCAAGCATGGCCGCAACAATGCTTGGGAGCGAGAAATCCCCCCCAACAACGGCGGCCAACTCGGCCCGCTCATTGGCCCAGGCTGGACATGCACCCAGTGTGTGGTCCGCTGTGTCTGCCGCCGCGCCGCAGGCGTGGCACGACGGCGACTCTTCTCGCCCGATTTGGTGCAGGTACTGACCGAAGCATCCATGTCCGGTAAGGACCTGCACCAATCTGAAAGTCAGGAACCCGTGGCCCCGGTTCAGCCACTCCTGCAATACCGGGCCAACGGCGTCTATTACTCGCCCCCTGGGTCGTAGTGTTTCAAGACCCGTCTTCCACCGCCGGACCATCTTTGCTTGCTCCTCGCGCCGGATCGCTGCCACCTCAGTTGGGGAGGGACGCTCTCCCCGCGCCCTTCTCTCCGCTGACTTCCAGTACACCTGGGCCTGCACCCCTGCGTCAAGGGCCCAAGGTGGTGTGCCGGCTAAAACGCAGGCCGCGTCGAAGCCCACCGTGCGGTAGGATTGGGCCACGCGTTGGGCAATAGCCCTTTGTGGTCTCCGCAGGTGGGCTGTATTCGCTCGCCGGAAAAGGGCATCCGCCCAGATGGGTGCGCCGTAGAGGGCCATGCTCCTAAGAATGCCGGCGTAGAGTCGCCGGCATTTGGCCCTTGGTCCTCCCAAGTTGGGGAGAAGGCGTCCGAACGCCCCCGCTGCTCCGATGAGGCGCTGGGACAACCCCTTGAGGTGGGGCTCGAAAGACCAGCGCGAGTCTAATACTAGGCCCAGATATTTCATCTGGGCCCCTACCCTGACGGTCACTCCTCCGACGACGATGTTAGCGTTCGGAGGAGGACGGCGCTGCCGAGGCCCGTAGAGGTAAATGGCCTCGGTCTTTTCGAGCGCTACACGCAGCCCCAGACGACTGATGCGCTCCGCCACCCGTGTGCCACCGGTGGTTGCACGGCGCGCGGCCTCATCATAGGTCCTCCCCCGGGCGGTGACTAGGGTGTCATCTGCATAGCAGATGACGCTCATGCCCGAAAGGAGGACACCCCGCAGGACCCAATCAAAGCCGATGTTCCACAGGAGGGGCCCCAAGACAGACCCCTGCGGAACACCGGACTCGACATCCGCACGCCGAAGCAAGCCGCCCTTCCTCACGTAGACGAGCTTTCTGCCGGACAAGTAGTTGCTGAGGAGTCGCCGGAGATATTGGGGCACCCGATGGTAGTTTAGGGCCGCCAGGATTGTGGAGTGGGGGATCGAGTTGAACGCGTTGGCTATGTCCAACGACACAGCCAATACTCCCTCCCCCGCGTCCCAGGCTTCGTCAACTGTTCCCTGGAGGCGCGCCAGCGCGTCGATTGTGGAGCGCCCTACCCGGAAGCCGAACTGATTGTCCGACAAGTTCGGCCCCTGCTCCCTAAGGTGGTGGTTTAACCTCGCCGCTATGACCCTCTCCAATAGTTTACCGACCTCGTCCAGAAGGACGATGGGTCGGTAGGCAAGAGGGCTGTCTTCCGGGCGCCCCTCTTTCTTTAAAAGGACCAGTTGCCCCACTTTCCATGTGTCCGGGAACCTTCCAGCCTCAAGGCACGATTGAAAGAGGTCCCGGAACCTGATCTCCATCTCGGCTAAAGCCAGGGCAACAACTTTGGCGGGAACTCCGTCGGGGCCCGGCGCCGTCTTTTTTGTACGGAGGTGGAGCGCAGCCGTGCCAAATTCCTGCTCCGTTAGCCGTGGGACTTCTTCTTCCGCGTCAGGGTTCGCCGCGGGGGGCGGATTCATAGCTGGAGGGGTGAAGTGGGGCTCAGCCGGGAAGAGAGCCCGGACCACCCCATCCAGCAAGGCGGGCTCCATTGACTCAGCCAGGGGGGGACCGATGGGGCGCAGCTGGTTTCGCGCAGCCCGATACGGCCTCCCCCATGGATCGGCGTTGAGTCCGTCGAGCATTTCTGCCAGCGCTCTATCTTTGGCAGCGCCTATTTCCGCCTTTAAAGCCTTCTTGGCGTCACCATATGCGGCGTACAGGCGGGCTTCCGCCTCCGCGTCCCTCCTTCTGCGTCGACGGCTCCGTTGGTACGCTCTTCGGGCTGCGGTGCAGGTCGCCCGTAGCTCAGCTATTTCCGTCGTCCACCAATAAACGGCGCGGCGGGGAGGCGGGCGGCGAGACCGAGGCATGGACGCATTACACACCTCGGTCAGAGCGTTCCTAATCTGGGAAGCTCTTTCGTCGACGCTCAGATGACTAGAAGGAGGTGCGAACCACTCCTGGACGAAAGCGGCCTCCCTGGCTACCTCCCTATCCAGACGGGTTAAGGCCCACCTGGGAAATGGCGATTCATCCGACCTGGGCGCTCCAGCGTTGCTTTGAGGGGGGGAGAGCTCCCACCGGATGTAGCGGTGGTCCGAAAGAGTCTCCCCCAACTCGACGCGCCAGTTTCGTACACGTGCGGCTAGAGCAGGGGTGGCGAAAGTTAGATCCACCACTGACCCTCCCTGCTGTCGCACGCACGTGTGAGTAGAGCCCACGTTAAGAAGGGCCAATCCGGAGGCGGCTGCCCAGTTCTCGACAAGCGGCCCGCGGACATTCCCTCTGTTGGCCGGGTTTCCCCAGGCCGACGACTTGGCATTAAGATCGCCGGCCAGCAGGACCTGTCGGACGCGTGATAACCGGCCTATTACGGCCCCTAGGACGCCAAGGAAGGAGTCGAATTCCCGTAGGGGACGATTGGGGGAGAAGTATACACCCACCAGGGTAATCTCCCCCCACGCGGCGGCCACGTATCCTGGACCCCTCTCCAGAAGCGATAGAGGGGGAGACTCTGAGGCCGGGCGTCGTCCAATGGCTACCAAGCCGTCTCGGTCTCCTACCCAATTATTGGGCACCGAGTACGGCTCGGCGACGATCGCCACATCCATCAACCATTGTGCCATGGCCTGGTGCAGCATGTCCTGGGCCGAGCGACAATGGTTGATGTTCGCCTGGATAACGTTGCGATGTCCGGTGTCTGGCATTGTTATTCGGACATCGCTCCGTCTGTCGTTGCGGCCGGGGCTGCAGCTGCGGCTTTAGCAGGCGGGGTCCGCGCCTGTATTTTGCCCTTCTTGGGGGGGGGACGACAATTTCTCCCCCTCATTACGTGGTCCGCCGGACGTCCACTTTCTGCGCAGACTGCACAGTGCGGTTTTGCGCTGCACGTGGCCGCCTTGTGGCCCTCCTTACCGCACCGGAAACAAAGCTCTGTCCTCACGATTTTTGAGGGACAGAGCGCGCTTGTGTGGCCGAGCCCGAGGCACCGATAGCAGCGCAGGGGCTGCTCTTCCAAAGCCCGTATCGCCGCGGAGCTGAATCCCAGCCTAATGCGGCCCTTCTCCAGCAGGACTTTGGCTGCTGCGACCGGGCACTGCAGGCGAACGGCGCCCGCGCCTCCTCTTCCGGTGCGGATTTCCCCAGCCCTGACCATTTCCACCGGACACCCACCGATCGTTGCCACCTTCTCTATGACCTCGGCCTTGGACACTGTGTCGTCCAGGTCGAGGATCATTATCCCAACACACTTTTGGGGCCGAGTGATTATGGCCGCCTCCGATATCGCCTCCTTCATCTTGGAGGCGAATAGGTCTGCCTGCTTTACATTTTCCGCCCCTGCGAAGTCGAACTTGGCGGCTCCTGTTGCAGTCCGGCGGAAACGTGGTGCCTCTAACTCGGAGACATCCATCAGTCCTCGAGCCCTCTCGAGGACGTCCCTGTACGTTTGACCCCTTTCGACGGCTTCAGGGGTCAACTTTACCACGACCGCAGCCGTTTTAGGCAGGATTAGCCTTTTCTTGGCCGCTGCGGTCTTCGTTTTCTTCTTCTGTTGGGCTGTGGTGAGCAGGGTCTTAGCTTTTCCCCCCTTAGTCGTCGTTTGGGGCACAGGGACCTGCGGATTTTGGGGCTGCGTTTTTCTCCCCTTTCTTCCCCTCTTGACGACGAGGTTCCAGCCTTCATTGGCCGGAGTCGTCGATGGGAGGAGAAGGTCCTCCTCGACTGCCGGGGCCGGTCGTGTAGTGGCGGCGACGACTGCTTCCGTTGCGGTAGGGGCAACGACTTTCGATGAGCCAGGTGTGGGGCCGGGCTTCTTCACTTTCTTGGCCCTTTGCGGCAAGGGCGGAGCGGGGGCTCTGAAAATCTCCTCAATACGTTCGTCCGCGGCGAGGGGAGGTCGGAGACGTTCTTCTTTAGGAAGTCTGTTCTCAATGTTCGCCATGCATGTACGGACGAACGATCTCTCCTGTATGAGAAGTCTCTGTATTATGGCCTCGAACTCCGAAGGGAGGCCACAATTTTGGGTGGGGGCTGGGTCTGTGATATTTTCGACCGACGCCGTTTCCGTCTCCATCTGCGTTTGGGGCTGGGCCTTGCTGCCGCCACCCGCACCTGCGACCACCGTTCTGAGATCTGCCACTTCCCGCCTGTACTCATCGAGTTGGCTCTGCATGCGAGCAATCGTCGCATGCAGTCGTTCGGTCTCTTCAGAGATGGAGCGCTTGACCAACTCTTCTACGCCCGCCTTGGCATGGATGGCCCGCTCCTTGAACCCTTTTTGTATGGTTCCCTTCAAATTCGAGGACTTCACCGCCATCTCAATTATTTTGGAAAGGTCCTCCTCCACCGACTTGCGGATCTCGGGGACGGTGAGGTCCTCAAACTTGTTGTCCAGTCCGACGCCGTACCCTGCCTTGACCTTCGCCATTCTGGTCAGGCGTTCTCTCGTTACGAGCTCCTGCTCGACTTCTAATTGAAGGGCTTCGCGCTTCTCGGCATTTAGCCGCTTCTGCGCCTCTGCCCTTCCGACGTATTCCCCGGTGGTCGCGGGGCGCCCACGGCCGCGTCCGCGTCGCGATTTCCCTGTCTTCTGCGCCTTGGTTTGGGGGTCTGACTCGGCGCCCTCCTCTTGACGGGTCCGCTTTGTCCCTGACGTCCGCATGCATTGCAGACGCAGTGACCTCGTGGACACAAAGCTATCGTCGGACACGTTCGTGAGTGTGTCCGACTCCCCGTCCGATAAGTCTATGATGGCTTCGTCGGCGCCATCCGTCCTGATGCTGCTCGCAGACGAGAAGCGACTCGACACCACAACCGCCTCGCGTGGTTTTGCGGGATCCAATTTCTTGCCACGTCGTAAAGTATTGACGCGTGCCATCGGGGCACCCGTCTCTACCGCCAGTACACCAGTATCCGAATCGCCAGAGTTTCGTAGTCCGTGTAGAATAGCCGAGTCGTTTTTAACGTTGACCGACGCCGAGGCGCCGGCCCCCGAGGCTTCAGGTGCCCCCCCCAGAGTACGGTGGGGCGTGGATGCTGACCGCGAAGGAGCAGCACCGAGGGATTCTCCCCCGGCGGAGCCGGAGGTACCCTCCTGGGGTAATGTACCTTTTTCTCTCGAAGCCATTTTGGTGGGTTTTTGCTCATTTCCGGGTGAGCTCCCCCCTACTGTCGCCACGTGCGACACCATGCCGAAGTCAATGTCGGTGACACGCTCCTTCAGGGAACGTGCCGCCGCCGCCGGTTTGACAGAAACCAGATCGCCAGAAAATCGGTGTCCAAAAACGGTTGCCGGGTCGTCGTTCACGTCGACTAGCGCCGAAACGCCAGCCTCCGAGGCCTGAGTTGCCCCCCCCAGAATACGGTGGGGCTTGGACGCCACTCCAGAGGGAGCGACGCCGAGGGATTCTCCTCTGGTGGAACCAGAGGTACCCTCCTGGGGTAACGAAGTCTTCTTACTCGAGGCCATGTTCTTCATTTGCTCGTTTACGGGCGAGCTCCCCCCCGATTGACGCCTCGTCCTCCACTGCTCTTCTCAAAGTGAGAATAGCAGGGAGAGCGGTATTCCCCACCCACTCCCCATTCCCCATTCCCCAACCCACCTACCCCAACCCCCCCAGTGCGTTTGGTCCGCGGGAGCTAATCTCCGACCCCCGGCCGCCGCCCGCAGGGCATCCCTGTAAGCGGGAATACTCTCCGGACGGCAGCCGACGGCTTCCCCTATCCGCCACGTGGGGGACGCGCCAGGTAGGGGTATCACCTCCCCCCCTGGAAGTGGTAATGAGGTCCTAGCTTAAGGGCGACAAGTACAAGATAATAAATCTATTACTGGGCTTGTCGCCCTTACCTCGAAGGCTTGACCCCTGCTACTAATGTAACATCCCCCAAGAGTTCTTGAAACCTTACTCACACGCAGAAACACAACAACACCGAAGTGATTGTTATTTGGCTGCGGTCTTCTGTAAGGTGGAGGTATTTCACCAGTCGGGCTGCTCCCGTTCGAGCGATAAATCGCTATGCCCTACCTCTCTTATACCTACAAATGTTTAGAATTCAATCATCACGACATATTACGGCGTAAACAAAAAAATATAAAAAGTAAAAAAAAACGCTCTCTTTAATGTGATTCGGTGTAAATATAAGTAACTAGCTGTGCCCGCGACTTCGTTCGCGTGGACTACATCATTTCATAGTCGGTTTTACCCCTTTCTCCCCTAATATTCGAAACAAAAAGTAGTCTATATTTTAATCCAAGTTTCGAGCTATATTTGTGCTAAATTTCATATCTCTAACTTCAAAAATTAAAATTTTTCCATGTAAACTTTCAAAGGTAGTATTACCCCCATCCCCCCCTTATTTTCTAATAAAAAGTAGCCTATGTCCGTTCTTGAGGTTCAACGTATACCTATACCAAATTTCATCAAAATCGGTTGGGAGGTTTAAGCAGGAAAGCGTAACAGACAGACAGACAGAGTTACTTTCGCATTTATAATATTAGTAGGGAAGTAGGGATTCCAGCGACTATATTATTATGAGATGTGAACGGTTATTTTTTTAGAGTCGGTGTTTTGTATTTAAATTGCAGGAGGTATTTACCATATGCTACAAATATTTATTGCATTGAATCATTAAATTTATTCAATCGATAATTCGAAACGTATTTTAAAACTGTGATAAAAATAAATCAGGAATAAAACTGGTTACATTTACTTATTTCAGTTCAAAATTCACACAAATGTAAAAATATTTAAGTTCTTTATTGAAAACAAAATTTGCCAATACAACTTTCGATTCTTTTTTTTAGCAAAGATACTTCTGACAAGTGTTTGTTGATTTTTTATTTTTATAGTAGGTACTTTACGCCGTACTAGCGAACTATAAACATTAGAAACAGATTTTTTTTACTCCCCTTGCGGCGCGTTATATGTTTATAACTACATACTTATCGGGCTTAAGTGTTTGTTTACTAAATCATTACCTGGTTGTGTCTCATTTTAACAGACAAAATATTATTCAGCATATAACATATAGTCTTCCCAAAAAATTGCACCAGCGAAATTATAAATAAAGTCATATACATTTCGTAATTTTATACCACGATGAGGATAAAATGGTGCTAACAATGGAATTTATGACATCAGTAAAATGTTAATAATAAAAGAGCACTAAGAGAAATTAAAAATGATATAATCATTTGATTTACTACCACATTTAGCATATTACAGGGGCAATTAAATGTTAATTATTTTAAATTTATCCAACACATATTACGTAGGTATTCTCGATCAGTCTGTATTCTGTATGGTCACTTAAATATGTAAAATGTGACTCATATTTCACTTATTCTTTCCCCATCCCTTTTTTTTTTACCTGACTTTCGATGATGGCTGCGAAGCCTTATCATCTTTACCGAGCTTTCGGGGGAGCGCAGATGGCTCTCACCCCATCCCTTAGTATTTGCAGAGACCCCAATGCCCTTTATCTAGCTGTAACGCAGAAATCCTACTATTCTACTATATTTATATAAACACAAATATTTGTAAGAAATATATAGACGTCTGGATAAATAAATAAATAAATGAATGTTAGACAACATCACATACATTGCTCCGATTTTGTGGTAAGTAGCTAAAGCACTTGTGTTACAGAAATCAGAAACAACGACAGTACCACAACACCCAGACCCGAGACAATACAGAAAAGTTCGTTTCCCATATTGACCCGACCGGGGTTCGAACCCGGAACCTCAGAGATGGCGCGACGCCAAAGTCCGGCCGCTCGCCTCTCGGCCACGGAGGTAATTACTCTTTCCTGCTTTCTAAAATGCGTAATACGTCGAATTTAATAAATATTAAACTTCGTAAGCTAATCGGCAGGTGCAATACTATTTTTTTTTAAATTTGGTTATTTGTTAAGAACGCGATAAAATTACTCCCATGGTGCATGTAAAACGGTTATGTGGCACGCTTGTGTCACGGTCATAAATACCAAGGAATATCGTATACATTATGTGTTTATAATAAATGCGCCAGACAATCACACCAATCACCTGGTCTCAAACGAAGGTTTTCCCCTGTACTATGAGTACCAGACGACGGATACTAACTGGGAGCGTCATCCCAGTATTATGTGTTTATGATTTGTGACTGTCATTGCACGCTGGTGAATTCAAATCAGCATAATTATAGTGAAATTACAAAAATCATTGGATTGTATTTCCCTGATTATATTTGGGTATTTACTTTTCCAGTTCCCCGGTTCCATATACAATAAAGGTATGTATATTAAATGTCATATCTGAATGTTTGCTTACCTAAAAATGGTTTATCCTTGAAGTAGTCTTGAGGTAGACCTTCTGCTATCTTCTTATCAATTTCTTTTGCTTCCTTTAGTGCGTCTTCGAATCTTTCGTCGACTACTGCATTAAGGACTGGATTTACCTAGAAATAGATTCAAATACTGATTATAGATGTGGAAGCAGAAAATGGTACATTGTTTTGTTAGATTAACCTTCGTAATTAAGTAGGAAACCAAAACAAATTTATTATAAGGAAATTCCCAATCTTGTTTATTTAGGTATATCAATTAAAAAAATATATTCATTTTGATAACTACCAATTAAAAAAAAAACATACCTGTTTAATCCGTTCAATACAAGCTTGCACCAGCTGTTGTGATGTTAACTCTTTATTTCTGATCTTCGCTGCCAGTGCTACAGCACTCTCGGTAAGAATGGCATGCTTCTTCTCCAAATCAGGCAACGCCTGCTTCCGGCCCTCGAAGAAGAATCCGAAGACTAGGTCCAAAACTATATCAAGATAGGTCCGGAACAACAGGAATGCATGTTTCAATATGTTGGACGCCATGCCGTAGAAGATTTTACGTGTTTTGCTGTTGCGGTGCTGGAAAATACATCACTAGTGTTTTATATGTTATACATTGCGTTATTATGTGATAATTATCCATCTATATTCAATTCAATTCATTTCATTTATTCATGTTGGTTACAAGTAACACTTATGCATCGTCAAAAAGAATATAAACCAAAATTGAAGCTACAGCCGGTTTGGAACCTAATCCTACCGAGAAGAACCTGGCAAGAAACTCAGTAGTTATCCTAATCTTTACAATATTTTGAGCTAGAGAACTAAAAAATATGGTATGCGTGCTCGCAAATAATAAATAAATAAAAATTAATAATAATTTATTTTATTATTTATTATTAAGCGAGCAAATAATCATGTCCATATATGTTTATTAAAATTTCTACTTTTTTCATTAAACATGATTTAACATAGACCTTAAATTTATGCATGGGTAAGTCAATAATACCTTGCGGTAACTTGTTGAATATTATTATACTTAATCCAACGAATGTTTTACTGGTTTTGCGGAGCCTATGGTTTGAAATAGCGAGCTTATGTTATTTCTTGTGTTAAAACTATGTATATCAGATTTCTTATAGAATAAATTAATATATTTATACAATTTTGTTGAAATGCATACAGTAGTTGTATTATCAAACATCCATCCAACCATCCTCGGTGATAGTGCAATACCGCATTTGCCATAAATATTAATTTTGATTGTTATTTCATATTATTTCAATCCAAATTAAACCTCGCGAAAAAAATTACTTACGCGGTATTGCACTATCACAGACGATTTAAACTTTTACTTTCTTAATAAACATCTTTTATTGCTATTGTACTTTTTTATTATGGATACTAGGTGTTTTCTAGGTTTATTTAAGATTAATAGGTTTCAATTTAAAGTTTACGATGTGACGTAATAAAATGGTTTCACTAGTCATAGAGTACTCGGGATATATAACGAGACTGTGATTCCATACTATTTTATCTCATAGTCATTCTAAAATGAACCTCATGGTAAAGTCATAAAAGTTCAAACATTTACATTTTATTGCTTGCAACTGTACTATACCTATTTAGATGCACTTAATCAGAATGTAACACCAGTTAAAAAATTGCACTTTGTCAATACTACATGGGTTGAATATATAATGTAGCTTCATTTGCATTATATAGAGACTATTCAACGAAAAAAGAGAATTAAAAAAAGAGTCTAACCAAGAATGAAGACGCTGATGGCTGTGACACAGTTAATACTAGTACAGTCGTCAACGCTAATTATTACTTAAGAACTTTGATGTATTGCAATTTTAGCTTATGTAACATTGTAACTTGAAGTGACCAATAAACTATTATTATTATTTTTTTTTTATCTTTTTTGTTCTCCCATTTTGGGGTTATTTTCATCTTCACGGGCTTTTGGCCAAGCAAAATGAGGGAAGGGTTGGCAAATGGGCTAGGTACTTAGATATATCTGAATCTAACTGTAAAAGTTTTCGAACAATTCTGCATGTGTTAAGGATGGCTGCTTTCTGTAAGGTAACATAAGTGTATTCATGTAACTTTAAGATGTTAAGGCTATGTGTGAGTTGTTTTGAGATGACTCCAGTGGTAGACACTACAATAGGCACAATAGTTACTTGATTCATGTTCCACACTCTTTTTATTTGATCCTGTAATTCAGTGTATTTCCTGATCTTTTGTATTTTATTATTATTCATAAGTATAACTAATGTAATCTATGTGAATAAAAAAGATTTACTTTGACTTTAATAAGATCATAATTTTATAACATAATAATTACTTGAAACCCTTATAACATATTGCCACATTAAAATAAGGTGAAATGGAAGAATAGGAAAAAAACACAATAACAACAAATTTTATTATAGATTTTCTATAAACGGTGACATCATTGGCAGTATTGATTTAGTACTTACTAGTTTTGATTTCTGTGGTTTATTCTCAAGGTCCAAAGTGCTAAGAGTCAAGTTGTGTTAACAAAAATAATTTGATTTAATTTTCTTTAACTAAAGCTGCCTGTTTTTAGTTCCTTTCTTAAGTACATTTAAGAACCTTTTTGAGCTTTAGATGGATCCAATATTAAAGTATTGAGTAATGGTATAATTAGAAATTATAAGCAAATTGCAGCAAAACATTAGTTATCCTTCAAAATGTCTATTGTGCACATAGGTATTGTACATTTAAATAAATTGTAAATATTACTGAAGTTTGACTTAATGTTCTAAACAGTGAATTAAAAATTGTCAAGTACTTGAGTGATGCACACCACAGGCTGCTCTTTTGAACATTCTCGAGGTCTTGGATTTTACAAAGTCAAAGTCAATATTTTTTTTTCACATAGATTACATTAGTAATACTTATGAATAGTCTCTATATAAAGCAAATGAAGCTACAATCCTTGGTATGTACTCTTTGAGATTATAAATCTTGGTGATTTCAACCAAAACCTAATCTGTTGCTACCTGCATTCTGACCTAACGCTAATAATATACGAAAATTAATGTATATATCTTACCAGAGAATTATCAGCTTTGGGTATATGAGATGTGCACATAGCTCTGGAAGCCAAAACAAAAAAGAATCACTTCATAGTCTCTAAATCCAAAACAATGAAAAAAAAGACTGATTACCAATTACATATTCGCTTTGCTACACGAGTTTTAAAGCAAAACTGTTAACAGAATAAATTAATAATTTAGTGAATAGGTATGTAAGTTTGAATTGCGAATGTACGTAATAATATGAATTTAAATTCCAAGTTCATGAACACAATTTACATCTTTTGACAAACTTACAGTTAAGGAGTAAGTTCATGGCTCACTTGGATTAATTCATAAAAATATGATTCCTCTATCTTCGTATTTAACTTTAAATTAAAACTAAAGCAGCAACGACGAATCCACAAATACAAATACCTGCACGCACAACTCGCTCAAGAAAGTTTGTTGACTTGAAGTTTGAGTTTCAGACGAAGGCACAATGATGACAGTGTCAAAATTTGACATTAGATCGGACGCGAACGTCACACACGGTCGTTGACCTTTTTATGATTTTTATGCTTTCGTTCCAGTCAAGCTATTCACATACAAGTTCATTCCAATGTTTCGCCAAGATTCAGAGGCGTAATATAGAGGAGGGCAAAGTAGATGGCACCTCGGAATGTCCATGGAATTTGCCAAGGGCCCCGATGCCCCGAACGGTTCTGCTCGTGGATAGATTTCTGTTGTAGGACAAAAAAACTTCGTTCGCTCAATTTTTGCTCCCTGCTAGCTCCGAAAATCACAGATTATTTATTATTATCGAACACATCTTCATGCAACGCGTGACACGTTAAATCACATGACACAACCCATACTCAAGACCGCGGTAAAGGATTACGTGGTATCTCCCGTCCCAGCCGAATCTCCGCCGCTTATAGCCAATGCGCTCATAGATTATACCTTTGGGGACTGGTCTGCTCCAGCTTACCTCTCGAAAGTAAATACTTACTTGAGTACTTAATTGTTTCATCACTCATCAAAACAAAACTATATGACTTGGTCCAAAGTGAGCTATAAGTTAAATACTGATACTGTAACTTATCTGCTGAGTTTCTTACCGGTGTCTTCTCGGTAGATAGAGGTTCCGAACCGGAAGTAGAATCACTTTGCATTGTATTCAATGACGATTCAAAAGTGTTATATGTAACCTACTTAAATAAAGAAATATTTGACTTTGAGTTTGAGTTTGATACCTACATAATAAAAAGAGACTCTCACTGCTTGAAACTGACATTCTCACACAGTAAAAGTTTTCCCCGCGTGATTCGAATTCGGGTTTTAGAGTCTAACGCTGTAACCACTAGCCCTCATCGAAGGCAGGTCTAAGAGGCTTTTGAAGACACAGTTATGAAAGAATGATGAGAAGAAAAATGTACCTAATGGAAAAAATGCCTTGGACGTGGAACTTAATAAAAAAAACTATTGTTCAAAACAGGCTTTCTTATAATATAGCTATTTGTAACTTTAACGTGCATAAAAAAGGAGATGAGAATTAACACAAATATTGCAAGAAATAACATGTTGAACATCCGACTTGTATGAGCGGCCTACCCTGGGAGGTTTATCCCAATTCAAATATTATTGACTTACCCATGCATAAATTTAAGGTCTATGTTAAATCATGTTTAATGAAAAAAGGGTACTACAAACTTGATGAATATTTTAATGATAAACATGTATGGACATGATTATTTGCTCGCTAGCACACCATATTTTTAAGTTCTCTAGCCCAAAATATTGTAAAGATTAGGATAACTACTGAGTTTCTTGCCGGGTTCTTCTCGGTAGGATTAGGTTCCGAACCGGCTGTAGCTTCAATTTTGGTTTGTATTCATTTTGACGATGCATAAGTGTTACTTGTAACCAACATGAATAAATGAATTGATTATGATTATGATTATGATTAATTACCCGCACCAAACCACTCACATCACAACTACTCGATTTTTTTACGTATCTTATTTTAAAGATGTTTATTCCAATTTTAAGCTGAAAGCATAAGAACTTCACTAACTATTATATTAAACTACCGAGACGCCAATATGTCTGTGTCCCGCGTAAAACTGATCTTCTAATGCTTGCAGTTGACTAATTGTTTTCTATTGGGCAAGAAATGACGAAAAAAAGGACGGGTCGAAAATTCACCCATATTATTGATGCAAATCAAAAACTGAGTTTTATCTCCCGAAATTTCGATTTATCTTCAAAAACGAAACATTCGTTAGTTCGTTTCGTTTCTGGGAGTAGACCCTTGTGATCAACGCAAACGAAGTCGGGAGCACAGCTTGTTAATTTCATATAAGAATAGTTTATTTCGGCTCATTCGACGCGGAAAAATTAATGTTTACATTTAAGGTAAAAGTTTTAAAATAAAAATAACTACAGCCGTCACCTGTGGATGGATCATGACAATAAATAGAAGACCAGGCGGTTCTCGCACCAACCAGTTCTGAGTGGAGTGGTGGCTTGTGGTGACAGTCAGTTTAGCTCGGCGTTTGGTCTTGGCAGCACGCCTCTTTGTGTGCCGGATACGGTCTGTGATTTTTATTACTTATATATAGAATTTAAGACTTTCGCGTTCCATTTTAAACATTTAAAATAAATTAACGAGTTAAAACGCGACACGAATTTTTAGTTATTAATACCACAGACATATAATTAGATGTCTGTAGTTAATACTAACTTTTTAAAGCCTGACGTTTCGGTTAGGTTGCACCTTAACATCGCTTTTTCTGTATGTCCCTATGTTTGTTTAGATTTTTAAAATTACGCGACGGATTTTGATTTGGTTTTATTAATTATATAGTGTGATTCAAGAGGAAAGTTTTTATTTGCATTAAGGAATAGAGAACGTAACATTTTTAAGTATTTACATTGCATCCGTGCGAAGCCGGGGCGGATCGCTAGTAAGGATTAAATGTATTGGTTGCACCAACTGTGGTCACGAGCTGACATTAGCTGAATTCAGCGTTTTGACCCGTTAACTTATTTAAAATGTTTTATTACTTACTACTATTTTATTATAAATAATAAGAATGTTAATTTAACATTTTTATAATATTTCGTATTGTAACCTCATCAACACTTTTGCTTTTTTTTTAATTTTAAAATCCATATGCGGAGATTTGTAATTGGTATAGATCTCTATTTGTGAAGTAAACGTAGTTAATTTTCCAAATAAATAAATAATTCGATTATTGCCCGGTTCCAATATTTTACGATTCGTAATGTGTCAAAAATTACTATGTTACCTAATTATAACTATGTTACTAAGTATACTATACTACCTACCCATTTTTCTCCAACCGACTTCGAGTCGTTATAAAATCACGTATAAAAAACGGAGATAGTTTATGTACGAGTGCGAAAATAAAGAGCACTAATACCCGGTTCCAATATTTGAAAAACGATCCGTTCCAGTTACGTATAGTAATAAATGATACGAGGCGTAAGGTAAAAACGACTGACGGACGACTGATGACAGCTGTAGGTATGGAACGGTATTATCTACTAGCGGTCCCGGCGAACTTTGTTTCACCTTAAAAAAAAATCCTACTTCTCTGTTGAAATTTTTTCCTGAATTTTCTTTGCTATAAACCTCACGGAGTCCGGGACCTTTCCAACGAATGCAAAACCGTGGAAATCGGTTCGTGCGTTCTGGAGTTATAGCGTCAGGAAGGAAAACCCGACTTATTTTTTATAGTAGACTAGCTTTTGCCCGCGACTTCGTCCGCGTGGCGTGTTATTGTGTCATTTCAGTATTTTTCTCGGTGTGTGTCGAATGTAAATAATAATGAATGTTGCATTCAAAAATTTTTGAGAAAATACATTAAAAAACAACATAACAATTATTCTGAATCTGGCGCTAGTGCAGTATTTTTTCATGAAAAAGATGTTTCCCATTCCCATGAAGCTGTACATTTGCTAAGATACCCATATACTAAAAAATTTCAAGCCTCTAACTCGCGGTACAAAAGTTTTTCCCGCTATTCCCGTTCCCATGGGAATTTTGGAAAATCCAATCATAACTTAACTTTGCATTCACTAAGGTATATGCATGTCAAATTTCAATCATCTAACTTACGCGGTTTAGATTTTTTCATACAAAAGTTTTTTCCCGCTAACTCCCGTTCCCGTAGGAATTTCTCAAAATACAGCCATAACTAAACTTTATATTTACTAAGGTACCTGCATGCCAAATTTCAAGCGTCTAACTTAAGCGGTTTAGATTTTTCATACAAAAGGATTTTCCCGCTAATTCCCGTTCCCGTGGGAATTTCGGGAATTCCTTTCTTAGTGCACCCCTACGGTACCTAAGCTACGTCCCTTCCAAATTTCAAGTGCCTACGTTTAGCCGTTTGGGCTGTGCGTTGATATGTCAGTCAGTCAGTCAGTCAGTCAGTTTCTCCTTTTATATATATAGATATAGTAAATAGCCTTCTTCCACAAATGGATTATCCAACACAAAAATATTTTTTGAACTCGAACCAGTAGTTCTTGAGATTAGTGCGTTCTAACAAACAAACTCTTAAGTTTTATAAAAAAACTAGTTGTGCCCGCGACTTCGTTCGCGTGGACAACATCCTTTCATGGTCGATTTTACCCCTATATCCCCTAATATTCGAAACAAAAAGTAGTCTATATTTTAATCCAAGTTTCGAGCTATATTTGTGCCAAATTTCATATCTGTAACTTAAAAAATAAACATTTTCCCATATAAACTTTCAAAGGTGGTATTACCCCCATCCCCGCCTTATTTTCTAACAAAAAGTAGCCTATGTCCGTTCTTGAGGTTCAACTTATACCTAGACCAAATATTATATAAGTAAGTACCTACATAGATGTAAAAAAACAGTTTAGATGATAAAACAAAGTGTACGTCATCCCTCGGGAATTCCTCATTTTCGGATTCATTATCGTACCATTTGCTTCTAAATTGACATGTTTATATTCGTTTGCAATAATTTACCTCGTTTTAAACGACACACAGCGCCATCTCCAATCCATCCATCAAGCAAACTATTTTTTTGTTTTCCCTCGGGAATATTCATTTTTTCCGGGATAAAAAGTACCCTATTATTTAATCCGGACTTCTAACTTTGCGTCTCCAAAATTTCAAAGCAATCGGTTCAGTAGTTACGGCGTGAAAGCGGGACAAACCAACAAACAAACTCACTTTCCGATTTATAATATTAGTAAGGATATTAGGGATTTCGCGGGATAAAAAAACAACATCATTTCTCACATTGCTGACCCCATTAGGGGGTCTTTAATGATTAAATTTTTATCTATGTTTCATTTTTGGGTTTGAAAAGAGAGTTTGAATTTATTTCTTACTCTGCGCTAGAACCGACGCCAGACGGAAATAACCAAAATTAAAGGGGTTATTATTAATTATGGAAATCTAAAAACCTTTAGATTTTTTTACACCAGTGTACAGCGTGCCACATTGTATGACCTAGAAATGGTCTAAGTACATAGCAACAAAGTAGGTACAAATACTTATACACGTAAGCATACTATGTAATGAGGATGAGGGGAGGCAATTTTAGCGTCAGTTGTATATTCATTTTTAGCAACTTGATAACCGCCAACTCGTCTGTTATTGTTAAAGTTAGGTTGGTGCAACTGATCCTTAGGGGTAACTATTTGTGAATACGAGTATATGCTAGTATTAAAGGGATTATCATTCATTATGAAACTCTAAAAAAACTTTGGATTTTTTACACCAGTGTTATCATGATCACGATTTCACTATTCTTTTCTCGTAAAAGATATACTGCCACATTGTATGGCCTAGAATGGTCTAAGTCCATAGTAACAAAGTAAAAATACTTATTCACGTAAGCATACTATGTAATGAGGATGAGGGGAGGCAATTTTAGCGTCAGTTGTATATTCATTTTTAGCAACTTGATAACTCGTCTGTTATTGTTAAAGTTAGGTTGGTGCAACTGGGGGTCTACTCTCATAAACGAAATATGTCGGATCCGACTACGGATGGCATACAATTTTTAATCCTCATAATAATTACCAATTCACTTCGAATGCAAATTAAGCGTTTTCAAAAAACAAAATATTGTTTATGCAATTAAAAAACCACGTCTTCATTCTTAAACTTTTGAGTAATCTTCAAAAACGAAACCTTTCGTTTGTTCGTTTCGTTTTTGAGAGTAGGTACCCTGATCCTTAGGAGTAACTATTTGTGAATACGAGTACCTTTAGGTATGCCTTGGAGGTATAGTTTACGATAGTATGCCGAGATGTGTTGAGGTTATATTCGAATATAATGAATAATATTCGAAATATTATATCCTTATATGCGAAACAAATGTAGTCCTTATTTTAATCCTAGTTGGGAGCTATGATTGTTCCAAATTTCATATCTCTTATTTTAAAAATAGATATTTTCCCATATGAACTTTCAAGGGTTGTATTACCCACATTCCTTCGTAATTTCAAAACAAAAAGTTGTCTATGTTCGTTCTAGTAGTTATACCTACCAGATTTCACTAAAATCGGTTCAGGCGTGAAAGCCGGATAGACAAACAGACAGACAGAGTTACTTTTACATTTATAATTTTTTTTTAAATAAATATTGGACAACATCACATACATTGCTCTAATTCTGTGGTAAGTAGCTTAAGCACTTGTATTACAGAAATCAGAAGCAACGACGGTACCACAACACCCAGACCCGAGACAATATAGAAAAGTTCGTTTCCCATATTGACCCGACCGGGGATCGAACCCAGAACCTCAGAGATGGTGCGACGCCAAAGTTCGGCCCGCTCGCCTCTCGGCCACGGAGGTCGTCAATAGTAATAGTATAGATTAAGTAATCTTCGACGCGGACGAAATCGCGGGCATATAATATACCTAGTTGTGACTTAAGCAACGTTGATGCCATAATTATATATAAGTATACATAGTTACCACAGACAGACTGCACAAATTGGTGTGCAAATCGTTTGTAGACTGTTGTTTGTCAACAATTACATAAAATCAACATTGCTGTGACTGTGACCAATATTATATTTAAATGGCAGGACATCTAGGTCACATAATGATTAAGAGAGGTAGCATAGCGATTTACCGCTCGAACTGGAGAAGCTCGACTGATGAAATACCTCCACCTTTCAGAAGACCGTAGCCAAATAACAATCACTTCTGTGCAGTGGCGTGCGTTTCATAAAGACAGAAAGACACTGCCTACCCTAGGTCTGATAATAATAGATCCAATATTATTTTATCAATAAACAAAATAACATAAAAACTTAAATCATAAATTAGCTCCACCGGTCGATTGCCAGTGGTATCATTAAGATAAGATCGAAGTGTAATTTGATTATTTAGCATCACCGATTCGCGCTGCACTAGCGCCGCCTCGCCTTTGCGTGCCCTTGCCACGGCAAAGACACAAACTATGAATCTCTAAAATTTTGTATGTGTGCTCTCGTGGTAAGTCGCGGTCATGCGGATTTAATGTATGTGCGTTCCTGTAGCTACGTGGGCTTTGCTGACACACAATTACAAAAATCACGCACACAACTGCATAAAAAGCCAGTGTCTTTTTTGTAGATTCCTTAAAGGTAACACGAAAAATTACGACTCTTACCGAACATTTCCGAATGAAAGTTTGATAAGCAATGCAAATATTTTAGAAAGTAACATTGTTTCATTGAGTTTTATACATTTTGGTGGCAATATTTTTTTGTCGTATTAATATCTCTCTTTCTTACTACTAATTTCAACAGTCAAAAGTTGCCATAATGTTTGATTTGTGTTGTGTTTGTGACTACGCTTTCAGATATTTAGGATTTATCGTTGTTAATAAAGTGAAAAATTGATAATATTGTCTGTGAAAGATGTTTAGATGGTGTGTGTATTGAAAAAATAAAAAAATGATACTTACACCACCATCTTTTCACTGCTTTCATTTAAATTTTGCAAATAACACAAACATTACAAAACATCATACAAACGCACCGAAAGGCCACTTCGGATATCCGTAAATTGATATGTCTATAAAATCAGTCCATCTATGCATATTGAGCTAGCATTTGGCAATTACCTATATTATCAGTCGACAAGACGATGAACCAAAACCAAAGTGTTTTTGGTAAGTGAAATTTTCTGCCTACCCTATCTTAGAACTGTGTGCACGCCACTGCTTCTGTGTTGTTGTGTTCCTGCGTGTGAGAAAGGTTTCCAGAGCTCCTGGGGGCTGCTATTTTAGTAGCAGGGGTCGCCTTCAAGATAAGGGTGACAAGTCCAGTAACACATTTAATATGCTGTACTTTTCGCCCTTAAGCTAGGACCTCATTACCACTTAACATCAGGTGGGTTGAGGTCAATCTTGAAGAGTTATATAAAAAAAATATGTTAGATATTTTTTTGCAAACTTGTATTATTTATTGCACACTATCACATTACAATACAAAAGTCTTACATAATAAGACAAAATTAAAATATGAACATAGCTAAACACAACAAATATCATTATGGGCATCCATAATATTATATTTATATGATATAAACGTGGAAGTTTAGGTTATATGTGAAACCTTGCAACCAGCATATGAAAGATCATTACGTTTCTAGGTAAAAAAGATATAGAAAGGACGGGAGCACGAAGGTTTTTTTCTAATTTGCGAAATTTTTTTGTATCAATCAGAAACAAAATAAGCAAACGTCTTCTTAAATTATAAGCGAAGTGTTTTACAATCATTTAATAAGTCGTTTATAATTAAAATAAGGTGAAGTGTCTGAGGTTTTGTGCTAATTAGTTAAAACATTGTATAATTATCAAACTTTTATAGATTTTCTTTTAAGGTATGCGTTCTAATACTTAATTCAGGACTTTCCTCCGAATCCGTTGAAGCATGGCTACCCGGCATTACCCAACCTGTAGGTCAATGACCCCGGTTGAGTAATTCGCGTATTAGAGCCGTATTGGTGTTATGCACTAACGCATACACGAACTTGCAATAAATGTTAAACGGACTCGTTTGAAGTAGACAAAAAACCTTATATAGATAGATACACTTTATTACACAGAAAAAAAATACATAAATTGGTTTTACAGGCATATTCAAGTACAATTTAGGCGGTCTTATTGATAGAAAACAAAGCGAGATATCGAAAAAATATACTCTTTTTTTTGCTTTAGCAGATTCAGCCAGATGACTGCGACATGACTTCAGTCATGATGTCGAACGTTACATTAAACATCTTGTCCTTTAGTCAGTTAATTAAATCTCGTCATTTAATAAGTCAAAATCCATTAATTTATTCATGTAGGTTACAAGTAACACTTATGCATTGTGAGAATGATTACAAACCAATATTGAAGCTACAGCCGGTTTGGAACGCACTAGTCATTGAATCAAATAATAATAATCATTTATTCCTCGCCATAAACATGTTTACATCTCATACAGTTTCAAATTAACATAGGTTCTGCGGATAGTTTATGGTGGGTTGGCACTTGAACTAGGACAAGCCCTGTATATATATGTATAATAGCTGATTTAACCAGATGACTGCGACACATACTTATACCGTTGTCGGCTACTTATTCATATTAGTTAGAACTGAATGAGGGTAGACTGTACTACATACGTTGTCACTCAAAACGCTAAATCAAGTTATAAAGCCCTAATTCAATAGAACAGACAACGGATTTGATATCCTATGCCTTAGCATCGCCATACTGGCCCGCAAGATGTTTCTTCACACTCCTTTTGAAGGAATTCAAGTCAAAAGAAGGAAGAAACACATGAGCCGGCCACGAGTTCCACTTCTATTAATATTTTCCAACGGTGAAGCGATGACATGGTTGGCCGGCTTTTGTAGTTCTTTGAAGAAAGGGGTTTAAACATGGATGATTTAATATCGGTATAACGCGAAAGACAATAATTTGATTATGTTTTTTAAGGTACTGTGGATCTTTGTTTGAAGCATTAATCCATCTTTCACAGATTTCATCGCATCAGCTAAACAAGAACTGCAACCATGTGTTGGATAATCAAAAACGTGATCTTCTTCTTTCGGCGAATAATCGACAACGTCCTAGAATTCTTCTTCTCGTTCGTCTGGGAACGTAATAAACAAGAGATACCTCGTCTGAGCAGGGAGCATGAGTGTCTCCGGTATAGTGCGGTGGAGTTGGCGAGAATGATAAAGAATCAGGAGCTGAGGTCTCAAGATGTGGTGGCTGCTTGCAGGGACAGGATATTAGAGGTATATGGCCTTTTTTTATATTTGAACTGGCAATTTGATTTAAATATAAAAGGAGATACTGACTGACTGACATATCAACGCACAGCCTAAACGGCTCAACGTAGGCACTTGAAATTTGGAAGGGACGTAGCTTAGCTACCTTAGACGTGCATTCAGAAAGGAATTCCCGAAATTCCCACGGCAACGGGAATTAGCGGGCAAATCCTTTTGTATGAAAAATCTAAACCGCTTAAGTTAGACTCTTGAAATTTAGCATGCAGGTACCTTAGTAAACTTAAAGATTAGTTGCAACAGGATATAACAATATTCCGACGGGAACGGGAGTTAGCGGGAAAAAACTGGAAAAACCCTGTAGTCCATGCAAACGAAGTCGCGGGCATATGTCAGTCAGTCAGTCAGTTAGTTTCTCCTTTTATATATTCAGATAATGAATGTGATTTGTATGGTAATACTTGGTACTTACCTAATTGAATAAATTATAAAATGTTATTATTTTGATTTCTGAACACAAATGCTTAAGCTACTTACCACAGAATCAGAGCTGTTATCCAATATTAATTTTTATTTATTTACCTATTCATTTATATTCACATAATCAAAGAAAAGGATAAATAAATACCTACAGGTAATCAAATTGACCATTATATTCGTAGTTCCCAAAGATAAACAAAGAAAGAAAGTAAAAACTACATTTATTGATCATCATACAATTACCAAACAAACACATCACCAGACAATTGACATAAAACATAAGGTATCTTGTGACGTCAATGTGTTTGGGTTCCGGCTCAGCAAATGCTGCTACAACACCGCAACAGAATAACAGAATAACATTTTCTTATTTGCATAAAATACAGTGTGATACATGAAGATGTTATAAAGCGGTATATTGTATTTGACCTGCAAGCAGGCGTGCACACAAAAGTGTCATTTTAAACTCATCTTAAGATATTTAAATGTAATAATTGATAAATTCGTTGACATTAAAGCATTTTTGAAAAGAGCCACGACGTTAACGCTTTTGTGAAAACCTTACCATCTAATAATTTAATCGAGTCAGGTAGTTTATTAAAGATGGAGATCGACATGTTATATACATTTTGTTTATATGTATATGTAAGCATGGCAAGGGGGCTGATACATTAAATTTTGATATTTCGGGCGCAGTTGTCTAGAATAAACCTCCATTTGATTTTTGTGGTAATCTGGATGTAATTTTAACTGATGGATGTCCTTTTCAAGGGTCTTCTTTTGTAAACCTTTTCCAATTACTTAATTTGTAGATATTCTTTCCAGGTGAACTTCATACTGAATGCCATGGTCCACGACAGGTTTGATGAGGCAATGAGAGAGGCAAGGGACCTGGACGCTCGCATCCAGAACAACGGCCTGGATTCTGAGGATTGGAGTAAACCCTTCCTAGGTGAGGATCACATACTTCGTAATAGGAAGCTCCAATCATATGACGTTATAACTAAGGCCGTCTTAAACCAGACTGGAGCCCTTGGGTACACAAGAATTTGGGGCCTTTGGACACATAAGAATTTGGGGCCCTTGGACACACAAGGTACCTAAGCTACGTCCCTTCCAAATTTCAAGTGCCTACGTTTAGCCGTTTAGGCTGTGCGTTGATATGTCAGTCAGTCAGTTTCTCCTTTTATATATTTAGATAATGAATGTGATTTGTATGGTAATACTTGGTACCTATTTGAATAAATTATAAATTTTTATTATTTTGATTTCTGAACACAAATGCTATAGCTACTTACCACGGAATCAGAGCTCTTAACCAATATTAATTTTTATTTATTTACCTTTCTATACTAATATTATAAAGAGGAAAGTTTTGTACCTATTTTTGTATGTTTGTATGTTTGTAATGAATAGGCTCAAAAAGTACTGGGCCGATTTAAAAGGATATTTCACCAATATAATGCTATATTCTTCCAATTTGACATAGGCTACAAAATTAGGGATCCGTGGTAAAATTTGAAAAATTTCAACAGAAAAGCGGGAAATTTTTTTTAAGGCTAAACAAAGTTCGCCGGGACCGCTAGTTCATTTATATTTGCATAACACAAGAATCTGGGGCCCTTGGACACACAAGAATTTGGGGCCCTTTTTAAAAATAAAAATAGCGGATTATTCTAAATTGTTTGACATTAAATGTCATCTAAGCTATTCGAATGCTGCTTGTTCTTTGTCTAGAGAAATGGTCGGTTTTTAGGGGCCCCACAGTGAATGGGTGCCCTGGGCACGAGCCCCGCCCGTGTACTCTTATGGTGAAGACGGCCATGGTTATAATAGTGTATAACATTTTGTTACAACATTATCCGAATTGTATCTGTAAGTTATGGACCAGGTAATAAATTGGTCAAAATATAATAATTACCAATAGGAGAATGCAATTTGATATTTATTATTAATATCTAAATAACACTTACGGACTGACTGATTAATCACAAAATATCAGGCAGGTAGATTCCTAAGGCAAGTAGATCCGAATATTATGAAACTTCATCACTAAGGGGACAAAACGTGAAAGCTTGTATGAATGTCCTATATTTTGTAGTAAGAGACTTGAATCTGTTAGGAAGGTAATCCAAAAATATTTTTTCATTATCCACCAATAAAAAAACGGCTTTATATTGAATTTAATTGTCACGTGACATCGTTTTATCTAAGTACTTTTTTGTTAATTTAACAAAAGGAAAAATACATGTCTATTATTTTTTAATTACTATTTAACGAAATAAAAACAATCTGGTATTTTTGATGTAGTTCACTTCCCTATTGCTTTATATTTTGGGGTTTATCAAAGTTTAAGATTCTTTTCTTCATGTAAATAACGGGTATTTCAGTAATATTAATTGATCGTCTTTATGTAGGTACAACCTGCAGTTCGGAACCTATAACTTATCTCCGGTAGACCTCGCTTGGACCACCACAATCCGTTGTGTTCTGTCTACCAGTTAAATCATAAGCGAGCAATAAGATAATATACCACTTCAAATTAGAAAGAAAAAAGAAAGAAACATTTATTACTTAAAAACATCACAATATTGTCATATAAGTAGACATATACAGAGAAGAGACAAAAAAGAAAACGACAAAAACATTTTATCTCCCCTTGCGGTGCGGGAATCGAACCCACGACCTTCACGTATCGCGCGTGCTGCTCTTCAGTTGGTAAGAAAGTTCAAAGTTCGCTAGTACGGCGTAAAATACTATTAAAATAATAAAAACAAAAAATATATACATACAATGAAACGTGAAATTGATCTCCTCGTCAACCGGGCGGTGTAGACCATGACAAGTCGTTATGTCCTAAATAAAAGGGCCTCACTCAGCATAAGTCATGGCCTACGTCGAAGGCCATGACGCGGGTTTTCAGTGGACCCTGCCGAGTGATTACGCACAGACGCCAGAGAGGTTGCACAGTGACATACCTATCCATTAATTAAACCTGATAACCTTGACTTACTGGAAAAAACAAATGCAAAATGTCGTCAGTAAGGGTTAAGCATAGTTTTAAGCATTGTCCTTTGTTCAGGTGTTCCCTTCACCACTAAAGAGACCCAGGCAGTGAAGGGCCTCTCGTTAACGTATGGGCTCTGGAGCCGCAGCCAGCCCAGGCAGGTCGCGCCTAGGGACTGTGAAGCGGTAGCCAGGTTAAGAGCAGCAGGCGCCATACCGATCGCAGTCACAAACATACCTGAGCTTCTTATTTGGTGAGTTCTTATTTCAGCCCTATAAGCTTGTTCGGCATCCTGTTCACCAAGTTATGTTGCCGTATCGATTGTGCAAATGGTGCCCAATATCATAATGTCTTCCCAGACAGCCCAAATTGACTATGTCAACAAGAGAAATATTGGACAACATCACATACATTGCTCTGATTCTGTGGTAAGTACCTACCAAGCAAGGCCCGAGGTAGTATTGAAAAGTTCGTTTTCCATATTGATCCGACCGAGGATCGAACCTTGGAATTTCAGAAAGTCCGGCCGGGTCGCCTCTCGGCGTCGTTAAAAATGTCGTTTTGTGTATAAAAATAAGAAAAGAAATAACTTTCCTGATCCTTCAAGTTCTCTTTTTCATTTTGTGGTAGGTACTACTACCTCTAGCAAAGCTAACTACGAGGGTACTATATTTTCTTAGTAACAACAACAATTTCTTCTACTATCTCCAGGCCTGAAACACGTAACTCAGTATACTGGACTACGAAGAACCCTCATCACACTGGTAGAACCCCTGGAGGGTCCAGCGGCGGTGAGGCGGCTTTAATGGCGAGTTACGCCACTCCCATCAGTCTCAGTAAGTGGTGCATTCTTGTACATTCAGTAGCTTTGGTTGGTAAACATCTCTGTACGTTGTCACATTTAGACCCGGTTTCCACCAAAGCAGGAGAGGAGACGGGAGGAGATGTATTTGAATAAACCAATCAGATTTCGTTATTTTCACATCTCTTTTCTGCTTAGCTTCGATGGAAATGGATTAAGCGGAGAGGAGAGATGTCTTATTTTTCTATAGAATTTTGTGCGGTGAGCGGAGAAGTGTCTCGTCGGGCGGCCGGGCGGCGTACGACATGACGTCTTCCTTTCGTAGACAGAGCTTGTCTGGTTTCGGTCTCTCACAGCTCACATCTCTGCTACACAAAGCTCACATCTCCTCTCCGCTTTGGTGGAAATAACCTGCCAGCTTTGCAGCACTTCTCCTCCCGTCTCCTCCCCTCTCTGCTTTGGGAGAAACCGGGCCTAAGTCACTGTCTGACTTGCCTAGTTACGCGGACATTTGGTATGACAAGGTACTGAGGTGTATACGAACTAATGATGCTGGCTGTACATTGAACTAGTGTTTGCCTGCGGGTTTGAACGCGTTAAATTCGTATTGAAATGGTTTCCCTTTCCCGAATTAGTTCACTAAAGATTAACTTGCTTTAAATGAATAATTTTATAATATATATAATTTTGCGGAGTCTCACTCAAATTGTCATCCCCTATTTTAGGGGCTGCAGGAAGATTACCAAAAAGAATTTGTGTTTTTTCGTTGGTAAAAAAAGTCTGTGTACCGATTTTTAGCTTACTACCTACTTTAGTTAGTCCCATATAAAATTTAACCCTCTCTTTTAAAGGCTTGTAGCTTTCTGATGTAAAACTATTTTTTTCAGCGTCTGACGTTGGTGGCTCTACGAGGATACCTGCTTTCAACTGTGGATTGTTTGGTTATCATCCCACTGCTGACTCTACCAATATGAAAGGTGTGTTAAATGAAATTACTTTCGAATTTACAATATTAAATAGCTGCCGACAGTATATACTATACTAAAGAGACCCAGGCAGTGAAGAGCCTTTTATTAACGTATATAGTTATGTATATCCTTCTACATTTTCCATTTATTCTTTGATTCTATAAGTCGCAGCGTGATGTTACATAGTCTAAAGCCTTCTTCAATAATAGGACTATCCAACTATATATTATCTCCCCTTGCGGTGCGGGAATTGAACCCACGACCTTCACGTATCGCGCGTGCTGCTCTTTACACTTTAACACTCTCCATCTTTTAAGAGGGCGTCCATTAATTACGTGAGATGATTAAAGGGGGAGAGGGGGTTGAGTCAAATCTCATCTAACCTCGCGTCGAGACCCCATCTCAGAGAAGGGGTCTCGACAAATATCACGCAATTTTTTCTCTGATTGAAACAAAAAAAAAATACTATTTTGGGCTATTTAATCCAAATTGTATGTAGGTACATGTTTAAGATTTTAACTTAGATATATATATTTTTTAATAACAGAAGTAATGATTTAAGATTCTGTTGTTAAATTGTTATTACATTTATAATTCTCAGCAATATTGATTACTAGTGTTAACTAGTTGTAAATAAAAGCACGAACCAAATTGTTTTTTTCTTTTTACAATAAACAATCCAACGCGTTTAGGTAATAAACCCACATTCTGAAAAATCTCACGTGAGAATTGGGGTACGGGGAAGGGACTGATAATTAAAAAAAAACACCTTACGTAATTTATGGACGCCCCCTAATTGATGATATGCGCCTCCGCACCATCCCCCTATGGGTCTCACGCTATTAATGGACAGGCTCACAGGGTACTACTTTGTCCCTGGAGTTTTAGTCGGTTCGAGTCCGACACACCACTCTCTGTCTCCTCGTGGCAGAGAGTGACGGTGCGTGGGCATTTCTCCTGGACAAAAAAAAAAGAAAAAAAAAAGGGTACAACTTTGTAACTTTTGATTTTTGGCGTCATTACATTAGTGCTTTTGTAACGCTATCATGAATAAAGATAATTTCTATCTATCTATCTATTACAGGCTTATTCAATAGAACGGGCAACGAGGGTACCTCCATATTCGGTTTTGGGTTCATATCGAAGAACGTTGATGACCTCGCGCCGCTCATGAAGGTCATTGCTGGAGACAAGGCGCCGAAACTTGATTTGGACAGACAAATTGACATAAAGGTTTGATAGAACATTTATTGGTTCACCTCCTAGCTGTGCAAGCCACTTCGTTCGGGTGGACTACCTACATTATTTCATGGTCGGCTTTACCCCAATCTCCCTATAAGTATATTCATAATCGAAGTCCATATTTTAATGCAAGTTTCGAAACTCGAGCTATATTTGTGCCAAATCTCTAACTTACAAATAAAAAATAATTTCCCATGTAAACTTTCATGAGCATTACCTACTACCCCCATCTCCATTTAGCTACTTTTTCTTTGAAAATTGGTTAAATGCAATAATGTGATAGATTTTTTTTTTCTTGAAAACGTTGGGTAGGTAAGGGAGCGTTCAAGTATTACGTATCGCAATTTGGGGGTCTCGTAAAATGCGTTACAGGTTACGTAAAATTTTTACTTATTTTAAATAAAAAATTAGGAAATTAAAACTCCCATATTGGCAACCCTTTTTGTGGGTCTACAGGGAATCCCAGGTTTGTATTATGTGGTCGTCATTTTTTATTTGTTCTCGTAAACTGGCAAATTTTGTCATTATTATTTCATGGGGAATCCCTGAAAATTATATAACTTTTTATGTTAAGTAACTCAAAATTTTCAAAAATTGCGTTACGTAATACTTGAACGCTCCCTAATGCGTAAGTATTCAGAAAAATGTGAAGTATGACATCTCAAATATTTGAAGTACCACATGGGAGACTATGTTTGATATTGCAGGACATCAAGGTCTACTACACCGAAAGTTTCAGCGACATTTGGATCAGTCCAATAAGAGGAGAATTGACAGACGCCATGAAAAGGTAAATTACTCCAATTTATCACTGACTTGTCTACTTTTATTATTTAGACTGGCAACAACGGACTTGACTGCTGAACTAAAATCCGTAAGTTCGATCCTCGCAAATCTATCCTAGACACTGATAATATTATTTTTCATAAAAATATGTACTGTATATTATGGCTACTACGTTTTTGGATTTTTTTCAGTGTATTTATTCTTTATTTCCCGTGAATAAAACGTAATAAAAAAGGTATTTTTTATTACGTATGACGTTTATATATATTTTTTTTAATATCTGTCGAAAAATCAAGCAGATTTGATATTAAGCAATGCAGTCATAATCAAAAACTTTAATAAACGCAAAAATTTAAACAAAACATATCACAAATATGTAAAAATCCATGGGAATGTAGATTTTATTAGACCTGTTGAAATTCAACATATCAAAACAGAGTATTTACTTTGACATCCAACCGTTTTGATATCAGGCTTTTTAGATATGCAAAATATTCCATGAAGAAAGCACCTTAATTGCATCCACACATGCCGCCGGCTTGCAGACTGCCTTCCCGCTGCCTTTGCCGCCGGCTTTTCTATTACGTGTCGAAGCCGCATGCCGCCGGCATTTGAAAAGCCGTTCGTGCCGGCGGCCCGTGCTGGCGGGTACGTGTGTATGCACCGTTACAAAATGTTACTTCTTCATACAGGGTAGTCGAAAAATTGGAAAAAGGTGTATCATCAGGAGCCACGCCTTACTACCACAAGGCGTTTGACAACTCAGTCAATTTATGGCGGTACTGGATGTACAGGGAGCCCGAAGACTACTACAGCCTCTACAACAATGGGCACGGTAAACCCTGGATTATCTGGGAATTAATAAAGAAGGTGAGCTGTCAGGAGGTCCACTCCTAAAATCTAAATGTGTCAGATCCGATGACGGATAGCAATTTATTCTCACACAAGCCGAGCATACGCCACGCGACTAAATTTTATCGCGCTCCTAACAAACGTCAAAATCGATTGAAGTCAGTGCGTCAGCTGATAATTGGCTGAAAATACGAGTGCGGTTTGCTATTACCCAATCAACAGTATCGAAACTTGTGTCGTCTCATGCGAGACATTTGACATATTGCGCATGCTAGGCCTAATAGTCGCAACCAACTCCATTTGAATGTGAATTAAGCTTTGCTTAAAACAAAATAACATTTTTGCAAATAAAAAACCACGTTTTAACTCTCAAGTTTTTGATTAATCTTTAAAAGCAAAACCGTTCGTATGTTTAAAAGCGTAAGTCGAGTTTCCACCCTAAAAGCGATGAGGTCCAATCGGGTTTTTCTCAGGACAGGGAGTCCCACACATGCTGTCGCCTTCCTCAGGTGACGGTACGGCGTATCCATGTATTTCCCTCTTTATGAAAAAAAAGGAGCAATAGATTAGCGTCCAATGCAAAATTGAAATCGACATAGCTCAGCAAATCAGCACTCAAGTAACGTGAGAATGGTCATGGTCAAATAGTTCCGGATTTCCGATGGGGTCACATAGAAAACGAACTTCTTGGTTTATCGGGACTTTATCGGGAGACGCACTAAAACAATACTCACTCCTGAACAGGGATTACTGCGTAGTTATTGTGACACCTATCACACCCACAAAAATAGACCACATCGTATCATATTTTGGGTCGAGGGTAGGTGTGGGATGGGCATTGCCTCGCGGCGCCTCTGTCTTCCCTTCACGAACCAGGGCACACAGTATGGGATCCCCTGCCCCCTCTTTATGTTATGCAAACCAACAAAGATCGGTAATGACGACCTCGGTGGCGCAGTGGCTAAGGTAGGCGGCCAAAACGCGAAAGATCCCGGGTTCGATTCCTGGTCAGGTCAATTTGGAAAATTAACTTTTCTAAATTGACTTGGATCTGGGTGTGCTGGGATGACGCTCTCCGTTAGTATCCGTCGTCTAGTACTCATAGTACAAGGGAAAACCTTAGTTTGAGACCAGGTGATTGGTGTAGTTGTCTGGCGCATTTATTTATTTATTTAACCATGAAATATAATTACATCCTGTGAGTAGGTACTAAAATGGAAAAATAAGTCGGCACCTACTGGATTTGGAAACATCTCGTACGAAGTAATAATTAGCCCAACCTATTTCAGTTCCTCGGCTTCAACAGGCACAGACTGAATGTGATCATCCGATTAGCTGAGCAAAGCTTTTGGCCACACCCGAAGGCGGACTGGGCCGAACCCCTCACTCGGTCGTTGCAAGACGATCTATCAGTAAGTATGCAGCTGAAAAAATACGTATTATCTAGCGTTTTTTAGTACTTACCAGCCAGTTATTGCTAATAACTTGTTTCTTTTAATTCCAGTCAAAACTAGGAGACAACGGCGTTCTGATTCTTCCCAGCGGGCCCATCCCCGCTCCGTACCATTACTTTGCGTACACGGGACCATATAATTTCGGCTACTGGGGCATTGTCAACGTGCTCAAATATCCCGCTGTGCAGGTATGGTCTTCTTCGCCGTTTTTTCTATATTATTTGTGCAAACTAAAACTACGATTTCACTCCCAAAATTTACTCCTTAGCTTCCAGAGCTCTTAATCTGACATTAAACACGCCATTCCGGTATTCCTCAAAAGTAGACGCTAAGAAAAAATTAAATGAAAAAGTACTTAGTACTTACCTACTTATAATCTTAACTTGCTTCTGTTGCCTTCTTATGACATGCAGGCCTAGCATGCGCCACGAGAGTAAATTTATTTATTTATTTATATTTAATGCGTCACCTGCTGATTGGCTGAAAATACGAGTACGGTGTACTATCATCCAATCAACGGTATAGAAACTTTTGTCGTCTCATGCGATATATTTGACGTATTGGGTATGCTAGGCCTGATGGTCTTCTGTTCGTCCTGTGGGGAGCCATTCCACGCAGCGTATTTCGACGCGCGATCAACCAATTTATACCCAAGAGAGAGATAGGGCATAGCGATTTATCGCTCGAACTGGAGCAGCCCGTCTGGTCAAATACCTCCACCTTATAGAAAACCGCAGCCAAATAACAATCACTTCTGTGTTGTTGTGTTCCTGCGTGTGAGTAAGGTTTCCAGAGCTCCTGGGGGGTGCTAGATTAGTAGCAGGGGTCAAGCCTTCAAGGTAAGGGCGACAAGTCCAGTAATAGATTTATTATGCTGTACTTGTTACCCTTAAGCTAGGACCTCATTACCACTTAACATCAGGCGGGATGAGGTCAATCTTAAAGTGTAATATAAAAAAAAAACCTTTCTACTTACTTAAACTTCATTTTCTTCCAGGTACCCCTCGGTAAAAACGCTAAAGGTTTACCTATAGGAATTCAAGTGGTAGCCTCCAAGAATAACGATGCGGTGTGCCTTGCTGTTGCGAAGTACCTTGAGGAGTCGTTTGGAGGAGCTGTCATGGCGTGTTAGTAGCGAAGACGAACAACGAAACGAAAAAGTGGAGGTGGCAAAAGTTGGGGAGGGGGGGGGGGTTTGATTAAGGAGAAAAACTTAACTCTTTATCCAGTGGAGTTGCTTAAAATTCTTAATGGTTTTCGACCTTGTAGTAAATCAATAAGGTCCAAATTATGGTAAGTAGAGCCACTGTATACAGGGTTAAGCAAGGAAGAATGTTTACCCTCCTCAAAAAATATTCAAGATAGACTAAATAATACATTATTGTCTAAAAATTATGGAAAGAGTTCTAAAATAATACGTTTTTAAAAGGTACGTGTGTAAGTCGATACGTATTTGTAAGCTAGATTTAAGTAATAAAAATGTACTGGGCTTTACTAATTATTTAAATTTAATCTTACATAGCGTAGGTACGTATATACCTACCTAAGTTACTTGCTTTTTGTTACTAATTTTGTAAAAAAAAAATACCTTGTTGTACCTTAGTGTAAGAAATATTTTAAATTATTTAACTAATCTTTTCTATTATTTATTATTTCTTAATTATTACATCATAATTATTTCATTCAATTAATATGTAACACTTTTTTATTTTTTTTTACGGAGACAGTACCTTAATAATTTTATTTCTAAAGATCTTATGTACCACATACATTTTATTATAAAGTAAAGTGCAATATTACGTTATACTTTTTAAATTGTTTTATTTTGGCATGGAATATGTATTTCTTGTTAAAATTAATACCTACCTACATAGTTGAAATAAAGTATGTTAACGTGTCGTCAAGTGGCTAAACAAATTAATATGTCTCCCCAGCATTAGGATCGTAGGATTTATTCAACTGAATAATAATACTACTCTTCAATCAAATATTTGTAAAAAAATATCATGAAATACATAACTAAGTAGTTGTTTGTCTGTAATTCAAAAGAAACATTCAAATTTTCACATGATCACAGCAAACTTTTGCCAAATTTCTTTCTTTGTTTTTAAAATTATTTCATCATTCGAAAGCTATGTACATTATCCAAGAGTAAAGTCAGTGGGAGACAGTTTATGGAAAATTAAAAAGTATGTACATACTTAATAACATTTAAAATAAAGAAGATGTAGGAAGTAATGCATTTTCAAAGTTTTATTCTATTTATGCAGAATATTATAAGATCTACAATAAATCCTTTCATTACAAACCACTGTACTTACCAAGTTAAAATCTATACTAATATTATAATTGAAAGTAACTCTGTCTGTCTGTTCATCTGTCCGACTTTCACGCCTAAACCACTGAATAGATTTTGATGAAGTTTGGTATTGGTAAGTACCTATACGTTGAACCTCTAGAACGGACATAAGCTACTTTTTGTTTTAAAAATGAGGGGGAAAGAGGGTAATACCGCCCTTGAAAGTTAATATGAGAAAAAAAATACTTTTTAAATTAGAGATAAGTATGAAATTTGGCACGAAACTCGAAATTCAAAACAAAGCTCATAACACAAGCATACCTAGTGGAGAATACCTACACTCTGTGAGATAAATATTGAAAGGTAAACTCTTAAAATAAGGTTTTAAGAATTCATTTTGTAAAATTCATTTCAATTGTAGTGAACGCGACTCTAGCATGACCTTGATTCGACATTGCGTTGACATTTCAATCGTTTTGTTGTGAGTTTGACAGTTATCACAACTTTTGTAATATCGTTCGTGACCTTCCGATCTTAGATAATTCTCATTAATTGTTAAAAACTAGTCTGTGCTATATCACTTGTGGTGGCGTGTAGTAATATTTAATTTTAAAAAATGTCCAGTGTAGTTACGGTGCCCACAAATCCTTATGAGGGTCAAAAGCCGGGCACAAGCGGTTTGCGTAAGAAAGTTAAAGTTTTTCTTCAAGAAAACTATACAGAAAATTTTATTCAGAGTATTTTAGACGCAAACAAGTCGGCTATAGTTGGATCTACGCTCGTTGTCGGCGGCGACGGCCGGTATCTTGTAAAAGAAGTTGTGGATAAAATAATAAAAATATCTGCAGGCAATGGAGTAAGTTCTATCAACCTTTTCCTTAACTCTTAAACATTAGATAGAACTAATGAGTGTTTAAAAATCATGTTTGAATCGACCAAATTATCTAAAGATAATTTTATTCCAGTTTGAGTTCAATAACCCACAATCTTAGCTTAAAATTCAAACATAATTCTGGTTGCAAGATTCAGATAAAAATTAATTGGTGCGTATTTCTTTGAAATTATAAATACAGAAAATAAAAACTATAGAATCATCTTGAAGTATTTTTAAATTGAAAAACAATTATTATTTATGTGAAGCATATACTGTTTATAAGATAACACAATCAAGAAAGAGTGTCGAGACTTAAGACGCAAAAAACGGTCCACTTATAGCTTATATCTTCATGTCACATAAATAAGTTCAACTATTAACAGTAGCAGTAAGCCATCTATAAATTGCATTATCAAATGCTATTAATAACTTTCCTTGATTTATACTTTTGCTATTTAAAACAGATAAGTATTTGTATACATAGATGAAGTTAGTTCTTACTGCAGTTAATTTTCTTACTAATGTATTGAAAAGAATGACAAATTTGAGTTAACACTAAAATTTTACAATAATTGACGGGTGCAGTATTTTTTTTTATTAAAGTATAAATTTTAATGTCTCACTACTGGACAAATTATTGAAATCAAATTATTGTTATGATACTGCAAACTTGAATATGTTGTAAAATTACGACTAAGCTTTGCCAAGGAATCAATTCCAAGATACCTAGATCATAAAATTGTATTTAGACCACTAGGCCATTGAGCCATTTAAATAGTTAGTAATTATAATATTTAATTTGTGCTACTTAGCATAAGTCTTACTTACTCTAAGTTGCATGCCAATTTTAACTAACAGGTTCTGTTTGAAATATGTATAATTCTGTTTGATATATATGGTTTTATATAAGTGATTTATTAAAATCTTATTAGTTGTTTGTTTGTTTTGCATACACCTTTCTTCAAAAGGAGTAGGCAAAGATCACATCGTACAATTAGCGTATTTAATGTAGCAAATTAGTCAATAAGCCCTGAACGGTCCACTGATGATTCCCAAAGGAAATGTGTGATATGAAATTTAATTTAAGTTACTTATTTTCTAGGTATCAAGATTGCTGATTGGACAAAATGGAATTTTATCCACCCCTGCAGTCTCATGTATTGTTAGGAAATATCACACTCTTGGTAAATACCCTTAAAACTTAATATAATTTTAAAAGTACATGAGGAAATTGAATAATATTATAAATTTTAAGACTTTCGCGTTCCAATTTAAACATTTAAAATAATTTAACGTGACTGTGACTGACTGAGTCAGCTGACTGTGACTGACTGAGTCAGCTCGTGACCACGGTTGGTACAACCTAACCGAAACGTCGGGCAGTAAGTAGTTCGTATTAACTACTAAATAAAAATGGTGTCGCGTTTTGACCCGTTAAATTATTTTAAATGTATAGAATAATATTGTTGTTACGTCAGTACCTAGACTCTTAGGCTATTTGTGTATAAGAAGTAATATTGAACTACAAGCATTTACCTTGACATGTTGTCGACCGTACTTCACCTAATTAGTCCATCTATATCTTTAGTTCATTCTATCCCTGATTAGTTTATTTGTTTCAATAAATATACGTAAAGTAAAGCATACCCATATTAATATGGATGTTAAGTATGAAGAAAATACAATTTTCTTTGTTATATTTAATTCTTAAATTTTCAAATTACATACTTATTTTAATGCTAAAAATAGTTATTTCAAAGCATTTAATAAAACTGTCCACTAATGAGAAAATGATATAAAAGAACTCAAATCAAATTCAAAGATTTTACTTAAAATGTTGTTAGGCATAAATCTATTGCAATCAAGGTTAAAATAATCACTAGGAAAAGATTCATGATGAGATGGCATATTTTGTTAGTATGATAAGCAAACAATATGTACTCAATAATTAATTACTAATGACATCAACTTTATGACTTGCAATTTTTACATCTAGCCAAGAAATATATACATACATTATTTAGTATTACCCCCAAGTGGCTCATACAATCTCTTAAATTGAGTCACCCTATATAATATGTATCAGTGTTATTCTTTCACGCAAAAACAATTGAATGGAATTGGATGAAATTTGATAGAAACAAAAATGAGATGATGGATTAACATATTATGTTTAACCGATTTTGTTGAAATTTGCCATAGGTATACGTAGAACCTCAAGAACGGACATAAACTACTTTTTGTTAGAAAGTAAGTGGGGGGGGGGGAGGTGATAATGCCACCTGTGAAAGTTTATATGGGAAAATGTTTATTTGTTAAGTTAGAGATATGAAAGTTGGCACAAATATAGCTCTATTAAAATATAGACTACTTTATGTTTCGAATATTAGGGGAGATAGGAGTAAAACCGACCATGAAAGGATGTAGTCCACGCGAACGAAGTCGCGGGCACAGCTAGTATGTTATAAAATAGCTTTAACCCGACTTCGTTAGCTTTATGCTAAATTAGTGGCAGGGGTCAAGAGGGCGATAAGTCCAGTAACACCTATTCCTATGCTGTACTTGACCTCATTACCACTATACATCAAGTGGCATGAGGTCAATCTTGGAGTGCAATATAAAGAAAAGTTGGAGTAAGTTCATTCAGCGTACCCCTCAACACTCCTATGGTCTACTTTGGCCAACTTTGTTTGATACTGATACTTTTGGTCCAGGCGCGATCGTTCTCACCGCCTCCCACAACCCTGGCGGCATCAACAACGACTTCGGCATCAAGTTCAACTGCAGTAACGGCGGGCCAGCACCCGACAACACCACCAATGAGATATATAAGCTCAGTACCGCTATTAAAGAGTACAAGACTGTACCGGATCTCGTATGCCCGATCGATAAGGTCGGGGTGCAGAATTTCAGTGTAAGTATTATTTTGTTAGGGTTCTGTATCCAAAGGGAGAAAGAGAAGAGAGGTAGGGCATAGCGATTTATCGCTTGAACTGGAGCAGCCCGACTGGTGAAATACCTCCACCTTACAGAAGACCGCAGCTAAATAACAATCACTTTGGTGTTGTTGTGCTACTGCGTGTGTTTAAGGGGGGTGCTACATTAGTAGCAGGGATTAAGCCTTTAAAGTATAGGTGACAAGTCCAGTAACAGCTATTATTAGGTATGCTGGCACCTTAAGGGTGCCAAGTACAGCTAGGACCTCATTACCACTTAACATCAGGAGGGATAAGGTCAATCTTGAAGTGCAATATCAAAGATAAATAAATAGGTAATCGATTTTTCCCTCCAAGTCAAATTTGTAGTAGGTAGGTAAGTACCAACCAGATTTCGGTTCCCAAACTTTCTCATCAATTAAAACTATTCCTCAGGTGGAAGGCAAGCCATTCGTAGTGGAGATCATAGACCCTGTCCGTGATTACGTGGACTACATGAAGGAGATCTTCGACTTCCCCAAGATCAAGGCGCTAATCCAGGGCTCGGAGCAGAGGAAGCCATTCAACGTGCTCATTGATGCCATGAACGGAGGTACGATTACATCTTTAATGTAATCAC
Organism: Glyphodes pyloalis; assembly: GCA_037074685.1. Lineage (NCBI taxonomy): Eukaryota > Metazoa > Arthropoda > Insecta > Lepidoptera > Crambidae > Glyphodes > Glyphodes pyloalis. Next base: position 1,601,897 of record JAYKKO010000039.1, read on the forward strand.
ATTGAACACTAGCTGTTCTGGCGAACGTCTCGCCACCTATTTTTCTTACCTTTTAAAACTTGCATGGACCTCCAAATATTCTTTTTATTTGGACAAAAATTGATTTTTAGTCGTCTGTTAGATTATCCAATAATATGGGGCACGCATTTTTGCATTTTCCCCTTAATCAAAAAAATTACGACAATATATTGTATATATTGTCGTAATTATCTTTGCCGTGCCCACCAGGGTCCATAACTTGTACTTTTAGTTTTTAAGAAACTACATGTAACATCATTACTTACTTATGGAGTGCAATAAATAATATGAATATGAATATGAATAATAACATCTCACGAGGGTAGGGATAAGCTGAAGACCAGCGCTGCCCGGGATCCATTCTCGAGACAGCATTAGCTGAGCTTTTTTCCTTTTGTCTCATAAACAATCCATTTATGTTTGGAACAGATTATGTTTTTTGTTTTGTTTGTAAGTTGAGGCAATAAATGTTTTCTTTCTTTTTTGCTTTCTTTACATTCCATTACATGCGTATTCCCCATTGCAGTGACGGGTCCGTACGTCAAGCGAATCTTCGTGGACGAGCTTGGCGCTTCGGAGAAGAACGTTCGCCGCGTGGTGCCTCTGGAAGACTTCGGCGGCGCCCACCCGGACCCCAACCTGACATACGCTGCTGATCTTGTGAGCGCTGTCAAAAATGGAGATTACGATTTTGGAGCTGCCTTCGACGGGGATGGTATGGATTATTATTCTAAGTTTATTAAGAAAATTATCATATTAGTTTATGAATGATGAATATAAGTATTAATTAAAACAACAATGAAATATTAATAAGTAGGTACAGGATTATTTTCAAAACATCAATATTCTCGCTGGAATATTTTCCTAAATTCATTAACGGAAACTTTTATTTTAGACTTCTTTTTAAATATCGTCAAAAAGAAATCGGTTCTCCATACAAAATATTTTAGGTAGTCATTGAATTTATGTGGTGAGACGCAAATTATTTTGCATAAATTGTAAAAGTTACAAAACAAAACGTATGGTTATGATGTAAGTAATATAATCCGGTCTGGTTGTTCATTTTTTTTAATAGCCTTATATCTACATTATAATTATTTTGTTTTGTGGGAAAGGCTAAGACAAAAGTATTTTTCCGTACTCAGCCCACACTTCACAGCTGCTAAAGCCTATGTTTAGACAATCTGCATCTAATGATGGTATCCTAGAGAAAACGACGGGTTGTTGGTTTTGATGTACCTAAAGGTATGTGTTTTTATTTTAACGGCCTCCGTAGCCGAGAGGCGAATGTGCCGGATGTCTCTGAGGATCCGGGTTCGATCCCCGGCCGGTTCAAAACGGGAAACTAACTTTTCCGTATTGTCTCGGTTCTCTGTGTTGTGGTACCATCTTTATTTCTGATTTCTGTAACAAAAGTGCTTAAGCTTACCACAGAATCAGAGCAATGTATGTGACTTGTCCAATATTATTTACTAGCTGACCCAACTGACGTTGTCCTATCTTAATGATGAATATTTAATTATATATATTTTTAATTTTTTCTTTCATAATAACCGTCTCTAGGCAATAACAAACACAACAACAACAAAAAAAGTTAAATTGATCCAGCCGTTCACTCATGATGGCGCTAGGGAAATAGGGATTCATTTTTAAATCTTATTAATAGATTTCTTTATAAATGTATGTACTATTTTTTCCGTCAGGCGACCGCAACATGATAATAGGTCGCGGAGCCTTCTTCGTGACGCCGTCGGACTCGCTGGCCGTGCTGGCCAACAGCCTGCAGCACATCCCGTACTTCCAGCGCACCGGCGTGCGCGGGTACGCCCGCAGCATGCCCACCGCCGCCGCCGTCGACAGGGTCGCGGCCAGCACTCGGAAGGACATGTTCGAGGTGCCCACGGGTGAGTCATTGCGGCGGCCTTACCTATTGTGAGGCCCCGAGCGAGAAGCTCTTGCGAGGTCCGGACCAAAAAGGTCTTGCGAGACCATTTGTCTTTCGAGAAAATTGGGTCTGATTGTTTGGTTTTGTGTCAAATTATTGATTTACGGAATTGTCAGTTTGACAGGAAATGTACATTAGCAGCAGGGGTCGAACCTTCAAGGTAAGGACGATAACTCCATTAACAGTTTCATTATGCTGTACTTGTCGCCTTTATGCTAGGACCTCAATACAACTTAAAATAAAAAATATACTGTCCATTTCTAGTGACCCTATCATGGTTAGTGTTCCGAGAAACTATTTTCCCTTATCCCACTCTCCCCTTGCTTCGCAGCACCACAAGAGCCTGCCAACGATGTCATCGCTTCACCATGGAAAATATTCCATCGCAACAAAAAAATTGGTAACTCTTATTGTTGCCGTACTGTAACTCGTTGCCGGCTCATGTGTTTCCTCCTTTTGATATGGATTCCTTCAAAAGGGGCGTGAAAAAAAATCTTGCGGGCCAATATGGCGATGCTAACGGATAGGATATATCGGTATCAAATCCGTTGTCATCGCGATATGGGTTCCTCTCTTACTTGCCATCAGGCTGGGAGGAGCGAATATACTGCGCTACAAAAAACCCAAGACCATTGACTCCGGAACCCAACTATGACATTTCTTCTGTGAGCTGTTACTAGATGGCAGTACGTTCAGAGAATGTTGCAAACATCTTGGAAACGATGGTCTCAGAAATACTTGTTTTTTTACTATTTTTTTTTATTTTTTATATTGTACTTCAAGATTGACCTCATCCCACCTGATGTTAAGTGGTAATGAGGTCCTTTTTTTTTTTTTTGACGGGGAGAAATGCATTGACGCACCGTACCGCCACCCTGAGGGGGGTGACGGCGTGAGTGGGACTCCCTGCCCTGAAAAGGGCAGGACTACCCTAACTAAAACTCCCCGGTGGACCTCAACGCCTTAGTGGCGGCGTTGTGGGAGATTAGCTTAGCCTTTCCATCCACTGCACCGCCGGCGGAATGGCCGCTTTTGCAGCCCCGACACTTCCCCCCTGGGTGGTAGGGGAAGTAAGCGGGGGTGGTCAATCCACTAAACCATCCCCGCCTCGCACTGGAGACCGTGAGTGCAATGCCGACTGGGGTGCCCTCACACCACCAGCCAACTGGTCTCCGTGCTAAAGAACGGCGCGGTCGTAGCGCCGCCGCGCCCTGGCTCTTCTGCGCCTTCTTAGCGCTGGGGAGGACGGGTCGTCCTCCCTTTGGCGCTCTGCCTCCTCCTTCTGCGAGATGACGTTCTCGCAGAAGGAGGCTACTGCCGCCCAGGCGTCCTCGCCCCCGAGCATGGCTTGGACGATGCTCGGGAGGGAGAGATTGGCCCCTATTACGGCCTTTAAGGCGGCTCTCTGTTCTGTCCACGACGGGCACGAAACCAAGGTGTGCTCCGCCGTGTCATCTTCTAGCCCGCAGTGGGCGCAGACGGGCGTCTCTTCCCACCCTATTCGGTGCAGGTACCTCCGGAAACAACCGTGTCCGGACAGCACCTGCACCAACCGATATGAGAGGAAGCCGAACTTCCTCTCAAGCCAGCCCTCAAAAACAGGGCTGAGCGCCTCCAGAGTCCATTGGCCATACTGCGACTCTGCCAAACTCTGCGCCCATGCAATGCGGAGATTTTCCTTCGCCTCCCGCTTGACTCTGGCGAGGTTCTCAGGGTAAAATCGAACCCCTGCCCCTCTTCTTACTGCACGCCAGTGGTAGACGGTTGCCAAGGCGTGGGCCTCCAGATCCCACGGAGGTGTCTCAGCCAGGGCGCACGCGGCCGCATGCCCGACTGTGCGGTACGCGCGGGACACCCTCTGTGCTATGGCCCTCTGGGGCCGTCTGAGGTTCCCTGCGTTCTCCCTTTTATTAAGGGAGTCAGCCCATATAGGGGCCCCGTAAAGGGCCATACTCTTTAGGATGCCGGCGTAAAGCCGCCTGCATTTAGCCCTTGGACCACCCAGGTTTGAGAGGAGCCATCCAATGGCGCCCGCGGATTTCAGGAGGCGCGACGACAACTCGCTAAAATGAGGAACGAAGTTCCATCGAGCGTCAAGGATTAGACCCAGATATTTTATCTGGGTCTTGACCTGCACACGGACGCCGCCAACTACGATGTTAGCGTCCAGAGATGATGGTGGACGCTGACGGGGCGCAGGAAAATAAATTGCCTCCGTCTTCTCTAGGGCCACTTTGAGGCCTAGGCGACCTATCCTGTTGGCGACTAGACTGCCCCCCGCAGAGGCCAAACAAGCGGCGGACCGAAAGTCCCTCCCCCGGCAGGTGACAAGGGTGTCGTCGGCATAACAAATGACACCCATGCCGTGGAGGAGGGAACCCCGCAACAGCCAGTCATACCCGATGTTCCACAGGAGGGGCCCCAAAACAGAACCCTGTGGAACACCGGATTTGACGCCCCGACGACAGACCATTCCTTGTTTATTAACAAAAAGGACTTCCCTTCCTTGTAAGTAGTCTTTCAAAATTGCCCTAAGATAACTTGGCAGCCCGTGATGTTTAAGGGCCTCAAGGATCGTGGGATGGGGAATGGAGTTGAATGCGTTGGCTATATCGATATCTCGCCCCTGGGAGGAGGGGCGTGGAGTATTGGCCATATCATTGTATTGCTTGACGGACCGCGGTTTTGAGGCGAAACAGCGCGTCTATAGTGGACCGCCCTGCCCGAAAGCCGAACTGGTTGTCGGAGAGATCCGGCCCATTCTCCCGGTAATGAGGTCCTAGCTTAGGGGTGACAAGTACAGCATAATAAATCTTTACTGGACTTGTCGCCCTTACCTTGAAGGCTTGACCCCTGCTACTAATGTAGCACCCCCCATGAGCTCTGGAAACCTTACTCACACGCAGGAGCACAACAACACAGAAGTGATTGTTATTTGGCTGCGGTCTTCCGGAAGGTGGAGGTATTTCACCAGTCGTGCTGCTCCAGTTCGAGCGATAGCTACTATGCCCTACCTCTTAAAACTTTTCGTCCGATTCCCTATTGAGCGTGTATGTGTCCAGGCTGGAAGTACTTCGGTAACCTGATGGACGCGGGCCGGCTCTCCCTCTGCGGGGAGGAGAGCTTCGGGACGGGGTCGGACCACGTGCGCGAGAAGGACGGCCTCTGGGCGGCGCTGGCGTGGCTCTCCGTGCTGGCAGCCGCCGGACACTCCGTCGAGGACATCTTGAAGGCGCACTGGGCGACCTTCGGCAGGAACTACTTCACAAGGTACGGCGAACAACACGTTACGGTACACTTGCAGTTGCAAATTAGCTCTTATATACGCACCATAAGAGCTATATGTATAGTCGACGTCAGTTATAGGTTTAAGGCTTAAAGACATTTATTTTCTCACTAGCTGTCCCGGCGAACTTCGTAACGCCTATTTTGTTAGTTTCTAACCTTTTAAACCTTCCCTGGACCTCCACAATTATTTCAGAACCAAGATTAGCCAAATCGGTCTAGCTGTTCTCGAGTTTTAGCGAGACTAACGAACAGCGATTCATTTTTATATATAAGATATAAATTAAAAATCCCTTACATGAGAAACAGAACACATAAAACATTTTACACTTTGTTCCACTCATTATGTTAATTACATTTAGTTCTTACACTATGATCACACTACAAAACATACAAGAACATTATTTTTTTATAAAAAAGTATTACAGAGGTAAGTTTACTTGCAAAATGTATATAAATATAAATAAATGCGCCAGACAATCACACCAATCACCTGTGCTCAAACTAAGGTGTTCCCTTGTACTATGAGTACCAGACGACGGATACTAAGTGGGGGCGTCATCCCAGCACACCCAGACCCAAGTCAATTTAGAAACGTTCGTTTTCCAAACTGACCGACCGGGAATCGAACCTGGGACCTTTTGCGCTTTAGCCGCCAACCTTAACCGCTGCGCCACCGAGGTCGTCCAATATATTGGAGCATTTAAAGTGTCCTTCTGAACAGTTTAGAATGTCAATAAGTTCCATACACTACTAGTTACCATTAATATCTGAACATTCATTATTTCATTAATATGTGAGCAGATGCTAGCAAATTACTTTTAAACTCACAACTAACTAATAATATCTGAATACTTATCTCACAGTTGTTTTATTAATTTCGATGATTAGAAATTAGTTATTTACGCTCTAATAACGCTTTAGTGCTTTAAGTTATAGTTAGTAGTTATTTATGTATTTATAAAATATTTAAAAAAAAATAACTAAATATTTCTATATTTATATCTATTACTTATGTTATTGTATATTTATTCAAATAAATATTTTGATATGTTTAAGTTAATTTATTTAATATATATATTCTTCTTTTTTCATTTTGGTTTTAGTACGAAGCACATATACTACCCATTGTTTTATTTATGAATGCGATATAGTTTTAGTTTATTTTAGATATAAGACGATTATAGCGTATTTCGATGCAGCGCTGGTCGCCGTATCTATTTTGCCTTAGGTTTCCGTAGAATACCAGCGTCGTGGTGTCCACAGCGTTACCACGACATATGCTGAGCGGAGACCTTTTAGGTACCAACTACGTTAGTTCCTGCACATTATATAAGTTAACTTTGTATAAACAGTGTGTACCTAATAAATATTTTTCTTTCTTTCTTTCTTTCTTAGTAGAACAAGAATTTCTCTCTTTGGTCGGTCCCTCATATCTGAGGATCGTGGTCAGCATGTTGGTTGCATCTGGAACGGACGATCTGCCTCCACCGGTTTCTATCCAGTGCGTCTCTCACAACCGTATACAATTTGGACGACGACGTTCCTTTTATTTGATCGGTCCATCTAGTTGGTGAGCGACCGCGCGATCTTTTGCCTTCGGTGTTCCCAACAACAATCAACTTTTCCAAATTGTCGTCGCCTCTGCGCACGGTATGGCCGAAATACGATAGGATGCGTTGTTGGCATGTAGAACAAGAATTTAATCTACAATAAATTTAAATTTAGCTTACTCAAGAGCAAAATCTATTCATTCATTCATTCTTACAAACTTTCGCGATTAAAACTAACCCAACCCAGATATATCTTACTAATATTAGTAATGTAGTGGATGGGAAATGAAAGAAGCAAATTGTAAATAATCGAAATGTATTAAAGCCAAATAAAATCTTCCACATCGTCGTCGTTCGTCGTTCAAATCTAACTCTCTGTCATTCTCTCCATTTGGATATTCATACGTACAGGCATCGCACATGCACTCAAGGCCGTCTTAAACTAGCCTGGGGCCTTAGGGCACATAATTATTAGGGGCCCTAGGGCAATCAATTATTAGGGGCCCTAGGGCACACAAATTAGGGGGCCTAGGGCAATCAATTATTAGGGGCCCTAGGGCAGACAATTATTAGGGGCCCTAGGGCACACAATCATTAGGGGCCCTTGGGCACACAATTATTAGAAGCCCTAGGGAACACAATTATTAGGGGCCCTAGGGCACACAATCATTAGGGGCCCTTGGGCACACAATTATTTGAGGCCCTTGAGCAGACAAAAATTTAGAAAATAAAATATGCGAATTATTCTAAACTTTTTGAAATAATATGTCATGTCATCTGTCATATTATAATGCTGAGGGTTCTTTAGTTAGATAAATGTTTGGAGTCCCCAGATAATGGGGGCCCTGGGCACGGGCCCCGTGTGCCCTTATGGTGAAGACGGTACTGCATGCACTACGTTCGGATAATAGTCTTTTCTTCTAGATATGACTACGAGGAGTGCGCGAGCGATCCATGCAACGAGATGATGCAAGCCTTGGAGAAGAAGATCACGGAGCCAGGGTTCGTGGGCTCCTCCCACGCGGCTGGCGGGAAGACTTACGTCGTTAAATTGGCTGACAACTTCTCATACATGGACCCGATCGACCAGAGCGTCTCTATGAAGCAGGTAAACTGTCACGTGCAGTCCATCAGGCCTAGCATACGCAATATGTCAAATTTATCGCATGAGACGACAAAAGTTTCGATACTGCTGATTGGCTAATAGCACATCGTACTCGTATTTTCAGCCAATCATCAGCTGACGCACAGACTTCAATCGATTTTGACGTTTGTTAAGAGCGCTATAAAATTTAGTCGCGTGGCGTATGCTAAGCCTGTAGGTATTTGAGCAAAAAGCGACTCTCGACTCGACGCAATAAAATACTATAGAGATCAAAAACATTTTTTTAGTTCGTTTGATAGATAATCGAAAAATATTAGACACGTGTTTTTGCATTTTCCACCTGATCTAAAGATAACCGCGATACACGTTTAATTTTTAAATTCTACATTTCTTGTAATTCCAGGGTCTCCGCATAATATTCGAAGACGGTTCACGCATCGTGGTGCGCCTTAGCGGCACTGGGAGCTCTGGTGCTACTGTCAGGTAAGATTTAGATATATAGATATTCGACAATATAATATACATTGCTTTGTTCGTGATTTCTGTAACACAAGTTGTACAAGCGCATAAACTTCGCAAAGTCGCTTACTACTTATTTCGCACTAAGTAGAGACTAGCTCGTCTCGCTAGCCGCTAGATGCGCATTAAATTGTGAAATATAAGAAAGGAAACAAGAAAGCAAGCAAGCATGAAGACTTTACTCGCCAACTTATTTATATATAGTTGGTGCAAAGTTGTGCACACAGCTTTAGCTACTTACCCAGAATCAGTGCAATAACCAAGAGGCGACCGTGCCTGGCTTGGACGTTGCGTCATCTCTGTGATCTGTATTGTGGTGTCGGGTCTGGATGTTGTGGTACAGTCGTTGTTTCTGATTTATGTAACACAAGTGTTTTAGCTACTTACCACGGAATCAGAGCAATGTTTGTGATGTTGTCCAATATATTGTTGTTGACTGTAGCTTTAATTTTGGTTTGTGTTAATTTTGACGATGCATAAGTGTTACTTGTAACCTACATGAATAAATGAATTGACTTTGACTTTGATATAATTACGGAAATTAGTTCATTTTTATTGATACCCAGAGTGTATTTTTACCAGAGTGATTGTTCAAAGTTTCGAATAAAGAAAGATGAAATCATTTTACGTTTATTTCAGACTGTACCTAGACTCGTACGAAGATAAGAACGTGTTGGGCGACGCTCAGGTAATGCTGCGTCCGCTAATAGACGTCGCGCTACAACTGTCGCAGCTGCAGCAGTACACCGGACGCGACGCGCCCACCGTCATTACGTAAACGGTCTAGTATAACAATACTAAAGTCGATACGCTATATATACTAAACGAGTGCGGGCAGGGAACGAAAAAAACATAGAAGCCTATCTAACGCTTGAAAATGGCACATCAAAAGTAAGGCACGGTGGGCGTGGTCTACAAAAGTGAGCTAGTACACACATCGTTCCCAAGGACGCAGTGAGTCACAGGCGCGAACCAATCACAGCGCGTGTACCATCTCATTTCATGAAATGACGTAACTAACGAACCCTGTCTATTTGTCGACGGTTCGGTTATCGTAATAAATTATACGAGACGTATGCTTAAAACGACCGACGACTGATAACAGCTGATATGGAAAGTAAATTTGAAATTAGAATTAACGACTCGTAGAAAAACGGATTGTCATAAATTTGACACATTACGAATCGTAAAATATTTATTATTTATTTATATATGATTTTTTTTCAAATGTCGATACTTTTTTACTATATTGCGTATCTGTTGCTTGTGTGCTTTACATTTGTGTGTTTTGGTGCCGATGTTCGATTGAAGTCAGTACGATAGGAATTCTTCTATGTTTATTTCGTTCTCTGGGTGCCGGTAACATCTATCAGTTAGTGACTAGGGATGTACGTGACGATGCAATTAATTCTTATAGCGATCGATTGGTATAAATCTCGTTCTCTTTATTATATTTATGAAAACTATTTTTAAAAGCAGTTTGTACGCTGTAGCATGGCGCGGGCGACATTGATGTGACACAATGATGCAACGGATTCTTATAGCGATTGATTTGTATAAATCTTGTTTCTATTAATTATTTTAAAAAGAAAATTTATTTAACATCTTACAAAACGTGTTAAATAACGCGTGTTACTTTACATTGAAAATAATTATAGAGAAAATTTGTTTAAAATTTTGTATGACTTCAATGTTCAATGGCATGACCTTATTCAAGAATTATAAATTCGTTAGTAATCCAAAATTGTCTTAGAGCTCTTGTCGCGAGCCTGTGCTTAAATCCCGAAACGAGAATCGCTTAGGAGGAGTTTTTTTTTTCATTTAAAATTCAGAGAGTCGGATAGAAAAAAAGGTGGAGCCTTTACCCGAAACACATTTGCAATGTTTTCGGCAGTGAAAAACCCGCCAATATCCTTTACGGTACTTCTTTTTTTTTTTATTTACTGAGCTTTCAACGTCAACCTTTTAAATAAATTACCCTATTACTATTTTCAGTCAAATGTTGTACTGAAAATGAATTAAGGAATAGTTTCGACTCATTAAATACTGCAACTGGGGCTGTCGCTCATAAAAAACTGCTAGATGGCACTATGTAGGCTTACGGTCGTGGGTCGCGACGTGATTGGTTATTTTTGACATGACATGCCACCATGACAAATAAATGACCAATCACGTAGTTCAAGGACCACACGTTTACGCCATCTAGCGGATTTTATGGGTAATAGATCCCATTCAAGCATGCAAGCTTGCCTTAGTAGGGCACCGAAGTAATTTTATTATGGAAACTCTTTTAGGTTTGATTCATTTTTTAAATTAGTAGCAAGGGTCAAGCCTTCAAGGTAAGGGCGACAAATCCAGTAACAGATTTATTATGCTGTACTTGTCACCCTTAAGCTAGGACCTCATTACCACTTAACACCAGGTGGGATGAGGTCAATCTTGAAGTGCAATATAAAAAAAAAATATATATAATTTAAGTGGACTCTTTTATTGTTTAAGTTAAACACACATTTATTTTTATTGCTCAGGGATTCAAAATCCTCGATTCGTTTTTTGTTTTATACGAATAATTAATGGCAGGGTAAAACGTCCAAGGAATTTAATTTCATTGTTTGATAGAGATTATCTTTTTGTTATTTTTTGATATTATTATCATAATGTTTGGTGTAAAACTATAATTTAAAATGATACGTGTGAATATAAAAACTGTTGTAAATTGTTATAGCATGCATGCTAGGGACTGTTATATATTACATAAGCGTAAATGAAAAACCACAATTTGTACAAATTAAACATTTAATATTTGGCCAAAGATTTTTACGTTTATCACAATATTGTACAGATGTAATATTTTGTTCATGTAATAAATATGTTACTTAATATTTTAATTTGTTTTATTTACAATATTTAGCTTAGCCTATTTGTAGCCTAACTATAATTATTATGACTAGATTATTTAATTCGAAACACAACATTTAGGGGACATTTACAAGTACTTATTTAGTTAGTGGTGCAGCTGCGGTAGATTACAAGTAGTCGCTATGAATTGTACCGTTTATAGTACTTATTCAGGATTTAAGGTTCTACGTGACCAGTTTGGGAGGGGGGGGGGGGGTTTAGAAGAAGAAGATGGAGGTCATCCTTGGTCTGATTCAGACACAGAACAAACACAAATGTTTCGTACTATTGAATATTAGATACGGCATTCTTTTTGGGCCTGAGTGGTAATCGAGCCTATGCCTATCATTGCTCCAACAGGCCATTGAACAATTATTTTATCTATGGACCCGTGGTCACTGTGACTTTAAAAGGAGTTTTCTAGATCCCATATGCCTAGGATAAGCTCTTTCTTTCACCCCGGTGATATCATACTGGTTCTAAAATTTTCTCACAGCATTACCATTAAGACGATGAAGTGTTTTAGTGCGTATGCCTGCCTTTCTCAGGGCAGGAGAGTACCACGTACGTTTCCCTCCCTCCCGGGTCAAAAGGGTAAGCTCGTTCTGAAAACTCGTAAACCCTGGTGGGGCCCGAATACCGATAAGTCGATGAACCGAGTGACGATTCTCTTCCGTTAAAAATACCTATTTTAATAATCACGTGAGGGGAGACGAACATCTTGTATACTACGGATGTTCACTGCAGCGTAAGAAAGGGTACAATAGCGAAATTATCTCTTAATATGGGTATCTCTTTGGTATTTTAGGTTATAAGCCATAGCGATTAGTTATTCCTTGATAAAGAACTGCACAAGCAGATTGCCTGCGCCGAAGAGTGTGATGCAGACGTACATGGCTGCCTTCCACCAGGTCAGACGCCCGCGGAGCTGCAGCGACCGGACCTGAAGAAGTGATGGTAATGCGAACACATGGACGAGACCACTCACAGCTCCTGTGTATCTGGAATCAGAAATTATTATTATTAACAATTGTTTATAGGGCTTCACACCATCCTAGCAAACTTTATCCGAACCGCAAGTTATCGTAGGATATATATTTTTTAATAAAATATCTCCTTAACCTGCGGTAAGTGCCCTCTACCGTTTGTGTTTTAAACTAGAGGTAATAATAACATCGCCTACGATAACCTGCGGTTAGTTCAGTTGGAAGAACAGCAGGCGCGATAAAAAGTTCAAAAGTTCAAAATTATTTTATTCATGTAAATTACATCAGTTTGCATCATAAATATTAGTTGGTACATACCTATGTACCAACTAATATTTATGAAACGTCTAGTTATTGCAAATAACGCTACCTCCGGTTCGGAACCTAAAACTTGCAGAGAAGATACCGGCAAGAAACTGTTTTACGTTATCTCGTGTCTGGGTGTTGTGTTGCCGTCGTTATTTCTGATTTCTGTAATATTACGTCGGAACCGATGACAAATATCAATTTTTCATTCTCATAGATTTTGCGTTTTCAAAAAACAAAATATTAGTTAAGAGAGGTAGGGCATAGCGATTTATCGCTCGAACTGGAGCAGCCCGACTGGTGAAATACCTCCACCTTACAGAAGACCGCAGCCAAATGACAATCACTTCTGTGTTGTTGTGTTCCTGCGTGTGAGTAAGGTTTCCAGAGCTCCTGGGGGGTGCTACGTTAGTAGCAGGGGTCAAGCATTCAAGGTAAGGGCGACAAGTCCAGTAACAGATTTTTGATAATTGTCACCCTTAAGCTAGGACCTCATTACCACTTAACATCAGGTGGGATGAGGTCAATCTTAAAGTGCAATATATAAAAAAAAAATGCAAACCAAAATCCACTTTTAATTCCCAAACTTTTGAGTAATCTTCAAACACCAAACTATGTGTATATTTGTTCGTTTCTTTTTTGGGAGTAGAGCAAATAAGAGCAAACAATGTATGTGATGTTTTCCAATAGGTATTTATTTGCAGTTGTGCGAAGTTCAAATGTGCAAGAGCCTATGATGGGTACCTGATTATAGTTCCGATGTTGGGACAGAAGCAAGCTACCAGGATACACATGACAACGATGGAGCAGTTGATGCCGAGGGTCAACCAGCGCGTCTCCGGCACGCGCAGCAGCAGGATAGCTTCTGTGCGGAGCATGTATGCCACAAGGGGGTATACTGTCACCACCTGAATTTATTAATGTGAAGGTTATCATTAAGATTAGATTTAAGATGTATGGTCAACGGAATGTCAAGGTTAACACTTGCTGTTCGATATTTGGTTCTAATGGGTGCGATGTAATAGAGCTTTAAATTTTAAAGTGTGTAAACTAATGAGCCTTTGTTCGTTCCTATTATTAGAATATAATCCTTCTAATATTTCATATCCAAAATTTGTAAGAATGTATGTCTTAAATTTGCTCTGATTATCACTTTCTGTTAGGCAGAATTAAAAGAGGGAAATGTGAATTCATGACTTTTTATAGGTCTAATGCAAAAATTTTGTTGAGCTGGTGTATAGTAGGTACCTACCTTGTTATGGACAGAGAGACAGAGAGTGGTAAGCGCATAACTCTACAACGCCTGGACCGATTTTGACAATTCTTTTTTTTAAACGTTTGCTAAAGTCCAGGGATGGTTTTTACGGCGAGTTTTTCGAATAATTGCAAAGGAAAAAAAAGACAGCCCTTTTCTTTTTCCGATACAAACGTTGTAGAGTCAAGCCACATTCCTAATCTTTTTGACAGGACGAAGTCTGTCGGGTCCGCTAGTTTCAAATATAATAGGCACAATTTAAAAAACTTACTTGGAACAATAGAAGTATTCTCGCTACAGCTGTCATAACGTCGTGAATTTCAAAGTTGTTCAAAATGTTCTGAAACAATAAAAAAAATTGTATAGCGTAATGAAGCACTCTCTAACTATTGTATACTCACATACCTATCTGCAACAAATTTACTATATCTTATTTTAATCATAAGAGGTGTGAGCCCTCCGCTCCCTCGACAGACCAGCGAACATGAATAATTGTTATCTGCGGTCATCATCAGATAAAAAAATACGCTCCTTAGAGGATATAGATAACAGTAGACTAGGAGGCAATCAAAGTCTCCTATCGGTGGCGAAGCGTGGATTTTTATCAATCAGAAATGTATTCCTCTTCCATTTTAGCATTTTATTCTAATACTCGACTGGATCTAATAGGATATTTTACTGACTAGGGAATAGAGGTCAATTTCAAATAATTGTTAATCTCTCTCCACCTGGTTAAGGTTTGAGGACGGTTCTTCCGTCCCCCTTTCACATGCGGCTTAGGACCATGCCTCCTTTACTACGTCACCGCCTTCTAGCCTTCTGTAACCTAGTAACTGCAAGTAGTTAGCTCGGTTGAATGTGGTGGTTTGAGTTTCCCGCACAACAAGGCGATGAGGTCCCCGGGCGGTTTTAGTGAGTAAACCTGTACTGGCAAGAAGTTCCACACAAGCCTTTACCTCCCTCGGGTGACTGTAGAAAGTAAGTATCATACATTTCCCCCGCCGAAAAAAAAATTGAATAAATAGTTAGTTAGCTCAGTTGGGTGAACATCAGAAGCATTATCTGAAGGTCGAAAGTTCAACTTTCGAGTGGAGACGAAAATTATTATTTTATTCGAAAAAAAGAAATGTTCACAAATTTCTCTTGGAACATCACAGTAGATCGAAATAAGAATCTTAAATCTTGTAGATAAAATTCTAAATCAAAATAATGGATAGCAATTGGTCAATACTTACATCTTCTATGCAGGATTTCGCTAGAGGGAAGCAGACGTAGAACCCAGCTCCTACCAGCGTGTAAGTTATTGTTACCAGCAGGAAAGCGATTGTCAGGTCTCTTCCCTGAAATATGTACAAGAACCAAAGATGAAATAAGAAGCGTAGTGCATTATGCTAGTGGTTGTGTAGGTTTGGATTGAAAACTGACTACCAGGCGTCTAACGAAATGGATCGCCGGAATAATTCCATAAGTTCAGAAATAAGCTAACCTTATAAGTATTAATAGTCTGTCGTTCTCTTCTCTGGGTTTTATAGATAAATTATGTACAACTAGAGGCCCGCAGCGGCTCCTCACGCGTACCTACAATTGGCTACTTGACAGTGTTAACAATAAAATATGAAAAGTGTTAGATATGTTAGCTTATTAGTTAAGTAGTCATTTTACATTTTTACTTTTTAATTAAAAGCATAGTTAGTATTTTATTTTTGCAAAATAAATTTTAGTTTTTTTATCTGTGGAACAAAAGAACCGAAACGGAAACCACCATTGCAATTCGGAAATGACAGCTGTCGGCGAAAATTATTTATTTGAATGTGGCGAAACAATGATTATTTTACCGATTAAATTGAATTATTGTGTCTCTAATCGTATAAAGAATTTATTGAAACATTTTCCGTTTATCTCAATTAAGTCGTTCCTATGCGTATCGGTTCGTTGTCTAGGACGTTGACGTCATAATTGCAACAATGACGCGACTAGGCGTTTTCGCGCGCTTTTTAAATGTGTTACACAAAATCTTAATTTTCTCTGGTTATTTAGATTATTTCCAGATAAATCGAATTGCTTGGGATATAAAATGAACGGGCGCACATTTTACAATACTTTTTCAAAAACTGTCAAGTAGCCAATTCCGGTAAATTCAATTTTTTTTTATTCTTCTTATACCTACGTCAGAACTATCGTGGTATAAAGAATGATATAAAAAATTAGCGAAATCGGTTCAGCTGCTCTCTAGGTATGCGCAAAATAACACATTCAGCGATCCATTTCTATATTATACCTACACTTAGGCGAACTTATTGCCATAAAACATTTACTTTCTGACAGCCTTCAGTTAGAGGAAATACTTGATAACGAGATAGTATTTATAGACGACATCGCTGAGTGGCTTAGATATCTCGAAGCGATACTCCTAGTTAGTGCCAGCCGTCTGGTTAAGTGTTTCGTACTCATCGTTCCATAGTTACTTTCAAACCAAATAGGTAATTTTGAATTTATTATCCCTATTAATATTATAAATGCGAAAGTAACTCTGTCTGTCTGTCTGTCTGTCTGTCTGTGTGTCTGTTACGCTTTCCTGCTTAAACCTCTCAACCGATTTTGATGAAATTTGGCATAGGTATACGTTGAATCTCAAGAACGGACATAGGCTACTTTTTATTAGAAAATAAGGGGGAGGGGGGTAATACCACCTTTGGAAGTTTATATGGAAAAATGTTTTTTTTTGAAGTTAGAGATATGAAATTTGGCACAAATATAGCTCGATACTTGGATTAAAATATAGACTACTTTTTGTTTCGAATATTAGGGGAGAAAGGGATAAAAAGGATGTAGTCACACAGACAGACAGACAGACAGAGTTACTTTCGCATTTATAATATTAGTAGGGATATTTAACAATAAAATCAGCAAACTCACATTGTTCTCCTGCTTCGCGTTATTGCTCATAATGGTGATGATTATGTTGTGGATGTAGAAAGACAGGGCCAGCATGCCGCTCAGCACCGCCGCGTTCTTGGCCACGTACGTCTCGTCCGGGAGAGGGGTCAGGTGGATGCCCCAAGTGGCTCCCTTCACTACCACGAATATGAGCAGGTAGACTACTGAGAGGGTGCCTGTAAATGAGAACTATGAAGGTAAGAACTACAAGGTTGAAAGATAAATATTAATGTTTCCAAGTACATTTTATTAGACAACATCACATACATTGCTCGATTCTGTGGTAAGTAGCTTAAGCACTTGTGGTACTGAAATTAATACTGACGTAGTATAACGTATAACTTAGAAACTTTTTGATGATACTTGATGACCTACGTAGCCGAGAGGCGAGCGTGCCGGACTTTGGCGTCACGCTATCTCAGAGTTCCCTGGTTCGATCCCCGGTCGGTTCAAAATGGAAAACGAACTTTTCTAAGTAAGTATATTGTCTTGGGTCTGAGTGTTGTGGTACCGTCATTGTTTCTGATTTCTGTAACAGAAGCGCTTAAGCTACTTACCATAGGATCAGAACAATGCAGTGATGTTGTCCAATATTATTTATTTATTATTAATTATTATTTATTTATTAATACAGCTGAAGAACGTCCACTGTTGAAAAGCTAAGTCCAGACCAAAATTCGGCTTTGTGCTACTTGCAATCACGTCACTTTTACGTAAATAATGAAAAACACAGACAGATAATAAAAAGCACGAAGAAGTGACTTCACGCAATTTAAATGCAATGTAGGTATCTCTAGTAAATTGTTGTTAAACATTATCTATGTTAAGTTAATAGGTAATAGTTAAAAAATATATGTGTCTTGTATATTTATTGATTGTCTAACTGTTGGACCAAGCATAAAATTTTAGTCACTTAAGTAGATACCCTATTTTTAATGGTTTAGTGACAAATATACGATTACCAACATACCAAAAGAGTTGAACCTGGTGAAGAAAGAGACGTTTTTGAAGTTCAGGAGGGGGAATACGATGATGGCCACGTATACTGGGACCGTGGAGTGCAGCCCCCAGTAGGGGGTGATGGGAGCTTCCACCGGGATTAGCAGGGACCCGTTCACGCCGTCCAGCTTCGGGCAGAGTACCGTCGTACTGTACTCCGTTTGGTTTGAGGTGTTCAGATCTGAAAACAGTGTAATCCTTGAACTTCCTCGAAATCAAAAAAGATACAGGGTAAACCCACTATTTGAATAAAACCAAAAAAAGTCGTGTAAATATACATATATAGCAGCGTGTGAGGGACTCTTTTACTTTGCAACCTCATTGCCACTTAATCAGGTGGGATGAGGTCAATCTTGAAGTGTAAAAAAAAAAAGAAGAATTACGACCCTTGGCGTAGAGAACTGTGTACTAAATGTGCCATTGAATTAGTGTACTGTCTATAAAATCTGGGCCCTACTTTAAAAACGAAATGGAATGTTTTGATAATAGGCCTTACTCGTCAGGAGCTCCATGCTTCAGAAATAAAACCCGACCCCGCTTCCTGAGTCGAATACTTAACCACTCTTGCTACCAATATGTCCAGATTTTTGGCATCTACGCAAAAGGGATGTTGAAATTATCGACTCCCCCTCGACTCACCAATAAAGTAGTTGACGGTGAAGTACAAGAAGTTAGTGATGAGGATCCAATAGACGACGTTGGCGCCCAGCAGGACCAGCAGACTGAACCCATGCGCTATCCGCTCCGCCCACTGCCCCAGCAGTCTTCGGCACAGAGCTGGAACCTCGCAGGTATCGCTCCCTGAAAAGCAGTTCAATTAGGTTTCAAGTCGTGTAACTTATTCGATAACCTAGGATTTTATGCTGATTTGTTGCAGCCTCTGATCTTACTCTACCAGTGCGAACTAATCTGCAGAGTTTCTTGGTTGTATCTTCTCTGCAGTTATAGGTTCCGAACCGGAGTTAGCTTAATTTATTTTATATAGGCTTGTCATAAATATTACTGATGTCATTTGTATGAATAAAAACAATTTCTTGATCGAGGTGGAATAGCCTGTGCTGGCGACTCGACAAATACAAACTACCTGTAGATCCTTTTTATTCGACCGGCTGGTTACAGGCCACCATCCTTATATTTAATGGTACGTGTGGTAATCTATTGTGGAATCAACCACAGGCCAGTGTTTGATTATGATTAAGGTGGTATCCACGGAACTCTACTAACTTAAGGCACAATAGGTAGGTAATCTACTGGACAAGAATCTTAAGAGAATCTAGAAAATGATGAATGCAATTTGACGACCTCTTCTCAATTGATTTGGGTCTGGGTGTGCTGGGATGACGCCCCCAGTTAGTATCCGTCGTCTGGTACTCATAGTACAAGGGAAAACCTTAGTTTGAGTCCAGGTGATTAGTGTGATTGTCTGGCGCATTTTATTATTTATTATTTATATAATAAATAAGTCGGTACATCACAAAACTATAAATCTAATTTTGTGTGGTTCTTTGGACAAAATGTGACGATGGTGTGTTGTTTTCCGAAGCTTAAGACCTATGGTCGATCATATTTCGTAGGCCCAGTTTCATGCAAAATGTAAACAATTAATTTGTGTCATTTCATACATCAGAATCCCAAAAATGTCTAAGTCTCAAAGTTTACACCCAGATACAAAATGTTGGAGGTTCACACGTATCCTTACGAAGACTTTTAAAAGACTAAGCACAGCTATATAGTGAGTATGAGCAAATGAAGACTCTCATACCGTGGTGGTAGTTGACCCGTAGCAGAAGATACGCCGTGTAAAGACATAAGGCAGCCATGAAGGCTACTAACACCAGCGCCGCCGGCAGACCAGCTCGCTCCACGCCCCACGCCATCGTGAGCAGCGAGGAGCCCATAATTGTATTCCATACTGAGAATCTGGAAACAATCACATATTTAGGTGATGTTCTAAACAAGTTATTTCATGGAGAAGTTAGTATTAAACCGACTTCAATAAAACTAGGTTTAACTTTTTTGTTTTTCTTTTATAAATATTCTTTAGTAGGAACCTTAAACACTTGTGTTACAGATATCAGGAACAACGACGTGTCAGGTCTAGGTGTTGAGGTCCTGTCGTTGTTTCTGATTTCTTTAACACAAGTGCTTTAACTACTTACCATAGAATCGATCTGCGAGCGTTTATCTTGATGTGTTATTTACCATATGTCGTGGCTTTTTCGAAAATATTTTATAGTGTCAACGAATTTTTCGACAGTTGATTTAAATATGTATGTACTTAAAATTATTCTCAAATGACACAAACACAATTCAAGATACCACATTGTAACATCTTTCATGTATCACACTGTAGTACTACCTACTTTCATGCAAAAAAATTAATGTTGATCTGTTATTCATAAATTTACTTACATGGTCACCAATGAGCTCTGCTTCTTCCTCTCAGGCTTGGCCGGCTTGTCGAACAGCTTGTAGGACAGACCCTGAAATTATCGTCATCGTTACAACAATGCGTTACTTAAATACAATCAAAATCACACCACACTCACTAACGACGCGCGTGTAAAACCGCGGAAGAGCAGAATGTTCAACTACGTAGAGACATTGGTTCATTAAGTGTCTTTTATCGGCTTTATCATGGGGAGTGTTCCGAGGAACTATTTTCCCTTCCCTCTCCTTTCCTACACAGAACCACAAGACCTGGCCAACGATGTCATCGCTTCACCGTGGAAAATATTCCATCATGAATCAAAAAGTTCGGTAACTCTTATCTTTGCCGGACCATAAAGAAGTGGAACTCGTTGCCGGCTCATGTGTTTCCTCCTTCCTTTGACATGGATTCCTGCAAAAGGAGCGTGAAGAAACAACTTGCGGGCCAGTATGGCGATGCTAACGGATAGGATATTTTGATATCAAATCCGGTGTCATCGCGATGTGGGTTCCTCTCTTGCTTACAATCAGGCTGGGAGGAGCCAATATAATGTTATTTTTAATGCTTAATTTATTGTTGTTTAAAATGATTTCTTTTTTTTCTCTCATGTTACCACACCCATATACAAACTATCTGCATGACCCAAGGGTTGACTGGTAGAGAATGCCCCTAGCATTAAGTCCACCTGTTGTACCTATTTGTGCAATAAAGTTTTTTAATATAAATAATACTGCGCTACTATAAAAAAAAAGGTTCAGTTCATACCGTATAACTGCAAAAGGCGCGAAAATTGAAGTATCGCGCCCTCTAAACGAATTATGGATCAATTGACGTTTTTTTAAATTGCTCATGAATCTTTATATCCAGTAAGGTTTTTTTTCAATTTCCAGTGATAGTGACACGACATGCGAATAGGGCATTCGCATGTCGTGTCACTATTACTGGAAACTGGAACTTTTAATAGAATATAATAAGTGCGTACTATACTATAAAAGAAGGGGGCAGATGAGACTAAATCGGTGCTATCGACCACCCGGGTGGTGAACGCCACGTATTAGTGCCAACCACCACCCTGGTGGCGATTTGAAGGTGGCAGATGGGAAAAAAGGCTCATAAAGTACCTAAGCCACAAAAATGTTACTACACAGTTCGGGTATTATAATATAGTCAAATGACTGAGATATCCAGGTTTTTTCACTTACTAATCGGAATCGTACAAAAGCTGATACGCGGTATTTACGAACTGTTCTTACGCTGCGCGGGCAAAACCGCGTAAGTCTATCTACAATCTGTTCCAGACATGACATGATAAATAATATGTAGTAAAAACATTTTTTTAATAACAATTTCTTATTTATCTTTTTGCACCACTAGTATACATTTCTCGTTGTCTACTATTCCCTCTACCTTGATGTTTTCTGGAAGATATGGCTTTCTAGCCTTATACCGCCTAAATTATACTACAATGCTTCTTTAAAACCAATTTTTGTAAATGTAAAACGGTGCAATAAAGTGTAAAATAAATTAATAGAATATAATAAGCATATTATCTGAATATATCTGAATATAAACCTAGACATGGTTTTATAAATAAAATCTTTTGAAGGCAACCGCATCATGCCCCCAAAATAATAACTAAATTAATTATAAAAACTATGTACTTTTCTACGCCATTGTTTTTTTTTTATAATGCACTCCAAGATTGACCTCATCCCACTTGATGTTAAGTGGTAATGAGTTCCTAGCTTAAGGGCAAAAAGTATAGCATAGTAAAACTGTTACTAGACTTGTCGCCTTTACATTGAAGGCTTGACCCCTGCTACTAATGTAGCACCCCCCAAGAGCTCTGGAAACCTTACTCACATGCAGGAACACAACAACACCGAAGTGATTGTTATTTGGCTACGGTCTTCTGTAAGGTGGAGGTATTTCACCAGTCGGGCTGCTCCAGTTCGAGCTATAAATCGCTATGCCCTAACTCTCTTAAAACCATTTTCAACTATATCTATGACGAAACGATTCAACTTCGCAGTGATATCGTGTTGTCAAGGCAGCGATCTCAGTATTCTCGTCAAAACTGACCCCGCAGATAGATTTTGATAACACCACTGTGTTCATACTAATTGTAGTATTTCTTACGGTGTCTGTGATTCAGTAGTTTCCGGACAGTCCGTTTGTGTTAGAAAAAAAGAAACATTTATGATGACCAGAGCCGAGAGGCGAGCGGGCCGGACTTTGACGTTGCAACATCTCTGAGGTCCCGGGTTCGATCCCCGGTCAGGTCAATATGAGAAACTAACTTTTCTATATTGACTCGGGTCTCGGTGTTGTGGTACCCTCGTTGTTTCTGATTTCTTAACACAAGTGCTTAAGCTACTTACCACAGAATCAACACAATGTATGTGATGTTGTCCAATATTATTTATTATTGGTTACTAAAACTTGTTACAATTACCGATTAAATTCAGGGTCCAGAAATAGTGAATTTAATTTTTGTTTCAACAAATAGATTATACCTACCCTGGCACAAATAAAAAAGGTAATCACGTCGTTTTATGAAGTGCCAAATCAAGATACTATGTCTCCAATCCGATGAATAATTGCAAAGTTTAGTTCTCATAATTGTAACCAACTCATTTCGGATGCGATTACAACGTTTTCAAAAAACAAAATATTATTTTTGCATATCGAAAAGCACGTTGTAATTCGTTAGTTCGTAACGTTTTGGTTGGTAGGCCTAAGTTTTTGTAAGCATTTTTAGTATCGGAACTGCATACTTAGAAATATCTAAAAACTATTAAGTCATTGAGCTGGTTGAAGTCACACCAACAAAGCTTTAGTGTAAGTTAAACCAATTTTTAAAACTTGATTTTATTTATTTATTTAAAAACTTTATTGCACAAATAGGTACAACAGGTGGACTTAATGCTAGGGGCATTCTCTACCAGTCAACCCTTTTTTTTGTTTTTGTTTTGTTAAAGATATCCTTGAAACACAGATACAATGGTGGCACTATTTATTTATCTGGATGATTAGTTCAAGTGCGCACATTGTAACTAAGACTGCTCCAATTATACGGTTCATTGTCTTTGCCAATTTTTTTTTATCTCCAGAAGATAATAATACCTACACTTGATTACCTACTTGGGTACCTACCTACTTACGTAAGCTGTGGACGTCAATTAGCCTGTTAACGTTTGACTCGGGAATATTGCAAACTATCTTTAATCTTTAATATGCGAATTGATGTAACTTTGAAATAATTTAATAGTCAGTGTCTTGATAAGTAAAATTGTAACGTCATAGCTATCTTCATAAAATATCTATGAAAGAATCGTATTTTGACCGGTATTTAAAAGTATCTCTATCAACATTCTTATAACTTACTATGAGACCTGTCAGATGTTGTCCTGTTTTAACGATGTCTATTTTATAATATTTTTGGTCATAAAATCATTCTCCTGTCTATAACAAACACAACAAAAAAAGTGAAGTTGGTCCAAGCGTTCGCGCGCGATGGCGTGATCAATGTAGCTTTCCAATGGTGAAAGAATTTTTGAAATCTTCACAGTTGTTTTTGAGTTTATTTATTACCGGTCCCGGCGAACTTCGTTTCGCCTTAGAGGATTTTCCCGCGCATTCGACGAAAGACATTTTAAGACTCATTTTTGTACACCTTCGGTTACATTGTTCAAATTTTACCAAGGATCCCTAATTTTGTAGCCTATGTCAAATTGGAAAAATGTAGCATTCTATAGGTGAAAGAATTTTGTAAATCGGCCCAGTACTTTTTGAGCCTTTTCATTACAAACATACAAAAATAGGTACAAATCTTTCCTCTTTATAATATAAGTGTAGACAAACATACTAAAATACAAATCTTTTCTCTTTATAATATTAGTTTAGATAACATTTTATTAGTAGCTTTAACTTAGAAATAACCTTGCTTTGTGAGGGTAGGACTTCAGATCCTATTATTGTAGAAGGATAACTCGTACTAGAGTAAAACTTACATGGGTACCATCAGGTAAGCTCTTGTATGTTGGAACGGTGGAGTTGCCAAGGAGGGAAGCCCCCTCCAGCTTGTCCATAGCGCTGAGGTAGCTTTGGCTGCTGCTGCTGGATGGGTGCCCGCTCGAGCTAGAATGAGAAATATTTTTATGACTCACTTGTTTTAGCACGTGACTTCGTTCGCGTTATTTCGGGATAAAACGTATTGAATATGCCATTTAACAGCTTATCTCCTCATATACCTATATCTGCATAATATCATTCGCATTCATTCAGTAGTGTTTTCGTTAAAAAGTAACAAACATATGTGCATTAATATTTATCACCTTTCACCTTTATTACATATATCTACTAGCCCGCCACGGCCTACTGCTTCGAGGTGGAATGTCCCCGGTTTTTCTAAATTTTTGCAAAGAATCATCTTCGCTACTATTGGTCGCAACTATGTTACCTATATACCAAAAGTCTTCCTCGATAAATGGCCTATTCAACACAAAAATATTTTTTTAATTCGAAATGGTACTTCCTGAGATTAAAGCGTTTAAACAAACAAACGGTTTAGCTTTGTAATTCTTCTACATCTATACCTACTAATACTAATAATATTGCTGGTGCCACCCTTAGAATAATTATTCTAAGGTGCCACCATTGAGGACTGGTCTGCTCCAGCTTACCTCTTAAAATAAAATAATACTTAATACTTTTTTTTCACTCATCAAAATCTATATATATAAAAGGAGAAACTGACTGACTGACTGACTGACATATCAACGCACAGCCCAAACGGCTAAACGTAGGCACTTGAAATTTGGAAGGGACGTAGCTTAGGTACCGTAGGGGTGCACTAAGAAAGGAATTCCCGAAATTCCCACGGGAACGGGAATTAGCGGGAAAATCCTTTTGTATGAAAAATCTACACCGCTTAAGTTAGACGCTTGAAATTTGGCATGCAGGTACCTTAGTAAATATAAAGTTTAGTTATGGCTGTATTTTGAGAAATTCCCACGGGAACGGGAGTTAGCGGGAAAAAACTTTTGTATGAAAAAATCTAAACCGCGTAAGTTAGATGATTGAAATTTGACATGCATATACATTAGTGAATGCAAAGTTAAGTCATGATTGGATTTTCCAAAATTCCCATGGGAACGGGAATAGCGGGAAAAACTTTTGAACCGCGAGTTAGAGGCTTGAAATTTTTTAGTATATGGGTATCTTAGCAAATGTACAGCTTCATGGGAATGGGAAACATCTTTTTCATGAAAAAATACTGCACTAGCGCCAGATTCAGAATAATTGTTATGTTGTTTTTTAATGTATTTTCTCAAAAAAAAAAAAAAAACTTTTTAAAATTTTTGAATGCAACATTCATTATTATTTACATTCGACACACACCGAGAAAAATACTGAAATGACACAATAACACGCCACGCGGACGAAGTCGCGGGCAAAAGCTAGTAAAACTATATGACTTGCTCCAAAGTGTTCTACACATAGCTATAAGTTAGATACTGCTACTGTAACTTATCTGCTGAGTTTCTTACCGGTGTCTTCTCGGTAGATATAGGTTCCGAACCGGAAGTAGAATCACTTTGCATTGTATTCAATGACGATTCAAAAGTGTTACATGTAACCTACTTGAATAAAGAAATATTTGAGTTTGAGTTTGAGAATTATTCTAATTACCTTACCTTAGCTTAGACTCGTGATCTAGTGAACGTAGGTTCAATTTCCACGGGGGCAACATCTTTCTATCTTTTTTAAATTTGTTTGGGACGTTTTCAGATTATGTCTGATATGTAAGGAAAAATGATCTACCTATGCTATTTCGATAGCATGTATTTTTTATATTCATATTATTTATTGCACCCCATGCGTGCAGTAGGTGTTACAAAAATAATTGTTGAGCAGAACTAAAAGTACAATTTATAGACCCTGTCGGCACGTCAACGTAGGAGACGGGAGGAGTTGTAAATAGTCCGAACTGGCTGAAAAACTCCCAAATTATAAATGTCTCATGAATGGCGTAAAAATAAAATCTAAAGAGACAGTAATTCTTTATAAACCTACATTAGAAAACGCATATAAAGAACGCAAGATGAGGTCTGTACTAAAATAAAAAAAAATCACTTACCTTCTTTTAAACCTTCTCTTCTTTTCTTCAACGTCGCGGTCCGACAGATCAGAACAGGTGCTCCCAAATAAGATTCTAGGAACAAACAAACCACAGTTCACATTTAATTAACAGAGGATTTATCTCAGCGTACGGCGAAACCGATCCATGTGATTCAATAAAA
This sequence comes from Glyphodes pyloalis, assembly GCA_037074685.1. Classification (NCBI taxonomy): domain Eukaryota; kingdom Metazoa; phylum Arthropoda; class Insecta; order Lepidoptera; family Crambidae; genus Glyphodes; species Glyphodes pyloalis. Next base: position 1,628,439 of record JAYKKO010000039.1, read on the forward strand.
TAAAATGAGCGTAACATGTTTATATTCCTCGGTTATTATAAGTAGATAACGCGTTTACTTCTTGAGTACAGTTTAGGTACTTTACGAATGTGTCATAGAGATAACAGATTTTTAGCGCCTAACTTTACTTTTTAGGCTTGTATTAAGGAAGGTACTAGTTAAAGGAATTATTGTTATTTTGAAAAGAGTAAGTGTCGAGTTTCTTGCCGGTTCTTCTCGATATCATCAACATTCCGAACACGGCGGTAGAGTAGGTAAAGCTCAAAAAATCTTGACATTCGTGTGACGTACTTTATGGATGGCCCCTAAGTGCTTTTGTAAAGCTTACATGAATAAAGATATTTATTCCCACCTGATGTTAAGTGGTAATGAGGTCCTAGCTTAAGGGTGACAAGCACAGCATAATAAATCTGTTACTGGACTTGTCGCCCTTACCTTGAAGGCTTGACCCCTGCTACTAATGTAGCACCCCCCAGGAGCTCTGGAAACCTTACTCACACGCAGAAACACAACAACACCGAAGTGATTGTTATTTGGCTGCGGTCTTCTGTAAGGAGGAGGTATTTCACCAGTCCGGCTGCTCCAGTTCGAGCGATAAATCGCTATGCCCGGTATGCCCTACCTCTCTTAAACCCCTTATTTTCTACCAAAAATTTTAACGGTATCTACGTTTGCCTGTTTTAATTAGGCTTAAATTTTTATACATTATCTCTAGAGATGATAAGTTTTACGTAAAACAATATTTAGGGAGGGAATCATTTCATGCACCGCTGCTTTGATAGTACGGCGACAAGAGTGACGGTGTTCCACTCTCAAAAGAGCGGATTTTAAGTACTTATTAATAAAACCCTACCAGTACATCACCGTGACACCGTAGGAATACATATAGGTACCTAAACTGTAACCTGTACGGCGCTGTAGGTATTAGGTAACGAATATACATTTTTGGGCATTCTCGAATGCGAATGCGGATGCGAATATCTGCCGTTGATTTTCGCGACTGCGAATTCGAATGCGAATATTCACTTTGAGTATGACGCCACGTATTTTGGGTATAGTTAATTTAAAAAATGCCAAAAAGAAAAACAGTGAGCATTCAGTAGAATTACAACATCTTTCCAGAAATGTATTAAGTCAGAAGTTAAACAGATGTCGCTTCAAGAGTTGTTTATAAAACGAAACAGTGGTATAATAAATCTGTGAAGTCCTTGGCAGTTGATGAATCAATAGGTGAGATGATTGCGTTGGAAGACCTTCCGTTTAGTTTCGTTGAAAGTGATTACAATTAATATAATTAAAATTAATAATTATGTTTGCATGTAAATTCAAAGGCTTAAGGTGTTATGATTAATATTATACGAAATTTGTATTCCCTTTTAATTTATCTTTGTGTTCTTGACATCTTATCTATTTTTTTCGGATTGTACATATTCGCAAAATATTTTTTGCGAGTGCGAATACGAATGTCAAGAAATATGCCAATATTCGCGAATGCAAATGCGAATGCGAATATTCGTTACATCACTAGTAGGTAGGTATATAACATTTCTAACCGGAGAAAATAAGGTTCAAAATGACGGTGTATAACCGACGCAACAAATCCTTCATGATGTACTCTGAGAGTTTCTTGATCCCGAGTTCGTCGAGCGAGGTTCACAAATCCATAAATAAGCCAATTTTCAAGGCGCCACTACGATCTCCCTTGATCCTGCGCAGGCGCCGATAACGCGCTTGATTTACGCGGAGACGGTTATTTTGAATGCTTATCGTTTTCATTAAACATGGCCGATAATTGGGCACGCACGCGACGGCAGATGAATAAATAAATTGTAAGAATACCTAACGGATAAAATGCCTTTATCATTTGCGTTGCGTGGTCTGAAGTCACGTGGATTGTAACGAGGCATTTTTTAGGTACCTATTATACTTTAGTTAGCTTATTCTTATACCTCCCTACATAAATAAAACTTACTGTATCTAGAAGTTAAAAAATTCAATGGTGATTCTTGAACTCATTAGACCCAGTGGATGGGAAAGTCGATAGTTTCAGCTATAAGTAAAATAGGAATAGTTTTCCTTGTAAGGGTTCCGTGTTCAATGGCTTCTATGTACCTATAATAAGTCGCGTCTAATCAGAATATGTCAAGAGACCCATCAGACTATAGTCATGACTAACGGGATACTTACAGCATGGCTGATCCACAAGTTTAAGGTTGCTCAGCGGGCTATGAAAAGAACAATAGGTACTCGGCTTTTTTCTCCGGGACTGAATGACTGAATCCGAAATGATCCAGTAAAGAACGAAAGTAACCGACATAGCTCGCGGGATTAGCAATCTGAAGTGGTAGTAAGCCGTCTATATTTGCCACATAACAAATGACCATTTGGGTAAACGAGTTCTCGGGTCTCGGAAAACGTAGTGTAGAAGGCTTAGGCTAGGCGGAGTGAAGCTCTGCGCTGATGAATGGAAGATGGCTGGCAGGGGCTGGATGCGAGAAGCCCTGGATCGATCGCAGTGGTTACCTATTGGAGAAGCCTATGTGCAGCAGTGGACTATAGATAAGCTGATAACAGTCATTCACGCATGAAATAGACATTGCTTTATTTACAGAAATTAAGGCTTTGTCCATATTATCTTTTTTTTCGAGGGCAAATGCATTGACTTTGACGCACCGTACCGTGACCAGAGAGAGGTGACGGCGTATGTGGGGTTTCCTGCCCTTATAAAGGCAGAATTACCCACTAAAATATCTGGTGGACCTCTTCGCCTTGATAGTGATGCCGTGAGAACAGAAGACCTACCACAACATCACCGGTGGATTGGCCTCTAACTAAGCAGCTTCTGCAGTTTCAGGCATAATGGTTGACTATTTGGGTCTCATGACCAATGTGAGTGAAAAATAATAATTATAAATTGTTAATAAGAACTAATATCAACCTGCAAGTTTTTACCTTGGTATGCTGTTGACTCTACTCAAAAGACATGTGCGCAGATCTAACTATGCTAAAAACGCATAATCCCACAGACAAACTATGTACATATATTTGTGGGACTACTATCAACTTTTGTAAACCACTGTTTGTTTAAAAGATAAAAAAAAAACTGCTAAATTCTGGCCCCCAGCGACTAAACCTATGCAGAAGAATCTCTAAACATAAGACAACTAAGCGACATTGATTGCCTATCATAAGATTACATACTTACCTTCCTATTTATTGAATCAATTAATAATTCAAACAATTGATTAGTGGGACAGATACTTATTGCTAGGATGACGAAATACTAACATCTCTTTCATCAGACATTGTGACCCTTCGTAGTGATAAAATGTCAACAGAAATATGACTATCTTATTATTTGAGAGGGTGTGTCAATATGGAGATAAAATGTAAGCCCTGGGACGTTTTGAAGTGCAAACCTGGTTAATTCATTTTTTATGTTTAATAGTAACTACTTACTTATTTCTAACGTTGCTTGGCAAAATCTACTGAACCAATTTAATGGAAATTTTGTACACAGATAGCCTGGAGCCCTAGAAAGAAAACAGGTACCTAAATTCGTCATAGAAAAACAAATAAGGAAATTATAAAATATTTGATAAGTTATAAGTTTAAATTAAAATTAAAGTTGCAGGTGGTATCGAACCGGATTGGAGCAGTCAATTTAATGCAGTTTTGTAAAAATAAATGAAATTAAGTTTCGAAAATTAAATGATGAACATTTCATTAAAATCCTCCTCTCTCCTTTGAGCCTCTCGTGATTAGTGGATTGCGCCATGTGTGAAAAATCTGGCAGATAGATAGGTACATTTCTCGACCTTGGATCGAACCTAGGTCCCACTTCTAACGTTTCTGTCTTTTAGACCCGCTTAGGATTTTAATTGTTGCTTTGCCGCGAAAACATGTTCTAATTTGTTTCTATTGGCATTGAGATAATATGTGGACCGTACCATTTGCCAGCCCCTTGCGCAGACCTGTATGTTATTCTACTTCAAAACCATCACACGGTTACATTATAATGAAATAAAAAACGTGCTTTCGAGTTTAAATCTTAAGTAGGCGGAAAAGATCACGTGCTTGGGACTTTTTTGACGAAGTATGAGGATGACAAAACGAAAATTTAGTTCATTTCGGGTCATGTAGCTAAGAAAATAGAACCGAATATATTCGGCACCAAAACCGAATAATTCGGCCGAATATCTACAGATACCTATTGGAAAAGATGCGGAATAGGCCGAATACAAAACGAATATTCGGCGCGACTCTAGTTTTTATTACAATGCCTCTATATATCAAAAGTCGGTTGAGGGTGGAATTCGATTTTGGCTCTCGGTCGCTAGGACCGGTCTGAATGTCGATGTTTTGTAATGTTACTCCACTTATTCAAGGCGTGGAGCCTTAGCTCACCCCCGCGCTACTCCAGTGCTGCACCTTTCAGTTCTAATCATTAAAAGTAACAATAGACTTACTCGTAGCTATCAACCGACTGGACGGAGCTCGGGGCTGACAAGTCTTCCTCGCACAGACTCGACGTCTTCTTCACCCTCATATTCACTTACACACACGCCCTGCCTCGTCGGCAAGCGAACACAGTTTGGGAGATAAAGCAGCCATAGTTGAATGAGATTAAGAGGCGACAAAAATTCAAGATTTTGTAACCCCTCACCACTTAGGGTTATGTATTGTTTCGTGATAGCAGGTACAGTGCGCCACAAAAGATTTCGTTGCAAGCTGTACTTGATTGACAACTTGTCTCGGAATACTTATGGATGCTAAACATACTCGGCTACATAAAAAACAGTAATAATCTTTAGCTTATTTTACCAGTACCTTGTCATATTTATTAAGTTATGACTAACGTGACCATTTGTTCTTTAACTCAAAACGGGACATCGGTTTATTAAGGTCATTTAATTTGTCAATGAAGAAAAAACACTTATTTTAAAGTTATTCATTCAGAATAATGTGGTTGGCTTAAAATTTACGAACCACAAAATGTAGTAACCCAAAATATTTCATTATCAGTGGAACAAATTTGTTTTAATAAAGTTGGTGACAATTTTACTTGAGAGTGAAACTCAAATCCGCGTCCACTACTCAACTATTCGCTCGGTTTCTGAAAACGGGACAATATTGTGTCCCACTGTTTGTTACGGGGACACTGGGACACGTAATTGTAAAAAGGGACAGTCCCGTTCAAAACGGGACGTCTGGTCACGTTAGTTATGACTAAGGCCCAGTTACACGGAGATTCAATGTGACAAGATGCTAAGGTTCACTTGATGTAAACTGCATGGCAAGACATCATCGTGTTTAGCGTGTACAGCATGCGCTGTTGTAAATTCCCACCTTAAGGACAAAAAGGAGCGCTGATTAAATTATCATTCCATTGCGCTAGTCGGGTTGCACGCAAATAATTTTGTCATTGCCTAGGGAATATTTCTCTTTTCTCATGTCACCGTCAGTAGGCGATAAGAGGTGGGGGGGGGGGGGGGGGGGGAGTCCCACACACGCCGTTGCTTTCCCCACGGAGGCGGTATGGTGCACCGATACATTCCCCCCCCCCCCTGCATTTTCTTTCAGCCAATCAGCAGTCAAAGCAACTATAAAAGAGCTCGATGAAAGATAAGTAGTCTGCGTGGCGCAATTTAGACGCAATATTTACTATCGCGACTGTACTTACATGTGTTGCTTAGCTGATAAACTTAAAAATAAGTTCGGTGTTCGTGAGTTGGTGCAGCTTCGATCAATGACCTTTAGAAAGGCAAAGTCTAACCCAGCTGGATTCGATTCCCGCGCCTGTCTTAAAAAACTAGCTGTCGGCCGCGTTCTTTCCCCGTTTTTGCCACTGATTACTCATTCCTATTGGTCACGTCTTAATGTAATGTAGCCTAAAGCCTTCCTCGTTAAGTTGACTTGCCTATCACGAAGAATATTTCAATTTGAACCAGTAGTTTCTGAGATTAGCGCGTTCAAACAGACTCCCTAGCTTAAAATATTAGTACAATCAATACACAAATTAATTGTTGTGTTAGTAAAAGATACAGCATGATGTTTGTTTTAATATAAAATTCATTTTTACTATAGTTAGCTTATCTTATCCTTTGCCTTTTTAAAATGTAAAGTCAAATTGTGGATCTCTTTACTACCGCAAATGTGCGTCCAGTATAATATTGTTTAAGGTCGCTGCAAGACAAGCCTGGCTTAGTGCAGTAATCGTTTGATAAATTGCTCTGTTGATATATATATCTACTGGAAATAAAGATATTATTATTACTTTTGTTAGAATACATAACTTTGTAAAATCATATTAAAACACATACTCAAATTTTGTGAACGTATTTTTACAACGCTATACATAAATGCATTACCTACTAATACGCCACCATGTTGATATTAATCGGATGTTTCATGAGAGGTAATCCCCATTAATCATAGGGACTTCTTGAAGCCATTCAACATCCAATTAAATTATTCTTTTATTGACGACATCCGTAGTCGAGAGGCGACTTTGGTACCGCGCTATTGTCTGAGGTCACGGGTTCGAACCCCGGGACGGGTCAATATGGGAAACGAACTTTTCTGTAATGTCTCGGGTCTGGGTGTTGTGGTACCGTCGATGTTGCTGATATCTGTGACACAAATTCTTTAGCTACTTACCACAGAATCTGAGCAATATAGGTAGGTATGTGATATTGTCCAATTTTTATTTTATTATTATTTTTTCTTGTAGGTTATAAGTAACACTTACAGGTAAATCCAAATTTTAGTACATCTAAATGGGTATTACATTTAAGCTAGACGTCACAAACGTCGAAATCAGCAACTTACACCATAAAATTTATCTATTTTTCAAACCTCAAAGTTGGCTTACGACTCCATCTGATTGTAGCCGGGCACCATAACTTTTTTTTTTTTACGGGGGCAATGCTTGATGCACCGTACTGCCACCCTGAGGGAGGGTGGCGGCGTGTGTGGGACTCCCTTCCTGTCAACCAACCCGGTGTACCCACTAAAACCCCCCGGTTAGACCCTCATCGCCTAAATGGCGGCGCTGTGGGAAATCGGCTCAGCCTTTACTTCCACAGCGCGGGCACCATAACCTATCAACACCTGCAACGCCAGAGACATAACATTTATAATCTCTCTCTCTCTCTTTCTATACTACTCGAAATTCCACCTTAATTGAAATCACAGTAATTACTTAAGAGACAGATCTGGTTTTGACCTTATATTTTACTTCTAAATTGCTAAATCGTTTAAATATATTTAGCTCTTAACATTTCTCGTTTTTATGCAAACTCATACGCCAGGTACTATACACGTATCTATAGCACGTATACAGGTATCTATAGCACGTATATATCCTACTTTATACGTAGTATCCTAATATGTGCGATTTGTACGCATTTTTTTATTCGTTGTCTGTGTACGCAATTTCGTGACAATAACATGCTTTGAGTGTGAACAAATAAGTACATTGTTACGTAACAAACATTTTATTTACAATTAAATTATCTCTAAAATAAGTTACAAGCGAATGAAGCAGATATAAAAAACATGCTGAAGATCATGCTCCAATGATTAAACAAGAGAAATCACTTTGGATTTTTTAATAGATTTACATCAACTTATTATAACAAATAGATTTATTTAATTTTTATACAGCGGCACGCCGCACTTGCGAACTTTAAATATATGAGGGCACTTACAGTAGGCTAAGAGGTGAATACAACAGAAAAATACATCGCCTACGATAACTTGCGGTTACCTTCGTTGGAAGATCATAACGCGCTGTACGTGAAGTTATACTGTATGTTAAAATCACTAATAACCATTTAAATTTTAAAGAATTGTCTTACAAAATTATAAATAAGTTACATTTATTTATAGATGTCAACAAAACTATGATTTGGTATATGGTCTCGACAGATAATATAAAATTAGGATTGTACTACATAAATCATGAAAATACTGTTACAAGCAAAATTAACATTAAATTTAATAAGTAACCATGTAAATTATTAAAACTACTCTCACTTAAACAAAAATCCTCACAGTTTTTATGTATTACGTAACTGTGATTTTCTATCATAAATTCTAATATGGAATAACTTAATAGTCAATTTGTTAGTTAATTTCAAAAGTCTACCTAATATAACTGTGTTACCCAAATAAATAAGTGGAAGAACACCCAATTTTAACTTCATATACTGAGCATGTAAATAAACATGACCCACAAATGCATTTATTTGTCTTACATGTTTAAATGTTATGTATGATTGTTTTCTTTAGCTTTGTATTGTATCAAATATTGAATTACGAATAAAAACTCTAAGTTTATTAAACGGAAACTTCAGCATATCGCACCCCCATACGAAAACTCCGGCACTCATGTTTTTTTTCATACACGAAAAACTATCACAAATATACATATAGGACTGATATTAGAAGTCTAAAGATACATTATTCTCAAGGGTAACATGTTTTTGAGCTTTTTGAATGAATATTTTTGAGACTTAACCTAAGTATGGACATTCGAGAGAGGAATTAGTAAACACCACTAACTTGTAATGCATACTTTTTGAGTTCCTGGAGTTTTAACCTAGAGGTGAGATAACCGATATAAATTTTTAAAGGTCTTTTTAGTTTGTTAAGTCTGCAAAATAGATGCTAACTGAAGCACTGAATAGAATCATTGTTCCATTACCGAGTCATCCTCCCTATAATACAACAACAGTATGTCCAAATATATATGAAAAAATAATGAATAAACTGATTTTAACCTTTACTGGTGGCAACTAGAAACTTAGTCATTACATCAGGAGCATTCACTAATGCCACAATGATATGACTAGACATTATTTACAACCATACACTCTTCAAGATCCCATGTTCATTTAGATATTGAAGCCCATCTTCCTCATGCACGCCTTGTGTTCTTCAATGAGTGGTCCACAGTTTTCTTCTCCATTCTCAATGATGCTGGAATTAAATAAAATTAATGTCAGGCAATATCATACAATATGTGGGAAAGAAAACAATCAAAATTTTACTAAAATGTCTCAAATTATACAATGGACAAAAAATTACTAGTGACGTTTTTAAATATTAGATTTTTTTATGGCATAAGAATATCCTATGTTTAATCTAATGTCTTGTCTAATTATCTATCAAATTTCATGAAAATCCATTCAGTGTACAGTACAGTTATTTTTCCTAGAAGTGGTATTAATTAGTAATGTTAAGGTGTGTTAAAAAAATATTGAACTTGATAATATGTATGCGGATATAATGAATCACCAAGTAATTTACTCAAGATGAGTAATTGAAGTATGAAATTCGTAGTTCCGTAATTGGTATTTTTTCAAACTCATCTATGTTAATTGTCAATGTCTAATGGTATTTTTAACCTTGATACGTGCTTTATTCAGTGTCTAGATTATTCTAATAGGGTTTATTAAGCATCTATTACGTAATAAAATGCAATTTCTGACAATATTTTTAACCTTACCATGCATCTCTAGCTCTTTTCGTCTCTGGGCATGCACAGCAAGGCTTCAGTTTCGGTTTTTCGGCGTTCGCAGGCACCGGCGCCTCAGGCACTTTCACTTCAGCAGCTTTAGCACTTGCGTTGCCCATTATTGTTTAGTTTTTGCGGCAAAAATGATGCAATACAAAATATTCGGAGCACGTGAAATGTCAAAACGAGAAGCAAGCAAAGGCGAAAATTGTTCAAGGTCACGGATGTCAATGTGACATTGACAGATAGAAAAAGTGCGGTCCAACAAAAATAATGTGCATGTTCTTGTTACGAGTCAATTTTGTAAAATTGATAGAAATTGAATTAAGATTGCTATTCTTTCCTACAGAGATTACTCTATTTTATTCATGGACCTAATATAATAAACAGGACTGATAACTTTGAAATTATTCATTATGAAAAATGAACACTATTACAATGCAATAAAGTATTAATTCCTGTGCGCTTTACACAGATGCAAATCCGAGCCGACAGAGATAGCCAGGACGGAGGCGTGTGTCTCGTTCTTTCATCTTTCTTAGATCTTGCCAGCATAAAATAATATTTCTGATCTAAATTTTGCCTGATCAAAAACTCAGTTTATGCACTTGTATTTAATTGTTATTTCAACAATTGTAAAATAATAAATTCTATTTTAATTTATTTCTTTGATTTTATACATAAACTATAAAGAAAACGTAAAATAGTATTTGCTTATTTCTAATTTCCTAGTGGTAACCCTCTAAAGCATCATCATGAACTGTCATGGCGTCAGTAAGTCAAACTGTCATTGATTGAGTTTATCAAAATAAACAATTCTAAGGCACCTCTTAAGATAAAATGGTGAAAATATATTGCGTTTATACTTGTTCAAGTGAATCATATAGTGATTGCCATATATCGTTCCACAGGTAAGCTTAAAATAATCTTACTGTAAATCTTTCCACTAGGGTACCCATAATTCTCGTAATATTTCAATTGTGTGCTCGAGTTAGTTCCTCACTGTTATACATTTATTTACAGTTACCTACCTTAAAAATGAAGTAATGCGATACACGTTAAACAAAAAATCACTAAAATTCTGTCGTATGCAGCCGGGACTTGCTATACCTACAATTTCTCCTGTGGTAAGTATCATTAGTAATTGTTTATCATGCTTCAACGCAACAACACACAACAAGATTTAATTTTAGTTAACTTATTCTAAACACCTAATCAAGTACTTTAAAAAACACTTTTTGTATATACACTATACATAGTCTTTTAAGTTCCATACCCAAGGGGTAAAACGGAACCCTATTACTATGACTTCGCTTTCCGTCTAACTGCCATCAGGCTGTATCTTGTGAACAGTGATAGTTATAATTTTCATTTTTTGATGCCGTTATAACAACATCAAATACTTAGTACAAAAAAACAAGATAATATACGTATGTAAAGGGCTACCATACAACCTAGGTGATTTTATAGCTTGCCGGATATTAATAGCTATAACAGTTAGACACCTGAAATATTTATTTAAAGACAAATAATTAAATTGAAATAAAATAAATATTTAAGACGGATATATTTTACAGTCAAATATAGTAAAACCCTTACGACTTATACTTGGCCTGGTTTATTTTTACTTAATTCTTTACATGAGTATTATTTCGTAGGTCATAAACTAGATGTAATATGTTACACTAAGTTAACTGTAAATTTTTTAGATGTAATATGTATAGTACTTTTATGTTTATTTTACAGACCAAGAGTAAAAAAAAATAAGTTCTCAGTAATACATTGAGCGACCAACCACTACCAGTCTCTGAAGAAGAAATCCTATATCCTGCCACCTCTTAGAGATATTACCATGTTTAAAAAGTAGTTTCTCATTCGTTCAATCGATAAAATTGTTCAAACGATGTTTTTTCGTTAATATTAATATTGGCACTGAAAACAAACTGTTGCCCACAGTGATCAGAAGTTAACTAAAAAATCGTAGACATAGACTGGCGTACAATTATTACAAAAGCCATTCATTAAATATGTAGCCGAAGCGGCTGTACTTACTAGCAATTATTTTAAGCATTATTTCAACTGTATTTTCTTTTCATCTGTATCAACCAAAGCATGTCAATGGCTAAATAAATAGATACCTTTGACAATTTGTATTATTTATTTCATAATCCTTTCCTTATTCCCAAAAATTTAGGGTTATTCTCGTTGTCCCTACCAGGCGCGTCTCCAGCAGTGGGGACAGCGGAAAATTAAATAAATTATTTAAATTTATTGCCATTGTAATGCTGTCCCGGTTGTTTTCAACAGTCAAATCTGTCCAGACGATAACTTTGGAACATGACGACCTCCGTAGCCGAGAGGCGAGCGGGCCGGACTTTGGTGTTGCGCCATCTCTGAGGTTTAATAAGGGAAACGATCTTTTCTGTATTGTCTCGGGTCTGGGTATTCTGATTTCTGTAACACAAGTGCTTTAGCTACTTACCACTGAATCAGACCAATGTATGTGATGTTGTCCAATATTTATTTATTTTATCTTGTTATATTTATTTTACTAGATGTAGTGGGGACAACGGGCTAAATTTTAATTATACACCGTGACTTTTTAGTGGTTGTTTTCCCGCAGTGAAATGATTATATCTCAGTAGTACAATAGATTTGTGCAGGTTTTTTTTATGCAGATCAAAAAATAGCAATTTTAGGATAGTGATAAACTAAACTCGAAAGCAACCTCGAACCAATAGTAGGAGCCGCGCCGCAGCTGCTCGCCGGCCGGCCGGGTCATTGCCTCTCGCGCTTATCAATTCGCTGAAAACTCACTATTCACTAACAAGTGATTTCCATTTTCCCTTCATACTTTAACGGGCTTAGGACCGTCGTAAATACTTCTATCCATACTTAACTAAACACGACATAATTTTTAATTCATAACAACGTGACATGTAATCAAGATTATTGTCTGAAAATAATAATTTATTACTGAATTAGGCAATAAAGTATTTAAGGCGTATTTAAAAAATAGAAATCAACCTATTTACAATGATTTTAATTACCTAACCTAATATCCCTACTTACAAATGTACAAACAAATACTTACACTTCCCGGTAACGGAGTAATTGTTCAAAGTGTAAACCACTGCGTTCTACAAACAATCGTGCACGTTTTAATTGATTTACTTTCAATTTCAATAATGTGTCTCTATTACGTCTAACCACTTCAAAAGCGTCCACTATCGCACTTTTTAAGGCGTCCGGAGTGTGGTACTCTTCCCGATACACAATCCGCTTAACCTCAGACCACAAATAAAAGTCCAACGGAGTAAGATCCGGGCTTCGTGGTGGCCACGGCACTGGCCCGCCGCGACGGTTATGATGTATTCGTCAAGCTCCAAAGAATGAATGGCCGGGTAAACTCTGCCTTGAGCATGAGCTGGCGTCTGGAACTGCCCGTGATCGAGTAACCGCTGGGTTGCGGCTACGATCGTCCGAGCCTGTGGTACTTGCGGGTTCAGAACACCGCGAAGACAAAGGGACTCCATGTGCTGCGGCTCTGCGTAAAGCCGACGAGCGGCATGCGAATCATAATTCGCTCTCGCGTATAATTGCACCATAGCGACGTAGGTACTCCACGACGTAGCGCACTGGGCGCGTTGAGTAGTTGCGCGGGCGGCGTTCGCGGTGCACTGGAGTAGAAATGAGTGAGTGAGACAGTCGCACGAGCGCTGCGAGCGGTGCCTTTGTGTCTGTGTCGTTTGTCACGAGGCGGTTCGTTTCGCGGAGCGCGTGCGTTGCAGTTTATGCTGTATTGCTTAGGCCTTAAGAGTTATTTTGGTCTAAAGAAGGTTTTCGTGCAGAAAGAAGTACCTTCATACGTCAGAATCTCGGAATATAACTATTCGTTTCTCACGCTTTCGAGTTGATGATTATTTTTTTGATTAATTGAAAACTAAAATATTATTATTTAAAAAAAAAACTCGCACTATTCGATAGTGCTACTAAAGGTTAATCGTTCTGCTGCGGGAAAACAACCACTAAAATTTCACGGTGTATAATCAAATGTCCGCTGTCAAAATAAATCTTGTTGTCACCCTATTAGAAAGGGACACACGCCTCTGTGGTAGCTATCTCGCTCGGCTCGTTTTTTGGCTGCGAGTACTCGGTCCTGTTTATATATTAAGTCCATGATTTTATTACATACTTTAATGATATTGAATCAAACAAGAAAGAAATGCAAAATAAAAATAATAATGAACCAATGTACATTTGTTATTGTACATTTATTCGTATAAATTAAATATTTTGATATGTTTCAGTTCAGTAATTTTATATATATTTTTTCATTTAAGTTTTAGTACGAAGCACATATAATACCCATTGTTTTATTTTTAAATGTGTTTTAGTTTATTTTAGATATAGCATTTTTTGATGCAGCGCTGGCCGCCGTATCTACTTTGCCTCAGGTTTCCGTAGAATACCAGCCATATTCCGTTTATACAGTATGTACCTAACTAATAAATATTTTTCTTTCTTTCTTTCTTTCATTTAAAGGATCATTTTCATTTTCAAGTAGGTAATGCACATTCACATCCTTTATTTAAAAAACCTATACGTAGTCATATTTTTTAAAGACGAGTTTTGAGACGAAAAAAACTTTCGCAGCGCTTTTCTCCACCATACATTGATGTAATGTCTTATAAAATTTTTATTTTTAGAAAATAACGAGCGGTCATGATATAATGAAAAAATAATCAGCATAAAACTGCTGGGCAAATACCTCCATGATTCAAAATCAAAACATCATTGCAAAAAGGTTTTTTTTATATTGCACTTCAAGATTGACCTCATCGCACCTGATGTTAAGTGGTAATGAGATCCTAGCTTAAAAGTGACAAGTACAGCATAATAAATCTGTTACTGGACTTGTCGCCCTTACCTTGAATACTCCTGCTACTAACGTAACTCCCCCCTGGAAGGAGCTCTGGAAACCTTACTCACACGCAGGAACACAACAATACAGAAGTTATTGTTATTTGGTTGCGGTCTTCTGTAAGGTGGAGGTATTTCACCAGTCGGCTGCTCCAGTTCGAGCAATAAATCGCAATGCCCTACCTCTCTTAAAATTTCTCTTAAAGTTTTTGGCGTAATTGCAATAAGTTTAAGTACAGAATCGGCAATTTTTTCAATGACTTTAAAAATGTTTTAATAATAACCTACTTCAGCAAAAAATATATCTTGCTAGCAGCTGCAAGAAAACTAAATTTAATCTAAGAAAACTAAAATTAGGAAACCTAATAAAAATCAATATAATAGTCTATCAGACCTATCGGACATTTACCGTCCACCTAAACGCGATATATCACGGGTGCGGACAATTGCGGATATCTCCGCTCCGCTCCGCAACAATAGAAATAGATTGGCGCACTATTTGCGGACCGAATTACGGGGCGCGGATGGCGGCGCAATTTTATAAAGGACTAGCTACGCTTTATACCTACTTAAATAAGTAAAATATTTGTACGTATATAATAAGTTATGTTATTACGATACATTTTTAGAAATGCTTACTAAACCTTATCCAAAATTCATTAATAGCAAAATTACTTTGTCTGTCAATCGCGCTTTCACGTCATAACTACTGAACCGATTGAAGCTAAATTTAATGCAAAGTAGACGACATAGGCTACTTTTTAAATGAAAAAGTTGAAAGGTATGGATAGAACATTTTTAAAGCTAGAAGCTTGAATCTATTTTTTAAGGCTGTCAAATAGATATTAAAAATGATATTCAGAGTTTGTTAAACTTCCATCCGTTATTTTAACCCCTATGAGGGCGCTTAAAGGACTAACAAATAGGGGATGAAAGATTGTATTGACATAGTGTTATTTACACTTGTTCTATACTATTACCTTAAGTATGTTAGAAATAAATAATTAAAAAAAAGTAAATAAGGAGGACTTTATAATGACTGCGACAAGAACAAGAGAAGTTAAGAAGACTTTCTACAATAAAAAATCCGGCTCGAAGGACCATAAATATGCGTCTGCTAAAACCGGACCGAATTTCTCTGTGCATATTTGGTTGGTGTTAATTTTCTAAGTAATAAAAATACGATTTTGTGAAAAACATACTTATATACTTCTAACGTTTAACATAACAAAGCTAAAGATTCACGCAGACGAATTTGAAGTCTCAGCTAATACCAGTCCCCCGACCATCCACGGGAGACTAGACGGTGCGGCCCCCTAAGGGGCAGCAAGTCTGCCGACAAAGCAGTAGCAGTTATGGGTCTCCGGTTTTCCGATGGCGTCGTCACTGGGCGATGAGAAGGCGAGTGGGGTTTTTAGTTAGGGCAGTCTTCGTTCGGGGTCGTCCCCACAGGAAGAAAGGTATTATCTCTATCTCGAAAAAAAGGCCTAGCTAGTAAGAGATGATTGGTGTTTTATAACATGTATTCTCAATTGTAATTTCGAATAGACTTACTTCAAAAGTATCGAATAACTAAACAAATAAATATTAAACGCTATTTCACCGAATACCTGCGGCTAATAGACTTCATCCATCCGTGAAACTCTAATCGTCTAGCAAACTCGCAGAAATTAACTTGCCTAGCTATTCACAAAATGTAGCAAGGCAAGTAAAACAAACCGGGATTAACTAGCTTTTAATAGAATTCTGAGCAAGCAGTCAAAAACTTTTCGTCCTCGACAAATAGAGGTGGAACTGTAAACAAAATGAGCAGCGCTAGTGAGGGTTGGGGTTTAAGTGATTTTATCTGACTCCGGGACAGATCCGATCTATATCAATTTAATAACTGTTGCGAATTCGTTTGCGTGATTTGGAATGAAAAGTATACAGGATGTATTGTTTTCAAATAGGTATTTAATCTGTCTAGCTATTAAATATTGGGATGGTTGGCCCCATTTACAAAACTTGTAAGTTTTCGCATGGGTTTTATGTCATATCAGTCATATTGATGTTTTGAAAATTATCTATCATTATATGCTATTTTAAAATACCCCGAATTTATCAACAGTCAGTGCGTTAAAAAGTAAAATTGGGACGACACAGTGTCATAGAAATCGTGTTTTGACAGGCGTGTAAAAGTATCCCTGTTGTACCCAAATACATTTGTGTAATGACTGCTCCACACTACTCGCGAAGTTACTCGGCGAAGTTCGCCCGAGGCGAGGCAAAGTTTGACGCGGCGAGCACGAGGCGAACCGAAGTGCCTCTCTACACTATCGTATTCGTCTAACTTCGTTCAACTTCGCGAGTAGTGTGGAGGAGGCATATAAGAGTAACGAACATCTATACATATTTCAATGATCCACAGAATCCCAAGAAAGCTATTAAAACGCCGATCACTAGAAAGAGACTTCGGTAAAAAAGCAATTTAATATTAAAAAGTTAGCTGGAAATAGCGGGGTCAGATGTCCCGAATTGAAACAAAAATTATAAAACCCTCACGGGCTTAGTCCCGCTTTCGTGCGTACTATGCGTGCAGCGAGCTGAGCAAGCTTACACGTAGGTGTAAGAGATAATTTCGTTTAAACACCGATGTTGATGTTTTATTAGAATGAAGACCAACGTGGAAATAACCACGTTGGTACCTGCCATGATACGAAGACCAGGATCTAACGATGGTAGGTATGCTTGCGATAAAAAAAACTAATTTTGGTATTTGTTGCTAAAATCCTATTTGGCAAACAAATCTGGAAAAGCAAGTCAGACTATTTTAAATTAAGACATTTTGGGTTTATGTCGTGTACCTACATAAAAATCGAACTGCAAGTGTTCACTATGACGTCCTGTAGAAGTGAAATGAAGTTTTAATGAATAAAATGAATAAATAACTGTCCCAAAGGGCCACCTAGCGGGCAGCCCTTCGCCTCGCTAGGTAATCTTGCTAATCCGTCCGTTGTTTGCGCTCCTACGACGAATCGTTACCGGCACCTTACATTGTTTCCCTCGACTCGTAATTGAAATATTCCGCAGATTTGCCGCTTACCCTAGATAAATAGGGTTGCTTAGGAAGTTAAAAATAAAAATTAGTGTAGGTATTTTCTTAAAAAAAAAGTGTCATTAAGCCAGAGGGCCGGAAGAATTGATGAAAATCTTGTCTTAGTGTATGCCTACGTCATAACATCTACCTGCATCCCAAATTTCAGCCCGATCCGTCCAGTGGTTTGGGCTGTGCGTTGGTAGACAGTCAGTCAACTTTGTGTTATATAAGTGTATTTAGATTTGTAAGTTAATTATGATAATGTTTTTAATAAGTTTTTAATAGTACCTACTTTAATAGTTTTAGCATTGCATGATAGCTTATAAAATAATTATTGTTTTTATTTAATTAATTATTAATTAATTCACTACAGTTTAATTTCCACAGGATACTCATTTCAACAAGACATTTAGTGTGTCGCATTCCAGGTGCGTATAATATTTGGATTACCAAATCCGTGCTTTCTGTAATCCTAAACTCCCAAGCCAGCTTTTCAAAGTCGTAAGATGTGTTTGCGGACCATTAAAACCTGAGGTAGGAACGGGACATTATAGTCAATGGACGCCAGAATCTTACCACGAAGTGTAATTTGAGGACTTTGATAGTTAATGATGCCTCTAAAGCTGGAGACTGTTTTAAAAGCACGACGCGAAAACGACGGGGTGTTATGAGTTAGACGTGAATGTCTGTGTGTGTGTGTGTGTGTGTGTGTGTGTGTGTGTGTGTGTGTGTGTGTGTGTTAGATTTTAAATAAAATTTAAAATCTAACCTATTTTTTGAATGGTTCAAAAATTCATTTTTTTTCTAAGCCACATAGTAAATTTATATTTAAATAATCTATTAGCTTTCTCAACATTAACATTTGCATACAATTAAATTTATTTGTATTATGGGTATACTTATGTAAATGATTTACAATTTGTATAAGTAGTTTTCTTAATAAAACTAAATGCATTCTTTATAAAACTCGGTTTCATTCATTAACAACTTTTTGATTTAAATAATATGACATAATAAAGATGCATTACATGATAAACTAACAAGGAAGCACCTAAAAAATATAGAAACAGACGCTCGCGTCTCCTTGGAGGCAGCACTCCCTTGCCCCATATGAAGTCCTATATCTAAAACATCTCATGACGGGTAATAATAATAAAAATTTAAAACAGCCCGAACGGCCTACGGGCTGTTATGACAGATCGTGAATTTTAACTGCCGCCCCACTGATTACCATAGCAGATAGGGCAGTGATGGTTCAACGTATGCCATTTGTTGATGAGATTGAATGGAGCTTTTAGAATAAAAGGGGAAAGTTCGAGAAATTAAACCGAAAGTTTATATTTTACGTTTAAGTTACATTTTACATTCGCCTGAATTATACA
Organism: Glyphodes pyloalis; assembly: GCA_037074685.1. NCBI lineage: Eukaryota > Metazoa > Arthropoda > Insecta > Lepidoptera > Crambidae > Glyphodes > Glyphodes pyloalis. The sequence goes on from JAYKKO010000039.1 coordinate 1,647,343, forward strand.
GTTGCCCATTCATAGATCAAAGTCTCATTTAAAATATTGGTTGATAAAAAAGGGCTACTACCAAATAGATGATTATTTAAATACCTAACATAAATGTATGGATTTAGAATATCTTGATTTTTTTAAAATTCAGCTTTTTATATTTTTTTAAGTACCTATTTAGTTTAGTTCGTTTCTTGGCGGTTCTTCTCGACATCATCAACATTTCGAACACAGCGGTAGAATACTAAATTTGTACTGATGATTCAAAAGTGCTTTTGTAAAGCTTACATGATTAAAGGTATTTTCTATTCTGTTCTACTGGTCACTGTTACATTATTCACTCCGAACTTCGACAAATGTTAAGTATTTGTGTTTTTAGTGACATCATTTATTTGTAAAATTAATTTAAGCTAATCCATAAATTAACGTTTTTCTTCCTTTTTTTTATTCTGGTCATAGTAAAGACTTTAACTGATATGGAAACTTGAATCTACGGGAGCACCTATATAAACCTAAGCTCGTAACCACTTTCAAGTCAATATGGAAAACGAACTTGTCCATATTGTCTTGGGTCTGGGTGTACTGGTACCGTAGTTGTTTCTAATTTCTGTAACACAAGTGCTTCAGCTACTTGCCATTGAATCAGAGCAATGTATGTGATGTTGTCCAAGAATTTATATACTAGACCAGAGGCAGCGAAAGAGCCAGTACGATAATCAAAAGCGCAGACTAATACACTTTGAACTTTACGTCACAGACATAAGAACTATTAACCGTTTACATTTTAATACAAATAAAGAAGTTAGGATATTACTTCCTGAAGCTTTCTGGTTACCAGAGACGCCTTTCCTCCATCAGTTCTCAAGTCTCTAATTGCAATAACGACGCCGTTATTAAGTTCACGAGTGTTTTAAAATTGCTTTCAAACTGCGTGCACTGTGTACAGTCGCCAACAGATATATTGTAGCAGATAAAGTGACCAAATACTTCTGAACAATTTTAAATTTCAATAAGTTCCATACACAACAACCATAGTAGTATAATAGTTACCATTAATATCTGAACATTTATTACTTCAGTAATATCTGAGCAGATGCTAGTCAATAACTTCTAGACACACAAAACCAATAATATCTGAAAACTCATCTACATACACAGGTAGCTTAATGAGACACATGACGTGCGTGACACATATTGACGTTATGAGTGTTCAGATATTGTCGGTTAGTTGTGTGTATAGAAGTTATTGCCTAGCATCTGCTCAGATATTACGGAAGTAATCAATGTTCAGATATTAATGGTAACCTATAGTGTATGGAACTTATTGACATTTATAACTGTTCAGAAGTATTTGGTCACTTTTTCTGCTCCAATATATCTGACGGCGACTGTACTGTCTACAGCATGTCAAGGTAAATACTTGCAGTTTAATATCTTATACGTAGGATATAAGGGCGGTGCATAGTCCAAAGAGTGTAGTCTGACTGCTTTTGTCTATACAATGGTTAATTTTGAACATAATATACGGGATCAAAGGTTACACCCCACTGTATAACAAGTTTTGGACACGGATATAAGTTTGGATCTAGAAGAGGTCAAAATTGTGTTGCGGTTTTTTATAAAGAAACAGACAAAAGCTCTGGTGTTGTGGTGTCACACACACTTTGGACTTTTCTCCGCTCTTTCGTGCGCAACGAACTTTTTTTATGGTCTCGGGTCTGGGTGTTGTGGTGTCTTTTTTTTCTAATTTCACAGAATCAGAACAATGTATGTGATGCTGCCCAATGTTTATTTTTTTACTTGTTTTTTCGTAGTCAAATAGCCTAAATACTATACTTTATCACATACTTACTAACTTAAAAACTATTATTGCTCGCTTTTAGTCACACTTAAGAGAGGTATGGCATAGCGATTTATCGCTCGAACTGGAGCAGCCCGACTGGTGAAATACGTCCACCTTACAGAAGACCGTAGCCAAATAACAATCACTTCTGTGTTGTTGTGTTCCTGCGTGTGAGTAAGGTTTCCAGAGCTCCTGGGGGGTGCTACATTAGTAGCAGGGGTCAAGCCTTCAAGGTAAGGGCGACAAGTCCAGTAACAGATTTATTATGCTTTACTTGTCACCCTTAAGCTAGGACCTCATTACCACTTAACATCAGGTGGGATGAGGTCAATCTTGAAGTGCAATATAAAAAAAAAACTTCTTTCAAAGCATGCAACCTTCACAAAATATAAGAAAAAGATTAAAATTAAAAAACTATGAGTTATCTCTTCCTAAACCAAACCGATTTGACAGAGTCATAGCCTTTCAGTAACAAAAAGTTAGTGAATAAATATTGGACAACATCATATCACATATATTGCTTTAATTCTATGGTAAGCAATTTAAGCACTTATCTTACAGAAATCAGTTACAACGACGGTACCACAACACAACACCCAGACCCGAGACAATACGGAAAAGTTCGTTTCCCATATTGACCCGACCGGGGATCGAGCCTAAGATCGAAATAGCCTTTCAGTATTCAAAAGTGAGCAAATAAATAGCCTTTCAGTAATCGAACCATTTCTTAAGTTTGCTAATAAGGGATCATACCACTTCCAGAACTGTGCAACACAGCTGAGCTACGTTTCACCGCAAAGTTTTCTAATAATAATGTTCCGAGCCGGCAAGTAGCGGCCCGTCTTAATCGGTAATTATCATAGTTTGAGCCGTAATCTCCGGCGCGCTTCCTGAGCCGCGCTAAATGCGGTTTATTAGGAAATATCGCAAATTAAAACTAAACTGGGACTATGAATGTGTCCCAGGCCTTAACCTGTGGACTTAGAGCGAGCAATACTAGTTTCAGGGTGAGGTTAGGGTTAGGTAAAGAATTAAAGCTCAAAAACCACGAAGCTGTTCCAGAGGGTTAAAAATAGCATTATTGCTGATGAAACACAGATGGTTTTATACTTAACAAAAAAACATCTTAGCTCTCAGAGTCTCGCGTTTTAATCTTTAAGAGAGGTAGGGCATAGCGATTTATCGCTGGAACTGGAGCAGCCCGACTGGTGAAATACCTCCACCTTACAGAAGACCGCATCCAAATAACAATCACTTCTGTGTTGTTGTGTTCCTGCGTGTGAGTAAGGTTTCCAGAGCTCCCGAGGGGTGCTACGTTAGTAGCGATGTCAAGCCTTCAAGGTAAGGGCGACAAGTTCAGTAACAGATTTATTATCCTGTACTTGTCGCCCTTAAGCTAGGATCTCATTAGCCTTTTCCGTCTGCCAGAAATAGGCAGACTGCGACGCCTGGGCCTCGAGCTCCCAGGGGGGCATCCCTGCGAGGGCGCACGCAGCGTCAAAACCGACGGTGCGGTACGCCCTGCACACTCTCTGCGCAATCGCCCTTTGTGGGCGGCGGAGAGTCCTGATGTTCTCCCTATTCAGGGAGTCGGCCCAGATCGGGGCACCATAGAGGGCCATGCTCTTAAGCACGCCGGCATAGAGCCGGCGGCATTTGGCCCGAGGACCCCCCAGATTTGGCAACAGCCACGACAGGGAATCCGCCGCCCTAAGGAGGCGCGATGACAGGGAAAAGAAGGCCTCCGGGGAACGTTTTTACCCGGAGGACCTGGCACGCGTCCGGCGGGAGGCGACCGACGATATGGTCACAAAATGGTCGATGGCTCTTCAGACATGCCCCGCCGGGCGGTGGACACTGGATGCGCTTGGGCCAGTAATCTTACGCTGGCTCGAGCGCAAATTAGGCTATTTAAGCTTTCATCTGGTGCAGGTATTGACTGACCATGGTTGTTTCGGCAAATACCTGCACCGTATAGGCAGAGAGGGATCCCCGGCGTGCACAAGTTGTGGTGCGCCGGAAGACAGTGCAGCCCACACGCTGAGTGCGTGCACAGCGTGGTCGCAGCAGCGCGCTGCCCTTATAGCGGCCATAGGGCCGAATCTTTCGCTCCCGGTTGTGGTCGAGTCCATGCTCGGGAGCAATACCGCGTGGAGCGCGGTTGCTTACTTCTGCGAAGATGTAATGTCGCAGAAGGAAGCAGCCGAAAGAGAGCGTGAGGACGACCCGTCCGCCCCCGCTTACCGCAGAAGACGGCGACTACGGGCACGGCGGCAATACGACCGCGCCATGTTACCGCATGGAGACCAGCCGGCTGGTGGTGTGAGGGCACCCCAGTCGGTTTTGCACCTACGGTCTCAAATGCGACGTAGGGATAGCTCAGTGGATCGGCTATCCCTGCTTGCCCCCCCAACCATCCAGGGGGGAGGAGACGGGGCCGCGTAAGCGGCCATTCCGCCGGGCGGCGCTGTGGTGGTAATGGTTTTACTGCTTCCCACAGCACCGCCGTTTAGGGCGATGAGGTCCATCGGGGAGTTTTAGTGGGTAGGCCTACCCAGGGCAGGAGAGTGCCACACACGCCGCCCCTCTCCCTCGAGTGGCGGTACGGTGCGTCACGCATTTCTCCCCGAAAAAAAAAAAAAAAAAAAAAAGGATCTCATTAGCCTTCAGCGAGACAACAGTCTCGCGCAAGGAGGCGTCGGAGAGGGAGCGAGAGGACGACCCCCTTGCCCCCCCCCACATCGGAGACGCCGAAGATTACGCGCGAGGCGTCACTTTGACGCCCTTGCGCTTGCAAGCGGGGACCAGCCTTGCACGGTTTTCCGCAGATGCGCGGGAACGGTTTAGCACCTTCGGCCGTTCCCGCCAGTCCCTCGACCATCCTGGGGGGAGCTGGTGACGCCGCCCCGTAGGGGCAGGAATTCCGTCGACGGCGCTGTGGTAGTCATCGGTCACCCGGTATCCCATGGCGCCGTCAATAGGCGATGAGAAGGTGGGGGGAGTTTTTAGTTCGGGTAGTCCCCGCCCCTGGGCGGGGGAGTCCCACCAAATCACCAAAATCGGTTGAGAGGTTTAAGCAGGAAAGCGTAACAGACAGACAGACAGAGTTACTTTCGCATTTATAAAATTAGTAGGGATTAGTAGGGACTAGCTCGTGTCCACAACTTTGTCCCAATTATTTCGGGATACAAAGTATTTTATATGTTAATCAAGTATCCTGTATATTTTTCTAAGAAATTTCGGCCAACAGGGTACTATAGTTTTCGCTTAAAAGAGGCACAAACTCATCCAGACATTAATATATACAATCTAAAAAACTTTATAATATTTTTTTTTCTCAGCGTTCTACAAAATTTTACCCAAATAAATTCAGTCCTTTTAGCTTAAAATAGTGGATAAATTCCGTCCATATAACTTTACCTCTTTTTAAAAGTATTCTTACATACAAAATCCTTATGTAATCTTCAAAAAAAGAAAACTAAAATAGACTACGAGAGTAATTTTACTTCAACTGCTACGGCGACGTTCTACGAATTTAGCTCCGGCTACGAGCTTTGTAGCATTCAAGCCACTCGTAGCAAAATGAATACACAACAGACGATATCTCAGAGTGACGGTGTCCGTCTCGATAAATTGTAGGCTCCAAGATAGGGACACAATCTAAATAAAAGCAGTCCTGAAGCTATAAAAGGCATAGCCTAGTGGTAGCATAGGCATTTGATATTGTTTTGACAAGTTTAATATGTATCGATATTGATTTTAAGACTAAGACTTAGAAAAGTCCCGTGATATTGAATTCCATACATTTAAAACTCGTCGAAACGATATACAAGTTCCATAACTACTTGACTAGGTCCCAAGTTCAATCTGAAAAGTTGTTTGTGGGGACGCGGTTTCATGGGTCTCAGAAATAAAAGCACAGAATTTTGTGTTGTTACAGAAGGTAAAAAAAAGAATGGTATTGTAAATTTAACATTGATGTTCGTCTGTCTCTCTGTGGCATCGTAGCTCTCAAGCGAACGGGACTTTGATGCAGTTTTTTTTCATTTGAAAACCAGTTTCCTTATTGTTTTTTCTAGCTATAGGGCCAACGATGTAAAAGTATCATAGAGTATTCTTTTGAACATTTATTTTTGACGTTTGTGTATTCAATTAATAAGGATTATCCTTTAACAAGTCGTAGTTTAGATTTATACATTTTAATTTACTAGTTATGTAGTTAAAATTTACTCACATGATGCAGTTTTTGAATAAGAGCGACTAATTGGCTACTTGACAGTGTTAACAATAAAATATGAAAAGTGTTAGATATGTTAGCTTATTAGTTAAGTAATCATTTTACATTTTTACTTTTTAATAAAAGCATAGTTAGTATTTTATTTTTGCAAAATAAATTTCAGTTTTTTTATCTGTGGAACAAAAGAACCGAAACGGAAACCAAGCTGTCGGCGAAAATTATTTATTTTAAAGTGGCGAATCAATGATTATTTTACCGATTAAATTGAATTATTGTGTCTCTAATCGTATTAAGAATTTATTGAAACATTTTCCGTTTATCTAAATTAGGTCGTTCCTATGCGCATCGGTTCGTTGTCTAGGACGTTGACGTCATAATTGCAACAGTGACGTGACTTGGCGTTTTCGCGCGCTTTTTAAATGTGTTACACAAAATCTTATTTTTCTCTGGTTATTTAGATTGTTTCCAGATAAATCGGATTGCTTGGGATATAAAATGAACGGGCGCATATTTTACAATACTTTTTCAAAAACTGTCAAGTAGCCAATTGTAAAAAAAATGTTTGTGTATTTTAAAGAAACAGAATAACTTCATCCCTGTTGTGGTGCGGGGCTTGAACTCACGACCGTCACGTATCGCGCGTGCTGCTCTACCAACTGGATTACCTCAGTTAGAAGAGCAAAAGTTTGCTAGTGTGCCGTGAAGCATTATAAAAATGTAAATATTGATTTTTATTAATACTGTACAATAGTTCGACACAACATTCCTGACTGATGTTATATTTGGGTTGTGTCAGGAATGTAACGACAATTAATTCAATGGCTTACCTTATTTGGGGAGATAGTGGATACCTCTTAGGCTGAATAGCTGAATGGACTGATAACGTCTACTGTGCCTAATGAACTGTGAACAGTAGATAGCGAAGCGAGCTGTCAAAAATTATTTTGCATTGTAACGATGAAATTTTCTATGAAAATGTAACATTATTATGCATAATGAGGAATAAAAAATTGATTATTTTCAATACGGTGCGTTTTAGTTAACTTTGGTAAGCGATAACATGAATTCCTTTGTTGATTAAGGTGTATAATAAATAAATAAATATTGGACAACATCACATACATTGCTCTGATTCTGTGGTAAGTAGCTTAAGCACTTGTGTTACTGAAATCAGAAACAACGACGGTACCACAACACCCAGACCGAGACAGTATAGAAAAGTTCGTTTCCCATATTGATCCGACCGGGGATCGAACCCGGAACCTCAGAGATGGCGCGACGCCAAAGTCCGGCGCGCTTGCCTCTCGGCTACGGAGGTCTTACTTAATACTTTTTATATGGTCTTACTTAATACTCCCCACCAATTTTCAGCCAAATCTGTTTAATCGTTCTTGAGTTATAAATAGTGTTACTTATACGACTTTCTTTTATACAAGTAGGTAGTAACTTTGTATTTAGGTGATGGAATTCGTTTTATATTTTTATAAACAGTTATGTTGGGGTAGGGACTGTGGATGACCTAGCCATAGTTAAACGTCATACACGTGAAATAGACTGAATCACTTGGAAGTTTTAATTAAGGTGAGGCGACGATCCGTGGCGCCCCCTGGTGCCGGAATCACAAAGCTCTCGCGCCTCAATCAGCGCCCTTTGAACGAGTATTCAGTCGGATTGGTCGATTTAAACGATTCACCGTGTATTCCTTGGTTCACCCCCGAGGAATAAATGTTTCACATGACTATTTGTCTATGGCATGGTAGTTTACTGTATTTTTTATTTGAAAGATCAAATAATCTTCTTCTCTTTTGTAAGGACTCGATTTCGCACAACAAAAAAACGCAATTATTCGCTGATTTAGCGCTAAATTTAACGCGATGTTCTTATCTTATTAAATCTTTATTAATAAATATTGGATAACATCGCATAGTTTGCTCTGATTCTGTGGTAAGTAGCTTAAGCACTTGCGTTACAGAAATGAGAAAAAATGACGGTACCGCAACACTCAGACCCGAGACAATGAAAAAAAGTTGCTTTTTTCATATTGAACCCGGGACCTCAGAGATAGACGATGCGAAAGTACAGGCCATTCGCCTCTGGATTACGGATGTTGTCATTGTTAACACGATGAAAGAAAAAAATAGTGTATTTTTTTGTAATTGCTGGACCAAATGGAGATTTTATGTTTTGTCTCTGTCGCCTTGATGTATTTCTAACACATTACGTTTCGAAGTAATCTGACCTGCAGACGTCCGAGAATCAACACTACACTGCACTAGCATGCAAATAAATGCATTGCTACGAAGCAATGAGATCTTGTTGCTCCAACTGTAGCTACGGCTTACAGTCCATCAAGGAAACACTTTCAGTTCGATATTAGGACTTAGGCCCACGTCATAAGGACGGTATTCTAACGCGCGTCTGTCTGTATCTGCTAGGTGTTTAAATAGATGCAACATCCAATATTGTATCGCTATTCGTCTTTGTTTAAATGCAAATATATTGTAACTATGTGCATTGTGCTGTCCTAAATTTTGAGGTTATAGCGGAAAAGTAAACAAACAAATTAAATGAATAGCATATGCCATATATAAAGAGAAAAATAAAGCACTATTATTTTCTTCGACAATCGCCCAGTGGATCTATCGAAGTGGTAATTCTCAAACTTCGTTATATACTATGCTTTGACGACCTCGGTGGCGCAGTGGTTAAGGTAGGCGGCCAAAGCGCGAAAGGTCCCGATTCCCGGTCGGGTAAATTTGGAAAAACGATCTTTTCTAAATTGACTGGAGTCTGGGTGTGCTGGGATGACGCCCCCAGTTAGTATCTGTCGTCTGGTACTCATAGTACAAGGGAAAACCTTAGTTTGAGACCAGGTGATTGGTGTGATTGTCTGGCGCATTTATTTATTTATTTAATTATAGGTTTATCTAACAACCTGTACCCGCGAGGAATTTTTTATTATCTATAACAATAGATAACATTTCTGACATAAAAGTTTTTTTTTTTTTTTTTTTATCTTATTTTTTAAGGGATTTTTGTCTTGTGACATGCCAATCCCAACATAAAAGTTCCCTAAGTTACTCCTAATTAGCTATCAACAAGTAAAAGCTTCGTCAAATTCGGACAAAACAGGCAGACAGACAAAAAACCGCCAAATAACAATCACTTCTGTGTTGTTGTGTTCCTGCGTGTGAGTAAGGTTTCCAGAGCTCCCGAGGGATGCTACATTAGTAGCAGGGGTCAAGCCTTCAAGGTAGGGGCGATAAGTCCAGTAACAGATTTATTATGCTGTACTTGTCACCCTTAAGCTAGGACCTCATTACCACTTAACATCAGGTGAGATGAGGTCAACCTTGAAGTGCAATATAAAAAAAAAAACAAACATTTTTTTAATTATTATTTTTATAGTACTATACGCCGTACGTCATTTTTTTGTTTCAGTAAAGGATAATTATGAATGTAAACTTGTAAAAATTTGTTTATCGGACGCATAATCATTTGTTACAGAAAATGTGATAAATAAATAATCGCTCGACCGATTTTGGGCAAACTTGATATTAACCTACTCTAGTAAATAGTCCGAACAAGCCTAAATATTTGGTTTGGATAGGTGAGCCTGTTCTTGAGTTATAAAATTACAACGAAGTGGCATTTTTTATTGATAAGTGAGAAAAAATGTGAACTAAAGCTGCCTTTATTATTTGCTGAAAAATGTTCCTTTTCTCCTTTTAACTACTTATCAGTAAGTCTTACCTCCAGCTAAATTACAGTACAAGAGGCAGTTTAGTAAAGACAAGTAAATAATTACACTGCCTTGTGATCTCAAAATTGTCGCAAGAACATTGTGTACAAGGAAAAGTAATGAAAAAAGAGTTTTAACGAGTAAAAATGTTGCCTTGACATTTTTTTCGCTATATATAGAAATGGCTTATTATTCAACTTCAGAACGTTAATATAATAAAGAATAATTTTGTTTTTTTTTTCTCATAAATGAACTACTGATGATAGCCTTCCTATCCCAAATATTAATAAATATTAGACGAAATTACAAACATAGCTCTAATTATCTAGAAAGTAGATATAACACTAGTTACAGAAACAACGACTGTACCACAATGCCCAGACCCGAGACAGTATAGAAAAGTTCATTTTCCACAATGACTCGACCGGGAATCGAACTTAAGTCGTTAGAGAGGGCGCAGTAATTATAAGAATAGGTGTATGGATTATAAAAGAACTAGCGACCCGCCCCGGCTTCGCACGGATGTAATGTAAATACTTAGAAATACTGGCTTTTCTATTTTTTATAACAAATGAAAACCTTCCTCTTGAATCACTCTATCTATCAAAAAAAACCGCATCAAAATCCGTTGCGTAGTTTTAAAGATTTAAGAGTACAAAGGGATATAGGGACAGAAAAAGCGACTTACACTTACTAATTAGCAGTGAACTAAACACAACAAAAAATCTTTATTAGGTTTGGTTTGTAACACTCTAATTAATAAAGACAACACGTTATTTCAATAACCGAACAATATTTCAAGACCGAAACAAATCTCAGTTCGCAATCGCCATAAATCATAGAGCAAAAAATATTGCAGCCCAGATACGAAACTATGGAAACAGCAGAAGATATCCTATGGGACTGTTAGCATGGAATTGGAGAACCAACTTAAAACTACCCTCGCAAGAATGCCAGCAGCTTTTATTGCCTCCTTAATAAGGAGCATTTTAGAAGTGACAATGGTAACGCAGGATTCGTAATGTTGTTTTTAGTTACCGCCAAAGAAATTGCAACAACTTATCATTCGTAGCATCGCGGCTGCGGCGATAAATCGACGGTGTCACGTGGCGCCATCTGTCTTACTAAGTCTTTGTTTTGCGATATTTGTTTATGGGTCTTCAATAAATAAAGCTGTTCGAGGTTTTGTCAGGAGGCGAGTCGGGTTAGGTGAGATTTCTCATCCTTCAGAATAATCTTTAGGCTTATTAGTCATCGCCATAGTGGAGATAATTTAAATAAATTAGACAAATAATTAAACCTACTGTAATTAACCTACTGCCAAAAAGTCGCCTAGCTATGTTCGGTACCAGTGCCAAATGTAATTAAATAAAAATACACAATCACTTTACCAAACGAAATAAGAACTGAATGCAATTTACACACGTTTAAAAATAAAGTGAGGAAATTCCTAATACCGAAATCCTATTTTTAAACAATTAAATATAACATTTTCTAAATATTTAAAATAATTTAACGGGTCAAAACGCGACACCATTTTTATTTAGTAGTTAATACGAACTACTTACTGCCCGACGTTTCGGTTAGGTTGCACCAACCGTGGTCACGAGCTGACTGACTGTGACTGTGGTCAGTGGTAAAAATGGTGTCGCGTTTTGACCCGTTAAATTATTTTAAATGTTTAAAATGGAACGCGAAAGTCTTAAAAATTTATAACATTTTCTACAACCAATAAAATACATGACAAAGATTTAAAAAATTGTAATCACGGAATAAAAATTCGTGTGTGCCCACTTAAAATTAACGAATGTATATGTATATCCATCACTCTTCGGCTATGCCCAAACGGGTAACATGATGAACTGGATTTTTTGTAAGAACTAAACTACATTAATTGAAGCAATAAACGCTCTTTGACTTTGATATCAGCTTAGGATGCTGCACGCGAGTAAATTTTGTCGTACTTAATTAATATGTCAGCCGTTGATACGAATGCTATGTGCTATCTGCTAATCAAAATTTTGGCAACTCATGCGAGAAATTTGACACATAACGCATTCTATATGACAGAGACTGAGGTCAGCTACAACTATGATGTTGATTTGCTGAGTGTGGATTTTGCTTATCTGACTTTTGCAACCCTGACAAGAGAAATCTGTCTTCTGAAGCACGGAATCATCTTTTTTTCGGACTATCAGGGATTCAACCCTGCAATATTTGAACCAAACTGGGTACACCCCAGTTTGGTTCAAATATTGAACGTGTAATGTATGTTCTTTGCTAAAAGTGGAAGTACTTCCGCTGAGCTAGGTGTTATCTGCTCGGGGACCAAGGTCCGACTACCAATCTAAGTTTGTTGCATATAGCTAGTGACGACGATAACTCTGACATCGCGATGTAGGATTGATGTAATTGATCAGCTAATCGTGCATTACGTATAAAGCGTTGTTCCCTATGCTGTCGCTGTATTTGTGTCGACTTGAAGGTAATGTCGTAGGTCGGCACAGGGGAAACCGCACAAAAGAATGTGTTCCCCGAGGGATTTGGACCTACGATCTTTTGTTTTTTACCGCCGCTATCAGTACAGTCAGCAGCTTTAGTTTATAAACAACCTTGTCATATTAAGTTCACTGTCTATCTGACTTGCTTAGTTACGCGGATGTTAATGTGACAAGGTACTGAGGTGTATACTTACTGTTACGCGCCACGATTAACGTTCTTAGTAACCAGCGCCATCTAGTGTGGAAAGGCGGGACTACAGAGAGTCGAGACGCGTACGCCAGAATTTACTAGAACTATGACCTTGACCGAGCGTACGGCCGGTCAAGGCCGGACTGCGCGCGAATGTTCCGGATGTTTCTGCGTTGGAAGGTTCGGGAACGGCCGCGGCAATATAAAAGGCCGGGATTCACCGCGACCGGGACAGTATTGAATTAGCGATACAAGTGATTACTTCGAAAGCGATTTTGAAGTACGACTTGGGAGCGATTGTTGTTTTAATTAGTGCGTTTTGAGGTTGTAATTAGTGGCGTTTAATTAAAGTGTGACTTTTGGTAATTTTTATCGGCTGTTTTTATTGTCACGAACCCGAAGCTCGTAACATTACTAATGATGCTGACTGTACACTAGTCCATAGTATTCAGTACTGTATATTTAGCTGCTTTTTCCTCAGCAACTCTTGTACATTAGTCGTTTTTTCTTTTCAATAGGTAAACATTTCACCGACAGTACGAGCCGGTTCAAAAAGCGCGACACTTCGATCACCCATCGCGCATTCATGAATACAAATAATATTTGCGCTGTACCGCGCTGGTACAAATTCACTTTGCATTTGAGAAGGAAGGACTGGGAGATCTAAGTGCTCTTTTTAAATGTTCAACACTGCGTTCGTGGCGTTAATGGTATTGAAGTTCAGTTATGCAGTTACCCAGCTGATATTGACCTATCATTTTAATGTTAGCAGTTTAAAATTGGAAGAATCTAATGAAAATCACACCCTGATGAATTTGTAGCTGATTAGTTACTAATTAGTTGCCATAATTCTGATTTTGTAGTTTGAGCCGTTTTCGGAAAATCTTATTCGCTGCTAGTTTGATATCAAGGAATCTATACTAGCAATAAAAAATGTTTAATTCGGAAAAAATAAATACAAAATCGGGTTTTTGGTAAATCATTAGCAACAAATTACTTACAAATTATGGTGTGATTTTCTTTAGGTTCTGACAACTTTTCACTGTTTCCATAGTAGACCTGATAATGATGACGATTCTTTTGGCACTAACTTAATAATCATTTTGTGTTGAAGTATTGGGTCTTCCATTCTTTACAGAACTAAATTAATCGGCTACAGTATCAATCTGCCTCCACGGTCAAGTGGTTAGAGAGTTATGCTCACGAACCCGAAGGTCGTGAGATCAAATCCCGCGTAGAAATTTTCACTTTGTAAAAAGCTCACAAGCCCAGTTTGGCTAGGACATTGCAGGCTTGAATATATCACTCATATCTATTTACTTTTACGAGCGTACAAAACATTGAAGGTATCATACACATGCTTAGAATTTCATTTAGATAAAACTAAAAATACTCTTCAATGATAAATGAAACTAGAGAACTTTTCGATAATATCACGGCTACATTCTTTCGAAAGAAAAGTTAAAGTCGGGGTTCGAACCCAGGACCTTTTACAGAGCAGTAGTGACATATTTCAACTAACTAGAGACTCATCAATAGTAAAAATAAAAAAAAAACAAAAAAAAAACCACTGCCAGTTTCAAGTTTGAATCGATCTGTCCAATTTGGGAGGGTTATCGATTCATCGAAGTGTTCTGAAAAATCGATTATTTAACTCTGAATAATCGATTTCCCGATTAATCGATAAATCAACATTCCTTCCCAGGTCTCATAGGCGACACGTCTCAAGATGTGAGTCACTTCGATCGACACTCATCCCGGATTCATGAATACAAATATTATTTGCGATGTAGCTCGCGAGGACAAATTCACTTTGCATTTGAGGCCGAGGAAGTGAAGACGATAGTTTCAAATTTAAATGCTGAACACTGCGGTTGTCTTCGCATGTTAAACACTTATATTCCCGCTTTAACATCGACATCTTTATTAATTTATTTTTATTGCACTTCAAGGATGACCATCGATGTTAGGTGGTAATGAGGTCCTTTTTTTAAGAGAGACGAAATGCATTTTTGCACTATACCGCTGCATTAGGGAGCGGTGTATGTGGGACTCCCCCACCCAGATTTGTCTTTGGTTGGTGCCATGGGAAAATGGTTAAAAACCATGCGCCAGGCGGGTAATGAGGTCCTATATTAGGTCGACAAGTACAGCCGCCCTTACCTTGAAGGTTTGACCTCTGCTACTAATGCCCCCTTAAAGTAGGAGGTATTTTATTATTATTTCCATATCATTTCCAGTCGGGCTGCTCCAGTTCCTGCCGAATATGTTCAGAACTACATACTTAAGATACGATAACTTGCGGTTAGCTCAGTTGGAAGAGCAGCACGCGCCATACGTGAAGGTCAAGTTCCCGCACCGCAAAGGAAGATAATTTTTTTCTGTTTCTTCAGAATATTCAAAGTTCGTTAGTGCGGTAGCAAAGCACTATAAAAATAAAACATCGATTATCGATAGGATGTTTGACTATCTACCGGCAGCACTATTGTTATGGCTAAATTTTTTCTTCGTTGGTTGTTTTGTTTTGTTTACTTTCGTCAGTAAATGAGTGCTTTAACCCGTGAAATCGATGACACGACTACACGTTCGTCATTCGTTGTGCGAGAGATATATCGTAGCGTCACATGTAGGCTGTGTCGCCTTTTCTTCATTTCAGGGTAAGCACTGTTGCGAAATCTTTCGGGGATGAGGTCGTCAACCTTTTTGTTTTTTTGCTTTTAGTGTGCGATAAGATACATCTGAGTATTTGTAACTGGAAGTTCATAGGGAAAACAATTATTTATTTTTTTGAGGTTCCTTGTAACGAAGCAGTAAGTTCTACCTACGCTTATTTATAAAAATATAAATATATTTATTTTTATAAATACTTTTGAGCTGAAATTTAAAATTTTTACGTTGACTTTTTTTCAAAGTCTTGTGCTAACATTTCCGCCTCTGTCTGTCCAGACCAATAATTTGTTTGTTATTATTAGTAATATTACACCAAGTCATATCTACCGTTTAGTTTGTTAATGTTTAAAGGTATGATATAGAGTTAGTCTTTTTTTGTTCAGATTCTAATGTTGATTTATGATTTTAAGCCGACAAAAATGTTCCACACCTCTGCTTTGGCGCGGCGCACACGGTACACTGCTCACAAATAATGAGCAGGTGTAGTATGGAACCCTGGACGCGGCATCACCTGTGCAGCGACGTGTGCGCGGTGTAGCACAGAACTGTGCGGTACGATACCGTTGTATGCGCACGCCGTCTTCGAAGTGGGACCATTTGTTGACTTGCAAAAAGCATAGCCCAGTCAATTTTCCCAACACCGAGATCCTCCTCTTCCTCCGCGATCCACCTCTTGCCGCAGAGAGCCACCAGCTCTCCGTGTGGTATCATAGGCTGGGTGGTAAGACAGCCTTAACGCATCAGACCACAGGGTTACATCGCCACAAGATGCGGAACCCAGCGGGGGGAATCCTCCGCACCCTTTACTTACTCGCACTGGGGCATTTAGGCCTTTTTTTGTTTTTATAATTTTGTATATTCGTACATATTATGTCGTATTTTTTTCTCGTTTGTTATAAGTTTGTTCGTTTAGTTGAATGTTTAAGCACTAAAGTTGTCAGAGTATTAATTATTCGCGAATTTACAAAGGTAAAACTGATTTTATTACACCTACAAAATGTTTAGACCCGTAAATATTTGTTTGTGTGGGTACAGGTACAGGTGCTTGAAATGACAGACGATAACACGTACGTACTACTCGTTGATGGACCATTTGGAATGTTAATGGTCGTATTAATGAGGAATATGGTGTACTTATGTTTTATCAGTATTCCTATATTATGAACTAGCCGCTGCGGCTTCGCTCGCGTACTGTCCCCATTTTATTCACGTTATAGTGACATAATTACAATAGTTGGACATATGCTGTCACGATATTTTTTGTAGATGATTGCATGTTCTGCAAAGACGTACACACCTGTGTATTTTTTTGTTCTATAATCTGTACTTTTCACAGCGCAAGCGATGTATTTTTGCTTTTTTTTTCACACGTATGTAACCAAAAACAATTTGAGTTTTAGTATGGACCTCTTACTTTTCACCGGAAATAGTGTAGCAATCCAAGAGTCAAATTACTGTTCAAATCGTTCAAGTAGTTTCGGAGCCTATTCAATGCAAACTAACAAAAAAAAACAACAATCAAATCTCTTCTCTTTAAATATTAGCGTAGACAAAAACGGTTATCGAGAATTTGGCGAGGGATTTCTATGGCGATTTGAGTAATTTCCTTACTTATACTAAGTATATAATTATACGTATTTATTACTTAGATAACATCACATACATTGTTCTGATTCTGTGGTAAGTAGCTTAAGCACTTGTGTTACAGAAATCAGAAGCAACGACGGTACCACAACACCCAAACTCGAGACAATATAGAAAAGTCCGTTTCCAATATTGACCCGAACGGGGATCGAACCCGGGACCTCAGAGATAGCGCGACGCCACAGTTCGGCCCGCTCGCCTCTCGGCTACGGAGGTCGTCGAATATATATAGATCTATATCTATATACGTATAACTATATACTTTTAGAGCACTCTAACAATACGTGGCAGCTATCTAATTATCTCACTCCTGAACTCAAATGGCCATCGCGGACAATAGCCCTCATTGCCAATAATCAGACAACAGCATATCGCCGCTGGCATGACTGATTGTAGTTCAGAGTAACTAGAATTCACAGTAAATCAGATGTAAATGATTTACGCTCGGACATATTAACGAGTAGGCCTGAATTCGTCGCATTATGAAACACGTTTTGCGTACTGAAAATTGTGTGGGTGTTGATTTCGTGAAGGGATGTGATTAACACAAAAAAATATAGATCATGATTCCACAGAAAGAAATACAGTAATTAGTTTTACGTACATTTATCAAGTACAATTTAGGCAGTTTTATTGCTAAAAAGCAATCTCTTCCAGACAAACATTACGTATAAACTTTAAGACTCTCGCGTTCCATTTTAAACATTTAAAATAATTTAGCGAGTCAAAACGCGACACCATTTTTATTTAGTAGTTAATGCGAACTACTTACTGCCCAAATTTTCGGTTAGGTTGCTCCAACCGTGCTCACGAGCTGACTCTTAGGCTCTTAAATCTTTAGGAGAGGTAATAGTAGATATCGAGAAATGGGTACGACCAAAATATAACTTGAGGAAAAATAAACAGAAAAGATGAATACCAATATACTACTGTATTTTGTATCATTTTGAACATACGAAGACTGAAATTTTATTAAGTAACGTTTAAAAGATATGCTTGTTCCTTTACATCGTTTCGAGAGCTTCATCCCTGCGAGCTAGTAATATCCTGCGTCTCCTGCTAATTGCTATCAAACGGATATTGCTCTCTCGAACAACACCAGGCTAGCAGTGACTGGCTTAAAAGTGTTTCATTACATCACTGGGTGTTTGATACAAGCTTTTTTAGCTTTTCGTAGCCACCGCTAGCAAACTGACTGGTATCTGACAATTTTTTCATGAGTTTTCCTTTAAATAATATCAAGAGTTATATTTTTCTTTCTTGTATCCTTTATCCAAGTATTTTATTTAAGCTCTGCATGTAGCGACTTAATTTCATACGTTAAATAATCTATTATATAAAAATTGTTAAACCCGCTATGAGGTGACATGGAGGGAAAGAAAAGAAGCTTTAAGCAATGTAAAGCGATTTATTGAGGCCAAGCTAGAACCTAAACGTATACTTATCCACAGCATATATATACGGCTGGAGGAAAACAGTGTCACCGCGATTCAGCTTTCAAAAACACTAATTTGGACTAACGCCATCTGTTGACACTTAAACATAAACATGTGACATTGTCTTTCAACCGCCATTATTCCTTGTTGGCGAACTTAAACATTCCGCCCACCAAAAACAATTAACAATATTGTTTTTAACATAACTTTAAATTAATACCGCCCACCGTGAAAAAAGAACAACTTTTTAAATAAAAAATACAACCAAAATTAACCATCAACAAGTTTAAACGAAATCCACTTTATAAAATACCTACATACATTAGATAAATACAAATAAATCATTTTTCAATTGGTAAAATACATAACTTGGAACTGGCCTTTTAAAAATATTATTTTTATTCCTAATAGTTACCACCCTCGTGATTCCGTCCAATCCAAAATGTATTTCAATTATTTTTACTATTAACCAACGCACATCAATTAAATCTAACTCTTTAACCAAAACTACATCTCCAATAAAACAACAATATTTACCCCGTAAGTACCCCAGTGAATGTTTTTCCGTTCACTGCCTAAAACCGATTTTTGACCGCCGCATTAAAGTTTCCTATGTGCATCTTTAGTTCTTAATTTTGACAATATACATCCTTTGGTAAAATAAAAGGATGTTTTGCATCTTGCGATAACTTAGAATGCTCTAAGCGACCCCCAACTCTCAACAAATTATTTCCATCTAAAAATGGATTTAACTGTGAAACCTTGCTTTTGTTTTTAACTACTCCTTTATTTTTCAAATCATTAATATCTTCTTTAAAATGTTCTTCCTGGCATTTCCTAATTAACATATTTTCTGACTCTAAATATTTTTCAAATTTAAATTTACTTTGTTTCATCTTGACTAAATTAATGAATATTTTACTGTAAGCAATAATTCTAACCAATCTGTTTAATGATAAAAATCTATCCCAAATAGTATTTTTCTCTTCAATCACAGTATGATGTACTCTAATTTCTTCAATATGTGTGTCCAAATCCGACCAATGTTTAATTTTTATATCTTTTGTCTTTGCCTCTATCAGAACGACCCGTATGTTATTTTCTATATGAATAATCCCAGCATACACTACAGCGGCGTATGCAGTATTCGAAGCGTCTGCAAATCCGTGTAATTCAACATAACAGTTTTTGTTCATACCCATCCATCGAGGAATTCGAAATATCTTCCACAACGGTAATTCATTCCGGTAAGTCACCCATTTTTTATAAATATCCTCTGGTACTTGCTCATCCCAATCTAAACCCTTTAGCCAAAGCTTTTGTATAAGTATTTTTGATATTATAATACATGGTGATAACCAACCTAAAGGATCGAACAATCTTGCTACTTCCGATAATAATTTTCTTTTTGTTACAGGTTCATTAAGCTCCGAGATTTCCACCGAGTATTTGAATTCATCTTCTCTTCTGTCCCAGGTAAGTCCGAGTATTTTCATTACAGAGTCTGTTTTTATTTTTAATTTCATATCATCCGATTTCATATTTCCCAATTCTCCGGTCCCTTCTGATTTTTCTATTTCCTTTAAAACTTCTTCTTTGTTACTTGTCCATTTCCTCAATTCAAATCCTCCTTTCTTAAGAAGTTCATTCATTTGCTTATAAATTTCTAATGCTTCTTCTGTTGTATCACACCCTGTCATCATATCATCCATGTAAAAATCTCTAAGTGTTATTTGTTTTGCTATAGGATAGTTATCTCCTTCATCATACGCAACTTGTTGCAATGTGCGAACCGCTAAATAAGGTGCTGAAGCAGAACCAAACGAGACTCTCAACATTCGATTCACTTGTATAGCAGAACTAGCGTCTGGTCTCCACAGCAATCTTTGATAATCAGTATCTAAGTTAGTTACCTTTATTTGAAGATACATTTTAGCAATATCTGCTACCAAACAACATACATGCTTTCTCCAACGCATTAATAAATGTCTTAAATCGTCTTGAAGTGCTGGACCATTCATCATCAAATCATTAATTGATACGCCATCAGTACCTTTACAAGAACTATCACACACAACCCGTACTTGTGTAGTTTCTCTATCTTCTCTTATTACAGCCAGAATCGGTACATACACAGCATCTGGATTATTTATTTCTTCATCATTAACACGCTCCATATGTTCCGCTGATAAATAATTATCCATTACTTCAGTAAATTTTGTTTTTAAAACTTCGTTTTTCTTAAATCTTTCTTCCAACAACTTAAATCTCTTTTCGGCAATTTTCAGCGAACCTACTACTCGAGGTTTGTCCACCTTAAAAGGTATTTTAACTATGTAACGCCCTGTGTCATCCCTTTTTACAGTTTGTTTATATAACTCCTCACACTTTATTTCTTCCTCATTCATCCATTTTTCATCATTTACCTGTGGTTCATTTTCCAACTCCCAAAACCTTTTTAACATTTCATTATCATCTATCATTGAATGCATTACCATTATTTTATTACCTGTATTTTTCTTTAAAACATTAACCGTTCCTGAAATAATCCAACCCAAAGCAGTAGCTTGTGCTACTATTCTTCCCTGCGTATCCTTCCTTAATCCTTCATTTATCACTTGCCCATATACATCAGCACCTAACAAGATATCAATCTTGTTAGGAGTATGATATTCAGGATCAGCCAAAGCTATCCCAGTTAAGTCTAAGCCTTCCAATTCTACCACTTGTTTAGCTGGAAGAAACGCGGTAATTGTACTTAATACGTGAGCTTTAACCGTGATTTTCATTTCAGGATTAATCCGTGATTGCAAATTAATGTTAACAGTTGAACTAGAAATTACCTTTTTATCCCCTCCTAAACCTGATATTATATTTCTTGTTTGTGTCTTTTTCAATCCCAAAAATTGTACCGTAGATTCCGTTACAAATGACGCTTGCGATCCTTGATCAAGCAATGCGCGAACTAATTTCCGTGTTCCGTTGTTGGCTTCAGCCTTCACTACAGCTGTAGCTAATAGTACCTGATTGCCTGTTTTTCCCGCCGAAAAACAAGAAGTGATATTTTCCATATCAGTCGATGTCCCTTCCGTAAGAGCACAACCGACCACCGCCGAAGAAGCCTGTTCCCTGATCTCTCCTGTCCTACCCGATTTTTCCGTAATATTATTTTTTGTTCCAGATGAACCCGTTAGATGCAGCAAAGTATGATGAAGTCTGCCGCAAATCTTACAATGAGTAGTAATTTTACACTCCCGAGCTGAGTGATCTACCCCCAAACAGTTGAAACACAATCGCTTTCGTTGCACGAAATCACGACGATCGTCTACATTATTTTTTATAAATTGTGAACAAAAACTTATTTTATGTTCCTCACCGCAATAAACACAATTATACTTTGTTACATGAAATGTTTTTAATTTACCCTGAGTATTTTCAACGTTTACATTTTTATAAAATTTATTTGGTTCTACAAATTCCAATGCCCTATATCTTTGAGTCATAAAAACCTTAAATAATTCATAAGATGGCAAACTGTCACTATCCACATTGCTACTAACATACATTTCCCATTGCTTTTTCGTCTCCGGGTCTAGTTTCAGCGCCAAAATATGAATAACTAGAACATCCCAATTAGTAACATCAATATTTAAATTTGTCAAAGCATCTAAACAGTCGTTGGTCGTATCAATCAACTCCTTTAAACCCCAACTACTTTCACTCAATAAGTTTCTCTGACTCAACAACCGTTTAATAATACAATGTGACATGTATTTTTTATTGTTGAACCGCTCATTTAACAAATTCCAAGCCCGCGCGTAATTATCAGCAGATACCGGAATCTGTCGAATGAGTTGTTCAGCTTCCCCAGTTACATAACCTTTCAAATAATGAATTTTCTGAACATTACCCAAACTATTATTATTATGTATCAAAGAAGTAAACATATCTTTAAAAGTTGGCCATTCAGAATATTTTCCGGAAAATTTAGGAATACAAATTTCCGGCAGCTTAACTGCATTGTAACTTTGGTTAACATTAGAGCTAGGATTAGTTTCATGTTTTAGAGATTCACTCACATTATAAAGTGATAATTTGTTTATGGTACACCGCAGTGCACTCTTGTATTCTATGTATGTATCCTCTGTAGTTTCATAAATTGCCTCGTCAATATATCCTCTATAATCTTCATCATCCAAACTTGTACTCTTTACAATCAAAAGATGATTGTCCATAAACAATTTCCATTGATGATCTAATGTCTCCAACCGAGTCAGACAGTAAGCTTCCGTCAGTCTATCTTTCGGACTCTTTTTGTAATTAACCATGCCTCGTTCTATTTGACTTTTAAAGTCTGACTGTAATCTGACCAGATCTTCCATCTTCTAATTAATCTTTAACTTTTCTATTACCAAATATTTTTTCCAAATTTTTCTAAGTGTTTCAGAATTCTAACTGAAATCGGGCGTGGATTCCCCGTCTTGTCGTTTTTTTCCAAATTATTCTAAGTCCCAACTATCTAAAATTCACTAAATTTTTTCTAAGTCCCCAAAGCTTGATTTTAATTTCCCGATTAATTAATGTTAAAATTACTCACAGTTTTTCCCGCACTTATCACCTCACAATAATTCACCCTGCCGCACACCTTCCCGATGCCGCACGCCCGTAGCCGTGCCGCTGCGACGCGCCTGCCCGTAGCCGCGCCGCTGAAGTTGCCGCGTCTCCTCGTAGACGCCGCCCGGTGTGAGCTGGATCCGCCGCTTCGACTGCGCCTCTTGCAGCCGCCGTAGACACCGCCCTTGACGACAATCCGCCGTCCTTGAGTGCGATGATGAGTTCCGCCCAGGAGCTCTGAAAACCGCAGAATTACTAATCTTTAGTAAATCCGACTACGAAGGACCATGTTAAACCCGCTATGAGGTGACATGGAGGGAAAGAAAAGAAGCTTTAAGCAATGTAAAGCGATTTATTGAGGCCAAGCTAGAACCTAAACGTATACTTATCCACAGCATATATATACGGCTGGAGGAAAACAGTGTCACCGCGATTCAGCTTTCAAAAACACTAATTTGGACTAACGCCATCTGTTGACACTTAAACATAAACATGTGACATTGTCTTTCAACCGCCATTATTCCTTGTTGGCGAACTTAAACAAAAATGAATCGCAAAATGTGTTGGTAAGCGCATAACTCGACAACGCTTGGACCAATTTAAAATTGACATATTTTTTTAAATGTTTGTTGAATTCCAATGATGGCTTTAAGGTCGAGAAAAATTCGAATAATTGCCGGGAAAACTCTAAAGACATCCCTTTTCTTTTTCCAGTACAAACGTTTTCCAACTAAAATTTAGAGTCACGCCACATTCCAAATCCTTTTGATAGGACGAAGTCTGTCGGGTCTGCTAGTAATAAATAAATGAATATAAATAAATATTGGACAACATCAAATACGTTGCTCTGATTCTGTGGTGAGTAGCTAAAGCACTAGTGCTACAGAAATCAGAAACAACGATGGTACCACAATACCCAGACCTGAGACAACTTAAAAAAAGTTCTCTTTTAGAATTGCCCAGACCAGGAATTGAACCCGGGACCTCAAAGAAGGCGCCACATCAAAGTCATTTAGCCTAGAGGCGAGCCAGCCCGCTTGCTTCTAGGCTATATGGGTCGTCGAACAAGCAATGCCAAACAGATACTCCTATTGTATTGATGCTCACTTTTTAAGCCACGCCCACCGTGCCTTACTTTTCGTGCTGCTATTTTCAAGCGTTAGAAATGGTTGTACGTTTTTGTCGTTCATTGTGTGTAAGCTATTCGGAAGAATCCCGATAGCTGGCAACCCTGACCACAGTTCTGGAGTTTTTGACACCAGTACAAGTTTGTCCATAGACAATAGACTTATTACTGACCAAAGGGCGAACTTTATCGACTTTTATGAATTAAAAACAAAAGATTTATGCAGGAATTATACTAATGCCGTGCCGCGGCGGGCCTCATCTGCATTTAAATTATGGATTTAAATAAAACTGGTAGTAAAATACAGTAGATTAAGGAGTAAAGTAGTTGGGGTGCGGTGGTGAAGTTTTACGTGAGTTAATTTATATGTTGACTGTCAAACTCGGTCAAGGGGTAACTAGATACATATACACGACTCATTTATATATAAACGGCATACTTCACACATCCTTCCCCTGTCCACACTAATTATAGACACAAATAGATGAATACGTAATAAAAATATGGCAAACATTTTTCTCATACCATTCGGTTTCGGTCAGTAGTTGCAAGATGATAAAGCACTTGTGCTTCAGAAATCAGAAACAAAGTGGGTACCACAACACCCAGACCCGAGACAACATAGAATCTGGTACCTCAGAGAAGGTGCATTTCCGCGGTTGAGTACTGACCAGATAACCGGTCACCGGTCCCAGTATAAATGGCCGATATATCTCAAAACTTGGATTAAAATATGGACTACTTTTTGTATCGAATATAAGGAGAGATAGAGATAAAACCGGCCATGAACGTAGTCCACGCGAACGAAGTCGCGGGCAGCTAGTAAAAATAAAAAATGTAGTTCTTCCATCTAGGATGCGATCGTTGCCCACCAACTTCATTGGCCCTTGATCACAAACCTAGAACGGATAAAAACCGCGTAAAACTCCGAGGCGTAAGAAAATCCCTTTTATGAGATACTAACTTCGGGCCCGGATTCACTTGTAATTACAATGATTAAGTGATTGTTGTGGAGGTTTATTTATTACAGACTTTTTATAGTGAGCAGTTATTTAATACACATGCTTTTTCTAATTCCGTTTATCAGATCCCAAAGAATCGTGAATTCATGTAGAAGGTGTTTTTTTTAATTGGATGTAAGTATTCAACATCCAATTATTGAAAAAGTAAAAAAGGCAGAATAGTATGCATAATATCTTCGTTTTTTTATAATGACGATCTTCGGATCTCAAAGACTAATCGCTCATTAAATGCAAAACAGACGCAATCCCAAATGGCTTTATTTATATAAATAAAATAATATAAATATTGGACAACATCACACGCATTGCGCTGATTCTGTGGTAAGTAGCTAAAGCACTTGTCTTACAGAAATCAAAAACAACGACGGTACCATAACACCCAGACCCGAGACAATACAGAAAAGTTCAGTTATTTAGCAGGACGGCAAAAAAAAAACAAATTGAGGTATTCCTATTATTTTTTTAAAGGTTATCTATTTGTGTTATCATTGAACTGGAACAGTAAAAAAAATATAAAAAAATACCTTAATTGGCTACTTGACATCTTTTGAAAAAGTATTGTAAAATGTGCGCCCGTTTAATTTATATCCCAAGCAATCAGATTTATCTGGAAAAATTAAGCTTTTGTGTAACACATTTAAAAAGCGCGCGAAAACGCCATGTCACGTCACTGTAGCGATTATGACGTCAACGTTCTAGACATCGAACCGATACGCTTAGGAATGACTTAATTTATTTAATTTTTCGTTTATCTATAAACGAAAATGTTTAAATAAATTCTTTATACGGTTAGAGACACAATAATTCAATTTAATCGGTAAAATAATCATTATTTCGCCACAATAAAATAAATAATTTTCACCGACAGCTGTCATTTCAGAATTGCAATGGTGGTTTCCGTTTCGGTTCTTACGTCCCACAGATAAAAAAAGTAAAATTTATTTTGCAAAAATAAAATATTAACTATGCTTTCAATTAAAAAATAAAAATGTAAAATTATTACTTAACTAATAAGCTAACATATCTAATTCAATTCATATTTTATTGTCAACACTGTCAATTAGCCAATTCGTTTTATTTTGTTTTGTTTTCATGTCCTGTAAAATAAAGATATTTGGGATTGCGTTTGTTTCTCATTTAATGAGCGTAATGTATTCACGCAAAAGGCGTACTTTTTGTGTGTTGGTCTAACTAGATACTTTAATTTCGATATAAGTTCTTATCCTCACGACTTAGAGCGGTACACAGGTCAAAGTGTATCTGACGTGCTGTTGACTGTACATGATAGATATAACACACGCATATTAAACACACTTATATGAATGAATATATAGCCCTACTAATATTATAAATGCGAGAGTAACTCTTTCTGTCTATTACGCTTTCCTGCTTAAACCTCTCAACCGATTTTGATGAAATTTGGCACAGACAATCTTTAGACCTTGAGAAAGGACATAGGCTATTATTGCGAAAAAAAACCCTGTAGTCCACACGAATGAAGTCACGGGCACAGTTAGTACGAAATAAAACAAGTGAATAAAGTCGATTAACTCAGGGATTGAAATTGTATGTACAAGGGGATAAACAAAAGATTATACGAAATCTCATTTTAAAAATTCCCTTAGTCAGGGATGGTCTAGTTTCGGTGGGCAAAGCGTTCCAAAGCCAGATGGCTTGCACAGTGAAAGAATTGGAGAATAAGTCAGTATGATGTCGAGGAATGCTGAAGCTGAAGTTGACTAATGAGCGAAGGTCATGAGAATTACAGAGGTATTGAAATAGGATGGTTAGAATAGATTCATTGTTCAGAAAGTTGAAGTTCTAGTGTTTCTACGTTCACGGTCTATTTTCTCTCAACCACTCAAGCGCCTCTTTCGTAGTTGACGACCTCTATACCCGAGACGCGAGCGGACTGGACTTTGGCATCGTACAATCTCCGAGGTTTGATTCCCGGACGGTTTAATATGGGAAACGAACTTTTCTGCACTGTCTCGGGTCTAGGAGTTGTGGTACCGTCGTTGTTGCTTATATCTGAAACACAAGTGCTTTGGCTACTTACCACAGAATCAGAGCAATGTATGTGATGTTGTCTAATATTTATATTATACTAGCTTACCAGTCAGACCTTGTCCTGTCTTAGCTTGACTCTAAATTTTAGTTAGACAACTGGAAAAAGAAAAAGGCTGTCTTTAGATTTTTCCCGGTAGTAATTTGATTTTTCTCTCCGTAAAAACCATCCTTGGACTTCAACGAACATTTTAAAAAAAGAATTAAGAAAATTGGTCCAAGCATTGTCGAGTTATGCGCTTACCAACACATTTTGCGTTTATTTTTTATATAACAGATTAAGATATATTTACAGTCTTTTGTACTTACATTCTTTACCAGGCTATCAGCTAAGGTCTAAGGGCGTGACTTCTTGGGAACATTTCTGAACGTGGCGCAAAGTAAAAACTAATTTAGGTATTCAAATGCTAA
This sequence comes from Glyphodes pyloalis, assembly GCA_037074685.1. Lineage (NCBI taxonomy): Eukaryota > Metazoa > Arthropoda > Insecta > Lepidoptera > Crambidae > Glyphodes > Glyphodes pyloalis. The sequence goes on from JAYKKO010000039.1 coordinate 1,674,828, forward strand.
GCCGAGGGCGAGCGGTTGAGGCGCGTTGGCACCTCTCGTTATGAAAGAAACGCGCCTGTCGCCGGTCGCGTTTGCATGTAAATGAAGAATGGCTAGTGAGGGGGCACGTTTTTTATCGATACTTTTTATGTTGTCCTTTTTATTGCGTTATTGTGGGATAAAGTACCTCTAATGTTATTCTAGTATATCATGAAAGAATACGTAGGTACAGGACAAGTTATAATTTTCAAGTAGGTAGGTACATATTCGTAAATTAACTAATAAGAATAGATAACATTTTTAAATTCATGATCAGAATGGCTATACATTTTATTTTACACAAATTTCTCACTAACTTAAATTCTAACCCCTCTTTAATCTTTGCAATGCCCAAAAGAGTCCATAACTTGTTCTTTTCGTTTTTAAGAAACTACATGTAATGTCATTACTTACTCTAATTGCAATAAATAATATGAATATGATTCATCTACTTACTGAGTTAGTGCAAATTCAGTACCTTTTTCGTAAATCCCTATTAATATTATAAATGCGAAAGTAACTCTGTCTGTCTATCTGTGTGTCTGTTACGCTTTTCTGCTTAAACCTCTCAACCGATTTTGATGAAATTTGATATAGGTATACGTTGAATCTCAAGAACGGACATAGGCTAATGTTTATTTTTGAAGTTAGAGATATGAAATTTGGCACAAATATAGCTCGAAACTTGGATTAAAATATAGACTACTTTTTGTTTCGAATATTAGGGGAGAAAGGGGTAAAACCCACCATTAAAGGATGTAGTCCACGCGAACGAAGTCGCGGGCACAGCTAGTGAGTAATAAAAATCTAAAAAAGATGGGGCGACGGCCCAGCGCGCCAAATTTGGGGGGCACTGAGGTCTGGGGCCTCGGCCTCCTCGGTTGATCGACTGTGAATTGTGAATACGGGACTTACGTCCCAGGGCCGGCGTTAGGGTGGCGCGCGGTTGGGCAACAGCCCAGGGCGCTCGGACTTGAACGGGTGCTAGAAAGCTACCCTGAGGTATTCAGATGTATTCCCCTAAATCGATGTATTGGTTGGTATACGATTTTACAGGGGCGCTAGCGGAAATTCGTCCAGGGCGCCAGTAAAGCTAGAACCGGCACTGAAGCAACTTAAGCAGTTGTGTTATGGAAACCAGAACCAACAGTGGTACCACAACACTTTACTTAAATATCCTTCCGGCTTTTCAAGGAAACGTCGGCCTACCGAATAATAACAGCCTTACGATACAAGGATTAAATAGTCCAAGTTTCTTTCACTACTTTTGCATATTTCTAACACAATTTTTTATAAAATTCTTTGGAAATATGACCACAATAATAAACTTTGTGGCAGGTGTACAACAGGAGTTACTTAAATAGATTAAAGTGTTTTAAATAAAGATTATCGAGAGCTTTCTCGAGAAAAAAAAGAAAAAACTTCACATAACTCAGCTTAAGGTTCCGCCAGAATACCAGCGCTGCTGCAGCATTGGATCCAATGTTGTAGCAGCTCATGCTGAGGCTGGCACCTTGTTAGCTGCGCAATCAATATGTTCTTTCTTTTTTTTTGTTTGTTTGTTCATTTTATTGTTTATCTTTTATTCGTGTATTGATTATGTGAGCTAATAAAATAATTTTATGATTCTGATTCTGACATAACCTCGTTCCTCGGTTGGGGAATGAACCTAAAACCGTTGCTTCAACAGCCCTGAGCCTCAACCACTCTTCCATTAATTCACAGAAGCCAGGATCCACCGTGTAAGACAACTTTACATATGGCGTGTTTGCTGCTCTCAACACAAAAAAACACTGAACTGCCCAGACTATAAAGTACTTGCCTCAAAGCGCGTGTTTAAAATCCCCACACCCACTGTTTGCTCCTCGTTTGCCAAGCGCCTTCCTGGTTATTCTCACCCTTACATATACAACAACGTAAACCGCTTGTGTCTCCTGAAGGACTTACCTCTACACAAGGCCAAACAGGTAGTCAAATCTTGGCTCCTAGACCTACCTGGAAACGGAAGAAATTATTCCATAGTCATGACATGCTTAAGAATTCACATACACTCTAGTACACCTTACACATAATCATAAAACACACACATATCCATTTACAGAAATACACCCTCACATACACACACACACACACACACACACACACACCACACCACACACATTCGCATACATAACTACTTCTCTTGATAATTACACCCAGAAGTTATTTTATTTTATTTTTTGTATTTTTATTATTTTTAACTAGATTACTATCTTGTTGTTTTTATTTTGTTTTTGGCAGTAAAGAGAAATGGAGCTTGCAGCTAAACTTCGTTTTAAAATTGTACTCAGGATCATGGTCACTCATCGACCACTGCGATATAGGCCTCGAGCCTAGTGCAGAAGTCACCGTTATTGTAACTTGCTTTTGTTTTTTGCCAATAAAGAATTATTATTATTATTATTTGGCCAGTGCCTCTTTATATATTAGTAAAATGACATCGACATTGTCCCTCCCCATCCCCTAGACGGCGGTCGGTACACCCACTTTGCGGATAAACGGAAGATTAGATTTTTTCACTCAAGAAGTTTGTCAATCGAGCCAACCGGCTTGAACCGAAAGCGGATTCGTTAAATAACTTATTGTTGCCGGCTCGAGATTGAATATTTTAAATCGAGACTGTGTATTTTGGAAACGAAATATAGAATTGGACGTCAGTTGAATGGGGATTAGATAAGGAACAATTTTGCGTGTTAAAGGAATGAGGTTACAAAGGAGCGAGGGGTTGTGAAGATGTATTTTGAACTTTATGCGCGCTTTAGAAATTATTATTACAGTACAGTTATTTGGTGTATAAAAAAGAGCGATAGGAAGCGGATTGGGTGTTAAATACCAGATTGTTTGTAGTCCGCTGAATAATTAAAAAAATATTAGACATGTTTTTTTCATTAAAAAAATTCATTGACGACCTCGGTGGCGTAGTGGCTAAGGTAGGCGGCAAAAGCGCGAAAGGTCCCGGGTTCGATTCCCGGTCAGGTCGATTTGGAAAACGAACTTTTCTAAATTGACTTGGGTCTGGGTGTGCTGGGATGACGCCCCCAGTTAATATTCGTTGTCTCGAGCTCATAGAACAAGGGAAAACCTTAGTTTGGCCAGGTGATTGGTGTGATTGTCTGGCGCATTTAATTATTTATTATTTATTTATTAGCCAAATTTATAAAAAAATACTTAAATAACAATTCCAAGCTGAAAGGTTGAGAGGACCTTTGCTATACTGTCTTATAGAAACTAGGATGGTACTACACTTATGTATTTAAATACATTTGTGAATATCCAGTTACATAAAAACGCAATCAAACGAATATTCATCTTGAGTGAGTTTCAGATAACAGAAGCGTAGTAGAATAGGTTAGTCAATAACACAACAGAAACAGACCACAGTCGGAATCATACTTGTACTTTCTATACTTATACTATTACTAGCTGTGCCCGCGACTTCGTTCGCGTGGACTACATCCTTTCATATACCCCTGTCTCCCCTAATATTCGAAACAAAAAGTAGTCTATATTTTAATAGAGCTATATTTGTGCTAACTTTCATATCTCTAACTTAAACATTTTCCCATATAAACTTTCAAAGGTGGCATTACGGGGGGGGGTAATACCACCTTTGAAAGTTTATATGGAAAAATGTTTATTTTTGAAGTAAGAGATATGAAATTTGGCACAAATATAGCTCGAAACTTGAATTAAAATATAGACTACTTTTTGTTTCGAATATTAGGGGAGAAAGGGGTAAAACCGACCATGAAAGAATGTAGTCCACGCGAACGAAGTCGCGGGCACAGCTAGTATATAAATAAATTACATAATCTAGTAGCAAAAATGTTATCATTCAAACTTTCCACCTCAGCATTAGGAGACGATAAATCACAAACGTAGGGAGCATAAAAATGTTCAGACAAATTGTTTCGTATTCAGCTCGACCGATGTTATATAGGAATTTAATTAACCCCCCATACCCTTTGCTGCCGCGGGGATCTTGTACCTTATCTTTTGCGAAGATTTATTTAATGAGACTGGAAGTGGCTAGGACTAGAAGTTTAAATGTGCTAAATGGTTTCTACCGAAGTTATTTATGTCATTTGGATAACATTGGTGTTTCTTGGGTTCTATTGAATCGAGCATCAAAAAATACTAATCTAACATTAAAAATCGGTTGACCACAAATTTAATAAGTAAGCCACTTGGGCATGGGATGGACTTGTGGCGTAGTCAGTATTTTCGCCCAAATGAATGAAAAGGAGCCTGTGAAATTATTTCTTGTTTTTTGTCTATGTACCATGTATATAAGTGTGTATGTACCCATATAAGTGTGTAAGAAAGTGTTCATGTATAGGAACGATTCGGTACCATAATTGATTCTGGTTTCCATAAAAGTGGTGCTTAATCTCAGACTTACCGTTTTGTAAGTGCTCCAAGCCGCATTAGCGAATTTTACATATTTCAAAGAAACAGAAAAAGTTATTTTTTTTTTATTTTTTTTTTGTATATTACACTTCAAGATTGACCTTATTCCACCTGATGTTAAGTGGTAATGAGGTCCTTTTTTTTTTTTTTTTTTTTTTTTTTTTTTTTTTTTTTTTTTGAGGGGGGGAGAATGCATTTGCGCACCGTACCGCTGTCGTGGGGACGACAGCGGCGTGTGTGGGACTCCCCCGCCCAGAAGGGGCAGGGACTACCCGAACTAAAAACCCCCCCCACGCTCTCATCGCCTTTGGTTGACGCCATGGGAAAACGGTGGAAACCACAACAGCCACGGCGCCAGACGGAATGGTCTTTTAGACCCCAATTCGCCCCCCTGGATAGAGGGAGCCGGCGGGAACGACCGAGCGTGCTACGCCGTTCCCGACCTGGTGCGAAGGACCGTGCAAGGCCGTCCGGGGTGTCCCCACACCCGCGGCCGACTGGTCCCCGCCAGGAGGCACTAGGCGGGCAAAGTGCCGCCTTGCGCGCAGCCTCCTGCGTCTTCTGCACGCCGGAGCTGCAGGGTCGCTTTCGCGTTCCCTTTCCATGGCCTCCTTCTGCGAGATGACAGTCTCGCAGAAAGAGGCGACGACCACCCAGGCCTCCTCGCGCTCAACCATCTCCCCCACCACTTTTGGGAGCGCAAGGTCATTTCCGACCACTGCTATTAGCGCAGCTCTTTCGTCCGACCACGACGTGCACTGCTCCAGAGTATGCTCTGCCGTGTCGGTAGGTTCGCCGCATCCCCAACAACTCGGGGCCTCTTCGCGGCCGATGCGGTGCAGGTACGACCCGAAACAACCGTGTCCGGTCAGCACCTGCACCAGGCGGTACGTTAGGAAACCGTGCCGCCTTTCTAGCCATGGCCGTAGTAATGGCCCCACCGCGTCGAGCGTTCTTCGACCCGCCTGCGCAATGGCGAGGTCCTGGGTCCATGACCGGACCAGCTCCTCATGCGCCTCCGTGCGCACCGCCTCGCGCTCACGCAGCGCAGGGCGCTGCCCTAAGGCCCTTCTCTCTGTCGTCCAACGGTAAACTTCGGCCAGCACCTGGGCTTGTTGGGCCCAGGGCGGTGTACCGGCAAGGACGCATGCCACGTCGCAACTGACCGTCCTATATGCCCGCGCGACCCGTTGGGCGATGGCTCGCTGCGGCCGCCGAAGGAGGGCCGCGTTCTCTCGCCGCACAATGGTGTCTGCCCAGATGGGGGCGCCATACAACGCCATGCTCTGCAGAATGCCGGCATAGAGTTGCCGGCATTTGGCCCTGGGCCCCCCAAGATTTGGCAGCAACCAGCTAAAAGCGTCGGCCGCTTTGATAAGGCGCGCAGCTAGTCCACGAAACTGGGCCCCGAATTGCCATCTGCTGTCGATTGTGAGGCCCAGGTACTTGATCTGAGCCCCCACCTCTACGCGGACGCCATCCACCATAATATGGGCGTCGGGCGGGCGGCGCTGTCGAGGGCCGTGAAATAATACTGCCTCCGTTTTTGATAGCGCCACTTGTAGCCCCAGCATACCGATGCGCCTGGAGATAAAAGTTCCCCCTACCGAAGCGAGACAAGACGCCTCCCTGAAACTCTTCCCCCGAGCAGTAACTAAGGTGTCATCTGCATAGCAGATGACACTCATGCCCGGGAGAAGCGCACCCCGCAGCAACCAATCGAAGCCGATGTTCCACAAAAGGGGCCCCAGGACGGAACCCTGTGGAACACCGGACTCAACTCTATGACGACAGAGACAACCATCCCTGTTAGCGAACACTACGTGCCTATCTTCTAAATAGTCCGCCAACAGGGCCTGTAGATATGCCGGCACTTGATGGTGACGCAAAGCCTCCAGTATGGTGGTGTGGGGGATGGTGTTAAATGCGTTGGCGATGTCAAAGGATATCGCCAACACGACTTCCCCCCTTTCCACTGCTTCTGCCACTATGCCCTTGAGGCGCATAACGGCGTCTATGGTGGAGCGTCCCGACCTGAAACCGTACTGCGCGTCGGCCAAGTCTGGCCCTATTTCGCGCAGGTGCGCATTTATTCGCCCGGCTACTATCCTTTCGAAAAGCTTACCGACCTAGCTTAAGGGCGACAAGTACTCCCCCCCGCTGGGTTCCGCATCTTGTCGCGATGGGGGGGCTCAGTAACCCTGTGGTCCGGGACGTTGAGGCTGGCCTTGTCACCCAGCCTCCAATACCGCACAGGGTGAAGCCAAGACGGATCCCGAGCTGGGCCGCGGAGAGAAGGTGGCTCTCTGCGGCAAGTCCGCAAGGGCAGAGGTGGATCGTGGAGGAAGAGGAGGACCTCGGTGTTTCGTTGCCGGCCTCCCTGTCCTCCGCGACCCGGCAGTGGCGCGCTGCCGCGCGAGGCGCGAATCGCGTCGTGGTGGGGTTGCGGAGGAAGAGGAGGATACGGTATTACGTTTGCCGGTCTCCCTATCCTCCGCAGCCGGTGGGTCTCGGGACTTCATCTGGCTCTCGGAGGGAGAGCTGGATTGAGAGTCTCGGGTGTCCGCAGAGGCGGTAGGCAGCGGAGCCGCACAGCAGATCCGCTGCTGGGACCGGAGATGCCAGGCGTGGGGTAAGCCTGGCGTCCGTTACCTCGGTCCCGAGGGGGTGGGGCGTGTCAGGTGGCCTGACACGCTCCAGCTGCGTATTTGCGCGGCGAGATGGGCCGCTTGGCGGTAGGCGCTGTGGGGGAGCCTGTGTAGAATCGCAAGGAATCCCGACTCCCCCACAATTGCGCAGCGTTGGCCACCGAGGGGGTTTTAGTCGGTGCGAGCCCGACACACCACTCTCTGTTCCCCGCTGAGAGTGACGGTGCGGTAGGCATTTCCCCCTCGACAAAAAAAAAAAAAAAGGGCGACAAGTACAGTATAATAAATCTGTTGCTGGACTTGTCACCCTTACCTTGAAGGCTTGACCCCTGCTGCTAATGTAGCACCCCCCAGGAGCTCTGAAAACCTTACTCACACGCAGGAACACAACAACACCGGTGTGATTATTATTTGGCTGCGGTCTTCTGTAAGGTGGAGGTATTTCACCAGTCGGGCTGCTCCAGTTCAAGAGATAAATCGCTATGCCCTACCTCTCTTACTATGCCCTACCTCTCTTAAAGTTAATCTCCTCTTGCAGTAATCATCGACAAGTATCTAGTTCTAAACTCATACGGCAGGTGGCACTGACCGAAGGCAAAGAGATTAATATAACGGAAAACTTCAACCCCTACGGTAACTTGCGGTTAGCTCAGTTGGAAGAGCATCTTGCGCGATACGTGAAAGGCGCCGGTCCGAATCTCACACCGCAAATTAAATAACCTTTTTATATTCTTTTACAAAGCTTAAAAATTTTACGGCAAAATCAAAAGTTGCGTAGAGTTAGGTTAAATAATAGAAAACTTCAACGCCTACGATAACTTGCGGTTAGCTCAGTTGTAAGAGCAGCAAGCGCGATACGTGAGGGTCGTGAGTCCGAATCTCACACCGCAAATCTAAATTTGTCTTTTTATCTTCTACTAGCGGTCCCGGCAAATTTCATTTCGCCTGAGAGGCAATAAAATAAATGGCAGCAGATTAAAAAAAAAGAATAATAAAAAAGTATCATATGTCGTTCTCCTTGTTCTAAACTACCTTCCCACAAATTTTCAGTCAAATCGGTTCAGTCATTCTTGAGTTATACCTAAATAGTGTAACTAACACGACTTTCTTTTATATACTCGTAGATTCAGCAGCATATTTTACGGCAAAATTAAAAACAGCGTGGAGGTCGACCAATTTACATTTTCGGCCAGTCTTTTCCAGTATTCCACAAAACACGCTCTATATCCTTGCGTCTCGTCCACTAACCCAATTCGACTTAACAGATCGCGCGACCATAAATATTTGGATGGACACATCCAATTTTATCGTGAACCGGCCACTTGTCTTGGCAATGGCGGAGGCTAAAATACTGCATTATTGGCCAGCTTTTCACTCGTGATCAGAATTATATTTCGGTTTGGGATTTATATAGCAGGTGGGGTATAAATCTTACGATTTATATGTAGTGCGTGGAGAGAGGTTATTTGGGGCGTTGAATGAAATGTGGGCAAGTCGACTGCATATTTCCTTCTTCGGTTGCGGGGATGCGAAATGTGCGATCTATTTTCAAATAGGAGTTACGTTCGTTTGTAATATTGGTCGTTTATTTTATAATTTAGTTATTAGTAGGACCTTGTAGTAGTTATAAAATAATGAAGGTGAGGATTCTAACTTTTTTTTTGCAACGTACTTGAGTAACGTTCTACTTAAATATTGTTGTGAATAAACAATGTTAACTTATATATCGAGTGGTTGGGTAAACCTTCACTTAAAATAAACTAGTGGCGCGTCGCGGCTCCGCACGTATATTGATTAGTTAGAAAAAGTGTGACAAATGTTTTTGTGCAAAATTCGTAGGTATAAGCCATCTACTAAATAGTCCGATGAAAGCCTAAACATTTGGTTTGGATGAGTGAGCCCGAACAAAATCTAGGTAACTACAACTCAACATTAGGTTCTGAAGTTTCCTGCTTAAAATATTACCTGGCACAATTTGGCACGGCGATTAAGTTAAAAACTGGGAAGAATAAGTAGCTCACTTGCACAAAATTTGCCTGACTTAAGTTTTCGGTAAGGGAATAAATTTAATGACTTTACTGTCCTCAAAGAATTGGGACGGGAGCGTTGAAATAAATGCTTTCAAGAGGAATCTGTATGACATGAGAATATAAAGCAAAAGAAAATGTTGGTCGGTGGGCACTAAATTTTATTTTTAAGTTACCCAAACTTTTTAATAAATGCAAAAGTGACTCTGTCTATCTGCCTGTCTGTCCTTTTATGCCGAAGTAAGTTAACTCTGAATCTTTACCAATGTTATAAATGCGAAAGTAATTTTGTCTGTCTGCATGTCTCTCCAGAAATCACGCCAAAACGACTGAAACCATTTATATGAAATTTAGTACACAGATAGTCTTGAATCCGAAAAAAGAAGGCTACTTTTTAGAGCAAAAAGAGGGTTGCAACAGGTTTAACGGGGGGATGAATGTTTGCCTAAGCTTTTTTTAGCCAGCCGAAATGTACACGCACCGTCACTCTCTGTAACGGGAACACATGAGAGTGGAGTGTCGGAATCGAACCGACTAATACACGTAGGCGGTCCTCCTCTGCGCCAGTGGTAGGCCAGTATCCCGCAATACGGATGAGCGGCAATTTGTCCAAATTGTGTTATGGCCACCCCAATACTTTAAACAACGTCGAAAAAAAACACGATTAAACTAGTTGCCATTTTGCCTTCCGTCATATTTCAAAACAGCGACAGTTTATAAACTGACGACGCCGCATTTAAACGGCGGTATCACACAAAATGCCTCCGACATATATATAGAATCAACAATTCCGCAGGTATTGTAATCAAGGTGTCTTGTAAACAGCGAAGCATCGTCCAGAGTTCGCTTTTGTTGGCTTTGCAAGTTTACACAATTCGCTTGTTGGCGGCGAGGCCGCTTGCACAAATCTTTGGTTAAGCTTATCTTAACTAACGACTTATAACTTGCGACCGCAGATTACCCAGTCATAAAACGTCGAAATCGAATTCCGAAACTGTGTTTTATCTCTTTCTTAACATAAACTATTAAACAGGGATAAAGCATACACAATTAAAAATATGTTATAAGCTCGCAAGTTTAAAAAAACAGCTACAATAGGAAATATAGCTGAACCCAAGGTTCAGGATTAGGAACAACGTTGGTGCACACTTAGGATATCCTTCGTACGCCTGGGGTTAATTTTTTACATCTTGGGTTACATTACTTAAATTTTAGTAAGGATTCCTCATCTTTTCAAGCAATCAAAATAGCCTATGCTACTCAAGATGAATGCAGTTTAGCGGTGTTGAAATATTGTTTGGCAAAATGATTTTTGAGTTTATTCATTATTAACATACACACACATAGATACAAATCTCTGCTCTTTTTAATATTATCTAAGTGTAAATTAACAAAATTAAAAATTTTGCCTTTATAACATTAAGGATTAAGGTCTTAACTAATCTAACGTTAACTGGTTACTTTAACACTGTGCAACTGGACCTTGGCGCTGCCGGCTAAGATCAGTAAGGAAGTCCGAAGTTCTAGTTTCGGCTACCTGCTACATAGATTGTGCTACCAATTAATAACTATGTACTTACTTAATTGTTGAAACCCGACGCTGCAGACTAGAACTGGTAATGAAATTCTTGAGATCTCAAGCATTTTACTAGAGTTAGTAAAATGGACTAAGTAATGAAGTGCGGGTTTGTTTTAGATATTTGTGGATTATTAAAAATTGATCCGGTGTCACAAAATACTACGATTGTGACAGAAGGGTTTCTTCCAATGAAATTGGAATAAATGTAAATATATAGATGACGTCGGTAGCCTAGAGGCAAGCGGACGGGACTTTGGCTTCGCGCCATCGGGTCAATGTGGGAAATGAACTTTTCTATTTTGTCTCGGGTCTGGGTGTTGGGGTACCGTCGTTGTTTCTGATTTCTGTAACACACGTGCTTAAGCTACTTACCACAGAATCAGAGCATTGTATATGATGTTGTGTTGTGTAGTTTTCTTTGGTCAGCCCCGCAACCGTGATAGGCAATGTTATTTGTTATATTTATTGCTATATAATATTAACTCCATGCGAACAAAGTCGCGGGCGGTCGCTAGTTAGTTACATTTTTAATCTGCAGTCAAGTTTTTTGATTTCGGTATTTATGGTGAAACATTTTTTTTCGAAAACTACTTGGGATCTCAACTCTCGTTGCTTGAGCAGTTTTTAAAAAAACGGGTTTATAATTATGAGTTTTTTATTTTATAGTAGGTACTTTACGCCGTACTAGCGAACTTTAAATATTAGACACAGAAAAGTTTTATCTTACCGGAGGCTAACGGTTGATACAACAGAAAAATTTCATCGCCTACGATAACTTGCGGTAAGCTCAGTTGGAAGAGCAGCACGTGCGATACGTGAAGGCGGGTTCGATTCCCGCACCGCAAGGGGAGATAAAACTTTTCTGTTTCTAATAACTATAAGTTACCGCAAGGTATTATTGACTTACCCATGCATAAATTTAAGGTCTATGTTAAATCATGTTTAATGAAAAAAGGGTACTACAAACTTGATGAATATTTTAATGATTAACATATATGGACATGATTATTTGCTCGCTCGCACACCATATTTTTAAGTTAGATAACTATTGAGTTTCTTGCGGGGTTCTTCTCGGTAGGAGTAGGTTCCGAACCGGATGTAGCTTCAATTTTGGTTTGTATTCATTTTGACGATGCATAAGCGTTACTTGTAACCAACATGAATAAATTAATTGATTATGATTATACATTTATTTGAAGGGCTTGACTGATTTCGTCATAAGAGGTATAATTTGATTAACTTGTAACTATGTATACTGATCAATATCTGTGTATTTAAAAACAGAGTTATTATTGATAGCAGCAGACATGTATTTTGATGTTTCAATTACAAAAAGTTACGCGGCGTTGGCACGGAGTAAAGTTCTTAATGATCCATATTTGTACATATAGTGTAACATTCATGGCTAAATTGAAATTTCCGCGCCATTGTATGTTTTGTGCGTGAAACCTTTTTGTCTTGTTATCTCTGATCTAATTGCTTAATATTTTTTTTGGTTCGTATTTTACAAATTTCCGAATCTAATTTAGCTTCCGCTACGCGTAAATAAATATTATGAGACATGTCGCCAAATCGTTAGTGCAAACCACTCGGCGATAATGTATTATCCGTTCTTCAAGTTTATAAATTTTGTAATTGTATTTTTGTTTTGTTACAATAGTATTTATTTGTTAACTTTTTTATGTGCTGCAGAAAAGGTAATCACTATGTTTTATGTTTTATACATCATAAATTCGTATAAAATTACATATGATTGTATTAAATTATAACCAATGCTATATATTTCTATGATCGAACAGAATAAATAAATACACCACTTGTGTTGTGTTACAGAAATTAGAAAAAACCACGGTACTACAACACTCAGACCCGAGACCATAAACAAAAGTTCGTTTTCTATTTTGACCCGACCGGGAATCGAACCCAGGAACTTACGGATGGCGCGACGTCAAAGTTCGGCCCGCTCGCCTCTCAGCTACGGAGGTCGTCAAGAACATATGCAAATAGTGATATTTCATTGGAATCCAATTACTTCTCACTTCTCATGATGACAGCTAGATTGGATGGGAAATTGTAACCGCTAGTTGACGCTATTAGGGTGCGTCCCCACTCGGCGAAAAGACAGCGGCGGACAGTTGCCTTCCTATACATGTTTACGACGTTTCGCTAGCCTTACACTTCTCACATACAACTTATTTTTGTAGCTCACAAAGTCGCAACTACTTTTTCGGCGACTACTTTCTAGAGCTTTTTCTAATTGGAGCGCGTCAGGTATTGAATTTTATGTTCCAGATTCTACTTCTACAAAAAAATAGCCTAGCGGGTGATAGCCCTTCATTCACCATTTCATGCAGAAATACTATCACGAATTATTTTATTATTATTCAGATTAGATATATCAGCACGGAGCATCCGAATATTACCTATCAAAATCCGAAATTTCTTAGATATGGTAACTTCACTTCGCGTCGGTTAAGTCGTAAGGATCCGTTTTACTACGTGAATATTCATATAATCACATTGCTCCCGGTCGATCGGAACTATGTAGTAAGTATTATCTTTATTATCTTACCTAATACTCTTGTCTTGATAATATTCTTTCTCTACTTTCATTTTCTCATTCTTCTAAATATATGTTTTTTTAATTTCTACTAGCAAGCAGTCCCAGCAAACACCGTCACGCCTATTTTTTTCGAAATATTCTAACCTATTTCACTTTTTGTGAACCTCCAGAATCATTTCAAAACCAACATTATGGTTAACGAACTTTATTTCTAATGAGAATTACAACGTTGAATACCTTGTAATCCTACTACTGAGAAACAGTAGTAGCCAAATCAATCTAGCCGTTGTCGAGTTTTAGCGAGACTCACGAACAGCGATTCGTTGATATATCTTATATATGAAGATTAAACACGACGATAACGATATAAAATCACCCAATATTACTTATTTTAATACAACAACTCCAAATCGTGACTCAGTCTAGCTGGAAGAACTCAAAAGGATTAACGAGCCTCATTTTTGAAAATCTACTCAAGTCTCGAAGACTTAAAGACTCGAATTTCTTGCAGCATTAGAGTCGGTCACTGATTTTTTTTAATTTATGGTAAAGTTCTAGAATATTATTTTTTTCAGCTAGACTTCGTCTTCTACGAATTTCTGACCAATGTTTATAAACGCAGTTTCGTCGAGATGCATTTCAAGTTCTGTGATATGCTAGAAAAAGACAAGTTCTTCGGTGCCCCCTTGAAAAAAGGGATGTTTTATAATGGGTCCTGCCCCTACCCACCAGTAAGTATTTTATTATGACTACTGGCATAGTGTTGCCGTACAATCGATTGTGCCTCGATCATTAATCGTTAGTACAAATGGGGCTTACAAAATCTAGAAGTAAATTGGAAAATTTGAAACCAATGCGTGTGGGTCAGATATTTATTTACCAAGCAACGCCTTTATCAAGCAACTCGCCGTAAAAAGCTAAATTAAAAAAAACCATTTGATTAAATTTAAAGAACTTTCATAAAAATGGAGTGTTTACGATAAACACTCCTTTTTGTGAAAGTTAAAGGGTCTTTGGTTGCGTTACAATAATTTTAAGTTGTCAAACTAAAATAATTATTGTGACTTTTTTTGGTGGTGGACAACATCACATACATTGCTCAGATTCTGTGGTAAGTAGCTTAAGCATTTGTGTTATAGACATCAGAAACAACGACGGTATAATCCAGATCCCAGACAATACAGAAAAGTTCGTTTTCTATATTTACCCGACCGGCGATCGAACTCGGGACCTACGAGATGGCGCGACATCTAGGACCGGCCCGCTTAATTCTCGGCTACAGAGGTCATCAAAATGAAAGACAAACAAACGAACAAAAATGTGTTGATTCCATTATTTTAGTGAACGAAAATAATAAGTTCAATCCACTATGACGCGCCCATCTACTTGGGAATCTTGTGATCTTGGGTTCCCGCGGTGCGTGAGGGGTAAGCGGGAGGCGCGGACTGTTTTTAATCATAACGTTCTGCTGTTTTTCATCAATTGTCTAACGTTTATAGCTTCTATAATTTGATGTAGTACAAGTGGTATTTTATAAATTAGATCATTATAGACCCCATTAGGGCACGAAATTTGGGAGCGTCTCTCGTTTTATTTATTAATTAAACAAATCTAGTGTGCCTTTGCACTCATTATCAATAAATATGTGATTAAAGAGGATGGGCGGGGCGTATCTTCGTGGATTGAAATAACTTTAACAGAAGGAAAACTGCACACCACCCATAACGCGACAAAATTCGTCAACTTTCTTAATTATTATTTTTTTTGCAGGCCGAATACCATTTCTACAACATGTCAATTGACATCCGCGTCATACCTCGGTCGTTTCCCTTCAGAAAAGGACGGATTTTTGCATATTTATACCCCAATGAGACTAAAAAAGATTTACTTCTATCTGGTTGTATCGACATGGAGGTTAAAGAAATCAATTTGAAAAGACAGAACAAGTTTACATAATGCTGTGTTAGGGGTGAACCTTCCCCTCCCTCAAAACTTCGGTAAAAATCATAAGACTTCTAGTTGAAATAAATCTTATTTATGATCGATTTAATGGTAAAATAATAAATGATTTTTACGGGTTTTTTTCTTTTTTATACTATCCTTCTTATATTATAACAACTAAAACAAACAATTGGATTAACATATATGATAATTTTTATTGAAAAATTGGTCAACCTTCATACTAACATTAAAGGCATTCTCCTAGTCAGAAAAGTATAGCACAGCGCGAATATCTGGATTTGCCTATAACAATTGAATATTGGTTAAAAGAAAGTGTAAAAGTTAATTTATTGCGATTAATAAGTGTGAAAATATTTCTCTAAAAATTGTCGTCTCTGGGGCACGGAAGAAAGTAATTTACAATTTCGTCACAATTTACAGTCGCAGTAAATAACGATGAAATAAATTTCGTTTTCGTACTTATGAATTTATTGCGCAGCAGTGCCTTTGGTAATGTTCATTTGTGTTGTTAAAAATGTTGATACTTTGCCTAGCAGAAGGACTTATAGGCTTCATGTAAAAAAATAGATTCAGCAGTAACTGAGTTTTTGAGAAGATGCTCCTAGTAGTTAGATGTTTGTAGTAGTGTTATTGAACTAATATAATATAATAGAATAGAAAATATCTTTATTCATGTAAGCTTTACAAAAGCACTTATGAATCGTCAGTATAAATAAAGTAGGTATTCTACCGCCGTGTTCGGAATGTTGATCATGTCGAGAAGAACCGGCAAGAAACTCGACACTTACTCTTTTGAATATAACAATGTGTCCTTAAACTAGGTACTTCAATAAGGTGTACAAAGCTAGATTTCAAAGAATTAAGTTATTCTAGACCCATACACTTTTGTCATTTAAATAATCAATAATTTTGTAGTAGCCCTTTTTTATTAAACAATTTTTAACATGAGACTTAAATCTATTCATAGGCAACTGGATAACATTTTTAGGCAACTTGTTAAATATTTTAAAGCTTAAACCCACAAAGGAATTACTAAACATATGTAGTCTATGGAACGATAGTTATCATCTGAAAAAAATGGTCCTATCAAGTGATGCATATCCTACTATCGAGTAGGTATCGATAGTATCAATCTATAAAATCAGTTATCATCACTGATAGATCAAAATTACATAGTAGATACTCTCGAATCAACAGTACCGATTAATTAAGAGTATTGATACATACTGCTGAATTTCATACCGGTGTCTTCTCGGTAGATATAGGTTCCGAACCGGAAGTAGAATCATTTTGCATTATACAGTGACGATTCGGAAGTGTTATTATATGTAACCTACTTGAATATAGAAATATTTAATTTGATACTATTTTGAATTGAAAAACTATCAAGAATCTAAAACAATCGATGGTTATACATAGTCAAAACTCTACAATCGTTAAGCGAAAAGCACTGTCATATTTCTACCTGAAGGATTTTTATCAAAAGAAAGAGTCATCGTCATGTCTATTGACTAAAGAACGCAATTCAATAAATTTTACATGTACCCGCAAGAAAGTATGCCTCTAAAAAAATAATTTGTACAAATCTTCGAATAACTAGTAAACAAGTTAACAAAAATAATTCCCGACGTTTGGACTTTGACCCCTATGTGGTTACCTTAAGAACTTATATTGAACTCCAAGTGTTTACTGTGCTTTGCCGTCGACTGTACACAATCGTACACGGGTACATTCGTCGAAATAATTGCAACCAGCAATAATCTATAGAGACGAGGATCCAGCTCTGTTTGTCCACTAGATTGCAGTAAACAAACTGACGGTACAATTAAATGTTAGTGCAGTCAGGAAGGAGTCGGTAAAACGTCAAAGGTGTTCTAAAAAGGTTTTATAGTTTTTCAATGATTTCATGGAGACTATAACAAGTTTAAGCTCGTTTTAAGGCATACACTGAATTATTTTTTGTTTTATTTTTAAAACGATCATTCATTATAAAAATAATTCTAATTAATTAATAAAAATATTTATGCATTTTTAATATTTTTTCATTTATGCAAAACATTCGTTTGAGTTCCTAGAGTTTTCTTCTGGAGGCGCAATATATGTTCCTAATACAATTACATTCAACATTTTCTCATAAAAAAGAGTAAGAGCCAAATCCGCTCGTATGGCAGAATTGCAATCACCTGGCGCGCGCCGCCAAACGGCCGAAGCCTACAATTTCCTGCGCCACCGCTACTTTGTATGTCATTTCCGAAACAGCATAAAACGGGCTGTAGTGATGACGAGGCTCCGTGAAGTCGATATATCGATAAAATGAATACAGAGTGGCAATGCCGCCAGCGTACTGGGCACAATTCTGCAAGACGGTGAGCTAGACGACGTGTTTATATTGTAAGTTTTTGATCCTTGATTTATTTTATTTAATTTTGAATATTTGCACATATAATATAGCAAAGTTGAGATCTCAACTCCCATAACTCGATAGCTTTAGAAAAAAAAATTGGTCGTCTGTAAAGTCAATCGAAGGACGGCAGTTTGACGAGTCAACGCTGCGCCAATAGCTCGAGCCGATCATGCTTCTCTCTCGTTTGTGCCGCGCTCTCGCTTGCGGAACGCGACAATGAGCGTAACAGGGTAATGACGGCATCTATTTCGTGCACGCAATCCGTAGTATCGAGTTATTAGACGTTGTCACGTCAAAATATTGTTTTACAATTAAATATATATGTGGGTATGTATATCAGTTATTTCGGCACGCTCCAACAGTCACACAATCTGAAAAGCTTGACTGATTTTGACATGACAGGTCAGGAGGATCAGGTATAGGTAATAGTAATTAACTTAATAAGGTAATAATTATTAACTTGTAACTATGTACTTGATCAAGATCTCGGTGTTTCGAGAGATTTAAAAATATAGTTATTATTGATAATAGCAGATAATATATTTTGATGTTTCAATTACAAATGAAATAAAGTTCTTAATGATCCATATTTGTATAGTGTAACATTGATGGCTTAATTGAAATTTCCGCGTCATTTGTGCGCCAAACCTTTTTGCTTTATTATCTTTGATCTAATTGTTAAATATTTTGTTTGCTTTGTATTTTACAAATTTCCGAACCTCATTTAGCTTCCGCTACTCCAAAGTAAATATAACGATATATGCCGTCAAATGCGTAGCGCAAGCCACTCAACGATGTTGTATCATCCACTCTTTGAGTTCATAATCGTGTTATTGTTTTTTTACAAAAGTCTATCTGTGTCAACTTTTTTATGTGCTGCAGAGAAAGTAATAACGATTTGTTTTATTTATCACACATTCGTATATATATACTGTATATTGAATACTGTCGACTCTACATTTATATGATCGAAAACAATCAATAAAGACTGGACAATATCACATACATTGCTTTGACAAGTAGCTAAAGCACTTGTGTTACAGACGTTTTTTATATTGATATGATCGGGCATTGCATCCAGGAATTCAGGGATTGCGCGACGCCAAAGTTCGGCCGGCTCGCCTCTCGGCTACGGAGGTCGTCATAATTATATTTAAATTGCAATATTTTATTTAAAATCATTACTTTCTCCTCGCAATAACCGCTAGTCATTTGACAGTTCAAAGTCCGCCGGAATTGCAACCGTTTGTTGGTGCTTTTAGGGTGCGTCCCCACTCGGAGAAAAGTGAGTGGCTGACAGGTTGATTCCAGTTTTTCTCCCTATTTTAGAGGTCAACACGGCTGTTTATCATACACACTAACCAAAGACACAAAGGAACATGAAAGATAAAAAGTGGTTTATTCAAAACATAGAGTATAGGGCTCCGGTTACACTTTTGTTAGTGATACACTTGCTGCAAGAAATCAAACTGGATATGCCTGCCCATGTTCCATATTCTACTTTAAAATAATCGCTTAGCGATCGTCACTCACGGGCGAGAACCCTTCATACACCATGCCATGTATAGATAATAGCACGAATTATTTTATTCTTATTCAGATTACATATATCAGCACGGAGCATCCGAATGTTACCTATCAAAATCCAAGATTCATTAGATATGTAAACTTCACTTCGCGTCGATTCAGTAGGAAGAATCCGTTTTACTACGTAGATATTCACATTGAAACTTTGCTCTCGATCGATCGGAACTATGTAGTAAGTATTATCTTTATTGTCTTACCTTACACTTTTAATGTATTTTTACTATTATAGTAAATATATGTATTTACTTTAATTGTATAACAATTTGCTGTTTTTAAATCGTTTTTGCTCTCATTTTTACATTTAGATTTTTTAGTTACCAAGAACCGGACTCTCGTACTAATTTGACTGCCACTAGTCGTGTAAATATCGTATTTTCATTAAAAGGATTCATTTGATAGCCTAAAATCTAGACAATAATAACACATCCATTTTGTTTCAATTTGACGACGAAAATTGCCATATATCATACCATTAAAGTGTCAGGACACATTGGATATTACTTCTCAGTCATCTCATTTTTGCGATTTATACTTTATCAAAATAAAAAACACGAATAATAGTCATTTTATAATACACAAACTCGAAATTGTGACTCAGTCTAGCTGGAAGAACTCAAAATACCTACTCGAAAGGACGTACAAAACTCAAAAGGATGAACGAGTCCCAGAAGGATTAACGAACCGGATTTCTTGTAACATTATAGACGTACCAATGTCATTTAATATTTTGTGTTTATGGTAAAGCTCTAGAATATATATTCTATTTTTCAGTTAGACTTCGTCTTCTACGAATTTCTGACTAATGTATACAAACGCAGTTTCGTCGAAATGCATTTCAAATTCTGCGATATGATAGAAAAGGACAAGTTCTTCGGTGCCCCCATGAAACAGGGGCTATTAAAAAATGGGACCTGCCCTTACCCACCAGTAAGTATTTTTTATGACAACTGGCATAGCGTTGCCGTACAATCGATATTAATCGATAGTGCAAATGGGACCCAAAAATCTAGAAGTAGACTGGACTGGTTCTAGTTTACATAATGCTAACACTAAGCTATTTACTTTGGGATCAATGCATATCGCGTTGTCTGATATTTATTTAAGGTCTTTATTATCAACGCGTCCTTAAATTGACTAAATATTTGATTAAATTTAAAGATATTTCACAAAAAGGTAATGTTTACGATGAGCATGTTTATGGACATCACATCATCTTTGGTTGCATTACAATTATTTTAAGTTTGACTTTCGTTGACATCAAAATAAAAGACGAACAAACGAAAAAATAATTTTATTGTTCATTCCTTTCATTTAGTGGACTGAAATAACTCTATTTTTTATCTAGGGCCCCCGCGGCACGTGAGGGGTAAGCGGGAGGGGCATATAGTTTTTGCCAATCCTTAGTTACATCGTGACATTCTGTCAATTTATCTCAATACTCAGTAGTTTATTGCTTCTATAATGTTTACACAGTACATTATGATAATAATATTACCATATATAGTGTTGATACAGTACATATGTTATTCTGTAAATAAGCTCATTATAGACCCCTATAAGGCACACAATTTGAGAGATGCTCGCGTTTTATTTATTTATTATACAAATATAGAGTGCGTGTGCACCTATTATTAATTAATATGTGTTTAAGAAGAATGGGCGCGGGGCGCATCTTCGTAGATTTAACTATCTTCATCAAAACGAAAACTTCACACTGAACGGACGAAACTGGTCAACTTTCTTAATTATTCATTTTTATTGCAGGCCAAATACCATTTGTACAACATGTCAATTGACATCCATGCCATACCTCGGTCGTTTCCCTTCAGAAAAGGACGGATTTTTGCATATTTATACCCCAATGAGGCTAAGAAGGATTTAGTTCTGTCTCTTTGTATAGACATGGAGGTTAAAGAAATCAATTTTAAAAGAGACAAAAAGTTTAACTAATTCTGGGTGAGGGGTGGGAGCCTCCCCTCACTCGAAACTTCGGTAAAGATCATCAGACTTTTGGTTGAAATAAATGTTGTTTAAAATCGGCTAAATGAAAACAATAATAAATGGTTATACGGGTTTGTTTCTTTTTTATACTATCTTTCTTATATAGCAACAGCAAACATTTTCGATTGGATTAACATTAAGGATATTTTATTGCTAAAATCAATCAAACACACTCTTTCAACTTAACTATTCTGCAATTGATGACAACTACGAACTTTTTCGTCATAACCTCAAAGAATTAACTTTTGAAGCTTAGGCGAAAGCTAATTTCTTTATTCTTTTTTTCGGTTTTTTTCGGTTAATACCCTTTATTCCCGACTGCTATTAAATTATACTGTGCTACCGCGGAAGGTTTGGATTCGATTCCCATGCATTTACGATCGAGCTCCTACGTGTGCTAGATTGGAATCCTGTGAAGCTGTTCGGAAATATTAGATTAGCAAGAGGTTAGCTACAAATTGAAAATGTGAAAAAGGGGACGATACCTTTACTGATAGATTCAGTAAAGGTTTTATTTCTAGTTGAACTATAAGTCGTTGTTTGGGCATTTTGAACCTTCTGGACTTTTTACGAATTGGTCATGGACGAGTTTGGGCAGAGTCCGGTCTAGTGCGGTACTGGGGTATGTCGTGGACTTCAAGATTAGCCTCATCCCACCTGATGTCAAGTGGTTATGAGGTCCTAGCTTGAGGGCGACGAGTACAGCATATTAAATCTGTTACTGGACTCGTCGCCATTGGCTTGGCCCCTGCTACTAATGTAGGACCTCCCCAAGAGCTCTGAAAACTTTACTCACATGCAGGAACACAACAACACAGAAATGATTGCTATTTAGCTGCGGTCTTCTGTAAGGTAGAAGTATTTTACCTGTCGGGTTCGAGTGTTAAAACGCTCTGCCCTACTTCTCTTATCTCGCATCTCGGGAGGAGAATCCAGACACCTCCTGATTTGATGCGAGCATGATCACCGTCGGGCTTAGTTGGTGGAGGATACCTACCGAGTTTCCCATCGGAAACCGGGTATTTCAAATTTACTTAGCAAAAAAAAAAGTGTGTGGAGTGTCTTCTATTATGGCAAAATGACGCAAATAACAATTAAAGCATTTTAATAATAGGGAAGCGGTCTAAATGCAAATTGTTTATAGTTAATTAAATAGTGAATATAATTAATAATTTAAATTCGTATTTATAACTCGTGGGTTCGATTCCCGCACCGCAAGGCAAGATAAAAAATTTCTGTGTCTTTAAAATATTTAAATTTCGCTAGTACGGCGTAAAGCACTATAAAAATAATAAAAGTAGATAATTAAAATATTAGACACGCATTTTCAATTAGATAAAACGATGCCAAATTACAATCTTATAGGTATATAAAAATGAATCGCTGTTCGTTAGTCTCGCTAAAACTCGAGAACAGCTAGACCGATTTGGCTAATCTTGGTTCTGAAATAATTGTGGAGGTCCAGGGAAGGTTTAAAAGGTTAGAAACTAAAAACATAGGCGTTACGAAGTTCGCCGGGACAGCTAGTAATTAGATAAAAACTAAGGACCCGTAACGTCACTGGTGAGTAAAAAAACCTGTGTGCGAGCGAGCAGACAATCATGCCCGTATATGTTTATCATTGAAATATTCATCAAGTTTGTTGTACCCTTTTTTCATTAAGCATGATTTAACATATACCTTAAATTTATGCATGGGTAAGTAAATAATATCTTGCGGTAACTTGTTGAATATTTTTATACTTAATCCAACGAATGTTTTACTGGTCTTGCGAAGCCTATGGTTTGAAATAGCGAGCTTATGTTTATTTCTTGTGTTAAAACTATGAACATCAGATTTCTTAAAAAATAAATCCACCGTTTTCCCATAAAAACAGTGTTAGAGCCAAATCCAGTATGGCAGTATTGCAATCATCTGGCGCGCGCCGCCAAACGGCCGAAGCCTACAATTTCCTGCGCCACCGCTACTTTGTATGTCATTTCCGAAACAGGATAAAACGTGGTGTGGTGACGAGACTCCGCGATGTCGATATATCGATAATATTAGGTAACACCATTTTCTTGATCTTACTGTTTTTTGTTAAAAATATTTTGCGAATAATTTTAAACACTATAAATACTATTTTTATTAATTTTCGAAGAGATAGGTTGTGTCTATTGTCTAGCTCGGTTCATAATTGAACATCGTCGCCTGCTAACTTAAGCAACACTAGAAAATACTAATTAAACAAATAAGTTTATTTGCGATATCTTGTTTGCATAACTTTAGAATTTAAAATGTTTATACAATAACCTCAATTATAAATTCCCAATCGCGTAGCAATTATACCCTATTAATATTTAGCGAATGTATTAGTTCCTTCTAAGACCAAATCAGCAAGTGTTTTTAAGCTGATTCAACATAAACCTTAGGTACCTTCTGTTCTACCAATGTGTAGGATGACCGTAAACTGTATAAATATATAATATCTTTACATCGATAAATATATATCTATCTATAAATTGGATCCCATCGCTGCCGTTCGTATATCCAGGACAATAGGCAATTTATCGCCGAAGGCGGTGACGGGAGCCTCTGAGGTTACGCTAATGGTAAATCTTATCAGTTTTGCTGCATAATGTTCCGTGAACGACGTGAATCTACCATCTATGACGTTACAGACAAGCTTTGTTTTTTACGGTAGTTTACTTTCGCTATCCATCTAAAATAATACTTTACCCACTTTGATTTTTTATTTTATATTACACTTCAAGATTGACCTCATCCCACCTGATGTTAAGTGTAATGAGTTCCTAGCTTAAGGGCGTCAAGTACAGCATAATAGATAGATACACTTTATTGCACAGAAAAAATTACAGAATTTGGCTTTACAGACATAATTAAGTACAATTTAGGCGGTCTTATTGCTAGAAAGCAATCTCTTCCAGACAACCTTTAGGTAGAGGAAAAAGTAGATATCGAGAAACGGATGCGCCCGTGCAAAATATTTATTGAGGAAAACAAAAATAAAATAAATAACTGGAAATATAAATAACATTATATGATAAATACATAAAATAAAACACAAATAAATAAAAAATACATACATAAATAAATATCAATAAATATATACAAATCCATAAAGTATTTACGGTTTAAACAAACATAAAGAATAAACATATGAAATCACATTAAATATCAACAAAAGCTTAGCTTTATTTTAACACTTTGATAAAGAAGTTTAATAATAAATCTGTTACTGGACTTACCTTAAAGGTTTGATCCCTGCTATTAATGTAGCACCCCTCAGGAGCTCTGGAAACCTTACTCACATGCAGGAACACAACCACACCGGAGTGATTGTTATTTGGCTGCGGTCTTCTGTAAGGTGGAGGTATTTCACCAGTCGGGCTGCTTCAGTTCGAGCGATAAATCGCTTTGCTATGCCTCTTTTAAATTGGTTCCTACTACTTACTAAAATTGTTTGCTTATTCAACTCCATTTTAAAATAAAAATCTTATTCTTAAAAGTTCCAGGTGAGTAAGGTACGGGGATTTATCTTAAATGACTCAACATATTTCTCATAAATCATATTGTTGCGAGCTAAATCTATTTTCTGTTGCTCTATCGTACATTTTCTAGCAGGCGTTTGATACAACGTTTAAGCGGGCAATATTCGTTTTCTATGGGAGCAATAAGGTAGATGAATAAAATGATATACCTGTTTGATTTATTTGAAAATGTAATACACTTTTTTTTCCTTTTTTAATATAAATAAAAACTTAATGAGAATCATTGTGTTAAAATTTAGCGCGACGTCACTTCTTCGCACAGTTTTTACCAATGAGTGACGTATACAATCCTCTCCACGGCACTTTGGTGAGTTGTATCATCACTTTTTATACGTATTTTGAAAATGTAACTAACACGGACAGTAAATAAAAATATTGTTTTTAACCATGTCATTATTCCTGTTATTTTTATCATGAATAGCGGACCCGACAGACCGTCCTGTCAAAAAGATCGGGAATGTGGCATGACTGATTTGGTTTGAAAGTTTTAGTAAGAAAACGTTTGTACTGGAAAAAGAAAAGGGCTGTCTTTAGAGTTTTTTGCTTAAGTGTGGTCTAGCTCTGTTATCATTACTCTTTTTTTTTTGTCGAGGGGGAAATGCCTACCGCACCGTCACTCTCAGTGGGGAACAGAGAGTGGTGTGTCGGGCTCGCACCGACCAAAACTCCCTCGGTGGCCAACACTGCGCAATTGTGGGGGAGTCGGGATTTCTTGCGATTCTACACAGGCTCCCCCACAGCGCCTACCGCCAAGCGGCCCATCTCGCCGCACAAATACGCAGCTGGAGCGTGTCAGGCCACCTGACACGCTCCACCCTCTCGGGACCGAGGTAACGGACGCCAGGCTTACCCCACGCCTGGTATCTCCGGTCCCAGCAGCGGATCTGCTGTGCGGCTCCGCTGCCTACCGCCTCTACAGACACCCGAGACTCTCAATCCAGCTCTCCCTCCGAGGGCCAGATGAAGTCCCGAGACCCACCGGCCGCGGAGGATAGGAAGACTGGCAAACGTAATACCGTATCCTCCTCTTCCTCCGCGACCCCACCACGACACGATTCGCGCTCCGCGTGGCAGCGCGCCACTGCCGGGTCGCGGAGGACAGGGAGGCCGGCAACGAAACACCGAGGTCCTCCTCTTCCTCCGCGATCCACCTCTGCCCTTGCGGGCTTGCCGCAGAGAGCCACCTGCTCTCCGCGGCCCAGCTCGGGATCCGTCTTGGCTTCACCCTGTGCGGTATTGGAGGCTGGGTGACAAGGCCAGCCTCAACGTTCCGGACCACAGGGCTACTGAGCCCCCCTATCGCGACAAGATGCGGGGGGGGGGGGGGGGGTTATCATTACTCTAAAGTTGTCCTCCTTTGCAAGACATATACTATATTCTTTTTAGACATGTGCTTTACAACAATCAATAACTTTTAATTTTTTTATTAGTTTTTTTTAAGACCATCTGTCAATTGTGCCCTTGTTCCTAGGTGCGGTATGAAAACGGGTTCAAATGTCACCGGAGCCTGTCAGGCAAATTGGCTATGGCCCAATAGCAAGCTTGGACGCATTGCATACTCGCGTATCCGTTTATTAAATTCTTCGTCCATGTTATTGGGTCGTGTATAAACTGCTGGGTTATTTTGGGAGCAGAGGTTCGTATGGGTCGATATTGGGCAACATTACAGATACTCACATAATTTTGTTATCATTTATATTTATTTCTATTTGGTATTAATATATTTATACAACATTTAGCTATAATTATTACTTTTAAATACGTATGTACTTCATATACATTATATACACATGTTCATTATTATTGTAGTTATTTTTACCTTTATTCTCTACTTTTAAACACCTGAATCTTGCACTATTATGTTGTGCACATGCTGCAATGTTTAATTTTGTGGCCATATTTTCGAAGGAATTAATAATAATTAGCGTCAAAAATATGTAACAGTTTGTGAATAACAGATTTGGCCTAATCAGTACTAGTTAATACACTTAATTTAAGTATGCAATGCATGGCTGTTGTTATTACTAAATTTAAAAAAAATAATTACACAGCATGACATACACTCTCATTTTGTGGTAAGCAGCTAGAACACTTGTGCATAAACCGGAAACGACGATGGTACACCAACACCCAGACTCCAGACAATGTAGAAAAGTTAGTTTCATTGTTATTTATGCAATTAATATGTAAACTAGAGGTTGTCCATAAATCGCCCTCATTATTTCGAGATTGAAAGTATTATATGTACAGTCGTGCTCAACTAATTAGGGACATTAAAGATAGTGAAGAGCTATAACCAGTTATGTACATTTAAATATAAAACCCTATTGATTTCTCAGCACCTATTATTTGCATAATGTGATCCGATTATTATGCTATAAATGGCTGTAAATAAAAGATTTAATAAATAGAAAAAGTATTTAATATTAAAGATTAAACACGGTTTAAATATTAAGGTAGAATTCTGTAGTGGACATTTAATTAAGGACAGTAAAGAATAATGAAAAATACAGTTACACAAAACTTATAATCTTTAGTGTTATAATATCTTTAACAGCTCCATTTTATTACGTGTGAAATCAGTACCCAGTAGCAAAACCTTTGTTAGTAGGTAATTACCGCTTGACATCGATGTGGCATAGATATTATCAGTTTCTGACATGTTTCGACAGGAATGTTTGCCCATACCTCACAAAAAGCTTCATGAAGTTCATCCAAATTTGTATTACGATAAGTGGCATCTTTTTTCTTGATTTCGTGCCAAAGGTGCTCAATTGGGTTGAGGTCCGGACTATTTGCTGGCCAATCTAGCACCGATACAAACTGACTGGTAAGAAACGACTTGACTGAATGGGCGGTATGTTTCGGGTCGTTAACCTGCTGAAACGTCCATATAATAGGGAGATGCTCCTCAGCATAGGGAAGCATAAATTCTTCCAATATTGCCTTGTATTGATGTTGGTCTAAGTTACCCTGAACTTTCCTTACAGGTTCCACTCCACGTCCAGAAAATGAACCCCACATTTTAATGTTTTCACCGCCATGTTTCACCTGTTTTTTTGTGAATCTTGGATTCATTTCCGCTTTTACAGGACGCCATACATATTGCCTTCCATCTGAAGAAATCAAATTAACCTTGATCTCGTCAGAGAAAAGTACATGTTGCCATTGGGCGTAGGTCCAATGTCCATATTTACGTACAAACGCCAAACGAGCATTTCTATGTTCTTTCTTCAACAACGGTACTTTGCGAGCCACTCATCCGAACAACCCTGCTTCTACCAAACGTCGAACGGTCCTCGCAGATACATCGGCTCTTTCGTTTGCCCCAAACACTTCGTGTTTAATTAAAATAGAGCCTAGAAACGGATCTTTCTTTGCTAACCTGGTTATCATTCTGTCTTCTTGCGGATTCCTTTTTCTCGATCTTTTGTTCAGGACACATATAACGCTGTGTTATAGCGCTTGGAATGTTGCACTGCATTGCATACCATAGTTTTTGAACACTTTAAATGTTGTGCTATCCTTCGGTATGACCAACCACGTTCGACAAACTTCATGATAATTTTTCGTAGTGTTGGATCGCAACTTTTATTTTTGCCTATTTTTCATTAAAATAAATATCAAAAAATAAAATAAAAAAATCTGGATTGCCGCCAAAACGACCACTAAATAATGAGAAAAGAAAAAAAAATAGTATTAAAAATTCAAATTTTGAATTAGAACGCAAAACCTCAGTGTCCCTAATTAAATGGCCAGCCAGCATTTTTTGAACCAATAGCACTATGATAATGTATCAGCTATACTGTAAAGAGGTTTAATGTTTTAGAAGTTGTTATTGTTTGTAATAATCGCGCACATAAATGACTAATCACACTTACATGTAAAAGATATGGAATATTGCTAAGACTCGTTGGAAAATAAAAAAAATATTCACAATTTGGCTTAACTAGAGATTGTCCCTAATTAGTTGACCACGGCTGTATATATATATTTTTTTCTACCAAATTTCATTTGAATCCGTTCAGCGGTTCCAGCGGAAAACCAAACGTTTTCTTACGGTATTTCATAAACTGTTCATTCACCGGCAGGTTTAAACAGGATTAATTAATCCATATGAGTTAGTTTCATTCTTTGGAATACAAAAACATTTCTGCTTATATTATTTTAGGATTTTCTTGCAAAGACCATTATCATTTTAGGCCTGGTTGTTTTTGCCTGGTAACCCAATTAATACTGTTGTCATAAGTAAAAAAGATGCACAGAAATGTTATTTTAGACAAACTCTTGAATATTTGTGAATTATTTATTTCTTGGAAATAAATAAGATACACAAATATATTTTTTCTTAAGGGGATAAAGTAATCTTAAATATTATTCATGTATCAAATCTCGCGTAGTATCAAGTTTAGCTACTAAATCTCGGCCAGTACCTGGGGTCCTGGGTTCTATCCCCGGACGGGTCAAAATGGGAAACCAAATTTTTAATATTGTCTCGAGTCTGGGTGTTGTGATACCGTCGTTGCATCGTACACAAGCGCCTAAGCTACTTGCCATAGAATCAGAGCAATGTATGTGATGTTGTCCAGTTTTAAATTTCTCAAATTACTTAAAACATTGTTCGCATCGTCACGATTTAAATTGATTGTCATTACAGTATCAAATCTATCAATCTGTCAATTTTTTTACAATAAATATAAATAAATATTGGGCAACATCACATACATTGCTCTGATTCTGTGGTAAGTAGCTAAAGCACTTGTATTACAGAAATCAGAAACAACGACGGTACCACAACACCCAGACCCGAGACAATACAGAAAAATTCGTTTCCCATATTGACCCGACCGGGGATCGAACCTGGAACCTCTGAGATAGCGCGACGCCAAAGTCCGGCACGCTAGCCTCTCGGCCACGGAGGTCGTCAAAATCCATTGATGCCCGGTTCCAATATTTGTAAATCGATCAGCTCTAGTTACGGATAGTAATCAGTTTGACGACCTCCGTAGCCGAGAGGCAAGCGTGCCGGACTTTGGCGTCGCGCCATCTCTGAGGTTCCGGGTTCGATCCCCGGTCGGGTCAATATGGAAAACGAACTTTTCTATATTGTCTCGGGTCTGGGTGTTGTGGTACCGTCGTTGTTTCTGATTTCTGTAACACAAGTGCTTCAGCTACTTACCACAGAATCAGAGCAATGTATGTGATGTTGTCCAATATTTATTTATTTATTTAGTTATACGAGGCGTAAGCTAAAAACGACTGATGAAGGCTGATATGGAAGATTTGAAATTAGAATAAACAATTCGCAATTGGTTGGAGAAAAACGTATAAACATTTTTGACACATTATAAATCGTAATATAATGGAACCTAGCGTTAGTCGCTAACCGCCAATATATACCTACATCCATAGTTAGACGCTTAAGTAAATATACGTAATTTTAAAATAAATTTTTGTTTGCTTAACTTGTTTTTCTTTATATATTTACTTGTTTTCTATATATATATACATAGATATATTTATTGTTATTAGATAGATGTATATATTATTTTATTTTGTTTTATTATTATATTAATTTACCATGTACCTTTGTATTCTATTCTGGTGTTTAATTTGTTGCTATTAATTATTATTATTTTTTTTTGTTGTAATCTATACTCACATTTTTACTGTTACCGCACCCATAAACGAACTATCTGCATGACCCAACGGTTGACTGGTAGAGAATGCTTCTAGCATTAAGTCCGCCTTTTGTACTTTTTATTTTGTGCAATAAAGTTTTTAAATAAAAATAATAAAAAATAATATGAGTAATATTTATAAATAATAAATAAATATATGCGCCAGACAATCACGCCAATCGACAGTTTAGGTAGACGACCTCGGTGGCGCAGTGGCTAAGGTAGGCGACCAAAGCGCAAAAGGTCCCGGGTTCGATTCCCGGTCCGGTCAATTTGGAAAACGAACTTTTCTAAATTGACTTGGGTCTGGGTGTGCTGGGATGACGCCCCCAGTTAGTATCCGTCGTCTGGTGCTCATAGTACAAGGGAAAACCTTAGTTTGAGACCAGGTGATTGGTGTGATTGTCTGGCGCATTTATAATCACCTGGTTTCAAACTAAGGTTTTCCCTTATGCTATGAGTACCAGACTATGCTACCATATTAACCAACCTAGGACAGTCCTAGGCAATGTTTTCTTAATAACAGCAATAAACAGCATTTTCACTACAAATACACAAGTCTGTAAATATAATATAATATGGCAATGTAAACAAACGGATTTATCTATATTTAAATTAATTGACTGAACACAGGGGCGCACTCAAAGTTGTGTCCAAGTTAATAATTAATACTCACCTCCGCGGAAGGGGATTCCAGCCCTGTAATATTTCATGCAGTTATAAGACTAGGTTCACAGCGTATAAGCCAAGCGGTTTGGATATCAAATATTAAATTAAGAGGGGTAGGGCATAGCGATATATCCTTCGAACTGGAGCAGCCCGACTGGTGAAATACCTCCACCTTACAGAAGACCGCAGCCAAATAACAATCACTTCTGTGTTGTTGTGTTCCTGCGTGTGAGTAAGGTTTCCAGAGCTCCTGGAAGTGCTACATTAGTAGAAGGGGTCAAGCCTTCAAGGTAAGGGCGATAAGTCCAGTAACAGATTTATCATGCTGAACTTGTTAAGCTAGGACTTCATTATTGGCAATTGTTGGTTTTGAAATAATTGTGAAGGTTCAGGGGGAATGTTTAAAAAAGTATCTACGGAGACAGCTAGTTAGTAATGAATGACCTGACTCAGCCACAAGTTATTTTGGTATAGTTTGAAGCGCCTCAGTCACCCTGAGGCGCCTCAAGACCCTGTGGGGTCTTCCGAGATGCATAGACAAAATTAAAAATATAAATTAACTTCCTAAAAGTTGCAGTTGTAGTAGTCCTAGTAGTTGAGATGGCTTGCAACATGCAAGCCATGTCAAAGTAGTTTTAACACTAAATACCTAGACATAGAATAAAAACAGAAAAAGTTCTTTGTAAATACACCGAATTTTCACTAATATCTTTCAGTAGTTAGTATGGATAATCTGCCCGCTTGCCCTTTCCACCCAATGATGGGTGTGCCGGCAGTAATGTCGCTTGGAACAGAGACCGGAATCCGACCAGACAATCTCAGCGCCTCTGAGTAAGGCTTATCTTAGATGAACAAACAGGACTACTCTAAGCGAATAGTTCAGTGGACATCGAGAAGCATTGCCAGATTTTGTTTGGCATGTCGAGATTTTGAAACTTTTTGAGGGAAACTTTCTTTTGTTGATAACAGAACATAGTGAAAGTTAAAGTGAAAGTATTTATTCAGCACACAAAAAACGATATAAAAAAAATACAAAACAATGTTACAAGGAATTATTTTAGAGCTACAAATTAAACTAAACAGGTAACAGCTTACATCTAATTCTGCTTACCCTAATAGTGTGTTAAAAAGGCAACCATCTCAGCATTATGCCGTGATACCACTGCATGGCACCACGACGCTGGTTTTCAGTGGTCGCCTGATGATGACGGAGAGGTAGGCGCCATTAAAAGTGTAAAACAATAATTAGATAAATGGTAGCATTTACACACCATCTTGCATAAGTAAAGCGTGCTAGGAAACAGCATAGTAAACAATTAATTATAAAAAAGATGTAAAAGAAAAGGAAAAAAAAGAAACATTGACTATCACAATCACAATACTTAAACAATACAAAGAAATCAAAAAGTAACATAATGTATCTTGTAAGGCAATTAACACCTCACCTTGAGACCACCTTGCACCACCCGCCATTAGAAAAAAAGTAAAGTTTCTAGGATTTTTGTGTGTAGTCTTTTCTGGTGACCGATATGATGCGCTGACCGTCGGAAGTGCATCATTTTCTGTGCCACCCCCAAGATATCCCCGAGAGCTAAACTAAGCAAAAAAATTCTTTCTCTGACGATTATGAACATCACAAATAACAAAACCGTTTCACACTATTGTTTCTCTCACCTTCATCGCCAGTATCATAATTTTTGATCTTACTTGTTTAGTTGTTTGAAATAATAACCTAATTGTTTTCTCACCATAACAAATGCCACTATGTTCATCATCATCATCATCAGCCTGTTGCAGTCCACTGCTGGACATAGGCCTCTCCAAATGTTCGCCACTTCGCTCGATTTTCGACGACTCTCATCCAGCTCCTGCCAGCCGTCCTGCGCAAATCGTCACTCCACCTGGCCTGAGGGCCACTATGTTACCTCATCACATTTCTAACAAACGGAAGCAAATATTAATACTGTGATTGTATGACAGAAAAATAGCATGTTTGGCGTTACAATAGTCAAAATTAAGCATTAGTGACTGCAAGGGCACATCCAGAATTAGCTCCGATCCTAAATAAAGGCTGCTTCGACTCTGACGGACAGCTGTAATCTATCTACTAATACTTCAATTACGACGACTGAAGTGTACATAGCACGCGTTCAGGAGACCATAAATTGTGTTGTCAAAACGTGGACACTTGTACGGTGGCTACGGGACGGGAATGCCAACTGTGACGGTTCATTCACAAGCGAAGAGCGGTTCATACTCAAAAACGATAGGATTTTTTGAGTCGTATATGATTGACAGTAAATGAACTGGAGTTTAAATAGCACTTGTTCAGGATACTATAAATTGTGTTGTCTCTTAGACCTAGTAACTTACCAGCTGGCCACGAGTGTGGTTGTGTTGCCGTCGATTCAATTGTATATCGATTATAATCGATTATTCCAAAAGAGGCCTAAATAATCTAATAATTGATATGACAATCGATAGTATCGATACTATCGATATAATCGATTATATCGATACCTATTTTTATTAGATATAATCGATTAATCGATTATAACCGTAGTCAAATTAAATATAATCGATTATATCGATATCAAGTTGAAAGCGATACTATCGATATAATCGATTTTATTTACCTATCGGATAAGATAGTATCGCCATGATGGTACAGTTCAGGTAGGTACCAAGAAACTTAGCTATCACGTTTTATGAATAAAAAGTAGGGTATAAATAACTTTTTCACGGTTTCATTTTGAATGTGTTATGTCTAAGAAGACATTATATGAATGACGATTAAATCTAAAAATAATTGCAAATTAATCTATTATAATCGATTAATCGATCATAATTTAAGAGAGGTAGGGCATAGCGATTTATCGCTCGAACTGGAGCAGCCCGACTGGTGAAATACCTCCAACTTACAAAAGACCGCAGCCAAATAATAATCACTTCTGTGTTGTTGTGTTCCTGCGTGTGAGTAAGGTTTCCAGAGCTCCTGGGGGGTGCTACATAAGTAGCAGGGGTCAAGCCGTCAAGGTAAGGGCCACAAGTCCAGTAACAGATTTATTATGCAGTACTTTTGAAATGCCCACGCACCGTCACTCTCTGCCACGGGGCATAGAGAGTGGTGTGTCGGACTCGAACCGACTAAAACTCTGCGCAAATGTTGAGGGAGGGCCGGGATCCACCGTTGGCGACTAAACTAAAACTAGGCTCCTTGCTTAACCTTAAGTAACGTAATCCAGAGTGATAAAAATTTACTCCGACGAAACGAGGTCGTGGGCGGCCGCAAGTAATTACAAAAGCTGTTTGAACAGTTAAAAGCTCATGCCTTGGCCATAAAGATCACAAGGGTTGACACCCATTCGTCATTGTGACACGACCCCAAATAAATGAGGATTCGTATCTTAAGTTACGGAAAGCGATAATGTTATTCGCAAATTTGAGCCCCTTTTGTGACTCCGTAAGAATGCTCGGGGAACTCCCCTTCAAGGAGTATTCAAATTATTTCGTGATGGATATGGAACTCGTTTGCGTATTGTTATTTTATTTGTGTCACAATATTTTTTCCAGTACAGTATTTACTTTTTATTTTTTGAAAAGATCACACACATTGCTGTGATTCTGTGGTAAGAAGCTTAAGCACTTGTAATATTTTAAAGAAACATAAAAAAAAGTATCTCCCATTGCGGTGCGGGAATCGAACCCACGACCTTCACGTATCGCGCGTACTGCTCTTCCAACTGAGCTCACCGCACGTTATCGTAGGCGATGAAATTTTTCTGCTGTATCAACCCGTTAGCCTCCGGTAAGTGCCCTCTGCCGAATATGTTTAGATCTACATACTTATCGGCTTATAAAAAACTCGATTAAGAATAAGAAATAGTGACGCAATTTAAACACTTAGACCTAAGACAATATCGAAAAGCTCGTTTCCCATGTTGACCCGACCGGGGACCGAACCCGGTACCGCAGAGATGGCGCGACGCCAAAATCCGGCCCGCCCGCTTCTCGGCTACGGAGGTCGTCTTACTCACTAATATCATCACCTAGCTGTGTCACGCGACTATTTTTGCATTTTGCGATCTACCTTTCGTATACTATATTATGAAGCTATATAGAAAGTAAATGTTTATATATAAAAATGATTATTTCTTAAGATAAATTACTTTTTGTTTCGAATATAAAAGGTGGTAGGGGCAAAACCGACAATGAAAGTATGTAGTCCACGTGAACAAAGTCGCAGGCACACCTAGTAAGTGATAATAAAATTAACAAATATGCTCTTCATTACTAAACTACCTACTGGCTGTTCCATTTATCGTCTCCCTGCTCACGAGCCAAAGTACTATAAAACTGCGCAAATGTAAGAAAGAAAGAAAGAAAAATATTTATTAGGTACTATTAATACATAGGTAAATTAAACATTGTGGTTGGTATCAACTAACATGGTAGGTACCTAAAAGGTCTCCGTTCACCCTATGTCGTGGTGACGCTGTGCGCACCACGACGCTGGTATTCTACGGAAACCTAAGGCAGAGTAGATACGGCGACCAGCGCTGCATCAAAATACGCTATAATTGTCTTATATCTAAAATAAACTAAAACACTTTTAGAAACAAAAACAATAGGTATTA
Organism: Glyphodes pyloalis; assembly: GCA_037074685.1. Lineage (NCBI taxonomy): Eukaryota > Metazoa > Arthropoda > Insecta > Lepidoptera > Crambidae > Glyphodes > Glyphodes pyloalis. The sequence continues at coordinate 1,710,604 of JAYKKO010000039.1, forward strand.
TAAGTGCTTCGTTAAGTACTAAAATAAAATTAAAGAACTTATACTTTGGAAAAGTGTAAATAAGGAGGTACGTTATATTTATTTGACTGTGTGTAGTGAAATGTGACGTTTATCCGTACAAATCTCTGTTAGCATTCTTCTAATATGTTATATTATTCTTATATGTTATCGCCATTATATGTGATATTTGCAGTAATTAAATCATGTGACTAAAAAACGTGGTGTAGAAAATAATGAGACGGTTTTATAAGTATTATCAAAAAAGGTGTTACTTTATATCGCGTCAACCAGACTCATCCATAATTACGATTCCACGCAGTTATGATAGCGAGCAAAAGCCAGTCTATATAATAAAATGTTTCAAGAAACTAACCATTTTACAGCGGAACTCTATTCGATTGCAATAATTCAAGTATCGATTTAATTAAATCTGCATTCAATTATCAGCGACGATATAACATGGCGGGCCCTGGGGAGAGAATTACCAAGCTGGTAGGTTTTAATGAATATCGGATTTTGGTTCATTGATTCTTTACACGTTTTTACACATTCCGTGGAGTCCAGGGATAATGAAAAGTAAGTATTAAGCATATTAAAAGGAAAATTAAATGGACCGAAGATCTGCTGAAATTCAGCAGGCCCAGGGCCAGGGGGGTGTGTTTAGATTCCTGACACTGCAAACTAAAAAGACACCAATTCCACATGAAACTGAGTGACTCAGACGTATGCAGATTCTGCAAGGAGTAAAAGGAAATACCCCTTCACTGACGTGACTGTGAATGTTTGGTCCACAAACGAAGCATTCCCTTGGGACGACACATAGCCCAACCGGAGAAAATAAAAACTCTGAAAGCCAGATACCTACTAGACTTTCTAGAATCGACCCGGCTAAAGAATTACTTTGAGTTGGTGGTGAGTTTTATAATTAAGGGGGTGAGAGCTATCTGCGCTGCCCCGAAAGCTCGGTGAAGATGATAGATAAGGCTTCGCAGCCATTATCGATAGTCATGTAGGAAAAACAAATGGTGGTGGTTTAAAAGGTTAATTAGTCGGGAGTGTTCTTAGCTATGTTTGATGGAAATCGGGCCAAGAATGTGGCTACCACAAAATTTTTAGATAACAAATTAATACACAACTCTTTCAATAGATGTATTACATAAAAGGGTTTGAATAGGTACTAAACACTATGTCATATTTAAAATCCAAGATGGCCGACATCACAAAATTTTTAAAATTATGTACGTAAGTAACAGTTTGAACTTTAACGTCTCGTATGTCATAAATATAAGCGCTAATTTCAAAGAGGCCGGAGATTTTATGATTTTAGGAGTCTTTTTACCTGTAAGATGACCAAATGACCAAGATCTGTGTTGTTGGGAAGATCTCTGTTGTTGAAAATCCAATAGGTCGGGTACAATTTTTCTTTGTCATTCGTAACACATATTGCTAAGGAGATAGGGCACTTTGCTTTCCCGAATGCTCGATATATATGAGGTACCTATTTTGGTAAAAGATATACATTAAATCCTCAGTAAATTAAATTGCCAAAACAGAATGGAATTTGCTGTCAATTTTTGGAGTAATGGCTGCAAGGTGTCAATTTATTAATTAGAATAATAAAATCTAGCTCAGCGCTGTTATAAAATCACAGGACGCGTGCATCTTGGCCTTTTGGTCTTCACTGCGACCAATTATTATCGGAGCTACCCCGCAAATATGGTGTAAAAATATATACATATTATATAATGCTTTTTAGCAATAAAAATAAGTAGCTTATTTTATGGCCTATAAAAACACCACAAAATGCATTTTTGGTTGGCTACAGCGGTCGGCAGTTGAAAGGTAAGCACAGTTGACATAGTGTTCACAATGTCGAGGAACTCGTTAAATATTTTATGGATACTTTTGTATTCCCGTGTTCATTGTTGCACGATGTTGTGGAATAACATTATTTGATTCCACTGTTGCGGCGCGACTTACCTCCTTCCTGGCTCAGCATTCTTTATTTTTATTTTTTAGGGTTCCGTACCTAAAAAAAAAACGGAACCCTTATAGGATCACTTTGTTGTCCGTCTGTCCGTCCGTCTGTCAAGACCGTTTTTCTCAGGAACGCTTGGAGGTATGAAGCTGAAATTTATATCAATTACTCAGGTCTACTGTCCCTTGAAGCTGTGAAAAAATCAAACTTCTAAGCCAACGCAATCAAAAGATACAGCCGTTTATGCCGCAAATTTTCGACACTTGCAAGGGAATCAAAACCTACAGGATGCTTCCCGTGAACTCAGAATCTTGAAATTTGGTACGAAGCAACGCCTTATAGCATAGATAAAGGAAAAATTACGAAAACCATAAATTTTTAGTTACATCACATAATATATATTTTTTTAATAATTTTAAACTTACTACCCATTTCCTCATAAACGCGTAGAGGTATTAAATTGAAATTCATACCAAATACTCAAGTCTATAATACCTTTAAGCTGTAATAAAATCAAACTTCTATGTCAACGCAATCAAAAGAAACAGCAATTTAAGCTGCATATTTTGAAACTCGCAAGTACTCGCAAGGGAATCAAAACCTAAAGGGTACTTCCAGTCGACCTAGAATCTTGAAATTTGGCATGAAGCAACGTTTTATAGCACACATAAAGGAAAAATTCCGAAAACCTTAAATTTTTAGTTACATTACAAAATATTTATGCTCCTCCATCTTTCCCCATTGTAATGTTATGAATTTCATTTTGCAATAAAAATACCATAGTTATGACTCGATTGTCGTAATGAACGAACTTTGTAAACCTTGCAGGTTTGTACGGAACCCTCGGTGCGCGAGTCCGACTCGCACTTGGCCGGTTTTTTTATATTGAACTTCAAGATTGACCTCATCCCACCTGATGTTAAGTGGTAATGAAGTCCTAGCTTAAGGGTGACAAGTACAGCATAATAATTTACTGGACTTGTCTGTCACCCTTACCTTGAACGCTTGACCCCTGCTTCTAATGTAGCACCCCCCAGGAGCTCTGGAAACCTTACTCACACGCAGGAACACAACAACACAGAAGTGATTGTTATTTGGCTGCGGTCTTCTGTAAGGTGAAGGTATTTCACCAGTCGGGCTGCTCCAGTTCGAGCGATAAATCGCTATACCCTACCTCTCTTAAATTCACAGGTATCTTTTTATTCATTTGGGCGACAGAAATACTGACTGTGCCACAAGTTGCCCAAGCCCATAGGTTAGGTTATTTCCTCTACCTTAAGGTTGTCTGGAGGAGATTTTCCCTTTCTAGCGATAAGACCGCCTAAATTGTACCATAATCAATCTGTAAAACCTATTTCTGTAAAGTTTTTGTGCAATACAGTATCTATCTATCTATCTACCCATAATTGTTTTGTGACCAACCTATTTTTATTATTTAGGGTAGTTTAGGTTTATTTAGGTTTGTACCTAAGTAATAAGTAAAAACCTAAAACTAAGTTTTAAATATTATCATTACATTTATCATTTGTAGCTAGAAGAGATGCATGAAATCGAACACGGAAGGAAATGAGAGAAACCAAGAATGAAGTTCACTCATTCCTTAGTGAAGTAATTCACTCTCGATTGCAAAATACCTACTTAACCGGAATTGTATTAAATTTGGAACTTTTCAGACAAGAGTAAATACGCTTGTACTACCTAGCAAACATCATCAGCAGATTGTTGTTGTTTTCGTCTACCAACAGTGGAGATAAAAGCCATTAGCTGGTCAGTTTTTATTGGAAAAAATGAAAAAAATCTGGGCTACTTTGTTTTAGAAACAGTTACAAGGTTATACAAAAAATATCTATCTGTTATGTCCACATAATAAGTCAAATCATAATAATTTATTTATTTTTGTAAGTTACAAGTAATAAAAATGAATCCAATCCGTATGGTTTCGAAACCATCTTAGTAAAATCCGTGAAGAACACCGAAGTTATACCATTCTTTAAATTTTTTAAGAATACAAAGAACTTTAGAATATGCGCGAGTAAGCGAAATTTCGCAATATGAAAACTGCTAATAGATTCACAATAATATTCAATGACGATTAAAAATCTAGTAGTGCCAGGTCCGGCGTTAGGGTGGCGCGCGGTTGGGCAACAGCCCAGGGCGCTCGGACTTGAACGGGGGCGCTAGAAAGCCTGAGGTACCCAGATGTATTCCCCTAAATCGATGTATTGGTCAACGCTTTTACAGGGGCGCTGGCTGAAATTCGTCTAGGGCGCCAGTAATAGCGCTAGAACCGGCACCAATCACCGCCTAAATTAAATAAATAAATAAATGTGCCAGACAATCACACCAATCACCTGGTCTCAAACTAAGGTTTTCCCTTGTACTATGAGTACCAGACGACGGATACTAACTGGGGGCGTCATCCCAGCACACCCAGACCCAAGTCAATTGAGAAAAGTTCGTTTTCCAAATTGACCTGACCGGGAATCGAACCTGGGACCTTACGCGCTTTGGGCGCCTACCTTAGCCACTGCGCCACCGAGGTCGTCAAATAAATTGTACTATATTTTTTCTGTAAAATCTATTTCTGTAAAGATTTTGTGCAATAAAGTATATCTATCTATCTATCTATAACCGGCACTGAGTAGTGCAACCTACCAAAAAAAGATGATTCAACAGATTACACGACTGATTAACTGCTACAACCTTCAGTCAGACTGATATTAAATCGTGCATCTCAATTTCACTTTAAGTACGTTCCTTTAATATAAAATAAGAAAGAACGCGCGAGCATACGAAAGATATTAGCCTAGCGTTACTTTTTATTAAATAACGTCAAAGTTTGAAATATTCAGAAGGAAATGAATCGGGATCATCTTGTGAGCGCTCCAAATTATTTTTGGGGTTAGAATCGATTTACGCAGCTGAAGGATTTGAAAATGTTGAATCAGTATGATATTTTCGGATCAGGACTTTACGAATATTTCAATCGGTTTCCAAATGTTTCTGTTCCGACATATTGGTATACGCAGTGAACGAGGAAATCTAATAAAATCACACTTGCTGGCCTATTTTAAAAAGAAAATAAGAATAAGAAATTATTTAGTCAAATCAAACACAGTACACAGACATAAAAGTGACACTAACAAGGTCTGTCTCTTTTGTTCCCAGTTTAAACATACCTATATTAATAAATATTAGACATCATCATATTATATTATATAATGTCATAGGTTTGAGTTTATGAGGTTATAAATGTTTCTTACGTACCTAATAATTTGAAAATAATTTAAAAAATCAAAACTTAATTTATGTTTCCCCGGCCGTACTAATTTCTCGTTATCTACCATTTCTCTAGCGATAAGACTGCCTAAATTGCAAAACAATAAAGTGTAACTATGTATCCATAACATAAATTAGGTACTCTGATTTTGTGGTAAGTAGAAACAACGACAGTGCCACAACATTCAGACTAGACCGGGAGTCCAACCCGGAACCTCAGAGGTGGTTCGACGCCATAGTACGGCCCAGTCTCTTCCTAACTACGGAGTTCGTAAAATATGTGCACACATGTGTAATTTATGCTGGTACCTATTTAGTTTTCAATAATTACTCTTCGCATCAATTTTTTTTAACCAACATGTCTTAATTCGATATTCAAAATTATTTTATTTATATAAATTCATCAGTTATATTTATGAAACGTCTATATAACCCAAATAATTATACCTCAGGTTCTGAACCTATAACTTACAGAGAAGATCCTGGCAAGAAAGTCTGTAGTTTTCGTAACAAATAAAGCTGATTTTACAACCAGTTTTGCACCAAGATATACAGTGTGATGTGCCAATATTATAAAAAATAAATAATTCGAAGGCATGATAAAGGTGAACTGAATAACATATTATATATCAAGGATTAATAAAATAACTGTATTTGTTTTCTTTTCTTTAAAACAGGTAACTATTTTTAAACGCCTAATTGTATCAGCCCCAATTTTAGAGTGTTGGTACCACACGTTACCATGGCGATTGCACGATTCAATTTTTAAGGTTCCGTAAACGTACCTTAGAATAAGTAAACCCAAATTTCGACCGAATATCATGCTAGGCATATACGACGAAATGAAAAAAAATGTACTAATCAGATCACATCACAGCTAAGTATCAGTACAATTTCGCCATTTTTTACGACCTCCGTAGCCGAGAGGCGAGCGTGCCGGACTTTGGAGTCGCGCCATCTTTGAGGTTCCGGGTTCAAACCCCGGTCGGGATATGGGAAACGAACTTTTCTGTATTGTCTCGGGTCTGGGTGTTGTAGTACCGTCATTGTTTCTGATTTCTGTTACACAAGTGCTTTAGCTACTTACCACAGAATCAGAGCAATGTATGTGACGTTGGCCAATATTTATTTAGTGAAAGTGTATACGAAATTACGAAAGATTCTAATATTTTGACACGAGTATATCAGTCGTCAAATGAGACATTTTTTATATGCGTTTTCTTATACCCGGTTTCATTATTGACTATCCGTTTTTCTCCAACCGCCTACGAGTCGATACCGTTCCATAGTTTATAGTCCGTCTGTAGTTTATAGCTGACGCCTCGTATATTTTTTTACCATCCGTAACTATTACGGATCGTTTTACACATTGGAACCGGGCATAAGGCGTTATTTCAATCGTAAAACATTAGTGGACTCATTTTTATTTCACGGAACCCTTTCATGCTTTCATTTGGCTTACGCTTCACCGGTTTTTCTTCATGTGGTATCGATTTCTAAGCACAACCCGCTGACCTAGAAATGCAGCTTTTACGTCATTATGTAATGATAGACGTATTAAATTCCATGTTTAAAGACGTCAGTTAAGATTGACACTAATTTTTCTTGTGTGGACGGCAATCTTTTGGGAAGTCTTCGTCTAAGTAACACTGTACTTGAGGTGACAATTATACAACTTCACGATAAAAATAGTAATAGAAATTTACTTACAAAAGCACTTTGAATCGTCAGTACAAGCTCAGTATTCAACCGCCGTGTTCGGAATGTTGATGTTGTCGAGAAGAACCGGCAAGAAACTCGATACTTACCCTTTCCAAAATAAAAATAATTCACTATACTAGGTACTTAAAATTAATATACCATTTTATATTTAGGTATATGAATCCATAGGTACATGGTTGTCTTTAAAATAATCATCTATTTTGTACAAACCCTTTTTATAGAACATGGGTTTTCTGTGCTCTATAGCTTTTCGAGGATTCCACGGAGGCCAATTTAGTAGTTAGTAGTTTAAGTTCGCTTCAAGACACACTCCGGTCTGAAGAAAGTTTCTCACGTTGACATGTGGCTGGACACTCGATGCACGTGGGAATGCGGTTGGTTATAGATTATTTTATTCATCATTTACCATTGAACTGCACCGTACAAATCAACACCTAAAACTCACAAAATCCCAACTGAAACACAATAAATCAGAACGCCCATGCTTTATCTTCTATTACCGTCCATGAAATCTTGGCACTCGTTGCTAGGGCTTATTATTTTTTTAAAATGGACTCATTCTCGAATTTTAGACAACGCGATGATTCTGCCATGTCAAGTGTTTAGAGAGATACGTTATTTTATGTTAACTGCATTGGTCAGTTAATTTGAGATAAATTAATTTCTAATTTGAGATCTTCATTCTCTCACAATACCTAAAATAGAGAAATATAAATAATATAGAAAACACAATATTAGTAGAGGAAAATGCGAGGGCTTAGTTGGCACACATTTTTAGCTGTCAAATTTGTTTTAATTCATACTTTTTTTGCAATCTACAACCGTCAAATAGTTATATATTGATACTAGAAACAGAAAAATGTTATCTCCCCTTGCGGGAAGATAAAATTTTTCTGTTTTCTATTATTTAAAGTTCGCTAGTACGGCGTAAAGTACTATAAAAATAATAAAATCGATATATATTGATACGTTGGTGCAACTGACCCTCAGCCGCGGACTATTAGAGGGACCCCACACTAGCGTCTTTCGAGCGTCAGCGTCTTGCCGCGCCGACGTTGTTTGGGCGTTGCGTCGACGCGGCGCCCGCTCAGCGTCGACGCGGCGCCCGCTCAGCGTCGACGCGGCGCCTGCACAACGTCGGCGCGGCGTTTGAGCGGCGCTTGCGCTGGGCGTCCTCTGCACATCGCGTTCGAGCGTCGCGCCGCGCTGACGTCATGTACAGTTATTTCGAAAATGGAAATGTAAGATTTGAATAACGCACAATATAATGTTTTATATTGCAGTGATAAATTAATCCTTTCAACTTGTAAAGGAAAAAATATATTTTACCTATTTGACACATGGCACGAAAAGGCAACTTTAGCATTTATTTTCTCGAAAACTAAAAGTACTAAATTGAAAATGGGTTTCTTCGGCAATATGAGCTAGTATTTTAAGCTACATCCATATTTGCTATCAGCTAAAAAGTCTTCTACCTACTGATTCTAAAACACGGGCGGGCCGAAACAATTGAGTTGATCATTGTACTGTTGTTAAAATAAACGCTGCGGCAGGCGTCGGGCCGGCGCGGCGACTGTGGAGCGCAGTCCTGGCGTTCGTCATTTCAACCGCGCCGCTGCGCAAGCGTTGCGTCGGCGCCGCGTCGACGTTGCGTCGACGTCGCGTCGGCGTTGCGTCGACGTCGCGTCGGCGTTGCGTGGGCGTCGACGCTCAAAGAACGCTAGTGTGGGGTTACGCTTAGGATGAAGGTAAATAACTTTCCATGGACTTTGTCAGACCTCGCCTAGGGCTCATCCGGGCTGAAACCCCGCGATAAAAATGTCAAATGACATGTTGGATTTACGGACTAAGGGATAAGATATACCATGGGAAAAATATTTTTGATACTTTCTACTTCATCGGCCGTCGGCATTTTGAATTATATTAAACGTAACTTTTGCGATTAAATAAATTAAGGTAGCAGACAAGTTGCTAGTCGTTACTAAAAATATACTTTAATTTAGTTACATACTAAGGATAACATAATATTTAGCTACCACTAAATTTAAACTAAATAATAGAAGAAAAATATTTTTAGATTTGATTATTAAATCGTAATATAAATATTTCAAACAAACAAATATGCTCCCTGTGGTAAGGCCCGGAAGGTGCCTAAAATGCTGATTGCATTACCTCGCTGAATGGCGATTGAGAGACGCTGGGCGAGGTAGCAGCCAGCTTTTGGGCGTCGACTAGTCTTTTGGAAATGTCTTTAAAAAAAGACTACACCCCAAAAGCCCCCTATTTTGTGCCTTACATCTTTTGGTGATGTAACGTCTACACAATTTTTTAGTTATCTACCCTGGTATCTAACTAAAAACATCCAGTTTCAGTATCTTATCGTTAGCATACCCAAGATATAAAATGAGGATTTGTCACACAGTATAAAGGGGGCTTTACGTCGGCTAGTGATATGATGTATAGAGGCAAGGTTTCCCGTTGGTGGTCGCATCTTACTGTTGTACTATACTTATGAGTTTTTAAGCGACATTTAAGTATTTAAGTATATTATTTTCTTTTGGAACCTTAATGAGGGATCCTATGAATTGGTAGATGTGATACAACATCTAGATTTTAGCACGTAGGCGATAACGAAAACATAAATAAAATGTGTTAAATTCTGTACAAGTTATTTTATTACCTAAATATGGGTACAAGATTTGAACTTCCCTTGCTGTTAGCGAGAGTACGCCGTAAAGCATTAGTATTTTTTAAATGTTATAGATAATTAGCTGTGCCCGCGAATTTGTTGGCGTGGACTAGGTACATCCTTTCATGATCGGTTTTACCCCTTTCTCCCCTAATATTCGAAATAAAAAGTAGTCTATATTTTAATCCAAGTTTCGAGCTATATTTGTGCCAAATTTCATCAAAGTGAATCTCATGATTATGCTATAAGAGCCCAAATGTTTATAATTTATTGATGATGATCTTTTGGGTTTTTGAATGGGTTCTATGGACATCCGGATTTGCTTAGAAATTTTGGTAGTGAATCGTTTTTCCCTAAAACAATATACATGGGGGCGCTTACCCACGTCGACTTTTTGTAGCGACAATGTCGCGCGCCTACATCCACACAGTCGTGTATCGGTTGCTAGCTGTGTGTCCTTACCCATGGGGTGCTTCAGTCGCGATGCAAACGCAATTTTATCGCGCTTCTGTCGCGATGCAAGTGCGATTCAGTTGCGGCACAAAAAAGCGAAGCGTGGCAACGCAAGCAGCGTCGATATTGGGTGCAACCATTTAATAAAAAAAAATATACGGTCGAATTGAGAACTTCCTCTTTTTTTTTAAGGCGCTTAAAAAGAGATTAGCTTGTGCATCGATTTATGCCCGGTTCAAGTATTTGAAAAACGATTCGTTAAAGACACGGATAGTAATAAATTATACGAAGCGTAAGCTAATAACGACTGATGACAGCTGATATGGAAAGTAAATTTGAAATAAGAATTAACGACTCGTAGAAAAACAGTTAGTCATTTTTGACACATTATGAATCGTAAAGTATTTGAACCAGGCATTAGTCGCGATGCAGTAGCGCGTTGCAAATGCGACTTACACATGTTAGTAGCATCGCTACAAAAAGTCGCTGTGAGACGCCCTTGTTTTGTACGCCTACTCATATAATACGGTTGTTCCTATAAAAACACTAACTCAATCAGTGAAGACAAGACAATTTGTCCACACAGCGTAGGTACTCTCAAACATAATACCTCCACCGGCCCAATACGTATTTCGTATACAATATCCTTTCACCTCCCTTCACATTAGGGCTTTGTAAGAAAAATGCTTGTTTCCCCAACGTATCATTGTTATGCCAAAATTAACATCTTGAAAGATGTTATTGTGATGCTGCGGTGCGTGAGAGGGGCGCGACGTAGGAAGACATCTTGGGCTCTTTGGTATAAATAAGGCCGTTTACACATGAGCAGCTGCCAACTTGCTGTTTTTATTTATTGAAACTTCATTGCATGTAAAAATACAACTTTACGGAGTAAATCGAGTTGCGAGTTCCAGTAATCGATAACAGTTTTTAAAAGAAAAATTTCCTTATTTTAAGGTTTTAAATTACATAAACTCCACAATGTTCCAATATTATGTCAAATATGATTATAACTATTTAAAAAGTATTGGAAAATAAATTTGCTTAAGGAAAAGACACAAAAGCCACAAATTAAACTAAATCATAGTAATTTTGGCTACTTGACAGTTTTTGAAAACATATTGCAAAATGTGCGCCCGTTTATTTTATATCCCAAGCAATTCGATTTATCTGGAAAAAATGTAAATAACCACAGAAAAATAAGATTTTTTGTAACCCATTTAAAAAGCCCACGAAAACGCCAAGTCACGTCACTGTTGCCATTATGACGTCAACGTTCTAGACATCGAACCGATACGCATAGGAATGACTTAATTTAGATAAAAGGAAAATATTTAAATAAATTCTTAATACGGTTAGAAACCTAAATAATTTTCGCCCACAGCTGTCATTTCCGAATTTCTTTTTTTTTTTTATTAATGGACTCTATCTCACGTCTCTAGATAACGCGATGATTCCGCCAATGTCAAGTGTTTAGAGAGACACGTTATTTTATGTAGAACTCGCGGTGGTGAGAGCTAATTCATTTCTGAAATGAGATCTTCATTCTCTCACAACACCTAAAACAAAGAAGTACGCCACAATATAGACAATACAACATTAGTAGTGGAATAGTGAGGAAGAGAGTTAATCATTATAATTTAATATCATAAAAATAAATATATTTACATAATAATTTTACAACAGAAGGCGAAGATAGAATTAAAAGATTAGTAAAATTAAAGGGACGGGGAAACTTTTTGGGAAGAAAATTTTTCCGAATTTCAATGGTGGTTTCCGTTTCGGTTCTTTTGTTCCACAGATAAAAAAAGTAAAATTTATTTTGCAAAAATAAAATACTTACTATGCTTGTAATTAAAAAATAAAAATGTAATATTATTACTTAACTAATAAGCTAACATATTTAATACATATCATATTTTATTGTTTACACTGTCAAGTAGCCAATTATTGTGAAAGTTGGCCCAGCTTGCCTTTAAATTACTACAACTGTAAACCAAGCTATTTCGTTGTACTTAACACTGGCAACATTTAAAGTAAATTTAATTAAAATGGATAGTAGCTGCAACTTAAATAGGTCCATCTGTAAAGAGCCTAAGAGATAGCCGGTCCATAAGTCAAGCGGAAAGGTCGAGCTTTGAGGGCAGATTTTGTGTCTATTTACTAATGTAGCGGGCGGAAAATGCCCCAGTACTTTATTAAGGAAAAGTTCCTCTTAAAGAATATATCTTGTGGTAGATCACGGATACGCGACCGCTGTTAGTCTGCGTAAATATTTAGAGGATTAGATGGGACTTTCTTAGCCCATGCATAGATTTAAGTCTCATGTTAAAAATTGTTTAATAAAAAAGGGCTACTACAAAATTGATGATTATTTAAATGACAAAAATATATGGGTCTAGAATAACTTTAATTCTCGGAAATGTTTTATATAAGCTTTGTATATTTTATTTAAGTACCTAGCGTAAGGGAACATTGTTACATTGAAAAGAGTAAGTGTCGAGTTTCTTGCCGGTTCTTCTCGACATGATCAACATTCCGAACACGGCGGTAGAATACTTAATTTGTACTGACTATTCATAAGTGCGTTTGTAAAGTTTACATGAATAAAGATGATTTCTATTCTATTCTATTCCAGTTAGAAAGAAAAACCTCGCACATTACCTCACACTAACTGTTACACATACAGTAGGTATATAAATTACCTAATCAAATACAATTAAACCATTTATTGCATCCATGAGTATGCAGCTCTTACAATAGCTATATAATAAGTACTTTATGATAATTGACTTTAAGTAATTTATGAGATTATAAACAAAAACACGCCAGACTACATACTTTGGACTTTAGAATAGAATAGAATAGAAATTATCTTTATTCTTAAGCTTTACAAAAGCACTTATGAATTGTCGGTACAAGTTCAGTATTCTACCGCCGTGTTCGGAATGTTGATCATGTCGAGAAGAACCGGCAAGAAACTCGACACTTACTCTTTTCAGAATAACAATGATTCACTAGGTACTAAAAGTTAATATATATATTTTTTATATATATTACACTTCAATATTGACCTCATCCCACCTGATGTTAAGTGGTAATGAGGTCCTATTTTAAGGGTGACAAGTACAGCATAATAAATCTGTTACTGGACTTGTCGCCCTTACCTTGAAGGCTTGACCCCTGCTACTAATGTAGCACCCCCCAGGAGCTCTGGAAACCTTACTCACACGCAGGAACACAACAACACAGAAGTGATTGTTATTTGGCTGCGGTCTTCTGTAAGGTGGAGGTATTTCACTAGTCGGGCTGCTCCAGTTCGAGCGATAAATCGCTATGCCCTACCTCTCTTATAATAATATACAATGTTATATTTATATGAAATTAGTTATTTTACATCCATACATTTTTGTCATTAAAAGAATCATCTATTTTGTAGTAGCCCTTTTTTAAGACAAAATAATTTTATACGAGATTTATTTAAATGCCCTTATTTATTATTTATTTATACCCTTGCATAGATTTTTGTGCGGCATCGGAAATATAAATATTTGTACAAAACGTCCACTATGTAGCTATTGCGGTTCTTAAGTTACAGCCCCGTGACAGACATACCAACGGACAGACAGCGAAGTCTTAGTAATAGGGTCTCGTTTTTATCCTTAGTGTATGGAACCCTAAAATAGTAGATATAACCCTAAAATAGCATATTTTGGGAGCTATTAGGCAGCTGTCGCTCAAATATGACGATTACGCCATTGCTCACAGTTAGTCGCTACTGTGATCGACAAATCGATTAACTTCATGTGATATTGGCAGCCGGTTGTTACAATTGAATCGAATTTTTATTATAAAACAACGTATTGAACAAAAAAGACAGATTTATTAAAAACTTGCTTTGAGAAATCATCTGTACCGAGTGATTGAGGAAGGAAACCGAAATGTAAGTGCTCCTGGGATCTCGGTCAATTTAGGTGAAGATCAGTTTATATTTTGAAATAATTTGTACTTGTACAAAATAACATCTTTGTTTTAAATTTGCACCAATTTTTATAATATAACGATGATTCGAACCAATAAGCCTACTACCTACTAATAAATATTAAAAAAAACACGCTTTAAGTCACTTGACTTTTTTTCATATTCCTGACAGCAAACCCTTTCATTTGATACCCATGTCATGGGGGGTGGATTTCAAACAGCCAGTCCGCCATCTTGGGGAGGATGTTCCTTAACTAATTTTATATTGTCTTCAGAACTCAGAGCGTGTGCAAAATTTCATCCTAATCGAAGACCGAGAAGTGGGTCAATTTATGATTCCAAATTTTTTTTACATACATAGTTAGAAGTGAAGCGAATAAAAACGTGTTGAAACAGCGGTTTTTAATTTGCACAATGGTTTTTTTAAACGCTTTATTCACATTAAAAGTTTACGATTATGAGAATTAAGAATTTGTACTGGTTATCTGATTCGTCATGCTCGTAAAACATATTTCGTTTTAGGTAGTTGCCCTGCCAACTATGCAGATTTAAAAAATAATTATTGTTAGGTTAAAAATATATCTTTGTTAATACTTATTTGATAAATTGTTACAGTAAAGCTTTTATACGATACTAGCGGTCCCGTGGATTTTCCCGCTTTTATGTTGAATTTTTTTCCTTAATTTTCTTTGCTATAAACCTCACGGAGCGCGAGACCTTTCTAACAAATGCAAAACCGTGGAAATCGGTTCGTGCGTTCTGGAGTTATAGCGTCAGGAAGCAAAACCCGACTTATTTTTATATAGTAGATTAAAAAGTCTAAATGCCAATGTTTTTAAAACAAAAAATGTTTTGTTAGGAAATAATTTAAACACATAATTATTAGTTAATGGTTATTCCGAACAATATGTAGAATTGCAGAAATATGATTACAGGAAAAACACTTCAACGGTGGTAGTTGAATATATGATAACTAAATGTTTTAAAAAAACTCTAATTGTTCATTTACCTTACCGCAGAGTTCCAAAACACGTAAGTATATTGTCGTGTGCAAACATGATTATTTAAATGCAAATAAACAAACTACACGAGATTGCGTGATATTCGTTTTCAGTTCAAAAGTTTTATAGCATTTTCGACCTTAATAGCAGGTTCAATATTCATAACAGATGCATAATTGCATGTTACATTATGAACTAAGATTAAGGACGATTTCCAAAACCTTAGATTTATACATTTACGACGCAGTATCTTTTGTTGTAATATGAAATGAATTTGTAAATACATTTAATATTAATTCGCATTTGAACTACAACATATTTTATTGCAGTTATTAGATTGGCAATTATCCTTCTTACTTTTGGAGAAAAAAGAAATTCTGTCTATCTATTTCCGTTCACACGCTTGTACAGATTTCAATAAAATGAAATTTAGTATAAAGATAGACTAGACCTTGGGAAATTAAGGCTTAAACGGCTAGAAATAGGGAATGGAAATCTGTATAGAATTAAAATATGTGTTTGTATATTTCTTTTCCTCGAAACGCGTGGGAAATAATTCCGGTAAAGCTTTCGATACCCTAAAAAGGTAAGCTTATTTCTCAGGTCTTTGTATAGTTCATTAATGCTCAGTTCCAATATTATACGATTCGCAATGTGTCGAAAACGACTATCCGTTTTTCTCCAACTGACTACGAGTCGTTACGGTATCATACAAATACAATACAAAATACAAAATTCTTTATTTGGCACCATTACAATGAAATACATTTAATTGGGAACGATAACAACCGCAGTAGTCCGGAGACTGTGACGCAGCAGTCAACGCCCGCCTCCAATATTGAGGGGTCTTTGGTACACAAAACTATTTGATAATACTATGAACAGGATAATATTATAAACAACCTTTATTTTAAACAGGATGAGTACAGATTTAATAATAGAAAAAAACATAACCAAATGTATTACTAAAATGTTATTATCGTCTACTAAAATAAAAGTGTGTATGTTGTGTGAGAGTGGTGGATACGGTTCCATAATTTACTTTCCACACCCGCTGTCATCAGTCGTCCGACAGCCGAAGCCCCGGCGGGCTGCTGGTACGTCAACCGCACGTTACGATAAAGTTTTCGATATTAAATCCTATTTTTTTTATAACTCATTTCAAGATTGAACTCATCCCACTTGATGTTAATGAGCTTAAGGGCGAAAAGTATAGCATAGTAAAACTGTTACTAGACTTATCGCCCTTACCTTGAAGGCTTGACCCCTGCTACTAATGTAGTACCCCCCAAGAGCTCTGGTAACCTTACTCATACAGGAATACAACCACACCAGAGTGATTGTTATTTGTCTGCGGATTTCTGTAAGGTGGAGGTATTTCACCAGTCAGGCTGCTCCAGTTCGAGCGATAAATCGCTTTGCCCTGCCTCTCTTAATATGTACGACATAAGGATTTTTCTATACAGTATAAATAGTAAGACGACATATCCATCAACGATTATGACGTCACATGTCATCCGTTTCCCTAAATAGCCGATCATCTAACGTATTAAAGTGCAATCAATTTGACGTTAAGATAACGTGCGTCTTACCGCAACTACGGGAAAATAGACATTTACGTTGCATCATTAACTTGAGTTAAAATATAATAAACCTACTAACATTATAAACATTATCGCATATAATACACAAATACAAGATTTTTGTACGTATTTAAGGCTCATGTGTTTCCTCCTTCCTTTGATATGGATTCCTTCAAAAGGAGCGTGTAGAAACATCTTGGGGGCCAGTATGGCGATGCTAACGGATAGGATATTTCGATATCAAATCTGTTCTTATCGCGATGTTGGTTCCTCTCTTGCTTACCAGGCTGGCAGGAGCCAATATACTGCGCAACTATAAAAAAAATATATAGATGATTGTTACTCTTTAACGCAAAAACTACCTATGCTTTAGATTTAGTTATTATGTATTTAGACCATTTAGATTACTAGAGTAAAACATAGTACCTATAGGTACGTCTTTCCCAAAAATAAAGTCAACGAAGCTAAAGTAGTCACCTAAAAATATCACTTGATACCACATAAATAATCGCTTTCTTTCATTTTACACGTACAGATATCTAAAACTTTCGAAATATGGTGGAACAAATACCACTGGCCATTAAGTATCTATGTAGGTCTGAACTCATGCGGCAGAGGGTACCACCGCAGGCTATGAAGTTTATAGGTAGGTACACCAGAAAAATTCAACATCTACGACAACTTGCGGTTAGCTCAGTCAGTTGGAAGAGCAGCTCCCCGCATAGAGTGACGGTGTGATAGGCATTTCTCCTTGGAAAAAAAAAGTTGAAAGAGCAGCACGCGCGAAACGGGAAGGTCGTGGGTTCGAATCCCACACCACAACGGGACATAGAAATGTTCTGTTTCTTTAATTACCTCAAATCTATAACTGGATAGACTCGAACAAGGGACTTCTGGTTTTAGAATTGCCAGTTTTCCCACAAGCTATTCTGACCTTACTGGAGGCTTTTAGAGTGGGAGGGCATAGCGATTTATCGCTCAGACTGGAGCAGCCCGACTGGTGAAATACAGACCTTACAGAAGACCGCAGACAAATAACAATCACTTCTATGTTGTTTTGTTCCTGTATGTGAGTAAGGTTTCCAGAGCTCTTGGAGGGGTGCTACATTAGTAGCAGGGCCAAGCCTTCAAGGTAAGGGCGTCAAGTCCAGTATCAGCTTCAGTATGCTGTACCTACTTGTCGCCCTTAATCTAGGACCTCATTACCACTTAACATCAGCTGGGATGAGGTCAGTGTCGAAGTGTATTATAAAAAAAAGACATGCTTGACAACCTGTTTATTGCCTTACGAATAATCATACAAGTTCATAATTTATCATCGGGATATACCCGCTGAAAAAAACTCATCATCACACAAAACAAAGGTAATCATAATACGAATCAATTGCATAATTATCCGCACTTTGCCGCCGCTGTACACATTATGATATCATTTTAATAATGTATCTTGATTGAAATCGGTTCCGATAAACGCGAATTTTGCCAATGTGTTAAAGACTCTGTATCATGGAGTTAAGGTTGTGGTTTGATTGGAACAGTGGGGATGGTGTTAATAGCGTTTTGTTATTGATCTGGGTAGATCGTGATTGTGCTGCATAGTTGAAAATGACCTTCAGGCGCTCACGCTTAGTCGGTACTGGTAGCGACAAAAGTGATTCTGAATTTTTTTGAGACATAATTTTACAGGAACCATTAATAAAAATACTTACTGAGCCACATGACGCCCTAGCCCAAGTGGCTCACTTATTAAAATTTGTAGTCAACGTATTATTTAGGTTAGGTTAGTATTTTTTGATGTTCGTTTAAAAAGAAGCCATTTTTTTAGTCTCAATTTGTTTGTTGCATGACTGCATATAGTTTTATTTATCACTCACTTATAAACTATTCACGAATATTTATCAAATTTTACAATACATAAGAAAATCATTGAAATCTGTTTAATAATAAACTGTCACACTGAGTGTCGAGCTGGCAACGACTAATTTAGTTTTTAGTGCTATTGGTAAGATCAATCAAAATAATTTAAGTCTTAAAACTGCGTACCTACATGTAAACTTTCGTAAAACGCCGAACACGAATCCAGTACGAATATTATCTTTAATGTTTTTCAATTGAGTAACGAAAGGGTTGAACTTAACTTTTTCATACAAGAGCTTTTAAACATGATATTTTGCAGTTTAAGTAAGTACTTACTAAGTAAAGACCTGAATTTAAAGCGAACAACTTTCCTTCATTTTACTTTAAATATTCTTTAAAACCACTCAAACGCTTATCATACGAAATGTACTAAGTTCTGTTAGTTCGTGTCTCAAGTGCAAAAGTAAGGCTACGTTTCGACTGTAAAATTATCAAAATGTTTGTCTATAGGATAGGTTTTTTATGACTTTGCGGGCAGCAAGCATACGGTCCACTTGATGGTTAGTAACTTTCGCCACCCATATGCGTTTGCAACACCAGACGAGCTACAAATGCGCTGCCTTTCTGTTAAAGATAACTTTTTTTTAAAGACTTGAATGTCGTATTGATCCGAAAATGCTGCTGGGGTCAATGTGTTCCATAGTTTTATTAAAATGATCAGCTAATCAAAATATTTTAAGTAGATAAGCACAACATATCTATTAAGTCCTTTATGATTTTTCAAATGTGCAATAAAGTTTATAAATGAAAAAATCTAACCTAGAATGTTCTGAAATAGAATGGAAAAAACTTTCAAAGTAAAAGTTTCATGTGTTTATATATTAACACTTTAACCTGAGCAAAATAGGAAAAAACAAAAATCAAAGACTTTAAATTTAACCCTATTGAGTTTATAATAACTCTAATAAAAGATGCATTGGACAGCTCATTATGTGATACAATATATAACATAAAATATATCGGAAAATGATTTGGTTACGTGAATTTTCTAGGGATCTTGGTAATTGAAAGGTAAGCGGGCTGGAGTTTGGCGTCGCGCCATTTTTTAGCTTACCTCGTTTCTCTGTTGGGTCAATATGGAAAATGAACTTTTTTACATTTTTCAGAAAGATTGAGATTGTGTTAAACTATTCATATTTTATTTTTATTTTTTTCCCTCTCTTTCCTTCTCCCTTTTTGTCATTATTCTTCTGTTCTTTCATTTTTATCACCACGCCACTCAGCTTAAGGTTCCACCAGAATACCAGAGCTCCTGCGGCATCCAATGTCGTAGCAGCTTATGCTGAGGCTGGGACCTTGTAAGCTGCGCAATCACTATGTTTTTTCTTTTACTGTACTAACTATTTCTTCATGTCACTTTTATGTCTGTGTACAGTGTATTGTTTGTGTGTGCTAATAAATAAATTTTTATTCTTTATTTATTTTATTTATTTATTTTCACAAAATCCACAGCTCATAATTAAGTTACAAAACAAAAATTTAAATACTAAACTTATAGCTAATAACGGATTTTAAATACATTAATGTTCTAAGTAACAATGACAAAATAGACGATCGGACGCAGATGATGCACACATGTAACCACACATATATATACATATACACACACACACATATATAAATATATATATTTATATATATACACATGTAAGTATAAATAATATATATATATAGACATCAATAATATAGGAATACAAGAAAGTGAAGAAATAAATAAATATGAATAGTATTTACCTAGATAGTATATTACCAATGTCTTTTTTGAACGATTGTAATGATGTACAGAATAAATCTGTTGAAGCAAACCTGTCATTATACGTTTTTTGAAGACGACGAATAACAGAATTCCGAGCATAATTACTGTGCACGAATTTGCAACTGAAAAGTGTTGTGTGTCTGGTTCGGGTTGAGGGAGCACTTAGAGATAATGTTCTGGATACTAGATCCAGGCTATCTATTTCGCTATTGCAAATCTTATGCAAGAAGGTCATGTCGAGAAGACAACGTCTGTTTTCAAGGGTCAGCAGATTGTAAAAAGCACATGAACTCACGTAATCAGAATGCATACGACAATAAAGATACGGTCTTAAGTGGGAACAAAGCTTTACCACAAGTTGAAATTCACGTAGCACTTGTGCTCGCGACGGTACCCGTTCGTCAACTCGGCAGTCAAGTACAGCGGGCTTATGTAAGATGGCTCGGTGCACTTCTCGTTAAACATAAACACATACAATCACACTGTTTGTAAAAAAACGAATATATTAGACGTAAAGTTGTATGAACATCGATTTTTGATTTGATGACCTCCGTAGCCGAGAAGCGACCGTGCCGGACTTTGGCGTCGCGCCATCTCTGAGGTTCCGGGTTCGATCCTCGACCGGGTCAATATAGAAAAGTATAAGTAAAATGAAAAATAAAAAGTCAACATCACATACAGACTTGATCTCTTACTTAGTAGCTTAAGCGCTAATTGTGCTATGGAAACCAGTACCACAATATACACTTAAATGCATTATTTAATAGTCCTTCAAATCATTAACAAACCCCAGTTCGGTTAGGATGCGCCATGCGAATAAATTTTATCGCGCTCTAATTAACAAATGTCAAAATTGATACGTGAGTTAGCGTAACCCCACACTAGCGTTCTTTGAGCGTCGACGCCCACGCAACGCCGACGCGACGTCGACGCAACGCCGACGCGGCGTCGACGCAACGTCGACGCGGCGCCGACGCAACGCTTGCGCAGCGGCGCGGTCGAAATGACGAACGCCAGGACTGCGCTCCACAGGCGCCGCGCCGGCCCAACGCCTGCCGCAGCGTTTATTTTGACAACAGTATAATGATCAACTCAATTGTTTCGGCCCGCCTGTGTTTTAGAATCAGTAGGTAGAAGGTTTTTTAGCTGATAGCAAATATGGATGTAGCTTAAAATACTAGCTCATATTGCCGAAGAAACCCATTTTCAATTAAGTACTTTTAGTTTTCGAGAAAATAAATGCTAAAGTTGCCTTTTCGTGCCATGTGTCAAATAGGTAAAATATATTTTTTCCTTTACAAGTTGAAAGCATTAATTTATCACTGCAATATAAAACATTATATTGTGCGTTATTCAAATCTTACATTTCCATTTTCGAAATAATTGTACATGACGTCAGCGCGGCGCGACGCTCGAACGCGATGTGCAGAGGACGCCCAATGAAGGTGTCAAGTTGAAATGTCCTCATAAAAAGGCTTTACATATTGTAAAAGAGGTTAAAATCAAGAATTAAAGAAATACATTTTCTTTTCATACATAGATAGAGCTAAGTTCTAGAGCAGTGGTTCTTAACCTTATAGACAAGAGGGACCACCACCAAGTCCTTTAATTCGTTCCTGGTTAATTTAAATATAAATGAATTGAACCTTGTTCCAATTTACGAATAAAAGGGTTTAAGATTCTCAGTACAATTCTAATACGGTAAATGGTGACATATTTTAATGCGACTTATGTAATTGGACAAACCGACCAATCTCATTTATTGGATGGCTACACGGACCGCTTGAGACGCTTCGAACCACTTTTCTAGAGTGTTCAATACAGAAGGCGTATTTGTTAACTATATCAACAGCCAATTCAAACTACCGTGCTCACATACGTTAAGTCTTTTTGTGAAACATTAGCACAAAATGCTAAAAACATCGCAGTTCATTTTTTTGCAACAAAAATGTTTTGTGCAAATCTACAAAAAGTACATACTTACACAAAAGTTGTTGAAGGAAAAAACATGGTGACGTCATCGTCCTGCGTGCCTGGCGGTGCCATCGCGTCAGTGTCGGCCTTAGAGAATGAAATAGGCTGGAGTGGGTTAAGAAGTTAAGACTGTCTGAGAAGTTAGACAGTATTATAAAGCTGAAGGTTTGTTTTTCTGAACGCGCTCATTACAGGAGCTACTGGGTCGAATTGAAAAATTATTTTTGTGTTGTATAGTCCATTTATCGAGAATGGCTATCCCTACTAATATTATAAATGCGAAAGTAACTCTGTCTGTCTGTCTGTGTGTCTGTCCGTCTGTTACTCTTTCACGCCTAAACGGCTGAACGGATTTTGATGAAATTTGGTATAGGTATACGTTGAATCTCAAGAACGGACATAGGCTATTTTTTATTAGAAAATAATGGGGGGAGGGGGGTAATACCACCTTTGGCAGTTTATATGGAAAAATGTTTATTTTTGAAGTTAGAGATATGAAATTTGGCACAAATATAGCTCGAAACTTGGATTAAAATATAGACTACTTTTTGTTTCGAATATTAGGGGAGAAAGGGGTAAAACCGACCATAAAAGGATGTAGTCCACGCGAACGAAGTCGCGGGCACAGCTAGTAGGCTATATTACGTCACGCTGCGACCTTTAGGAGCGAAAATGAGGGGAAAAAGCGGGGATAAGCAGCGGCGGGTAGGTCGTTGTTTTATTAAAAAGTGAATTAGACAATTTTAGCAAATATATACATACTGACGACCTCTGTGGCGCAGTGGCTAAGGGAGGCGGCCAAAGCGCGTAAGGTCTCAGGTTTGATTCTTAAGTCAATTTGGAAACCGAACTTTTCTAAAGTGACTTGGGTCTGGGTGTGCTGGTAAGACGCCTCCTGTTAGTATCCGTCGTCTGGTACTCATAGTACAAGGGAAAACCTTAGTTTGAGACCAGGTGACTGGTGTGATTATATTTTTATTTATTTACTTGTTTAATCACTTTTTGTATCGCTCTGATATCGTGATCATGAGAACTAATACCGAACTGAAAGTGTTCATTATAATTTACTGTTGACAGTACATGTCAGATATGAGGATATCCGTGGCCTAACGATTTTACCGACATAGCTCTAAAAATTTGATTGGCTATGGAAAGATTAATGATAAGTGCACATAGCTGTTAAACCAGGTTTGTTGATTCGGTCTCCAATCAGGACGAACATTTGTGCGGTGAAAAATGTTGTATGATCTGTGTCTGAGTTTTTATAAATGTATTTAAACATTGCGTTACCTCGTTATTTCTGTTTCTACATTATAAGTGTTAATTCTGCGCTGCTGATTTTGGGATCAAGTCAATGTGTGTGATGTTGAAAATATTTATTTATTAGTAAATGAAAGCAGCTATCCTTCAGATACTTGGCTACATACAAAATTACAGCCACTCCGGTAGCGTATATAATCTATGGTGACGTCACTCACTGTGGGAATGTTTATAACGACTAATTGCTTAAGATGAGCCACTGCTTTTATCATAACAGATAATAGATTTGTGATAATGATAGTATGCCCATAAAATAAAAGTGAATTTATTACAAGTGCATCTGAAATTTCTTACGTAAAGATATTTCTTATGTATTAGCATAAGAGTATCCAGTTTTAGGAAAGCATAAAAATGTTCTTATTAATCGATGGACCTGGACAATAACTGTAAGGATAAAACATTTTAAAACTTTTTTTTATTTAGTGTTGAAAAATAGAGTGATGGAAATACACTCTTCTAGAGGGCTTCCTCTACATTACTTTGTTACACTATATGATCATACAATTTTAGTTTTTTTAAATAAAGCCTATATACCTATAAACTAACGGACTAAATAGAATCACTATTTTCTACCAAGGCGTGTATTGTATGTGATACCGATTTTACTAAATACAAGTGTGCAATAAAGAAAGAAGAAAGAACGAATCGTATTTAGTGGCATACATTGAATTTATAAAACATGAACCTCACTATTTTGTGCAAAAAATATGTCAGTTAATAGGTAGGTACTCAACATTTGTCAAGGTATCGGAGTACCCAACGCTGGTTTGTTAATAAAGCGTAGGTATCTGTCTATCAAGTTTAACACGAACAAAGACACATTATACGTTTAGTCCAAGCTAAATAGTCGTAGACAATTAAGACATGCTTGTTAACTGTTGTCTCTGCTGAAATAACTGGCAATTTCGATGTCATGGTATTCCCATGGCCCCAGTAATTTGTTCGTAGAAGGAAGTCTTAGAGAATTAATCGCTGGAGTGATGATAAGACAATTTCAGGTTTAATTTTTCTTAATACCGTCTTTCAATTTAAAAGTACATACAACTGAATAAAATCCGGAAACATTACATAAATTGGTTGATCAAATTTTAGTGCCTCACGCGCTAGTAGTATTAGAACTTAACTAAAATGTAAAATGAATAAACATAAATAGTTTGAATATAGACATTTTGACGACCTCCGTGGCCGAGAGGCGAGCGTGCCGGACTTTGGCGTTGCGCCATCTCAGAGGTTCCGGGTTCGATCCCCGGTCGGGTCAATATGGGAACGAACTTCTCTGTATTGTCTCGGGTCTGGGTGTTGTGGTACCGTCGTTGTTTCTGATTTCTGTAACACAAGTGCTTTAGCTACTTACCACAGAATCAGAGCAATGTATGTAATAAATAATAATATTTATTTATTTATTTATATAGCAGTATAGGTATACTGCTCTGATTTCATTGTAAGTAACAATCACCGGTTGAACTTCATCGCCTTATATGGTAGTGTTGTGGGAAATCGGGACAATCTAGCTAAACCACCGGCGGGATTACCGTTATTCAAAACAGCCCCCTCTTCTCCTCAGCATAGACAAGTGGGAAGAAGGATGGCCGGTCAAACAGGACCACTCCCCCTTCGCGATGAAGGCCGTGGGCGCAATACCGACTGTGGTGCCCTCACACTGCCAGCCAGCCGGAATCCATGCGGAAGAATGGCACAGTCGTAGCGTCGCCGAGCCCTTACTCTTCGGAGTCTTCTTAGCTCAGGGGAGGATCCTTCCTCCCTTACGCGATCTGCCTTCTCCTTTGAGATTACGTATTGACAGAACGAGGCCGTTCCTCATTGAAACCCTGATAGAATATGATCCAATGTAAAAATACGTTTACACAGGAGGCCAAAAAGGCAAAACACCTAGTTATCAACGACGAAACATCAATCTAAAAATTACACAGCAGCAAACCAACCGATAAATAACGTATAAAAAGCCGCAAAGTTCGTCCGGTACGAGCTGTCTCAAGTTCCGTAGCTGTTTTCACTTTAGTTAATACAGCGATTTATCGCTCGAACTGGAGCAGCCCGACTGGTGAAATACCTCCACCTTACAGTAGACCGCAGCCAAATAACAATCACTTTCTGTGTTGTTGTGTTCCTGCGTGTGAGTAAGGTTTCCAGTGCTCCTGGGGTGTGCTACATTAGTAGCAGGGGTCAAGCCTTCAAGGTAAGGGCGACAGGTCCAGTAACAGATTTATTATGCTGTACTTGTCACCCTTAAGTTAGGACCTCATTACCACTTAACATCAGGTGGGATGAGGTCAATCTTGAAGTGCAATATATAAAAAAAATACTATTTTATTTATTTATAGGTATACCAACAGCAATACACATACACAATTCATAATAACACTGATATATAAGGTGTTCAATATACATGCCAATTACAGGTATACACCGCGTTCGCCATAAGATTCGTCTTATATACCAAAAAAAAAGGAAAAAAACATTCCAATTTATATTACATAATTAAAAACTGAAATAATGACGAACTAATTAACTAAATTTGATTTTATTTGATTCCTATTTGAAACAAATACCTAATAACTTAACTTGTAAAATAGCCAAATTCGGGTGCAATGTATTTATATTATAACAATATCATATACGAGTACCTCTATCTAATTGGACATCATCCGCATCATCAAATTACTCTATTGCTGAAATCTAACGGTTCAATAGATCTACATATGTGAATGCACATAGTATTAACTTCACCTTGTTTTTAAACGCAATATTCAATAGCACCAGTAACAAGAAGAAAAGTCAAAAGTAAATAATAGAGACGAAATTTTTTTCAAAATATTTTTTTTGTCTACCATTGTTGGCAATACTTTTCTAGCTACTTTTTTTTCTTCAAGTTGTGTGGTCGTTTTATTGAGTTACGGATAATGATTGCATTAAATTTTCCTAAGAGCCCACTATATATATTATAAAAGATTATTATAAAAGAACTAGCAGACGTTCCTTTCATATTTCCGGAACTAACGTAGAAACCGCAAGGGACCCGACTCCCCTGAGAAGGTTTTAGCCGGTGCGAGCCCGACACACCGCTCTCTGTTCCTCGCGGAGAGTGACGCCGCCGTAGGCATTTCCCCTTGCAAAAAAGAGATATATTTTGTTGTCCTAGATTATAGACGCACGGACAGACATACCGAAACAATGTGGGGTTCCTCGATTCAAACTCAAAACTGTCAAACTCAAATATTTCTTTATTCAAGTAGGTTAAATATAACACTTTTGAGTCGTCATTGAATACAATGCAAAGTGATTCTACTACCGGTTGGGAACCTATATCTACCGAGAAGACACCGGTAAGAAACTCAGCAGATCAGTTACAGTATCAGTATCTAACTTATTGCTATGTGTAGCTCACTTTGGACCAATGATTATTACGAAACCCTAAAAAGTGACCAAAAAAGGTTTGTATCAGCTCGGTCATGGCTACACTTTTTTGTTAACACCAATTGTGTCTATTTTACTCTGTAACTTATCAATTTATTATTTTTTGTAGTATGCGGAGTCATCGGCCGCGCTTGGAACTCTACAGGATTCGATACATAATAATTGTATGGACCCTTGTCTCCTCAATGCTTATGCAACTGATAGATTACAAATTAAGACGTTTGTATTATGGCCAGATAGGTAGGTACTCTTTTTTGGTTTACGGTTTCAAGTTCGATTTTAATTCTTATTTCAACTGCTTAGGAGTGTTAGAAAGTGAAAGTACAAAATCTGTCTTGTTTTCCAATGTTGTTAAGTATAAAATCATTCCAGATAAATTAAAGGTAGAAAATGGATGTAAGATAATGAGGAGAAGAAGATCTATATAAGTGAAATGGTACTGATGGGAGTGCACATATTGGAAAAATAAATAAAAATATTAATTAGACCCCATCCTATACATGGCTTGGATTCTGTGGTAAGTAGAAAAAGATATTGTGTTACGGAAATCAATAATAACAACGGTACAGGGACACCCAAAATAAACACAGTAAAAAAAGTCCATTTTCCCTATTTACCCGACCAGGAATCGAACCCGGGACCTCAACTATGCCGCGACACCAATCAAGGTCCTACTTGCGTCTTAACTACGGAGGTTCCTCAAACGGTTATATTTTCTAACTACCAAATAATCAGATTTGCATTACATTTTTGTACACGAAAATTTTTATTACTTAATTTTAATTGGGTAAGGTCAACCGCACGTCAAGGTAATTACTTGTAGTTCAATATTCGTTCTTATGAGTACGGCATAAGAGTGGTGCAAAGTCCATATACAAAAGTACAAATAATTTTTCACTCAAAAGTGCATAAGGCCAAAAGTTATATTATGACGCTTGGATTTTTTTTATTTGCTTGGTCTCTTTGTTTACTTTACGCGTATAGGAAATGAATCAATTCTTAATAGAACTGACAGAGGGAAACCACTTTGCTTACAATATAGTGATTGAAGTAAACCTTACATATTCCATACAATATTTCATCCCCTTTTCAATCATTAAAAACTTTTTTTCGCAATAAAATATATATAATATATATTGGACAACATCACATACATTGCTCTGATTCTGTGGTAAGCAGCTAAAGCACTTGTGTTACAGAAATCAGAAACAACGACGGTACCACAACACCCAGACCCGAGACAATATAGAAAAGTTCGTTTCCCATATTGATCCGACCGGGGATCGAACCCAGAACCTCAGAAATGGCGCGACGCCAAAGTCCGGCACGCTCACCTCTCGGCTACGGAGGTCGTCAAAACATCTTAATTCTTTCTCAAGGGAAAAGACGATGCCTGATCATGATTCCATCGCCATTTCCCATGCAAAATGGGACAGTTATACGTGTCTCCTTACCATGTAAAATAAAAACACGTCCCTTCGGGTGTTAGACAAAAACCGCTTTATAACGAAGCCATTTCTTGTGTCGAGTGTCGCTCGGCCGGTGACGAGGGTCGGGGCGGCACCAGTGCACGCGGGAAATGTGATTTGGTATCGAGATCTTGGCAAATTGGTATCACCCTTGCCGTAATCCAGTATCATACTAAGTACAGGGTAGATAACTAGAAATGTATGTTTGGTCCAGCAGTTAGATTACCAAAAAATATAAGACACACAGTTTTTCATTTATCATGGTCTCCTAGCATGCGTTATATTCGAAACTGTCGCACTAAATTTTATCGATTTTGATGTTCATTAAGAGCGCGGTTAAATTTATATGTATGGCACATCTTAGGCGGCATGAGAATCAAATTTACAGAGAAATGTTGCGTTAAAATATAGCGTGAACTCTTTTTTCTTACGGAGACTGCAGAATTTCTTGCCGGTATCTTCTCTGTGGTTTAAGGTTCCGAACCGTACTCGTAGGTACCTTAATTTGATTTATGTAGACGGTGCATAAATATTACTGATATAATTTATATGAATAAAAAGATTTCCCATTCTCATTATCATACGTTTTACCTATTAATAAATAAATAAATAAAATAAAATAATAAATGCGCCAGACAATCACAACAATCACCTGGTCTCGAACTAAGGTTTTCCCTTGTACTATGAGTACCAGACGACGGATACTAACTTGGGGCGTCATCCCAGCATACCCAGACTCAAGTTAATTTAGAAAAAGTTCGTTTTTCAAATTGACTCGACCGGGAATCGAACCCGGAACCTTTCGCGCTTTGACGAAAGTACATTCCTCCACTGAACCTTGTGGTGCTGGATCATTAATTTATCAATTTATACATGCTTTTCTTGTATGCTGAAAATGTGACTGACGGAGTAAATAAAATCATTGTTTTTTTTACCGACTCATAATCCCTTTCGAATGTTTTAGTCAAGTAAAATAAGTTTCAGATATTTTTTGGTTTGAGATCACTCATCTCCTTGTGATTGGCGTGGTCAATAAGCGCAATAACATAATTACGAAATAACGTCAAACCGCTTTAGCTTAGTCTTGTTATTTTTTGTCTGACATTGAAAAATCTGCCCTAAGAAATGTTAAGTATGGCCAAATTGCCATGTGGAATTTTGTTAAGCAAACAGTTTTTCTATAGTGCCTCTAAGCCTCAAATCAAACGTTTCACAAACCTATGATTATTTCCTCACTTCACTTCTATTATTCTGCAATATAAAATGTGCTAATAAGTTGATAAATTTTAGTATTGTCTCAGACCTGGAAAGTAGGCGAAACGTATTTTGCCCTAAATCGCAATTTGACCGTAACATTGTGGCTTTGCCTTAAAAAACTGGTCGTCCTCGGTCCGCACTGAGATTTTTTTTGTGCACTACTAACACCGATATTTTATAAATAGTATGATAGCAATTATAGTTATGACAACAGATAATTTACAAACTATGATATCTTATGGGGTTTCGTTCTAGTCTGATTTTGGATTGGTTTAAAAATAATAAAGTGACACTCTAAAGTAAATGTTTTGGGCGATATCAAAAATAATCGGGGCCATATTTTTTATAATTTCACCTGAAGGACGCTCACTGCCAATCTTGAGGCTCCCCCCAACTGGAGTTTGCGAACATAATAATTGAGAAATTAATAAAATAGGCTAATAATCTAACCAAATTAACAAATATTATAATGTAATAACTTTTTATAAATAAGCATATACATAAATTTGAACAAACTTAAGAAACTGCATCTCCATGTGCATAATTAGGTTTTTTCGTCCATTATACAACCCAACACTGCACAGCACTTACACCGAACTTACACTACCAATCACTGTTGCCAATACAATGTATCCAACTTGGGGGTTGGAGCACTGGAGACCTGTAATACGGGTTTTTTGGAAACCTATCTCAGGCTACAGTCTCTCACTAACAAGGAAAACAAATTAAATGTAACAAATAATATGTGTATAATATGTCAATTTATATAAACCTTTGTGAGATAAAATAAATTAATATTACTATTATTTAAAAAAGTACGCTTTACTGGTGTGTTAGTGATTGCAGTATAGTATTATTTTATAGGAAGAAAACAGAGTTATATAATAAAAAGTATGTCATATCTCTCCCTACCAAATTTTATCCAAATACGTTCAGTAGTTTTTGCGTGAAAGAAGAACAGACACACATTCTTATAAGAATCTATGGATGTCAGGATGATAAACTTTTGCGTTTATTATATTAGAAGGATCCTATTTTCAATTGGGTGTAATGTATCCTATTTTCAATTGGGTGTAATGTATGTGTATTGTATCTTACGCTATACAAGTCCCTAGTTTTGTAATAGGTAACATTACATAGTCATTGTATTATGTTATATATTTATGAGTTTATGTATGTTTATCATGTTACAATACTATGAATATCATTAAAAATAAAAACTCAATTTATGTTACGACCGTACTCATTTCTTGTCATCTACTATTTACTCTACCATAAGGTTGTCTGGAAGATACCGCTTCCTAGCGATAAGACCGCCTAAATTGTGCTATAATTAATCTGTAAAACGAATATCTGTAAAGTTTCGTGCAATTAATTATATATATAATTCCACAGGTTATTCAGTAGAACATAGTTTAACAATCAAATTATAATTACAACATTTTCAACAATTCAATACACTCATAGATCATAATAGTGAGAATGTAAAGTTAAGCCTCGTTGTAAAGGTTGAGTACCTCTGACATATAGGAACTTGTTGCCTTGAGGTACGATTATGATTTCGTTTTTATATGATAGCGTTTTTGTGGCATGTATGTGGTTTCGTCATATCGGCTATATATATATATATGTTGTAGGCTAGTGAGTTAGTTAAATAAATAGCTTTACATTTATTGAACAGAACGTTAACAGAAATTGGTTACACCGACTATTTATAGTACGGTTGTCAGCAAGTTAAAATAAATACTTACGACCTCTGTCGCAGTGGCTAAGGTGGGCGGCCAAAGCGCGAAGTCAATTGAGAAAAGTTCGTTTTCCAAATTGACCTGACCGGGAATCGAACCCGGGACCTTACGCGCTTTGGGCGCCTACCTTAGCCACTGCACCACCGAGGTCGTCAAAAATTGACTTGGGTCTGGCTGTGCTGAGATGTCGTTCCCAGTTAGTATCGGTCGTCTGGTGCTCATAGTACAAGGGAAAACCTTAGTTTGAGACCAGGTGGTTGGTGTGATTGTCTGGCGCAATTTATTTTTTATTTTTACTTGCAGTTCGATATTCTTTCTTATGCGAATAACATAAGTGCAGTGCGAAGTCCAAAGTACAGTCTGACGTGTTTTTGACTGTACAATTTAGGCAGTCGTATCGTTTCGAGGTATGAAGATACAGATTTAGTATTTGCACAATTATTTTTACTAGTATCAGCTTAAGGAAATTTTCAAAAGCTGTAATTTTTTCCAATATGGAGGTGGCAAATCTTAAAACTGCCCTATCTTATTATACCTACCTTGTACAAAACTTCTAGGAACGTTTCTAGGTAACGCCATAGTTTTGCACCAACCGACTGTAGGTACCAAATAGTTTCTTTTAAAAAGTTTTATCCAACGTTACGTTACGCACCAATTTCTCGCCATCTACTATTTCCTCTACTGAAGATGTCAGGAAGAGATCGCTTCCTAGCGATAATACCGCCTAAATTGTTCTATAATTAATCTGTAAAACCTATTTCTGTAAAGTTTTTGTGCAATAAAGTCTATCTATCGATCTATTTATAATCTTATTTTATTCTAAACTTCAGAGTTTCCTTCTTCTCTCTTCTCTTTATCGAACTAATATGCTTAGTACCTGCTGACGACCTCCGCAGCCAAGAGGCGAGCAGGCCGGACTTTGGATGGATTCGCACCTTCTTTGAGGTCCCGAGTTTAATTCCGGGTTGACTTTGTAAGGAACGTATGTTCTTTACTAAAAGTGGAAGTACTTCCGCCGAGCTAGGTGTTATCTACTCGGGGACCACGGCCCAACTATCAATCTTGGTTTGTCGTATGTATACTTAGTGGTGACGAAAACTCTGACATCGCGATGTAGGATCGATGTCATGCATTACGTATGGAGCGTTGTTTACTACGCCGATTCTGTTGACGCTGTATTTGTGTCGACTAGTAGGTAATGTCGTAGGTCGGCACAAGTTAATATAGAATACGAACATTTCTAAACTGTCTCGGGTCTGGGTGTTATGGTGCAGTTGTTGTTTCTGATTTCTATAACACAAGGGTTTTAGCAACCTTTCCGTTCACCCGCAAGATCGGTGAAGATAAACAAGTAAATACAATAAATACGTTCGTCAAATTCAGAACAATTTATATGATGTTGTTCAATATTTTATTGTTAAGATCACAAAATTTTCCTTATAAAGTTTCCATTGGTTGCGTCAGATTCTAAAGTTTTCCTGATGTTAAATATAAAAACCCACTTAGTTTTATTAGACACTTGTGAACCTATACCTAATAAGTTGTTGATAAAAAATGGTTTAGTTTTTACGTCAAAAATTAATAAAACTTTTAAATACATCTTTATTAAAGTAGGTTACATAAACTTTTCAACCGGGAGTGAGCACAATATAAAGTCATTCTATTAGTTGTGCGTTGTCTATGTCTGTTGAGAAGATACCGGTAAAACCTTAGTTGATGACACGGTAAAATAAAAAATAATCTATTAAGCCAGTTAGTTAGCTTTTTAAAAAAACAATTATATCATTTGAATTTTAAAGAAACCGAAAAATTTTATCTCCCCTTGCGGTGCGGGAATCCAAAAGCAAGATATTAATCCATTCTTACACCCAGTACAGACTAAATTAACTCATTTAAACCAGGACCTTCCGCATACTGTGGCTCGCGTGTTTTGGCTAGGATATTCGGTAACACGTTTCCTTCCGTCGTCGCGAACTGGTCAGTGAAATTGCAATATAAAAAATATTACAGTCCTAAAGGTAGGAATAGGAAGACGCCGAAACCACGTACAGTTTCAAGCAACATTCAAATACCTGGTATGAAAATTCTACAGTTAATTGTCAAATAATAGTATCGTGAATTCATTGGCCAAAAAGTTTATGTAAGCCTTGCATGCGTAACACATCAAATATGTCAAATAAGTACCAAAAAATGTCTATCCACTCGTATATAGCCCAATAATAGCTTTAAAAAAATAAAGTTTATTAATTTCACATTTTAATTGTGCATTTTAATATAAAAAAATCACCATAAAATCCGCCTCGTTGCCGCAGACACACATACACATAGAGAAACAGACATCGACGTCAAACGACAAACTCCGTAGTCGAGAAAGAGCTTAGCGATTCGGTCTTTGACATATAGTCGGTTCGATTCCGGTTCTGACATAGCAGTTCGATTACCCTCTCCCAAAAACCGCTATGGGGCGCCCTTCGGCAGTCGTTTAAATTTTTAGGGGTGAGAGCCTTCCGCTCCCCCGCAAGCCCGGTGAAGATGAAAAGGCCCCCATCTATAGTCAGTTAGAAAAAAAAAAGTTCTGACATACAAGACTAACCCTGTAACACAAGCGTTTAGCTGCTTACTGTAGAATCAGAGCAATGTATGGAATATTCTATATAATGTAACATTCTTAACACCACTCTTTTTGCGGTGGGTTTTAAATATTCACTTTCGAGGCCAATTCTTAGCCATACTTTGCTTAATGGCCAGGCAATGATTATTTTAAAACATATTCTAGGTTTATAGGTAAGTTTGTATTTGATCTGGTTCATCCGACCCGCAACAATAAAAAGGCCTTCAATACTCCAAGATCCATTTAGGAGCGATATTTAGCTGTCTATTTAAAACTTGGACCTTTTTTTGGTGATGGTTTCATCGGGAATGACTGTATTAGCGGCTTAATAATTGCCAGTATTTCGTTTTTATCTGTTCTTTTAATTTCCTAACTGCAGTTATTTTTATATTGTGGTGAAATCGTCGCGGTCCGCTACTGCCGATGCGATGGGAAGTGATATTGAACCTGGCTGCACGGTCGGATAAGAAAGGTCCGCTGTTAAGATTATGTATGTGTGAAAACATAGTACCTACTGACTATATCTATACACATAAATAAAACTGGAGAAACTCTTTTACAAAAGCGGTTATTTCAATGTTACTATTATGACCACTTTTTACTACATGCGTAAGATAAATAAAGAGGCATATATGTACGGTAAAGTACCTAAATACACCAAAATACATTTTTTTACATATTTTGTTAGTCTGCCTGTCTTTTTGTTTCAGCTAATATCTGAAATGGCTGGATCAATTTTGACGGGACTTTTATTGGCAGGTAGCTTATGTAACAAGGAGTAACTTGGATAACTTTTATATTAGAAAAAATATATTCAAAATCCTGTGGTCCACGTGATCGAAGTCGCGGGCAATGCTAGGTATAATATCTAAATCTACACAAGCGAAAACTGACTGATTGAGTCATCTCTGAGGTCCCGAGTTCGATCCCCGGTCGGGTCAATATGGGAAACGATCTTTTCTATATTGACTCTGGGTGTTGTGGTACCGTCGTTGTTTCTGATTTCTGTAACACAAGTGCTTAAGCTACTTACCGCAGAATCAGACCAATGTATGTGATGTTGTCCCATATTTATTTATTTATATACAAAAACTATCTGTTATTATCTTGGGGTTCCTTTTAAAATATAGGGGAGCACTAAGAAAGATGTTATTTTTTTGTTTTTTTGTTATTTTATAACACTTTTAATACACTGCCAGTTTTTTTTTAAGTTTATTTTCTTGAACAATCGATTGTGAAATCAAATCGCACCACACATAAAACATAAGTTTATGGAGTGTGCGTATGAAAGTGACAACGGTAATCTCGTACTCTCTCGCTCGTTCCCACAATGCGTTTAAATTAGAGTAACCGCTTTATTACGATAGATTTTAGACTTTTTCAGGTGATTGCTTCTTTCGATTTCTAACGATAAAAGTTTTGATTATGGGAAACAAGAATTATTACTTATAGAATTTGAGATATTCGCGTTCCATTTTAAACATCATCACTATATAGTTTATAACAAAGTCGCTTTATATGTTCCTATATCCCTATGTACGCTTAAATCTTTAAAACTACGCAACGGATTTTGATGTGTTTTTTTTTAATATATAGAGTGATTGAAAAAAAAGGTTTATAGATAGGTATAATAATATCCATTAAATAGTGGAGAAATACCGTTATTTTTAAGGTTTTTAATTTGATTTTGTAAATAATTTTATTTGTTCGCTTGTACCTACATTGCAAAAGCAGGCTGAACCCTTCAAGATTTATCAAAAAAATGTACTCGTACTAATTATTGTACACACTAAAAAGATCAACGAAAATCTCCGCGAGCTGCAGTAAAGAATTAATCATAGCTACTGGATCAATTTTAATAATTTTTTTCTGTGAGTGACATAGGCCATATTTTATACCCGTGCAAAGCCAAACCGGGACGCTATGTTTTAATATACAACGTTCACAGGTTTTCTGTAGTATATTTAGTATCAGCATTGGACCCAAGCGAAGCCGTGGCGGGTCGCTAGTTCAAAATAAGAGTTTAAAGAGAGGTAGGGCATAGCGATTTATCGCTCGAACTGGAGCAGCCCGACTGGTGAAATACCTCCACCTTATAGAAAACCGCAGCCAAATAACAATCACTTATCTGTTCTTGTGTACCCGCGTGTGAGTAAGGTTTACAGAGCTCCTGGGGGTGCTACATTAGTAGCAGGGGTCAAGCCTTCAAGGTAAGTGTGACAAGTCCAGTAACATATTAATTATGCTGTACTTGTCACCCCACCTTTAAGCTAGGACCTCATTACCACTTAACATCAGGTGCAATGTGGTCAAACTTGAAGTGAAATATAAAAAAAAAAAGTCAACTCGTGACCACGTTTGGTGCAACCTAACCTAAGCGTCAGGTAGTATGTAGTATTTAGTACTAAAAAATGTTGTCGTGTTTTAACCCGTTAACTTATTTTCATCCTCGTGTATACGACGTATGCATTTGAAAATACCATCACTGATTCAGATTTTTCAGAATTATATAACAAAGTAAACAGATTGCATTGTACTGGACGAACTATTTGAGATATGAATTGAATTTTTAGTGCGATTTGCAGTGCTGTGGCACGCAAACTTTGCCAAAACACGGCAGCCCATCAACTTACCCGAACCCGTCTTATTTTGATCAATACTTAAATTTATTTCTAAACCTATTGGGTCCTTTTTACAAAAGCAATATTTTTGAATTGGATATTTTACAAAACAGACATGTGTATCATTGAATAGTGTAAGGAACTTACCTTTACTAAAAATGGAAGTACTTTTGCTGAGTGTTATCTGCTCGGGGACCAAGATCCAACTACCAATCATGGTTAGCTAGTGACGACGATAACTCTGACATCGCGATGTAGGATTGATGTATTGATTGGCCAATCGTGCATTACGTATGGAGCGTTGTTTACTACGCCAATTCTCCTGACGCTATATTTGTGTCAACTTGTAGGTAATGTCGTAGGAAACAGTCTACATCTAGGGAGTTGTTGTAAGTTAAAATTCTTAGTAAACAAGTAACCAGCTGCGGATATGTGGGTATATCTACTTCGTCTCTTTAGAAAATATCCAATTTCAACCTTGTAGCAAACACGATAAGGTTGACCGACGTCGCGCGAACGTTGAACAACACCGACAGGTTATTGTGTACTTAACCTCCCTGTAATAAGATGGCAAATATTTGCTCTTGACCTCAGGTTGGGTGATTGGCGATAAGAGGTTATGTTCCCTTTTACTTGGAAATTTGTTACGAGATTTCGTCAAAATTTGGAGCAGGAAAACTTAATACACTTCTTATTGGCGACCTCCGCAGCCGAGCGAGCCGGATCGCATCGCCCCATCTCTGAGGTCCCGGGTTCGATCCCCGTTTGGGTCAATATGGAAAACGAACTTTTCAATATTGTCTAGGGTCTAAGTGCTGTGGTACCGTCGTTGTTTCTGATTTTAGTTATACAAATACTCAAGCTACTTACCACAGAATCAGAGCAATGTATGTGATGTTGTCTAATATTTATTTATTTACTTATTATTTATTCACTTACTCATTTTCAATTAAAGACGAACTCTGTATCTAAGAGGCGAGCGAGCTGGATTTTGGCGTCACGCCAAATTGCTTTGAGGTATCCAAGGTTCGATTCCCGGTCAGGTCAATATGGAAAACTAGCTTTTCTATGTAGTCTCGTGTTCAAAGTGTATGATATGATGTGCTTTTGTCTGTATTCAGAAAACAAATAAATTATTGTATAAAAATCTCGTCAAAAATTCATAACAAAACAGTATAAAAAGTAGCGTGTAGAAAAAATGATTTTTAATGTACGTTGAACCAATTTAATCCACAATAGTTTTTATTATATTCGACACGACACACTAAGTACCAACATATTAAAAAAATTAAAGTTTAAAAATGAAATACTCAAACATCTTTTAACTGTTTAACATATTTCGTTTTATGTAATCCTGTTGAACTACCTTTAATTTGTATATTCATTCCTACGATTGTGAGAACAAACAAAAAAGTGAAAATTGTATGTAATCGTTACATAAATCATTTTACGGATATTAATAGCTTGCAGAAGTGTAAATATATTTTTATGATATTTTTTTTTTAAATAGGACTTAGGCTTAGAGTCCAATTAAATATTACAAGAGACAAAAACACGTAAAATGTACGCATAAAGTGACAATAACTCAGCGATATTCCGCGCTACATTTAAACCGCCTAATTTTCTTTATAGCACTCGTATTGTCGGTTTGTTTGTATTTTTACGCAATAACTTTCGTTTTAGTTACGTACGGCGGACGCGAAGTGCGTGTCTATGACCAGCTGGGTCTATGTCTTCTTATCTGTAGTGTAAATCGTTTTTTTTACTTTTGGCTATGGTTTATAACGTACTATGCATGTCATAAATATGTTTAGTTTCGCTACCACAGTGATCCAGTGGTAGCGAACATCAATGACATAAGAAATTGCACATGCAGGTACTTCTTGCACGATTATGTTAACATTTGAGGCCCTCCGTAGCCGAGAGGCGAGTGGGCCGAACTTTGGCGTCGCGCTATCTCTGAGGTCCAGGGTTCGATCCCCGGTAGGGTCAATATGGAAAACAAGTTGTGGTACCGTCGTTGTTTCTGATAATAGTTATACCTCAGTACCTTGTAACATTAAACGGCCACGTAACAAAATAAGTTACGGAGACTGTGAACTTAAAATGACAAGGTATTAAGTTCTTTTCAAACTTGATTGTGCTTTTATAAGATTAATTTTAAGATAAGTTTAATGTTGTGATGGGACTGGCATAACCCATGGTTAAAGTCCCCAAATTAAATTAGATAACAACTTATATACTTTGTTAGATTCATCCAAAATTTTAATGTT
The DNA here is from genome assembly GCA_037074685.1 of Glyphodes pyloalis. Classification (NCBI taxonomy): domain Eukaryota; kingdom Metazoa; phylum Arthropoda; class Insecta; order Lepidoptera; family Crambidae; genus Glyphodes; species Glyphodes pyloalis. The sequence goes on from JAYKKO010000039.1 coordinate 1,749,668, forward strand.
CTTATTTAAAATGTAGTCCTATCTACTATTTCCTCTACCTTAAGGTTGTCTGGAAGAGATCGCTTTCTAGCGATAAGACCGCCTAAATTGTACTATAATCAATCTGTAAAACCTATTTCTGTAAAGTTTTTGTGCAATAAAGTATATCTATCTATCTATCTATCTATCCTATACTAACACGTAGATTTTTTTTTAAAATAAAGTGCATTCCTATTGTAATTATTTTAAAAGAATTTAAATATAAAGAAGATTGTTAAAATACTGAGTGAGATTAATATTTTAAATAATTAAATATATTCATTAAAATCTGCAAAAATACTTAGATCAAATATTAAACTGTGTAAAAAATATATGTTACCTACCTTAGTAAATGAACAAAATGTTTTAAAATAATACACCTGAAATAAAACTAGGTAATATAAATAAATGTTTGTAGGTTTAAATTGACAAAAAAGCAGTCCATCAGAAATCGGTAAAATTTTTAATATCTTTAAAAATACTAAAAGCTAAGCGATTTTGATTTTTGCTATTTTTGTCCAAATACCTACGCATTGTTCGTAAACAGCACTAACTAGGTATAACAATTAAGCACAATTTGGCTTAATAATATCAAAAAACCTAAAGGTTGACATATTTTTATAATAACTTAAGAAAATAAAAATGGCCGTGCTCATCTCATTCTCACCTTCGCGACCTTGTCCCGAGGCTGCATCTGTGACGTTTGCAAACAATTCCCTTGCCAACTTTACACGCTCACACTCAAAAACTGCAACCTTATGCAGTACATTTTAAAGTTTACACTTGTTCAGCTGCCAGCACAAGTGCTGTTGCAGCAATTACGAAGGTATAAACAAACGATCATTGTTTTCAACTGACACGCTATAGATGGAAGCGCGAAGCTAGCGCTCCGGGCCACCTCAGTCGAGTCGCGTCGGTCGTACGGCGCGGACTGATTGCTGTTTCCCCGATTTTCCCGCTACGCGTCGCGAGTGTTCGGATTTCAAATTCGTGTGTTTTTTTTACAATATTTTTCTTTTTCACTTGTGTGCACTGTGCCAGGATTTTTTTCTCGGATACTAACAAGGTTAGTTGTCGATTTTTTTTAAAATGTTTTATTTTGTTCCAAATAGTACCTTACGTAAATTCTTAATTGTAATTCGTGCGTTCGTCGTTTCTTAGCTAACAATGACTTATCGGTAGTAAGTAAAAGTTACAAATAATACGAAATAAAAAATAGCTTTCTCTTTTGTAATGCACTTTTTATCTAATAAGACAAATGGTTCAGGTCTCGATCGGCTGTTCTATTGTTTTCCTGTCTCCTAACGAAGCGCGTTCGATTTTTCCTGAAATTACTTCCTGTTACCAAATAAAAACGTGTTTCTTTTTTTACGGTTAAATGTAATCCTAGATCTAAACTGTTTTTGATTTAAGTTATTCTTACTTTAACGCAAAATGATTGATTTATAATAGGTATAATATCAGATTTTCCACGTTTATTATTCTTGCGTTTTACGTAAGATTGGAATAAAATTTAATGCATTTCTTGAATGGATATAAACTTATGAAACAGCTTTTCTATTTCCGCTCGATTAGCTTAAATTTATTGCAGGAAATTAATTTAAAGGTAGGAAAGTTCATCAGGAAATAGCAGTAATTAATACGTAATATGGTTTTGTTACGCTGTGTACGTTTTTTACGAAGGAGTCGGGGAAACTGAGATTTATTACCCGATGAAATTACGATGACTTTTTTTTAGATTTTAAACAAGTTATTATAATTAGTGTTGAGTACCTATCTAGTACTTAAATTGTAATTTTGGAGGAATACTCAGGAAAACAAACATTTCGCCCCGCCAAAAAAAAAGTAAAAAATAAATTATTTAGCTTTTTCTTAGTCACCGATTAAAAAAAAGAACGCGAAGACCAAATCAGACAGAATCTTTAATCCGGACGCATGTAATTTAAATTTTAGTCAGTAGCTCATCAAATTTCTCATACTTACCTCCAAACTCACGAAACTGCCCTAGAGCAAACCCTGATGCTGACGGCGGGTCTCTACTTAGTACCTACCTACGTCACCAACTCAAAACAATTATAAGTATATTCTTAAGAGCAGTGTTTCTCAAACTATGGGGTCGTTAAGTGCTACTCAGGGTCTTGTAGCCGCAAGCCATTTGTTAGTAAAGTACCTACAGTCAAGAGCAAGTCAGACGATGCGATTTCGACTGTGTGCCCTTATGCCATAGGGCTTAAGAACCTATATCGAACTGTATTTGTTGTCGTTCAGCTCTCAAAGGTAGTAAAAATTATTATTTCGTTTTTAAGGGCATCTTGCCTACTAGCTTAGAGAACTTCAGTACACAAAACTTGCGGTTAGCTCAGTTGGAAGAGCATCACTCGTGCTATTTGAAGGTGGGTTCAAGTCTCCTGTGAATAGATGAAAATATATTTTGTGTTAAAAATAGCAAAGTGGATCACAACACTAGATGTCACATTCTCTGTCATGAAATGATTGTAAAAATAAAATGGCTGCGTAAGACCAGATCGCACGGCGCCTTATTTTTTATACAATCTTAACATTATGTTTTTTTTTTAAATAATAATGGAGGTTTATGTATTTAAATGCGAAAGCCACTTACAAAGTGACTGAATAATTACGAAATCTCAGAAAGTATAACACATTTAAACTTGGAATTTGGCAGGTAGATTTCATCAAGATTGTAGACATCCGCTAAGAAACTAGCCCAAAGGGTCAAAATGACATTTGGAAGTTTAAATAAAAGTCCTTTGTTTTTTAAGTAAGATACTTAAATTTATATTGCTGCTCTATACATGAAGGTTTACTAATAATGTATCTTTAGAATACCCTTTTGGGATCAAAATAAACTAATTCAAGGCTTACGAAGTCGCAGGCGCCCGCTAGTAATAATACCTATAAGTGTGTTTTTTTCTGGTAAAGAGGGTCGTTTACTAAAATAGTTCAAAAACTTAAACACTAGAGCTAAGATAAAAATAATGCTTACGTGCGTATTTGTGAGAAGATAAAAATAATAATAAATCTTTTCTAACGCCTACGCCGAAGTAAAAATGATCTATCGACACCATTAGAAATCTCTATTGTTTATAAACAAACAAATGTTTGAGCGAAATCGCTTCGTTTACAAACATTGGACCCGATACTTTAGTACTGAAGGCAGTTCGATTGTCTATTGTCGATTGTTTTTGTTTATGTGACAGTTATTTTTACTCGACTACGGCGAAGGCAAAAGGAGAGTTATGATTTTGACGTCTATACATAGATATATTATCTATTACGTCATGATTTCTGACCTACGTATTGCAAACTGATATACTGAAATACCTGTACCGATACCATACAGGTTTCTTAAGTGACCGCTTGTTTTAAGCTATGTACATACATAGCTTAAAACAAGCGGTCACTTATTAATTTTTATGGTGTCGTCACATGACGACACCATAAAAATTAATAAAAAGACTTATAGTAGCCCTAAAATCAAGAACTTAAAACCCAACGGATATTATAAATAGTTTTAACTTTCGGCTGTGGTGCTAATGGCATGATAAAAACAGTAGTTTGAAAACGTTACCGGATTTCATATTTTCACGAAAATATTCAATTATTTATGTAAATTGTTCATAACCTTTTAAGTATTTTTTTTCTTCACAGACGCACAAAAATACAAATCCCTAAACCCCTCTTCATAATATATATATTATATACAACATTATTTGGCATAAATAGTACGAAAGTGTCAAAAAATATTGTTATTAAAAAAAAACTTAAAGCAGGATTTAACATAGCTATAAAAAACTGATTTATATAATAGGTTTTTAATAAGATAAGATAAATGGGCCGGACACGTGTGCCGAATGAAACCAGAGAGGTGGGCTAGGGTTGTTACCGAATGGACACCAGAAGACGGACGACGTCCAAGAGGAAGGCCGAAAATGCGTTGGCGTGACGACCTGGACCGTTTTTCTCAAGGTTGGCAAGACTTGGCACCTGATAGAAAGCGCTGGAAGTGTATGGGGGAGGCCTTTGCCCAACAGTGGGACAGTTTATAGGCTAAGTAAAAAAAAAATAAGATAACTTTGTTTTTCATAAATTTTTGTACACTGCATACCAGTTGCATATACATTTTTTTTATTAATATCAAGTAAATAAGAAAATAAGATTGTCTTTTTGAGTTTATAAATTAACGTGTTAGTTACTTTACCTTATCCGAGTTTTCAAATAAATCACATATTAATTATCATGGTACAGTCAACAGCACGTTAAGGTAAGCAAATGCAGGTCGATATTATTTCTTATGCGCACTAAATAAGGATTGTCCGAAGTCCAAAATGTAAAAGACTGATCGTACGTTTTGCAGGTAAATTCAATTAACCTCTGTCTACATGATTATCATAAACCCACAGAGTAAGCCAAAGTATTAAAAAAAAGGGAAAATTTGACGAAAAACTCTGACAAATTGAGATTAATTTGGTGCTAACCTCAAACAAAGCTGCGAAGGGACGGAGTCAACAAAAACTGGTCAAACGTGGGGAGACGAGACAATTTGGGAGTTCCGTATGCCTTTTTATTTACTCATTCAAATGAATATAAAAAAAATCGCCATGTTGGTAAACGAGAATAGTCATTAATTCTTTTTCTTCTTTTTGTATTGAATATGAACCCTTAAGGTAGGACCTCATTACCACTTAACATCAGGTGGGATGAGGTCAATCTTGAAGTGCAATATAAAATAAAAAGATTGACAACCAAGCATTTTTTGCTAAGTCTACCTTTGGCACAGTTACGTGGGGTGAATATAACAACTTCAGGGTAGAACACCGGTGTTCGCTGGAAACAAATTAATATATCTTGTTGTCTTTTTAAAAAAAACAATAATTGTTAAAAAACAAGATAACATTAAATACTTTTTTATCTTTCTGGCTTCATGACACTGAAATGTAATCATAGCAACATTGTAGGTTAATCAATTAAAGTATGCAGAATAGTTTTCCTTATTCAAACCAAGACGTCGTAATTATTTACTTAAAAGTAACGTGTATATAAATAACTCTTTATTTCTTTATTTATAGCCTCGATTGGCTATAAAACTTAATTTTATTTGTCCTCAATACCTTATGTGTCGAGAAAAGGTACCTAAACTTTGCTAGAATATTCTAACAATGCAAAAGTTATTTTTTCCTTTTCCAACCTCAGAAATGACCTTTGCTGTGGTCTTATAAAAACGAATATTTGTGCAGGGTTGACACTTTTTATCGTCACTGAAATTATATTAAAATTGTAATGAGTGTGAATACATTTTGTGTAACCTATTCAACTTTTTTGGGTCTCCTAGCAATAGCTATAATAGAAATAAATACTAGTAATGCTTTAATTGGCGTTTTAATATGTTTACTAGCAATGGCCAATAGGCCGCAACTTTGTTTGCATTGTTTCTGTATAAAAGTAGCTTAAGTATTTTATTCTATCTATCTAGGTACCAAAATTTTTTTGAAAGATTTTGGATAAAAAAGTAACAAATATTTTAAAATACAAACTTACATAAAAGTATCCAAATGGCGACCTCCGTATAGTTCCTAGCAGAGAGGCGAGCGACTTGAAATTTGGCGTTGCATCTTCTCTCAGGTCCTGGGTTTAATGCCCAGTCGGGTTAATATGGAAAACGAACTTTTCTATTTATCTCGGGTCTGTATATTGTGGTGCCATTGTTGTGTCTTCTCTAACATATATGCTTTAGCTACTTACCGCATAATCAGACGTCTTCTTGACGACTTTCGTGGCCGAAAGGCGAGCGGTTCGGACTTTGGCGTCGCGCTATTCTTGGAGTTGCGGTTCCATCTTTGTTTCAGTGTTCTGTAAAACACAGCACTGTTTGTTCTATACTACATAAGAGCTACGTATACGATGCTGTCCAATATCATTAATCAAAGCAATGTAATGTGATGTTGTGATATTGTCCAATTTTTATAATACTTATATATTATTTTTGAATCTAATCCGTCTAGCTACCAAATATCATCTAAATGCATTACATACTTACAGTACTTTTTGCATGAAAGATTAACAAACATTATTACACATGCATAAGTAAAAAACACATACATTATATTACTGTCGGAACAGATTTTTAAATCTACCTTAATCGGTCGGATTTTACGCAACTGGGTTTAATGCTGCTCAAATTCTGGTCACCTAAAATTACGATATCTATTTACGGCAAGATAATTCGGCTCAATTGCATCTAACAAGAAAAAGTAATTGGGAAGTTCCTCACGATAAGGGGTTTGATATCGCCTGACATTGATGTTTTATTTAAGAATTGAGAAAACCAGGTTCAGAGGTTATTTGGGGACTTGATAAGACTTATCTTCATATTCGGCTTCTTAATTTTAGCAATTATACATTATTTAATGCATCACGCACTACTAGCGAACTCTAAATATTTCTATGAAAAAGAAAACAATGATATTTATTGCAGTGTGGGATTTGAACTCACGACCTTCACGTATCGCGCGTGCTGCACTTCTAACTCTTCTTTTTTTGTAACGGAGTGAATGTCGCGTTAAAAAAAATTTTAAAACAAAAACTCTATGACTTTCCAAGGAATCCGTGGAGGCCAATGATTGTGTTGTGGTTTCAAAGCTCAATCGGGTCGAATACAACATATTCGGCAGAGGGCACTTACCGGAAGGCTAACGGTTGATACAGCAGAAAAATTTCATCGCCTACGATAACTTGCGGTTAGCTCAGTTGGTAAGAGCAGCACGCGCGATACGTGAAGGTCGTGGGTTCAATTCCCGCACCGCAAGGGGAGATAACATTTTTCTGTTTCTAATATCGAATACAACAGTTAATATTATATTATTGAAGTTGGTGGAGTAGTCATGCTCACTAAAATGTCACTGGGGTGGTGGCGCTATGTGGCGGGTCGTTACATTCCCTACAATATGGTTGAGTGAAGCGAATGGCTGGCACATACGTCATGCTTGTGAACAGGTGCCACCTTTGGGGACTGGTCTGCTCCAGCTTACCTCTCGAAAGTAAAAACTTACTTGAGTACTTATTTGTTTCATCACTTATCAAAACCAAAACTATATGACTTGGTCCAAAGTGAGTTACACATAGCAATAAGTTAGATACTGATACTGTAAATGATCTGCTGAGTTTCTTACCGGTGTCTTCTCGGTAGATATAGGTTCCGAACCGGAAGTAGAATCACTTTGCATTGTATTCAATGACGATTCAAAAGTGTTATATGTAACCTACTTGAATAAATAAATATTTGAGTTTGAGTTTGAGTTGAATTATAAGTTACTAGCGGTCCCGGCGAACTTCATTTCGCCTTAGAGAATTTTTCCCGCTTTCCTGTTGAAATTTTTCAAATTTTACCAAGGATCCCTAATTTTGTAGCCTATGTCAAATTGAAAGAATGTAGCATTCTATTAGTGAAAAAAATTTTTGAATCGGCCCAGTACTTTTTGAGCCTATTCATTACAAACATACAAACATACAAAAATAGGTACAAATATTTCCTCTTTATAATATTAGTGTAGATTGCATTACATTTTATAATTTACAGTTTGAAGTGTAAAATTATCGGAACTCATTTCTGTTTCTACTCTTATTTGATTTTAAAGACGTCAGTTAGGAATTCTCAATTAACTGGGTCAGTAGGACAATTGCTAAGGCTCTTTGAATCAAGAGTCGTGAGTTCGACCTCCACCCAGGACAACATTAGTATGTTGGATGGGCCCTACCACAGATATAGCACTAGCTAAATCTGTGTTTGGGTGTTTATGTATATATTGGAGTTTCACGTATGTGTAAAGTGTCTGTAACACAAGTGCTTAAGCTACTTGGATCCGGTTAAGATACCTATGTGAGCTAGACTGCTGTACACCTAAACTAGCAGCCCGAACTTTCGTATTCATAGTTTATCTGGTTTCACGAGGAAGAAATATGGATACGAAGGCATTTTTTATACTTTGTATACTATAGTATTTATAGCATTAAAACTCGTTGCGTAGTTTTAAAAATCTAAGCATACGTAGGGGCAGTCAAAGGCTGCGAGTAGTGAGTAGTGATGTGAAGTGCCAACCCTAGCAAGCATTGTATAGCATGCTACATTAGAATTGTTCGCGATATAAGGCTAAAACTTAATTTAAGAAGAAAAATACTTATTAATTTGGCAACAGAAATATTTTTTTGCCGGGGAGGAAATGCCTTCGCACTGTCACTCTCTATCGCAGGGAGATAGAGAGTGGTGTGTCGGACTTGCATGGACTAAAACCTCCCGGGTGGTCCTACTCTGCGCATATGTGGGAGGGGGGGGGGGGGGATGCGCTGTCGATTCTTCACAATCCCCCCCCCCCCCTCCTTTGTGACAGAAATACTGACTGAACCCCAAGTCCCCAGCCCAAGTGGCTCACTTCTTAAATTTGTGGCCAACCTACTATTTAGGTTAGCATTATTTTAATGCTAGATTAAAAAGCCCCCATTTTATAATAGCAGCAAGTGTCAGCCCTACTGAACATCGCATAGCACGTGACATTGGAATCGTTCGCGATATTAAATACCTAAGTCCTATGCTGTTTTTCGATTAAATCAGTATTGCCTCGGACTCATTTTTTATTTTTAATCTTCAATCTGAATGTTTGACTAATGCTTTTTCTTGGTTTTTATTTGTGCTATGAGTTATTGCTTAAAAGTCCGAAGAATTATTACTTATACTAAGCTGTGAGTGTTGTGTTGGTAAAACTGGCCTCATCTAACTTGAAAAAGAACTAAAAAGGTAATTAATTAATTAAACTGCAGTCGATGCAGTATTATTTTTATTATAGTTATGACTTCTTAGCTACGTTTTTTTTTTTATAATGCACTCCAAGATTGACCTCATCCCACCTGATGTTAAGTGGCAATGAGTTCCTAGCTTAAGGGCGAAAAGTATAACATAGTACAACTGTTACTAGACTTGTCGCCCTTACCTTGGCCCTTGCTACTAATGTAGCACCCCCCAACAGCTCTGGAAACCTTACTCACACGCAGGAACACAACAACACCGGAGTGATTATTATTTAGCTGCGGTCTTCTGTAAGGTGGAGGTATTTCACCAGTCGGGCTGCTCCAGTTCGATTTATAGATTATTTATTTTGAACTAGTTTTGAATTTCTGTATTCTCAAAATAGGACCGAGGACGGATAGCAATTTTTAATTCTCATTATCGTAACCAAACTTTAAATGCGACTAAAGCTTTAAAAAAAGCTAAAATATTTATTTATGCAAATCAAAAACCACATTTTAAACGTATGCTTAATCTTCAGATCGAAGTATTTTGTGCATTCGTTTTGTTTTTGGGAAACGCCTACTTATCCGGCAGATGGAACCAAAAGTGGCTTATTGGTTATGTTAAAAGAAAAACTAGGCGTCATTTTCAAATTTCGATGTAGGCTGATCTTTTTTGTTTCGGTAAAATTCTCTTTTACACTTAGATACATGCTATTATTGTCACCGAAAACAATAAACAAGTATATACTTGTTCTCTTTACTAGCATTTGTTAGGTTGCGAAGACGTAACCAAGGAGTAGTATTTAGGTTAATGAGTAATGCACTCGTTCGCTGCAAGTTTCAAGATGAACATATTATGCCCGTTCACAAAGCATTTCCGTGGACGTCTTAATTATGGAAATTGTAACTAGATATAGCATATTGTTAGTCGTAGTTCTGGTAGTAAATTTGTATATGGAAAATGTACATTTTAACGGTTCAAAAGAGTTTTTGTTTCTATCCTTCATAGGAATAGTTGTTGGGTTCGTTCGGACATTGTATGTTTTAATTGAGAAAGGATTTTTTTTCTTCCAAAGTCAATGGTAAAACTTTTTATTAATATTTATTGCATTAGTTATACTTAATAATAGTCTCTATATAAAATAAATGAAGCTACCGGTTTGGAACCTATAACTACCAAGAAGATACCGGCAAGAGAGTAAGTAGTTTTTTTTTACAAAAGAATGAAAGAAAGTGAATTAGTACTTATTTTGCAAAAAGACATGCAATTCGTTTGTCAATTGTATAACAAAAATTAAAAATCAATGATATAAAAAAAAACAAAAAAAACTTTTCTTTTTTATATTACACTTCAAGATTGACCTCATCCCACCTGATGTTAAGTGGTAATGAGGTCCTTTTTTTTTTTTTTGACGGGGAGAAATGCCTTGATGCACCGTACCGCCACCCGAGGGAGGGTGACGGCGTGTGTGGGACTCCCTGCCCTGAAAAGAGCAGGACTACCCACTAAAACCCCCCGATTGGACCTTCATCGCCTTAGTGGCGGTGTTATGGGAGATCGGCTAAGCCTTGACTTCCACAACACCGCCGGCGGAATAGCCGCTTATGCAGCTCCGTCTACTCCCCCCACAGTGTTCGGGGGGAGACTGGGGATGGCTGGTCCAACGGAACCATCCCCACCTCGCAGTGGGGGCCGGTGCAATGCCAGCTGAGGTGCCCTCACACCATCAGCCGGCCGGTCCCCACGCGGTAGCTGGGCGCGGTCGTATTGCCGCCGCGCCCTCAGCCGCCTTCTTCGGCGGCAGGCGGGAGCGGATGGGTCGTCCTCCCGCTCCCGCTCTGCGGCCTCCTTCTGCGACATGACGTCTTCGCAGAAGGAGGCCATCCCGTCCCATGCCGTCTCACTCCGGAGCATAGCCTCGACTATGCTGGGGAGTGAGAGATTCGGCCCCACCAGAGCACGCAAAGTCGCGCGCTGCGCGTCAAATGTGGGGCACACCTGCAGTGTGTGCCCCGCGGTGTCCTCCGCCGCGCCACAATTGGAGCACGACGGAGACTGCTCCCGACCAATACGGTGCAGGTACCGCCCATGGTAATGAGGTCCTAACTTAAGGGTGACAAGTACAGCATAATAAATCTGTTACTGGAATTGTCGCCCTTACCTTGAAGGCTTGACCCCTGCTACTAATGTAGCACCCCCCAGGAGCTATGGAAACCTAACTCACACGCAGGAACACAACAACATCGAAGTAATTGTTATTTGGCTGCGGTCTTCTGTATGTAATGTTGGGACCGGGAGTGATCGAAAGACGTGTTGTCAACTCGAGTATAGTTTAAATGTCTCTCTAATTACTTAGGGCTAATACTTATATACTAGATGAATACATGTGTGGAGAGGTGAGTCACACACTACACCTCCCCTATTATTGGAAAAAAAAAGAAAAACATAAGTACTTTACTTTTTTTTTTAAATAAAAATGTTATGAATAATGTTAAGCAATATAAAACATGATTTTATAGATAGATACTCTCATTATCCAAATATTATTCTACATATTGTTCAAAGTTACAAATAGTAAACATTTTTGCACAAAAAAAAATATTGATTGAATATTACAGAACAAGACAAGTGTTGGTAAAAAAAAAACCTGATTTGTTCAGAGTACCTACAATTACACATAGAATTACAAATCTCGCAAAGTCAAAGCCTTAAAAAAACTCATTTAAATTATACTTATTTCATTACTTTCTTCCTCTCTTATTTCCTTTCCATAACATCCATATTTCTATATCTACTATTCATTTCATATCTCCTGGGGTTACTATTATAATTTGGGCTGGCTTTGCCCGAACTCATTTTTCTCATTAACATCATTATATTCCTACGGTACAGACAATTATTTATTCAACTTCTCATTTAACATATGTATTTCATAATAACTCTTAGGGTCAACAGGTTTAAGATTACTGATCTCCTACTATTTTCATGGAGCGAAACTCGTCGACACCAATGATCAAATGAAGGATCTGAGCCCTAGTCTGTACCTTTTTTATTCATTTATATTATTCCCATCTTCATTATAGCATCAACTCATTATTTATGACATCCTTATGCCTTCAAAAATATCTAATCCTTCAGTATAAAAAATAGTTTGCTTTTGGGTGATCAGTCCAATTGCTAAACAAAATATTTAAAATACATAATTCCCAACTCATAACACTCAATATCCAAAACGTACCTTAATCAATCAATGAAATACACATAAAACAATAAAAATATTTTAAAATTCTAAATTCTTAATCCAGAATTTACTTTTCCTTCTATTATATATCCTGCAAACTGTTTAAACAACGAAAAGTTTCAACAGCCTAATCTTACTCGAACATTAACAAGATAAAATTATTAGTACATCAAAATATAAACAATCGATAAACAGTGCACAAGTCTTCAATGTTTATGAAGCACGCTCCTTATTCGGAGGTGGTGTCATTTACTAGCGCGCATAACTTTGTACGCTAATAAGGTCATCAATTTCACAATTTGATACTATGGACATTGCTATGTGATTTTTAACAAAGTAGATAACAAATAATTTAAAAAAACGGTTACGTTTTTAATGAAAATCAATGTTTAATCAAACCTGATTATATAAATTTGAAAATTAAATTAAAATTTAAGGAACCAAATGTTCAAGCTGATTATTAAAATACACATAATTGTCAAATAACTTGTAGTTTAAATTTAAAACATTACTAACTTTCTGTACCAACATTATCAACATCTACAAAAACTTGCTGTTATTTGAAATAATCTATTGAAATTTACACAAAACTAGGATTCATTTAAAATGATCTTAAAAAAAATTAACAATTAGGTAAATATGTTAATTATTATTTCAAATTTCAATTTAATTAATTGAGAGTATCTATTATTGGATGTTACATTTTAAAATGTTATTAAAAAAGGAATTATTAAAAAAATCATATAAATATAAGCAGATAATAGTAAGGTAGGGCCCATTAATTAAACACTACAGCTAGTTAACCACCTTAAATCTTTAAATAAAAGAAATGACAAAAATAAAAGTAAATGTTATTATAATAAAAAAAAAAATCCCGTGTCGGTGTCATGGTGTCTCCCGGCGCGTTCTATCTTCATGACCTCATCTCATCAGACGCCGACTCTCCCGGCAGCCAGCAACATTCAAACCTCTGACTCGTACTCTCCCGGCTGCCAGCATTCTCTCATTTTCAACATCATCACAGCACACAGCACATTAATAAAATTCGTCTGGTGCCACGATTTGCCAGACGCCCAGGAACATCACACAATTATTTTTTCGCCATCAGGAACTGTCTCTTATTTTTAAGCAACACTTTTATTTCAATTCTGTAGTCCGGTTCACTTATTACTTTTCACATTTAACTAGTTAAAAAACGTTGCGCAGCACTGCCCAAAGGCAGCACTGGCAGGGTCGCCATGTAATGTTGGGACCGGGAGTGATCGAAAGACGTGTTGTCAACTCGAGTATAGTTTAAATGTCTCTCTAATTACTTAGGGCTAATACTTATATACTAGATGAATACATGTGTGGAGAGGTGAGTCACACACTACAGTAAGGTATTTCACCAGTCGGGCTGCTCCAGTTCGAGCGATTAATCGCTATGCCCTACCTCTTTTAAAACTGTACCTAAATTAGATTAACTGTACCTTCGCCATAATGTGCAACATTATATCCATAGAATTTTACCATGCCGTGTGTGGGACCACCGGATTTAAAGAAGGGCAACCGTGTTCATAACTATTTGATAGAAATCGATCCAAAATGGCCGTCTACAAAATATCACATCATGTTTTGACACAACTCCTTCAATTAGGTATCAAATAAAAGGTCTTGAGTATTACTAAACAATACAATATGACAAATTTAAAATCCAAGATAGACAGATGGATACTAAATTGCACAGAAAAAATCACACAAATTCGTTTTACAGATATTTTGAAGTTCAATTTAGTTTACTCCAAGGCGCTAATACCGGAATGTCGATTTTTTTAATTCTGATAGATCAATCAACTCTTAAAGATTGATCGAAACCATGACCTTTGGCCCAGTAGCGCAAACTCCGTGAGGCAAAGAGTCAGTCAATCATATCAACCACGTTAATGGCTTCGATTCCTTTTAATTTTCATGACCCACTTCCTTACATGAGTTGCATGGTCAACGGAGTTGAACGACGTGTGTCGTATTAACACGCGTTGCCTCACCCCATTATTTATTCATTGAATGATAATACATACGATCTAGTGTAAAGCACAATACAGCTATTTCAACTATTAATATTTACTATGGCGATTTACATTGTGGAATTGTCTCGATAATCTTGTTTGTGGGTTTCAATACTTTTAGATGGTAAGATAAATGTGCTTTATTGTACGGAACATTTACAGGAATGTTTCTACAGACACATTATAGTGGTTTATGCAGTTTTGTAATTAAAAAGCGATGTCGTCCAGAGAACATTAAATAAATAAATATTGGACAACATCACATACATTGCTCTGATTCTGTGGTAAGTAGCTTAAGCACTTGTGTTACAGAAATCAGAAACAGCGACGGTACCACAACACCCAGACCCGTGACAATATGGAAAAGTTCGTTTCCCATATTGACCCGACCGGGGATCGAACCCGGAACCTCAGAGATGGCGGTCGCCAAAGGCAGGCCCGTTTGCCTCTCGGCTACGGAGGTCGTCAATTAATCGTTAATTATTAAGGCTATACATTCAAATAATGTATAGCCTTAGTTCCACACAAAAATTGGGGTAATGTTTTTATAAACTATAATACAAACAGCATCACGTATTAACATACATGCACGCAAAAACATCCAATAAAAAATTACATCTAATGACATTATAAAAATACACCTAAAATAAATACAAATACATATTTAGTCAAACAAACAGGTAGAATGAGTGTATGAAATGAACTTAATATCAACATGCCTAGCGTATATTATTTAATTTATAACTCACTAGCGGCCCCGGCGAACTTCGTTTCGTATTAGAGGATTTTCTCGCTTTTCTGTTGAAATTTTTCCTGAATTTTCTTTGCTACAAACCTCGCGGAGGCCGAGACTTTTCGAACGAATGTAAAACCGTGGAAGTCGGTTCGTGCGTTCTGGACTTATAGCGTGAGGAAGGAAAACCCGACTTATTTTTATATAGTAAATAACTGAATCCTCTATCATAAATAAATAGTTTGCTAGACGAACTGAATCGTCGAGGAGACGTGAATGAGTGAGGAAGAAGAAATGGTTGCTAGTGTTTTGATATTATTTTGGAATAAAAAGGTAACTATTTGTCTACCCAGTATCTCATCTGTTTGGTATCACATGTACCAAATTTCATCCATTGTACGGATGAGTGATCCATCCATCCAGCCATTCAGTACAAACTTTCAATATACTTCCACAGTTAAAATTCAAGAACTCCATCTCGTCGAGCAATCAAAAGGCATTTAACCAATAAAGACAATAATAGGTCAAAGACAAAGCAATGAAGACAGGACCGACCTAAAATAGTAACCACTAGCTCTTATAAAGATTTCATAACAATTCTTCGAACAAAAGTTAGTGTAAAGGTGCTTCCTCACCGGGCGTGTTAATTGTGCGTAATGTAACGCTACAGATAAGGGCATTACATCAGTGAGGAAGAGAAATTGACCACTACAGCGCGCTCCGCCAGAATGAGGATAACCTAGTATTACAACGCGCACCTTGTAATGTTACAATTCGTAATAACTTGATCAAGCATCAGATTTAATGGAATCAACTTAATACCACGTGAATGCTCCCAAAAAATAATCTATGATGTTACATTACACTCGAATGCTTGTCTGTCAGAGAAGTACCTACAATTTTAATAATTACAAAAATGAGTTAAATATGGGTTAATTATCTATCTTTTTTATATTAGTAAGTGGTTATTATTTATTTAAAAGTAAGTTTACGACTGAATATATAGTAATTTCAGTATACTATAGTGAAAATATTTAATATCTAGGTAGTATTTAGTCTAAGCCTTATAAAAACGTTTTGAATGCGTCCAAGGGACTGAGTGATGTAATGTAATGCTTAAAGTCGAATCTATAATGTCACATAGCAAGCAAATACTCATCATTCAGGAATGAGACTTATAATGTAACGCTCAAAGTCGAATCTCTATTGCACATTACGTGTGGATTCTTCCATAGAAGAAATAATTTAAATATCTTGCGAAGAATCAAAAGCTGCAAAATAAAATGACAAAAACCAATTGCAGCACTCTTTCTTTCTTTTTTCGTGCCTCCAATATTAGCAAAATGTAAATTCTTTGAAGACGTTTCGAATGAATGAAATAAATTACTTCTGTCAAACATCTCTTACAAACGATTACGAGTAGATGTCCTTGCGTTGTTTTTAAACGCGAGATAGTGACCATAATTTAAAAAAAAGAGTAGATGTCTCAATAAGAAAATATACCTTTATTAAGACGACATAAAGATCAATAAAGTTAGTTCAAAAATATCCTATTCAAGTTAGTGAGCTACTTACTTTATGTCGATGTATGTGTTAACAAACCGCGACTAAACTTTAACACGTTCTTAACAAACGGCAGAATCGATTAAAGCCAGCTACTGATTTGCTGAAAATACGAGTGCGGTGTGCTATTAGCCAATCAACAGTATCGAAACTATTACGTACCACAACACCCAGACCAGAGACGATATAGAAAAGTTCGGTTCTCATATTGAGATCGAACCCGGGACCTCAGAGATGGCGCGTCGCCAAAGTCCGGCCCGCCGGCCTCTCGGCTACGGAGGTTGTCAAATTTTAGTTTTAATACTGTTGATTGGGTGATAGTAGATATTTTTTCGTATTTTCAGCCGGTCAGCAGATGACGCACTGATTTTGAAATGTATTAAGAGCGCGATAAATCTACTCGTGTGGACATCCTAAGTTGCATGGGGAGAAACCAGAGTTACCATATCGAATTATCAAAAATGCATGAAAAATCTGAAGAAGTCTGGATATTGTGTGTTTAAAAATCCGTGAATCTACAGACATTTTTAAAAGCTAAGCTAAATAGAAATGACAGATACCTTACTTCTAGTTATGGTTTCAAGACATCCTTCCGGATTATGCTAACTACAAAATTTTAAATAGCGCAACATTTAAGAAATATGGTTTTAATTAAGCAAGAACATTCTTTAACTGCTATGTTACCTGCTTTTAATTTGAAGACATGTAATAAAAATTCTCAAAAGATTCCCGCTTCGTTGCAAAGGCGACATTGCATAAATTAGCGTAGCCGCGTCTTGCAATTAGTGGGCGTTATTAATAAAGGATGGCTGCTTTGTCTACGGTGAAAAGTTAGAGTCAATAGTTAAAGTAAAGAATAGAATAGAAAATGTATTTATTCATGTAAACTATTACTCGTCGGTTTTACCCCTTTCTCCCCTAATATTCGAAACAAAAAGTAGTCTATATTTTGATCCAAGTTTCGAGCTACATTTGTGCCAAATTTCATATCTCTAACTTCAAAAATAAACATTTTTTCATAGCCTTTGTCCATTCTTGAGATTCAACTATACCAAATTTCATCAAAATCGGTTGAGGGGTTTAAGCAAGAAAGCGTAACAGACACACAGACAGACAAACAGAGTTACTTTCACATTTATAATATTAGTAGGGATTTTTTCATGAGACAAATAGCTTAAAATAGGATGGTGATACGTGAAAAAAGTTTTTATTGGCTTACACTAAGGAACAATGGTCAGTGTTGATCCAAAGGTAGTACGTTCGATCCCAACCACGACAAAAATTCATGTAATAAACATGTAGGTTTGTTCTCTGTCTGGGTGTTCTTGTAAAAGTTTTAACTTAATTAGTTTATTGAGATATTACTGATAGCGGTATCCACAGCACAAGTAAAGTTACTCACTCTATGATTTTGTTTAATTTTATTTAAATATAGCTGTGCCCGCGACTTCGGTCGCGTGGACTACAGGGTTTTTTGCGCAATAAAAGGAAGCCTATGTTCTTTCTCAGGGTCTAAAAATTGTCTGTGCCAAATTTCATCAAAATCGGTTGAAAGGTTTAAGCAGGAAAGCGTAACAGACAGACAGAGTTACTTACGCATTTATAATATTAGTAGGTATTTAGATGTACCGATATATCAAATCTATTTATTAACTTATCCTGTTTGTTTCCGTAATAAAGAAAATAAAAAATAGATAAAAACTCAACGGCTTGTCTATTAGTTGGATTTATTATTAATTATATTGCTCCAAGTTACTATGCGATTAACATTTTTGAATATTTAAAATAAGTTAACGGGTCAAAACGCGACACCATATTTATTTAGTAGTTAATACGAACTACTTACTGCCCGACGTTTCGGTTAGGTTGCACCAACCGTGGTCACGAGCTGACTCAGCTCTGAGAGTAGTTCGTATTAACTACTAAATAAAAATGGTGTCGCGTTTTGACCCGTTAAATTATTTTAAATGTTTAAAATGGAACGCGAAAGTCTTTAAATTTATATAACATTTTTGAGTGTTCTAAGGGTACAGTTTCTGGTTATTATTTGAACTTCTTTTTTTAATGGACTCTATCTCGCGTCTTTAAACAACGCAACATCTAAAGGATCAAGGTTGTATCGTGCCACGACCACGGTGTCAGGCGTGACTCAATTAAGCCAATACTTTGACACTAATGGAATTCATAAAAAAAATCTTAACCACTTTATTAGGGTTTGCACGGATGTCGATCCATCATCTGGATTACAATTGTGATTTATCAAAACTAGATTTTGCCGTTTATTTTTTCCGGGTCAAACAGAATGGCTTCACTACCTTAATCTTTGTTTTTGTTAAATTTAGCATTTAGCATTATTGTCATAACCTTTATAGTACAGAATTTGACTTTAAATATTTTAAAGAAACAGAAAAACTTCATCTACCCTTGCGGTGTGGGGCTTGTACTTAAATTTATGTAAATCGCGCGTGCAATTTATATGAATTAAATAGGTTTTGACTTTGACTTTGATTTATTAAAGAAATCAATTTGGTGTATTTAAACAAGCTCCTGCCTAATTTAAACAATCTAAACAGTTTTGTGTAACTTTAACCAGCCCCACAAAATTCATTACCTACACAATTTGTCTGCGGGATTAGGAGTCTCATTAAAAGTGCCAAGAGTAACCTATGCACTTTCTTATTAAAAATACTAGGTGACCCGGCGAACTTTGTTCCACCTTAGAGGCAATAAATGACTTTAAAAAAAAGCAACCAGAAATGAATAAAAAAGTATCCTATATCCTTCTCCTGGTTCAAAATTATATCCCTACCAATTTTCAGCCAAATCTGTTCGGCCTTCGTTGAGTTATAAATAGTGTAACTAACACGACTTTCTTTTATAAATATATATTTTATTTGGCTCCTGTCGAATGTTCAACGGTTAATGATTTTTACGGTTAAATTTAAGGTACGATACTTGCTTTTTCAAGGCTTTATCGCCAAAACAGTTTTGAACTCGCGGTATTTCGTACCGTACGAGTAACTTGCTATATTGCAGGTCATTAAATAAAATATTTCTGTGATTTTGATGAATGCTCTTGAAAGTTTTGTAGGAATGTTGGTACAAAGTAAATACCTGCTCAAGATTTAGTCGTATTTGTAGAATTAGCTACTAGCTACTGCTAGAGGATATTACTACTTTGGGGCATAACTTTTTTTTTTTTACGGGGGGAAATGCTTGATGCACCGTACCGCCACCCTGAGGGAGGATAACGGCGTGTGTGGGACTCCCACCTACCTACCGTCTTCAGGCTACCCACTAAAACCCCCCGGTTGGACCCTCATCGCCTTAGCGGCGGCGCTATGGGAAATCGGCTCAGCCTTTACTTCCACAGCGCCGCCGACTTTGGGGCATAACTTAGTTAACTTGACTAAGAGTACCAGATGCCCAATACTAAGTGGTAACGATACGAATTTAGAAAATTTCGTTTTCCAAATAAGCATGACCAAGACTTGAACCTGGAACTTTTCGTGCCTTATCGAGTTCGTCACTTTCTTTGAACTACACATTTCGTTCAGCTGTGAAATTCTCAAATTGAATCAAGTATTGCCAAACTATTGACCAAGTATTACGTGTAGTCACTATGTATACCTACAACCTCTAAAGTGAACCTTATTTAAACGTCCTAAGAGCTCATGTGTCTACATTGTATCGGTCGTGACTGTAACTACTGGTCGTAAACCGTGGTTACTTTTTGTGCCTATAATAGGCGCGTTGTATTTGGCATATATGTGCTAAGTTGTTACGTTAAGGTTGTAAAACTTGCACAAAGGCTGTTTTTTTATTTCAACACATTAACACTTTTTCAACAACTTATTCTACTACTACACACTGCCCTTTACAATGTATTTCTGTCCACTACCTACTTGTAAGCTATGATAAGTTATGTGACTTGTAAATTATTTTCTTCCTTCAAAGTTCAGTAGGAACGACCTGTTTCGATAAAGCGATGTCACCGAAAATATAACTAATGGATTCAAAATTCTTAAGCAGTTCTATTATTATAGTCGCACTCCTAGATATAATTTCATCAGACTCAAAAGTACTAATTTCGAGTTAGAGGAATTAAAAAACGCCACTCACTCGAAATTATTGTTTTTGAGTCAGTTGAAACTCAGATGACCTCAAAAAAGCTTCTCAACAAACTGAACAAAATGTTACCCTTGAGAATGTCCCATTAGTATTTTTATATCTGTAGCTTTCACAAAACAATTCTTGTCATTTCTGAAGAAATGAATTTTAGAGTTCCTACAGTTTTCGTCTTGGGGTCCGACATGGGTAACCAAATCTTTTTACCAATAAACTCACAGTTAGCAATATTTTTTCATGAGTTGCTGTTTCCAACATTTACTTAAAGATTTTCAGATCATATGCTACAATCGTTTAAGAATTAGTATCAAGCTTTACCGCATACCTACTTACAAGAAAAAACTCTTCAACTGACTATGACCGAAATAACGCTTTTAAATTAATAGCAACGTAACATGTTATACCAGCCATGATAATTGGAATGGGCTCTTACATCCATAAATACACAATAGGAGCCAATTAGAGCGAATTGATTGAATATTTCTATCGGTTTTACTATCGAAATCGTAAAGATCTATAAAAGGCTTGTTTTCATAACTATTAACCATTTAAAATAAATTAATGGGTAGTTTTATGGTAAAAAATTTGCTAGAAACCTTCTATGCGATTTAGTTACTGACATCGTTTCCATTGGGCTTTATTTATACGATTTAAAAATGGATATATTGCGTTTTTTTTCTCATTAAAAATGAGCTATGTACGTAAAAGAATTAACCCACCTCCATAGTTTCAAAGCTTTTCGAGTAGGTATAAAAGAATACCCTCTTGTTAACAATACTATCGACAGAACTATACAAAATAATAAGGTAGGTACATTTTTAGGTTGCACAAAAAACGAAAATAAGTTATTAATCACAGCCTACACTATTCATAGTCAAGACACAACAGATAAGAATATTCAGCGTCATACCAAAAATAAAAATATCACAAGAAATCGGGCTCAAAATTCCGTTTTTCTTTGTTACCGTTTTTTGCCGCGCCAAAAGTACAGTTTTCCAAATTTTTTGCACGAAAAGTAATTAGCGGGATTCAAATTAAGATTTCCCTCGTAAAAAGTTTTCCTAACAAAAATTAAGTAAAGCCATCATTAGCGAGAGAAGCCGACCGCAAAACACCAAGGTTAAAATAATTAACGCAGTTGCAAACACATAATACCTGTTTACTCGATTAGGGTTCATGAGTTTCGTAAAATGTTGCAGAAAAATAAGTATCGATATCCTTAGTACAGGTATTAGGGTAGTGAATGCTATACTTTATAAAAGCGAGTGATTTGCAGAATACCAACCATAACACTGGTAAGTTATCATGTTAGTTCAATTGTAGTATCGCCAAGTAGGTAACAGTTTCACTAAAACTTTAGCTAGTTTTAAAATATTTTTTGTTCAAACATGCACATTAAATTTTGAGGTTATTCTCAAAGGACCACCATTTTGAGGCCCCTTAATGATTCTACGAAGCGCCCCCTTCAATTTTAATATTAGCTATCATGAGCGCAATTATTTATTATTTATTTATTTTATTTATTATTATTAAGCAAACATTTTTAAATTATATATAAGGCCTCGCAAACTACTCTTAAGTGGTTGAATTCCCTCGTCTTTGATCTCTATTGGTAAAACATGGGCCTACGCGCCTATGACCTGTATTAGCATATTAAAACCAACACCATTTAAAATAAATCATAATTTGAGTTCCCTCCTTCTCACTTGATTAGGGCCCCAGAAGAAGCAAAAAAGTTTTAGTTTTAAAGATAAAGTACCATTGTATAAAATAACGCAGCATGGCTTTAGCTCGTTGTCGCTAATTCCTGGGCATATAAGACCTATACAAATTAGCGCCAAGCAATAGGTAGCTGCTGTTAAACATTGAGCGAACATAAAATATAGAGATGAACTACTAATGAAATTCTATTGATTCGGAACTAGCAAGAGCTAGGGTTCGAGCTATTTTTCCAAGCACTTTTCACCAGAATACCAGCTACTGCGGCATTACAAATCCCGTAGCAGCACTTACTTTGGTGAAACCCAAATTAGCCTCACAAAGTACCTTATGTTTTGTGTCAATTTGTCCTGCGTTGTATTTGTTGGATAATAAAGTGATGTATGTATTGTAAATGTATTTTTTCTCTTTGTTTGCTTTTTTCTTAGTCATCACATTAATGTTCTGGGTTGGGATGAAATTGCCGATCATTGTTATAATAGACATGGTCTTTTAATTGACCATTGTACTTTTCGTAGCGCTTGGACATTGCCCAAGGGCAAGTCTACGAAAAAGTTTGAAACTCAGAAATAAAGTATCCAAATCTATCAATACATTGAGCCTGTTTAGTGGGTCACGAATTCCATTATATCTCCATCCTTCTTCTGGGAGGTCGAGTATCTTTGAGGATTTGTCCCTCTTCAACAAATAAAGGCAGCCGTGAAAATCCTTTGGGCACCTTAAGCCCATGGATTATACGAGCAGGAGGGTTTTTGTGACGGTATAGGAATTGTATCTCTTGGTCTGTCCAACAGGTAAAATGCAATATTTCGATTTTGTAAGATCTCTGCTTGTTTCATTGACAAACGACAACTTAATGAAGCTTCCTAGAAATCTCACGAAATTAATTATAATTCAATGGATCTTTATCTCATCAGTGAAAAGTTGTTCAATAAAGGTCAGAAAAATAAACTGAAGTAAATACATAGTTTTTAAAAAAATTGGAGAAAACGAAATGAATTGAAAAAGGAACTGGTTTCTTTTAAGTTTTTTTTTAAATTACCTACCATTACGTAAACTAGAGTTTTACCTCTTTTAAAATTGTGTTTTTTAATAAAAGAACCGGTACGACGAATCATTTTAATTCGAATCAGTTCTTGCCTTATTTCTTGTATGTTGGTTATTATTCTCACATGCAAGTTTTTTTTCGCGTCCCGTTCATTACAATCTGAACTACAGTTAACAGTTTAAGAGTTATATTTGTGTATATTATCTCTTGCACAAGAACACAGCATTGGGCTTCCATAAGTAGCTAGCCCTATGTGGGGCAATGTTACAACAGCATCGGCAGTGGTGGGTATTTGTAATGCTAATTGTCAAATCTCACGCGACTCAATCAATCGCAGCAAAATTGAATCTTAATTGACTGTGTTATGTCTTGTGGGAATACTGCCAAGACTCTCTATCATATTGATTGCTATGAAATTTGATATTGGATTTTTAGGTGCGGAACCCGATTTTGTTTGAATTTGTCACGTCTTTTATGAAAACCTAACTGTTTATGGCAGAGATTTGATGCATACAATTTACTAGAAGAATATTTGTACAAAATGTTGTTTTGGGTAATTTTTTTTTTTTTATAATGCACTCCAAGATTGACCTCATCCCACCTGATGTTAAGTGGTAATGAGTTCCTAGCTTAAGGTCGAAAAGTATACCTAAGTTTTCTGAATAAATAAATAAATAGTACAACTGTTACTAGACTTGTCGCCCTTACCTTGAAGGCTTGACCCCTGCTACTAATGTAGCACCCCCCAAGAGCTCTGGAAACCTTACTTACACGCAGGAACACAACAACACAAAAGTGATTGTTATTTTATACAAAACAGATTAATGATCTACATTTCATGTTTTTTCTTTGTAAATTAAGAATTTAATCTGCATACCTGCTAAATTATATTGAAATGCATTCAATGTTCTATACGTCCAGACAAACAAGCTATAAAGTGTAAAATATTAGAACAATGACAAATTTCATAGCTTGCTTTGGGATTTTTACTGCAAAAATTAACAAACTGGAATAAATATATTTACCTAATTCTTGGTGCGACGATATAACGACCTAACAACAAGTATGCTGCACAAAGTAACAAAGGTATGCAACCTTCAATACTATGACACTATAACGTTCTCTCACATAGTTTAAACACTAACTTTTTTTCTCCTAGATAGCGCTATATGGTGTAAGCTACTATACTCTTAGATAGCGATTGCTTTAGAGAGATAAAAAGAATATCTACACTTTATAGCAAAAAGGTGTGTATTATTTTGTTATATAAATCGTTTAGAGAATGGAGAAATATTTATCAACTGTGCCGACCTACGACATTACCTGCAAGTCGACACAAATACAGCGTCAGCAGAATTGGCGTAGTAAACAACGCTCTATACGTAATGCATGACATCGATCCTTCATCGCGATGTCAGTCAGAGTTATTGTCGCCACTAAGTATATATACAACATACCAAGATTCGTACTTGGGCCTTGGTCCCCGAGCAGATAACACCTAGCTCGGCGGAAGTACTTCCACTTTTAGTAAAGAACATACGTTCCTTACACAACCAACATGAAACTGGTAATACGTTCTCCGTTACCTTTAAAACTATTTTTTCTTAACTTTTGTGTTATTCACTAGAAATATAGTACAGCAAGACACATTTTCACATCTTAATTATTTCCAATCCAACCGCAAAATGTTCGTTTAAAACCGAAACGTTTAACATAACAAATTCCACTTTTATCTCTCGCTCTTTCCTCGGGTTTTCGTCAAATCCCTTTACGAAAAAACCGTATTCATTTTAATTTGTCCTCGAGAGGTTTTGTGTCCTTTTAAGTCTGTAGGCTTGATTTATTGCCCGCATCTATTCTGGGACGCTTTACGCCTCTGGATCTGGTCTACAGAAAATTATTTCTTTACTGATATCTACTTGGATGGCTGTGTTGTATGTGCTGATATCCAGGTGCATAGTGCTTTGTTTTGGTTCTATCGAGGTCAAAAAAGGTAAAAAGTTGGAAAACACAAGCTCTGATTCTCTAGTAAGTAGCTTTAGCACTTGTATTACAGAAATCAGTAACAATAGCGGTACGGCAACACCCAGACCTGAGACAATATAGAAAAGTAAGATTTCCATATTGACCCAACCGGCGATCGAACCCGGGACCTCAGAGATGGTGTGACACCAACGTCCGGCCCGCTCGCCTCTCGGCTACGGAAGTCGTCAAACTCAAGTCTGCTTGCAGACAGAAAAGATATTTTAAATATTAAAACGTTGTATTAATTGCAAATAGGTAATTCTGACGGTTCGATTAGTTTAGGACATTACAAAATTTAAAGGAGATGCCATGTCCTGGTTTCCTTATCATGGTAATCACTTGAGTTAACTCCTTTCCAACAAAAATAAATCAATGAAATCGGTACAACAACGACGAAGTAATCGACGAACATATTAATGGTCTGATTGAGAAACTTCTTAATCTTATGAAGTCAGTTAAAAACTGACAATGTCGTCCAGAGTACTTATTCAAGAAAATATCAATTGCAAATGCATTTGTAGCTTCCCTTCCTGCTGCTTAGCTTTAAGTTATCACTTAATTTTATTTCTTTATTTTTTTTAAGCATCCAACCATAAGTGACAGCATCAATTTTTAATCTATTAAGTAATGCTTACAAACGTTAGGTATCATTTTCAAGGCAGTACCTACTATCATCATAATTTTCTCATCCTGCCTAACCCCACCTCAGCTTAAGCTAAACCATCTAAAAATGCCTCAACGTCAATCGATCATTCAAATTGGGGCATGAAGGTCTGGCGGTTGGTAGCTGAAGGACGATCAGCCATCAGCTTAATGTTAGAGGGATTTTACTAAATTAACTGGCTTTCGCCTAAAGCCGTTCGTTTTTTAAAATCGGGATTGTCATCGTTCTAATTTTAATAGATACTTACCTAAATGAAAAAAAAAACATTCGAAAAGTCATCGCACTTTTTTTTTCTACGAAGTGAGGTCGAGTCTCAAAGAAAACAGGATCGATTTGCTATTTTAGACCTTTCCACGTGAAACTACGATATGATTAAAAAAAATAAAAAAAAGGGCTCAATAAAAAAGAAAAATATAAAACACTTTTGTATATAATTAATCGACCTTCGAACTGTACACATATTCAAATCAAGAAAACGATTAGACTATTTTATTGAAGACATATGTTTTTTAAGCGTAAACAAGCGTAAACCGAGTGGCTACGGTAAACCAACCGTCAGTCAATACTTGCAATTCGACATTAGTTCTTATGCGTTCGACATAAGGGCGCTACAATGGGTAAATTTCATAGTTCGATGTAATTTAGATTGTGCACCCCTGTTCTACGTTATAGGTACTAAATAAAATTTACTTAAACTGTTTTAAACTAAATACTCTAAATTAAAAATAAAAATTTACAATCGAGTTATTAAAAATGTAGTCCTAGTTTAAACTATGAAGAGAGGCAGGGCATAGCGATTTATCGCTCGAACTGGAACAGCCCGTATAGTGAAATACCTTCACTTTACAGAAGACATTGTTTTTCTTTATTCTTGGTTTAAACAACAAACAATTTTTTAAAAACGATTTTTTTATATGTCCGTATGTCTAAGGTCAGTGTTATTGCAATAAGTCAAAAGATGTAAGAGAGCCATTACACCTGTTTTATCGACCACTTAACGTGCTATTATTATGTTACGTGACAGCTGTCACGTTTCAAGATGGCCCCTAGCCCTATTACAAAACAAACAATAAGCCATCTAGACTGATTAGGCACGATATATTGGTTTATAGACTAAAGCCGGCTCTGAAGTGTTTATGACGGAATTGATTAACCTTAAACTTCTAAAAAGTTTAAAAATCAGGGCGCTTTTTCGGACACAAAATATCCGGACGCTCTATTTAGATGATACTTTTTGGAATTCATGTTAAATCTTATATATAAAAATGAATCGCTGTTCGTTAGTCACGCTTAAACATGACAACGGTTAGACCGATTTGGCTAATGTTGGTTTTGAAGTAATTTTTGAGGTCCAGGAAAGGTTAAAAAGTTAGAAAATTTGGAATAAACGGGAGTTACGACGCCCGGGGCAGCTAGTTCAATAATAAAACAAACGACTTATAATTCCAAAATACAGGACCAAATTAGATATTATATTTTTATGGTTATAATTGTTTGATAATTGGTTTAACTATTTGTCATTTATTTAAAAATATAATAGCTATTTTAAAAAAAATAGCTGTAAAATATAAATTTTCAACATAAACCTAGTGAGGACAATTATTGTATTCCACCTCAGCAAATGTTGCTACAGTATTTTTAGCTGCAGAAGCGCTGAAAAAAATATAATTTAGAACATAAAACATAAGGTACCTTGTGAGGACAATTAGATTCCACCTCAGCCAATGTTGCTACGGTGTTTTTACACTGTAGCAGTGCTAATATGATTGGTAGAGAGATATGTGTAGTGTAAAGGCACAATACGATACTTATTACATAATATTCGGCTTGATAATTAACAATGAAGACTTTTTACACAGTAGCCATTACTTTTGGCTCTAGCGTAGCCGGGTAAAAATAATGATCTACCGAAATTTTGTACTTTAACTTTGCAAATAAATCTTGTTTAAGAAAATATTTAGCTATTTACTTAGTCACGGCTGATTAAAGCATTAATGCCGTGCTTAGTAGTCTTTGTAACAATTTACCTAAATTGGTTTGTAACGGATAATTTATTACCAAAGTTTCGTACAAAGGAATATTATGGAGGAAAGACCAAACACTAGATGTTTGTGTACCAATTAAAGTTCCAAATTGAATTTTTTAGGTCAGCCTATCTTAACTCGAAACATCGAAACATTTAGGAAATTAGAGGTTCAATGACTAAGTAACGATTAGTTCACAAAAGTAAGTTCGATTTAATGAGTATTTATTTGTTGATAAGGAAATAAATAGTATAACTAAATTAAATAAATAAATGTTCTTACGCATAATTTCTTGGAAAATCGTAATGAGATTTTTTATACAAAAACACAAAATTGCTATCACAATATCATATACATATGAAATTATTTTAAATTTTCACTACCCCTTACAGTTTGGGATTCGAACCAGCGACCCTCACGTATCGAGCGTGCTGTGTCTTCCAACTGAGCCAACCACAAGCTATCGTAGGCAATGCATTTGTCTGTTATATTTACGTCTAAACCTTCGATAAAAGCCCTCTTTCTTTTTTTTATATTTCATTTTTTTTTAATTTTTTTTTATTAATGGACTCTATCTCGCGTCTCTAGATAACGCGATGATTCCGCCAATGTCAAGTGTTTAGAGAGACACGTTATTTTATGTAGAACTCGCGGTGGTGAGAGCTAATTCATTTTTATATTTCGTAAATGATATAAATTTCACCAGTACAGCTTGAAGCACTAAAAATCGACTTTGCATACTTTTAATTAGAGTACATCAAAATTCCCCAAAGTCATATTCCCCAATTTTAGAGTTTCGATTGCCATCAAACCAAAAAGTTATTACAACTCGAGTGGAACGTGACAAATTGCAATTTTATTGAAATCAAACGTTAATGACTTGGGATTAAAAAGCTGAGGAAACATTGATAATAATTCTTATAAGACGTTTTCGTTTCAAGAAATGTTTTTTTCGTATAGTTTAGGTACTTACTTGTTATTTTTAAGAGCTTTCGAACTCTCAGTTCGACCTTATTAGCGATGAAAACTAAACCTATTAAAGGTTTCTCGTAATTTTCTTTATTTCGTTTTACGATTTTTTCTTTTTCTTTATCTTCATTGTTAGTAACTGAATTACTTACAGATTTGGCATAGTTATTTTTGAAAAATGTTTTGGCAATTCCTTACTTTAAATTTTTGTAAAACGTAGTTTCTTTCAATAAATTGTGTTTGTTTATTTATTTATTTAATAAAACCGTTTAAAAACAGGTAAATAAAAATGTTAATAAAGTTTTGTGAGTTAAAAAAAATTAAGGCTTTTCGTTATGTTTTTAATCCAAAATATATCTTATCCATAAAGTTAAAAAGAAGGGAGATCAGGAGTGAGACCTGCTGGGCGGATCCACTGGGACTGGAGACGCCACGCGTGGGGTAAGGCTGGCGTCTGTTACCTCGGTCCCGAAAGTGTGGGGCGGGTCAAGTGGCCTGGCACGCTCCAGCTGCGTTTTGCTCGGCAAAGTAGGCCGTTTGGCGGTAGGCGCGGTGAGGGAGCCTGTGTACAGTCCGCAGGGGATCCCCGATTTGTGGAAGCAACTGTGCAACGTTTGCAACCGAGCTGGTTTTAGTCGGTGCGAACCCGATACACCACTCTCTGTTCCCCGCAGAGAGTGATGGTGTGGTAGGCAATACACCCTCGAGGAAAAAATGGGAACTAGAAGCAGTGGTGGTGCCATAATACCTACATACATAAAAACATATATACATCCAGACACAGGACAGCCACAAATATTCACGACACGAGCAGCATAATAAAGCTGTTACTGGACTTGTCGCCCGAAGGCTTGACCCCTGCTACTAATGAAGCACCCCCCAGGAGCTCTGGAAACCTTACTCACACGCAGGAACACAACAACACAGAAGTAATTGTTATTTGGTTACAGTCTTCTGTAAGGTGGAGGTATTTCACCAATCGGGCTGCTCCAGTTCGAGCGATAAATCGCTATGCCCTACCTCCCTTAAAATAAAAGAAAACACATTAACTTACCGGATCGTTTCTGACGTTTGCGAGTTAAACCAGTAGACGGGAAGCGAAGCCACAACCGTTTTTTCTACTTGGTTCAGCTTGGAGCGTTAACCATTGTTCTGCCGAGCTTACTAAGAAAATCATTAATCTTCACCGTGCACCCTTGAAAGATACCAGTACCTTTGGCATGCTAATATTTATTGAGCACGAAATATTTGACAGCACCTAATACGCAAATAAGTAAACTGGTGCCTTGCCGTTCGCTTATTAAATCCGAAATACGGCGCTCGCGTCGCCATTTAATCCGAAAATCCGAGGCATTAAGCTTATTACAAGAAAATACGTTTTAATACCGAATTCGCATCTATTTGACCTGGCACGGATTATAGGTATTCGGTTCGGATTCCGATAAAAGCGAAGCGAGCGATGTAATGCGATGCATTATGGATATTTTCGTGATATTGGATTCTAACTTCTACAATCTTAAGTTTAGCTGCTCGTAATGTTTGCAGAATATAAGTTGACTTGTCATGATTACTATACAGCTACTTTGGGGAAGGCAGCGACGTGCGTGGGACTTTCCCGCTCTGAAAAGAGTAGCTGTCACCCCGCATATTCCATCGCCCAATAACATAATATTTCTAATAGAAATCTGTACTGTGAAATAGGATTTATTTACGGCGAGTGTGGGACTCCACCGCTGTGGAAAAAGAAACAAAGCCCCCCGCACATTTCTACGCCAAGTGACCTGATATAGGACCCATCTTATAGAAACCTATAACACCTCATGAAATAGGAATGAATTAACAACAGATAAATAAGACTGTTTAATATTCCTTTTTTGTTATGATAGTCACTAGGTACAGTTTAATTGCATATACGCTGTTCATATACCAACTGGTACCGTGTTGTTTCTGATTTCTGTAAAACTAGTACTTAAGCTACTTACCGCAGGGTCAAAGCAATGTTTAGTATATTTATAACAATTTTAATAATATATTCACCATATATGTATTATTTATAACAATTTTAATAATATATTCACCTAATTCCTAATCGTTTGTTTAATTATGATTCTGTTCATGCCATCATTAGTCTAATTATCATCGATTAAAAACAGTTATTTTATAACCCTAAGCAAATGAATAAAATGGTCAAAAATTGTATTAATATTATAAATGCGAATGTTTTTAAGAATGTATGGATGTTCATTACTGTTTCGCGTTAAAACTAATAAATGAATTTTGCTGAAATTTAGTACAAAAATTAATGCATGTGAACGTGCCACCTTTGGGGCTGGTCTACAACAGCTTTTATGTTTTTTCACTGATAAAAACATAACTATACGACTTGGTCCTGCATATAGGAATAAGTTGGATACTACTACTGGTACAAATTTACCGAGTTTATTACCGGTATCTTCCAAGTAGATATAGGTTCCGAACCGAAAGTAGAGTCACATTGTATTAAATTTGTCTGCGCCAGTTTCTGAACGAACCCTTTACAAATTAGCGTTTAAAATGTCTACGCTAGTTGTTGAACGTGTACACTTTACTTACACATGAGCGTTTTAAAAATAAAAAACTATATCACTCACTAATCATTTTTAACTAAAACTATGTTTAATTTGTTAACGTAGACAGTATTCAATGACGATTCGAAAGTGTTACCTATATGTTACCTACTTAAATGAATAAATATTTAATTTTGACTTTAATATATGGAATACTATTAACCCTGAAATAACGCAAACAAACAGCTAGTTACATATAACTCATACTAACATTTTTAGGCTAAGCTCTACTAACATAACATTCTATGAACCCTGTAATCCGAAATAAAAGATGTTTATTTTATTTTATTTTATTATTTTATATAATTATTCACTAGTATTATTGATAGCACATCTTTTATTAGGGTCCGTACCTAAGGAAACCCTTGTGTCGCATATTATCGAAACCGAGACGACTCTAATCCGCTAAGTGCGCGGTGAATGCGGCATTCTTTGATTTAACAATGGAGTTTCTATGCCAACCAATCACAATATCAAACTCAATCAGTAACAATGCGTAATTTAATGCCTTATAGTCTAGTCATTTTAGGGTTTCACCTCAGAAATCAAGATAACAAGCTGTAAGTTCGTAGGAACCTTTATTTTGACATCCTACAACTTGTCCCATAAACTAGCGATGATAGGGTGGTTGCGTCCATGTATTTCTAGGGGTAAAAAGTAAAAAAACCGTTTTTTTTCTACGTTTTTCGCTAATATTTCGGTTCCTATCGGATTTCGCAATTTTATCTCTTACAAATATTGTAGACGAATAAATTATCTACAACTTTTGTTTTAGATTTTTTTTGTACGTTGAACTGTTTTTGAGATAGAGGCCAAAAGGTATGGTGCCAAGAAGACCGGCTGTGTTCCCTCTTTGTACATCAAAATCGGTTCGTAAGCGACATCCGCGTACACACATAAAAAAATACATACGGTCGAAATGAGAAACCTTTTTTTTTAAAGTCAAAAAATTATTGATTTGTAGAAGATCTTTATACTCATACGGAACAGTTTGTTTAATTAAACAACTTTCTAAGAAGAATTCAGCAAGTAAAGCTAAGCTGTGTTGTACACATAGGTACACCAAAAATGCCCAGGTCCAAACCACAGTACAAATCTCCACGGTCACCTTATGATAAGCTCATTACATACAAAGGAATATTAACCTACCCTCACGCGACTCGCACCGAAGACGCAGTAGCGACGCAGCGACATGTGTTCAAGGGATATTACACTCGTCAACGCCACACTATAAAACTACAGCAGTCAGGAAGCTCGAGCGAAGTTCATTTGTTGCTTTAAGCATAAAAATGTTTAATAAACTCCCTCAAGTTATTGTTGAGTTACCTTTATACAAATTTAAGTCATTTGTCAAACGTTGTCTTTTGAAAAAATGCTACTACAAAGTAGAAGATTATTTGAATGATAAGGACGTGTGGATCACTACCTAGTCTGCTTGCCTGTACTTGCGTGTTTTATATTATTTTAAAAATATAATATGACACATTTTCTCAATCAATGTCAGTATTGACGATGATGCATGTAAGTCCTACAGTTAATTTCATTTATTTTACAAATATATACTTTTGTTTTATTTTTATTATTTTCAATAATTGATTTTTAATTTTTATTTTACAATTGACAAACTATTCTGCTATGTTTTCTGCTCTTTGTAATCAGGGCGTAGAAAGTACCTACATTCAACTTATTCAATTAATTTATCAACAGAGTACAGCCAATATTAAATTACATTCTCCCGGACCATCATTCAGGATTTTAAAAGGTGTTAAACAAGGTGACCCACTCTCACCAAAATTATTTACGAGCAGTCTGCAAGAAGTATTCCGCACACTCGAAAACTCTTGGGAAACGAAAGGTGTAAAAGTTGGAGATCGACAACTTACAAACCTCCGCTTTGCAGACGACATCATCCTGTTTGCTGAAAAACCTGCAGACCTGGAAGAAATGCTGAACCAAGTAAGCACAGCGAGCCTTGGGGTTGGACTTGAGATGAATATGACAAAGACCAAAGTAATGACTAATAGCTTTGAAGATCCAGTTAATGTTGATGGGCAGTCAATACATTACGTCCATGAATACATCTATTTGGGCCAGATAGTCTCCTTCGGCAACAGGCAAGATAAAGAAATCGAACGTCGTATCGAAAATGCCTGGAAGAGCTACTGGTCCATGAAGGCGTTCATGAAGGGAAACCTTCCTATCTCCCTTAAACGCAAACTCATGGATGTTTGTATCCTGCCCATTTTAACGTACGGTTCCCAGACTTGGTCTTTGACTAAAAGTCAAAGGTTCAGACTCAAGGTTTGCCAAAGAGCCATGGAGCGGAGCATATTAGGTATAAAAAGGATCGACAAGATCAGCAATGCCATCATCCGCTCATCAACAGGCTTACGAGACGTGAGCGTGCAGATTTCTAAGCTCAAGTGGGAGTGGGCCGGACACGTGTGCCGAATGAAACCGGAGAGGTGGGCTAGGGTTGTTACCCAATGGACACCAGAAGACGGACGACGTCCAAGAGGAAGGCCGAAAATGCGTTGGCGTGACGACCTGGACCGTTTTTCTCAAGGTTGGCAAGACTTGGCACCTGATAGAGAGCGCTGGAAATGTATGGGGGAGGCCTTTGCCCAGCAGTGGGACAGTTTGTAGGCTAAGTAAAAAAAAAAAAAAAAAATTGACAAACTAACTGTGTGTCTTAGTGCAAAATTAGTAATAAGTTTAGCTTCCATTTGTAAAAAAAAACTACTGAGTTTCTTGCCGGTATCTTCTCTTTAGTTATAGGTTCCGAACCGGGGCTACCCCCGGTTCGGAACCTATAACTATATCATTTGCTTTATATAGATACTATTCATAAGTATTACTAATGTAATCTATGTGAATAAAAAATATTGAGAATTAGAAGCGTTTGTATACTTCTGTACGAAGAAAAGTCTTAGAAGACGTTCCCGGGCACATAAGATCTACTTACTCTCGTTTCGGATGACGGCCATAGAGCAATGGTATACTTTACTTTTATGTTTGACGACTCCTGTAGCAGACAGGAGAGTAGTCAGACTTTGGCATTGTCATCTCTAAGATACCGAGTTTGATATCCAGTTGGGTCAACGAAATATGGAAAACGAACTTTTCTATATTGTTTCGGGTCTTGATATAGTGGAACCATAATTGCTTCTGAATTTTGTAACATTACAATTATTAACCATTATGCTACTTACCACAGGACCAGTGCGATGTATGTGATGTTATCCAACATTTATTTATACCAAAGATGTTCTTATGGAATGAGCCAAGCACTGAAATATTATTTTCCAACAAACGTTTAGGCTAACAGGAACCAGTTCTATGATTTTAAACCAGATGCATGCGATATAGGGTGGAAATCAGGAAATCAGGAATCTTCAAAGTGGACGTAAATGTAGGTTTCAGAAGAAACTAGACTTACAGGCCTAGCATACGCAATATGTCAAATTTATCGCATGAGACGACAAAAGTTTCAATACTGTTGATTGGCTAATAGCACACCGCATTCGTATTTTTAGCCAATTAGCATCTGACGCACTGACTTCAACCGATTTGACGTTTGTCAAGAGCGCGATAAAATTTAGTCGCGTTGCGTATGCTAGGCCTGTTTGTTGGCATTGCGAAGACGGTAAATTCGTTGACATAATTACATACCTCCACCGGGAAAGGCTCTAATCTATACTCCACGAAGGCAGTGGATATTCGTATAAAATTTATTGTGGTCCTTTCATTAATCACAGTTTTCGAAACACAAGTGCTAGAGCTACGACTATAGGGGTAAGGTCAATAAATGTGATGTCTAATATTCCTCAGCTTCTAGGCTGCGTTCATATTTGTATTTAGTCAGCACGAAACATGTTTTGATGAGCCGAGACAAATAAAGGAGGTTATGAAGTGACGCGTGGAGTTGGTCTTTATGACGGTAAAGAATAGATGAACCAGTGTTTTGAACCTTAAGGTTATAAACATGAATGGGTATGCAAAAGATGTTTAAAATTGTAATATAATATAATATATATCTCCATATAATATAAAATAGGACAACATCACATATATTGCTCTCATTCTATGATAAACACTTGCGTTACAGAAAAACAACGTGATACCATAACACTCCGACCTTAGACAATATGAAAAAGTTCGTCTTCTCTATTGACACGATCGGGCATCGAACTCGGGATCTCAGAGATGACGATGCCAAAGTTCAGCCCACTCACCTCTCTGCTAAGGAAGTCGTCAATCAAAAAAGTCTAATTATCGTATGCCATTGTTCTGTGGCCGTCATCCGAAAACAAAAACTATACCTCATCACCCAGCGCCAAACAAATACGAAAGTTCGTTTTACATATTGACCGAAGCGGGTACCACGCTCAGGACCTTAGAGCTGGCACCAAACCCTAACGGCTGACGTACACATCGAATATTTTCTCGATTTTCTATCGATAGGTGTATGCTCAAGCATAAAAATTACGTCCCCAACTCAAGTTGGGGACGTAATATCTACCGCGGTGTCCCGGTGACCGCGCCAAGTGTGCTTGATGTCCTGTTATTAATGTCCGATGAAATATCACTTACGGTGTATCGCCAATAAGATCGATATTGGCTTCACAGGTTGTGTGGGTCTAAAGGGCAATAAGTTGGATACTGCTACTGTTACTAATGAATTTCAATAGATTCCCCAGCCCTTTTTGGGCTTTACTCTTTTTCTACAATCTTTTACTTAGGTACACCATTAGGATATTCATACGGAAGTTTTAAAATTCCGTACGATAGGATACGTCCATATCCCACATGTATGAAATCCATATTAATGTTATGAATGCGAAAGTAAGTCTGTCTGTCTGGCTATCAGGACTAAACAAATTTGGTATAGGTATACGTTGAACCTCTAGAACGGGCATAGGCTACTTTTTTTTTAATAAGGGCGGATATGGGTAATACCGCCCTTGAAAGTTTATATGGAAAATTTGGTACAAATACAGCTCGAAATTGGTATTAATGGACTATGTACTCTTTTTTTAAATATGAGAGGAGATAGGGGTAAAACCGACTATTGAAGGATGTGGTTCACGTGTACGAAGCTAGCTAGTATTTCTATATTTCTACGTGTCTTAAATTTTTTGCTATTCTAAGATTTTTAGTCATCCACTCTTTTATCGTTCAAATGCACCAAAATCGCTAATCTCTTCCCACTTAGGTCGCATTTAATCCATCCGTCGCAAGACGTACTCACTCGTAGATTGTCGGCCATCATAGTCCCGAAGGATCACAGGATGCGCCCATTGCCATGGGCATTTGTTGCTTTATGTCCTAAACCGTCGCCCTATTGTTGTATCCATCTCTCTCAAACTACTCATCAAATCCGATAGTTAGACAGGGAAAGAGCAAAAGGGTAAGCGAAGTGTTGCGGTCGCCAGATCCGTAGTTTGTGATGTTGGACATAGTTTGTATAGTGTTTGTGAAGTAATGTAAATCCTACTTGAATTATGTCGTTGGGATATTTAGGTCATGTGTAGATGGGATTACAAAGATAGACATTGTAATACAATACTAGGCATGTTGTATTAGACTAGTGATGTTCGACATAACTAGTGTACAGTCGACGTCAGATATATCGGAGCAGACAAAGTGACCAAATACTTCTGAACAGTTAAAAATGTCGAAAAGTTCCATACACCACAAGTTACCATTAATATCTGAACATTCATTACTTCAGCAATATCTGAGCAGATGCCAATAATATCTGAACACTCATAACGTCAATATGTGTCACGCACGTCACGTGTCTCATTTAGCTGTCTGTGTAGATGAGTGTTCAGATATTATAGGTCAATTTTTAAGAGAGGTAGGCCATAGCGATTTATCACTTGAACTGGAGCAGCCCGACTGGTGAAATACCTCCACCTTACAGAAGACCGCAGCCACTTCACTTCACTTCTTTGTTGTTGTGTTCCTGCGTGTAAGTAAAATTTCCTGAGCTCCTGGGGGGTGCTACATTAGTAGCAGGTGTCAAGCCTTCAAGGTAAGGGCGACAAGTCCAGTAACGTTATTGATTAGCATCTGCTCAGATATTACTGAAGTAGTGAATGTTCAGATATCAATGGTAACTTGTAGTGTATGGAACTTATTGACATTTTTAACTGTTCAGAAGTATTTGGTCACTTTGTCTGCTCCGATATATCTGACGGCAACTGTACCTTTGGGTGCTAGTCTCTAGCCATTTTAGCTAGCCATTCTTGGGCACTTAATTGTTTCTTCACTTATCACAACAAACCTTGGTCGAAAAATATCTACACATAGCAATAAATTTGATACTTTTACTATAACAAATCTACGGAGTTTCTTAGCGGTAGATTTTATAACTTAGGTTGTGCCTTTGTGTCTGTTTCACTTGTAGAAAACCTTACTTGAAAACTAGTAATCACATGAAATTGTAGAAAAATAAGCAAATGTAGATAGCGCGATGGAAAAATAAGTCAGTGGGAATGAAAATCCTATTTTGCAGGTGGTTTCTGATTATATCACCATACTTGTTATATACAATTTAGCTTCATTGAAAAAACAAATATATTTCAGTTTCGAAAATGAATACAAGAGTCGCAGAAGCGATAAATAAGCCGAAGCTGCCAAGGAGAGTGTGGGTGCCTGTACTTTGTTATGCTAAGGCGTAGGAGTTGCACTTTCCGTAGCACCGGAGTACATCTCTAAATGCATGCGTGGTTACATACTTTCATGCTGCATGCTTGCGTGCATTTTTGCTTGCATGCTTGCTTGCATGATTGCTTGCATGCTTGCTTGCATGCTTGCTTGCATGCTTGCTCGCATGCTTGCTCGCATGCTTGCTCGCATGCTTGCTCGCATGCTTACTTGCTTGCATGCTTGCTTGCATGCTTGCTTGCATGCTTGCTTGCATGCTTGCTTGCATGCTTGCTTGCATGCTTGCTTGCATGCTTGCTTGCATTAATATATAATATAATATGGTTCAAAAACGCAAAAGTGATTCTGTCTGTCTGTCTGGATTTCACGCCTTCACCAAAGAACCGATTTTGATGAGATTTGGCATAGATATATACGTCGAGCCTCTAAAACGGGCATAGGCTACATATTAGTATGGAGCTATGGATTAATTTTTATCATACCTGCACTAAGAAGTTATCGTTTTCTAAGAAAATACGCTTCAGTTGGCAACTGGCCAATTCCCCAGCAACCTTATAACATTGAAATAATATTCACTTTCCTTGTTCCAGGTATTACAAGCAACTAATCCCCAGCGACGCAGCATTTCAACGTTTTCAATAGAAGGGATGATGTTACAACCTCTGTGTACTTAAGGGGCGATTCTGTTTACGTTTTAAATTGTTCCGTAAACAATTTTGGATTCTTCATCATTCTGGGCGCGTCAAATTTTGGCGGGCGCCGGCATCCGTTATCAAAAATTCTCATAACACGCCCTTTGATTTATTACCCCGAGCGGAGAAGATGCGGTCTTTCTACAAGCGTTGACGGGTCTTTGCTAAAGTATAGGTTATAATGTTTTTTTTTTAATTGCACTTCAAGATTGACCTCATCCCACCTGATGTAAAGTGGTAATAAGGTCCTAGCTTAAGGGTGACAAGTACAACATAATAAATCTGTTACTGGACTTGTCGCCCTTACCTTGAAGGCTTGACCCCTGCTAGTAACGTAGCACCCCCCAGGAGCTCTGGAAACCTTTCTCACACAGGAACACAACAACACAGAAGTGATTGTTATTTGGCTGCGGTCTTTTGTAAGGTGGAGGTATTTCACCAGTCGGGCTGCTCCAGATCGAGCGATAAACTATTATTATTATGTAACATTTCAAACATTTCACCTAATTTTATAAGTAACGCAAGGTTTGTTTTCAAGTCATATTAGAAAGTTTAGGTGTAATTTAGATGTAATATAATCATTTAAGAATAATAATTTTGTTCGCACCCACACTAAAGGAGTTATTGTGTTTCTAATAAAGAGAGTGATTCGATTTTTTCGATATTGGGATCGGAATAAATATGCACATATGTTAGTTATATTAAACAAAAAAAAATCACAATTGGTAAATTTGTTCGGGAGCTGCGATGCCATAGACAGATACACACACAAACATGTCAAACTTATAACACCCCGTCGTTTTTGCGTCGGGGGTTAAAAACGTCACTTTCCGCTCATATGCAATACAGCTCATACCCAAACCACGGTCGGTTTGCCCGGTAGCTTAACGGTAAGTAGCAGCCACGTTACCTACGACTCGGAATTGTGAAGCGTAATTAAAAATGCGTCCACTTATTAAAGTTGGCGCGAATTCCCCGTCGGACACTCGGGAACTCGGACGTGCTTCGAGTACGTGCCGTTAAGGGAATTAGAGTAACTGAATTATTAGTTACCGGAGAATGAGGGTATTTTGTTAGTCGTCTTAAATTAACGTGAATTTAGGGAATTGGGAACTTAATTTTTAAACGACCAAAACAAGGTGGTTTCTCAATTTAATAGTAAATTCGTCAATAGCTTCGTTGTATAAGCACCATTGTTTATTTTATTTTGTTGAAAATTAGACACTTAACTATGGTAGCATGATACGGGGACCACGATCCGATAATGGCATCAGAGAAATCGCTTTATTTCATATATTGAAATCTTAAAAATATATTTTGTGAGTTGGTGTCTTTTAAATAACAAACGGCAGTTTGACTGCAAAAAAGCTGATGATGCTAAAACTGAAATTTAAAATACATTTTATAAAGTGTTAATTATTTCGAGGAGGAGGAGGGCTTGTGCTCCTCGATATTATGGTGAAGAAAAGCCTGTGCTGCAATTGTCAAGTAATGTAGGAAAAGAAACCGAAGTGAAGAGTTGAATTTGAATTTGAATTATAAAACTGAAGAGTTTGTTTATTTCTTTAAAAGCGTTTATCTCAGTAACTAAAACTAGCTCGAATAGAAACAATATTTTTGTTGGATAATCCATTTATCGAGGAAGGCTATATAATACAATGCTGCTACCAATAATAGAAGCTGACTGTACTTAAAATCGAAATTGTATGATGTAAGCTTGTCAGCTCAATATACTTGTCCATATACCAATGTCCTGACAGTGGATAACAATTACTGACATTTATTCATACAATAGCATTCGATTACGTAGAAACGTACAAATGATTATAGTTGCTTAATTAAAAATTGCGTTTCGTGACATTAAATAAAGAGTAATTTATTTCTCATAACTGTTTGATTAATGATTGCCTCATAATAAAATAATAGTTTCTAATACTTTGAAAGTCTATTCTGATAGTGACAAGACACCATTGACATTTATAACTTCGCTGGAGTGACTGCGAAATTGATATTCTTTGGTGTGTTTATTGCCATTATGACACTGTCCATTTCGGCTAGTTTTAATACACACGTTGAGTACCAAGCGATTTGTCACGTAATCGTTTTACTTAAGACCCGATTTTGCCATGAAACGAATTCATACTGGATCATTGGCCTCCACAGGATTCTCGTAAAGACATAGGTCCAAACGCCCGTATTTTGTCGTCAAATTGTTTAAATTTTCAAGTGACATGAGCGGAAACTTAGCGTTTCATTAAAAAAGAGAGGTAGGGCATACCGATTCATCGCTCGAACTGGAGCAGCCCGACTGGTGAAATACCTCCACCTTACAGAAGACCGCAGCCAAATAACAATCACTTCTGTGTTGTTGTGTTTCTGCGTGTGGGTAAGGTTTCCAGAGCTCCTGGGGGATGCAACATTATTAGCAGGGGCAAAGCCTTCAAGGTAAGGGCGACAAGTCTAGTAA
The DNA here is from genome assembly GCA_037074685.1 of Glyphodes pyloalis. Lineage (NCBI taxonomy): Eukaryota > Metazoa > Arthropoda > Insecta > Lepidoptera > Crambidae > Glyphodes > Glyphodes pyloalis. The sequence continues at coordinate 1,791,085 of JAYKKO010000039.1, forward strand.
CAGATTTATTATGCTGTACTTGTCACCCTTAAGCTAAGAACTCATTACCATTTAACATCAGGTGGGATGAGGTCAATCTTGAAGTGCAATATAAAAAAAAAAGTTTTCAACTTAGTAATTACTAATGGCCAGTTACAATATTTTACGATTCACGTAATGTGTCAAAAATGATAATCTAACTGACTACGGGTTGTTATACCGTTCCATAATTTACTTTCCATCAGCCGTCTGTCGGTCGTTATTAGCTTACACCTTGTATAATTTTTTACTATTCGTAACTAGAGCTGATCGTTTTCAAATATTGGAACCGGGCTTAAGTCAATACTAGGCGTAAATGCAAACGCGAAACCAAACATAAACGTAGGTAACTGCAGCATCTTCAGAACGAAATCTTAATGGCACAAGATGAGGTAATCGCAACCTTGAGGTAGGCATGGGCCGTGTGAAATATCGGCTTCGGTCGGAATTTTGTCGTTGAATTTAATGGGATACACAAGCATCGTCCGTAGACTCTCGCGACTCCTAATTGTATGCATTTATAATGATTGGCTAGTGAACTTAACTGCTTTTTGAAGACGATGACGACGACGACTACTAAGATGATCTCCGTAACTAAAAGGCGAGCGGGCCGGACTTTGAAATCGCACCATATCTGAGGTCCCGGGTTCGATCCCCGGTAGGGTCAATATGGGAAACGAACTTTTCTATATTGTCTCGGGTCTGGGCGTTGTGGTACTGTCGTTGTTTCTGATTTATGTAACACAAGTGCTTATGCTACTTACCGCAGAATCAGAGCAATGTAGGTATGTGATGTTGTTCAATTTTTATTTATACTTATCTATTCATATTTTTAAAACTTAAAATATTTTCAGAAGATAGAAACCCTACAGTCAATAGCCAAATAGTTTTATTCATAAAGATAACATCAGTAACACTTATGAATAGTCTCTATATAAATCAAATGAAGCTACCTCCGGTTCGGAACCTTTAATTATTACGAAAAACAAGAAACTCAGTAGGTTTTTTTTATAAAAGAAAAAGCTAAAATGCAATTGTACAAAAATATATTTAATTAATTAAGTAAATATTAATGAAACAAATCAATCATCATCATTTACTATTTACTACGCTGATTAAATTATTTTGTGTTAAATCGTGTTAAGTAAAACGTTAAAAATATCTCATGTAAGTGACTGTGTGATTTTAATGAAAAATAATTGTACTCAAACCTTAAAAGCTTTTATTTCGCTTAGTAAAGAAATTGATATAAAAAATCAGTTCTGATGCTATGGCTACATTTTCAACGTACCACTTTATCGACAACCGGCACATCTCTACCTCATAGCTCCATGCATTTTGCTTAGCATTAATACTTAACCACATTTGAATCTACTGCGATTTATCTCAAATAAACACCGTAAACGTTGTACTGTTTTGAAATACTGCTGTAATTGGTCACACCTAAGCGAGGAATTCACTCAAAGGAAGGTAACTCATCTAATTCAGATGTATCCTTCTTTTATAGACAAACTACGTTGATGAAGTTAGATAAGTGAGTGGTTTTCCAGTTGAATAGAGAGTCCTAATAGTAGACGTTATTATGTTGCTGGACGAGCTTTTTAATTAAATTATAACTAATCAATACTTAATACTCAATATTTTTATTGCATCTTAAGTGTTAACAAAGTGGTAACTTGAAGTTAGATCACTAAATACCCTGTAAGGGCACTGCAATTAGAGAGAGGACGCTCATTTTTTAACAAACCTAACACGATCTTTGATACAAATATAATAGAACAGAACGAAAATAACATATACATGGGAATAAAAGTTATTATAGCTTTATTTTTACATTATCCATACTAATATTATAAATGCGAAAGTAACTCTGTCTGTCTGTCTGTCTGTCTGTCCGTCTTTCACGCCTAAACGGCTGAACGGATTTTGATGAAATTTGGTAAAGGTATACGTTGAATCTCAAGAACGGACAAGGGCTATTTTATTAGAAAACAAGGGGGGGGGGGATGGGGGTAATACCACCTTAGAAAGTTTATATAGAAAAATGTTTATTTTTGAAGTTAGAGATATGACATTTGGCACAAATATAGCTCGAAACTTGGATTAAAATATAGACTACTTTTTGTTTCGAATATTAGGTGAGAAAGGGGTAAAACCGACCATGAAAGGATGTAGTCCACGCGAACGAAGTCGCGGGCACAGCTAGTTAATTATATTTATGTGTTAATGCTACTCTAGTTTAAATTCATTCATTCATTATTCATTATTTTATTTATTTTCTCTCACAAAAAGGTTACATTGCATATTTATCGCAAAAAACAAGGTACATGATGGCGTAAACCCTTGTGAGAGAGACTGGAGCCTGAAATAGGTTTCCACAAGAAACCCGTAGTACAGGTCTCCACAGTTAAATAATATTTATTAATATATGTATATCTATGTAGGTATACTTATATTTTTAAAGTTGAAGCATTCGCTTGTTTGACCTTGCTAAGTTTAGAAACTACTGATTCGATTTGAAAAATAATATTTATTTTGGATAGTCTATTCATTATACTTAGGCCTTGTCCACTATACATTCCACTATACGGTAGATTATTGTCTATCATGTATTGTCATTTATCATGTTATCATGCGTGATAGTTCCCATTGCTTTAAATCCGTCCATTTTGGCTGTTTATCAGCTATTTTCAGTCCCAGCTATAGAAATATTAGAATTCTGGTTCCATTATACGGTAGACTATTGTCTATCACGTATTGTCATTTACCATGTTATCATGCGTGATAGCTCTCATTGCTTTGCATGCGTCCGTTTCGGCTGTTTATCACCAGTTTCCAGTCCCGGCTATAGAAATATTTGGATTGCGGTTACATTGTCTAACTTTCATAAACCCTCGTGCGGCGGTCGCTGGTGGCGACCGCAGCTCTTCAACCGCAAACCGGCAGCCTCGGACCAAATGTACCAAGGTGAGACTTCGGGTACTCTCATTAGGCACGCATTTATACACAATTTTACCGAATCTTGCTTCGTGAATACAAGGCGTTAGTTTCTTTAAAAATGTTCTATTGTTTTTATCTTTTATTGATACAAATGTTAACATAAACTTAAATAATATACACAATACACTAAATAGTTTATATATTAAATAAAATAGAGACGAGACGAGATAATGACTTAGTTGAATAATAGTGATTATATTAAGATCAATCGACGATGACTAAACATTTTAAAATACAATGAAAACGTATTTTTACTACAACATAAATAAAAATTGATGGTGATAAAGCAAAACAAAGATCAGTGAAGCGGTGTGATTATATCACTAGTTCCCAAAAACTGCAAAAAAGTGACGTTGCGTAAAATTGAACGCAATATACGACCCAAAGGATACAGACTACTCATTTTGGACTTTAAACCGTTCCTATGTCGTGGGCATAAGATCTTATATCGAACTGTAAGTGTTCACCTTGATGTGCAATTGACTGTACCTTAGTCAATTTTCGTTCACATGGTAAAAGAAATTCTTAGAACCCCAGTGTACAACAAGACTGTTACAAAAGCCGATTGAATAAAGTTATTCAAAGAAATGAATAAGCTACTTTAATATTTCAAAGCATCACTAAGTAACACAAAGAATTTCTGACTCTAACAACTCTTGCTAGACAAACTAAAACTCAATGATACTATCGCATTGTCATAGTTACGGAATTGCCCAACTTTTAAGTTCTAACCACCAATCGGGTGGCTTATAACAAATGCGCGCGTCAAGGTGAGTCTACCCTCATTACGTATTCTAGCGTCAATTTGCCTCACTTTAGAGGGGAACGTCAGGATACAGTGCAAGCAAATACAGTAAAACCAGGACTCACAGTGTTGCTCTCACAAAACTCTTAAGTCACGTGTGGAGGTGCAGTGTACCACTGTAACGTGAAATATTGTGCAGTGTAATATTGTGGAGTGAACACTATGGACTGCAATACGGTGAAGTGTCATACTGTGGAGTGTAAGTCTGTAAAGTTTAACACTGTGGAGTCTTAGAGACAACTGCGACATGAAGCAAAAGTTACCTTAATGTATAAAGTGCCTTAAAATGTACGAATATATCCACAACGTTATATTCGATATTTTTCCGCGTTTATTATAAAATAATAGTATAATATATAAATAGTTTGTAAAAATGTATGCACGTCTAGAACAAAGTCGCGCGAAGCAGCTAGTTTTGATACAATGCAATAACAATTAATATCATCAAGTGACTATTTAGCTAAATGGATGCTCGCTGTTGACCGATCAACGTTTTTGTTGATCCGATAGATTTTCATTAGGTCAGATGTGTTCCTGTCTACACAACTCAGTATCAAACCTATGTAGATTTTATGGGAACGAACACTATGATATGATGGAAATAAATTTACTAGTGAAAATATTATATCAAGCATACTTCGTTTTTTCTTCGTTCGACTTCATTAGTAGAAAGACATGCATACTATTATGTAATTTAATTGTCACTGGCACATTTAATACTAAATAAATAGAATGGTCTCCTGTTAGAGATCGCTCGCTGTTCATCATGTCACTGTGCCGTGTATGAGATGCCGCTGACTCGGCAGCGTGATGTTTTTGCCGATGTATGAAAATTCACTGCATTTGCATACATTACGTTGCGCCGCAGAATTACGGCCTGGCTTATCAAACTTTACTATCCCCTTTATTTTTATGAACGTTGTATTTTTTCGAGAATCATTTTTTTTCAGCCAGAATTGACTATCCCTACGAGCATGCTTCGATACGTCAAACTTGTGACATTAAACGAGTAAAGTTACGACACTGTTGATCGGCTGATAGTACACCACATGACATTTGTTAAAAGCGTGATGCTGAAAATCTCGTGGACACAGCGGCTCCGTAACGAAACGGTGTTGCAGAGAATGGGCAAAGATACAGAGATTCTTACCACAATAAAGACTCGGAAACTCCAACATCTCGGCCACCTAATGAGAAACAACAAGTATGACCTTCTTCAACTAATCATGCAAGGGAAAATCCAGGGCAGGAGAAGGCCTGGTAGAAGATGAATCGTTTGGTTAAGAAATCTTCGGCATTGGTACGGCAAGAGTACTAGATCGCTCTTCCGTGCGGCGGTGTCCAGAATGTAAATAGCCTTAATGATCGCCAACCTTCGAAAGGAGACGGCACCATAAGAAGAAGAAGAAGTGATAAAAATTGCCTGGGTGACGCATCCTAAGCGGCAATATCAGACAAAATCACTTTGATCATCCATCTAAATTGCTGCTACCTATCCCTATCCCCACTTTATACTTTTTCTTAAACCGTATCTCAGTTGTGAAATAATTCATCCCAGGATCCTTTACTACTGTAATCCTAATTTGGCGATTGACAATCCTCCAAACTCTTTGAAAAAAAAACAGACCTTTTCGGATCGTAGTTGGGACCAACGGTTTAAAAAAATAATTATGGACTATTTAAGTATGTAGAATGAAAGCTGGTTTTAATAAGAATAATTAAATTGCAAACAAACAAAAATAAATACAAGCTTACGTGACGAGACCCGAAAATGAAATGAATGAAAACATTCATTCGACTAGTTTGAAAAGTGACATGTGCATCAAAAAGTATAAAATAAAGTCAAGAGTTTCGAATGACCGCCTTTTCAAACATAACTACATAATATTCTAACTCTTTCTTTTTCTAAATATATAAAATATTTATGTTAATTACAACGTTTAATCTCCTCTGTATTTGCTACAAAAATGTTGTGTTGTCTCGAATGTGTCGTGTTCGTTTAAGGTATAGTATAATTTTGAAAGAAATACTATACCCAACCATAATCATAATCAATTCATTTATTCATGTTGGTTACAAGTAACGCTTATGCATCGTCAAAATGAATACAAACCAAAATTGTAGCTACAGCCGGTTCGGAACCTAATCCTACCGAGAAGAACCCGGCAAGAAACTCAGTAGGTAGTTATCATATTCTTTACAATATTTGGAACTAGAGAACTTAAAAATATGGTGTGCGAGCGAGCAGACAATCATGTCCATACATGTTTATCATTGAAGTATTTATCAAGTTTGTAGTACCCTTTTTTCATTAAACATGATTTAACATAGATCTTAAATCTCCGTACTGTTACCTTTTTTGACATGTCTCTCTAAACGTTTGACATTTGTGAATGACTGCGTTCTTTCTAAACGTAGGTTAGAGACCATTAAAAATAGTTTTTAAAACTAAAAAACACGCCTTAAGTCACGTCAATCTTTTGATTTGATTTTTTTTGTATTCCTGACAGCAAACCCTTTCATTTGATAATCATGACAACAAAAATAAACGTCATTACAAATCCAATATAGGGAGACCGCCATATTGGATTTGTAATGACGTTTATTATAGGTTTATTATAGGGAGACCGCCATATTGGATTTGTAATGACGTTTATTAGCTAATCATGTATTGTCATCAGAACTCAGAGCGTTAAAGTTCATCCTAATTGAAGACCGGGAAGTGGGTCAAACTTACATTCAAAGAATTTCTTACATAGATACATAGTTTGTTATAAGTGAAGCTAATACAAGCGTGTTAAAATAGAGATTCGTATACAATCAAAAATCATTGTTCTATTATCTGTGTCAGGTTCCGCAGTAATAGCCCTAATGTCTAAAGCAAAGCAGAAATCAACGTGATTATGCAAATACAAATCGTGCCTCGAACCCGGGAATTTGCGCCGTAAATCAGAGATGCAAATCGATAAATCATTGCATCGACATGTATCTAACAATTAGCTCTTAAGTAGACGGTACAGTCGTTGCATTTGCGTATATTAATTAGGCTAACAGGAAAAATTTAATCAAAGAACAATCAGGTTTCATTTGTTTAGCTTTACAACTGACAATTCGATCAATCATAATTATAAGGCTTTACCTACTCATAGGTAATCCTGGCCTTAGCGTTGATAAGTTTCGACGGAGGTAGGGGTAAATTTTACCATGATCAATCAAATTTATTAATCACTAGCTGTCCCGGCGAACTTCGTAACGCCTATTTTTTTAGTTTCGAACCAGTTAAACCTTCCCTGGACCTCCATAATTATTTTAGAACCAAGATTAGCCAAATCGGTCTAGCCGTTTTCGAGTTTTAGCGAGACTAACGAACAGCGATTCATTTTTATATATAAGAAGATAAAGTGTATTTCAGCCTGTCAGTCAGCTCGTCACCACGGTTGGTGCAACCTAACCGAAACGTCGGGCAGTAACTAGATCGTATTAACTACAAAATAAAAATGCTACACGGAACCAAATTGCTCAATTCGAAAAATTTCGACCGCTCCTTTTCGTTAAAGGTGTTATCTACAGTCAAGAATAAAACACATATATATATTGACATGACTGACAAGTAAAATGGAGTACGAAAAAGCATCATACGGGCCAGTATACTAACCGATCGGAGATTAAAATTCACCCGTTGTCACAGCGATTTGACTTCTACTTACTTACCCAGAGAAAGAGATGCCGACTACGTCAAAGCGGAAAAAAGAGGAATTTTTGGTTAATTTATTATAACCTTTATTGCCGTCAACGGCAGTTTCGGTTACATTTCCTAGGATAAATTTATTGTTTTGTCGACGTCTCTTTCCTACACATATGCCTCTTGTTTTGCTATTTCTTTAGAATACGTTTATAGACTCTTGAATTACCATTTGCTCAGTCAGTTATTGTTTTCGCTACGTAAGTATTATTCTAAGGACAATCACCTATTGAGTAAAATAAAATGGTAATCTATAAATGATAGAAAAAAGTTTGAAAACAATTGCTTTTGCAGTGTATCTTAAGCCAGGTTTATATAAAAAAATATTGCACAACATAACATTGCTCTGATGCTGTGGAAAGCTAAAGCACTTGTGTTACAAACATCGGATAAAATACCGGTACTACAACAGTCAAACCCCAGACAGTTTAGAAAATACCGTTTCCCATATTGACCCAGTCGGGAATTGAACCCGAGATCTCCAAGATGGCGCGACGCCAAAGTCCGGCCCGCACGCCTCTTGGCTACAGAGGTCGTAAAGTTTTTACAAATAAAACTGTTTTTACAATGACAGTCACACTTAGTATGAAGTAAATAGACGTGTTCAAATTATTCTCAATTGGCTAAACACAGCATTTTCAGAATCATTTTCCTACCCTCAGATTTCAATCTACCTACATGACACGCCATCTATCTTTCTGATCTAGGCTTTGTTCTGTCATAAAAATACGCGTTGCTCACAGACTGCGAAAAACAGACAATTTCGACGCTCAATATGTCTGTCTGTCACTCTCTAAAAACGTTACTAAAACCCATTGTTTGCGCCCAAAGAGTAATCGCGAACATCGTTTTTCTTTTTGGTAGCAAGCTTTTGTATATGTTGGGAAGAAAATAAAAACCTAAAACTTGTTTTATTTAGTCACATTGCCGAAAGTTTGTGTGAAAACAAACCAATTACTTAGCATTTGCGAGTAATGACGTATTTTTTTGTTATCAAAAAATGTTACCTATACATTTTCAATATATTGAACGATATAGTGATAAAGAATAATTCTACCTCCCTTGCAATGGCGTCAGGAATGGATCCACAAGGTACCCTTTGTGTTAACATTTTTATAGACCCTGATTTCGCAGGCAAACTGTATAAACATAACCATATTTTGTGGGATTCTGCCTATCTTATACACTTTTTTGTTTTGCTTAATAAATAAACTGTACCCTGAATCTGATGAAACGCCTAAAGTCACTGATGTGTGCAACTTGAAAGGAATTGGGCAGGAATCTTCACAACTTTCTTTATAAGCATTTAAATTTAAACAAAATCGAATTCATGGAGGTTTCGAGTAAGAAGAACATGTTCGGCCTGCATGGTATAGTATTAAAATTTTAGTATTTTTCATAGTTGCCCCATTTTGACTCGTTAACTTAAAAAAATGGTTTGAAATGGAACGCGAAAGTCTTAACTTCTACGTTACTACGTACGTACTTCAGCGACATCTTGGTGTCTGCCCCTTTACAAACGTCAAAATCGATTCTGATAAGGAAAGTCTTTGAGTCATATTTTGACTTGATCACAGATTTTTGGAGTGCATGCAAGTCAGTAGTCTGACCACTTCGGCCTTTACACCGCCTTTATGTCGTGCTTCTAATATCAAAATGCAATTGTTTTAATTGACGTGCCACACAAAAGCTTATGTATGGATTAACGAAATACCTAAGGTCGAAAGTATACAAGTATATAAGCAATAAGCATGTTTAATGAAAAGTATACGACACTGACTTCTGTGTTTTGTATTTGTCCTATGACATTATGTAAGTTAAGAAAGAGACAACGCTTAATTTCCAAATCGCGAATAACAATTATTTTCACCGTGGAAAATATTACACGAACAAAAAAGTTTGGTAACTCTTATCTTTGCCGGACCATAAAGAAGTGGAACTCGTTGCCGGCTCACATGTTTCCTCCTTCCTTTGACATGGATCCCTTCAAAAGGAGCATGAAGAAACATCTTGCGGGCCAGTATGGCGATGCTAACGGATAGGATATTTCGATATCAAATCCGTTGTCATCGCGATGTGGGTTCCTCTCTTGCTTACCATCAGGCTGGGAGGAGCCAATATACTGCGCTACTATACAAAAAAAATATAGGACAGCATCGAACATTACTCTAATTTTATGGCAAGAAGCTAAAGATCTCGTGTTACATAAATGAGAATCAACAATAACACCAAGACCCTAGAAAATATAGAAAAGTTTGCTATCCATATTACCAAAACCAACCGGGAATCGAACTCGGGACTTCAAAGATAGCGTAACAAAGTCTGACCCAATCGCCTCTCGGCGGCATTATTAGTACCTTAATTTTACGAGTTATTATGCCCCATTCCCACACATCAATTAAAAATATAAATTTTACCTATACCAAATCATACAGGTTAATTTAAGTCGTACAAAAGACATTTGGATAGAACACAATGTTAAGTGTTTCAAATTGAGGAAATAGTTAATTTTGGACAACATGACCCGTGACCAAATCTTTTAGTTCCAGATTGAACTAGATATGTTGTAGAAATAAGGAAGTTAGGTATTTCAAGAAATCTAGAATGTAGTTGAGTTGTGAAGTCAGTGTCTTTTTCACGTAATGGTATGAGGAAGACCGATGGTAGACATATATTATTAAGCCTAAGGTTAATTTACTAACAGGTGAATCCATTGGTTAGGTTAGGTTAGTAACAAATGTAAAACGCGAGCCGAACGAGCTTTTTATACTTTTTAAAACTTTACTTCAATTTGCCGCGGCATTATACTCATAAGTAGATGATGTGTGAATCGTCCATTAAATTTTTAGGCATAATATTATATAATACTAGGGGTCCCGGCTAACTTCGTTTAGCCTTAGAGGATTTTCCCGCTTTTCTGTTGAAAATTTTCCTGAATTATATTTGCTATAAACCTCACAGAGCCCGAGACCTTTCCAACGAATGCAAAACCGTGGACATCGGTTCGTGCTTTCTGGAGTTATAGCGTCAGGGAGGAAAACCCGACTTATTTTTATATAGTAGACTGTGCCTATATACACCATACCTTCAGCATTCTACAAACCAGCATCCGTTTCTAAACTGACGACCCTGTATTTTCACGGCTGATTCACTAAATATGCTTGCGACTTATACACAGTAAGTACCTATACTGAATCATCTCTTAAGGCATTTTATCTGTTAAAATCAAAATGCTTGCAAGCCATTACCAGGACATACGACGGAACGAGGCGACTTTTTTATGTAGTTACTAGTTACCCGCCTGGCTTCGAACGGGTGAAGTTTTCGGCTGCTCTGTACCATTAATGTATATAAATTATACATATAAACCTTTCTCAGATATCACTCTATATGTCAAAAAATATAGCATAAAAATCCGTTGCGTACTTTTAAAGATCTAAGCTACAGAAAAACGATTTTACAAAGCGATTTACACTACAAAGTGATGAGTTCAATGACCAAATTTATTATCGCGCCTACTTACTCTTAACTTCAACTACAGCTCCCTAAAAAGGGGCACCCGTCAAGCTTTCACCCTTGCCTCGATGGAACTCGAGCATGCGTCAAATTGACGTTCCGCGTAAAGTGACGTTTAATTTATGATGTGTAGATATATCACGATTTAAAGGGATCTTACACGTTAAAAAATATTCATTTTTCACACCGGAAGCTTCAATCCACGTCATTCATATAACGCAATTGAGCTAATTGATAAAACATCTGTTAAACTCGTAATAACCTTTATACATTTACACTGCGAAAGGATTTAATATTTTTGAGATTTTTTATCACTAGCATCCCACCGATTGCTTTAAAATGCTCTATTCATACATCAGTTACAATAATGTTATCCAGTTTTCTCAACCTGTGATACGAGGACCTCTGGTGGTCCGCGAAAGTGTTCATTCATCCGCGAGAATCAACTCTTCCCCCATAGTGGGAAATGGATGGATAGTATTTTCATTACATAGCATTCAATCAACTTTGTTCTTAGTTCCAAAAGCGATAGTTCTACAATTAGGCGCTAAAAATTGCTATGAGTAATCTCTTTTAGATTTTCTTAAGTTGGAAACTTCCAACAAATCTTCAATAAGGTGGGAGGTTGGTCTGTCTGTACAAATATTTTACGCAATAACTCAATAACTGTTTTCCCAGTCTAGTGTCTGGGATTACAAAAATACAGTCCCTATTAGAACTCTACATTATTATTAAGTAACATTGTTTATAATCAAATCGGAATCCCCATTAAAACTTCAATTGAAACCCAAGGTGTCAAAAATGGCAAAAAAGTTTTTATCCTTTACTAAATAAGCTGAAACAAATGGGACGGAATAATATTTCCGTATGCCTGCCGTAACGCGATTTTAAATTTAGAAATCTAGAAATTTGAATAAAACGATTTATTTCTACAACAAATTAGTTTATTTTTTTACCTATTAGCGCACCGACGTTGGTACTGTTGAGAAGAAGCGCCGCAACAAACTCTAAACATATCTTCTTTTAAAAAATGATATACAAATCAAACAAACATCTTTTGTTTCCATTGGTAACTTTTACAACTAGAACAGGTTGGGAACCACTGCAGTCTTTCCATACTGGATCGAGAATTCTCTATTCCCGTTGCAGCTGCAGGGGCCGCCTCCACGGATTAACTGCATCCTCAATTAACGTAACAACGTACCACGGTCTGAACATCTTAGAAACCGACTGAATACTGACATACTTCTGTTAAATATTGTTTCTTTGTGTTAGATCTTACGATAACTAAAAACATGAATGTTTGTATGTGTGGATGTGTTTTAATCTTTCACGCAACAAACATTGCATAAGATTAAATAAATTTTGATTTCTGGATTATTTAATTGGGGCTTATATGACGTTTCCCCGAATCAAAAAAACAAGATTTTATGATTCGGGGAAACATTTGCGGTGTTTAAAATCTGTACGTTTTGCCGAAAACATTTCCCCGAATCAGAAAACTTTGTATGATTCGGCGAAACGTCGTTCGATGAATGTTATCATCTGTCAAAAAAGATGTGATAAAGCAATAGGTAACCTTTCATGAATGTACGTAACAAATGCATTTTGCCTAATCCAATAACATGTCATAATGGTGCAGTTACCACTGTGCCCGGGACAATGGGCAAATTAATCGAGAAGGAAGACTACGGTGATCGACAGTGGCTATTATCCGGTAGTATACTGATCAAGACAGAGCGAATATAATGACTAGCTTGTGTTACCATTAGAAAGAAAAGGGCTGTGTGTAAGTGCCAATGATAAGTAGGGCTTATAAAAGTTAACAATTGAAATAAATGTGAACAATAAATTGATTAACAGACTGGGTCAAAAATACCAGATTGTTTTTAATTACTTTAATAGTGAATTAAAACTTACTACACATGTATTTTTTCATTTGTCAAATCAATAAAAAAAACTTATTTAGGAATAGTAATTATTATGCAATACTCTACCAAACTTGGAAGAACTTCATACAGTGATATTTTATACATATTCATAAAAATTTCATCTCCCCTGTCGGTGTGGGATTCGACCCTACGTCCTTCACCCATCGCGCATGCTGCTCTTCCAACTGAGCTAACAGCAAGTTATCGTATGCAATAATTTTTCTGATGTATTAACCTCTTCACTTTTGGTAGCTCTCTGCCGTAAAGGTTATAACTACATTCTTAAAGATAAAAAAAATCTGTTTTCTTTTAAATCTTTAAAGTTCGCGAGTGCAGCGTGTAGCATTATACCTAAATTAATAAAAAATGCAGAGTTTTTTTTGTTTTGTTATATTGCACTTCAAGATTGACCTCACATGATGCTAAGTGGTAATAAGGTCCTAGCTTAAGGGCGACAAGTACAGCATAATAAAGCTGTTACTGGACAAGTAGACCCGTGCTACTAATGTAGCACCCCCCTGGAGCTCTGGAAACCTTACTCACACGCAGAAATACAACAACACCGAAGTGATTGTTATTTGGCTGCGGTCTTCTGTAAGGGAGGTATTCCACCAATCGGGCTGCTCCAGTTCGAGCGCTAAATTGCCATGCCCTACCTGTCTTAAATGTTACGTTCCAGCGGGATTCGAGCCAGCTCGCTTTTTGAGCCCGCGGCCCTTACCACTACAAAGGCAGTGAAGTTTGTAACATTAGTAAGTAACATTACGTAAAGGTGTTACGCTAACCGGCACGTGATAACATGATCAATTGTTATTGTTCTGTTACGTGGTCAGCACGCATGCTGCTCGCTTTTAGTTATGTCTTGAACCCAAAAAATGTTGTTACTGGAATGATATTCGAGTCATGTAATGCGTCAATGTTGCCTTTTATTGTTCAGTTATTAATTAAATATGTTTTCCTAATATATTATATTACTAGCTGTGCCCGCGACTCGCCGCAGCCACGCTCGCGTTCTATTCCCGTTTTTTACGTATTTCTCATTGTGCCTAATGCCTAAATTGTACTTAATTATGTCTGAACCAATTTCTGTCAATTTTTCTGTGCAATAAAGTGTATCTATAGATAGATAAGGATAGAAGGTAGAAGGTAAGAACGTAAGGATTGGAACGAAGCACCAATGGCAAATGTGTAAAAAAAGGGAATAGAACGCGAGCGTGGCTGCGGCGGGCCGCTTTGATCCCTATTATAATAATAATATAATATGTATAATAATACTATAAATGCGAAAGTAACTCTGTCTGTCTGTTACGCTTTCCCGCTTAATCCTCTCAACCAATTTTGATGAAATTTGGCATAGGTATACGTTGAACCTTAAGAACGGACATAGGCTACTTTTTGTTAGAAAATAAGGAGGGGGGGGGGGTACTGCCACCTTTGAAAGTTTATATGGAAAAATGTTTATTTCTTAAGTTAGAGATATAAAAGTTGGCACAACTAAAGCTCTATTAAAATAAAGACTACTTTTTGTTTCGAATATTAGGGAAGATAGGTGTAAAACCGACCGAAAGGATGCAGTTCACGCGAACGAAGTCGCGGGCACAGCTAGTGGTCTATAATTAAAATGGTCACCCATCCCATATCAGACCGTTGTGCGTGTGCTTTAACTTCGGTAGAGTTTCCGAATCGTTTGTCTCAACACGCCACGATCACCTCTTGTCGTGAGCACCTATTCTCATTCATTTTGAATGGGTTTTACTAAATACCGTGTCAATCACTTCTAATAACTGAACTTAAAGGAAAATTAAAAACACATCAAATTCGCATTAAAAAGAAATAAATCGTTATCGGTAACTGTATTGTAACGTTGCTTATGGCCGGTAAATTGATTTATGTTTAACCACTTAAACAAAGAAATAAAAATAAACTAATTGATATTAAATTTATCTGCTACCGGATAAACTTTACAAACGAATACTTGTTGAGAACGTTCAAAAGACAATAAATAAATAAACAGTTTAAAACCTCCAGCAGTAGTAATCGAAAAAGCTATCTTTGTTACGATATAATGCCGGTTAACGTTATAATCTGCTACGTTAACAGTAAATAATTAGGCTATTTATTGATGGCAGCTATTTTACATACTAACTAATAGGGCCAGTTTATTTGATAACTATTTGGAGGGAGTTGCATCAAAATAATGTAATTCGACATTATGTGGCGTCGGCCATCTTTTCGATTTCCTAAAATAGCAAGCAAAGAACTTCCGAATAATTCACTTAGCAAGCTAAAAAAAATCAAACACGAATTCCGTATTTTAAAAATGGACAAAAGAATACAAATCTACGCAGCCACTTTTTGTGAAAAAAAAGAAACAATATAAACAAATTAATAATTATCTTCGTGACTACGGTTAGGTACTGGCTGGTGTATTAAAAACATAATTTGTTGATTTTAAAAATGGAACGTCATTTGAAAGAAGCACCTTGGTCGCGAGGTCGACGACCCCAATGTTATTGGCGCTATCAAGATGTCGGACCAGTCTGATATTGGGTAACAGATAAATAATCTGACTATTAATAGGTGCGTTGCCTCGTTTTTTGTGATGCCATGAACTATTACGTGCATGTACAATTTACAAGTCAAGGTCATAGTTTAGTTATTTTTGTAATAATGGTTACTTAAAAGGCTTGATAATTTTTTTTTGCCCAGTTGATAGATCTGCTCTAGGAATGGCTCTAGGTACTTATTTTTTATTTATTTATTTGGAAAGCCAGAGATAATCAAATTAAAAAAAAACTTGAACTTTAACATTATTGATACGTACAAAATGCAAAAAATGTATGAAGTCAGCATGCTCCAAAAATTATAACTAAATAGATACTAAATATGAGTAGGTACCTACTCAAATTTAGTAGTACCTATTAAGGAACAATTACAAAATGGTTCTGTGCAATAACTGGTCTTCAATCTATGGTGAACTCACTGACACTTACTAGGTATAGTTCAGTTGTAGGTATACAGCGAAGAAACAGCTCCTCCGCCTGTTCATTTATGTTTTTTTTTTCTGGGATAACTTGGTGGTTTTTGAACCGACTTTTGATGATTGTTGGAAAGAAGACATCCCAAAGTAAAGAGCCAAAAATACGTCAGACTACACATTTCGGACTTTGTACCGTTCTTATGTTACGGGCATACGAACCAATAACGTTGATGTGCTGAGTGTGCCATGATAAGGAAATTTGAATCTTATGATGCATCAGAATCAAGAGGAACTTTTGAAAATCATACTGGCAACAATTGTGTTTATTACATTTTTTTTATTTTTAAAAATATTTATTATTAATTGGTTTCCGTGTCATCATAACACCAAAACGGAAAAGTTTTTTTTTTCTTTTTCTTTTGACTGCTCGGTCTTATTTCACTGCCAGTCTTGTTTAGCATCATGGTTATATAAAAGTTTTTATTCCGTACACTTTTTCACGTAGGATATCAGCTTGCTATTATCATACCTAGTATTAAAATGTTGCTTCTATAATTTCAGGTAAACAGCTGATGTTCCGCTACGATACTCCTGATCATCGGCAGGTAGAGGAAAATGATAATAACTCACGCTATGAAACTCACTTTTAGTTCAGATATTACCTAACATAGTATAATATTTAGTGAAACGACTAAATGGTTTAGTGGTTTAATTACCGGGTCATATTCGTGGGGTCCTGGATTCGAATCCCGTGTTAGCTAAAGTAGTTTCGCTACTCAATCAATACCAATAGGTTACATTAACTACATATTAGGTTAGCTTTCTAGCGATAAGACCGCCTAAATTGTACTATAATTAATCTGCAAAGTTTTTGTGCAATAAAGTATATCTATCTATCTATCTATCTATCTATTTTACACCCGGTTGCGAAACTTATATCTAAGAAGATGCCAGTAAGAAACTCAATAAATTTGTCACAGTAGCTGTATCTAACTTATTTCTATGTGCAGAACAGTTTAGATCAAGTAATATAGTTTTTTTAATGATGAAGAAACAATTAAGTACATACTCAAGTAAGTATTTATTTTTGAGAGGTAAGCTGGAGCAGGCCAATCATTTAAAATGGCACCTATTCACAAGCACGGCGTATATATCAGCCATTACTTAACCATTTTAAAGGGAATGCAACGATATACCACATAGGGCTACCTTACTGACGTTTTAACTTAAATTTAAACGAGCTAAACGTCTTTTCAATGCTTAAAATGTATGATTTTCGGTAATCATCTCGACCTGGCCTTCACCAAAAGTTCAATGCTAAATTAAATTGGTACAAAAATAATAACAATCGTTACGTATTACGCTCATCACAGGAAATTGTTAGATTCGGCTCATTAGTGGAATTAATTGCGCTAGATACTCATTAGCGATTGTGTTATTTGAGTTGAGTCTATGTGTTCATTATGATGTGTCTTGATGGTGTAGCCAGATCGTTTTGCATATACGTCTATTTTAATTAGAACCATATATATGATAAATTTGAGATTGAAAAATGCAAGCAAAGTTGCAAGCTAATACTTACTTTATTTATTAATTTTATGACATTTGAATATCTCACATTTCTGGGGTATTTTAGACATTTTAAAACCAAAATGGGCAGTCAAATTTAATTAAATTCTATTATTACTATTTAAAGTATAAACTTTAAGACTTTTGCATTCCATTTTAAATATTATTTAAGTACTTGGGTTATGTAGTTCTAGTGAACTGTAGTCACTGCGACTTATCAGGTCTGTTGTGAATCGCTTCCAATTAAAAGTAACTCCTTCAGCCGAGTTAGTTCTAGAAAGTCTAGTATATTACAGCTTCCAGAGTTTTTATTCCCTCCGTTTGTGCTGTCCGTCCTAGGGGGATACTTCGTTTGTGGATCAAAGATCCTTTTCTGTGGTATTGTGGAGGTGTTTCCTTTTCTTCTTCGCAGTACCTAGCTGCATACGTCAGAGTCACTTAGTTTCATGTGAAATTGATGTCTATTAGAGTCTGTTTAGGTCTCTAAACACCGCACAGGGCCTAAGTCTGCCAAGTTGAAACACTTCTTCGGTCCATTTGGGTCAGTGACCACCTTATCCAGACCCGAGACAATATACAGAAGTTCGTTCCCATATTGACCCGAACGGGGATCGAACCCGGGACTTCAGTGATGGTGCGACACCGATTCCGGCACGCTCGCCTCTCTGATACGAAGGTGTGAACACTAAAAGTGACTTTTAGATGCACTTTTTCCCTCAAAATAAATAAATAAATGTGCCAGACAACACCAATCACCTGGTCTCAAACTTAGGTTTTTCCTTGTACTATGAGCACCAGACGACGGATACTAACTGGGGGCGTCATCCCAGCACACCCAGACACAAGTCAATTTAGAAAAGTTTATTTTCCAAATTGACCTGACCGGGAATCGAACCCGGGACCTCTCGCGCTTTGGCCGCCTACCTTAGCCACTGCTCCACCGAGGTCGTCTTAATAAAAATTAGAGTTATATCGATGACTTCGGTTTTGCTATGAAAAACCTCATTTCTTAAACTATGAGCATACCTCTGAGTGGTGAGTTTTGAGCTTTCGCTTATGGCACATTGCAAGGTACCAAGTGTCTGTATCAGATGTTATCATTGCCAACACACGGTGGTCAAAGACTTCCGTCTTGAGACAAGGTGGTGACCGTACCGTCATGTACAATTAATCGTACTAGACATTGCACTAGTCGTGTCAGTGAAGCAATCCATCATACTGACAGATGTCCACTTTGTAATGGAGGATGACAATTATTGCCATTGTGCGTTTGTAGGCGCACTGTCGTCTCGAGGAGTGGTTGAGTACTTTAAGACGTTGTGTGAGTCATCATTGATTATTTTTATAACATACTGAGTTATCTTGTCCGACTTCGAATAATGTTTAAATCATATGCCTTTGGTAAGAAACGGTTACTTTAATAATATCAATTTTATTTGTTAAAACTTATTTATTGGGTATTGAATATAAAATAAAAAATAAGATTACCCTAGGAAAGCGTTCATAAGTGAACAAATGCATTTATTTTATATATTATAGGTGTGTATAATGTGTACCTATTTATGATATAATGTATTCGTGTTATATTAGATAGCATCATAACGGTTGACTGGTAGAGAATGCTCCTAGCTAAAAGTTTTTAAATAAAATAAATAAATCATATACATTAGTTTATATGCCCACGACATTAGCGCGAAATCCAAAGTGTATAGACCGATGTGTTTTTGTCTGTACATTTTCAATAAATTATTAAACTGTACCGAAAATCTTAGGCCCTGTGATTTAATAAATAAGCCTCTTTATTCAAAACAAGATGGCCGACCAAATATTTCAATTAGCTTCCCAAGCTGTTTACTCTAAAATTATAAAATTACTCACAGCAATTAACCCCGCTTTGACAGGAGGCATTTTCGTGAACGACCCAACAAAAAGGCTTGTATGACCAAATCGCGTTTAATTCATTTATTAACACTTGAATAATTTCGTTTAATTAACAGAGGGGTTCGTAATTGCCTTTCCTGGACTTTTCCCCAATTTAAGGGGAAGTTTTCATTGCGGGGTAAAAGCTGACAATGCACATTTGAAAGTTTACGGCAATGTCACCCAAAGGATTTTAAATTGACCTCCAGGGGTCGACGACATCATACATAGAGTACATCGTAAACGACAAAATTAAAAGAAAATCCGTAGTTGATTAGACAGATGCCTCCTACGCTCCAGCTCAAGCTTAGGTTAAAAAATATTTTAACCGTGTAAAATACATCAATTATGTTTATGAATCATAATATATTTAATCCAAATGAATTTACCTCTTCTTGGAAGGAAACCTACCGATAACTTACAGAGAAGATACATGCAAAAAACTCGGTAGTTTTCATTACAAATAAAGCTGAATTTATAACTAATTTCACACCAATATAATATACAGTGCAATTTGCCAATTAAGGAATGATAAAAATTAAAAAAAAAACTAAAATTGAAATTAGTGCAAAGGTCTCATAATAATTAAAATCAGATCATCGCCACAATAATGGATACTTTTTGACAATCTAATATCTGTTATCTACTATATAAAAATAAGTCGGGTTTTCCTTCCTGACGCTATAACTCCAGAACGCACGAACCGATTTCCACGGTTTTGCATTCGTTAGAAAGGTCTCGGGCTTCGTAAAGTTTATAACAAAGAAAATTCAGGATTAATTTCAACAGAAAAGCGGGAAAATCCTTTAAGGCGAAACGAAGTTCGCCGGGACCGATAGTTTTGTATACATCTCAAATGCTTATTCCTATAAGATTTTAAGGATAGTTAGCTTAACAACAGGTCCTCCTGTTGTTAAGCTGACTTACCTGTCAAACCACGATTAAAGTTTATCCTCCTTCCGAAACAACTAAGTAGTGGGCACATGAGTAAGTATTGCCATGGTTCACTTTCCAATCTACTATTTACAACAAAGTAAAGTATCCATCCTAAAAAATTTAGGCACAATTTCAAGCATCAGACTGAACTCGAAATACACGGGGTCTTCGAGGCACAAGTTTGAGAACATCTGGTTGACAGGAACAAAATATTTTTTTCTCAAAGGAAATTCAGGCAGGGGGAATTCGCACCTTCTGCTTGAAATGGTTACCTATAGCGGCATTGTTGTGTTAAAAGTTACTTTGTGTGAGATAACGAGGTGTTTGTTCTGTTTCTTGTGAAAAGAATTGGGTTAAAAGCGTTTTGTAAAGTTGGAAAAATTATTATAAGGGCCAGTCTTTGATAAGAAAAAAATTGCTTATAATCACTTAAGAGTATATCTTCCTGGTAAGATGCGAGACTTTCTAGAATCGACCCGGCTAAAGGAGTTATTTTAAGTTGGTGGCGAGTATCAATAGATCTGATAGGTCGCAGTGACCACAGTTCACTAGAATTGCACAGCCCAAAGTACCCTAATAAGAATAATACTATATATACATTCAAGGCAGCCAATCGCATTTAATTGAAATTTGTGTTTTTACGCCAAGTGTTTTGGCAAATGTCTCCTAATTAACCAAGAGGCGAGCACGCTAGACATTCTCTAAGGTTCTGGGTTCGATCCCGGGCGGGTCAATGTGGAAAACGAACTTTTCTATATTGTTTAAATTTTGAGGTAGGTACCGTCGTTATTTCTGATTTCTGTAATACAAGTGTTTCAACTACTTACTCAGGATTCAAGCAACGTGATGTTGATGTTTTTGTTCAAATTTATGGTCAATTTGGTTCCACCTCAGCATCGATTCTAGGCTCATCGTCCACCTATGGTCGCCAAAACAAAATGAACCGTTTACGAGTTGATTATCTTTTATGTATTGTTAAATGGTCTATCAATTACAGAACATAACAATTTAACATAAAATATAACAATCACTTCATGTTGTTGTGTTTCTGCGTGTCAGTAAGGTTTCCAGAGCTCCTGGGGGGTACCTACTACATTAGTAGCAGGGATCAAGCCTTCAATTAGATGGCGAAAAGTCCAGTAACAGCTTTATTATGCTGTACTTGTCGCCTTTAAGCTAGGACCTCATTACCACTTCAATCTTGAAGTGCTACATAAAAAAAATGTATTTATTTCTTTCTGACGTGAAAATACAAAAGCCACTTTCGTTTTAAATCCCTTACTTAAGGGATTTCAAATCTATAACGCCGTAACAAAACATTTGTTGCGAGGTAGACGACGGGAACATTATTTGTAGCCTTTGCACCCATCGATCAGTTTAATATCGGCAGACGAGCCGGCAGGAAGAGCGGTATTATCTTATAAATCTTACTAATGCAACACGATAGGATTGGCTGGATTGTACGCTCTTAAAGACGGTTATACCGACTACTTAAACTGATTTTAACTGGAAATAACAGGCAAGACATCTTTCTTTTCTAGAAATACAGACACGATTATAATACGTTTTCAAATAGTTTAGTTAGTTTCAAATGTTTTCGAAGAATACCCGTAATTAAACATTATACATTCTTACTTTTAGTTTTACCGAAATCTAAACGTTTGAAATCGGTTGAAAAAGCTGTAAAAAACATAGATAGGGTTATCTCAAAAAGTAAAGAATTTAAAGCTTGTTACACTGCCGCCGTAACATACGTAGATACGAATTGAAATTCAAAATATTTTCTAAGGCAATAACACACGACGTCTATTTTCTGAAGCTAAGGCTTTTAATGCGTAAAGGATTCATAATTAAGGACCCATGAAGTCAGCAGCTTTATTTATTTATGTATGTTTATCATGTTATACTACGAATATAATTCTAAAATAAAAACTGTATTTATGTTGCAAGGCCGTACCCATTTCTCGCCATCTACTGTTTCCTCTACCTTAAGGTTGTCTGGAAGAGATCGCTTTCTAGCGATAAGACCGCCTAAATTGTAATATAATCATTCTGTAAAACCTATTTCTGTAAAGATTTCGTGCAATAAAGTATATCTATCTATCTATCTATCTGACTTGCTTAGTTACGCGGAGATTTGGTATGACAAGGTACTGAGGTGTGTACGAACGAATGATGCTGGCTGTACCAATTGGTATCATTTTGACTTACGGAAATCACGATATATAATTACTAGAATATTTTGTTAAATAGCTGATAATACTGTTGCCCATGAACCTTATAAAAAAAGGTTGATGTTATACAGGTAAATAAATTTAAAGCATATCACTCACTACTTATTAAGGAGAATTAATTATTAATATTAATGATATAACGTGCAGACCTTTAATTTATTCATCAAACACAAATTAAAATTGGAAAATTATAAGAAACTCTTAAACTAACTTATTAATAAAATATAATAATAAAAATAATCAATTGAAAATGTACAGAATATTTACAAAGGGTTGTCCGCTCCGGTATCAAGGGTGCCCAGGATGCTGGCAACGTTACCTCTTTGGATAGCCAGATTATTTATTATTTATTGCAGACCTTTGTTTTTTCATTTTAAATAACACATGCTTTGGAGTAATACCAACCATGAATCGCAAAGTACGATTTAACAATGATAAAGGGTTCATTGGAATAATGATGAATGTCCTTTGGTTTTCAGTTTTAGATACGAGGGTTGTAAGTTTCTAACCGTTGCAAAAAACTTGGACTTTTACCGTAAGTAAATATCTCAGACACTAAACGTGCTAGATGTGTAGTCAAATATCAGAAACGTTTTTATCTCAGGACCGAAAGCAATTGCCTAGTTTATAAACTAGCTTCATTTATGAAGTAACCGAATGACGTTCATCACTTAGATTTAATATATTGGATATTGATCGAGAGGCGAGCGGGCAGTACTTTGGGGTTGCGCCATCTTTGAGATCCCGGGTTCGATCCCCGGTCGGGTCAATATGGGAAACGAACTTTTCTATATTGCTTTGGGTCTAGGTGTTGTGGTACCGTCGTTGTTTCTGATTTCTATAACACAAGTGCTCAAGCTACTTACCACAGAATCAGGGCAAACTATGTGATGTTGTCCAATTTTATTTATTATTATTATCATTATTACCGTGGGCTTTTCATATCTTACATACTTTGTTGATGGAAAGTCGTATTTAACACACTTTTGCTGTCAGTTAAAAAAGTGTCCCAATTGACATTTAAACTACCAATCGTGACGATTTGATAGTGACTAGTTACCAAATAGCGATAGCGACATAGCAACAGAAAACGCGAGTGACGTCATCGAGCCGCTTCAAACGGCCGTGAGCACGTGCGGTCACGATACTACGAGCGAATGAAACACTTTCTTTACTGCTAGCGATGGACCAAGTAATAAGATACTAATATTTTTAATTCTTTAGTGCGGCGGGAAGTACTTTAAAAAATATATAAATAAAAGGAAGTCCGTGACGTCAGAGCAATGAATGTGTTAATACAGATACTACTAAGGGGCCATCCATAAAGTACGTCACACTAATTTCATGAGTTTTGGAGCCCCCCCCCCCCCCCGTCCTTAAATTAAAACAGCAGTTCTGACATTAGTTTTATTTCCATTAAAATTAAGTACTTTTTTATGAAATCAGCATAATATCAAATATTTGAAACAATAACAAAAAAATAACTCAATCATCTTCAGTCCATGGACTTTGAACCCTATGAACTATGAACTTGTCAACAATGCAATTTAAACCGTATTGCCCTATGTAAAGATAGAGTTGGACATATTTTTTAGTTTAATTAATATTTCAAATTACGCGATTAGTACCTCTAGATTTTGAAATGTGATGTCACGAAACTTAGGACCCCTCCCACCCCTTGTCACACCATGTCACACTTTTTCGACCCCCCTCCCCCCCACCCCATTACGAGTGACGTACTTTATGGATGGCCCCTAAGCATATGAAGGGTCCACTGCAATAATGAAAAACGTCCTTTGTTTTATGTTTCGAGATATTTAGGTGTTAAGTGTATAAACGTTGTCCAAAATTCAGCCTTATTGCCGTGAATACCTGCGACACTGAGCGTTCTAGACGTGTAGTCAAATATCAGAAACGATTTTATCTCAGGACTGGAAGCGATATTGTCGAGTTAGTAAACGAAATCACTAGCTGCATGTATGAAGTGACCGAATGACATTGATCAAATAGATTTTAATATTTTGGACATTCATCATTATTGCCGTGGACCCTTCATATGCTTAGTAGTATCTGTGTATAATACACATACATTGCTCTGACGTCACGGACTTCCTTTTATTTATAATTTTTTAAAGTGCTTTTCGCCGCACCAGACACTTAAAAATATTAGTATGTAGTTCTAAATATATTCCGCAGAGGGCACTCACTGGAGGCTAAGAGGTAAATACAACAGCAAAATTGATCGCCTACGGTAATTTGCGGTTAGCTCAGTTGGAAGAGCAGTACGCGCGATACGTGAAGATCGTCGGTTCGAGACCCCCAACGCAAGGGGATATTTATCCTGTCTTTAAAATATCCTTTTATTTACCAGCCCCTAGAATACAGTCTGCTCTAATTTATTCAAGTATCTAAAAGTCTCTTTGCCCCATTGATGATTAATTGATGAGGGTTTGGGTGTTGCAGTACCGACTGATTTTTGTAACACAAGTGTTTACGCTACTTAGCTCAGAGTCAGAGTTACGTATGATGTTGTCCATTAAGTATTTATTTAATTTTACTTAGTTTCGCTTGTAACTTGGGCCGTAAATACAATGACCATTATCGCACTAGTATTACGCAAGGAGAAAGAAGCGATAGTTCCAACCGCATGCGCAATTTTAACGTTCGCGACCTAACACATTTGGTGATTGAACTTATGTCAAAACGGTGAGGAAAGCGGTTTACTGGTTTCACGAAATGTAATTGAAATCCCATTAGGCTCTCAAAAATGGCGCTGTGGCAGTTAAAGATTGTGTTTTTTCTCATGGCGCAGTCATAAGGCGATGAGAGGTACCTTTTCGCAATTTTTCGTTATAAAACCTTTGGGTATACAGATATTTTTACAATCTTACTTTATATACATATTACAAATATATAGATAGGAATTGCAGTTACGATGCAATATTTTACATTTCAATGGTTAATTTATTAATTTATTTGGTCAAACCTAATATATTACCTACATTTCACGCTAGATACTCTAGTTCATAATAAAGGAAGCACTATATCAAACATATATTATTACTTAGCTCTCTAGTCATTCATCATCGTAACAGAATTCCTCATATTCAGAATGCACTCTGCATTGCAATATTGCATTTATGTTGAATATTAACAAGGTCGGAATTAAACTATGCGCTAAATGTTACAAGCTACGTGGGTACAATGTATCTAGTTTACCCAGTAAAGTAATAACACTTAAGTTCCTCTGACGCTATGGCTGACTCCTATACAATTCGTAAATGGTATCGATTCGATTCGATCGATATCGGCCAAAAAGAAACGATAATTACATAATAATAACTTTTTTCATATTTTCTAAGCTCAGTGATTAGGATTAGTTCAGCCATTAAATCTAGATGATTTGCCTTTTTGCGTTTATTTTGAAATATTGATTTCATGATTGTCGGATAAAGACTAATGTCTTATGTGTTACAACAGATAGTCGTTATTAATTAAGAAATTACTTAGTTGAAGTCTCTGTCACAAGTTAAAAACCTCCGAATCAAGTAGGTAATATTTTTTTTCTAAGTTTTACAACTAATGTTTAGATATTGAACATTGAAGAAAATATGATTATTGGACAAATACACATAACATGAATAACCTATGTTGAAGCTTCTGATTAGCTTTGGACATAATTACAAGGGCGTAAATGAAGATATACTTGTATTTGACACAAACAGTCTTTTATATAAGTATAAGTAAAGTCAACTGTACAGCGCGCAGAATATCAGTTATGACTGTTGCAATTTAAGCACCATGATAGTAGGTACGTCATTATTTTTCGACAACTCTGACAGCTGCCGTCCAAAAACAATAGCCAACCATTTTGTTTCTTTAATCTGAAAATAAAATATATCTGACTATGAAGGCGTAATTTGCCTAAAAATCTTACGTTTTACTAGCCTTACTGGTATTCAGTATACTATGCCTCAGGTATTTAATTTCGTATGCGTCTATCACATTCACAGCTCTTAGGTATAATGAAACTGTCACAATAACGTTTTCGGTAATTAAAAACATTTATTCGCGATTTCATATGTATCTGAATATTCTCGTTAGAATTTTATAAGACTTTAGAGGATGATAAAATGGTGTATAAATACAATTTTATTTATTACATTAGGTGTGTTCTATGTCTAAATTATTACCTGAAGATGGCATCAAAAAAGATAAAGTATGATTTTGACCTCAATGTTTTTTTTTATATTGCACTTCAAGATTGACCTCATTCCACCTGATGTTAAATGGTATTGAGGTCCTAGCCTAAGGGTGACAAGTACAGCATAATAAATCTGTTACTGAACTTGCCGCCCTTACATTGAAGGCTTGACCCCTGCTACTAATGTACCACCCCCAGGACCTCTGGAAACCTTACTCACACGCAGGAGCACAACAACACAGAAGTGATTGTTATTTGGCTGCGGTCTTCTGTAAGGTGGAGGTATTTCACCAGTTGGGCTGCTCCAGTTCGAGCGATAAATCGCTATGCCCTACCTCTCTCAAAAACAATCATTCAAATACAATTAAAAAAAATGTATGAAACAATCAGCTGTTGCGTCATAATTTCTAAACTATATTATGTTGATATGATGTAATATTATTAGAAGTGCCTTGATTGAATAAAAATAATAGTTTACAAAAACTAAAAATCACACTTTTAGCACGCACTAAAAATTTAAAAATAATTCTTACTTTGATTTATTATGAAAGGAGCGTTTATGTAATCTTTACTCTTTGGACAACAAACAGAGTTTTTTTAAACCGTGTAAACACAAACTTGCTTAGGCACATTTGAATAAAATATAGTGCGACGTCACTTTTTCGTCAGTTTTTACTAAACAGTGACGTAAACACGCTGCTACTAAAATAGTTTAAAGTAGCTAATCATTGAAATGCTCTGTTTAATTGTATTTTTTGTAATTGTGGAAAAAGAAACGATTAGTTGCCACTCCTTTTGTGTTTAACAAATTTCTAATGCTTAAAAAAGAAGTAAAATATTGCAGTTTCATACGGAACTCTAAATAGTAGATCGACGAATATCAGGTAAACCATCATGGCGTAATAGCGTTGGATAATAAAAATGGCATGAATATTTAAAAGAGAACCCGTAGCATTGCATGGGTAGTGACTATTCGGATTACCGACGCATAATTTAGTGTCAATTCGTACGCACAACACGATCAGATGTAATTTTCGTTCGGTAATCATGGATTTTGGAGAAAGTAAAGTAATAAATAAATCAGGGTACATCAAATTCAGTGACCTGTTTTATATTGCACTTCGAGATTGACCTCATCCCACCTGATGTTAAGTGGTAACGTGATCCTAGCTTAAGGGGGGCAAGAACAGCATAATAAAGCTGTTACTGCACTTGTCGCCCTTACCTGGAAGGCTTGACCCCTGCTACTAATGTAGCACCCCCCAGTAGTTATGGAAACCTTACTCACACGCAGGTACACGACAACATAGAAGTGATTGTTATTGTCTGCAGTCTTCTGTAAGGTTTCACCAGTTGGACTGCTCCAGTTCGAGCGATAAATCGCTATGCCCTAGCTCTCTTAAACCTCATCGTAGTAGTGAGTATTATGTTAGTGGAAACTAACATAACCAACGATAGTACCAAAATCTGTACGTTCAAACAAAAGTCCGTCAATAGATTTTTAAAATTTTTTAGTGCAGTGTTAGGCGCACTAACGAACTATAAATATTTTACCAGAGGCTAAGAGTAAATACAATCAAATCAAATCAAATCAAATGCGCCAGACAATCAAACCAATCACCTGGTCTCAAACTAAGGTTTTCCCTTGTACTATGAATACCAGACGACGGATACTAGCTGGGGGCTTCATCCTAGCATACCCAGACTCAAGTCAATTTAGAAAAGTTAGTTTTTCAACTTGACCCGACCGGGAATCGAACCCGGGACCTTTCGCGCTTTGGGCGCCTACCTTAGCCACTGCGCCACCGAGGTCGCCACAATGGAAAAAATGATCGCCTACGATACTTGCGGCGAGCTCGCTGCACCATACAACTGAGGTGTACCACTTACCCATTTAGTTTGCATTATTAATTTTTATCTTTGATGATTATCTGTATATTTTTTTGTTTTGTAGGTACGTAGTAGTTGGGTAATATTTTTCTTCTTCAAAGAGTGTATTATTTTGACTTGCATCCAACTGTAACCATTCTCCATCCACACCAACACGACAAAAACATTGAAGCGGAAAAAAATAACCAATTAAAACGCGTCAAAGCACAAAAACGTCCATTCGTTGCGCCCGCGCTTCCCTCACAAAAACACCTCCAATTTCCTCATTGCTGCAAACAGTCTTCAGTCAACAACGTTTGTGTATTAACGCGACGTGACGCATTCTCTGTCTTGATACACCTATTTAGTGACCAATGTCATTGCGTATATTTGAATGTCAGACACAACAAACATACTACTTATATGATTTGACGACCTCCGTGGCGCAGTGGCTAAGGTTGGCGGCCATAGCGCGAAAGGTTCCGGGTTCGATTCCCGGTCGGGTCAATTTGGAAAACGAACTTTTCTAAATTGACTTGAGTCTGGGTGTGCTGGGATGACGCCCCCAGTTAGTATCCGTCGTCTGGTACTCATAGTACAAGGGAAAACCTTAGTTTGAAACCAGGTGATTGGTGTGATTGTCTGGCGCATTTATTTATTTATATATTATTTTATTTGTTTTCTTTATTAAGGAAACAAACAGCATAAGTAAAGAGAGAGTTTTGGCGGAAGAGAAGAACCAAAATACAACTAGACATCTTATCCATACATTTTTACAATCGCGCTATTAGTTTTTGAAGGATGTATTATATACTATACATTATATAGACAATCACATAAATTTGAACAAAAATCATGGTAGTGCATGTAATTGATGTTAGAGTGTTAGAAATAGTTTAGTCAGTGAAAATAAACATAAATAAATAATATATCTAAATATAAATAATATAAATAAACAATTAAAAAGTAATATTCATTAATAACCTAGCCTTTTCCCGAGACTCCGCTTGCTATATTTCGAGACATTAAGTATACTTTTTGTTATTTTGTACCTATCTCATAATCAATTCATTTATTCATATTGGTTACAAGTAACACTTATGCACCGTCAAACTATTCAGTTTGACGGTGAACCAAAATTGAAACTACAGCCGGATTGAAACTGAATCCGACCGAGAAGAATCCGGCAAGAAACATCCATCTTTCTACCCAATTTCATCAAAATCCATTAAGTGGTTTTTGATTTACAAATAATTATTTTTTAACAAAATCATTATGTACGAGGCAAGCGGCGGTCGAGAGAAAAGACGTCTTGTAAATAAATCTTAACTTTGCTAAGCTATGAAATTTTTTTTCTTTTTAAAAGATTTACATATTGGTTTGATTAATTTATTATTTTTATCAAAATAATAATAATAACGATAATAATCATCCTAATTATTATTTTTATTAATTTGATGAAAATAATAAAAAAACGCAGCAGACATTTTGGATTTATATCGTTGTAGTGTTTCGTGTGACCTTTTTTCGGTGCTAAGGTCAATAATACGTAAATAAATCACCTTTTAACCTATTAAAAATGAGCAAAACACAAAATGTATCATCACAACATCAGCCGAGACCAAAATATTGCCCATAAAAGTTATTTATGCACATTAACGTAATCAATTTAAACTTTTTGCGTCTACTTAATGTTTTTGTCAGAATAAGCCACGAGGCTTATCCAATACGTTTTATTTTAGATAATCCTGAGTTATAATGGGATCAAGATAATGCGTGGTTTAGGGTTAAGAGTTTGTCGTGTGTTAAGGTTCAAATTAGAGCTAAATTTTAGGTCGGGATTAAGGGACTAAAATCCTTGCTAATTGAAAGGATTTGCGCTAGTGGTTTATTGAATATTCGTCGCCTGTATAGTTGCAATAGTTTTCAGCTTACGCTGTTTTTAAAAATAAGTTAGATCTATTTTTAAGAAATTTAACTAATTTTCTTTACCATAATGTTAAAAAATCGCTATTTACTCTTACCGGAAAACGTACTCCGAGATGACGGAAAGTGAAAATAGAATTCAATTTTATAGGTACTCGTTCACTAAAACTGACGAAATCATAAACAAAAATAACAACAGTCGATTGGTAGACAATGCTCATTGCATTAAGTCCTCCTGTTTTTTTTAAATCAATCCGAAGAAAAAACAATAAATATGACGACCATCATTTTCCCATTATTACATTCTACCGTATCCCTAAGTACTCGTAACTGCTACATTCGCCGATTCTAGAACAGGCCAGAATTCAACCGATTTGTCCTTGCTACTAGACGCTAGTTCTTAATGAAACAGATTATCCACTAGATGCCTATCTTCCTATTAGTAAAGTCATCCAGGTAGTCTCTTATCTAACTACGAGTACTAGCGTCCCGCCACAGTTTCGCACGCATTCTATCCGGTTTTTTTTTCACTAATTCTTCGCTCTTATTTAGCTCGCAGCGTGGTTTTATGTAAATACTAGCTGACCCGGCAAACGTTGTTTTGCCATATAAATAATTTTTAAGTAACAAAAATGTTAAGGGTGGACAACCCTTATCACTAAGTGGTATGAAAAATAGATGTTGGCCGATTCTCAGACCTACTCAATATGCTTACAAAATTTCATGAGAATCGGTCAAGCCGTTTCGGAGGAGTACGGGAACGAACATTGTGACACGAGAGTTTTAGATTTTAATGAGTCAGAAAATTTTTATCTACCCTTGCGGTGCGGAAATCGAACCCACGACCTTCACCTATCGCGCGTACTTCCAACAGATGTTACCGCAATTATCGTAGGCGATAAAAAAAAAGCCGCTGTATCAACCCGTTAGCCTACCGTAAGAACCCTCTGGCAAATATGTTTAGAATTACATACTTATGCACCGCAAGGGGAAACCTTACTCACACGCAGGAACACAACAACACCGAAGTGATTGTTATTTGGCTGCGGTCTTCTGTTAGGTGAAGGTATTTCACCAGTCGAGCTGCTCCAGTTCAAGCGATGAATCGCTATGCCCTACCTCTCTTAGTACTCGTACGAATCTGCAGCGGGCAGGTAGTATAAAAATATTAATACATAATAATTGCAATGACATCACGATATTATGAACATCTCCCACACGACCACACCGATTATCCACTAGAGGCGCGGCCATTCTTATTATTAAATTGGATACTCTCGTGGTTCCCACGATCGTTCCCTCTGATTGTTTGTATTGGACAGAGTAATTAATTCTTTTCCTCATCTCCCTGTGATATGGCTCAAGAGATACGAGGGAATTGGTTATTTGTTTGTTACGCGTACAGGATGGGGTCTTCATAAATAGATAGAAGATATATTTATTGATGACTACGTAATGCCTGCTGCTTTATTCACGTTACTTTGGAGTATGTTAGTACTACGTATTGTGTATGTTATTTTGTATGTATTTCACGCAAAGAACTACCAAGTGTCATTCAAATAGAATCAGTAGTTTTTGTGAGAAACTGAAAAATGAAAATGGAAAATGCTTTTATTGAATAAGCATGTGCAGTACATATTATACATATAAAATAACTGATTTTCAAAGTAGGCGTTAAACGAAATAAAATTGACATCCTCTGAGCTAGTGAAATACATTGGTAAAAGTATCATTATGGTGCGAACGCGCCAAAATTTTGCTGTACCTACCCAAAACATGGACCAAATCTCGGCTCTGTTTGAATAACACTCCTTGTTATTAGTAAGAGAAGTAGTGTTTAGAGCGGCTGACTCGAATTTGTGAATATTTCCTAAAATACGACTTGTTTTATCAACATTATCCCGTTACAGAAACAAAACTGGAGTAAATTTACGTGTGTTTAAGTATTTGACGATCTCCGTAGCTGAGAGGCCAGTGGGCCAGACTTTGGCGTCGCGCCATCTCAGGGGTCTCGGGTTCGATCCCCGATTGGGTCAATATCAACGAACTTTTCTATATTGTCTCGGGTCTGGGTGTTGTGGCCCCGCCGTGGTGTCTGATTTCTGTAACACTAGTTAAGCTTAAGCTACTTGTAACAGAATCAGAATAATGTATGTGCAGCTGTCCAATATATATATTTATTTTGAGCAACATATGCATGTACAGAGCACGTCAGATCACTTTGGACTTTGTACCGCTCTTCTGACGTTCGTATAAGAAAAAATATCAAAGTGCAAGTGTGTACCTAGACCGGCTGTCGACCGTAGATATTAAGCCATTGTACCTACTATTTTGGAGTAAGATTCCGCTTTCCCGCAAGTTCTGTGAAGATGAAAAGGTCATCATCAATATGCAGTTAGGAAAAAAAGATCATCTAAATTATAAAGCTGCTAGGTATTATCCCCCGCCTTTGGCGACATAATGCTTCATAACAAAATGTTCAAAAACGTAATATTCTGATACTGGATTGAATGTCAGAATATTTCGTTACGAGAGTCAATATGAGCATTAGTATTTCTTATAAATCAAAAGGCTTAGTGTTAAAAACGAAAGGTTTCGTATTTGAAGATTAATCGAAAGTTCGGAAATGAAAACGTGTTTTATTTACATAAATACGATTTTCATTTTTGGAAAACACTTTGTTCGCATTTGATTGATCCGACATATTTAGTGTTTAGTAGAAAGCCCTTAAGTTTATAGAAAAAAGGCGGAATTAGTAGTATTACAATCTTTCGTCCTATATGTTGATAGAGTTTAAATGCCGCGTTAAAAAAGAGACTTCAAAATCTTTAGCTAAAATAAACACAAATTATGAAAATATTATACCATTCTTTTAAAATGCATTAAACATTTATCAAGCACTAGCGGCCGCCCGCGACTTCGTCCGCGTGGACATTTTTTTAGATCATTTCAATAGGAATTATTCTTTCATACATATATTTTTGGTATCTTGAACCGTTTTCGCAGCGCATGCAACGGAAGCCCTCGAGGATGAATAATTTTCCCCGTTTTTTACACATTTACCGCTCTGTCTTTGCTCCTATTGGTCATAGCGTAATATTATTTAGCCTATAGCCTTCCTCGATAAATGGACTATCCAACAAAAAAAGAATTATTCAAATCGCACCAGTAGTTTCGGAGATTAGCGCGTTCAAACAAACAAACAAACAAACTCTTCAGCTTTATAATATTAGTATAGATGTGTCCATATGTCCTTAAAACGGCAAGACCCTGTCAAGACAAACAAATATAAAACTGAGCGACACAAATAACCCTTAATTCAACCCCTAACAGCGATTAGGGGTCGAAACAGCCCTCGACCGGCGACATCACACGCAGAGTCGCGCCAAATGGGCTTGGGACATCTTGAGATAGTGGAGCAAGGGGGGAGTATGCCAGGTGGTGCTGGAATACAATATTGCGGGTGTGGCTCAAAAACGTTCCTTTTTATGTAGTAAAATAAGTTCTAAATTATTTTGTTCCCGAGTACGTCTTGTTTTTAGAAAGAGTTTGGTTTTCGATTACGCTGTGTAAATGTCGAAATCATTACTCATCGCTGTGTACGGTCGAAAGCACGCCAGACTATACATTTTTGGATCTGTACCGTTCTTATGTTGCGGGCATAAGAACTAAAATTGGACTGCAAGTGTCTATCATGATGTGCTGTCCGTATATATACATTTTAATATATATATATATGTCACCGTAAGATTATAAACATCGTCAGATTACAATCGTAATCGAGCGTGAAGAAACATCTTGCGGGCCAGTATGGCGATGCTAACGGATAGGATATTTTGATATCAAATCTTTGATATCAAATCCGTTGTCATCGCGATGTGGGTTCCTCTCTTGCTTACCATCAGGCTGGGAGGAGACAATATACTGCGCTACTATAAAAAAAAAACTGTCTTGTGAGATTGTAAACTGTCGATAGATTATGAACCGTAACATTATGATTGCAATTTAACGCGCTATTTTCGTATTATTTTAAGTAAGTTACTTTACTATTATTGTTATTGACTAAATTATTAACCACTAGTTTCTACCCAAAACTTTTACCGCGTTATTTTGAGATAAAGTTACTTATATGTCACTCTTTCCTATAACTCACTCGATTCCTATTCTAAATTTCGGCCGAATCTATTAAGTAGTCTTTTGTGAAATAGACAAAAACATACAATTTAAGAGAGGTAGGGCATAGCGATTTATCGCTCGAACTGGAGCAGCCCGACTGGTGAAATACCTCCACCTTACAGAAGACCGCAGCCAAATAACAATCACTTCTGTGTTGTTGTGTTCCTGCGTGTGAGTAAGGTTTCCAGAGCTCCTGGGGGGTGCTACATTAGTAGCAGGGGTAGCCTTCAAGGTAGGGGCGACAAGTCCAGTAACACATGTATTATGCTGTACATGTCGCTCTTAAGCTAGGACCTCATTACCACTTAACATCAGGTGGGATGGGGAAAAAATACCGGCTGATATCTTGATATCAGCGTCGAAACTTACACATTTAAAAAAACTCCAACGTTACTCCCATCTCAAAGTTCGAAACACTCAATCATTCTCGAATATTTCCTTCACATTTCGGCCGAAGCCCAACTTACAACTAATCACTATACAGCAGCAGCAGCTTTATGATTGATGCCCAAACCAATACAGAGTTAACCGAGTACTCAACTCACACGTGTAATGAGAACAGATGAGTCTCACCTGCCTGAGTTCTCAGCAACTTAGCTTATAACTTTGCTAGGTTTCGCTAATGATCTAGTATCAGTTTTCTTATGAACTAGTTATTATTACTTTATGAGTGCTTTTGAAGCTGTCTAGACTTGGAATCTTGGGACTTGCAGTCTTGGAGAGGAAATTGCGATATTAAAATGCAAAGTCTTTAATGAACATGCAAAACTATTTAAACAAATAGAAAAATTAATGCTTTTGCAGTGTTCGATCTTCAAGTCTCGCTTGCAGATATTCTATGTGAGCTAGTTTTAGGTGCCGAATATTTTGTTATATTTACCTCTTAAAAGCTAAGCTGTCAATGAGGGTGTTTTCTTACGAAAAATCCACTAGATGGCGGCAGGTAGGCGTGGGGTCCAACTGCTATGTGATTGGTTAAGGTTTACATGATATTGACGGACATGTCACAATGACATTTAAATCACCAATCAATTAACAGGTGGACCCCACGCCTACGTATCGCCATCTGGTGGATTTTTCGAACGCGAAAAACCTCATTAGCGCTCACTGCAAGATGAACTTTGAAATACCTAAATGTACAAAATAGCAATGGTAAATTCGTTGCAGGAATTGTGTTTCTAGGCTGAGATTCAAGAGAGATTTATTGTTTATTAAAATCATAGGTAACTAATTATTCAACTACGTGAAACATGAATTAAATGCATGTTTTATTTGCAATAAATGTGGGATAAACGTATGTTTGATACTCTTTGAGAAAACCCTTCCAAATTTATCCAAATCCTAGTCGCTAGATAGACACTAGATTATCATACAGGATACTTTATAATCTCATAAACAGTGAAATTAAAATTACAAAAAAGATGCAAAAGATAGTATTTAATAATAGTCTTCCCACACTAGAATTGGAAAATACTGGTAACCCATTATTTAAAAAAAGAGGAATACAAGCCGCCAGAGCGTTAAAAACCTTTCTCTGCTGTTCTGAATAGACCTGTTTAATTTTCGCGACTATTTCTACCATCAGTCATTGAAGCATTTCGTACTAAGTACTTGAAATAGACTGCACTGACTCTAAGTCCGATTGTACTTGCTTCCAATGGACACAGTCGCTTCAACGAGAAACTACACAGAACCCCTGACCTGGAAACGACGCGTAGCTGAAGGGGAGATGGGTTGCATATCGACTTGGGTGCAGGGTTGCCAATCACTCACGCAGTGAGTAAGATAATTTTTAAGTCTCGATGGTTTACTGAAGTGCCGGGTCATGATCTTCTTTTTTGCTTTGACGCACCTTATCGTTACCTGAGGGAGGTGACGGCATGTGAGAGAGGTTCCAATATTTGAAAAACAATTACTTCTAGTCATGGATAGTAGTAAATTATACGAGATAGCTGTGCCCGCGACTTCGTTCGCGTGGACTACATCTTTTTATGGTCGGTTTTACCCCTTTCTCCCCTAATATTCGAAACAACAAGTAGTCTTTATTTTAATCCAAGTTTCGAGCTATATTTGTGCCAAATTTCATATCGAGGGTTCCCTGGTCAAACCCGATAAGTGACAAAAATTGAGAATTTTAGTTATAAATGCAGTTAAGATGCATTTTTTTGTTCTTTCTAATGGTATATTCCAATAAGCCGAGTTTCAATTTATCACAAAGATACGCTTCACTAAGAACCCAATAAGTGCTACTTTTTTCTTTTTGACTAATACATAAACAATATAAGTATATTTAAAGGAAACTTTTTTGAATTTAATTAGATGAAGAACCCAATAATGTATATTTATTGGGTTTTAAGACAAATATATTTTAGGAAATTAAACTAAGTGAGTTAAGGTAAGACAAGTTATTTGCACTTATTGGGTTTTTATACTAGGGATATTCTGAATTAACGAGGTTTTACTTAAAACTAAAATCCATTAACACATTTTGTTGGGTTTTACTATAATAATATTAAGTATACAAACAAATTTAATCATTAAGCTAAAACCCAATAAGTACTACTTATAGTGTTTTACTTCAAGCAAATATTAGAAATGACATATGAAAAGCATACTTATCGGATACTCGCACGAGCAGATATCAACATTGGACTGTAATTTTATTTGGGGAAGAACCCAATAAGTAGATATGACAGTAGACATAACATTAGACAGGTGGCGACAGGATCGCGAGCTTCGACCTTCGATTGATTGCATTGCACGTAATTTTGACAAAATATTTATACTTTCCGTTTATTGAAACGAAATAGCATCATCTAGACTCCGGAATAGGCAACTTATTGGGTTTTACCTTTAACCAATTTAGGTTACAATATTTACGTACTGAGAAATATTTTTAATGGAAGGATAGTTATTGGGTTTCACGTCTTACTTTTTATTTTTGTTTTACGTACTTATAATTACAAGGTTTTGAAATAATTTTACACTTTTTACGCATGGATAAGAGGATGCTAATTCCGGTTTTCCTGGCCTCAGCTTAATGTTCCCTTGGAAAATAAAAATAGCAGCATTTATGTGCAGATTCATATCAATGGTACTATTGGTTGCATGGTTTAAATTTAAATCGAATATTTTTTGAATGTATTTATTGACACAATTATGCAATTTTTTTATTTATTCAGCAAGATCAGAGGGTTATTTTTCTCACGTGCCATGGCTCTGTGCTTTTTGGGGGCGTGATCTATTACAAATCTCTAAATACGTTTTTAATCGAAATTTGGTCAATTTTACTGTACCTTTGTTCGTGGAATATTGTTCTGCTTTCTCCTCGCTAGATTATCTTTAGAGCAAATACAAATTACTCGTCAGAACTTGATAAGTCACAAAAAGATATTGCCACGCAGATGAATAGTATCGTCCAGCATATTTTTTTTGGTGACAGACACATGTAATTTTTTTAAATCATGTTATATACATATAATATGATGCTTATTAACTTTACCTTTGTTTCCAAGATTTCAATATTTTTTTTACATACGCGGTATATTGTCTCCTTCTAACCTAATGGTAAGCAAGAGAGAAACCCACATCACGATGACAACGGATTTGATTTCGTAATATCCTATCCGTTAGCATCGCCATACTGGCCTGCATTATGCTTCTTCACACATGAGCCAGCAACGAGGCCAATTTTTAATGGTACGTCAAAGATTAGAGTTATCAAACTTTTTGGTTCGCGATGGAATATTTTCCACGGTGAAGCGATAACATCGTTAGCCGGCTCTTGTAGTTTTGTAAAGGCAAAGGGAAGTTCCTCGGAACACTCACCGACATAAAAACGATAAAAGACAGTCAATAAACTAATGTCTCTTCGAAGTTGAAGAGGATCAAGGTTCTCAATAACCCCTTCAACATTGATAATGCGCACAGCCCTTTGCTGTAACCAATCAAGACCATCCAT
The DNA here is from genome assembly GCA_037074685.1 of Glyphodes pyloalis. Taxonomy (NCBI): domain Eukaryota; kingdom Metazoa; phylum Arthropoda; class Insecta; order Lepidoptera; family Crambidae; genus Glyphodes; species Glyphodes pyloalis. The sequence continues at coordinate 1,829,872 of JAYKKO010000039.1, forward strand.
AAGGTATTTAGCGGAACCGTCCCAGAGATACAAGCAGTAGTCCAGACGGGACTTGACTTGAGTCTTGTATAAAAGACAAAGCTGGTCCGGCGTGAGAAAACAATGCACTCTATTCAGGATCCCCTGTTTTTTGGATGCTAATCAGATGAAACTCTCGATGTACTGATCTTGATTAAGGTTGCAGCGGATATCCATGTCAAGCAGGCTTACTTACTTTTTAGGCTGTTACGCAGGCAGAGGGGAGTACCCTGATGAATGAGGAGCGGAAGGAATTGGGATTTTTTTGTCGAAAATGCGCACTCTTGGGTTTTTTCGGCATTGAACAGGACCTGGTTATTTGAAACCCATTGGTTCATGAGTCTCAACACCCGATCCAGTTTAACGACAAAATTCTCCCGTACCTCCTCCATTACTGCGTTGCCAGACGAAGGGCAACCAAGGTTTCTTCCATTGACCATACTGTGATTAGCATAGCAATGTATTTTTCCAAGCAGTGGCATATCATTTATATGAAGAAGGAAGAGGGTGGGCGATAAATACGTATACACTGCGATACGAATCCGTCAGACACGATGTCACTTCTACGTCACGCAGAAAGCCAGAAATCCAGTCACAAAGCCGTGTGGGTAGTCCATATGCCGTAAGGTTGGAAAAAAGAGCTTTGTGCAAGACACGATCAAATGCCTCGGCAATTGTCGCCCCTCTGAGATGCGTCACATACGCTAGAAGATCAACCGTCGATCGTTTCGGCCTAAAGCCCTGTTGGAGATCATTAATTAAGGAGTGATCCTCTAGGTAGCAGACCAACCGGTTACAGATAATCCGTTCCATGACTTTGAACAGCATTGAGGTCATGGCAATACGGTGGTAGTTTGATGGGTCTCATCGGTCAAAAACTATGTACACGAAACAAATCAATCCCGAAGAAAATTATATCTGGATAGAACATTAAATGAAAATTATCCTCAAAATTTAAACAATGAATAAGTATATAAAAAGAGTATAAAAGTAATTAATAACCTAATGCAAACATAATTACAATTGTTTTTGCCTGGAATTTATAAAAACTTAAGTGATTAAATCGTTTTTTTCTCTCAGGTGAAACCCAATAAGTCGGCACCCTTTAGCAAAAAAAAATTTTTTACAGCAAAACTGTAAGCATTAGAAGTAAAATAAATACGAAAACTAAATCTTTATGAAATATCATTACTAATTAAACTCAAAATTGTGGACATTTACTTATTAAAATGCACATTAACTGTTTACAAACTTTTAACATCGATTATCTCAGAAGTATGTTTTTGGCACTTATCGGGTTTGACCAGGGAACCCTCGATATCTCTAAATTCAAAATAAACATTTTTCCATATAAACTTTCAATAAATCCGTTCAGCCGTTTAGGCGTGAAAGAGTAACAGACAGACAGACAGACAGACAGAGTTACTTTCGCATTTATAATATTAGTATGGATGTAAGCTAAAAACGACCGACAGACGACTGATGAAAGCTGGTATGGAAAATAAATTATAGAACGGTATTAACGTTTCATAGTAGGTTGGAGAAAAACAGATAGTCATTTTAACACATTACGAATCGTAAAATATTGGAACAGGGCATTTGATAACCTTTGAAGTCATCATCATCATCATTTCAGCCTGTTACTGTCCACTGCTGAACATAGGCCTCTTCAACCGATTTCCAGCGCGACCGGTCCATTGCCACCTGCATCCAACGAGACCCAGCAATTTTTACTAGGTCGTCGGTCAATCTGGTAGGTGGCCGTCCCACACTGCGCTTGGTGGTACGTGGTCGCCACTCAAGAACCTTTTTGCCCCATCGACCGTCCGATCTTCGTGCTATGTGGCCAGCCCATGGCCACTTCAGCTTACTAATCCTACGGGCTATGTCAGTAACTTTAGTTCGTGTACGGATTTCCTCATTGAAGTATTATATTTAAAAAACAATTTTCTGAGACCTTATGATTTTCCATGACACTAGTTAAATGTGTAGTGGGAGTCAACCCTATTAGTACCTTTGCAAATTCCATGGCTGGGCAACTTCGGCGAACAATTCGAGAAACATAACTTTGCGCCTGCCTGGGGTAACAAGTGTGAAAGGACAACTCGCGAACAAGTTTTTAATAAGACCAAAGCTCTTACTGGGAATATTAGAAAAATCCAATTACTTTTGTTGACCCAATGTGTAAATTACAAAAAAATATATAGAAAGGCAACTTTTCTGAAGCGAAAAATATTGACACAAACATTAGTGATGGAGAAAGTTTTGCTACATTTGATTAAGAAGAAATGTTTGTTTTATTATTCTTTTTTTATTTCTTAGAAAGTAATTGTTCAGACAAAAGAATCCTTAATAATTGACCCTTGCTAAATTTTACAAAAAAAGTAATGTCAAACTGTTCAACCGACAATCTTTGTTTAAATGCATATCTATGTTCATCCCATTTTCAAATCCAGGGTAAAATCCGTCTTTCTCTCGCTTATGTAAATGTTTTTATCGTTTATCTATGTATTTCATTACATCATTTATAAAATGATGCATGCATAATATTACACATTAAGTCCTACAGTATTATTATTTTTTCAATTAATTGATTATATACTTATTTTACTATTGACAAACTAACTGTATGTCTTGGTGCAAAATTAGTAATAAGATTAGCTTTTTTTGTAAAACGAACTACGAAGTTTCTTGCCGGTATCTTCTCGGTAGTTATAGGTTTCGAACCGGAGGTAACTTCATTTGTTTTATATAGAGACTGACTATTCATAAGTATAAACTAATGTAATCTATATGAATAAAAAATATTGACTTTGACTTTGACTTCATATTGGTTGTTACTGAAATTGATAAACTTATCTTACATCTGCGTTTTCATTCAATCCCCATTGCGTTGTTGAATTTAAAAAACTGTAGATATTCAAAATAACGAGGATGTTTAAAGTTTCATGAAATTTAGTGCGAAGAGGGTGTCGAGGGCAATAAATGACCTAACTAGGTTACTTTTTTAGAAAAAGTCATTGTATCCGTGCTTTAAGGTAATATTAAATTAAAATTTTAATTCATGATATTGTTTAAAAAAATATATTATATATATTTTATTAATGTGTGATTGGTTTATAGATATAATTTCCTAAAAACACGATTAACCTAAAACTGAACAAAACTCGGTCATCCAGGTTCATGAAAGAACCGGAGACGACAATAAATATTTTTCAATGAACTCCGACCATCGGGATGCTGTAAAGCAACCTAACGCCCAATAAAACTTGTTTACGGTCGCCAACGAACCCTTGTCGATGGTAGGGACTGCCGTGGGACAGTTTATTACTGGGACGTCCCACCCCGGTCTGGGAAAAGCCAGCTGGTCATATACGGTCCTTTTGTTTAACTTGTGTCCAATAAAAGATTGTTGGAATTCTGAAACTAAGAGTACTTACATACAACTTTGTTGGTGAATCTTAAAAGATGTACTTTTGCCCTTATATGAGAATATGAAGTTCTAATCATATTCGGCAGAGGGCACTTAACGGAGCTCAAGAGGTATACAAATAGAAAAATTAATGGACTACGCTCTGTTGGTAGAGTAGCACGCGCGATACGTGATGGTCGTGGGTTCAAATCCTTATTCGAAAATTTCCTCTTTCTTTAGAACACAGACATAATTGATATAAATAAAATAAATGCGCTAGCCAATCACACCACGCAACTGGTCTTAAACTAAGGTTTCCCCTTATATTATAAGTACTAGACGACGGACACCAACTAGGGATGTTGATCCAGCACGCCCAGACTCAATTTATGGATTTGGCCCATCCCTCTTTGCCAAAAGTGGACGTTTGTCCAAACATGCAATAAAACCATAGGCGGGTAGCCGCTGTAAACAGATGATAAGGACGTGACCGATCGTAAAATACTCCGCCTTTCGTGTCGTAATCATGTTCCACAATCTTTTGGTGATGTTTTTGCTATTCAAAAAAGGCGTTTATTTAGATTTGATTGGGTGTAGATGAAAAATACCAATTGCGCTTAACTCTTTACACAAAAAACCTCCTTTATATGTGTTATTTAGGGTGTGTCAAATGATAAAACTACAAATCTAGTTTTATTGTAAAATTTTAAAACTGCTTTAAAATGATTACTTTGAAAAGATCACTCGCCTCCTTAATGGTACGAGTAGCATACCATGTGGTTACAGTAGAATTTCGTCCTGTCAACAATCAAGTTTTCAAAAGCAATGTTAACAAATTACATCAAAATTCAATAAAATAAAACAGGCATCAAAAACTTCCAAAATATACGGAATTACATCAAATGGTTTCAAGAATATTTTTTGAAAAATTTGACGCTCAATATAATCACTTGTGGAGCAAATCTTCAGATCCTCAAACACACAGACGGAATCCGTGATCCAGGCCACCCTGGATCACGGATTCCATCGGTTACATTTTGGTGAGTGTGCTAAAGTTTTGCAAAACCTGATACCCCTTTCCCTTTTGCATGACCGTGCAATAAGGCACGGCAAGAAGTTCCTCCCATATGTTGTAAACATTCCTCCAATAGGCACAAAGCGCACTGACTCTTCTTCCAGTATGCCGACGCCTAAAAAGTTTAACTCTCTTTTAGCGTCAGTTTTTCCAGATCGTAAACTGGGTATCTTTAAAGCCAAAGTAAACAGACCTTCTAGGCAAACGTGTATTATCATAGGCTTTATATGCGCCTTCCTTCGTGAGCCTAATTTATATTTAAATTTTAAACTAAATCGACGGGTCAGAGGTTAGATCTGAATTTTCTCCACCACGGCTTCATGTGAATCTAAAGATAGCCAAGTCAGACATTCTCCACTGCCCTTGACATTACTCACGTGCGCGCGCGCCGGAAGCGGCGATCACCGCACAATGGATAATCAAAATGGCGGATGGACGCCATTACATGCTCTCGGGAGCTTGATCACTCTATCGCTGTAACATCTGCTGTGTTGAAAATTACCTGCCAGTTATTGAAATGTACTCTAGCAATGATAGAGGATAGGTTTAATGGGCTTGTAATGATGACACTGATAGATTTGTGATCTAATAGAGTTTTTATCATAGATTCGGTTGTGATTTCGAATTCTTAAGTTTGATAGTTTACAAAATCCATTTTCCCACTCAGGCTTAGGTTTTTTTTTTAACCAGGGGAAATGCCCACGCATTGTCTAAAACTAAAACCCCTGTCCTTCTCTGCGCATATGGTGGAGGGAGGGATGCGTCGTTGGCAATTCTTCACAACTCCCCCCCCCCCCCACTCACGCGAGTGCAGTGCAAAGTTTAATTCAGGCTTAGTTGCACCAACTACTTTAAGTTTTAGAAATGGACAATTGATTTAACTGGTCTATCAAAAAAATATCTTCAAACTTCTAGCCAACTGTAATACGCAGTGCAAAGTCCAAAATGTATATAGTATGACGTATTTTTTACTGTACCTCACGTTATAACATTGATAAAACTTCAACACAATGTATTTAAATCTTAACAGACATTCTCACCTCAGTTCAAAATGGCGACAGCTGGCGAAATTTATCGGCTCTCATCACCTAAATCGTTACAAGCCCCGACTAATTGTTCGGGAAATCATCGTTCCGATCCGCAAATAACCTCCAAAGCTTAATCTTAATTAGCCGATATGCTACACGTGTTTAGCAAAACCGTGAGCTAATGGAAATTGAATAGAAAAAGAGACGATGAAGTTAGCACTCCGATATGTAGATGGTCTTTCTTCTACATTAATATTTGAAAGAGAAAATGTATTTCTGTGCGTCTGAGTGTGTGCGTGTGTGTGTGTTTTATTAAATAACTTGAAAAACGAATGTGCTGATTCTTTACCATTGGAAAGCTTCATTTTCTTTAAGCAACATAGGCTATATTTATTGTTACAAAAGTCTAACTCCACGCGAACGAAGTCAAGGATGGCCGCTAGTTATAAATAAAATAATGACGAGCTCCGTATACGACTTGGTTGTGTCATCTCTTACGTCCCGAGCTGGACACCGATCGGTTCAATTCGGAAAACGAACTTCCCTTTAGTTTCTCTGGTTTTATGTTGTTGTGTTACCGTTTTTGTTATTGATTTCTGTAACACAAGTATTAAATTGAAAGCTACTTACCACAGAATTGGAGCACATTATGCGATGTTTTTTAATATAATAAGACGTAGTAATTAGCGTAATGCCTGGAATTTTTTAAATATAAAATGACTAAAGGTTCAAGAATAAAAAAATCGGGCAAATTTTGATGGACACGGAAAAAGTGTAAAGATTTTGTAAAGGCCTTAAACTCACTTCATTTTTTCACCAACGCATATTTTTGGGGATGCAATTCGGAGCGTTTCATCTAGAACAAAACCATCAACCTTTTCTAACGCGTTTGAAAATCTTCAGGGATGCAATTGGGAGCGTTTTAACTTCGGCAACCATTTATCTAAAAGGGATTAATTGGAAGTTGCAGGCGGTAACAAAAGACAGGGAGACGCGGGTCCGACGCGGCCGGAACCGTCCTCATTCATTGGTCGGAAAGTTTGGCATGCATTGGATAGAAAAATCGTTAACTGTCCATTTTCAAAGGTTTGGCTTTTTAAGGGGAGTTTCCCGAGTTTTGCCTGAATCTTTTTAATCTATGTCTAAATATTACTAGACTTTTTGTATTACTAGTGGCCAGTCGCGGCGTTGCATGCGTATTATAAAGACAATATAGAAAAGTTCGTTTTTCTATATTGGCCCGACTGGAAATCGAACCTGAGACCTCAGAGATGATGCATCGCCAAACTCCGGCTGGCTCGCTTCTTAGTCACTGAGGTTGTCTAGTATATAATCGATTCGAATTTATTTTTTTTTATATTGCACTTCAAGATTGACCTCATCCCACCTGATGTTAAGTGGTAATGGGGTCCTAGCTTAAGGGTGACAAGTACAGCATCATAAATCCGTTACTGGACTTGTCGCCCTTACCTTGAAGGCTTGGCCACTGCTTCTAATATAGCACCCACCAGGAGCTCTGGAAACCTTACTCACACGCAGGAACACAACAACACAGAAGTGATTGTTATCTGGCTGCGGTGTTCTGTAAGGTGGAGGTATTTCACCAATCGGGCTGCTCCAGTTCGAGCGATACATTGCTATGCCCTATCTCTCTTAAATTATAAAGCCGAAGAGTTTGTATGTTTGAACATGCTAATCTCAGGATAGTTCCTGGTTCGAATTGAAAAACATTTTTGTGAAGAATAGTCTATTTATTGATAAAGGCTTTAAGCTACACAACATCACATTACGACCAATAGGAACAAATAATTAGTGGAAAATGTTGAACGCGTGTGAGGTAACGGCGGGCATCTAGTTTCACTATAAAAAATCTGCAGATATGTTTAAAACTAACTAAATAACAATGCTTACAGACTAATTAAGGCCCCACAAAAAATGCCATTGAAGAATTTCAGTAGGTCTACCTCTTTTTTTTTTATAGTAGCGCAGTATATTGTATGTTTATCATGTTAAACTATGAAATAATTCTAAAATAAAAACTGTATTTATGTTGCACGGCCGTACCCATTTCTCGCCATCTACTATTTCCTCTACCTTAAGGTTGTCTGGAAGAGATCGCTTTCTAGCGATAAGACCGCCTAAATTGTACTATAATTTTTCTGTAAAACCTATTTCTGTAAAGATTTTGTGCAATAAAGTATATCTATCTATCTATCTATCTATATTGGCTCCTCCCAGCCTGATAGTAAGCAAGAGAGGAACCCACATCACGATGACAACGGATTTGATATCGAAATATCCTATCCGTTAGCATCGCCATACTGGCCCGCAAGATGTTTTTTAACGCTCCTTTTGAAGGAATCCATGTCAAAGGAAGGAGGAAACACAAACAAACACTTCTTTATGGTCCGGCAAAGATAGGAGTTACCAAACTTTTTTGTTCGAGATGGAATATTTTCCACGGTGAAGCGATGACATCGCTGGCCGGCTCTTGTGGTTCTGTAAAGGAAAGGAGAGGGTGGGATAAGGGAAAACATTTCCTCGGAACACTCACCATGATAAAGCCGATAAAAGACGCATAATGAACAAATGTCTCTACGTAGTTGAAGAGGTTCAAGGTTCCCTGTAATCTCTTCATCGTTAATTATGCGCACAGCCCGTCGCTGCAACCTATCAAGGGCATCCATGAGGTATTTGGCGGCAGCGTCCCAGAGATGCGAGCAGTATTCCAGACAAGACCGGACTTGAGTCTTATATAAAAGACAAAGCTGGCCTGGCGTGAAAAACCGACGCACTCTGTTCAGGATCCCCAGTTTTTTGGATGCTAATGAGATGAGACTCTCGATGTACTGACCTTGATTAAGATTGCAGCAGATATCCATGCCGAGCATGCTTAGGCTGTTACGCAGGCAAAGTGAAGTGCCCCGAAGAATGGGGAGATGCCTCATGCTCTCAAACGACATCTTAGAGCTCCTGGAAGGGTTGAAAACCAGCGTAGACAGGGAGTTTGGCTCCGTGTCTGCAATAGCTGAACCACTTCCATTTGTTTCCCTATGTAGCGTAAGATAGTTTTAGAAGAAATGTTGTAGTTTAAGGAGAAGCTTATCTGGATATCTGGAACAGCCCAACTGGTGAAATACCTTCGCCTTACAGAACACCGCAGCCAAATAACACAGAAGTGATTGGCACTTCTGTGTTGTTGTGTTCCTGCGTGTGAGCAAGATTTTTGGAGATCTTGGGGGGCTACATTAGTAGCAGAGGTCAAGCCTTGAAGGTAAGGGTGAAAAGTACAGTAACAGATTTATTATGCTGTACTTATCGCCCTTAAGCAAGGACCTCATTACCACTTCACATCAGGTGGGATGAGGTCAATCTCGAAGTGTAATATGTTTTTTTTATTATTTTAGGTAAGGCTTATCCTTTCTATTATAAAACATAATCCTAACTACTGCGTGATATTGGTAATATTCTACCAAACGAGCCTAATACCGATTGGTTAAATTTACCTTAGCATAATAGCCCTCCATTTCCCAGCCTTTACAACAAAATAGCTGATCTTCGGTCGGCGCAAAACCAATTATAGGCCGTAATTTAAATTGGTTCCCAGTCTAAACCCTAGGTTATCAGGTGCTGCAGTCGGTCTACATTCATTTACAGCTTATATTGCTAGTCTGTCCCCTATCTCGAGATTTAGGAAGTACCTACATTTGGGAATTAGCATAGATTTACGGGTCAAGTCTAAAGTTTTGTGCTAAATAAAATAATGTATTTCGCTTTACACGGTATCTACATTTGAAGTATAACTAGCTGTACATTTTATTGCCAAAGTGCATTGATAGGTACCTTCTGGGCAAACGTGTACCATATTTGGTACAATACCTCTTCAAGCGAAATTGAGGTCAAATGTGAGTTTCTTTTATATAAGAATACAACAAAACATTATTCACGAACATTTCCGTGCTTTGGTACGATAAATTATTGTAGACCTATTACGAAACGACCTCACGAAAGGTTTCGTTTTCGATGAATTATCTTTTTTTGAAGTAGAATTGAAAACTCTGGAGTTAAAACGTGGTTGTAGATTTACATTGATTTGACGACCTCGGTGGCGTAGTGGCTATGGTAGGCGGCGAAAGCGCGAAAGGTCCCGGGTTCGATTACCGGTCAGATCACATTGGAAAACGAACTTTTCTAAATTGACTTGGGTCTGCGTGTGCTGGGATGACGCCCCCAGCTAGTATCCGTCGTCTGGTATTCATAGTACAAGGAAAAACCTTAGTTTGAGACCAGGTGATTGGTGTGGACGTCTGGCGTATTTATTTTTAAAGAACTGTAAATCAATTGTTTTTCAAAAACAGATTCAAAGTGACTTAGTTACGCTAAACGCCATTTATTTCAATCCGTCAGCTGATCCGATATATTTTATTTTTGATAGTAGGCCTCTTGATCCCGACTGGTTTGCTAACTGGCATTTTTAGAACGAGAAGTACCTTCTTTAAACGTGCGTCAATTTGTGGACTAATCTAAGCAAAATCTAATTACTAGGACACATCGCTTAACAGACTGCAAAAATCGAAGCCATAAATTCCAATCAATCCGTGCTATTATTCAATCAGGCGACCTTGCTTGTCCTCTCCAAGGTCCATTATTGACAGTTCCATAAACCGTACAATCGTCGTTAATAAAATAAATGAGCGGCAATCGTTGTATGCAAGTGCACAAAGCAATGTGCTGGCACTCATTGGCACATTCCCAATGGCATATACAAGCGTTCAATGGCAGGCTGTGCCATAATTCTAGGATGCCACTGAGATGTACTGACGCGTAATCGGTCTAAGTGAAAAGTAAAATGCGTTTCTTTGCTTCAAAAGTGGGATTTAAAAGTTTGACGTCTGTTGTGTTGTTGTGTTGTGTCTATTTATGTGTGTGTGTGTGTGCATTGGCACTCTCAAATGGGTGGAAAATTTAGAAACTGTGTTTTAAAGCCGGTTTCTTTGCGGTAGTTATCATCTATAATTGGTTAACAGTATTTTATTCTGAAATACCTACTTACAAATTTTCATCACACAAACATTCCAACGACGCAATTGGCTACTTGACAGTGTTAACAATAAAATATGAAAAGTGTTACATATGTTAGCTTATTAGTTAAGTAATAATTTCACATTTTTATTTTTTAATTAAAAGCATAGTTAGTATTTTATTTTTGCAAAATAAATTTTACTTTTTTTATCTGTGGAACAAAAGAACCGAAACGGAAACCACCATTGCAATTCGGAAATGACAGCTGTCGGCGAAAATTATTTGTTTTAATGTGGCGAAACAATGATTATTTTACCGCTTAAATTGAATTATTGAGTCTCTAATCGTATTAAGAATTTATTGAAACATTTTCCGTTTATCTAAATTATCGGTCTAACTAAGGTATCGGTTCGTTAGCTAGGACGTTGACGTCATAATTGCAACAGTGATGAGACTTGGCGTTTTCGCGCGCTTTTTAAATGAGTTACACAAAAACTTATTTTTCTCTGGTTATTTACATTTTTTCCAGATAAATCGAATTGCTTGGGATATAAAATGAACGGGCTCACATTTTACAATACTTTTTCAAAAACTGTCAAGTAGCCAATTGTGAACTTTGGTGCTATCACCAGGAACGCACTTAATTGTTTCAAGGGAATAACTTACTAAAAATAAATTTTAAAACAATACCTCATTGTAATCCGGTTTGATGCAATTCCAGAAATTGTGTTCAAAATCAATCTTCCCCATTATGTTATAAAAAACTGTGTATTGAACGATTTGAAACAATACTTGCTTGACACGTGCGGTTTACATAAGTCAATGCATTTATGCGTCTCGTTGCACTAAAGGCACAATGAGAATTTCAAATTACTTTGCACACTTCGCTTTTTGCGCGTCAGAGCGTGGCTTTACAATAACACAGTTGCCTTACTTTGTCTTTTATGATAATAAATTATTCTTTCCAATGCAAAGAGACAATACTGAATTGTTTGGAACAAAGATGATAGATGCTTAGAGTTATTGTGTGTACTAATTATCCAATAGTATTATAACTGCATATTTATGTAAAAACTAGGTATGTAGCCGACATATAGTTCAACCGCGTGGAATAGTGACGTTGAGGAGCATTTAAAACTATTTAGGCTAGATAGATAGATAGATAGATATACTTTATTGCACAAAATCTTTACAGAAATAGGTTTTACAGAAAAATTATAGTACAATTTAGGCGGTCTTATCGCTAGAAAGCGATCTCTTCCAGACAACCTTAAGGTAGAGGAAATAGTAGATGGCGAGAAATGGGTACGGCCGTGCAACATAAATACAGTTTTTATTACTCTAGTTACTGTGCAAATGCCTAAGACACGGGTATATAAATGCTTTGATAACCTATAAGTAGTATTGCACTGCTAAGAGCTTATTAGAGTGTTAAAGTAGTGCGAGATCGAGGTAGAAAATCAAACAGGTTTCCAGTAATAATCTCGTTTATTCCTCGTTCAATGCACCGTCGTCGTTCAATACATCATTTGATCTAACCTTCCTAAGATCCAACATAACTAACATATTCAAATTCAAATCTCTGTCATACTTCATCTATAACACACGTTCTCTCTCACTCGTTACTCGTTTAGAAATATTCACCATCCCACAGTAGTAAAGTATAAAGAGAAAGTTCAATTCCCTCTGCATCACGCCACGCTCCCTCCCTGGACCGGGCTACTGTTTCCCACTATGTGCGCCATTTCTGCGACACACCACGCTTCCCCCTCCGCTACGTTACACTCACACCTAAAAGAAACATTAAAAAATAAAAAGATTACACTGTTCGATGTATTTTTTGCCTATATGTTGTTTACTTCCGAAGACTGGCCTGTCGGTGGCGTTACCGTCTCTTAGGGCCTGGGTTCGATTTTACCACAGAATCCAAGCAATGTATGTGATGTTGTTCAACATTTATATCTTACTAATATTTATATTCTCTATTTTCAGGTTTATTTCGGCCTAAGCTGAGTGGAATCATTGTAAGTACCTATTAATTGAATGAAAATCATATAAAAAAAAAGAATATATTTTTATTACAGACCATTGTCCATTATTTTAGGGACAATTTACCTTTACCTCCTGATATCAAAATTTCAAAATTATGCTCGTTTGTAAATTTTTTACGATCGGAAGATGGCGCATTGCTGAACAATCTAATCTGTAGGAAAAACTGACTGACATATCAACGCACAACCTAAACGGCTAAACGTAGGCACTTGAAAATTGGAAGAGACGTAGCTTAGGTATCGTAGAGGTGCACTAAGAAAGGAATTTCCGAAATTCTCAGGGGAACGGGAATAAGCGGGAAAATCCTTTTGTATGAAAAATTTAAACCGCTTAAGTTAGACGCTTGAAATTTGGCATGCAGATACCTTAGTAAACTTAAAGCTTAGTTGCAGCAGGATATTGCACAATTACCACGGGAACGAGAGATAGCGGGAAAAAACAGGAAAAACCCTGTAGTCTACGCGAACGAAGTCACGGGCACAGCTAGTATCATTCTATTAATTTTGCCAACCTCCGTAGACAACAGGCGAGCGTGCTGGACTTTGGCGTAGCGTCTCTGAGGTCCCGGGTTCGATCCCAGGTCAGATCAATATGGGAAACGAACTTTTCTGTATTGTCTCGGGTCTGGGTGTTGTGGTACCGTCGTTGTTTCTGAGTTCTGTAACACAAGTGCTTTAGCTACTTATCACAGAATCAGAGCAGTGTATGTGATGTTGTCCAATAAAAATAAAACAAGTAATAGTAATTGCCACACCACAAAATCATTTTTACTTCCCAGCAGTGCGAACAAATCTGAATCTTGTTTCTCCTATTATCTTCTAGCGTGTTCGTAATTACCACCGTGCGTGTCGCTCAAAAGATAGATGTGCAATGCCGCGGCAAGGCTGTTACTAATTGTTTGACCGGTGACTGCGTTTGTCCGACCATTAGCACTGCTCAAAATGTAAACCGTTTCGGATTGACGAGGATGTCACGTGCTTGTAGAGGGATTTTTTCAGCTCCATCTTTTTTTATCACCAGGCAGAAGTCCGTAGGTTGAGTTGTTTATGTTTAGTTTCACTTCCTAGGGATAAGCCCGCATAAATTGTTCTGTTATTAATCTGGAAAACCTATTTCTTTGAAGTTTTTTTGCATTAAAGTATATTTATCTATCTATTTTTTTATGGTTTTGCATGTTGATATTGGTAAAGATCTACACGGGATTTTTTAATGGATTATCCCGTGGATAATCTAGTACAATTCATTAAGCGGGAAGTGCTATATACTTTCGGTATTGTGTTTTTTTTTGTCCTCTAAGCAGTTTCGTTGATATATTAGTATGGATTTGCCCGGGATTTTCAGTGGACCATCCCGTGGCAAATCTAGTTTTTAGTTCTAGTAACCAGTTTCGATGATATCAGAATGAATCTGCCTGGGATTTTTAAATGCGGTTTTTTTTTATTATAAGCGGTTTCGTGCGTACTACAAATGTATTAAATGCGCATCGTCGTTGATGTAAGCTTAGCAACATCGCGGTTTATTTACATTATGTTTTAATCGTTTTTTTTATTTAGTAAAACACTGAATTTTTAGTACTTTTCAAAATTTTATCTCCAGATTTGAGGCATGTCCACTTCATTTTCTCAATATGTAAAATCAGCATACATACAATTATACGCATGTTATTTCGCGATGTCATCCTTACGGTGTCGGTGACATAAAACAAATTGTGACATGAGTATGACATCTATCTGTGTTCGTAAACTGACCTTGCATTGCATAAGACCGGGCGAGGTGAAGGTCAGGGTCGTTTTAAAATTCAACTTACTTACGCGAAGGCGTCATTAGCGTTGCAGTTGCACAAGCCGGCTCACTAAAATAGTTTTGCCTCAATTTTGGATTTTAGGGAATAATTGGTTAATTGATGTAATATAAGGCTAATAATTAATTGAATGAAAGTGAATCTTCGTTACACTCGTTTGAAGTCACGGCGGGCCGCTTGTATTATAATCATGATATTTTGTTGGTATATAATGCTTGGATGTTTATTATTTTTGCACACAAAAGTATTTAAAATAATATGGCTATTGTTACGTAGTGAAGAGAAAGAAAAGGAACTCAGAGTAGTTTTAGGAAATGTAATAAAATAAAATAATAGAAATTTAAACTGAAAGATAGAGGAATTTTGACAGAACAGACCGAACAATAGAAAAAGACAGATTTAACCTTTATAATCAAAACTATATAAAGGCTCCTACAAAGGAGTCCGTAACAGATATGATACTGTTTGGGCCGAAATAACGCAAAAAATGTTCCAACAGCTAGTTTTTATTCATAAATTCAATTGCACACATTTTCTATTTCATAGCGATTTCTAAATATATTTATCTCAAAAAATATAATTAATAAAGATGACTGACTGACATAGAGATCTATCAACGCACTATCCAAACCATTACAACTTTGATGATCTCTATTTCGCACGTGTCTGGGTGTTGTGATACCGTTGTAGTTTCTGATTTTTGTCGCATTAGATCAAAGCAAAGTATACGATGTTTTTTAATAAATCAATATAATTTTCGTTGGCAATTATTATTTTATTGTTTTCGTCTAATTACACACTTGTATTGTGTGTTTTTAATTCTAAAGATCAATTTTGATGAATTATTATATATTTTTTTTATATTGCAATTCAAGATTGACCTCCTCCCACCTGATGTTAAGTGGTAATGAGGTCCTAGCTTAAGGGTGACAAGTACAGCCTAAATCTGTTACTGGACTTGTCGCCTTTACCTTGAAGGCTTGACCCCTGCTACTAATGTAGCACCCCCTACCCCCAGGAGCTCTGGAAACCTTACTCACACGAAGGAACACAACAATACCGAAATGATCGATTTATTTCTGTTTCTTTAGTCATATGAAATGAATGGGAAGTCTAGTGGCTCAATTTCTGGGTCGTATTAAGTGGACTTTAAATTTTGCGCAAATTCCTTCTGGTGTGTGATTGTCAACACGCTAGCACGGTAATGAAGTTAGTTTGTAATGAAAATTTCATTGCAGTGACGAAGAGAACACAACAATCATTTTAAATATCATTCCTTTAATTGTTTAAGATGTTCCCGACTTCTTAATTAAACCAATTTATGTGATTAATTGATTCATTATAGCAATTAGTTTAAAGATTAGACACTCAGTTGAAACAATTAAGCGTTGACGTGATTTAAGAAGTTTTGAAAGATAAAATATTGAAAGGTCTTTACGCAGATATATAACTTATTTTACCGAAAAAAGTTTCGAATTTTTTTGTGTTTTTAATGATTTTTCACAACACCATCAATATAGATTGATTTGATTTTTTCAAAAAAAATCAAATGTCTTGTGTGACAATTATCTTTAAGATCCAAAATTTTACCAAACAATGTGATTGTTAAGTTTTTTATGGATGCTACTCTTACTTTTCTTAATAAAAAAATATTTTCAACCTTTCCATACGAAATTGCTTCCTTAAAAGTTAATTAATCAAAACATTTTATAAAATTACAACGTCGAAATCATTCACTTCAGAATAAATATAGTACTAGAATAAAATACTAGCTAACATGGTTACATGTGTTTGTGTTAACAAAGGCCCGAATTTTCAATAGTCAAATTAGAAATAACAGTTGGATAAAGTACAATACGACTTGTTTTAAAATGTTCTCATGATATTCCATGCCAAAATTACATTAACGTTCTTAATCCAAACAGCTTATATAGGCATGTTAATTTTATCTGACAAGTAAGTAATATTTTTAAGTGAGTTAAAATTATCATAAAAACGATATACAAGACTTCACTACATTAACCATAGCATTAAACATTTTCTTGTTGTACATTTAATATTGATTATTTATACACCAATTATTTATGTAAATCGAGCCTTGCCCATGACCGCGATAGCTATACTTACTTAACCACCGTCTGTCTGTACGTAAGTGAACAATGTCGTGTATAGCGCGTTATTCGTACAAGTTAGCTAAAATAGGCATTCGGACTGTCACGGTGTATGTTAATAATGCAAAAGATTATGTTCAGTGCTAAGGATGTAGTCGATAAATTGTCGATTTTATCGATGTTTAGTAAAAAATTAAAATCTGAGACAAAATATAGAAAAAGAAGATTATAAATTTTTTTATGGTTTTCCATTCTTAGAACTGAAACCCATCTATTATAGGTATTAAACTTATATGTATGGGATCACTAGACATAGGCTTTAATAATAAAGTATTTTATTTGGTAGGTGGTACTAAGGTTTCAAATATCATTTATTTCTAAACTCAATATTTGGCGAGAGGAACAAAGTAGCGAAATTTGTTTTATCCCTGAAACTTCTATATAATAAAATATTATAAATATGAGATATACAAACCACCTCTTTCTGTCCTCCCTAACTTTACATTGTATTAAGAAACTCTAATTATTGTTTCAAAAGGAGTGTTGCGTTATTATCTTAATTGACACGATTATCACGACTATCTTAATAAATTAACAAATTTGGATATAACTAAAGTTAATAGCTGTAATTAATACAAACAATGCCTTCTATTATTTATCAGCTAAACAATTAACGAATGACCTTTGCATCTATGGCCCTTTGTTTAACTCAGTATTATAATTTTCCATTCATATTTTTATTTAATTTTAAGCGCTTTTTTAAGTCGGACAGATCCGATAGTATTGATATATGATAAAAATTGTGTACCTACTTATCATTAAACCATAACTAGAGCTAGAACATAACCAGAAACTTTGACTTTGATTTTACTTATAAACAATAAGAAAATTGTAGTTATTCAATCTAATGTCCAAAACTCAAAAAATGATGTTTTTTCTTCACTAATATTATAAAGAGTAAAATTTGTGTTTTTGGGTGTGTAAATCTTTACGTATGTTTTATAATGAAAAAACTCAAAAACTACTGTGCTGATTTAAGGAAAACTATTATAACACAGGGTATAAAAAATATGAGTTATATTTAATCGAGCATCAAAAAATACTAACCTAACCTAAATAAAAGGCTAGCAGAAGCGCCTCTAATGGTTAATTTTGTATATTTTTTATTATCGATAGCATAATTTTACATCACTAGTGAAGATGCCCCGGCCTTAACGCTGGCACTTGACACCGATCCCACTCGGCTTATATGTGTACACCGTTGTCAACGTTATTGTGAACATAAATGCGTTTTAGATTTTCCTGCGATATTTTGGAGGAGCGTGTAGCTTAATTTTTAGTAACACTTGTGATTTCAGATAACAAAAAATAATTAGATGCCCCGGCCAACTTTTACAGCAACAGCCTCATTATGCATTTTTAAAACATTTCTTTTGACATTAAATAATACAAAATAAAAATATAATGCGAAATCAAGTTATATGCTTACATATATTTTGGCGATTTTTTTATTACCGGATCCATTGATTGATATTCCAAACTCAACAACATTTATAAAAAAAATCCATTTGACCAAACTATGAGTTCTAAATCTACCTACTGTCTTATCTACTAGAATTTACACCAAAAAATTAATCAAAATTTCTCTTACCGCTTAGGACTTCAAAATATTCAATCCCCATCTCACGAGATCTCGTTTTATTTATCGAGACAATCCTTAAGCATAGTTTAACGAGATCTTTTACAAGATTAACACAATAATGACTTAACACTACGCTGTATAAGGGCCATAGATTTATAACATTCCAATTCTAAGACAAGTGTGCAGACAGACCATTTTTTCTTATCGATACTAGTTTGCTTGTGTTACATCACTTTTAATTTTTCAAGATAATGCCTAAGCAACGTTTAAGGAGTTTAACTATTTATAGAATAAGTACATTCGGTACACAAGCAATATGACTAACATAAGATACCATTTTTTCTTATATTTCAAGTATGCTTGAGTAACAACACTTTTAATTTTTTGAGACAATCCTTAAGCTTAGTACCTGTAACGAGATCTCATACAAAATTAACCTTAATGAGATGCAACACTATGCTAAACATATGTTTTATATTTTATTATTTATTTATTAGGTTTACCAACAACTGTTACATTACATACAAGCACATAAAGAAAAAATTTAAAATAAAGTTCTAGGCTAAATGCACAGTCTCTTAGAGGTAAACACCGCATGCAAAAACAATTATCAGAGAATGATTGCAGTCCATATTACAATGAAATCGATTGCAAGAATCCGAGACGGGAAACAGGGCTTAAAACGAAGTTAAAAATAAAGAGGAATAGAAGGCTGTTCGCATTCGTGTAGCTACCAAATGTGGGCAATCTCCCTTCTAAAGGTGGTCAGTGAGCTTAAGAAGACGTCAGAAGAAGAGCTAATTTCGTTGAGTAACCGACTTATGCGGTAAATAGGAGAATTGTATAGATTCATCAATTCCTATTCCCAATACGCAGTAGGTCTGACCTACCATTTTTCCCATTGATATCGATGGATTGTGTTACATCACTAATGAAGATGGCCCGGTGGCCTTAACATCGGCACTTGACACCGATCACATCAGTTCGTGCACATATACATATGTATGTTCATACAATTTGACGGGTATGCGTAACTTTGTGCATTTTACGATACTATGAAGGACGGAGCTTCGGCTTATGTAAGCATTCTAATATGACCTTTGGTTTTAAGTAAAACAGTACTTACCGAGAGTACAGTAAATACTTCTTTACATTATATATTTTATTGTTAATGCAAAAAAATAGGTACCTCCTCCTTTTGAAGTCTCTTGAAAATATGCTTAAGTTTGACCTCTCATAATTCGTGCCAAAACTATTGGTGAAAAATACTAATCGCAGTACCTTCTGATTATCTCTTGATTTTTTTTATATAAAAATTGCTTATTTATACACAATAATAACAGTGTTTATTTATTTTATTGAAACTTAACCATAGATCAAATACAAAAGTTCTTCATTCAAATGCTTGTACTGTGTGGGAATCGAATCCACAATCCTTTATTCAACAGCTCAGAGCATAACCTATTGTTCAATCGGGCCAGCAAGCCTTCTACCAGAAACGAAACAAACATGCGAATTGTTTCGTTTTTAACGATATATCATAATGAGTGAAGAAAATAAGCCGAATCCAAAAAATAGCATATTTTAATTTTCATCATCGTTACCAACTCATAAAAAATATGCTATTTTTTGGATTCGGCTTATTTTCTTCTTGGTTTTAGTTTTAGCTTTATCTTAGTACTAGCTGTGGCCGCGACTTCGTTCGCGTGGACTACATCCTTTTATGGTCGGTAGATAGATAGATAGATAGATAGATATACTTTATTGCACAAAAACTTTACAGAAATAGGTTTTACAGATTGATTATAGTACAATTTAGGCGGTCTTATCGCTAGAAAGCGATCTCTTCCAGACAACCTTAAGGTAGAGGAAATAGTAGATGGTAGTCGGTTTTACCCCTTTCTCTCCTAATATTCGAAATAAAAAGTAGTCTATATTTTAATCCAAGTTTCGAGCTATATTTGTGCCAAATTTCAAAAATAAACATGTTTCCATATAAACTTCCAAAGGTGGTATTACCCCCCTCCCCCCCTTATTTTCTAATAAAAAGTAGCCTATGCCCGTTCTTGAGATTCAACGTATACCTATACCAAATTTCATCAAAATCGGTTGAGAGGTTTAAGCAGGAAAGCGTAACAGACACAGACAGACAGACAGACAGACAGAGTTACTTTCGCATTTATAATATTAGTAGGGATAAGCAAGACATAAGAGTAGGATGTTATTGGGAAGTCTGCCCCACCAGTCGTTCGGTCGAACAGCGCTGTTCGACCTCACTCCTGATGGAGCAGAACTTCCCAATAACATCCTCAAGAAATTCGGGTTACAAAAATGAAAACTGGAGGACTTACCAAAGTCTGCCATTTCACGTTCACGGTACACGCACGGACCTTGTTAAATGCATTATACCAAATGGCAACGCGAGGGCGATAATGATGACAAAAATATATAGCTTTTTATACAAGAGAAAAGGTCTTAAATTTAAGCTTACCATAAATACAGAGATTACTCAAAAAAACCTCATTCCCATATCACCGTTCACTTGTAGCATTATGAAATTTGTTAAGCAACCCAATTCACTAAAGTTGGAAAATGTTTGTTTTACCACTAAAAATAGTAATCATCGTCATGGTAAACTACTTCCTAACACCATCCGTTGCATAATTTGTGGTCCGTCAAATTGTGGTAAAACTAATTTAGTAATTGGGCTTCTTTTACATGAAAATGGACTGAACTATCGGAATGTGTATTTATACTCAAAGACATTGGAACAACCTAAATATGTATTTCTGGAAAATGTGTTGAAACTAGTACCTAAAATAATATTTAAAAAATTTCGGGACAATGATCAAGTATTGAGTCCACAAAAAGGTTACACTCCTAACTGGACAACTGAATTATTTAAGATTAAAAGTATACATTTCACTAAGCCCATTACGTATAACATTGAAGACTTAAGAAAACAACCTATACTAGGATCGTTTTATGAACAAGAACTTCAGAAAACCCAATTTCCAGATGTTTACTTAATTGAAAAAGTTCTACGTAAAAAAGGGAATAAATTGTTTGTGAAATGGTTGGGATTACAAAACGAAGCTAATAGTTGGATCGATAAAAATGATTTAATTATAAATTAGTACTCATTTTATATTTGATCATGCAAGGAGAAGGACTCCTTAACAGCTGTATTAATAGCCTGCCATTTGAACTTCATTTACCTGGCTATAATTATTGTGGTCCTGGAACTAAGTTACAAAAGCGACTATTAAGAGGTGACAAGGGTGTCAACAAGTTAGATGAAGCTTGCATGCAGCACGATATAGCTTATACAAACCTTGATTTAGAAAAAAGACATCAAGCCGATTTAGAATTATTAAATATGGCGAAACAGAGACTAAAATCACAGGATGCAGGAAAAGGAGAAAAACTTGCCGCTTGGTTAGTTAGTAAAGCTATGAAAACGAAAATAAGTACTGGTGCAGGGGTGAAAAATTTTAAATCTACAATATCAAAAATACGATCACACATCAATAAATTAAAACCAAAAAACACCAGTCATGCAATCAAATTAGCATATGCGGTTGCAAAAAAATTATTTGCTAATAAGAAAAACGTACGCTTACCTCGAATTATACCACTACCAAAATCAGGGGGTATATTACCATTACTACCAATTTTTGCGGGATTGTCGGCTTTAGGAGCATTAGCTGGGGGAGCTGCTGGTATAGCCAAAACAGTGAATGACTACAAAACTAGTCAACAGAACCTTCGGGAATCTGAGCGACATAACAAAACTATGGAATCTATCGCTTTAGGAAAAGGATTGTACGTCAAACCGTATAAAAAAGGTAGTGGATTATATATCAATAAAGTTTCAAAAAACTAATTAAAAGGTTACCCAAACGGGCTCTTACTAATATAGATATTTTAAAGTTTTCAACGAATATACCATTCTTTCGAGGTGTTTTTATGAAAAATCAAATGCCTAAAAAAGCAAGAAGTATGGAATGTGGGATAGTGAATTTAGATAATTCAGATAAATCGGGAAGCCATTGGGTAGCCTATGTTAAGTTAAATAAATATTGTGAATATTTTGATAGTTTTGGTGATTTAAAACCACCTTTGGAATTAGTAAAATATTTAAAAAATAAAAACATTTTTTATAATTATAATAGGTACCAAAATTTTAATACAGTCAATTGTGGTCATTTGTGTTTAAAATACCTTATGCATTTTTGGAATAGATATATAAAATAAGTAATTTTGTTTTAATTCTAATCATTACCAAAATGTCATTCACACTGTCAGTAACGGGTAATACATCCATCTTGTCAACGAACTATTTACCGACCTTACAACTAGAGGGTGATTATGAGTGTGCCCTTTTATGTTTGTCTACGTTTAATTCCATACCAAACATTGATAAAAAAAATAATAAATTTTACTATGGACATAATGAGGTGATAGAAATACCTGAAGGAACTTATGAGCTTCAAGATATAAGTGATTATTTACAAAGAAGAATACAAAATGCTAGTCTTCAATTGAAGTGCAATAACAATACACTAACGACCTCTATATTTTGTACAAAGCAAATAAACTTCGAAAAAGAAGATTCTATAGGGAGATTGTTAGGATTTAGTGCTCAAACCCTCAAAGCCAATATATTGCATGAATCACAACTTCCGATCAACATTTTATCAACAACAGTGATACGGGTAGAATGTGATATAGTAAGTGGATCATATATTAATGGGAAATTGAGTCATATAATTCATGAATTTGCTCCAAACGTGCCGCCGGGTTATAGAGTCATAGAGGTACCAAAAAATATAATTTACTTTCCTGTAAATCAGCATAACATTAGCTGTATAAATATAAGAATATTGGATATAAATAATAATCTCATTAATTTACGTGGTGAAGAAATTCAATTATATCTCCACCTAAGAAGAAAATGATTGATTACAATAAAACTGAGAGACCGTCTGCTGAAAAAGTCAGTAGTAAAAAACCTATCAACAAAGTAACAACTAAAACCAAGAGGCAGTTGACAAAGAAAAATAAACAGTTTTTGAAGTTGATTGGATTACTAAAATGAATATTCTAGATATAACAAGCACACCCGTCTTCGATAACACCATTGATGGTATCGAGTTTCATTCTTACAAACCTTTTGTAACAAGTTTTAATAGGAATGATGAAATTCGCATACCTATTAACCAACAAGACCTATACATTTTACCATCAGCTAGCACTTTATATCTTGAGGGTAGTGTAAATGTTTTGAAAAACCAATCAACAGAAAAAGTATCTAGTGTTAACTTTACAAATAATCCATTGCTCTATCTGTTTCAAGATATCCGTTATGAATTAAACGGAGTTGAAATTGATAAAGTAAAAAATGCAGGAATAACGACTACTATGAAATCTCTGATTTCAATGAACGAAAGTGAATCAAGAATGTCGAAAGTTTGGGGTTGGGATATTAATGGAACAAAAAATGAGAACAGCGGAAATTTTTCGGTTTCTATTCCTTTAAACAATATTCTTGGTTTCGCTGAAGACTATAAAAAAGTTGTAATGAACTGTAAACATGAGCTTATACTATTGCGGAGTAATACAAATTTAAACGCTTTAAAACTTAACACGGGTGAAATAGTCGATGGAATAGATATACAGAAAATTATTTGGCGTGTTCCTCATGTAAAAGTATCTGATCGAGAAAAAGTAAACTTGCTTAAACTCTTGGAAAGAGATCGTTCGATTCAAATGGTGTTCCGGAATTGGGATTTATACGAATATCCCTTGCTACCCAAAACAACAAAGCACACGTGGTCTATCAAAGCATCTTCGCAAATCGAAAAACCTAGATTTGTTATTATAGGTCTACAAACAAACAGAAAAAATATTGCAAGCAATGATATGAGTCGATTCGATCATTGTCAGCTACGTGATGTTAAAGTTTACTTGAACTCAACTTACTATCCATATGAAAGTTTAAATGTAAATTTTGCTGACAACAAATTTGCATTATTATATGAACAATATGCTAGATTTCAACAGTCTTATTACGGTCGTCGGACTGAGCCGTTGCTTAGCGCGAAAGAGTTTAAAGAAATAGCTCCGCTTTTTGTTATTGATTGCTCTAGACAAAGTGATAACTTGAAGTCTGGACCTGTAGTCAACATTCGTGTCGAGTTTGAATGTGATCAGGAAATACCCGATTTGACGTCGGCTTATTGTTTAATACTCAACGATTGTATTGTGGAATACAAGCCCTTGTCGAACATTGTGAGAAAAATATCATGAATCCAGACACTATTGTTGTAGACGTTCAAGGGTTTAAAGATATAAAGAATAATTTTATAATAAAAGAGCTAGCAATAGCTTCTGAAGGATATACCCAAACATTTCTAATCAAACCTCCGTACTCCTTTGCCAAATTATCGAACGAAGAAAAAAAACGAGTAAGATGGCTAGAATCAAATCGAGGAATTTATTGGAGTGAAGGTTATGTTGATTATCGTGAATTTAAGCGAATTGATACCTGTTCAAAATAGTTCAGAAAAATCCGATAAAAATACTTTGAACTTGCAACAACATACACCTATTGCATTCGCGTATAATATCGTTTCATCGATCGATCAAAGTTACAATCGATTTGTTACTTATCGCGGGAAAGATTGCGTATCTAAATTCATTAATTTTCTTAGCAAAGATGTTATTGATATTCATAAAAGACTTATTAAAAATATGCCTATGACATTTACAGAACAAAATAAACTCGAATTTGAACAAGCGAACCGTTGTCACATATGCAATCATTTTTTATGGCGTGATAAAGTAAAAGATCATTGTCACATCACGGGACGTTACCGCGGAGCTGCTCATCGCTATTGTAATCTTCAGTACAAAATCCCAAAATTTATTCCGGTATTTTTTCACAATCTTTCTGGTTATGACTGTCACCTTTTTATCAAAGAGTTGGGTGAAACTCGCGACTGATAGCTATTTCATCCGTTTTTAATTTAATTCGACACACCTCTTCCTCTAAGGCCGAGGTTCCTTAAGTTTGTAAAATAATAGTGTGAGTATTACATAGAAACTAATTTAAAAAATCGTATTACGAAAATGTTTCTCGCTCACAATAAAATTTAGGGTCTTCTTGTTAAATATTAAATATCTATATAGCAAATTATGAAGGTACCTATATATTAAGCGTTCTAAATGATGTTAAAGAATAGCGTGGGTGTTAAACAGTTACCTAATTTTACATGTGCACCTATGGTACCTATGGTCGACGGCGCGTCAAGGTAAGCACTGACAGTTCGATATTAGTTCTTATGCGCACGACATAAGGACGATACCAACGGCCTGAGTGCTTAGTCTGGCGTGCTTTTGACTATACATTAATCGCGGCCGCTATAAAATTTAGGGTCTTCTTTAAATATTAAATCTACACTCCGTACGAAATTGTGGAGGTGTCGCCACTGATCGCTATTTTCGTCCGTTTGGAACTTAATTCGAACCTGCGCCTTCTTCCACAAGTCGACGGAGTCTGTGTCCAGCGCGTCGCTGGTGGCGTACAGCTTCAGGTCGACGTAGAAGCCTCCCTCGGTCGCTGCTGTTCGCCGCTCGTTGCCGTTTGCCACCCTATTGATAAAATAGGATGGCAAGACTTTTGCTCCCGGTTTGCAGGTCTCTCCCTCTTCTTTACGGCTTGCCAGGCCGAACACGTCGTAAGTCTTGCTGTAATTAGATAAAACAAGCTCACTTAAATTATGAAATACAAACGAACATTTTTCGATCTTATAATTTAGTTGCAACTACGTTTATCTTTTTCCGGCTTTGTATGATAGACAGGTCTGTGCTCGTGTAAACATGTTCTTACAAGTTTATACATGTTTTTAAGTATGCGTCATAATAAGTAGGTATGTATTGACTAAAAGCAACCGTTACCGACAATCTTATAGATATAACAACAGTTTTGATACCGGCACAAAAATTAATTGGTTACTTTAGGAACTCGACAGCAATATATAATTCGAGCGGAAAATATTGAATGCATGTAGGGGGTTCACAGGTCTCCGGGAGATCCGTGCGGACTGGCCGTACGGATTCCAGGGACGGAGACACACGTGAAAGCTAGAACATCGTTTCACGGCGACGGATTCGGTCCGTAACCAAGAGTTCGTAAAATTTTATAACGCTGTATTGCATTAAAGCGTCGTTTCAGAGAAGCGCGGGTGTTACCCTGCTTCGAGTGACGCATACAGGTCCCTAGATGCAACTCACATCACACACGCAATCACACAACCACACCGAATTGATAACTCTTAATAACCTGAGAAAATTATAATCACCTTAAGGAAGATCCTGCTTTCGCTTGCAATTTTCGTTTTTTGCTTGCAGTGTCCCCTTGCGTTTTCGCTCTTTTCGCCGACTTCTTCGGGACATCGATGTACGTTCCGCATTCAGAATCCGACCTTAAGAGATAAACAAAAGAATTAGTAAAGCCATCAGTTTCTGCTCTTTACTAGCAAACAGTTAGCTAATACAAAGAGTTGAAATTAATCCAGCAAGAGACAAACTCTAAAGTCCCGCAGTCTATTTCAGTACAGCTCTTTCAATAAGTACCGTACCAAACCCATAAGTTTTTAAATCACGAAACAGAGTCAAATATAATCAGAGGTCTAAAACAAAATATATTATTTACCTAATCAAAAATTTTAAACCAATTCGCACTTTTTTTCTCCCTCCCCAGTCCCTACTGACTCCGAGTCAGAATCGTCCTCGTCGTCAGACGAATTCACCCTGGTACAGGGGTCGAAGGGAAAGAGGGCGCGCAAGCCGAAGTCGGCAAAAAGCGCCCCCGCCCCACCCGTCTCGGGCCCTAAGCCCGCCGCTTTGTCCACGCTTAAGGCACCCAAGCCTAAGCGCCCGACCCCCGCCCCCCCCACCCCGCCCCCCGCCGGCCGCCTAGACGACAATTTTGTCGGCTTCGACGAGCCGCCCGCGTCTCCCAGACGCGAGCCACAGCCTCCTCCCCTGTACGTAAGGGAGAAGGAAAAGTGGCTAGATGTCACCAAAAGATGCGCCGTCGAGCGCATCAACTACTTGTCCGCCCGCACCACCCAACAGGGTATCAAGGTGCAACTCCAGACTTCGTCGGAGCATAGGAGGTTCACCTCCATGCTAAACGACATGCGCATTGGGTATCATACCTATGCGCTTCCTGAGGAACGACAGTTACGCGTTGTCATACGCGGAGTTCCGAAGGAAATCCCAGCGGCGGAGGTCCTAAAGGACCTCAAAGCCCAAAATTACCCGGCCCTAGAGGTGCATCGCATGCACCGCGGCAAAACCGCCTCGCCTTACGACATGGTACTTGCCGTGCTTGAGCGCACAGCCGACGGCAAGGCCATATTTAATATTAAAAATCTGTGCTCCCTCTCGGGAGTTACGGTTGAGCCCCCGCTCAAAAAGGGACCGATCGGGCAGTGCCACCGCTGCCAACTCTACGGGCACTCCGCCCGCAACTGCCGCGCCAAGCCCAGGTGCGTAAAGTGCCTGGGGGACCATGGCACGGCAGACTGCTCCCGTCCGAAGGACAGGACGCAGTGCGCAGAGCCGCCGAGCTGCGTGCTTTGCGGAGAGTCCGGGCACCCCGCGAACTATCGCGGGTGCCCGAAGGCTCCGCGGGCTAGCCGCAAGGTGAGCCCTAGGACGACGGCCGGACCGCAGGCCCCGTCCAAGCGCACCGCGCGCCCTCCCCCCCCGGCCCCGGCCGATTTCCCGCCTCTGGCGAAGGCTGCCGCTAAGGCAAGCCCACCGCCTACGCTTCTAGCCCCTCAGTGGCTAACACAAAAAGCCCAGGTCAAACAGGCTGAAAGTCAGCCCCCGCCCCCAGCGGTTTCCCCGCGGCGCTTACCGCCCCCCCCTCCTCAGCCGTCTCAGACATCTTCCGGCGATGATCACGAGTTAGTCTCGCGATTCATCGCCTACATGAACTACGACGAAGTCACCCGCGCGGCTGACTCTCTCAGACGTGCACAGGGCGATCCCACTGCCCTAGTGTGCGCAGCCTTTGAGTGCCAGAAATTAGGCAACAAATTACTTAAATTCAAAATATGAATAATACACCCCAAAATAGCAGAGTCAAGCCGACGAGCCTAAGGTTAGGTTATTTTAACGCTAACGGGATTTCATCCCAAAAAGCTGAGATAGCCACCTTTCTCGTCGATCGCCAGCTGGACGTACTTCTAGTCCAGGAGACGTTCCTTAAGCCTGGTACCCGTGATCCTAAAGTTGCTAACTACAACGTAGTTAGAAACGATAGGACGACTTCTGCCCTAGGCGGCACACTCATTTATTATAAACGATATCTGTACTGTATGCCCATAGATACACCGAACCTAACTCACATGGAGGCTTCGGTCTGTCGGCTGGGCCTGACTGGCCATCAACCGATCTTCTTGGTCTCGGCTTATCTTTCGCCGACCAACTCAGGGGCACACCCCAAGACGCTCCTTCAGAGCGACTTGGAGGCGCTTTTGGGTTTGGGTAGCTCTGTCTTAGTTGCGGGCGACCTAAACGCAAAAAGTTCCGCATGGTGTAGCCATACTACGAACACTCGAGGCAGACGCCTTGAGGCGCTATCCCAATCATTACACTTCGACATAGTCGCACCTATGTCTCCCACCCATTACCCCGCTAGAGTCGGCTGTAGGCCCGATATCCTAGACATAGCGCTTCTAAAGAACGTTAACCTTAGGTTGAGTTCGATAGAAGTGTTTCATGAATTAGATTCAGACCATAGACCCGTAATCATGGAGCTCGCTCCGAGATTGGGTACTCCGGAAGGGGGGATTCCACCCCCCCCCATAGTCAAGGTGGACTGGGTCAGGCTAGGCGAAAGCCTTAAGTCTGTCACAGCTCCCCGCCTAGACGAAATCCCGGACCAAATAGTTACGGTTGGGGACACACTGTCGGCGATCGACTCTCTCACGGGGCACGTGCAAAAAGTCGTTAGCGACTGTTCGCGGCGGGTCCCAGTGACGGCTCACCGCCGCTGGAGCCTGCCTGCGGATGCGCGTGCCTTATTGAGGGAGAAAAACGCCGCGGTCAGGGCGTACGACTCTTACCCCACCGAGACGAATCGGGCTCGGCTGCGGACTTTACAGCGTGCTGTGAAGCGCCGTATGCAAGAGTTGCGTGAAGCTCGGTGGGATAAGTTGTTGGGCGAACTGGACCCCAACCATCTCGCCTTCTGGCAACTAGCTAGAAAGCTTAAAACCGACAACAGTGCGGCCACCCCGCCACTGAACCGACCAAACGGCCCTCCCGCCTTCGATGACGAGGAGAAGTCAGAGTGTCTGGCCGACAGCCTGGAGTCTCAATGCTCACCAAGCACCCTGCCAGTAGATCTAAACCACCTCGCAACAGTCGAGGCGGAGGTCGAACGCAGGGTGGGCCTTCAGCCAACCGCGCCCGCGCTTGAGCGGGTCACAAACGACGAAATTCAGTCCATCATTAGGGACCTCCATCCCCGCAAGGCCCCTGGCTGTGATGGGATCACTAATAAAGTCCTCAAGCGCTTCCCGCCCCATCTCATTTCATTACTTGTCGCTATTTTCAATGCGGCACTCGATAATAATATTTTCCCACAATCGTGGAAAGAGGCGATAGTGATAGGTATTCCCAAGCCCGGGAAACCTAAAACTGAGCCCTCCAGCTATAGACCGATTAGCCTACTATGTACATTAGGCAAACTCTATGAGCGTATCGTTTATACGAGGCTCAGAGATTTCTCAGATGAGCATAAGCTCATTCCCGATACCCAATTCGGCTTTCGAGCCAAACACTCTTGTGTTCAACAAGTACATCGCATTGTCGAGCATGTACTTGAAAACCTAAACCGTCGCCGCCCCCGCAAAACGGGCGCAGTTTTCTTCGATGTGGCGAAAGCATTCGACAAGGTCTGGCACGACGGCTTAATATTTAAGCTGTACAAACTAAACGTGCCGGACCGTCTCGTGCTCATCATACGAGACTTTTTGTCGAATCGCGTTTTCCGCTATCGAATGGAGGGAGTACTATCCTCCCCCCACCCCCTCACCGCCGGAGTCCCTCAAGGCTCTGTGCTCTCCCCAATCCTGTTTACGCTATACATTAGCGATATCCCTACATTTACAGCTTCTCCGCTACGAGCGCATATCGCGCTTTTCGCGGACGATACAGCTATGTACTGTACGTCACATAAAATCGAGCCCATTCTCCGTACGCTCCAAAAGTGCGCCGACGCGCTGGGCGAGTGGTTTAGGAAATGGCGCATCGAAGTAAATCCCGACAAGAGCGCGGCCGTCATTTTCAGCCGACACGCGCCCTTCCCACCCCCTCATCCCCCGATCACCATGTTCGAACGACCGATCCCTTGGAAACGGAAAGTTCGCTATCTCGGGGTAACATTAGATAAAGGTTTGACATTTCAGTGTCACATCAAAACAGTCAGGGACCGAGCGGCGTTCGCTCTAGGCAGACTACACTGCCTCTTAAACAAGAAAAGTAAATTGTCCCTTAGAAATAAGGTGAGAATTTACGTAACTTGTATCCGCCCGATTATGTCGTACGCTAGCGTCGTGTTCGCGCACGCGGCTCGTACGCACATAAAGCGATTGCAAACAGTACAGAATAAGTTTATTCGCAAAGCCACAGGTGCCCCGTGGTACCTGCGGAACGTCAATTTACACATTGACTTGGGACTGCCAACTATAGCGCAGTACTTCAAGCAATGTAGCACGCGTTATTTCGACTCTGCTACGCATCATCCGAATCCTCTTGTGGTTTCGGCTAGCAATTACTTCCCTTTCGTAGTCCCCCGTAGGAAACGTCGACCTAGGCATGTACCCCTAGACCCCGACGACCCAATCACTGTCGCCATGACAACGGCCGAACAACTCGCGTCACAATCAAACACAACACGCCGTCCGCTTTTCCGCCCCCGCCGGCGGGGGCCAGCGCCGCGCCCTCCCTTAGCAGTAGGGTCCTTCTCACGCTACCGGCACGTGCCGGGTCGTTTTTCTCCCCAAACGTACATTAGGGTACAAAGTCCCAGTAACAGCCCGAGCCGAGGTTCGAGCCCCGCTAGGGGGCGCCCTCCGGTCGTTACTTAAATTAAAGGGGTGAGAGCCATCAGCGCTCCCCCGACAGCTCGGTAAAGATGATAAGGCTTCGCAGCCATCATCGAAAGTCAGGTAGGAAAAAAAAAAAAAAAAGAAAAAGATTGTTTATTGCTATTTTCCACATTTGATTATATTTTCCTTTGTCCTTTTGTTATTGTAAAATGTTACAGAACTTTAACAAAGTACAATAATAAACGACCAATGTTTCACAAAGAAATATTTTAGATATAATAACAACACTAGAAATAATCAGGTGATGTTATTAATGCAATATTTAAAAAATATATTACTTCTCTCAATACTTAAATTCGATTTCGGAACTTAGCATTTCCAACACTGAGAATGTCTCGAACTCTAGGCTAAGTTAACATAGAGTTTAAGATGCTCTGTACCTCTAGCACGAATAAATACGGTAATTAAGTAGTTTTAAGTAGTGATAGTTTTGTATGGAAATATCAGTACTTCCGCTACTTACCACTGCGGTGCTCCTAATAATTCCATACATTTTTATCACTACGTAATTACTATTCGGTAACCTTTATGTTCGTTGGAAGGTTTCTGAACTCAAAATTCTAAGTTCAGAAACCAACATCAAGTAAAGAGCACACAAAAGAAAACACAAAAACAATCTGATGTAAAAAAAAAAAAAAAAAAATCAGAGAAATACTCACTTACATGATTTATGTTGGGAGCTGTAGAAACGTCGAACTGGTAGTGATATCACCAAAACTAGATTGCTTGAAGAACTGTGGTTAGCTCCAAAATTAGGTCTCAATTTATACACCAAAAATCCGTAGTCATCAATATTGTAATTTTCTATCGATACATGGTTTATTAGTGTGTGTTTGAAAATTATGACGCACAAAGTGACCTAATTGTAATATGATATTTTTAATATACATGGTTTGCGAAGCGGCGATGCTTGTCAGATTTACTAAACGATAACGATACTTTCTTTGAAATCACACGTAAGATATTTAGATTGATTAGATACAATTTTGCGTCACACCGCACATGATTCCCAAGCAATAGCGGGTTTGATCTCACAAGATACACCAATTTATTTACTCAATAATATCTGAATGTTCTAACTCAAAGAGTTTCACGTTTGAAACGGATTAATGTATTTTATCTGAAGTTACTTTTTACTATTGATCCATATATTAACTATTATAATATCGATTTCGTGATATTATTTAAACACGATTCAATATCGTGCCTGTTAAAGTTACAATTCTCTGTAACCAAGTAATCCGAAAAATCCAAACGATTTTGACAAAATTGATAACACGGATTTCAAAATTATTTTTAGTATTGAAACTAATCTTTCAAATATTAGATAATAATTTTAAAATATCTACGGAAAATAAATTTGTCAAAATATCCATAAAATATTAAATGTGATGCATTCTTGAAGAGATTCGAAGTATAATCATAGCTTGCTAAATTGCTAAAGTTGCAGTTTCAAAAAGTAGTTCGCAAGCAATTTACGCGCGCTCAGTGAAACTGACTTGCGTTCGTGTGTTCGCGCTTACGTTTGCGTTTTGGTTTAAAGTTGCGCAATGATTTAATTATTTCCCACGGGAGCTCAGTCCGTATCATGGCATGATTGAAAAAACGTCGCGATCGTTTTGCCATGATCATCGTGGTCGCGAAGCCATTTGTCGTAACAAAACAAAAGGTCCGTGCGTGTACCGTGAACGTGAAATGGCAGACTTTGGTAAGTCCTCCAGTTTTCATTTTTGTAACCCGAATTTCTTGAGGATGTTATTGGGAAGTTCTGCTCCATCAGAAGTGAGGTCGAACAGCGCTGTTCGACCGAACGACTGGTGGGGCAGACTTCCCAATAACATCCTACTCATAAGATAGATATTTTTAATAGAGGCAAACTGTAACCAACATTTTTCCAAGTAGCGTCCTACAGAGGATGTGCTCTCAAAACAAACTAAGTTACAAGACTCTTGCATACGTTACTGGCATAATTTAAATTTACCTGCAAAATATGATCTTCCTATTACGTGAAATAATATCGAATATTATTTTAGGTGAATCTATTAATAACACGTATTTGTGAAGGCGGCTCAATCTACTAACCTCACCTGTTTCAGTGACCTTTAACCTTTAGCAAATCAAAAACAACTTAACGTTGTGAATGGGCCCTTACTTTCTTTACATATAAGGAAGCGTATTAAAAAAATTGCTCCGTTCTGTTAGATTATCCAAAAATACAGGACACGTATGTTTTAATTTTCCACCTAATCAAAAATAATGCGATACATTAATGCCCGATTCCAAAAAAAAATAGGTACATATTTTCACTAGGTAAATGTGTTTATACTGTTGACATAACATTTGCATACCTACTTTATAACATAACTAGCGGTCCCGGCAAACTTCGTTTCGCCTTAGAGAATTTTTCCCGCTTTACTGTTGAAATTTTTTAAATTTTACCAAGGATCCCTAATTATGTAGCCCTTGTCAAATTGGAAGAATGTAGCATTCTATTGGTGAAATATTTTTTTTAATCGGCCCAGTACTTTTTAAGCCTATTCATTACAAACATACAAAAATAGGTACAAATCTTTTCTCTTTATAATATTAGTATGGATAAAATCTGCCTGTTTCAAATTGTTAAACCCATCAGGGTTCATATGTACTATATCTGAATGTAACACCTACTTACACCATATGATTGACAATAAATGTATTGAGTATTGAGTATTGAAATATTTGAAAAACGTTTAGTTGCAGATAGTAATAAATTATACGGGGTGTAAGCTAAAACCGCTTGACCACCGGACGACTGATGACAGCTGATATGGAAAGTAAATTTAATATTAGAATGAACGACTCGTAGAAAAACGGATAGTAATTTTTGACACAATACGAATCGTAAAATATTGGAACCGCGCATAAATTGACTAGTCGCATGACGTCATTTTTACCCGCTAGTGACGTAACGAGGCCCCAACGACTTGACATCGTTTTACCTTTCCATTTTTTATTTATTTAGCAAATGAAAAAACACGTGTCGAATATTTTTAATAGCTATTGAATGACTTAAAACTAACTGGTAATTTTGACTCAATCCGCGACCCTATTTGAACATGGTTTTGTCTCTACAATTGCATCGTAAAGAGCGTATTAAACTTGATACACTTAAGGGTCATAAAATTAAAAAAAAAAGCAGGAACATCTCAATTATTTTCCTGTTTCTTTAATATATTTGAAATTCGCTAGTGCGGCTAAAAAAATTGAAAAAAATTACTAATTAAGTTTATTTTTGAAGTTCAGAAAAATAACCTTTTGGAAACATTTTTGTTGCTGTTTTAATGTACACAGCTAGTATTAAATAAGTAAACACGGTAATGACCTTTGACCTTTCGTCCGATCAAGAGGCGTGTCACATACATTGGTTTTGTTCCTTTTGCAATTGAGCATTGTTCTTTGCGGTACATGACCTATCAAGTGTGACACTAACATTAAGGTCAGGATGTGTCAAATATGACACGTTTGATATTTAAGTAGGTAACTGAATAGCCTACAAACTTGCTAAAAAGGCTGGTGTTCATAGACAATACAAATTATGAATTGTTTGTGTTAACATTTTTTATATGCGCAGGCGCAAGAAGTACAAGGCTGTGTTGTCAGCTCTTAATTAAATTTTGCCACAACCATTAATTGTTTTATAACTATCGATCGAAAAATACCAAATGAATAAATGGTCAGTTTTACCCCTATCTCCCCTAATATTAGAAACAAAAAGTAGCCTATGACCGTTCTAGTGGTTCAAAACCTACGTATACCAAATTTCATCAAAGTCAGTTCAGTGGTTCTGGCGTGAAAGTTGGACAGACAAACAGACAGACAGACAGAGCTACTTTCGCAATTACAATATTAAGTATTGATATAAAAGATCATTTTAATGACAAAAGGATACCTGTTGTGTTATATGGGGTGAAATTTATAATTGCAACATTGAAATGCTACTAGGAAACGATTGAAGTGCAAAAGGATTGGTTAATGTATTTACAGAAATAAATCATTCAAAAACATGTTATTTGAATACTTGCAAATCAAATGTCAAACATTTCGATATCCATGAAATATTTACCGCAACAAAAAACGCTATTACAACAAAGCGTCTTTGTATTATGAATTTTCGAAAACATAGATACAGGAAACCAATATTTCCTCGAGGCA
The DNA here is from genome assembly GCA_037074685.1 of Glyphodes pyloalis. NCBI lineage: Eukaryota > Metazoa > Arthropoda > Insecta > Lepidoptera > Crambidae > Glyphodes > Glyphodes pyloalis. Next base: position 1,865,420 of record JAYKKO010000039.1, read on the forward strand.
TAAAAACCCATTAAAACATTACCACATTCATGGCTTCATTACGCACATCAAACGTCTGAACATTAATGAGATAATGATTATTAATGACCGCTTCGGAAATTCACCTACGGCCAAAGGAACGGCTGATTAGCCACAAAATCAACCTTATTCCACCTGAATAAGAAGACATCATACACGCCGACTGAATACATTCTATCCTATAAACCTACAAAGGTACAAACAAAGCCTGCAAAGGAAATTCAAGCCTAATGCGAAAGACAGAAGGTTGGCTGTGAGTAGCACAAGAACACGGAAGGTAGTCTAATGCATACTTCATACGACAAAACATAGGGCGTCGTTTTTTATTCACACTGCATAATTCGCGCGATTCAGTGCGTTCCCTAAACAAAGACTAAAAGAATGTCATTAAGAATACATATGGCTGCTGATCAAGCCTTGACTCTTTTTGGAATTGGACTAAAAGGGGAAAATGTAATTCCTTGTTCAAACACGTATTCTGCGGACTAATTCACGCGGCATGCTATTTATGGATGTTATGCACAAGCATTCGTCTTTAAAGCAAAAAATACTGAATGGGTTTGGGCGTAATTTAGTAGCTAGACAATGTTTTTCCTGACCGACTATTGGTGATGGCTGTAGATAGCCTTTTCAGCTTTACCGAGCTTGAGGGTAGCGCAAAGCTCACACCCCTAAAAGCTACACAGTGATCTAGAATCACTAGAAAAAAACAAATCAGAGTCAGGTTCTTGCTGATACCTTCTTAATAGAAATAGGTACCGAGCCGGTGGTAGTCTAACTTTGTACTAGTTTTGTAGTAGTTTGTAATAGTAGAACGCAGTTGAATTCGTTTTGAATTTACAAAGACAATTCCAAAAGTGTAGTATTTAAGCTACTTGAATAAAAACTTGCACCAATATGCCTACAGTCTTATTCTTAATTGAACCTTAAGGTAACGTCTGAAACCTCAAATGTGTTTATTTATTGCCGTTAACTGTATCTATAATCACTTAAATAATAATAAACGAACGTGTAGTGGTGTTCTTATAATTAAAAGACGTTAAATAATTAGCTGCAGTATTCAATACCCATCTCCGGGTAATGACTTCCGCAATTCAAGGAACTTCGTTAACCCCGCTCGTTACATGGGCTCAATGACGTTATGCGCACGCGCCGGTATCGACAAGCTCGCTAACAAATATGGCGGCATGTTTTTGGCAAATGTTGTTAGGGACAAAATGGAAACCCAATTTAAATGGACAAAAGATATAATAAACAAAAATACAATATTAAATATAAGGAAAAATCGAGGCACACCAAACCTGTTGCTAAGCAATTCTAGTAACAAAACCCTTAGCAACAGGTAACGTGTGCCTAGTATCTGGGTTGCCAGATCTGTCGCCAACATCCTCCCCCCTGGTAAGAGAATAACATTCTATTAACATTACGACGACAGATCCAGCTTCACCAGTTAGCGCGCAGGACAACGTAGCGTCCCTGCGCTCGTGCGTACGTCCGCTACCCGCACGATGCCGTCTTTGCCTGGGATTACCTTCGTGATCTTTCCGCGAGGCCAGACCATGCGAGGCAAACTACCGTCAGCAATAATCACAAAATAGCTTTCCCGAAGATTTTTATAATATTCTGACCCGGGGCCTCGCGGGAGTAGGTTAGGAAGGTATTCCTTCAACCACTGAGACCAAAAATGGTCCGCAAGCCGGAGCGCCTTCTTGTAGCTTTGCCGGCTGACGAGGTCAGAGTCAGATCTTTCAGGTGACGGTGACGTAGAGCTTGATACCAGGATGAAATGGTTCGGAGTGACGGAAAGCTTGTATTCTTGGTCAACTGGAACATTTGTGAGAGGTCGGGAGTTGATAACAAATTCTGCTTCAGTTAAGAGCGTGGCCAACAACTCCTCTTTTGACATGACGAAACTGGCACGTTTAACGCTTCTTACAAGTCGTTCCCAGGCGTCTCCCATAAACAGCGACGTCGGCGGTATGAATTTCCACTCTGTCTCATGGGCAGCGGCAAAATCTAGAAGCCTTATTTGCTCTATGGCATCCCACGCTTCCTTGTGTAGTCTACTGGCCAAGATGGTACATAATTTCCTAGTACGGCAAATTTTACATTTGGCAGGAATCTTGCGTAGAGTAGGCCTCAAATGGAGTATTAAGTATTTTTGCCGAAGGGCATTAACGGCGGTTTCGTTATTACCGTGCATGGCCCAGGAGTGGTAATGCGGTATTAACAGCTGGATTATAGGATCTCGTCCATTGAATACTAGTGACTCCAGAGTCTCTTGTGGCACATTTGGCGCAGAGTGTATCTTACCACTTGCTCTCAGTAGATCATCGTCGCATATCCTCGGAGAAGACTTAAATATGCAGTTCCTTATTGGCAGGATTCTAATATGAGCAAGGCAGGCAAGTTCACCGGCAAAGCTTTGCTGTTCAGACGTCTTCAACAGGTGGAGTGCGGCTTGTTTGACGTCACGTGCGAGCAGCGGGCGGAATCCACCGCCAAAAGTATAAGTGGCGTGTGCCATGCTGTTCCGCAGCAGGCATATGAGTTGGTAGATGCGTGCGGTTACTCTGAGTAGCCGCCGCCAACTTGAAAATCTATCTGCGGACAATGAAGTCAAGTAAATAAAAGTGTTAGTGGTTTCCTGGAGTTTCAGCTCAGAATCGTCCTCTGAAGAGATAGGCTTTAAGAAAATCCCTATAGAATCTGGCTTATGGCAATTCTGGCTAAGCATATGCAGTTCACTGTCTCGAGAGTAGCTAGTAAAAATGTGGTTAATCACATGCACTGATAAATGACTATCAGGCAGCTCACCGAATAAAGTCCAGCCCAAGTCAGTGCGAACAGCTGCTGGCTGAGACGAGGTTCCAAACCTATACTCTCTGCATATTAAAAGAGGCCAATCAGAAGTGCCTATAATAATTTTTGGGGTAGCCATATCAAAAACTAACTCTGAGGAGATGTCTTGTAGATGGTGAAATCTGGTATCACTAATTGTCACTTTCTGTGGCCTAAGTTTCAGATTAGGGATGGCGCGGGCTTTTCGAATAGAAAATTGATTTACTTGATATTTTCCGCGAATCTTCAAATCTACCAATTCTACGGAAATATGACTAGTGCCTATTATCGTTTCAACACACATTGCCTCTTTGGCACCCGAAACCCCAAGCTTTTCCGCTACCTCCATGTCTAAGAGGGTCACGGAGGCACCGTCATCTAAGAGGGCAAACGTCTCTACTTCGCCAGTAGGACCTGAAAGTACTACTGGCAATACTTTTAAAAGGATTGCGTTTTCATTTATGGGCCCGCATGCATAAGTGGCACTAGTCATGGTAGTATCCTTATTAGAAGATAAAACCTCATTTGACTGTGTTAAACCTACTTTATGGCTGTCAAACAAGGTTTTTCCTTTATGACTGTCATTGTTGACAGTATTGACATGGGATGTCGATGGTGTCTGTACGACAGATGTCATGTCAAAGTGTAAATTTTTATTATTTACATTTTGACGAGATGATAAATTCGAATGATTCGGAACATGTAAAACTTTATTATGAAATTGTTTACAGCCGTCAATGCCGCACGCCCTCGCCTTGCAATTCCTGTAGTTGTGTTTACCTTTGCGTAAGCACTTTGTACAAATCCTATTGTCGCGAACCCAAGAAACGCGATCAGGAACGCTCAGTGCCGCAAATATCGGGCACGACTTCAGAGAGTGTTCGCTGTGAGTGCAATACAGACATGCAGGTGAGGCCGCGGGACTTCGCGGAAGGGCCGAACAGGGTTGCGAGCTAGTCGATGAATGTGCATCAATGAAATGAGTCTGATGTGGTTTGGAGCGGGCTGGTGATTCTAAGCGGTGCCTTCCCTGTTTTTCGAGGTGATGAGGCGTTGGTAGGTGATTGGAAGCATCGCACGGCATAAAGTTTGCTTGGTTTTCAGCCTCGACTTCTAGAAATTGAGCAAAAACTTCAATATCCGGGCGTCCGGCGACACAGTGCGCCGCTGCGTAATCACACCATTTGTTCTGTAAAAGTGGGTACAGCTTAGAAACTAGAGTATCTATGAGCTCCAATGAATATGGATAAGAGGACTCATTTAATGAATTGATGATGCTGATTGAATTTCTGACTTTGCTCGCGAATATGGACAGAGAGATAGGATTCTGTCCAACTTTGGGCAAGTTTCTGATTGCCGTTAGCTCATGATAAATAATCTGTTTAGGGCGAGCAAATCGCAACTCTAAAGAACGCATAATTGACTCATAGTCGTATGAGCATAGCAACCGGGAATAAACAGCCTCTTTGGCCTCTCCCTGTAGGGCGTTGCTTAGTCTAACAAGATTTTCATGAGCTGTAAAATGAGACTTAGTGGCGTCGAATGTGTGTTTGAATAGAAGCCAATCTAGAACGTGACCGCTAAAATTGGGTAGATTAACCTCAGTATGTTTAACAATTACTCGCTCGACGACATCACTTACGTGCTTAGTTTCGTTACCTTGGCTTGGGACGAGTGTTAGTGGCAAACCTTTCGGTGGCTGACACGGAGGAATAACTGAAGCTCCAAGAGCAGCAGCCTCTTGTGGGATTTGCGTGACGTTGCGCTCATGACCCAACAAAGGGTCGGGGCGCGCGATAAAGTGCGCCACACTATCCGCACAATGAAAAACCCCCTTCTCAGGGGCTGCCGTATCAGCTGGGACCGATTCGGCTCCCGAAAAGTCGCTTTGTGCAATCCTGGCGGCAGTGTGAGTTTGACTGCTGCCTCTTGCACTCAAAACTTCTTCAACCTCGATTGCTGCGACAGTCGCCTCCAGGCTTGCCTCTGCAGCTTCGCGTTCAGCGGCGGCCAGAGCTATCGCCTCTCGCTTCTTGATATTCGCGAGCTGCAACCGGTGCTCCGCTTCCGCAGCCTTTAGACGGGCGGTTCTCGCAGCGCTCGATGTTGAAGAACATTTACTCGTTCCGTGGGGGCGTACCTCGATTTTTTTACTTTTGTCTTGGGCTTGGGATCGGGTGAACATGATTCACTGTTTTAAATGTAAAGAAATTTTTGAATTTTGAAATTTAGGAAAATGCTGGTTTTTATGAACGGATTGAAGGACCAAAATGTTAAGGACGAAATAGAAACCCAATTTAAAGGGACAAAAGATATAATAAACAAAAATACAATAATAAATATAAGGAAAAATCGAGGCACACCAAACCTGTTGCTAAGCAATTCTAGTAACAAAACCCTTAGCAACAGGTTACGTGTGCCTAGTATCTGGGTTGCCAGATCTGTCGCCAACAAATGTATTCAAGGTTTCTAATGTAAAACACAGTCATTATTAATAATATGCATTGTCATAGTATTAAACATTTAAGGTAACAGCTTAGTCGTTTTAAAAACAAAGGAAGTCAAGTAAAATATTTCTTTATTCAAGTAGGTTACATACAATGCAAGTTCGGAGCCTATATCTACCGATAAGAAACTCAGCAAATCTTAATCTGCAGAGCAAGCAGAATCTAACTTCTTGTTATGTGTTGACCACTTTGCGCCAAATCATACAGTTTTGTTTGGATGTGTAAAGAAACATGAAGTACTTATTTTTGAAAGGCAAGTTAGAGCGAGCAATTTCCAAAGGTGGCACCTGTTCACAAGCATGATTTATGTGCTCACCACCATCGCTTTACTTAACTTTAATATAGGCAATGTAACGACCCAAAGAAAACTTACAAAATCGATCTCTTCGGTATTCCAATAAAAATCTTAGGTTCTTAAATCTTAATTAACGTTTTACCATTCGGCATCCAATAATTTGCATTACAAATCCCGCCGTAGATTTTTTTCTCGTCGCCCTCCGAATTAAATCTTTTGGTGAACAGTAAAAAGGCGTGCGAAGATTACTAGTCGAATTTCCGAAGCCGTGGGAATCGACATTGAAATTTGAATTCAATACGTATGACTGTAGAGTGTGGATTCCCACTAGCGCTTCCTCGTTAGTTCCTTTTTCCGTGTTGGCAACACTTTTTGTTTATTACTCGTATGTACAAAGGATACGTGTGCAGTATTTTTGGAATCCTTTGTGGACTTTTCTTCTTTTAATGCCAGGAGGGTTAAATGCGACTTTTCATGAATTTTCGTTTGCGTATCTAAAAGTATAACTCAACTTTGGTGTTTTTATATAAATTAAGCTCACATTTGACCTTAATCTCGTTTAATGGAAGGTATCATGCCTAAAATGGAAAACGTTTGCCTCGAAGATTGTTCACTTTGACGTAAAATAAATATAGATAATAACTTTCCGGAAAAACTGTCCTTGGCAGTTTCCACTACCATTATGAAAAAAAAATCACCCTTATTCATTTAAAATATATGAACAAGTCAAAACGCGACAAAGTTTTTTTGTAATTATTACGAATTATTTGTCGCGTTTTTTTTTTAAATGTAGCCGCGTTTGGACTCGTTAACTTATTTATTAATTTAAAAACATTATACCAAAAAAAAGTACAATAGGTGGACTTAATGCTATGGGCATTCTGTACCAGTCAACCTTTGGGTCATGCAGACAGTTAGTTTATGGGTGCGGTAATAGTGAAAAAGTACATAAGTACTCTAAAAAACATAATAAACAACAATAATGTTTAACAACAATAATTTAAAATGTATAAAATGGAACACGAAAGTATTAAATTTTATATTACCCTTATTCCTTCGGCAGTCGGGTAAAAAGATGCAAACTGTTTCGTGTGTTAAGGAATAATGCATATAACACAACGAATGTCTGTCTGTACTGGAAGACCCTTAATATGAACTTGATACCTCCCCTTGGTCAGGAGAGAAGGGTCGCAGGTACCGTCCGTTTGTTTGTCTGTCTGCCTAGATTAGACATGCACAAAATTCATTGCGAGTTTAAATATTTGTATCATTCATCTAGTTGGTTTTATTCAGTAGGTTTTGTATGTGGCATTTAAAAAAAATGCGCCAGACAATCACACCAATCACCTGGTCTCAAACTAAGGTTTTCCCTTGTACTATGAGTACCAGACGACGGACTAACTAACTGGGGGCGTCATCCCAGCACACCCAGACCCAAGTCAATTGAGAAAAGTTCGTTTTCCAAATTGACCTGACCGTTTATTATTTAACTCCTTCATCCATTTTTATTATATTATTAACTCAGCTCAATTAAAATGACTAAAATTGACTCTTTGTAATACATTTATAGTGTTATTCTAGAGTGTTTTAAATGTAGTGCTTGTCGCCATACTCTCCTCATGTATCCGAAGAACCAGCGTCGTGGTGGGCACAGCGTCAACAGCTATACTAAGCGGATTCCTCTTTAATACCGTTTTAATATATTTAATAGTGTTTTAGTTCAAGCCTAAACCTAATAATTTTCTTTATTTCTTTAAGAGTAAACAATTCACATCCGAAATACCTGGTTTAGACAACTGATAAAACAATTTTAACAATAAAATATCAACCATTCACAACATCTTCAGTGTTTCCATTAAAAGCAGCGTGAAATAAATTGAATCCACAACAAATTTACCGTCGCCGCTCCTAACTGTTCCAACTCATAAAAGTTTCATTAAGGGATTTAATTATGAAAGGAGAAAAGTTTTTACAATAAAATAATGAAAATTCATTTTTGGAGCGAAATCACACAAGTAGTACTGGTCGTTTTATTCGTTTGATGAAATTATGACTTCAAATTACTTTTAGTCCGTAGAACATCAAATTCGGCTACAAACTTCTCATGTATGGGAACAGGCCTCACCTCTAAGCTTGACTAGGCTATGGCCGTCGCAGTTGTAACTATTTATTTATTTAGAACACTTTCAGATTTAATCTAAACTATAACTACGTTTCATATAAATAAAGATATATTACCATTTACAAATCTTCGCATATGTCACCATTGATAGGCGATAAAAGGGCCTTAGCAGTACCTAAGGTGACTGGGTATTACCCAGGGGTAATCCCCTTTACTTACAGAGGGGAGTCCCACAGACGGCACTGCCTTTCCCATAGTCGCTGCGTTATCTTCCCTGATCCATAAAAAGGCCGTACCAACATCGTTAATATATTCTCAGATGTTTTCAAACCGTAAAATGATGACTGAATCGACCAGACATATCGACTAATGTTGACAATTGTCCCCCATCCACAACCTAACCGAAACGTCAGGTAGTAAGTACCTATGAGTAGTTCACTTTAACTACTGAATGCCTTTTGACCCGTTAACTTATTTTAAACTAGCTGTGCCCGCGACTTCGTTCGCGTGGACTACATCCTTTCATGGTCGGTTTTACCCCTTTCTCCCCTAATATTCGAAACAAAAAGTAGTCTATATTTTATTCCAAGTTTCGAGCTATATTTGTGCCAAATTTCATATCTCTAACTTCAAAAATAAACATTTTTCCATATACACTTTCAAAGGTGGTGTTACCCCCATCCCCCCCTTATTTTCTAATAAAAAGTAAAATTTCATCAAAATCCGTTCAGCCGTTTAGGCGTGAAAGAGTAACAGACGGACAGACGGACGGACAGACAGACAGACAGACAGACAGACAGAGTTACTTTCGCATTTATAATATTAGTATGGATGTTAAAAATGATACGCGATAGTCTAAAGACTACAAAGCCAACAGTAGGCCGCTATTTCGCCACTAGCAACTGAAATTGCATCCAAGTTTAATCAAGTTTAGTTATATTTTTTGGGCTTTAATATTTTCATACGAATTATTATTCCGCTGCCAATAGCTTTAGAGTTTAAACAGAAGCTGACTAAGCAGAGATTCACCTCAGGAATCCGGTTCTTTCAATCGGATTTATAATCAGTGACGCAATTAAGGTGCAAGCTTTGCACCTAGATAGCCTTTGCCTTAAGAGTGCTTTCAACTGCGTAATATGATCCAATTAAAATTCAGTAACGTGATTATATTGAAAGCATAGGACTTAACAACAAAAAAGTTTGGTAGACAATTCTATTAACTTCTTCGGTGGCGTTTAAAATGCAATAAATCGTTAAGGAAATCTTCCTATCTTTAGTCTGTGATCATACGATGCGTCTTTCGGTTCGGGGCCGCCATTTCAGACACTTGGTACGGTATCGTCTTTCGATTATACGAGAACCGAGGTTTGCTTATTGCCACTTCGGTTTTTAAAATTCCAAATATATTGTTGTAAATTTATATCCATCGAATATTTTTAACCAATCAACGCGTGTATTAACTGAAAAGTATTAAAAGCTTAAAAGAAAGAAAACGCAAGAATCACTTATTCTGTGGTTGCGTTGGTGTTTTAAGGCAGTATTCGGCAAAGTGTGTACCGTAGTGCAACCTGATATGCAGTGGTCTCTCAAACGCTTTCATTCGCCGAGAGCGTTTCATTTAGACAATATTCACTTGGAAAATGAAATAAATATTTTTTCGTTGATAAGTAATAAATGTTTATTAATAGATACTCTTTAAAAAATGATGGTGTATCTCCAAAACTTTAGTTTTCTTAAGTACACTAAATATAAACTTGATCACAAAATTTTTGGACCACTGTTCAGGAATATAGTGCCATATTTGCTAAGTGCATAGGGGTGCACTATAAAAGTAGAGGTAACAGAAACAAAAAGGTTACTAAAAAAACTTAAGAAATTTAATTAAGAGAGGCAGTGCAAACCGATTTATCGCTCGAACTGGAGCAGCCCGACTGGTGAAATACCTCCACCTTACAGAAGACCGCAGCCAAATAACAATCACTCCGGTGTTGTTGTGTTCCAGTTTCTTGCCGGTATCTTCTCTTTAGTTATAGGTTCCGAACCGGAGGTAGCTTCATTTGCTTTATATAAAGACTATTCATAAGTATTACTAATGTAATCTATGTGAATAAAAAAGATTGACTTTGACTTTGACTTAGCATGTGAGTAAGGTTTCCAGAGCTCCTGGGGGGTGCTACATTAGAAGCAGGGTCAAAGGTAAGGGCGACAAGTTGAGTAACAGTTTTACTATGCTATACTTTTCGCCCTTAAGCTAGGAACTCATTACCATTTAACATCAGGTGGGATAAGGTTAATCTTGAAATGTGTTATAAAACAAAAACCAAAAAAAAAAAAACAAAAAATCTGTTCACAGGTAGCTATTTTATTTTTTGTTCCACACTAAAAGTTACACTATATTTATCGGACTATAAATTTATATAGAATTTGTTCGTTGTGCGTATTTGGACTACTTTTTGTCATTTACTTTTGTCCTATAAATAGTGTGACATATACTAAAGAAAAAAAACATAACCTTTTGTCTACGAATTAAGAAAAGAAATATGAAAAAGTGTTCGTGCATCACATCGTGCAATTTTTTATTGTATGTGTGTCAGGACAAGGTTTTTATGAAATGTGCCTTACTGTTATTTGAAAAATAACATTGCAGCAGAAAAGGTCAAAAATAGTACATTCAACCATGACGTATGATTGGCATACAAAAGTAACAAATGGAAACAAATTGTAGCTACAGACACAAACTGCACACAACATATAATGTATTCGCATTACCATAAGCGAGAATGAAGGTTACAAATACTTACAGTATTATGTTTATTCAATTTCTTAATAAATAAATGCGCTAAACAACCACACCAATCACTTAGTCTCAAACTAAGGATTTCCCTTGTACTATGAGTACCAGACGACGGATACTTACCTACAGGCGGCGTCATCCCAGCACACACAGACCCAAGTTAATTTAGAAAAGTTCGTTTCCCAAATCGACTTGATCGGGAATCCAACCCGGGATCGTCGCTTTGACCGCCTTCCTTAGCCACTGCGCCACCGAGGTCTTCAAATAATGTTTATAATGTTTAGCTTTTATTTTTTTTTGTAACGATAGAGTTAAATAGAGGAATTTAATCGGCGGCTTAGTCCGCGGGTGGGTCCATAACCTCGACAGAAACTGGTTGGCTATAAATTAAAGGTCAGATCTGTTTACAAAGCAAAATAACGAGGTCAATGGCCTTTTAGATAACGATGGTGGATCTCATGACACTTCGTTTTTTTATCTACATGACTTCGAATGGGGATTTTATGCAGTTTTATAGTTTCTCGATGTAAACTACAAAAAAATAAACTTCGGTTTCGAGTTTAAACGACCTTTGCGTTCATGTTTGGTCACGACTTGGTATTTTTTTTTTTTTATTGCACTTTAAGATTGACCTCATCTCACCTGATGTTAGGTGGTAATGAGGTCCTAGTTTAAGGGCGACAAGTACACCAAAAAATAACTTATAATATATCACATGTCTTAATACTAGTTATTAACGCACTTCCTCACTATTACCGCACCCATATACAAACTATCTGCATGGCCCAAGGGTTGACAGGTAGACAATGCCCCTAGCATTAAGTCCACCTGTTGTACTTATTTGTGCAATAAAGTTTTAAATAAATAAATAATTAGCTGTTACTGGACTTGCGCCCGTGCGAAGCCGGGGCGGGTAGCTAGTTTTTAAATAATATATCAGACGGCTGCCATATTCTTGAGTAAATCTTGCCAGACAGCTCTTTCTATAACCGGATTTATTCTGTCAACGGAATCATCCAAACTTGTATCTTATTTACGACCTCCGTAGCCGAGAGGCGAGCGTGCCGAACTTTGGCGTCGCGCCATCTCTGAGGTTCCGGGTTCGATCCCCGGTCGGGTCAATATGGGAAACGAGCTTTTCTGTACTGTCGCGGGTCTGGGTGTTGTGGTACCGTCGTTGGTTCTGATTTCTGTAACACAAGTGCTTTAGCTACTTACCACAGAATCAGAGCAATGTATGTGATGTTGGCCAATATTTATATTTGACTAGCTGTGCTCGCTCGCGTCTTCGTTCGCGTGGACTACATCCTTTCATGGTCGGTTTTACCCCTTTCTCCCCTAATATTCGAAACAAAAACAGTCTATATTTTAATCCAAGTTACGAGCTATATTTGTGCCAAATTTCATATCTCTAACTTCAAAAATAAACATTTTTCCATATAAACTTTCAAAGGTGGTATTACCCCCTTCCCCTCCTTATTTTCTCCTTAGTTTAAACAGGAAAGCGTAACAGACAGACAGACAGACAGACAGACAGAGTTACTTTCGCATTTATAATATTATATATAAATATATAAAATATATAAATATATAAAATATATAAATATATTATATATATTATATAGTAGGGATAGCAAGTATTCGTTGCTATCGCAAAATATTATCTAAACGTTTAGCCTTAGAGACCAGTAAATTGGCAGTAGGCTCACAATTTAAGTCGATAAATTATAATAACTTATTGATATAGTACCTTATATATATATTGTAGGTTTTGGAACATTAATGTTTATTGGTAAATCTACTAATTATTAACCGGAGCAATAAATTAGGAGCCCGAGTGCTATAAAAGGAAGTAACGGCGTGATACATTTTATTTTATTGGGTCTTTCAACTTTGTTTAATAGATTTAAAAATCCTGATAGAGAGGTTTATATAAATTGCGGAGAGGGTTCAATAACCTTTTTTTAATAACCTGTAAATTGTGCCAATGTCAATGACCGGGGTTATTAGCTGCAGCCTGTGACTATGTTCGTGTGATTTGGGGATAGATTGTATCCTATATGTTATTCTAATATATAATCTGTCTAACTGCCAAATTCCTTCCAAATCCATTCACTAGTGTTTTTGTGAAAGCGCAACAAACATACACCCAGACCATACATCCTTAAATTTTTATAAACTTTACTTGACAACTTGAATTTTCGTGTTTACAAAAATTGATAACAAATTAAGGACTTCGTTCATGTTTTAGTATATGTCATTCTAATGTCACGTCTATCTAACTACCAAATTTCATCTAAGTATGTGCATAAGGCTATTCTAGATATTGATTGAAATTGTAAATACTTTATGTAAATTTTGTATTTATTAAATATTTATCATAATGTTGTGCCGACCTACGACATGACCTACAAGTCGACACAAATACAGCGTCAGCAGAATTGGCGTAGTAAACAACGCTCCATACGTAATGCGTGACATCGATATCCTACATCGCGATATCAGAGTTTTCGTCGCCACTAAGTATATATACGACAAACCAAGATTGGTAGTTGGGCCTTGGTCCCCGAGCAGATAACACCTAGCTCGGCGGAAGTACTTCCACTTTTAGTAAAGAACATACGTTCCTTACATGTTTTATCTATTTAAAATATATAATTTATGATTTTTATGTATTTATCACGTTATGATATTATATATTTTAGGATAATATTTTCTCAATATATATTTTGCATGGCCGTACCCATTTCGCGATAACTACTATTTCATCTACTTTTAGTTTGTCAGGGACAGATTGCTTGCTAGCAATAAGACCGCCTAAATTGTACGTGAATATTCCTGTAAAACCAATTTCTGTAATAAAGTGTATCTATCGATTATCTATGTAAAGGGCTTTCTTGTGAAAGAGTAACAAACAAACTTTCAAGTTTCTAAAAATAGTAGGATTATCAAGTGCACGAGCTTGTAAAATCCTGAATTTATACCTATATAATCAAAAACTGTCTGAATTTATTTCTAACACAATTAACTATGTAAGGAAAGTATTTTCTTGACTAAAAGTGGAAGTACTTACGCCGAGCTAGGTGTTATCTGCTCAGGGACCAAGGAACTACTACGAATCTTGGTTTGTTGTACAGCCGTCAGATATACCGGAGCAGACAAAGTGACCAAATACTTCTGAACAGTTAAAATGTCAAAAAATTCCATACACTCAAGTTACCACTAATATCTGAACATTCACTACTTCAATAATATCTGAGCAGATGCAAATAACATCTGAACACTCATAACGTCAATACTGTACATATATAAAGTTTGTGGCAACGATAACTCTGACATCGCGATGTAGGATCGATGTTCTTGATTAGTTAATCGTGCATTACGTATGGAGCGTTATTTACTCTAACAATTCTGCTGACGCTGTATTTGTGTCGACTCAAATTCAAATTCAAATTCAATATTCTTTTATTCATGTAAATTACACCAGTAATATTTATGAAACGTCTATATAATGCAAATGACACTACCTCCGGTTCGGAACCTATAACTTACAGAGAAGATCCCGGCAAGAAACTCTGTCGTTCATATTACAAATATAGCTGAACTTATAACTAGTTTTGCACTAAGACATATAGTGTAGTAATTAGATAAAATAATGTAGTAAATTGTAAAAAATAATTCATTGATTCAAAGTAATAAGAAAAATTAAAAAATATATATATTTAAATTAAACAAACTGTAGGTCTAGGTAAGAAAGTTAGATTTAGCAACCGCGCAAATCTTTTTAAATATTTTCGAATAATTTCTGACATATTCCACTATTGAGGGATCGTTCGAATTAGCTTTTATATCATATAATTCAAATAATCTACGTCTACTTTTATATATACCTGACGTAGCCCAGTCACTAAATTTTATTTTTGAATTGTCTACTTTTATTATTTTTTTAGTAAATATATTATTAAATTCTGTTTCAACGCTATGGAATAATTTCTTAAACATACTATCGACATTATTGGCTGGCTTAAAGCATATTAACGACATCTTTTCGCAGACATTCGATTTAAATTTTTCAACACGTTTTGTGGTAATAGGCCTGCAAGTAATAGCAGACATTTGAGCGACAAAATGATGTTCGAACACAGCAATCTGACCACTATGGTCAGAATTAATAAAATTAATAATTGATTTATCAACTGTATCACAATTACAAAAAATATTATCAAGACAGGTGGCAGATGTGGAAGTGACTCTGGTTGGTTCATTATATAGTTGAAATAAGTTATAAGATTGAAAAAGATTTAAAAACCTAATGGAATTTTGCGATTTTTCTAGAATATTTACGTTAAAATCACCACAAATAATGATTTTTTTATTAGAAGTGCTCACTTTTTTGAGTGCATCTTCCATGATGGTCTCGAATATTACATAATTAGCAGATGGTGGTCTATAAAAACGACCTTCGACATTACTTGTAGGTAATGCCGAAGGTCGGCACAACTAACAATAATTTAACAAAACCATTTACCAAACTCGTTTCCGTACGCTAATTCTTGTGAGAAAATACGTAAAAGTATTAGCTAAGCTAAGTGTGTCTAATGTTATGATCTATTGTTAAGACCAGTGTCGTAAGTAACTAACGATATGCGCACGGTCACCCATCGGCCTTGAGGCGTGCGCTGCGTACAGATGCGCCTGCGCAGGCCCTTTATGGCGAGACCTTAGTACCAGTTATGGAGTTGGAGCGCTCTTGGTGTATTAGGAAGGTTACATGGAAAAACATGGCAAAGTCATTTCTATAGAATTTAAAACTTTCGTTGGCAATAAGTATTTTTTATTTGACGGGGAGAAATGCATTGACGCACCGTACCGCCACCCTGAGGGGGTGACGGCGTGTGTGGGACTCCCTGCCCTGAAAAGAGCAGGACTACCCTTGGCAATAAGTATAGCCTATGTTAGCCAAGGTAAATGTAGCTTTCCAATGGTGAGAATAATTTTGAAATCGGCACAGTAGTTTGGAGTTTATTCATTACAAACATACAAAAAATACAAATCTTTCCTGTCAGAGATGACGATTTGGAGTTGTGTTACCAATGTTAGACAACATCACATACATTGCTCTGATTCTGTAGTAAGTAGCTTAAGCACTTGTGTTACAGAAATCAGAAATAATGGCGGTACCACAACACCCAGACCCGAAACAATATAGAAAAGTTCGTTTCCTATGTTGACCCGTCCGGGAATCGAACCCGGGACCTCAGACATGACGCGACGCTAAAGTCCGGCCCCCTCGCTTCTGATTCTGATGTAGTTAGTCACAATAACATTATTTTTCTTTGTTATCATTCATAAGAATTGCAAATTTCGTCCCACAGAGCTTACCACTGACTATTCATTACATATTGGTACTTGTTTACACTTAATTCAATAGATGCAGGAAGTAATATCAGATAAGAACACCTGTTTGTTCATTCACTATGTAATAACCAGTTATCATTCATTAATTTATTCATTCTAATTTTATTGCAAGTTTTACAAAGAACAAGAGGCGAACTTAACGCCCAGTGGCATTTTTTTTCCAGTCGACCCCACAGATTTGAGCCGAATATTGTGACGATGCATCGAATTTATACAAAAAACATTTTACAAATCTTGTACATACCTACATATACACTTATATTAGTAATACCAATATATAGCAATATATTAATATAAATAATTTACTCAAAAACTAATTTTACATTGTTGAAATAAAAGAAGTTTTTGTGTAAATTATTTGCAAACTAAAGTATAATGCTCTTTTTCTTAATACGAACGTTTATTTGCCTCTTTCTCTTAAATGGCTGAACCGATCCGCATGAAATTTGGTATGCACATTTAAATAAGGAACCTATTTAAATGTGCACTCCTAATTTCATTGGCTTCCAGGATTGAGTGAAGATGATTGAAAAATATAATTTAATCCTTTTACACATAATATATTGTAACTGTATTTAAGATTGTAGCGAGAGATGTATAAGAGTCGAAGAATTGAACCTTAGAATTGAGCGCAATGTTTATCAAAAATTGTATTTATACCAATGTCAAATAGGTCAATACACGCCAATTAAAACAAACTAAAGGTGTTCTCAATGACAACAACTGCTGTACAAATAATTACTGCCACGGCTTTGTCAAAGTATAACTACATTTAAAACGGTAACTTTAATAACACTTTTTTTTATTTTATCAGTACCAGATGCCAGTCGTAGAAACTTATTTTTTTTTATCTTATCGCTGAAACCAATCATAAACAAATATCTTCAAAGCAAGGAGTTTTTATTCTATTCCTGATATAAACTATAAAAATTTTACTGAGTTTATAGTTTATATTAATAATTGTTTTTTTTTAAGTACGCAAGGAAACCTGCATTAACTGTTTGTTTTTTTTATGAAAACCTAATGTTTAAAGATTAGTTACAGCGCGTTGAAATCAACTTTACTGAACTGAATTATAAGTTACAATAAGCATGTTTTAATTTAACTAGAGCCTACCGCTAACGAACTTTAAACTTAGTGAATTTAAGACTTATCGTTACATTTTAAAGCAGCAAAAGGGTACAACAACACTTTATACTGAGTTATGGCTCAGACCATTTTTATGGCAAGAAAAAATCAAATCATATTAAGAGAGGTAGGGCATAGCGATTTATCGCTCGAACTGGAGCAGCCCGACTGGTGAAATACCTTCACCTTACAGAAGACCGCAGCCAAATAACAATCACTTCTGTGTTGTTGTGTTCCTGCGTGTGAGTAAGGTTTCCAGAGCTTCTGGGGGGTGCTACATCAGTAGCAGGGGTCAAGCCTTCAAGGTAAGGGTGACAAGTCCAGTAACTTATTATGCTGTACTTGTCACCCTTAAGCTAGGACCTCATTACCATTTAACATCAGGTGGCATGAGGTCAATCTTGAATGCAATATAAAAAAAAAAAATAATACTGACATGACCCATTTTTTTTTACAAAAGTCCTTCATATGGTAAATAATTCCAAAGATGATTGACCAACAAGACATTCATTGAAATACTGTTTCTGTTCATTGACTGTGACAATTATGGTCTGTCTTACACAATGCCTTAATGGGCTAAGCAAAATATTTGCGCGCTCGTCGCCATATTGTTTACGCCATGCGCAAACGCAGCTATGTAGGCCGCGACGATTTCAAATGTCTTCATTAATAACGCCGTGCCTACTGTGTAACTAGCTATGATGATATAATTATGATCATACTCATTTACGTTCAAATATGCTTTAACTGTTAATGAGAAATTTGAAAGGAGTTTCGGAAGCTTGTTTTATAGTTTTGAGTAGTAGCGTAGCGTAGGGGGTACCAAGGAGGGAATAGCTTAATATATGGCAGTTGCATTGTCTCCGAACCTAAACCAAGAGTATCAAGTTGGAGGCCCGCCGCGGTTTCGTACTGTCCCTGTTTTTTTCACATTTTCTACTAATTCTTTGCCCTTATTGGTCTCGTGGTATTATATAGCCTCCTAATGAACTATCAGACACTAAAATATTATTTCTATAGAAAGCAGTTCCTAAGATTAAAAAGATAATTAAAATGAACAAGCAAATTCTTCAGCTGTATAAAATGAGTATGGATTTCTAGAAGAAGAAGGATCCCAGCGCTACTGGAGGGGTGCTACATTAGTAGCAGGGATGAAGCCTTCAAGGTAAGGGCGACGAGTCCAGTAACAGCTTTACTAAGCATTGCACGTAAGGCCATCCCCGTTAGACATAACGTCTGCATGCAGCAGAAATTTGCTTTCAAAAGTAGAAAAATGCATAAGTCCGTTTTGAAGCGTAAATGAATCATCCTATCAACTCTATCCCATTCACACACGTCCACGGAAATCTCCCTATTGTTTCCCCTAGCTCTGATTCCAGATATCCCATTCATAGGGAGCCATTGTGTGCAGTCTTTTTATAGAAGCGAACATTCATGGTGAGGATTCCGTTGCGTCTTTGTTTTTCCCGCTCCCGTGGCCATTTTGTTTTTATCTCCTCCTCGGCAGTTGATTCGCTTGTCCGTTGAATTCAAAATTCGAGTACGGCGTTCGATTCGATCGTTTTGTTCTTATTTGCCTCTAATGGCATTATCTGGTAATTCAGTGAAATTCGAGGAGTTGAGCACAAATTCAAATCTTCGATATTTGAATCTGTAATGGTATTGACTAATTTTGATTTAAGCTGAAGATTTAGTCGGTGAAAAAAAAAAAAGATAGTTTTCTTTTTTTAAGTTGTTGTAGCAAAAACATGAAATTGAAAGGTTTGCACTTATGCCCGTTCCAATATTTGAAATCTGAGCTGTTTTAGTTACGTATAATAATAAATTACATACTTAAACAAAGTGTAAGCTAAAAATGACCGACAGACGACTGATGACAGCTGATGTGGAACCTAAATTTTAATTTGAATTAACGACTCATAGAAAAACGGATAGTCATTTTCATGACACATAACGAGTCGTAAAATATTTAACCGGGCATTAATAAGCGAAGTGTTATTACATCCGATTGAAATAACCAACATCAATCTAAAATCTGAAGGTCATTATGATACGGCTCAGATATAAATTACTCATCGCTGTCAGGAAATGAACTTGTATTATAACTCAATATTGTTTCAGCTACAGCCGACGAGGACACAAATCGTTTTCAATTTTCACTTGCAAATACAAAACAAAGCTGGGTAATTGAATTTGCCTTCGCGTATTTACTTAAACGTACCCTGTACTTGGGAGTGACAGGGAGACGGCAGATGACGAATATGATCCGCGTCTGTGTTACGAAGTCACATTTTTTGTTTTGTCTTCATTGATTACAAGTTATATATGTGAATTTTGTTAAGGTTTTATGTAAAAGAAATAGCCACATATACAATTAGTGATAATATCATTTTATTTTGGGTAAATTAAACAATTATGTTACTCATTTATTTAATTTGGGCCGGCAACAACACTAGTACTAACGTTAACATTATAAAATATTAAAATAATAAATTAAACTGAGTAACGTCTTAATTAAAGGTAAATTATAGTATGAAATACCGAATGATTCGAGGACCGAATATAGACAAAGTTGGAAAATGCATATTAAAATTTGTTCAAACTTTACAAAACTTATGTTACTTAAGTATGTCGTATAATCGATGGTCGAATAATCGGGATTATACTGTCATTTAGTGACATAAGATAAGATTTGTGTTAATGTTGATCAAGGTCTTTATTTTCTTTTTAATTATCCGAAATTTCAATCCATTGCTTTTACTTATACCTCTCTATCCAACTAACAATATGTAGTACCACACCACCAAAGTAAGATTAACTATGCAAATCATATTTCCCAGCTACAAATACAATTTCGCATTCCCTCGAAAAAGTTATACGTGACAGAAAATGCATGCATTCAGTGGGGAATTTTTAAATTGTAAATTCTATCCCGAAGCCGAATAAAACCCATGGCGGTGGGCACCTTTTAATTGGTGCAAAATTCATAGTTGCGATAGATTTTTAGTTTCCCCATCAATAATTCCATGCTAGGGTTGAATAATTACTGTGTTGTGATTGTTAAATGGTATATTTTACTTTATGCAATATTGTTATTAACAAATGAATGTATGGCTTAATGACAGGAGCATTTCTACCATCTCTACCAATTAACCCTTGGTACTTTGATGATATTTCACATAAAATTAATATCAAATAAACCGTACAATATGTATTTAATGTCACCTTAAAACCTTGCTTAAATATTTTTTTTTAGCATACAGGATAGAACTTAAGAGAAAAAAAGTATTTTCGAAAATAAATTTAAAATCTTGGAACTTTTTGTTTTGGATTCTGGGTTCGATCTCGCTGAGGTCAATTTGTAAAACGAATCAAAATTGACGTACGAGTAAGTTAGTTTCCGCCATGATTATAAGCTTGAGAATAATTGAAATTCGTCTCAAACACACTGTTTCCACACTTTACAAGGAAATTTTAACCATTTTAATCCGATCTGGCAATTGTTATTCAATGCATTCAATACTTTTAAAACCTACCAGAAGGGTCGGTTAAACCAGTGTTTAATTTACAAGAATCCGTAGACAATAGCCGGCTTGGCGCCCTGCCAAGCTCACTGGACCTACGTTTTGGTTGAACATTTTTATGAATAGTAATTATTTCCCCTCCACGAGTTCACTGTTTTCTGAAATTTCGTTCTTCAATTGTAAGTTTGGACGGAAAGTTCCGCTAGGGAACGCAGGATTTAATTTAAATGCTCCTAGTAAGGAGCAGCTATTTGCAATAGAGTCATCTACCTAAAGATTCAGAAATTATTTTTTTGTCATCATTGTTAATATTTTTAAGAAACGGTAAAATATAAAAAGTTTGCTAGTTTTGTGATAGTTTTGTGATTTTGTGAAAGTGTGCTTCACGCCGCGAAGCACAAAAAAATTGTAAAAATCTAGAGATGACGTTCATTTGGAACTTCAAATAAATACCAAAAAGTGTTCCGATACAAATTTCAATTGGCTGTGCCAATAAAAACGTTAAGCTGGTAAAGTCATATAAATTAGGTTTGATACTTAAAAAGATATTAAACGACAATAAGTAAATTTACATTAGACAATAATACTACACTTATTAACCGGCTCCCAAAAAATATATACTCAAATACACTCTTGTTTATCCTGCTAGGTTAAAAATCAGGATACTCTGTTTAGATACATTTATCTAAGGTCATTATTTACTAAACAGAAGTAGAAAAAGCTTTATGTTTAAAAGAAAATAGAAAACCAGTTTCTTTGGGCCTTAAAACTTCGGAACACAATGTCGATGTTATGAAAGAAATACAATAAATAAACGTTGAAAAACTTCCTCTTTATTTTGTAAACAACTCAGCATCAAGTGTCTATCTTAGGACTAACTTAGTCACGCAGTGGTTTAATGTGACAAAGTACTCAGATGCATACAAAGCAATGACATTTACTGTTTCTACCTATCTACCAACTATGTTTTAGCCTATTTTTAATCAACTAACGTAATTAATACACTTTTAACCTACTAGCTGTATTTTATCGGAATTTGAAAGAATCACTTAGCGCTAATTTTTCAATTGTCAGACAAAAATTACAAGCAGACAAATATAAGATGTTTGAATTTTATTAAAAACGTCATTAAGTAATTTTGTTTTAGAATATTATAATGACACTAGTGTTTCTCACGACTTACCCGCGTTGTTTTTGGAAAAAAATCATATAATATATGTTTATTTTGTGTCTCATTTTACTTTGTACAAAATTTCATTCAAATCCAGTGAGTATTATTAAAGAGTAATAAATATACATCAAAACATTCTACATAATTTATAAAACAAGTTCACGTTTATAATATTTGTAGGAATTAGCCATTATCAAAGAAAAGAGACAAAAAATGCCTCATACTTCTCATTACTTTATCCGATAAAATTTTGCTCCCCAGCTAGCGAAATGAACAAAATCTTATTTAATTAAAGTACGAATCCCGCGAAATCAATGGTGGCCTCAGACAGATTTTATCAAAACCAATATTCGATTTATCACGGACCTCTGTCGGGAAAGTCTTAAAATCATCTCCGATCGACAGACATCGGCCGTGCGGAAACTAGACACTTGCTGGGAACGACAGTGAGGAATATCATAACTAGGTTGCTTTCCCAACTACGATATACGGATGTGAAGATTTGTTGGAAGGTCATGAAAGAAAAAGCACTGTCGTCCCAATTAGTTGGTTTTATTTATCACTAGCGGCTCGCCGGGGCTTTCCCCGCGTTCAATCCCGTTAAGTTTTCAATTTTTTTCTCAAAATATTCATTATATGTCTGAATGTATAGATATTTAGATGTGCGTTTGTTACTCTTTCACGCAAAAATTAATGAATAGATTTGGAAGGAAGAGGGATGACATACCAAATTAATATATGTAAAACTTTTATTCGCGGGCAAAAGCTAGCACAAAATAATAGCGATAAGATTTAGTGGTGTCATTGAAGTCCAACTGTGGACGCTAACAGTTTAATTAATGAAAATGAACGGTACAAAACAGTCATTAAAAACCGCCAATGTATTTTTCTTTAACTAGAAAGTTACCGAAATAAAATCGATTTCAACTAAGCACATCACTTCGCGTCGCGCCATCTCTGAGGATTCGATTCCAGGCCGGGTACGGGATATTGTACAGTCAAAAGCATAACAGACTATACATTTTGGACTTTAAACCGCCCTTATGTCGTTTGCATAAGAACTAATATTGAACTGGAAGTGTTTGCCTTCGCGTGCTGTTGACTGTACTTTTTACAGCTGTTATTTCCTGACAATTGAATAATCTTGCCTAAAAATGTTAACCTTACTGTTTCAAGAGTTATTCATTGTGCGTAGCCCCTCGGGTCGCGTTCACCGCTTTTTTCCTCTAGACCGACCGCAGAGAAATCTTTTGCGAACCAAATTGAGTCCCATTGTAGGGATTAAAAGGTTTTACATGCCGACTATTGTTCTAATATTCTGCCGCAGAGACGCCGCGAATTGAATGTTAATTTGTAATCGCTGACGGCTTCATTTCAGGGACTTAGTGAGGTGAATTTTTATGTCGAATCAGCGAATTCAAACTTTGAGTTTGCGGTTTAAGAGCGGTTTTTTGGTGAGCGTGTAATTTTTTATCTGATTGCTGTAGAAAATGTTCATTTCTATGTCCCCTGGTACAGTCCGAGCGCTTTGAAGGATTTTAACGATCGAGTTATCGTTGGATTTGTCTTGATAGCGCAAGTTGATTAGGAACGCCATTATGTAGCGTCATGATAATAAATATGTTTAAGTATGTTTGTTACTTTTTCATGCAAAAACTATAAAATTGTATTGGCTGATATTTAAAATTACGAGATCAACCTATCTACAACTATGTAAAGCACATTTGTTTATATTCTGATGAATCTTATATAACTCCAATCAAATCTCAAAGCATTATTTATAGACAACTAGCTGTGCCCGCGACTTCGTTCGTGTGGACTACATCCTTTCATGGTCGGTTTTACCCCTATCTCCCCTAATATTCGAAACAAAAAAAGTAGTCTATATTTTAACCAACTTTCTTATCTCTAACTTAAAAATAAACATTTTCTCATATAAACTTTCAAAAGAGGCATTACCCCCCCCCCCCCTTACTTTCTAACAAAAAGTAGCCTATGTCCGTTCTTGAGGTTCAACGTATACCTATGCCAAATTTCATCAAAATCGGTTGAGAGGTTTAAGCGGGAAAGCGTAACAGACAGACAGACAGACAGACAGAGTTACTTTCGCATTTATAATATTAAGTAGGGATATAAATGTGGAAACATGTAAGAATAACAAATGTGGAACCATGCAAAAATAAAATAAACAACAAAGCTTATTTATGGTGTATATACACTACACATAAGCTTACATAACAACATTGCTTATGTGTACAGTACATACACTACACATAAGCTATGTGTTTCTTTTATATTTGCATGTTTCCTCATTTATATTTGTAAGAATAACTATCTAGTTACTTGTTCTTTTCAATAAAATCAACATTCCGAACACGGCTGTATTTCAAATTAATCCGACGATTCATAAATACTTTTGTAAAAGTTTGAAAGAACGAAGACATTTTCTATTCTAATTATAAACATTACCTGAAACCCACAAACCTGTAGCATAGATACAGCAAAGGTTAACACACAACAACCCCAATACCTAATCCCCCTCTTCCCCCTTTGCTGTGAACCCTCTCACACCCACGGGGCCCACAAATATAGCTCTCGAGGGCCCACGTATCTTTACACTCCGTTTACATGCCTCGAAACAGCGTATGTTATCACGTGTTGAAATTGTAATTGAATTCGTACGGATTTTAATGTTTATCGTCGGTTTGTTGCGCTTTCATTTAAAGCCGTGTAGGCGTAGCATTTTTTTTTATATTGCACGTTAGATTGACCTCATCCCACCTAATGTTAAGTGGTAATGAGGTCCTAGCTTCAGGGTGACAAGTACAGCATAATTAATCTGTTACTGGACTTGTCGCCCTTACCTTGAAGGCTTGACCCCTGCTACTAATGTAGCACCGCACAGGAGCTCTGGAAACCTTACTCACACGCAGGAACACAACAACACAGAAGTGTTTGTTATTTGGCTGCGGTCTTCTGTAAGATTTCACCAGTCGGCATGCGTGCGCAATACGTCACATTTCTCGCATGAAACGACAAAAGTTTATATACCCTTCATTGGGTACACCGTACTGGTATTTTCAGCCAATCAGCAGTTGACGCATTACTTTTGACATTTCTTAAGAGCACGATAAAATTTGCCTGCTGGTCACATGAGACGACAAAAGTCGACGCTTTTGATTAACTGACTAACGCACGTGTTTTTCACCAATCAACAGCTCCCGCACTAAATTTTTATCCAATTTGGCATTTCATGGGGCCCCGATAAAATTAACTCGCGTGGCGCATACTAAACCCGGACGATCGTTATAGTCCAACTAATATTGTAAACGCGTAAGTTTGTTAGAATGTTTGTATGCATGTCCCGATGTCTATGTTTGTTACTCTTCCTTCTCTCTTCTTTCTCTGTTCTCTGCCAGTAGGCAGTAGTTTGATTAAACTGAAGTCGTCATACTGGATTGATCCATAACTTTCGTACTCTGTTTGACCTTATGTGTGGTAACTTTGGCCAAATCTGTTTATTTCTTTTTCAATTAAGAATGGGGCCATCACCTATTAGTTCTAAAGTTCCATTTCCGGTTCGGTCAAAATGGAAAACTAACTTTTATATAATTTTTCGGTTCTAGGTTCTGTGATTAAGTCGTTTTTTCTGATTTCTGTACCACAAGTGATTTAGCTACGTACCACAAATCAGATCAATGCATGTGATGTTGTCCAATATATTTTTAATAGTTTTTGTCTTGACTTACACATTTGGCAATGAATTGCCAAAGCTTGATATGATCTCAAATGGCTTTCGTATATCTACTAAAATGAAAAAAAACCACTTTAGTCACTTTTTCTATCCTCAGAATAAGCTATTATAACAATTCTACTGGATGAACAGATGTTTAGTAATATTAAGAACTCTCTCAATATTGAAATATCAATTCAACTTGGCATCTTGCCTTTGGGGTTCGTTTCAAAATAAACAAATTTCAACCATCTGTTCGTATTTAGCCAAAAGATAGCTCCACGCCCAAAGACGGCCCCGTGAGTAAAATTCAATTCTGTCTGCCATAGTTTACCAAGTTGCTGAGTGCACTTAAGTTGCATTCAAAATATTCAAATTCGCTAGGTGTTGAGACAATCTTGAATATGGAACGTTCAAATACGTTTTGTTGTTACGCCATCTACATCTAATGGAAGTTGGCTAAATTGAAATGGGAATACTGGAATTCAAATAATTAGCTAATCAATTCTACTCCTGCTACTTTACACCACCTTTGATAATATCGTAGATAAATACTGGACAACATCACATACCGATGGTGAAGTGTCAATACCGCCTAACTAGCAGTGCTCAAATAATAAAAAAATATTTATTTAGTACCGAATAAGGTCCTAAGTAATTTTCTCATAAAAATAAAGTTGGGCGGTATTGGTACCTTACCGTCGACACATTGCTCTAATTATGTTGTAAGTAGCTAATTGAATTACGGGCCCCATAACCAACAATTGTTCCACAATACCCAGACCCGAGACTGCAAAGAAAAGTTCGTTTTACATATTGACTCGATCAGAAACCCTAGATCTAGGACGTCAAAATCCAGCCCGCTTGCCTCTCATTTATGGAGATCGTTAGTTAAACAAAATTAATGGCCCCCGGGTCATATCGTTCAAATTGCACAAAAAGACCTAAAAAGAACAATTTAATCTAATTCATGATTCTAATAAGAGCGAGATAAGCATAAGCATAAGCATAATAATGTTTTATGAACTTTTGAAATTCCAAACCCTGTGTGTAAATTTTTTAATATTTTTAATATTCAAAAGCATATTTTTCGTCAGCTACGTCGAGATAAAAAATGTCAAAATGTTTAAATTTAAGTACAACGCTAAAACGAACTGTTTACGTTTTCCACCTTCCGTTCTAAAATACAATGCGATTTACTCTCCAACAATGTTTCACTCCAAAGGTGTTGGCGAGACCACAAATCCTTAAATCCTGGCTAAAAGATTTCGCTTCGGATCTGCATTCAAATCACCTAAATGCAATAACGCGGCCACCTAGAGGAGACCGTGCACTTTCCGAATTAAAGCGAAGTTAACTTTACGAGAGCTAAGGCCGTTTACAGATGAAGCGTTTTTCGGAAAAATAGAATGACAAAAATGTTTGGATCTAAAATAGGTATCTAATTTATTTCTTATAAAAATATAACATTGTAAATTAACTTTAAGTGCCTAATATAGCGAATCATTATTACAGTAATCTCTTGCCGGTTCTTCTTGACAACGACAATTTTCCGAACACGGCGGTGCAAATATATTTTCTATTCTATTCTATTTACGGTTCAAAATTAGATTTTAAATTTATTACGCTAAGACTTTATTAGTGAAACTGGACGCACATCGTTGTAATATACTCGTAATATACCTACCTACTAAACGTGAAAGCATAGATTGATGTTTTACTCTTTCAGGAAATACCCATTGAAATTTAGTAGCTAAATATATGAGATACTAGGTTCATATAGATAGTACTTTTTAAAGTGAGCGAAGTCACGCGTAATACTTGCTCTTTAATAAGCCACTAGTGATCGCGTGTTTGGATTATAAAATTATAATAAAGCTTTAAAAATCAAGATCAATTGTAATTTTTAAAGGTTTCCTATTAAAATATTACTACTCATAAATCAACCCTTCCTAACCAAATGGCGGACACATTATTGTTTTATATTGTGTAATTGTTGTAAAAAACTCTGTAAATAGGTAACTTGATAAACGCCAGCGTAAGTTCGACCATGTCATCTAACTTCAGTAGGTATGAATACTTCTAAACTGTTTTCTTGTTCTATTGTTTCCTCATCCAATGTTCTCTCTTATTTATTTCGCTACAAAATGATACGATCATTTTCCTTTTATATATATTTGAAATTTCTGAGTAAATTTGGTCTCGTTACATTATTCTGCCGTCACTGGACAAACACGTTACGCTCCCAAACGCAAACGCGCACAAAACGCCTCGTATGAACACACTCTAATTTAATAAGGAGCAGAGTACGATCGTAGCAGGAAAACTGCCTAATGCCTCATTAGCAGGTCCTAAGTGATAGGTTGTTAGGACCGCTTCTTTTGGGGATCCGTACCACAAAATATAAAAATAAAAAAGGAAAACAAAATAAACATAAAAATTGTAAAAAATAAATCTTTTGTAAGGAACAAGCTACAAGCAAGCAAGCAACCAGAAACATTACACTGAAAAGTTCAAAGATTTTCCAATAGTTTTTAAGCATCCCGTTCGTCTATGCTAGTAGTGAAACTCCAAAGAAAATTATTATTACCAGCCTCTTTTAAATAAAATTACTAAGTTCAATACGAGTATATTATATATTTATCCTTACAAAGATATAAATGTAATTTTTCCTATTTGATACGACGTCTTAAGTTGGTTTTAACTCACTAAATAATTGTAAGACCATTTTAAAAACGGGAGGCCGTATTTAAGTACTGTCTAGGTAAGACACAGGTAAAACAAGCTTTCACATAAAACTCAAAGATAAGGTTATGACACCTAATGTTACATAAACGCTTTTTTTAATCCTGCAACGACAAAAAAGAAACTGAAGATGGTGAAATTTTTAAAAATCATACATAGATATTCACACCACAAGAAAATGCCTTGGTCTTGATCAGGTTGTGTTTTCAAACGTAAATTTCTCGATTTTTTTATTGATGACATCGTTTTTTGCATGTAATGAATAATGAATGCTTCAGTCTTGGATTATACCTTGAAATAAATTACATAGCTCATGGTGATGCTAGGACCTTATTAGCATATATTTTTAAACTTTTCAGAAATCACTTCATGTATATTTTTTATCACTTACTTTCATACTTGCATTGATGACAAAGTAATCAATAAAGCTATTTGTGAAAAATAGAGTTCAGAGTTTGTGCACTAGTTTATACTCTCTTCCGTTCTTATTAAAAAAAAACGAAGCTTTACAAAGCAGGTCGAACGATGTTTTCCGTGCACAATTAGTCTAAATTGCTCGTTTGCGTGATGAGAAAGACGTTCACAGAATTATTAAACTGCCTTGAATCTGATAAGTTTAATAGGAGAAACGTTTTTATAAAATATAAGGAACCTCTTAACCACAGCGGTATTTTTAAGGGTGGAAATAACATTGCCAAGTAAATTAAGCGTGGAGCCGCCTTCACCGTCGGCGGCCGTCCCAGCAATTTGAAAGGCTTATTACTGCTGGAATCTGTCTTTGTAATTATTTTTGCAATAAAACGGGTTATTTGTAAAGTTGTTGGCGTTTCCGCGCCTTAACTGGGCTACTTTTGGAAGTTATCATTATTATGCATTTCGGTACAGCCGCTGTGAGAAGACATTTAACTTCGTACTGTGGTACTAGGGTTTATTCAATAAATTAATTTAAAAATAAATTTAATCACTAGATATTAACAAAATTGACTAAGTAATTCTTGATGGAATTCTAAATTAAATGTGGTACCATAATTAGTTTTGTTATCTATAATAGTATCTCTTCATAGTACTGTAAGGAACGTATGTTCTTTACTAAAGGTGGAAGTACTTCCGCCGAGCTAGGTGTTATCTGCTCGGGGACTAAAGCCCAACTACCATTTTTTTTTTCCTAATTGTCAATTGATGATGGACGCAGATAGATGGCCTTTTCATCTTCACCGGGCTTGCGGGGGAGCGGAAGGCTCTCACCCCTAATCCCAACTACCAATCTTGGTTTGTTATATATATACTTAGTGGGACGAAAACTCTGACATCGCGATGTAGGATTGATGTCATGCATTACGTATGGAGCGTGGTTTACTACGCCAATTCTGCTGACGCTGTATTTGTGTCGACTTGAAGGTAATGTCGTAGGTCGATTCAATACTCTGTAGTTTATCCACAACTTGGTAACAATCCATACTAATTAGGCTGAAGAGAGTTCGAATAGCAAAATATTTTTTGTATTGAATAGGCCATTTGTTGAAAAAGGCTTTGGCTATATAACATCACCCTGCGGTCAATAGGAGTGAAAAATCAGTGGAAAGTAAGGAAAAAACGGTGATAGTACGCGTGTAAAGCCGCGGTGGGCCACTAGTGTTACTATACATTTACTGGCCTGTGTTGATTCTCTTTTAAAAGCATGAGCTTAATAGAAAGAACAACACAGGCCTATAAATACAGGTCTATAAAACATAGTAATCTATTAAAACATAGTAAGTACTTTTACATAAGTATGTGTAAACCATTGATAGACTGGAGTTTTCGGTAGTATCCACTTTATCGACCGTTTATTGGTAATGCTACTTACTGTGCTCAATTTATGTAATGTTCTCTTTGATATTTATTTATCAACCTCTTCACATTTTATGAACACGGCAAAATATCTCCAACAGGGCTTATAAAATACCCAAAAACACATAAATTTCACTTTATTTACATATCATCGTAAAACAAAAACAAAAGCCGATAATATCATTATTTTTATACGTCAGCACCAAAATACACAACCCTTCAACGGCCATATTCAACCCGGCCCCAAATAGAATCATTTGAATGGCTATAAAATATCATTTTTCAATATCGGCTAACCCTCCACCGTAATCAAAGTTGGCTCCAAATTTTTATTCTAACGGCCCAACAATATCAATATGCACGCCATAAAAATCAGATAGGTACCCAATTTCACGGGTCTGCGAGACCATCGCGATAAAGCCCTCGCGCGTGCAGGGCTGTCATGTAACTCAGTTTTGATACGCTTTTTGGCAACGAAATAGTCTGTTACCGTTTCAATGCAATTGTATCGGACTACCAGTGAACTTGCTGGTTATGACAGTGAGGAAATCTAAATAAAACAAACACACTCCTTTTTTCTATTTTTATTGAAGGTTAAGTACGTTTTTGCGTCGTCATTGAGCATAATGCAACTGACAAGTGAAACTTAGTACATATATTTTTTTTATATTACACTTCAAATTGACCTTACCCCACCTGATGTTAAGTGGAAGGTGGAAGGTCCTAGCTTAAGGGCGACAAGAAGAGCATAATAAAGCTGTTACTGGACTTGTCGCCCTTAACTTGAAGGCTTGACCCCTGCTACTAATGTAGCACCCCCCAGGAGCTCTGGAAACCTTACTCACACGCAGGAACACAACAACACAGAAGTGATTGTTATTTGGCTGCGGTCTTTTGTAAGGTGGGGGTATTTCACCAGTCGGGCTGCTCCAGTTCGAGCGATAAATCGCTATGCCTTACCTCTCTAAGTATATAATATAAATGTTACAGTAGCAGTCCCAAATCTTCATTGTTTTTTGGGGCGGGGCAAAAATTTAATTTATTTCATAATATTAGATCTCGTTTAACGTTATCATACATCTTTACTTCATATGAGCCTTACAAGATATTTTTTGTTATGTCAACTAAGAATAGTATTGCTTTAGGTACGACTAAATACATTATTTTAACATATGACAAACATTATTATGGAATTTAGCTTAAATAATTAAACGAAGAACAAGAATGTTAAATATAACGAATAAATTTGACTGTATTAAATGACATGCAAGGTAATTCAAATTGTTAAGTTACGTATCTAATCTCTTTAAAAGCTCATGACTACGGTTGGTGCAACGTAATCGAAATGTTGTCGTAAGTAGTTCGTGCTAGTAATAGTGAAAATCTTTAGTTCTGTACCAAATCTTGTTGAAAAATATTCAAAACATTTTAATACTAAGGGAAAACTTATTTTTTTTGGAACGAATTTACTCGTAGTAAAGTATCGTTCTAATAGTGGTGTCAGTACAGGGTCGAGTCAAGTAAGTTCTAGATTTTAAATCATATATATATATATAAATCATATATATAGTGATCACCTACCCACATTTTTAAAACGTAATGATAAAAATAAACTTTGATGTAACGACTTGATTTCAATCATAGAAGACAGTTGACTGTTGTTTTTTTTATGTTTGACATCTGACAACCCTAAGCCCATATAACCCTCTCAACATTCAATTCTCGCACTCAAATGTTACGCGGGGCCGGAGTGACCGCTGCGAGTGGTTACGTGTTACGTTCCATAGATATTTATTTCTATTATCGGCAGTGTTTTCGGGTTGATTGTACAGTGGGGTTGTTTTAACGCGGGCATTGAAAACGATGCATGATTTTTTAATAAAATCACGTGTCAATATGTTATATTCGTTTTATTTCTGGTTTTAGAATACCGTAACCTCTGGATTTAAGAGACCAGTGTTTTAGGTATAGCACGGGAGTGACCAAGTCTGCAACTTAATACCACGCGATCAGGTGCTTTTATAAACAACTAGCTGTGCCCGCGACTTCGTTCGCGTGGACTACATCCTTTCATGGTCGGTTTTACCCCTTTCTCCCCTAATATTCGAAACAAAAAGGTATTCTTTATTTTAATTCAAGTTTCGAGCTATATTTGTGCCAAATTTCATATCTCTAACTTCAAAAATAAACATTTTTCCATATAAACTTTCAAATGTGGTATTACCCCCATCCCCCCCTTATTTTCAAATAAAAAGTAGCCTATGTCCGTTCTTGAGATTCAACGTATACCTATACCAAATTTCATCAAAATCCGTTCAGCCGCTTAGGCGTGAAAGAGTAACAGACGGACAGACAGACAGACAGATAGACAGACAGAATTACTTTCGCATTTATAATATTAGTATGGATTTATGAAATATCATAAAAACTACAAGCTTGGTCTGAAAATCGACTTTTATAACAACTAGCTGACCCGACAGACGATCTCCTGTATTAACGACGACTATTTAAGTTTGCAAATTTTCAGCGCCATTTTTTTTTTCTTTCATAAGAACCTTCTGACAAAAACAAACACACAAAAAAAAAGTGAAACTGATCCAACTGTTTACTCGTGATAGCGAGACCAAGGGAAATAGGGATTTATTTATACTGAATTAGAATACAGGATACTTTTTATACCAAAAAAAAAGTGGATAACAGCACACATAAAGTATATTATCACCAACAAAAATTTCTCCACCATCTGTACCCCAGCCTTACATAGTGTGTCGATTCGGTTCGACTCTTCGAGGTCAAGTCGGTGCCATCGGATTTTTCCCAGATTAAATTTCAGACACTCGGACCTTTGTCGGGAATAACCTCCGGAAACGGAAAGAGTGGCCGTCTAATGCCCCGCCTCCTGTGTAAGCGATTATTACCATGTGTTTTTGTTGGTTGCGCTAAAATATAAAAAGTTTTGTTCAACTAAGATAACACAGTGGCTAAGGTGGGCCTGGGCGTCTACTCTTGAAAACGAAACGAACAAACGAAAGGTTTCGTTTTTGAAGATTGATCAAAAGTTAGGGAATTAAAACGTGATTTTTGATTTGTATAAATAATATTTTGTTTTTGATAACGCTTTATTCGCATTCGAAGTGTGTTAGTTGCGATAATGAGCAATAAAAAATACTAAACGTCATCGGATCCGACATATTTCGTTTTCAAGAGTAGACGCCCTGAAAAGTGAAAGGTTCCATTTCTCGGTCAATTAGGAAAATCATTTTTTTTATTAACTTGAGTTTGGGTGGGTTTATGCCCTAGTTAGTGTCCATCTTCAAGTATTAACAATATATCGACAAGCCTTTGTTTGAGGCCAGTTGATTGATGTGATTGTTGATATCGCATTTATTAATTTTCTTAGTAACGGGTCATCTTCTTGACATATCTGCACCACTCTTATATCTTTATCCGAGGCAACAGTAGCTTAAACACTTCAAAATTGTCTTAAAACTATTTAGAAAATACACTATAACAAGAAAATAAAGCGTCAAAGTTTAGAATAATCTAAAGTCACTTCATATATAAATGCAAGTTCGTATTAACTACTAAATAAAAATGGTGTCGCGTTTTGACCCGTTAAATTATTTTAAATGTTTATATATAAATGCAGTTCTCTATATTGCGGATATTTATTTTATTTTGCTTTATTAGGACAACCAACAAGAAAAACGCTGACAATACATATTAAGGAACAACATTAATTTAAAACTAAGCGTCATCTTAATTAGAGGTTGCCACGGCATGCAATGTGGACTTACATTTTTATTTTATAGACTAAGAAAATGAGGAAATTATTGTCAAAGTACCTCAAAATTACAACAACTGTTTGAGTAACCAAATTTATTCCTTGTTCAGTTGTTAATAAGCAAATGAACATGCACAATGACGTACCACTTTCAATTGCTAATTTATTTATTTATTTCAAAACTTTATTGCACAAAAAAAGTACAAATGGCGGACTTAATGCTAGGAGCATTCTCTACTAGTAAACCCTTGCTATATCGCGAAAATCATCTAAATTATACCAACAGACAAAATAATCATTTGGTATACCAATTTTGTTCAATGTCGTGCTAAAATATCTATAGCTTCATTATCGCATAGCTTCAGTGGCAAACAGCAACAGCCGACATGTTCTGCGGGCGATGTGTTTAATTAGACCCGCCATATTAGTTCACGAATGTTATTAATGTTATCACAGGGAAACGGGGTGAGTGGCGGCCGAGTAAATGAAACACTATTTATCAAGTTTGAGCGAAGTATGATTGCGTGTCACGCGGATAAATAGAGCGTTTGCGGAAATTAATACATGATTAAAGCACGCGCGATACGTGAAGGTAGTGAGTTTGAGCCCCATAACGCAATGGGAGAAGAAATTTTTCTGTTTCTTCCAAATATTTATAAAAATATGTAACTTTGTTTCATAGAAATATTTTACGTAAGTATATATGATGATGATTGATAAGGAGAATTGTGAGGCTAATTGATTGAAGATGGACGCAACATTGATGTTAAAATGAAAAGGTTTTCCAAACTGCGTCGCGACGCCTTTACGGTTTTCTATTCAGGGCAAACCGCATGAAAAACCTAGTGTAAAATTAAAAGTTTGTTTTGTCAAGAAGATTTAATTTAGTAAGTATAATTAAATTAAAAAAAAGCCGGTAAAGGGTATGGAAATACGAGAAGTGGAAGAAAACATTGCAATAGATACCTACCTATCTCCTACTTATACTTCCACACAATATTACCTATGTATCATATGTGGACAACTTTGTCATTTACAACTTCAATTAAAATTACTAAAATAAGCTCTATGAATAATTTATAGGTTCCAAAGGACATTCGTTCTTGAAAATATATAATGTTTCCAGTGGGGCACGTGACAAAGAATTTCTAGAGAGGAAGCTTTTAGCCAGAGAATAATTGTGACAGCTTGCGAGAAAGGACACCACATGCTTGGTTTTAGTTACGGAGAAATTTCAAAGACTCAAAATGACTATTTTGAAACAGACCAAAGACTCTTTTTCATAGCAAAAATACTTATTTTTAAATGAATTAACTTTTTACTGTGGCAACACTTCGAGTGACATCTGATTCAGTTTGAGTTATATTTTTTTTTCACAAAGTCAAAGTCAATTCATTTATTCATGTAGGTTACAAGTAACACGCATCGTCAGAATGAACACAAACCAAAATTGAAGCTATTGCTGATTCCATTTTAAAAAACGCACGTCCTACATTTGTTGGACAACCATCCCAACAGTGCCAGCGTCAAAATATTCTAAAATGCAACAAAAACTGGCAGGCACTTCCGTTCGCCTGTCGCAAAAATGTTCCATTAAAGTGTGTGACGTTGGAAATTGGTCCAGTCACAGGAAACTGTAGCTCAGTAAAACGCGAGAAGTGCAAAGAAGTAAATTTGAATTTTGAAGAGCGAAATGAGGTTCCGGTTGCGACAACACGATGGAATTGAGAACAGCGTCTGTTATGGCGATATTGCGCTTTATTCGTTGACGTGATAAAGAGCATTGTCGTTTAACATGATTTGTTACAGGTTTTTTTGGTGAGATCTAGATTAAACGAATATCTGACTGTTGTGATTGTTTCTGTAAATAGTTTGTGCAGACAGTGACGAAGTTTGAGTTTAGCCACTTGCGGCCTACCTGATTTTGTTACAAGAGTATAAGGCTGTGTTCCCAGCAGGCATACTGTTAGCGGCCGACTGAGTTTGCGGCGTACCGATTTAATACGCCCTTCCATATATTTGAAATGGAGTGTCCACAGTCTGCTAGTTTTGCGCTCACTATACGCAGTTTGCAGCGTTACGTGCGCTGACTATAGCAGTGAGCGGCCGACTCCCACCAAAACCGGTGCTAGTCGGCGGCGACGCACGAAAATTGACTAGGGTTTGCAGGTAACTCAAATTTCAGTTTGCCACAAATTTGCGGCTAACTCAGTCGGCCGCAAACAGTTTGCCTAATGGGAACACGGCCTAAGATACGTAATCTCTTACAAGTAGGTACAATCAAGTAAACTCAAACTAAGGTTTTCCATTGTGTTATTGTGTATATCAGACAATGAATATTAATTCAATAAAATTGTTCTAAATTCGGTTGACTGTAGGTATACGTGGAAGACCATAATTGCTTTGTTTCATAGTTTTCTGTTTCTATTTTTAATTTGTTCATGGAATTCTGATCTATTTTTTTTTTAAATGGTATCGAATGACATGAGACTTACCATTCGAATAATTTACTCGAGACCTGATCGCACCTGACAAGTTGTATTTACTCGTTAAGAATTCTTGGGAAGATATATTGCACAAAACACCCGAATATTACTGTTAAATCTTATCCATTCCCCTTAAAACTGGTACAAACTACGCTGATTAAATCAATTTGCTATTATAAATTGTTAGACTTTCGCGTTCCATTTTAAACATTTAAAATAATTTAACGGGTCAAAACGCGACACCATTTTTATTTATTTAAAAGTAAGTAGTTCGTATTAACTACTAAATTTTAATAAAAATGGTGTCGCGTTTTGACCCGTTAAATTATTTTAAACAATTAGCTATTAACGTAAAAATCTAAACGGCACCAAACATCGGTGTTTCATCGTAAAATTGTAGCAATTTCTAATTGATATTGTATAAATACAAAATCGTGAGCTTTAGGACATTTTCGTCGTTAAAAACCTTTTATTTTAACTCGAGCGTAAAAACAAAACTTTATTCACCCATCCTCTGTACGAAGTATCTCCTTATGTACTGCGTACAGTCATCTGCACTAAATGTAAACGATCTTATTCGAAAGTAAACTTTATAACAACGCCACAAGAGCTGATATGTTCACATTTCACCGCTCGTGGCTGTACTGAGCCCTCGCATCCTTAGCTTGGAGACTGACAGCTCTTTGGGCCTGAATATTTGACGCGTGATTGCTGCGTCGGTAAGGCCGACGACACAATAATATAATAGGAACAAAAAAAAAAGATAGCTTTAGGTACATTGCAAAAAAAAACATACGTTTATATTAGACAACATCACATACATTGCTCTCATACTGTGGTAAGTACTTGGATTATAGAAATCAGAAACAACGACGGTACCACAACACTCAGACCCGAGACAATATAGAGGTAAAAAGTTCGTTTCCCATATTGACCTGACCGGGATCGAACCCAGGACCTCAGAGATACGACGCCGCTCGCCTCTCGGCTACGGAGGTAGTCAATGGAAAGCTAGAAATGTTATCATCTTTTTTTACAATTGGCAAACAAACTTTAAGTCTTGGTGCAAAATCAGTGATAGGTAAGTTTAACTTTTTTTTGTAAAAAAAACTACTGAATTTCTTGCCGGTATCTTCTCGGTAGTTATAAATACCGAACAGGAGGTATCATTTTTTATTTATATAAGGACGATTCATAAGCGTTACTGTTGTAATCTGAATACAAAGATTTGACTATTGACTATGTATTCAAAGATTATCAAGTAAAATTCAACACGAGCGGTTAAAATTGATTTTTCCCGTTCGTGAACAAGCGGCCTAAGGATAAGTGTTTTCTACAATCCATTTTATGGAGCGTTTATTGAAATAGTATCGTGTAAACTATGTATATTGTAAAAGCCGTCGCTATGAATAGACGTAACCCGTAATTGAAGTATCTGTCACCGTGTGTTCTCTCTGTAAGTAATATTTTGGTTACATTGTAGAATCATACATTTTAGTAATGCTGAAATCAATCAGTTTGTGAATTTTAAATGCATTGAAATTCTTTTTTTATATTGCACTTCAAGGTTGACCTCATCCTACCTGGTGTTAAGTGGTAATAAGGTCTAGGACCTTAAGGGCTTCAAGTACAGCATAATAAAGCTGTTACTGGACTTGTCGCTCTTACCTTGAAGGCTTGATCCCTGCTACTAATGTAGCACCCGCCAGGAGCTCTGGAAACCTTACTTACACGCAGGAACAAGGTTATTTGGCTGGGGTATTTAGTAAGGTGGAGGTATTTCACCATTCGGGCTGCTCCAGTTCGAGCGATAAATCGCTATGCCCTACCTCTTTAGATTTAACAACAATCAGAAATTGTTGGAGGAAAAGCATGGTGTCAGCTTGTCATGTCTGATCGTAATCATACAAAAGCTACCAACAAATTAAAGACGAATAATTAATGGCATAGATATTACCTTTAAGTACTTAACATAAATTACCAAGCTTAATTAACAATCTTACTAACGACAGAGTCCTTAAATTTAATGACTCGATTCAATCAAATCTGAGCAAACTACGTAGGTCTGTATGCAATGCAGATATGTTCTGTTACGCAATCCATTGAATCATTGGGATGTTGGCTGGATAATTAACTGAGATACTTTTAAACAGATAAAATAAGCACACTTTACAGATTTGTTATAAAGATAGCAATCAATTACGTTACAATTGTGTTAGCCGATACATTGTTAAATAGTTTTGAGCGTTTATTTTTCGTGTTGTAGGGAAGAGAGATGTATAGGTGAAGAACAAATCACGTCTTATTTATATACAAGGGTTTATTTACACACACCTAACAACAATATAATAGAAACAATATTTACAAAGAAGGAGAGAAAGAGAAAATGCGGAAATATATATCTGTACACAGAAATTAACTCAAAATAAACTAAAACTTAAAATAACTAACGGATATAATTTTCACACAGTAACATAATGTACATGAATGGAAGGAAAAACATTTTCTTTTAAAAGCGAAAGGAAAAGGTATTTGCTCAAGGAGGTTGGTATCAAAAAATATATTTACATTATTTCACGCGGTGAGACGCCGCAGTGTCTTTTTTTTTATTTTATTTGATTGGTACTCAATACTCAACCACAACACCCAGACAAGAATTAGGTTTACCTATACATACGAGTATAATTTTCGACCTCTAATTATAAAATGCCGATACGTATTTGTCGATCGGATATTAAATTGATTTTTAATTTTTGCATCTGCTTTTCGGGTCTTCGCTTTCATTTTATTAAACTTGCTTTTTTATTTATGTGTCCAGATTATGTTTTGTTGTGATGTCCTAAAAACCACTGGTTCGTTTGTTTCGAAATACTATATTAGAGAGTATGTTTTCAGTGA
Organism: Glyphodes pyloalis; assembly: GCA_037074685.1. NCBI lineage: Eukaryota > Metazoa > Arthropoda > Insecta > Lepidoptera > Crambidae > Glyphodes > Glyphodes pyloalis. The sequence goes on from JAYKKO010000039.1 coordinate 1,904,714, forward strand.
CGACCTCCGTAGACGAGAGGCGAGCGGCCCGGCCTTTGGCATCGCGCCATCTCTGAGGCCCTGAGTTCGTTTCCCGGTTGGGTCAATATGGGAAATGATTTTTTCTATATCGTCTCGTGTCTGGGTGTCTTGGTACCATCGTTGTTTCTGATTTCTGTAACAAGAGTGCTAATTACCATTATTATATTCAGAGCAATGTATGAAACCAATATTTAATTAATGTGCTAATAATTGTTTTTTCTTATTGTTTCAGTTCGCGCATGCTACCAAGAAGCTAACTCTCCTCTACAAATAGGGTGCAACCCGACAACCAAAGGTAAATTTAAAATATTGTGATTTTAATTGTGTACAGTAAAATTGTGATTTTAATGAACTATTAAGTGGGTCGTTCAAACGCGCATTATGCCTTGAAACGAGCTTAAACTGGATAATTGGCAATCAGAGAATCCTTGTCAATCAACAGAACAACGAACACTGGTGTTCTAAAGTGAAGTTGCATCAATTCTTACCTCACGCGACACTGGCAGAGGTAGACTTCCTAAAAAAAGTCCGCTGTATAAGTTGGTGCAACCCAATCAAAACGTCGGGCAGCAAGTAGTTCGTATTAACTACTAAAATGTTATCGCGTTTTGAAATATTGGACAACATCACATACATTGTTTCGATTCTGGGGTAAGTAGCTTAAACGGGACCATTACATCCAGACCCGAGATAATATAGAAAGTTCGTTTCCCATATTGACGCGACCGGGGATCGAACCTGGGACCTCAGACATGGCGACGCCAAAGTCCGGCTTGCTCGCCTCTCAGCTACGGAAGTCGTCGTTAACTTAATTTTTAATGTTCCAAAATTAAGCTTAGTTACCCTTTAATACGAAGGGAAAAATAAGATAGATACCTTTGCTGACAACGCGTGACAACCGCCTAATATTTTATACTACACTGGTGCGACGGTGTCTTTCATGAAGTGAGCAAAGCTTTAACAAGAAGTTTCTTCCATCTCATCAACAGCCGTTCTATCACACCTAACCTCATTTCACGCATTTGGGCACCCTCACATCTTTAACAGATACAATCAGAGGGAGGTAAACCTGTAGTTACGTAGGTGTATGTAGGTAAACAAACACGTAATACATCCTCGAAGCGTAACTATAAATCTATCACACATCTACCCACTGTGGCGACAGTCGCCAGTAGTGGATAGGTATTGTTAGGGTCCCGCAAATATGGGGGAATTAAAAATGTGTTACCAAAAATATAAAAAAAACAAATACGTTAAAAAAATGCATTTAAATGGAAGCATGAAATGGAATCCAATACCATAGAAACATTAATCGGATTGGAATTGAATATGACATTTCCAAATTTTCATTGTTTTAACCGCAAATTCAGCGATATTTTGATCAATTTTATGTAATTACTGTGTTACCGATGTCCCGAGCAGGTCTAATAATTCTTAATATTTCCTGATATCCTAGTAACCAATCTATTTTTACATCTTTAAAAAGCCATACATGCAATGGTATAAATGGCAAAAGTTTATATTGAATACTCCGTAGGAATTCATACTTAACCTGCATTTAATGGAAAAGCATCTTAAATCTATGCACATTCAGCATTAACAATAATAATCGACTCAAATCTGTAAAAAATAACTAACACGTTCAATAGTAGGTTGAAATCCGCTCACAGAATTTGTCAGATAAAGGTAGGTCAAATATATTATATTTGTTCCCTTAACTGTTACCATTAAATCACCACACAGAAAGTTTAAGACTGATCTTTGTTCATGTACGGAACCCGTCAAACTATTCGCTTCGCCCACCGTACTCTCCTTCAAAGAAACGAAAAATCTTAGGGCGAATTTCTATTTATTCGTCCCTAATCGTGGCCACCATATTTCACCGATACATCCCGCGCCCTGAATTATTTATATATCGTGATGGAAATAAATTTATTTCGTTATCTCAAGTTTACCTATTTCTCTTCGGCTGACGTGTATCGACATAGTCAGGTGAGCAGTGAGGAAACTCACTACATATATTTGCAGGAAGTCTCAGAATATGTCAATCAAATCTAAAATTCTTAAAAAAAAGTTTGATGTTTGTGCAAAAACAAGAAACCACAGTTTGAATATTTTAAATTTATTTTTATCCCTGTACTGTTTGCACGTTACTTCTAATAAAAAGGATACATATCGGCTCACTGCTCCACACACCGTACGCACGTCCTCCCGCTCCGTAGCTGTCAGTCCATTCCATAGACACCGATATCACGCCATAGACAAACCATCATGCTACATCAGCGTACGGCATATAGGCATGAGACGACAGAATAAGTCTCGCATACACTACATCTCTTCCTTGTTTTAATAAAAATAAATAAGTTTATATCATCTCCTCTCTTCCTTGTTATAATAAAAATAAGTAAGTTTATATCATCTCACTTCATCTATCTTTATTTTACGAATCTATACAATTTGTATTTTATCTTCTGTTTGATCGACAATTGTTAAACAAAATACTTCGTTTGGTATTCGTACAAACCATATTAACTTAAAACTGATTGATGATTCATTCAAGCACTATGAACTCAAAACCGATTTGATGCTTCCTTCAAATACGTTAACTTACAACATATCTGAGGCTGCCTTCAACTACTTTTAAGTTCAAATTGCTTTGATATTTCCTTCAAATACTTTTTGCTTAAACTGATTTAATGTTCCTTCAAATACTTTGCTAAAATTAATTTAACACTTCCTTCAAATACTTAAACCTCAAGCAGATTATTGTTTCCGTCAAGTACTTTAACTTCAAAAGTGATTTAATGCTTTCTTCAAATACTTTAACTTAAAACTGATTTAATGTTCCTTCAAATACTTTAACCTTAAAAACTGATTCAACGCTTCCTTCAGTTACTTAATCCTTAAAACAGATTAAATGCTTCCTTCAAATACTTTGCTTAAAATTGATTTAACGCTTCTTTCAAATACTTAAAACCTTAGATAGATTTAATGTTTCCTTCAAGTACTTCAACTTTAAAACTAATTTTATGTTTCTTCAAATACTTTGACATAAAACTGATTATACTTCCTTCAAATACTTTGCTAAAATTAATTTAACAGTTCCTTCAAATACTTAAACCTCAAACAGATTTAATGTTTCCTTGAAGTACTTTAACTTCAAAAGTGATTAAATGCTTTCTTCCAATACTTTAACTTAAAACTGATTTAATGATCCTTCAAATACTTTGCCTAAAATTGATTTCACACTTCCTTCGAATACTTAAACCCTCAAATCGCTTTAATACTTCCTTCAAGTACTTTGACTTTAAACTGATTTAACGCTTCCTTCAAATACTTTAACTTTAAAACTGATTTAATGCTTCCTTCAAGTACTTTTACTTTAAACTGATTTAACGCTTCCTTCAAATACTTAAACCTCATACAGGTTTAATGCTTCCTTCAAGTACTTTAACTTCAAACAGATTTAATGCTTCCATCAAATACTTTAACTTTAAACTGATTTAACGCTTCCTTCAAATACTTAAATCTCATACAGATTTAATGCTTCCTTCAAGTACTTTAACTTCAAACAGATTTAATGCTTCCTTCAAGTACTTTAACTTTAAACTGATTTAACGCTTCCTTCAAATATTTAAACCTCATAGAGATTTTATGCTTCCTTTAAGTACTTTAACTTCAAAACTGATTTAATGATTCCTTCAAATACTACAAACTTTAAACAAATTGAATACTTTTAACCTTAAAACTGATTTAATACTTTCTTCAAATACTGTAAACTTAAAACGAATTTAATGCTTCCTTGAAATACTTTAAACTTCAAATGATTTAATGCTGCTTTCAAATACTTCAAACTTTAAGCAGATTGAATACTTTTAACCTTAAAACCGATTTAATTCTTTCTTCAAATACTGTAAACTTAAAACAAATTTAATGCTTTCTTGAAAAACTTTAAACTTAAAATGATTTTATGCTTCCTTCAAATACTCTTAACTAAAAACTAATGTAATGCTTTCATTGCTTCCCATATAATTATTTTTATCGTCATCATTTCTTCCTTCGCTTCCTATATTATTATCATTAATCGTAATCACAACCGTACCGTACCGTAACGACACTTACTTCAATCCACCAATATTTTTTTTTTTTTCGTGCTTTTCCCCCTCACTTTCATTTATTCTTCATTTATCAATATTATCAGGTAATTCAACCTTCTTGACTTTTTTAATCTATTTGGATCTGATTACTCTCCTGGACCTTTCTTTCCTTACGTTCATTTTTTCCACTCTCTTTGTATGTTTGATTAGCTTTTCCGCATCTTGGTCGTGCTTATGTCATCACATTTTGGGCTTGCTCTTAGTTTAGCCTTACTTTCATACAACAATGCGAGAATGGCCCTTGTGAGTTGCTTGATTATGGTAGATACTCAGTTCCGTAACTCTAACACTAAACACAGCACCCACACAACGCCACAGAGCGTATGCTAGTCATTGTTCTGCTTGGCCCATTACATTTCATCAATTACAACAAAACCACCCGTAGACCAGTTCACCCCATGGTATTCCAACTCACGCACTCCGCCTCGACGAAGCGGGCCTTTTGTGCCTATGCTTTGCAATTCAGAAACGCTTCTGATAACCATCATGCTTCGCGTAAAGTGTATATGTTTGTCTAAAGGTCCATCTTCATTTGAAAGCCTGTGGCCAAGCACTCTACCCCATATATCTGAAGCCATAATATTCCCATTCAAAACTTCCATTACCTTTTCAGTCCACGACTTCTCCCTGCAGTAGGGATCCGTATTGCCATGTTCCCAAACTAGGGTTACCTCAGTTTCTATTATATTTATGGCCGTAGCTTTACATAATACTTCGATTTACCTTCAACCACAAATTACGAAATATTTCAGATTCAAAGACACGCGCAGATCTAATGGGAACTGGTTTCCATCATAGTAAAATACTGTAGTAGGGTTTTGTGTTTCGTTTTCGCTATAACTCTATTCTTCTTCCAGGCAATACCTATTCCAACAGCAATTAAACTCCATTTACAGCCCGAGTCCGTCAACAACATTGACTCAACACCTTCACCCCACCTAACTCCCAGGCTACCATATCATAGTTCCCACACGCATCTATAGAGTTACTCATCCGAGCCCACGTATATCCTTTCTAGCCCCTTTTTTTTCTTTTAATTTCTTGACGGGTTCCCGCAATGTGTCCGGAGAGTACCTTTTTCACATTTCACTTTCATAGGATTGGCCTGACCAGCAACCCACTTGCAAAATGTCCCACTAACGCAAACCAGACTTACATTTCTTAATATGGGCCCACTTCCAATTCCCACAGCGAACACATCCTTTCCCATTCGCGCATGCGTCACTCGTTCCGACCCTCATCTTACCCGTGCATAAGTATGCAATACACCCTGTGTCAAAATCCTCCAATCCAGGACAGTGCATCCACTTCAGCCGACGCTCAAAGAGCACTTCATTGACAATATTATATCATTCTCCCCCAATTCCTCAGAACACATTTCCCAGCAATATCATCAGGAGCCGTTCGTTCGCGTCCGAGAAACGCCATCCATTTGCTGGCCATCGCAAGCATATAATGAAACCTCACACCGGCCAATACCACGTCTTCCTCGTATTCGAACTTTTTTTTATTTTATATAACACGTCTGGTCACAAAACGGACATCATCCGTTCTATGACGCGCCTTCACACTGCAACGTCAAAATGGTCAACCTCTCATGGTTTCACCCTTTTTCCTATCCAGTCCAATTGTATTGTTTGCAGATGAAAAAATACATATATTTTTTTTTTTCAAATCTATTCACTCATATATCACTTCTGCAAATGACATCCGAAATAGTAATTAATTATCAATTAAAACCAAAATTTTACGTAAACGCCGTGTATCAAACCACCAATTATAATACACGACTACAAGTACGCTGGTCTACCCCTCGCTCCATTTGTTTACCCATAAACCAACCATCCGCACGACCCCCAGGGCGGACCGGCAGAAATACAGTGTCAAGCTCACACCCTGCACCCTCCCTGCGCAACAAAGCTTCGACACAAACAATAAAATAAAAATCCATTCAACACATTTAAAACCCGAAAGTCACACATTAATAATAATATCAATATCAACTGAAGTGGGTAGTAGCAATTCCACTACTTCACCTGTAACTCAATAAATTCCTCACTCACAGCCAACCAAATACAGCTGCACTGCCTCTCAAAACCCCTCTTTTCGTCAATTCATTAAACTAAACAAAGTTTCTGAAATATTTTTCTGGAGAATTCTCCACATAATAATGAATTATTTGTGTCCCTACTCGGCACACAATCAACCTCCTTGGTAGATCCGATTATTTTTTCCTTCTTTTTTTTTTCATGGTCTCTCCGCGTTTAGAAACAATGCTTATTTTTTTTGTTACGTTGAATCTAACATTAATAAAATGACAAAAAAATAAGTGAAGAAATGATGAAAAGTTAAAAATTTCAACCACCGACCTAATACATTTTACTTAATAAAACGCAAGACACTCCTTATTTCAAATATCAACTTAATTTCAACCGGCAAATTCGTTGATATAATGATTGCTTAACAAATATCCAACTCTCATTAATAACAGTTCTCCCACTCAAAACACATAAACAGTACTCACAGACTCGTCGCCAAATGTACTGTTTGCACGTTACTTCTAATAAAAAGGATACATATCGGCTCACTGCTCCACACACCGTACGCACGTCCTCCCGCTCCGTAGCTGTCAGTCCATTCCATAGACACCGATATCACGCCATAGACAAACCATCATGCTACATCAGCGTACGGCATATAGGCATGAGACGACAGAATAAGTCTCGCATACACTACAATCCCACAGTCTTAATTAAAGGTTTGAGATGCATTGTAATGTCATGAAGGTCTTCGAAGTATTTTATCATATCTAGGAAACTGCATTCCCGAAATAAAAAGACGTACCCAGCATAAAGAAAATGACGACGCGGCTAGAAAAAGAACAGAATATTACATTAATTAAAGGAAATAAATAAAATAAAAAAGAAAACATTTTGAGTAATATTAAAATTCGATCCAATAAATCTGTACCCAAAGAGGTGTATTGATATTCTCTCCAGTTCAACTGTCTATCTAGCACAAGGACAAAACGGAATCAAATTGGAAACGATGTTTTATCTTACTCACCACAGAATTAGAGCGATGTATGTGATGTCCAATATTTATTATTATTTATCTTTTTCTGAACATAAACTATTGGACAGAGGTAGAACATTGACTTTCCGAATCGAAATAAATTCTGAGCTTTTGTCAATCCAAAACCCAAGACATTTGTAAATAAGCATTCGTGTTTTCTTATATCTGAGCGCTTAGAAATATATTTAAGTATGTATCGGGTACCTCTTTTGACTCTGGTTTCTAGAACACAAGTGCCTAAGCTAATATGAGATCCGATTAATGAATTTGATGTTTTTTGATATTTCTTTTATTATTTATTTAGTACAATTTTACTGAAACACTTTGCTATACTGTGTTCCAAGGTAGGCTAGGAGCCTAATTCTAATCAGATACAGCTAAGCAACTAGATAACAAGATTATCCACTTAACCAGATAGCGATCTTTGTTACGATATCTGGAATCCAATTACATGCGAAGGATTGATCTATCATCGACATTTAAGTGTTGGGTAACAAACCTAACAACCCTTTATATTTGGCATTATATACCATGAATGGATCTAGTTATTCAAGAGATAGGTCTGTTTAAGATCATTATAATGTAAACAGATCTTTATATACCAAGGGGGTAGACTTTATAACATTGCTAACAAAATTTAAAAAATCTACTCGCAGACAAAACATAATTGTAAAATAAAACTTTCAAACTGGCTACAAACTATGGATTACTATGATACAGAGAAATTATTTTCTAACTAAGTTAAATATGTACTACAAACATCCAAATAGCACACACCCACACACAAAACTCACACATACAAAACTCACACAGCCATAAACATACACACGTAAACAATACATCACAAATAGAATATGTTCAAGCTATTATAACACTTTATTGTAATTCTGATCATAATATAATTGTTTTTGTGCCGTAGCGGCAGGGATGAGACCTGGCGACCTAAGACACAGGGTTTACCTAGTTTAGGCACCAGTCTCCCGATCACTGTGTGTCTAATGACTAGAATTGTAATAGTGTGTATCTTGTACAAGGGAGAAAAATAAAGATTTTATTATTATTATTATTAACTTAGCTCTTTTTTTGTATTTATCGTACATAACAAAGATCCATTTTCAAGCCTTTCACTTTGTTGTTTAAAATGTATATATTTGATTTCAGTAGACTAGGTTATTTAAACAACGAATGTTGAAATGTGCCGGGGCGATTTTCTCCCCAAACATAAATTGGATTACCCTCTCTCAACAACGGCCCGAGCCAAGATCCGTACACCCTCCGGTGACATTATTTTTTTATGGGTGTGAGTAAGAGGTCCGGTGGACAACCGGCAAGCTCGGTGAAGATGAAAAGACCATCTGCGGCCATCATCTTTAGTCAGCTAGGAAGAAAAACAAATGGGTAAAGACTTGTCTCGAGGCAGTGACGTATTTTGCACGAAAAGGTCTGTCGCAAATGAAAATACTACAACGCATTTTAGACAGGTAGGGCATAGCAATTTATCGCTCGTACTGGAGCAGCCCGACTGGTGAAATCCCTCTACCTTACAGAAGACCGCAGCCAAATAACACTCACTTTGGTGTTGTGTTCCTGCGTGTGAGTAAGGTTTCCAGAGCGCCTGAGGGTGCTACATAGTAGCAGGGGTCAAGCCTTCAAGGTAAGGGCGACAAGTTCAGTAACAGCTTTATTATGCTATATTTGTCGTCCTTAAGTTAGGTTTCTTATTACCACTTAACATTGGGTAGGATGAGGTCAATCTTGAAGTGCAATTTAAAATAAAAAAGAAACCGCCCTCTATCCCCCGGCCTACCTCAAGTCCATTCGGAACACATCTGTCAGTTCGTTAGATCCCAGCGCCAAGATAAGAATACATAATTCAAAAATCACGAAAACAGAGGGCGAAACGTCAGATAAAGCAACGTTGTTTGATTTTCATTTGCGGAACCCTAATTGAGTCGATTGATTTAATAACCTGCCTTTGGAGCGTATTGTTACAAATTATGGAATTCGATATTGAGGGTTCGCGGGATACATGTGGCGTGTTTTTGTCTATGTAGACGGTGCGGTTAAGGGTCGGTTCGGTATGTGTGTAGCGGGGCTTGCATGCATTTCCGCTTCGGGGGAGACTGTTCGCATTTATAACCTGTCTGGGTTATAATTATAACGGACGAAAACAAAGACTGTATGTGCCGTTATTTGGCTATAGGTTTTTTTTGTAGGACAGATTTTTTTTCATCTGCTCAGATATTATTGAAGTAATGAATGTTCAGATATAAATGGTAACTTGTGGTGTATGGAACTTTTTGACATTTAACTGTTCACAAGTATTTGGTCACTTTGTCTCCTCCGATATATCTGACGGCGACTGTACATGCATCGATTGATTGTTTCCTGATAGTTATACAAAAGCGGCGGCTTTGCTCAGTAAACAAGTTTCAATCAGCCATATTTCCGGATCGCAAACGTATTCACTCAAATCCCAGCAAAAACTCGATCGTTGGAGAATTAAATGCGACCATGTTAATTTAAGCCGTCTGGTACTATCAGGTACTAAAGTTGGTTAACTAATTAATTTTGATTTTGCAAAATAATTAATATATAGCGGAAAAAATTATGTAAAGAAACGAGGATGTCATTCGAGCATTTCAACAACGAATGTCTTACTGTTTTAATTTGACCAGGGGCTACTTCACTGTTTTATGTTTACAAGTTAGCAATAGCTAACTAGATTGTTTATATTTTTATTTAATTTAGTAGGCTTACTGTTACAAGATGAATACTACAAGATGGTTGAGAGAAGCCCTGGCTTAGTAGCATTTTATACACAAACGATATATTAAAAAAATAACCGACCGAGAAGCTACAAGTAGAAATGAAGTCCTCCTTTAGTTTTTTCTTTCTATAATATAACATCTTCTAAAAAAAAATACTGTCAAAGCTCGGAGAGGTTGTATTATTTTTGTGATTTTATAACAATTGCCATATATTTAAACACTACTTTATATTTTGGTTCTTTAACAACGCCATATAGCCTTTTTAGCTGGTTGTTCAAAAATAGATATTATCAGTCTATTGACACAGCTGTTATTTGTCCAGTACTAAATAACGTCATGGTTATAGGCTACAGAGAGAGAGAAATTCCTTGCATTATTTTAAACAATCTCTCGGCGATTAGGTATACGTAAAAAGCAAAAATTTACTGAAGCAGTATTACTCCAATTTTAAACTAACAACATGACAATAAAAGCGTTATTTCCATTGTTCCGTTACTATGAGGCTTCACGTAAAGCAAATAAATCTTTAAACGCTTACACGTCTATTTACCGACCATATTTACCTTCAGAATGTGCGCTCCAAAAAAATGTTTAACCTCGCACAAAAGTTACAAAGCCGATACACTGTGATCAAAGAAGAAATTCCTGACAATAGAATTACATACGCTTTTTTCGGCGACCGTACCTGCATACAGAAAGAGTATTGTGAGTGTGTTTAATTATTCACGAATAAACAGTGGGTTTGGCGCAACCAAGCCGCTTAAAGCTGGGATCCGCGCTTATACAAACGTTGTACCTACACCTAGTAGGGCTACTGAAGTTGGGCTCGCCGATCAAGTTCTGATTCGAGCTATTCTACATGATAATAACACCGAACACCACAACAGCACACAAATGACAACCGCGTTAAAATCCGTTGCGTTAATTCATAGTCTTAGAAATTTCGGTAAATAAATCAGGAATTGGTGAAATGTGTCGCACTATCTCTGAGGTTCCGGGTTCGGTACGCGATCGGGTCAATATGGGAAACGAACTTTTCGAACGTGTTGTAGTAGGTACCGTCGTTGTTTCTGATTTCTGTAACACAATTGCTTTACCTACTTACCACAGCATCATAGCAAGTTGCCTATGAGATGATTCGTAAAATAATATGATTTCATAAAAACTATGAAGTGACGTTGCGCTAAATTGCCTTAGTTAGTTTTCGTTGCAAAGATTTAAGAAATATAGTAATATTTTTAACGGATTAACCAATTTTTTTCCTTCTGAATATACTCCACCTAATCAAAATGGCCTAAATTTGCCCTATCTTCAATATTATTCAAGCCAGGTACATCATTACACAGTACACATTGAGGCTCCCTAACTTCAGTAGCACGTATTTTTAACCCTCACATACCATTTATACCGATGTGTAGTACTGTCAGTCTTTGATGGAACTAGTTAGACTAAGCCGGTTTAATTTTCCATGGGTAAACAATCGCGTCGCAAGTTATTTGAGCGCGAGCTTGTAATTGCGTGACACAAACAGATATTTCAAGTTGCATAAACTTAAGTCTTTGTCAGAGCCATGTAAGAACACTTATATAGATAGATATATCTGGATATTTGGATCTCTGCATATATACTATCTACGTTAAAATATGTATATATTTTAACGTAGATAGTATATAATTTACGCAAAAAATACTTTAGAATACAATAGGGTGGATTTTTTTTATTTAGTGTGAACATAAAATTAGTTACATGAGAAAACAAACTACAATCAGGCCTAGCACGCGCCACGTGACTAAATTTTATCGCGCACTTAACAAACGTCAAAATCGACTGGAGTCAGTGCGTCAGCTACTGATGGCTGAAAATACTCGTGCGCTGGGTGCAATTAGCCAAACAACAGTATCAAAACTTTTGGCATCTCATGCGAGAAATGTGACGTGTTGCACGTGAATGTGTTGATTACCGATTTGGGTGAAATTTGGTTGGAATTAAAACTACATACTAAATTAACATATAACATACTTTGTATCGTGAAATAACGCGTGCTAAATCACGGGCTCAACATGTAAAGTCAATATTGGTACATACCAATATTACCTAAAAAAATATTCATCAAGTTACCGAAAGGTATTATTGACTTACTCATAGACTTAAAGTCTATGTTAAAACATGTTTAGTAAAAAAAGGGTACTACCAACTTGATGAATATTTCAATGATAAACATATGGGCATGATTGTCTGCTCGCTCACCCACCATATTTTTAATTTCTCTAGTCCCAAATATTGTAAAGATTAGGATAACTACTGAGTTTCTGGCCGGATTATTCTCGGTAGGATTAGGTTCCGAACCGGCTGTTTATATTCATTTTGACGATGTATAAGTGTTACTTGTTACCAACATGAATTAATTTATTGATTTTGATTAATAAAGAGTAATCGAAATAAATAACTATGAAAGTTTTCGGTACAAATCTATTAATCCCCACCTGTCCTAAATACTACATATAAAAGCACGACCCACTTCACAATTTGTAATATGTACCTCTTTTTTCGTGCGCATAAGAACTAATATCGAGCAGCAAGAGTTTACCTTCGACTTTACATAAACTAGCAACATAGGACAGTATCGCCAAACAACCGCAACACGCAGAGCCATTCCGGCACATACCCTGGGCCCAACGGAGCGTAGACTACCGGAACAGCCAAACGTGACCGAACGTTTCTCCTATTTCGGCCGCTGACCAGTTTCGGTTTGCCTCCGCTAGGGGCGCAACGGTCGGATACCCTGAGAACCCTTACTCACTGAGACTCTTTTTTTTCCTGTCTGATAATGGCAACAGATAGCCTTTCGACTTACGACTTCGAGATTTGACGACCTCCGTAGCCGAGAGGCAAGCGTGCCGGACTTTGGCGTCGCGCCATCTCTGAGGTTCCGGGTTCGATCCCCGGTCGGGTCAATATGTGAAACTAACTTTTCTATATTGTCTCTGGTCTGGGTGTTGTGGTACCTTCGTTGTTTCTGATTTCTGTAACACAAGTGCTTTAGCTACTTACCACAGAATCAGAGCAATGTATGTGATGTTGTCCAATATATATATTTATATTTATATATATTTCCATCTTCACCGGACTTTCGGAGTAGCGGAGGGTACATACCGCTAAAAAAATTAAACAACGGCCAAAGGGCGCCCCGTAGTGAGTCTCGGGCCTCGCCTAACCATATACGATAGAATAAAATATATATGAATGGAAAATATCTTTATTTAATAAGCTTTAAAATATTTAGAAAAGCACTTATGAATCGTCAGTACATGTTCAGTATTTTAATAATGTACGTACAGTCAACGTAAAAAAGGCATGCAGTTCGATATTGTATTTTATACGCACAACATTAGAGTGGTTCAAAGTCCGAAGTGACTTGTTTTTGCTTGTACCTGGATTGTATATCCTGTCTGATTTTGATTTTAAATAATTAGGTTAGTTGAAAACATGAAAATCAATATTTTAACTTTGTACTGGCGTCCCAGTGACAGATTACCTCAGGGAGTTAATTGGCCAAAGCTTTGAAAGTTACACACATACAAAGCAACGTTCAGTGATGCGTTTAGCACAAAGCTTAGCGGTTAGGTTAGGTACAGAATTGAAGAACTAAACCTTTTTAAAAGGAAAGCTGACAGAAGCCATGTCAGCGTGTGATTGGATCTGGACGTTGATTTTTTCAAAGCGGGGTTCAAACTGAAAATACGTCTCCTTTTACTGTCGTTCGTGTAGGAACACAGTTAGTATGAAATGTAATTTGACCTGTAAACTGAGTTTCCACACCTCTATCTAAACCTTGTACTATTCTATACTAAAATATATTAAAGCTAAAGAGTATGTTTGTTTGTTTGAGCGCTCTTATCTTAGGAACAACTGGTTTCAATTGCAAAACTATTTTTGTGTGGGATAGGCCATTTATCGAGGAAGGCTATTAAGCATCACGTTCCGACCAATAAATTCAAATTCAAATTAAATATTTGTTTATTCAAGTAGGTTACTTATAATAACACTTTCGAATCGTCATTGTATATAATGCAAAGTGATTCTACTTGGTGTAAAGAGTTAGTGAAAAATGTAGAAAAAGCGGGGATCATAGGCGAACGACTCCGCGACGGGGTGCTAGGGGTATTACATTTTTAAAATAAAGGGGGGAAGGGGGTAATACTGTCCTTGATAGTTTATATTTTAAGTTAGAGATATGAAACCAAATGGCACAAATATAACTCGGAACATGGATCACAATATGGACTACAGTTTGTGTTGAATATTAGGCGGAGTAGGGATAAAACAGACCATGTAAGTAGGTATTTAGTTCACGTGAACGAAGTCGCGGGTACAGCTACAATTAATATATTACAGTCAATGTACGCAATAGTAGTTTTGGTATATTTCCAGTCGTTTTAGACTTTTCGCCCTTTTCCCCTTTCAATAAACCAACAGTAGGTAACAACATTTCAAATAATATATTGTACAGGGAAAAGCACGTCAGACTACACTTTTGGACTTTGCACCGTCCTTATGTCGTCCGCATAAGGTCTAACATCGAACTGCAAGTGTTTACGTTGACGTTTTATTATAAAAATAAAAATTAATAAATATTTGACAACATCACATACATTGCTCTGATTCTATGGTAGTAGCTAAAGCACTTGTGTTACAGAAATCAGAAATAACGACGGTACCAAAATAGACCCGAGACAATATAGAAAAGTTCGGTTCCCATATTTACCCGATCGGGGATCGAACCCGGGACCTCAGAGATGGCGCGACGCCATGGTCCGGCCCGCTCGCCTCTCGGCTACAGAGGTCTTCGAAATTGTTTATTGAACGTACTCTCTACCGCAAGCTGTTCAAGCTTACTTCCAATTCTTTTTTATTTTGCATGATTTGTACCTTAAGTGTTTTAAAACGCGTAACCATCGAGTTTCTTACTGGTTCTTCTCGATAGATCGTTCCATGCACGGCGATAGTTTACTTAATTTGACAATTCATAAATGGTTTTGTAAAAGCTTACATCAAGTAATACATTATCCATTTATATTGCTATTCAAAGCTATTTACTTTCTGGCCAATAATCTACAAACATTTTACACTTGTCAGTGGAATAGCAGAGCACGCTAAATAAATTTTCGTCGCTTTAAAATCCGTTTGAATTATTTCCCCCATTCCCAGCGAATGAACATAAGAATTTCCTGCGGGTGCATTAGGATCGCGTCCGCAAATGCATAAAATGTAAATCTGGACTGAAGCATATATACATAGAGACATAGCAGTGTGTGGAACTTGTCGTCCTGTGACCTCTGAGTGCACTGAGCACTCGTGTAAGTGAAATTCTAGTGTGTAGAAAGAAAGAACAACTCTCTATCATGGTTCTTGAGGTACAGCCTGGTGAAAGACAGTGACAGTCAGACGGACGGACGGGCGGACGGACAGACAGCGAAGTCTTAGTAATAGGGTCCCGTTTTTACCCTTTGGGTACGGAACCCTAAAGAAAGAAAGAAAAGAAGAAAAAGAAAGAAAGAAAATATATATATATAGACCACTACACAATTAACGTAACTTAGTTCGTTCTAATCCTAAACATTGTTATTTACGTAGCTGTCTGTCCAAATTGCTACCGTAAAAAATCTTTGTCACAGTAAATTTTCCCTTACACAATTACTCCTAAACTCAGACACCAAGAATGAAAACGACTTATTAATTTTATAAGATGCATTCGGATGCATTATAAACCACTGCAGTCAGCAAATGCTTAAAATGTAAATCCGGTCTGAAGCTTCACAAAAAACCCGAGTATGTTGTAATGGGGAATTTGCGATTTGGGGAACGAATCTTCTACATTGTTTGGGGTCTGGGTGTTGTGGTACTGTTAACCGTAATCTTAATTAATTTTGTTCAATATTTATTTATACTCGTACCCTTATGGCTAAGACAGTACATAAGTGATTCTCGTTTCAGCTAGCGGGTATCCCGGTAGTACTCATATTATAACCATTGTGGGCCGACGATGATACGAGTACAAAGTGGCGCCTAAATAGAATGATTACTGGATTCTTGGGGCCTGGATTCGATATCCGGGTCCAGCACAGTGTTAAAAGTTATTTTAAACATATCTCGGGATTCCAATCTTCAATCTGGCTCAGTCAATCATGGTGATTAAGTCAGTCCGAAGACTTTAGCAAAGATGAAGGTCTTTGCCCTTTTTTAAGGGGAGAGACTACATCGCATGCCATGACGCTGGTGGACAGTGGACCATTTGACCTATTTGTTCATTTTGTGAATGTCAATCATTACATGTTCTTTCTTCTCTCCGGAACTGTCACATTATAGCCTTTGCCCTGACATAATCAGGCTGATACTTTTTTTATATATATTACACTTCAAGATTGACCTCATCCCATCTGATGATAAGTGGTAAAGGTCTTTTTTTCCGGGGAGAAATGCGTGACGCACCCTACCGCCACCCGAGGGAGAGTGGCGGCGTGTGTGGGACTCTCCTGCCCTGAGAAGGGCAGGCCTACCCACTAAAACTCCCCGATGGACCTCATTGCCCTAAACGGCGGTGCTGTGGGAAGCAGTAAAACCATTACCACCACAGCGCCGCCCGGCGAAATGGCCGCTGACGCGGCCCCGTCTCCTCCCCCATGGATGGTTGGGGGGGTAAGCAGGGATAGCCGATCCACTGAGCTATCTCTACGTCGTATTTGAGACCGTAGGTGCAAAACCGACTGGGTGCCCATGAGGTGACATGGCGCGGTCGTATTGCCGCCGCGCCCCTAGTCGTGGTCTTCTGCGGTAAGCGGGGGCGGACGGGTTGTCCTCACACTCACTTTCGGCTGCTTCCTTCTGCGACATTACATCTTCGCAGAAGTAAGCAACCGCGCTCCACGCGGTGTTGCTCCCGAGCATGGACTCGACCACACCCGGGAGCAAAAGATTCGGCCCTATGGCCGCTATAAGGGCAGCGCGCGCACCACGCCGTGCACGCACTCAGCCTCTAATTCTAATAATAGCGGACCATTTAAAACGTTAGCATTTCGATTCGCTGAACAGCACCAAGTCCAGGGCATCTAACCTTGGAGAATGGCTCAGTTCACGCTTCAAAGTTTTTAATTGCTCCAATAAAAACCGCAGATTGAGGGTGTCGTCAAAATTTAATCGCGTGACAGGGCCGCATTTAGGACATAGGTTTTGGGAGAATGAATGAATTATGTAACCTGAATATATCCATTAGCTACTTTATTCAGTTTGTATCACAATAACAAAGAACGTGAGTAGTGGAAACGGGTTTGTGAGGTCTCTATTGTAAATATTGGCTTGTATTTATCGCAAAGTATTTTTTTTCTGAGGCTGGAATAACTTAACTACGTAGGTTACAAACAACGACAGTTCCACGACACTCAGACCCGACACGATCTACAAATGTTTATTTTTTTAAATTGACACGACCAGGAATCGAACCGTTCCGGGTTCAGATATAATGTAATGGCCAAGTCTGCTACGCCGATATTAAATACTTTTATTATTTTCTTTGTTCTTAAACCAATTTTTTTTACAATTGTAACCTATATTCAACTGCTCTCGTATAAAATAATTTTAATGAGATAATTTTGTAGGATCAAATTTCAATTCCTTTAGTATCTATATACATAGCACTATATTATATCCCAATTGCAGATAATTTGTAACTACCTCATGCTTTACTAAGAACATAAACACTAAATGTTTAAGAATGTATGATGTTAGTTACTTCTTCATAAAAATACTACTAAGGATTTGAATAATATTTTGTAGCTGAATAGATTAAACACTAGTATAATAGCTACAGAGGCAAAAAAAGTAATGTATATTTTAAATATTTTTTTTATGTTCATATGAGAAATAAATTTCTTTAAACATGAGGTTTTTACTTACTTCCTCTATTGAAAAAACCTGAAAAAAGTTGGAGCCAACATCTATCAATGACGTTCACAATTTACTGTTGTAACCTTTAGAGACACCGTCTAAGCCGCAATGAAGATTTTTTACAATCACATAACACCGAAATTATATTCATGAGAATAACTGGAAAGCTGGAAGTTTTTACGAAGCTTTCACTAGTTTATGCATGATCTGTCTGGAATTATCTAGGGAGCGAGCCGGTATAGACAAGGATTTTAGGCAACATAAAATCTTACTTTCTGTTTTAAGGAGACACGTACAGTCACAAATAATTAAAGATCTGACAACATCGCCCATAGGTATGAAAGCTTTCAGAATTTAAACACTGTGTCTTTTTGCAGGTATTGCAACTATTGCATATATGTATGTTCGTTCAATATTATATTTCTTTCATAAGAGAGAGATTTGGTTTGAGTGATACAGAGAGTGATGTCTAAAATTAATATAGATTAATTTATTTACAATTAATATATTTATAAAATGTATTTCACAAAAAAATTACAAATAATAGGCTTGACGCCAGGAGCATTATTTATTCCCTACCAGTCAACCCTTGGGTCATGGAAATAGTTTATGGGAGCGGTAACAGTAAGAATACGGGTATGAAATACAAAAAATATAAATATACTTATGCTTATAATAAATGCAGTAAATGCTTTTAGTTTTGTTGTTATATTGTAATTTAATTAAATGCCACGCTATTTTCGGCTAAAATTTGAGGTGTCAACTAGCAGAGAATACGACATTAAGTTAGCCTTTTGTACTTTTAAGTCCGTGCAATAAAGTAACACAAATACAGAACAAACTGTATCTTTAGAGAGGCAGTTAAACTTCATACAATGTGTAAAATATTTCCCGGATGTGTTCGTACCAAAAAAAGACCTCACAATTAATTTCCTTGTTATGTGGGTCACGACCCCCCGGGCCCTGAGTGCCTCTCGTCGGAACTTACGTTGCCAAAGGAGTAAAACAAAGAAGTCAATTAATTTAAAATGCTACGCCGTAGCAATCATGCCGCGATGCTACGAGCGTTGCAAATTATTCCGAAGCGACTACGGTTATGGCTGCGGCGGTGTTTTAGAGTTCGTTTGAAAAGTGTACGTTTTAGTAAAAACATACAATAATGTATTGTAGTATAACTTGATACAATTTCTTTTGTTCAAATGTAACAAGACTTCTATAACTAAGTTTTTCCACTTTGTATTTACAACTTAACTTCACGTTATTACGGACGGAGACTAAAACATAAATGTTTGGTATTCTTTAGCATTCCAATGCTTCCTTGAAGGCCAATATTTATAATATCACTCACTATTGAAAGTTACAATACAAATTTAATTTACGAACTAACTGTATGTCTGGGTGCGAAATCAGTAAAAAGTATTTTTTTAAACTACTCCGTTTCTTGCTGGTATCTTCTCGGTAGTTATAGTATTCAAACCAGAGGTAGCATCATTGGATTTATATAGAAACTATTCGTAAGTGTTACTGATGTAATCTGTATAAATAAATGAAATACAATTGACTATTAATCAGCACCAAATTTAGACAGTAAAATTAACTACTAAATACATTAATAAAAACCAAAAAGTCTAATCGATCACGATTTTGCTTTCATTTCCTTTCACTGAATTGATGCAATTAAATATTTATCGTTTTCACTGACAGTTGCCGTTTAAAAAAAACACAACGATTTAAAAAAATGTTATCCAAGTAAATGTCGGAGCCATTTATCTAAATCCTGTTCGCGCTTGACAGAAATGTTCTTCTTTATTATCCAAATTAATGCAGCAGATTATTGACTTATTACTGGCATCCCGCGATTCCGTTAAAGATTCTGATCTAATCGTATTTTAATCGGTAAGCTCAATTATTGATAACACATAATTGAGCTTACCGATATAAATAAATAAATAAACACGGTTCTGATAACATTTGCTTTATTTTTCTTTAAAAGAATGCCATAGCCAAAAAGAAACAATTTTGCCACAGATCAAAATAAAACAAATAAACATATTTAGGCAATATATTATTATGTTTTAAAGAATTGAAGACTTTCGCGTTCCATTTTCAAAAAATAAATTAAGTTAAATATCGAAACGCGATATAATTTTTTAGTAGGCACACATAAATATACTGACCGACTGATTTGAGTCAGCTCTTGACTACGGTTTGTGCAACTAACCGGAACGTCGGGCAGTAAGTAGTTCGTATTAACTACTGAATAAAAATGGTGTCGCGTTTTGACCCGTTAACTTATTTAAATATTTATATCATTACGTTAATTTTAAGGACCAGCTAGTAGTTTTAAATGCCTAAGCTTTTTTCATAATTCTCAAGTACATAATTATGTGTTTGTTAATGAAAACGATTTACGACCTATCTGTGTATACAACATACGCGTGTATAGGCAAATAAGATAATAACCTTTCTTGCTCTCTCTCTCGTTTGGATAAAACTTCCCATCTACTATTTCCTCTACCTTAAGGTTGTCTGGAAGAGATCGCTTTCTAGCGATAAGACCGCCTAAATTGTACTATAATCAATCTGTAAAACCTATTTCTGTAAAGTTTTGTGCAATAAAGTATATCTATCTATCTAACCTCGCTGCAGATTGATTTGACATTTTTTTCCACATTTTACGCTGATTATATCGGTCGCAGCATTATATTATATATCCTAAATCCTTTCTCGGTAAATGGATTATCTAATACAAAAAAAAATATTCGAACCCAGTAGTTCCTAAGATTTCCGCGTTCAAACAAAGAAACAAACTCTACATCTTTGTATTATCAGTAAAGATTGAAACGTTTACTTTACTGCCATTTTCAAATTGATTTACCACAAAAAAAAATTAAAATATCTTCATAATTAAAAATGGTCAATTAAAACACAGAAAGCAACAAAGGAAATTTAATTGCGAGCATGGCAAATTTATATTAACGTTCTCACGTCTTTTGATTTTAAAGGAATACAATTATTCAAATGTACACAATAAGTAATTAATTCTATTTTCAAACTCATTTTTGAAATGTACAGATATTCTGTGTCATTGTTTTGATGACTGGCCGTATTTTTTTTCCTTTTTTGTTTCTTATTGATGCTCTTTTGCTTGTCACGTTCATCATTGTGTCACACGCTTTAGGTAAAAACTAACAATTTATGAAATGGTTTTGTATGTTAAGCTGCCGGCTGTGTTGCCAAAACTAAACACATAAAAATAAAATCATTGTCTTCCTTATCTGGAAAAATTATTGAATATTGTTAGTGTGTATTGTTTATCTATTTGTACTGATATTATAAAGCTGAAGAGTTTGTTTCTTTGAATGTACCAATGTCAGAAGCTACTAGTTCAATATAATATTATTTTTATGTTGGATGCTCTATTTATTGAGAAAGGTCATATAACATCATGATCCGATTAATAGGAGCGATTAATAAAAAAAAATGTGGATATGAACTATCTCATTCTTACCTTAACGACTCGACCATAAACGAACGGAGATAAAACATAATTTTCTCATGTCAAAATCGATTATGACGTCGGTGAATAAGCGGGCTCTGCCTACCAAAATCTGTCAAAATATTTTAACCTAATTTTAATTCTATGAGTTAATCAAAAGGCTGAAATTAGTTTGCAGTAACAAATAAGAGTGTTCGAAATTGTTTTTGACAAATTGTTTATGTTTGTTTACAGATGAGAGGAGTGTCGTGGTGCATAGCGCTTCTGGCGCTCCTGACCACGATAACAGCCGACACAACCGAAGGTATGTATTGTTTTAAGCTATACACAATTATATAAATTATTACATAAGGTACAATATTGTTTGAATGACCTATCGTTAACTTCGAATAATAGATTTAGAATTATGTAAAACCACGGAGTTTCTTACTGATCTTCTCGTTAGTTATATTCCAAACCAAACTGTAGCATTATTTGATTAACATCGACGAATCATATGTGTTACTGATGTTATTTAAATAAATAATAATCATTTTTAGTAAAAACAACCGACTTCCGATCGATTTATTTGAAAAAAAAATAAGAACTGCCATATACAGTAGAGGCTAAATAAAAGTATATCCTTTTAATCGTCCCCAAGAGTAAGATTATAAGTAAAAATGCTTTTTTGTGAGTTATAATATGTAATTATAAGCTGATAGTATGTATTTTAAATTTATAGTGCACTACGCCCCACTTGCAAACTTAAATTTATTTAATCTATTACAATATTGTTTACACCATTCAGTCAATGCAGTTGAAATGTCTCCATTTCCTTTTAAAATCCATAAACTAAAATGTAAACAAAGCTTCATAAGGTAACTATTCAAACAACTTATTTTAAGAATTTAAACCATTATAAAATAATAATAATAATAATAAATGCGCCAGGCAACCACACCAATCACCTGGTCTCAAACTAAGGTTTTTCCTTGCAATATGAGTACCAGACGACGGATACTAACTGGGGGTGTCATCCCAGCACACCCAGACCCAAGTCAATTTAGAAAGCTCGTTTTCCAAATTGACCTGACCAGGAATCGAACCCGGGACCTTAAGCGCTTTGGCCGCCTAGAACCATTAACAGTATGACACGTTAACCGTGTCAAAGCAAAGTGTGTTTGTCAGCATAAAGTTGATCTCGTAGCGTAAACTAACTCGGCTCACTTTGTTGCCATAAGGCCGTCAGCAAACTGTGAACAATCACTGTGACAACAATGAACCCCAGTTTAAATGTGTAAACAGGTACAATGGTAGCAACGGCTCACTTAAACGAAGCTGCACTGTGAAATAATTATAATTATAGCAAGGACCCGAAAATGCTTGTACGTTTTAATTGTAGCATGCGTTGAATTTGTAGGGAATGCAATCTCGTGGGATTAGAAATTACCATGTCGCGAGATCGTGGTGCCTTTGATACGATATTTTTAAGTTTTTAAATAAATTTAAACTTATTAGTACATCTGATTTATATATATCTATAAATGTATCATCATCATCTCATCTGACTGCAATGCAATTTTCATCAAAACTCATCCAGTAGTTTTTCATGAAGAAGAAGCAACAAAATCGCCCGTTTATATTTATTCATAAGATCATTACCTAGTGGTAATGTGATCTGACGTCATGGGTTCGATTCCCGCGAAAGCAACATATCTTGGCTACATAATAATAATAAATGTGCCAGACAACTACACCAATCACCTGGTCTCAAACTAAGGTTTTCCCTTGTAATATAAGCACCAGACGGCGGTTACTAACTGGCGGCGTTATCCTTAATAATCCTACATAAGCGGCTGATCTTTTTTTTTATATTATACTTCAAGATTGACCTCATCCCACCTGATGTTAAGTGGTAATGAGGTCCTAGCTTAAGGGCGACAAGTACAAGATAATAAATCTGTTCCTGGACTTGTCGCCCTTACCTTGAAGGCTTGACCCCTGTTACTAATGTTGCTTGCACCCCCCAAGAGCTCTGGAAACCTTACTCACACGCAGTAACACAACGACACCGAAGTGATTGTTATTTGGCTGCGGTCTTCTGTAAGATGGAGGTATTTCACCAGTCGGGATGCTACAGTTCGAGCGATAAATCGCTATGCCCTACCTCGCGTAGATCTTTCCCCTATCTTTATTTTTTCAATTCGCACCAGTTCCTGGTGAGCGCATTTAAACAAAATAATAAACATTTCAGATTGAAAATATTAGTATGGATTTATATAATTAGTTGACCTAAATGCAATGAGCTGTATGGTCGAAACTGGTCGAAACGATATTAAGACGACTGCATAAACTTACACCAGAGAGAATCCCTTTGTTGAACTAAATTTAAGGAAATAGGTACGGTCGACAGTCAAGGTAAACACTTGCAGTGCTATATGAGACCTTATGCGCAGGACAGTAAAGCTGAGTAAAGTCCTAAGTGTGTCCTGCTTTTGTCAGTACAGTGATATACTAGCGTAGACTGTAGAACGATTAGCCGAAGTTTGCACCGTGTTTTCGCTCTCAAAGCGAGTCCGAACTAAGTGTCCGGATCCGCAACCTCGCTCAAAGCCTTTGTCCGATAACCCCGGATACTTTTATCAGACAAAGTTGACCACAACCGTTTTTAATTACGAGTTTACTGGTTTTTTGTCGCGTGAGGTAGGTGGTGTGATTGTGGCATCATGTAACTATTCTATCGTGAAGTTTTGTAATGAAGCAAAGGTAGAATTCGCTAATAGTTGCTACTCGGTACAAAAAGAAGTAGAAAAAGAGAAAATGCTGAAATGTAACAGTATTTTTGTTTTACCTTTACTTACGTATAAGTTAAATATGTTTAAATATCCCTACCAATATTATAAATGCGAAAGTAACTCTGTCTGTCTGTCTGTCTGTCTGTCTGTCTGTCTGTGTGTCTGTTACGCTTTCCTGCTTAAACCATACAACCGATTTTGATGAAATTTGGTATAGGTATACGTTGAATCTCAAGAACGGACATAGGCTACTTTTTATTAGAAAATAAGGGGGGAGGGGGGTAATACCACCTTTGAAAGTTTATATGGAAAAATGTTTATTTTTGAAGTTAGAGATATGAAATTTGGCACAAATATAGCTCGAAACTTGAATTAAAATATGTACTACTTTTTGTTTAGAATATTAGGGGAAAAAGTGGTAAAACCGACCATGAAAGGAAGTAGTCCACGCGAACGAAGAAGTCCAGGGAAGAAGCTTAAGCACTTGTGTTTTTGAAATCAGAACCAACGACAGTACCAAGACAACATAGAAAATTTCGTTTCCCATATTTGCTAAGCAAGTTGCTACTAGGCTGCAAAAATTTCAAAACCCAAGTGTGGTTCATAATTAATTTATTTATGAAAAAACAAGTAAGTGTATAACACATATTATTTTCTCATGCTAAAAAACAAGTATAGGAACCTAGAAATTCCCAGCAACGGTGTCAGCCATTGTCCTAAAGGCGAACTAAGTAGTTCGGCTATCGGGCACAAACATGCGCCGAAACCGCGCTCGCTTTTAATTACGGATTCAATTATGCTAAACGACGTGTTTGGTGACGAGCCCGGTGAAGGGATAAGGGCCCTTCGTCTTGTACTGAATGATGTGTTGATTACGTGTTCATTCGTTCACAGGGCAGATTGAATATGGTGAAACGAAATAAACTTGACATTGGCGGAATCACTGCGTTGTTTTTAAACGTGGGGTTTAGAGACCTTATAGAAAATAATTATTGTTCCGACCTACGACATGACCTACAAGGCGACACAAATACAGCGTCAGCAGAATTGGCGTAGTAAACAACGCTCCATACGTAATGCGTGACATCGATATCCTACATCGCGATATCAGAGTTTTCGTCGCCACTAAGTATATAAACAACAAACGAAGAATGGTAGTTGGGCCTTGGTCCCCGAGCAGATAACATCTAGCTCGGCGGAAGTACTTCCACTTTTAGTAAAGAACATACGTTCCTTACAATGATAATGTTTGTATATTTACTACTTATCTCATACTGAGTTGAGTTGATCTTGTTTAATTTATTTTAATTTTTGATTTTGCATCCAAACGTTGTGTTTTTATTCATTATAATTTTTTTATGTTCTATATAAACCAATCTTATTATTCAACTTCAGTTATAAACGCAGAAGTTTTCGAGGATGTATGAATGTCTGAAATTATGTTTTTAGGCGCAAACGACAAACTAAATTAACATAGAGAATGCTTTTTATTCAGAAACTAGCTGTGCCCGCGACTTCGTTCGCGTGGACTACATCCTTTTATGGGCGGTTTTACCCCTTTCTCCCCTAATATCCGAAACAAAAAGTCGTCTATATTTTAATCCAAGTTTCGAGCTATATTTGTGCCAAATTTCATATCTCTAACTTCAAAAATAAACATTTTTCCATATAAACTTCCAAAGGTGGTATTACCCCCCTCCCCCCCTTATTTTCTAATAAAAAGTAGTCTATGTCCGTTCTTAAGATTCAACGTATACCTATACCAAATTTCATCAAAATCGGTTGAGAGGTTTAAGCAGGAAAGCGTAACAGACACACAGACAGACAGACAGACAGACAGACAGACATTAATTACGACATAGTTACTTTCGCATTTATAATATTAGTAGGGATTATGGGACGAAGTCGCGGGCAACAGCTAAGATATTTTTATTTCTTTAGCTGTTAAATAAATACTTGGTGTTATACACATTTTCGTTGGTTTGTTTTTATTTATTTTGAACACAATTGCTTTTTCCACTATTTTTCATTCTGTCATACGTTTATGTTAATAATACATTCGCTATAGTAATAATTTGATACAATACTAAAACGTCACGGTGGGGGTGGCGCTATGTGGCGGGTCGTTACATTCCCTACAATATGGTTGAGTGAAGCGATGGCTGGCACGTACGTCATGCTTGTGAACAGGTGCCACCTTTGGGGACTGGTCTGCTCCAGTTTACCTCTTAAAATAACATAATACTTAATGCTTTTTTTCACTCATCAAAATAAAACTATATGACTTGGTCCAAAGTGTTCTACACATAGCTATAAGTTAGATACTGCCACTGTAACTAATCTGCTGAGTTTCTTACCGGTGTCTTCTCGGTAGATATAGGTTCCGAACCGGAAGTAGAATCACTTTGCATTATATACAATGACGATTCGAAAGTGTTATTATATGTAACCTACTTGAATAAACAAATATTGAATTTGAATTCGATAATTAAAGTAAACGAATTACGATAGAACGTAAACATGTATCTTTTTAAACGTGCACAAATTTAACACTCTTCCACTTTATTTAACACTCTTCCACTTTATTTCTCAGCCATTGACATTAACCTGTATCATGCCATATATGCCCAAAGAAACTATAATATTTCAACCATGCTGTGTGAGTATGAGTTTAGGATCTACACGTTAGCCTAAACAAGGCCTTTGTCTTACTAGTCTGGCGGGACGTTTACAGCTTTTAATTACGGATTTAATAATGCCAGCCCCTTGTTGGATGACCTACCTGGAGGGATAAGGGTCCTCCTGTAACGTGTTTGCATAGCAAACCAAGCAGTGCTCATTTTCAGCCGCTTTTTTGCATACAAACGATAAAAAACTATATCTCCGGCTTGCGACTGGTTTAAAATTGTAGCGCATTATGTATTAACCAAAGGGCTTTAGTTCTTGTTATGTTTCACCATTAGGTAGTAATATGACAATGGGTTATGTTGAATGTGTATCAAATACGTATGGATAACATTTTTTTTCTTTTATTTAACTTCCCCGTATCAAACCTTTCAGGCAATCTGAAATGCGTTTGAATGCGATTTTCCTTACAAATTATTTTATTATCACTAACTGAACATAACTGAACAAATGAATACAAAAATTGACTAAATCAGTACCTAAGGGAACGAATAAATTAAAACAAACTAAATAATCATTTGAAATAATTTAACGGGTCAAAACGCGACACCATTTTTATTTAGTAGGTTGGTGCAACCTAACCGAAACGTCGGGCAGTAAGTAGTTCGTCTTAACTACTAAATAAAAATGGTGTCGCGTTTTGACCCGTCAAATTATTTTAAATGTTTAAAATGGAACGCGAAAGTCTTAAAATTTATATTTTAAACTAAATAATGTTTAGTTTTAATAATTAACTCAGCGCGTATGAAGTCGCCGGCGACCGCTAGAGGTAAATAAAAACAAATAAATTGGATCGAGAGAGAGATAGAGAGATCCATCTAACTCCGCGTCCATGTCAGTGGAACTTTACAATTCAGACGCAAAGGGATTGTATGTTCGGATCGTTTCGTCGGCTCATAAATAAAATTCACGAGGTCCGGTGAGAAGTGGGTCACGCAAAGCACGCTCGATGCATTTTATTATTTCATGGACTTAAGGCTGCAGCTCGCTCACTAGCGCAAAAGAAAATCCTTTATCTCATAATCAAAGAAAAGTATGATAGCTAAGCTGAGATGAGCACTATAGAAAAAACAATATATTCCTAAATACATACCTAAGTCGAGTCATGCTCCGACTACGATTCCATCATTTCATTAGATTAAATTCGTTAGCTGAATCATTCAAACGAATATCATTTGAAGGTAATTTTTAAAAATAATAAATGTCATGGGTATCATATCATTTAACAGGAAATTCATTGAGATATGTTTTTTATTTTGCATCTTATTATTTCGTTATCAAAAACATAAAATTTTATCCCTGAACTACAAAATTATCCTTTTGTTGCCACCTGTAGTACTTACACCGATTAAAAATTGATTATCATATCTGACACATCAAATCTACTAATCCAATTCGAATTACTGTAACTTCAATATTACATACTTCGTAAATGGTTTCGAAGAATATTTAATTGTATTAGAAGTATTATTTGTACGGACAAAGAACATGACAAGTTTTTAACACAGAAATAATCGTCTTAAACCTGGACCTTGGTAGAAGGAAAGTCGTTTGTGTCAATATAATGTGGATTGTACCGTTTATCACAAACGCCGAACGTCCAATCCTAACCTAGTCTTAAGCCGGCCCTAAATTGATACCCTACAAAAGTACAAAAGTGTTTTAGAAAATATCCACCTAAATATCTAACGCGAAAAAGGTCCCACTTTTTCGTGTAACAGCCCTCGCTAAATAATTCAAGAAGGTTGGTGGCTGATTGCTGCTACATCCAAATCGACCGTCTCCATGAAATAATGATGTCAGTGGAATGTTTCAATGGGAGTTTCCGCAAAACTCCCTGCTCAATGTTTCATCTGAGAATGAAGCATAAGTTTGACAGAGTTCTTTCACTTGTCCATACTTGATTGTGCTGATGTTGTAGAATTAGGCCGGCAACTTTCTGATTAGTTCACGTTGGGGTTATATTTACTTAAGATGAAGTGATGTATGAAGGGCTTTTCTAGTTTGTAAGGTCTAAAGTTTAGTTTAGGAGCTGCTTAAGCCACTATTTTCCAAATTATGGATGGAACTGAACGAATATTGAAGATCATATATTTGTTGAACAAAATATAATTACAAGGTACATACGTTTATACAAAAAATAACATAATATGTTATCATTATGTAGTCTATTTTGTGAGACAATAAATGAGAATTGCTGTATTAGACTCTTTTATTGAAATAATTAAGCAAGCGAATTATTGCTATTTTGATAGGTACCATTATTGTCATTTACATAAAATTCCATGCAGTCTATATCACGATCATACCACACAACAGCCAGAGAACTATAAAAATAATACAAGTTCAAATTCCAAATTAAATAAATTATACACCGTAATTTTTATTTATGTACCTACCTAATTTTTACTGACAAGATGAAATGATTACATTCTTAATACATAGTTATAGAATATGAACATGAATACTAGCGTCTACAAAAGATAATATTATTCAATACTCAATTATTTATTGCTCTATAATTCTATTAAATATAAATATATATATATATACAACGTGTAACGGAAAGGGTATAACAATATCAAAAATACCAAAGCAGTTAACGGTTACAAACTGTATGGGACCATTTGTAGCTGTGTACACGCATTTATTGATTCAATATTTTTTTTTGAAATATCAGTCAAATACAAGTCAAAATTTTGACTAAGTCACGCTTGCACAACACTATCACAGTATTGTTGGAATCGTCGAAAGACTTGGATGTACCTACCTATTATGCTATTAATTTAAATATCACAATGGTGGTTCATCTTTTAGTGTTTACTGAATCACATCTGAAATTTGTTGGTTTAGCGTTTCTCATTTTGACAATTCAGTTAAGTCATTGAGTTGTCGTCGCCATGACAACATCTTGTGTTTTTGCCTTTCTGGATTACCTACTTACTACGGATAGCCTAGTGATATTTCGTGATGTCTTTGAGCAATCAAGAATATTCGAGATGATTCTCTGTGTCGGAGCAACCGACGGCAGCGTGATGGCCGACCGAGAGCTAGAGAAAGATTACCCTCCTTACCATTATTAGCAGACGTATTTTGCTGTGTCTCTTCACAAATAATTGATAAATGGTGGTAAAATATAAGTGCCTGTGCGCAAAACCTGTACAATCGAGTGAACAATCGTATTAACTATAACTAATGAAAAACTTGCATCAGTTTATAAACGCTATTAAGGTTTAATTTGTGAATTTCTTCATTGAACTGTGAGTACTTTGATAGTGATTAGTGGCTATTTTTATAAAATATCTACAAACTGACCGCGTAGTAACCACTAAGTTTGGGCATTGGCTTAGAAATATCGGTAATTTCGCACCGTTGATCAAAGCCGCTGTGCAGGATTGGTTTTTGCGCCGCCCAAGAAGCGCTAGGTCCCTGGTTCAAACCACCATCGCAAACTTTACTTTTTTTTTTTTTTTTGTTGCAATTGGTTTATTATACATATATATATTTTTTAAATGAAAGATTAAGGGAAGGGAAAAGGAAGGAAAAAAAAAAATAGAAAAAAAAAAAAAAAAATTTTTTTTTTGAAATGGATCAATGCAACGCATGCAAAAGTAAGACTCAATCGGGTACGTTTCTTCAATGCCGACAATGCACGCAAAGATATCATTATATGTGCCT
Organism: Glyphodes pyloalis; assembly: GCA_037074685.1. Lineage (NCBI taxonomy): Eukaryota > Metazoa > Arthropoda > Insecta > Lepidoptera > Crambidae > Glyphodes > Glyphodes pyloalis. The sequence goes on from JAYKKO010000039.1 coordinate 1,935,315, forward strand.
CAACATTCAAAATGCACAATTTGTATCTCTTTCGAGGGAATATCTGGCTTCCTGGACTTGCCCAGAGTGCAATAACGTCACTAGAAGAATTAAGCCCAGCACCCCAGTTAGATCAACACAGGTGCCAACTCAGTTAGACATGTCGTTTGATACCATGGAAATAAACGATAATAAGGTCTCAACTGTAATGAAAACTTCTACACAGGAGGGTCTGTCTCTGGAGAACATAAGTCGGTTGCTTGACTCCAAGCTTGAGTCGTCATTTCAAGCGTTTGCACAAAATTTTCGCGTGGTGCTCAGGCAGGATATAATTGATATTGTGCATAAAGAGATGACTCCTGTTATTCAAACCCTGAAAGAAGAGTTTACTGAAACAACGGATTTCATATGCGATGAGCAGCAAAAACTTAAGACAGAGTTGGACAACAAAGAGAAAATCATTAAAAAACTCGAGGTAGAAAATTTAAAACTTCAAGCTTCAGTGAACAAAATAGATGAAAAATTGGCGGTCATCGAGAAAACATCGCGTGCTTGTAATGTTGAGCTGCAGGCTGTTCCAGAGACAAATAACGAAAATGTCTTAACACTGTTTAAAAAGCTTTGCGCCATTATTAACGTTCCTATTGATGATTCTTCGATACGCTGTTGTCACCGAGTAGCACGGAGGGACCAAAACTCGAAGCATCCACGCAATATTTTGGTGTCGCTGTCATCTTCCTATCTACGGGACCAAATTATTTCTTCAGCCTATCGTTTCAATAAACTTAATCGGAAAGATCCCCTCGGCTCTACACATCTGAGTATTAGTGGCGAACACAGGAGAATTTACGTAGCGGAACACCTATCCTCATCAATGAAGGCTTTGTATGCTGAAAGTCGAAGATTAGCTAAAGAATTCCATTATAAGTTCGTGTGGGTCCGTTATGGGAAGATTTTTGTAAGACGAGACGAGTCCTCCAGCCCTTTTCAAATAAAAAACCATGAAACACTGCAAAAAATGGGTCGTTCTCAATCTTTACCCTCTGTTTAGTTACATAGTGCTCGTTTTATTTTATTTTAACCGTAATTGTAACCGGATTTATGTAATTAGTCATGTTTTTTTTGTTTTTTTTAATGTTTAAAGCCTTTTATCAAAATGTCAATAGAATTAGGTCTAAAACTAATGAAGTGTATCTAAATATTTTAAATAATAATTACGATTTAATCTGTCTAACAGAGACAAATCTCAACAGCTCCGTTTTCGATTGTGAGGTTGTTGATGACAGATACAATGTCTTTCGTAGAGATCGAGATACGTCATGTATCAGCAAAACTGATGGCGGGGGTGTCCTCCTAGCTATTAAGAAAGATGTAAATGTAGTGCGTCGTACTTCTTGGGACAGTGGGCTTGAGGATTTATGGATTAGTATTTTGCCTGCTGTAAATTCAAAAAAAACTGTAAATATCTGTGTATGCTATCTGCCTCCAGACATAACTTCGGAGCAGTTGAATACGTTTTATAACTCATGTATCGCTTTAATACTGGAGGCAAAGCCGACGGACGAGTTCATTCTGATTGGTGATTTCAATACACCCAATGTAACGTGGGCTACCAATAGTGACTCATCATCTTTGCATCTTCTCCCTAGCTCAGGCTCATCAGATTTTAAGACGAATGGCTTGTTTGAATTTATGACATTATGTAATCTAAAACAATTTAATGGAAACTTTAATCATAATCATCGCTGTCTTGACCTGATTCTGTCTTCTTTTGACTGCTCTGTTGAGTTAACTGACCCAATTAGTCAAATGGACGTTCATCATCCTCCATTGGAGATTAACTTTGACTTGCCATTTTCTTGCCGATCCCCTGAACGTAAGCGATGTAAGCATTATAATTTTAAAAAATGTAATTATATCGCTTTAAATGATGACATTCAGCTCACTGATTGGCACCAAGTTCTCTCTAATGATAATATAGACTTTGATGTGGACTGTTTCTATGATAAAATAAATGATTTTATTGCTAAACATACTCCGCTAACTAAAAACGGCCCATCACCCTTTCCTCCATGGTTTAGCAACGGCTTGATACAGTGCCTAAAGGAAAAATTGAAATACCACAAAAGATATAAAAGGTTCAAAAATCCACGCGACTACGATACCTTTGCAATGTTACGAGCACGAAGTAAGAGGCTTATGGAAGCTTGTTACAAAAAGTATATACATTCAGTTGAGAATTCATTAAAGGATAACGTCAAGTCTTTCTGGAGCTATGTTCACAATAAAAAATCGTCTTCAAATAGTATTCCAAAAACTATGAAATTTGGGGGCCTGGAATCGTCAGATGGGAAGAATACCTGTGAACTTTTTGCTAAATATTTTAACTCTGTTTATAATGATGACTCTAGTAATAACTTGTCAAGTCAGTATTGTCAATCAACTGTGATTCCCGTGCACGTACACTTAATTAAATCTTTTAGTCTAACTGCGCAAGAAGTTGAAAATAGGATTAAACGTTTAGACCACCACAAGGGACCTGGGCCAGATGGAATACCTCCACTACTTTTAAAAGCCTGTGCTAAGACTATTAGTGTACCTTTATCTATTTTATTCAATAAGTCTTTATCATCTGGCATATTTCCTAATAAGTGGAAAACTGCTTATATAGTACCAGTCTTCAAGTCTGGGGATAAGTCATGTTGCGAGAATTATCGGCCAATCAGCATATTATCAAGTAGCGCAAAATTGTTTGAAACATTTGTTTACGATTCTCTTTATCATCATTTTAAGCCATTTTTGTCCTCCAAACAGCATGGATTTGTCAAGGGTAGGTCCACAACTAGTAATCTACTAGAATATAAAAGTTACTTGTGCGATGCCTTTGCTAAGAGAGGACAGGTGGACTCAATTTACACCGACTTCTCCAAGGCCTTCGATAGAGTCAACCACTCGCTGCTCTGCCAGAAGCTTGAAATGTACGGAGTGCATGGAGATCTGCTACGATGGGTGCAATCATATTTGAATAGGCGAAGTCAGTTGGTGGCTTTAAGGGGTGATCTTTCGTCAGCATTCACCGTCCCTTCTGGCGTCCCACAGGGATCGCACCTTGGGCCTTTATTTTTTGTGATCTTCATAAATGATCTCGTAAGTCGACTTTCTTGTCCATGCCTTTTATACGCTGACGATCTAAAAATATTTAACTCCATCAATAGTATTAGTAACGCTATTCAGCTTCAGCAAGACTTGGATTCTTTGTTAGAGTGGTGTCAACAGAATGACATGGCCCTTAATGTCAGGAAGTGCTTTGTTATCACGTTTACTAAGAAGTTAAATACCGTGCCATTCAACTATACTTTACATAATCAAACCCTGCTTCGGAAAAATGAAGTTAGAGATCTCGGAGTGGTTTTTGATAGTGAGCTGTCTTTCAGATCTCATTATGACCATATCGTGGATAGTGCGTCGCGTATGTTAGGTTTCGTCTATAGAACAATAAAGCATTTTAAGAATAGTTCCTCATATATAATCCTATATTATGCTTTGGTACGAAGTATAGTAGAATATAACACAGTTATTTGGTCACCATACTATAATATTCATACTGTACGAATTGAGCAAATTCAGAAACGCTTCTTGAGACTACTTTGTAACCGAAAGGGTAATCTTCGCGCGATTCATTCATATGAAAATAGACTTGCTTATTTTCGAATGGTGTCTCTCAGCAGTCGCAGAAAACAATTGGATCACATGTGCTTGTATAAATTAATAAATAATGAAATTGACTCCCCATATCTTTTATCGAAATTGAATCTTAACGCTTATTATCGTGTTCGAAAACCCAAGCTATTTTATCTCAATATTTATAAGAATAATATATCTTATTTCAATCCCGTAACACGCATGTGTCGTCAATATAATGAGCTCGTCGACGGCTGCGCAGATAGCATAGACATTTTTAGCTTCTCTCAGTCTCAATTCAAGAGAGAAATAAGAAGTAGTGTTTGTTAATTAAACACTGTTTCCACAAGTTTTCACATTGTCTCACTCACTTGATAGCATCAATTATTATTATTATTTATATTCCTCTTTTTATTAAGTTTTTTTTTTTAGGATATTTTCTAATTATTGTCTAGGTAAAATTTTGTCTGCTTATAGTTTATCTACATAGTGTGTACATATGTAAGGGTTTCAACCTAGCTCCTAAGTCATACATATTTATTTTGTGCTTCATGTTTGGCTGTAACCTGTTTTGTACATCTTTTAATAAATAAATAAATAAATAAAAGAGATTTACGAAACCATCAAAACGCTCGTTTCCATCTGTGGATTGGGCGAGGAGGTCGTATCACATGGCCAGCTCGGTCACCAGACCTCACTCCGTTGGACTTCTTCTTGTGGGAGTAATTTAAAAGGAAGGTGTACGCTGTAGCATGCTCGTCAAGGGAAGAGATGATAGAAAGCATCAAGGCCGCGTTCTGTACAGTGACACCACAAATGTTGCATAATGTTCGCGCATCTTCTAAGAAAGTACTAGGCGCGCATGTCGAGGATGGAGGTGGAGAAATTCAGGATCGCAGTGATTGTCGTGAAATGATAACGTGATTTGGGGTCGCTGACCTCAATAGTGTTGTGATGCGTTTGTTTACGTTTTAGTCAGTCATTATAGTTAATCATTTTTTATTTCATAAAAACAATAAAGTGTTTATTTTAACTCGGGATTTCGTATATAGAATCTATACAAGGTATAGTATCCACCTACTTTACATTGTTACCCCCTTTCCGTTACAGGTTGTATATATAAATATTATTAATGTATTGGACAACATCACATAAATTGCTCTGATTCTATGGTAAGTAGCTAAAGCGCTTGTGTTATTGAAATCAGAAACAACGACGGAACCACAACACCCAGGCCCGAGACAATATAGAAAAGTTTGTTTCCCATATTGACCTGACCGGGGATCGAACCCCGGACCTCAGAGATGGCGCTCGTTAAAGTCAGGTCCGCTTGCCTCTCGGCTACGGAGGTCGTCAACATTCGCACAGATAGTAACATATGCGATGTAACCAATTTTTGTTTTGCGTATCTTTTTGCTGGTTGCGCCGTGGCCGATAGAGTTTGGCATAATATTCTCTTTGTTCTCATCATTTAGGCGATAACAGATGCGGGTAGTCTTTACCAGTTTTAGAGCCAAAAATTCTTCACAAGCTGCGGTACGCTACCTAATAAGATACCACGTCCAAAAAAGATACCGTATCTTAGAGTTCATAGATTCCAAATGAATGTTTTCGCCTAAAGTTGGTTTATTTATGGTAACTGGTTGGAAAAGAGCATCACGTTGCTTCCTTTTACGAAGAAAAACAGAAAATATTTCCCTTTTTCACCGTATTTTCTTCACCGCAACCGCTACTATTGACTCGATCGCTGAATGGCCCGATAATTAAATGGGACAGATTGATTCTGTTTTGGCCGCGGCTTTTCGGATAAGCGCAGTTTGTAATGATCGAGCGCTGAATGCAGCGTTGTTAACTGGCGTTTATTATTTGCTAGTGGTTTATGGTTAAGAGCAAATTATTTATGTGATACAATAATGTGTTATTTTAAATAATTGTTTAGTGACCATCGGAACATTTTGAAACAAACACAACGCAAGACAATACATACAAAGTAGCTTGTGTACTTTGGCCAAAGATAATGACTTTATTGCAAATTAAATTTACATAAATTAGTTTTACAGACGTATACAAGTACAATATAGGCGGTCTTATTGCTGGAAAACAATCTCTTCCAGGCATACTTTCATCATCATCATCATCATCTCAGCCTATCGACGTCCACTTCAGGACAAAGGCCTCCCCCAATTCCTAGCGTGCGGTTCTGTGGCGCCTGTTACAACCTCGAGGTAGAGGAAATAGTAGATATCGAGAAACTAGTACGGCCGTGCAAAATATTTATAAATACTACTAGCTGTCACGGCGAACGTCGTTCCACCTACTATTTTCCAAATTTTCTAACCTTTCAAACCTTCCCTGGACCTCCACTATTGTTTCAAAACCAACATTAGCCAAATCGGTCTAACCGTTCTCGACTTTTAGCAAGACTAACGAACAGCGATTCATTTTTATATATAAGACTAGCTGTCCCGGCGAACTTCGTAACGCCTATTTTTTTAGTTTCTAACCTTTTAAACCTTCCCTGGACCTGCACAATTATTTCAGAACCAAGATTAGCCAAATCGGTCTAGCTGTTCTCGAGTTTTAGCGAGACTAACGAACAGCGATTCATTTTTATATATAAGATAACGTGATTAATATTGGCCATTGTGATTCAAAAGCTTTAAATATGTTGTGGTTTGCATATGCGTTAACATATTGCATGACATTTTGAGAAAAGGACATTTTGCGCCAATATTCAATGAAGATACGGAACCAGGTGACAACGGTTACCTAACTTGTGTTACGAGCAAGTTGACATGGTATTATGATATTTTCACCGAACTCGATCATGGCAAGTCGTTCCAGCATGTGACAAATAATCGCCATTATAGTCCGTTGTTCTAACTAACGAGACCCTTACCTTGGTTCATCCCGGGTCACCCAGTAATTAATTTGAGGGACCGATAATTGCGAGTGCCCAATACTGTCGAGTGGACCGTATTGAGGCAGGCTTGCTTCACAAAAGAATCCATCACATATGTTGTTGTCTATACAAATCTCTATAGTTATTGTTTCCACTCGCAAACAGAACAAGCTAGCTCGTCGATTGTAATTGAACACCACCTCGTATTTCGTTTTAAGAATTCTGTACCATTGAGGAACAAAAAACCTTTAAGAGAGGAAGGGCAAAGCGATTTATCGCTCGAACTGGAGCAGCCCAACTGGTGAAATACCACCTTACAGAAGACCGCAGCCAAATAACAATCACTTCTGTGTTGTTGTGTTCCTGCGTGTGAGTAAGGTTTCCAGAGCTCTTGGGGGGTGTTACATTAGTAGCAGGGGTCAAGCCTTCAAGGTAGGGGCGACAAGTCCAGTAACAGCTTTATTATGCTGTACTTGTCACCCTTAAGCTAGGACCTCATTACCACTTAACATCAGGTGGGATGAAGTCAATCTTGAAGTGCAATATAAAAAAAAACCCTTAGTAAAACCTTGCTAATGTTTACACAAGTTTATAATTATGTAACGGCTGTCCGCGATTTTGTACCAATACTGCTAGCAAATATATACTTTGAAACAAAAGTGAACGTAGCTTTTCAATGGTCAAAAGTTTTTTGTAATCGACACAGTAGTTTTTGAATTTATTCATTACAAACATTTACACACACACAAATACAAATCTTTACAATATTATGCCTCCTCCACACTACTCGCGAAGTTGAACGAAGTTAGACGAATACGATAGTGTAGAGAGGCACTTCGGCTCGCCTCGTGCTCGCCGCGTCAAACTTTGCCTCGCCTCGGGCGAACTTCGCCGAGTAACTTCGCGAGTAGTGTGGAGCAGGCATTAGAGTAGGATGTAAGTGAGGTGTTATTTTCTTTTCTTTTCATTAAATTTTCTTTTAAAAAAAAATAAAACACAAAGCCTTTTCTAATAAAAATTTAATAACCGTTCATTTCAAACTTGTCTAGACGAAAACGTAGTTCGCAAACTGCCATTTGACTTAGCCTATCTAAGTCAAATCTTATTAGATTTGACAATTTAAAGTAGTGTTAGTGGTCCAATTTAAAACACTATTTTAAATTGGACCTTATCACTCACATCTTATGAAAGTAAGTAGCATAAGCACTACGATTGATCAAAAACCTGATCTAAGACATAATATAACAGAGAAGTACTGATCAACCACGTTTGGTCGGCAACTTAAGCTTGTACACAACTCCCTACCTTGTCACATTTAGTTCAATGTCTCTCTGACTTACCTAGTTACGTGGACGTTAAATGTGACAAGGAACTGAAGTATACACAAACTAATTGGCTACTTGACAGTGTTAACAATAAAATATGAAAAGTGTTAGATGCGTTAGCTTATTAGTTAAGTAATAATTTTACATTTTTATTTTTTAATTAAAAGCATAGTAAGTATTTTATTTTTGCAAAATAAATTTCACTTTTTTTATCTGTGGAACAAAAGAACCGAAACGGAAACCACCATTGCAATTCGGAAATGACAGCTGTCGGCGAAAATAATTTATTTTAATGTGGCGAAACAATGATTATTTTACCGATTAAATTGAATTATTGTGTCTCTAATCGTATTAAGAATTTATTGAAACATTTTCCGTTTATCTAAATTAAGTCGTTCCTATGCGTATCGGTTCGTTGTCTAGGACGTTGACGTCATAATTGCAACAGTGACGTGACTTGGCGTTTTCGCGCGCTTTTTAAATGTGTTACACAAAATCTTATTTTTCTCTGGTTATTTACATTTTTTCCAGATAAATCGAATTGCTTGGATATAAAATGAACGGGCGCACATTTTACATTACTTTTTCAAAAACTGTCAAGTAGCCAATTATGTTGACTGAACTTTGGAAGTGAAAATGTAATTCAAGCATACTAAGAACCTTCCAAAACATTGTGATCTCCACATATGTAAGTTGGTACATAGTTGAAGGGTTAAGGAAGTATTTTCCAAACATTCGTGATTTACTCATATCCCTTTCGATTAAGAATGTCCCCAAACGCCCTTTGGCTCTGGATGCCATGTCAATATTAAACGGGCAACTATGTTCACCCTGTTTTGAGGTTGGACCCAAATATTGGATGTAACAAATTGGTTTACCGAGAAAGCTTTATTAATAAGAGAACAAGAATAAAACAGCTTTCAATCTTTCGATTGGGTTGGGTATGTTATAGTGACGACTGTTATGATAAAGTCACTGTGCCAAATATATTGGACCTAGTATTAATATAATTAGTATTAACGTTAGTTTTAATTTCGATCTTCTAAAGATGGAATTGACACTAAAATTGATATCACTCTAATTAATTTGTTTTTAGTTAAAGCTCACATAATTCCAAATTTTCAGTTTGAATATAACATTATAGGTCAAATTTTAAATTTTAAAACCATATTTTTACAGCATGTTGTAATGTTTCAATTAATGTTTTAGTGCAGAAATGTTGGTTTAACTATTTCCTAGATAAATATTTGGAGAAATAAATAATTTAAGACGCGATTTACCCGAAACATCCCTACTAATATTATAAATGCGAAAGTAACTCTGTCTGTCTGTCTGTTACGCTTTCCCGCTCAACATCTCAACTGATTTTGATAAAATTTGGCATAGGTATACGTTGAACCTCAATAACGGACAAAAGCTACTTTTTATTAGAAAGTAAAGGGGGGGTAATGCCACCTTTGAAAGTTTATACGGGAAAATGTTTATTTTTTAAGTTAGAGATATGAAAGTTGGCACAAATATAGTTCTATTCAAATATAGACTACTTTTTGTTTCGAATATTAGGGGAGATAGGGGTAAAACCGACCATGAAAGGATGTAGTCCACGCAAACGAAGTCGCGGGCACAGCTAGTTTCAAATAAGTTTAAAGAAAACGAGCGTGGCCACGCTTGACGGAACCGTAACGACTGGCCAGTGAGTAGTTTACAATAAACTACTAAAAAGGTCAACTTATTTTCAATGTTTAAAAATAAAAAAATAATTACATACAAGAACTATCTAATAATTTTTCAAAGAAAGATAATAGTCAAATAAATAATTATAATTAACGTAATACCATACCACATCTCTAGCGGAACAAAGTGGTAGGAAATCAATGGCCTTCAAGCGAACCACGTCAAAATGTTACCAAATGAAATCTGTTACAATACATCATACCGATCTGATATCAGACCGCGTCTGGTCCGACCGAAATGTCGGCAAATAAAGTTAATGGAACTACCCTTCATGCTGCGACACACGGGCCAGTGGACATGCCAACTACTATAACTATTAGAATAGTCGGCTTCGATCCCCATCCAGGACTAAAATTAATGTGATGAACATTTGTCTCCGTTTTGTATCTGGGTGTTTACAAATCTTTTATATAAAAATGAATTGTTAAGCGTAAATCTTAAGAATAACTGAACCGACTTCGCTTATTATTTTTTTAGAATATTCCTTGAAGTGCGAGAATAGTTCTTTCATTGATTGGTGATTGCTTGAATCATGGAATAAAAGCGCACCGCTTTGCAGTCGTAATTGGTAGAATATTTCATAAAGACACTTAAAATTAATATCTGATCTCTGTCAACAACCTTAACGATCGGTGATGATTTACAATTCTAATGAAATAACAGCTGTAAAGGTGATGCTAAGAAATAGGATATATCAATATCAAATCCGTTGTTATCGCGACGTGAGGTGCTCTCTTGCTTACCATGCGGCTGGGAAGAGCCAATATACTTTTTTTTTTTATATTCATCCCACCTGATGTTAAGTGGTAATGAGGTCCTAGCTTAAGGGTGACAAGTACAGCATAATAAATCTGTTACTGGACTTGTCGCCCTTACCTTGAAGGCTTGACCCCTGCTACTGATGTAGCACCCCCCAGGAGCTCTGGAAACCTTACTCACACGCAGGAACACAACAACACAGAAGTGATTGTTATTTGGCTGCGATCTTCTGTAAGGCGGAGGTATTTCACCAGTCGGGCTGCTCCAGTTCGAGTGATAAATCGCTATGCCCTACCTCTCTTAAAACTGCGGTTCTATCAACAAAAGGCAACGAGTTATTCCCTCGCGTAAAATTAGAAGCTAAAAATAATTTGCGATTGGTAACTACCAAGCTAATTGCCATAGTTTTATGTGAGTGTATTCGTTTATTCACGTCAACATATTCGCTGTCCAAATTGATGCACCGTGTGTCCGCGATCACACAGAGTCGTAGGAATCTTTCATTTCTTATCGCGCGATATGAGGCTGCCTTTGTCTCTGGTGGTGACACCTCTTTGATGAATGCTGCACTCTGCCTTTATTCTACTTAGGGGAGAACCGATCTTTTCATTTCGAGAATGCAAATGAAAAAAAGATTTCATGAAGTAGAACTTACAAACTCAAACAGAGAAGACGGGTGGCAATTCAAAATGTTTATGCCTAAATTAAATTAAGCCCTTTAGTGAGATAAATCAAGCTATGAGTTGAATGAAAATTTTTACGCATACAAGGGAAACGTATGTAGTTGACTTTTGTTTTTTGAAGAAGATTGGATTAAAATTGAAAACAGTTTTCTACTTGTATCGTATAGCAATATCCTGATAATAATGACAAATGTGCCGACCTACGACATTACCTACAAGTCGACACAAATACAGCGTCAGCAGAATTGGCGTAGTAAACAACGCTCCATACGTAATGCACGATTAGCCCATCAATAACATCGATCCTACATCGCGATGTCAGAGTTTTCGTTGCCACTAAGTATATATACAACAAACCAAGATTGGTAGTTGGGCCTTGGTCCCCGAGCAGATAACACCTAGCTCGGCGGAAGTACTTCCACTTTCGTAAGTCGTGGCTAAGCTAGCATTGGGAATATGGAGACATAGCCTGATGCGAAGACTCCTTTCTTCTAAGGCTACTGGTGTTCAGCTCAGTTGGGATCACCAATGTAAGGAACGTAGCCAATTCTGCTGACGCTGTATTTGTGTCGACTTGTAGGTAATGTCGTAGGTCGGCACACAAATAATGAAAAAACCAAAAAATGATTTAAAGCGGCCATATACACACAACTCAAAAGAATATTTGTTGTTTATTATTTCCAAGAGAATGCAATCAGAATTCTTACTAATTTTCTTCTGAAAGATACAAACTGCAATTTTTGTTTTTCTTAGCTTTGCACTTTCCTCATCGAAAATTCCTCTAGAATTTCCTCTCTTATTTCAAAAAATATTTCCAACTCAAATAGCAAGCAATAAACTGGGAGCTGGAGCTTGAAGCGAAAATAAGACTAATTATATTAGGCGTCTCCGCTCGACGGTGCGACGATGCCGATGAAAGTAGAGGTAAAGTGCAACTTTTCGACCAATTTATTAGTTTTTGTGAACGCCCGTACCTAGTAATGGGCATAATAAAATAAACCCGCAACATCTATTGAAAAGTTTTGTAAAGATTTTGATTGCACAAACTAAAAAGACATCTGGAAATATTGCTAAACCACCAATTTCAATGAAATTCGTTTTTTATTTTAGTTGACAAACAAAGTCAAAGTCAATATTTTTTTATTCACATAGATTACATTAGTAATACTTATGAATAGTCTCTATATAAAGCAAATGAAGCTACCTCCGGTTCGGAACCTATAACTAAAGAGAAAATACCGGCAAGAAACTCAGTAGTTTTTTTTACAAATGAAAGCTACACTTATTACTAATTTTGCACAAAGACACACAGTTAGTTTGTCAATTGTAAAATAAAAATTAAAAATCAAAATTAAAAAAAAAATTATAAAACAAAGGTATTTGTGAATGAAATTAAATTAACTGTATGACTTACATGCGTCATCGTGGCCCAATTCTGACATTGATTGAGAAAATGCGTTATATATTTTTAAAATAATATAAAACGCGTAAGTACAGGCGAACAGACTAGTTATTGATCCACACGGTCTTGTCATTCAAATACTCTTCTACTTTGTAGTATCCTTTTTTCAAAAGACAACGTTTGACAAATGTCTTATTTTTTTTAAAACAATACTCGTATACTCTTGATAATACAATCAATTTTCTTGCCGGTTCTTCTATCTCGTTTCATGCCATTTCTTTTTGATATCATAAACGTCTTAAACATGGCAGCAGTTTTACTTTAACTTGATGATTCATGATCACGAATGCCATTTTAAAATTTTGTATTTACTTGACTCTGGGCGCTGTGGTACCGAGTGTTTCTGTTTTCTGTGACAAGTGCTTTAGCTACTTACCACAGAGTCAGAGCAATGTATGTGATGTTGTCCAATATTTAGTTTTAAATGTATTTTTTATAGTAGCGCAGTATATTGGCTCTTTCCAGCCTGATGGTAAGTAAGAGAGGAATCCACATCCTGATGACAACGGATTTGATACAGAAATATCCTATCCGTTAGCATCGCCATACTGGCCCACAAGATGTTTCCTCACGCTCATTTCATGTATATTTATTTAGGGAATTGAGATAGGTACGTCCTTTTTTGAAGATTATTAATAGGTTCGCATGAAAATACATTTCCTAATTAGCTGACTACATTCTAGAAAACGGAAAACAATAGCTTGATATTTTTATTCGTATGCTTACGTAGCATTTGCTTAGCATCGACTTTAAAGCTATCATAACTCAAATATTTATTTATTCAAGTAGGTTACATGTAACACTTTGAATTGCAATAATGTCATGACGACTAAAATGATGATTCCGGAACTAAATTGAACTTCCGCTAACTCTAATCAAGGTGATTACGTAATTAATGATGACGTTGAAGTTTGTGAACTAAAGTTTAGCATCCAGTAGTTAACAAACACAAATCAACTGCTAAGCCGCGGGATCCAAATTAAATCAACGTGGTTCCACAAATGACTCTACAAACTACCCTTTGCGAAGGTGTAAGTCATTGTTTCTCAAAATGTGTGTTATGCGATCCAGGTTGAGGCGCTGTAAATAGGATGAAGAAGGCTTAATTCGATACTGCATTTATTTTAATATATTGCAGCCATTTAATCAAGAGGAGCTAATTAATAAATAGTGGAACTTTGGAAATGTACTTAAACCTATTGCATAGTACATTATTTTCCTTAAGACGCCGAAGAAAACAAAAGGCGATGGATATTATTATCTTATTCTTTTCGTTTTTCAATAAAACTTGTTTCATTTGCGAACAAAAGAGTTTTTTACTATTTTTTTATGTATCATTTAGTATTTGAATGGGAAAAAAATAAAATAGCAAAAAACCTTTACAGTTAATTAATAGAATTAATGAAATCTAAAAAAGAGTCCTTGACTTATGTTGTTTTAGTGAGAAATAGAGTTAGTGCTTTATAATTTAACCAATTCAACCGAAGTAATACTAATATAAATAAACATTATATTATTAATATTTTACGTGCATTAATGATGGCTGATTGGTCGAGATATCCAATAGGTAAGAAAAAAATTAGAAAGCTGTCTTAAAAAACATAAACATAATGGTTTAAGAGTCAAACAGTTTGAGAGTCTCTTGTATAAATAATTATCTCTACATCACGAGTGGGTGTTCTCCATTACGTAGTTTGTATCCTCGCCTCATAAGAGCTCGTATGTGTTATTAGGAGTCTCTATGTAGAGCCGCGTGAGTTACGGCCGCTCCGGTTTTCATTAAACCTTCTAATAAAGCCAGGAGCGCTTTGGAGACATTTTTATACAATTGGCTCTTGTAGAGTTGGGATATTAGGTGACGGTTAAAATGTTCGGGAAAACATTATTCTGCTTATAATAAGCGATGATAACGTTTCTTGGTAAATTGTTACTTTTGAATAATACATAAATAAATGAATATTGGACAACATCACATACATTGCTCTGATTCAGTGGTAAGTAGCGTAAGCACTCGTGTTACAGAAATCACAAACAACGACGATACCACAGCACCCAGACCCGAGACAATACAGAAAAGTTCGTTTCCCATATTGACCCGACCAGGGATCGAACCCGGAACCTCAGAGATGGCGCGACGCCAAATTCCGGCCCGCTTGCATCACGGCTAAGGAGGTCGTTTCGGATGCAGATAAAATGTAGAGCTTAGAGTGTTCGGCTTCAAAATTTGTAGGTCGTTGATATGAATACTGCAAAGTAGACTTCATTTGATTACGTTTTTCTAGATTGGTCAGGAAATCCTATATTGGTGCAGGCTTGGTCAGCTAAACGCGAGTGTTTTTCCCTCCTTTGAGGATGAGCACTTATCGACAGTCGCTATGGGGGGAGCCTGTGTAGAAACCGCATGCGATCCCGCCTCCCCCACAACTGCCCAGCGTTGGCCACCAAAGGGGCTTAATCAGTACCAGCCAGACACACCACTCCGAAAGAACAAATATGTTTTTGTATACAATTCATAACTTAAACAGGCTGCTAATTCTTAATAACACGCTAACACGCTCGGTTCGACGAGCTTAGAAAGGAAAGATATAACTTCGGTACTAAACCTATCTTAAAGAACGATTCCGTTTCTTGCAGCTCAACCAGGAACGTGACATGCGGTCCTCCCGTAAACTTCTCCTTACTTTTCCTACTCATTCTTCTGAATATTATTCCCAATCCTTCACTATCCAATCAATTCGCTTATGGAATTCTTTACCTCTATCTATCAGATTATCTGAGACCCTTCCCATTTTTAAACTCAGGGTTAAATCGTACTTCCTCTCACTTAATGAATGTTAATTTATGTCCTCTATCTATAATTCCAGCTGGGCATGTTGGTTGTCAGTAATTTTCATACACTTATCCTACTTATTAACATTATTATTGTTATTATTATTATTATTTTTTTTTTTTTGAGTCAAAACTCTTTACTTGATTTTATATATGTTAAATATGTTTATTTGTATATATATATATTTATAATGTTATATATTTATGAGATTATGTATGTTTATCATGTTAAACAATGAAATAATTCTAAAATAAAAACTGTATTTATGTTGCACGGCCGTACCCATTTCTCGCCATCTACTATTTCCTCTACCTTAAGGTTGTCTGGAAGAGATCGCTTTCTAGCGATAAGACCGCCTAAATTGTACAATAATTTTTCTGTAAAACCTATTTCTGTAAAGATTTTGTGCAATAAAGTATATCTATCTATCTATCTATCTACTAACTTAAAACACTATAAACAATTTGAAATCTGCCTTGGATTGCACTTCAATATTATTAATTAAGCCTAATTATATTTGTCATTTAAATAGAAGTGCACCCGTTTCTCTGTTCCCCGATGAGAACGACCGAGTAGGAATCATTTTCCCCCCAATAAAAAAACGCTTGATCACCCGATTTCCCAAGAAAAATCATGAAAATCCATTCACATTTAACGGATCAAAACGTACGCTCAGTCGAACATAGAACTTCCTCCTTTTTGAAGTCTATTCTGCCTTCTCCTCCTTTCTGAACTGCACAAAATCTGTTGCGTAGTTTTGAATTTAAGTATACATAAGGACAGATAGCGAGAAGTGGGTTTTTTTGTGCTGTGAATTGAAAACGTAGGTTTTTTCATTATTTTGAAAGAAAGAAACTTTGATTTATGCCCGTTCCAAGATTTGAAAAACGATCCGTTCTACTTACGAATAGTTATAAATTATACGAGGCGTAAGCTAAAAACGACCGACCGACGACTGATGACAGCTTTTTTTTTTTTTTTTTTTTTTTTTTTTTTTTTTTTTTTTTTTTTTTTTTTTTTTAAATGCCGTTTGATACTGAGCATCAATACGACAAAATTATTACAATCTAGTCTGAAAAGACTAATAAGTAATTTATATTTAACTTAGACTGCTAAAGATAGTTTACTAAGAATGTGTCCATTAACACTTTTCTTATTGTCTCTATTAAGGGGAAGACACTTTGTTCTTGTGTTCTTAATGAGTGGCACACACTTCACTTTCTGTCACTAATTTACTACACTAGCTCAAAAGGTTTTGTCCTTTTGAGCCTCCTCACTATGTTCGTGTTATCAAGGAGCTGGATGGCCTCAACATTTACGTGGTGATGAAGTCGTCGTTCATGAGCTTCGGCATATTTCCTAATAATGTCTTTGACGAAGTCTACTTTTAGGTCCCGATGTAGGTCGTCGTTTCTGATGTACCAGGGTGCATCTACAACACCTCTAAGTACTTTATTTTGGAAACGTTGGATAGTTTGAAGGTTTGTGTATTTGGCACAGCCCCATAGCTGAATGCCATAAGTCCATACTGGCATGAGGACTTGTTTATAAAGCAGGATTTTGTTATGTACTGACACCGAAGAATGTTTACCAAGAAGCCAATACATCTTTTTATACTGACTGATGACAGCTGATAAGGAAAGTAAATTTGAAATTAGAATTAACGACTCTTAGAAAAAAGATTTTCATATTTGACACATTACGAAAATATTGGAACCAGGCAAGCATGACATAGAATGAACAAAAACTTCTCTTACAAAAAGTTCTCCTCCCATTTCTATTTATCACATAATCTCCTCACAACATTACAAGCCTACGTTCTCAATTGGCATCCAGTTTTCTCCAAGTTTAACGAGAGAACCATGTTGAACTTTCGAAGAATAAAATTCTCGAAAGATACAATCTACAAGTTCGGTGCTAGTTGCTCTAGAAAACACGTCCACAGCACCGAAGCTTCGAAAACATTTATCTTACGATAACTTTGTTAGAACAAGCGGCGAGCTGAAAATTAAAGACAAGTCGTTTAAAAGTTAACGGATAAAAGGTAAAAGACAAAATATTGATACACTGAAAAATACGAGAGAGCGTAGATACAAAAATTGAATCCTTTTTTATTTTCTCTTGACAAGATTTGCTAATTAATTGGACAATTGCCAATATTTTTTTTAAATTGAACTCAATTTTGACAACAATTTGAAATAATATGAAACAAAATTCATATTATATCAGATTGTTGTCAATGACCTTTGTTGCACATTCATTTATATTCTTTGTGTATCGCTACACATAACGTTTTGTAAAATTAAACAATACATTTATTTAAGGTTAATTTACAACCGTTTAGTCGTGTCTAACCCAAAAAAATATTTATTATAACAAAAACAAGCTTTTTTCAGTGTCTATAAATAAGATTATACATATAAGGTTTTTTTTGTTTCGGGAAGAAGTGCGTAAAAATTCATCGCCTTTTTTTTTGTTTCGGGAAGAAATGCGTGACGCACCGTACCGCCACCCGAGGGCGAATGGCGGTGTGTGTGGGACTCTCCTGTACGAAGAAGGCAGGCCTACCACTAAAACTCCCCGGTTGGGCCTCATCACCTTAGTGGCGGTGCTGATAACCTAAGCTAACCACGTCGGTAAAGCAGCACACGCGATACGTGGAGGTCGTGTTTTTTTTCTGTTTCATACTATTTATTAATTGACTAATTGTAGCTAGCTTAAAAGTTACAAAAGAAACAGATAAATGACATGCCAGTTAAATTTGTAACCCTCCTTTTTCAAAGCAAATAGGTAGTTTTAATTTTATAAATTATTCCATGTAAATTAATGTCAACATTTCTACGACAGGGCTTCGCTGGCACGCTTGTCTGAGTGTTTATTTCCTTTGCATTTTGATCAATGAGATTAACTCGGATTCGTAGGCAGAATTTGGTGACGACTGCGGAATGTGTGTGTGGTATGTTTATGTGGTTTCTTTGAAGCTACAAGCTTGAGTTACCTACGACTCATAATAGAAACGGATAGGATTAACGAACGGCATTTTAAGGTGCTTTACGCTCGAATTGAGAACCTCCTCCTCCTTTTTTAGAAGTCTTTTTTTGAGTAATTAGGGTAGATAACTCACATTTTCTAATTGGTCCAACAATTGCAAAAAATGTAAGATTTTTTTTTGTTAGAACTTAAAAAACAAAATTTTATCTACTAAGACACAATGCGTGAAATCTCAACGTGACGACACTAATTTGTACAGTTTTATCAAATAGTGACGTAAACATCGCTGAACTTTGATGCGCTGTATCACTATCATCTTTTATTGTACAACAACAAGTTGTTGATCTCAAACCTGAGATATATCTGAAAAATCTGAAATTTAATCAAAGGTAGAGACCAAAACCCAGGACCAGAACCCGGTTCATAGAGCACCAGACATTAGAGGCCTAATCGTTTATATTATATTATATTGGGGGGAAAATTGTTTGCATTTCGAATGATAAATTCAAACATTTCAAAATATAATACAGCCATTTCAAGATTAAAACAAACAAAAGTTCCCGCGGCATCATTCGCGTGGACTATAGGATTTTGAATTATTTTTCTAAAATTAATTTATTTTTCTTAATTAAAAGTAGCCTAAGTTACTCTTTATTAAATCAGCTCACTGCCAATAAAAGTACCGTTCAGCCATTTCGAAGATTAGCTGAAACAAACAGACAGATTAACAACTTAAAAAAAAAAAATTGGTGTATGTACCATTTCTATTTATATGCGGTTATTTCAATATTACTAACTGACACTCCAGATTATTGATATTGCATAGTTATACCGCGAATTCGCGATGCACTATAAGATTATCTACATAATAAAGTAGCCGGAGCCTAGCAAAGTCTCTTAGAGGGATTACTCCCCCAACTAATGAAAAAGAATCTGAATGAGTCCCAGGTAGTGTGCATCCAACTGTTGAGAAGAATGCTCTTATTAAGCGCAGTGCCTGCATCTTAAGTGCTGCAGCTGCAGGTGATAATGAATTTCCCCGAGGGTAGCGATATCAGGACACAACAAGACAACAGCTAGAATGAAATACGAGCCTTTTTAAAATGTGTAAACAAAAGACATCTTTAAATGGAACAGTATACAACTGGTGGTACAGAAGCGACAGCTATAAGTTACAAAGACGAGAAAAGTGGAAATCTTGGGACCTGTCTACAGCTATCACTTTTGGGGACTGGTCTGGTTGAGCTTACCTCTCAATAATAAATACTTAATGAACTCCTCCGAAACAAAAGTACCTATAAATAAATATAAATATTGGACAACATCACATACCATTACTCTGAATCTGTGGTAAGTAGCTAAAGCACTTGTATTACAGATATCAGAAACAACGACGGTACCACAACACCCAGACCCGAGTTAATACAGAAAAGTTCGTTTCCCATATTGACCCGACCGGGGATCGAACCCAGGACCTCAGAGATGGTGCGACGCCAAAGTCCAGCACGCTCGCCTCTCAGCTACGGAGGTCGTCAATGAACCTCGTCGTAAATGACTTGGCCCAAGTGGTTGATACATAGCTATAAGCTAGATACTGCTACTGTAACTAATCTGTTGAGTTTTTTACCGGTGTTGATTGGATTATACTGGTCAATGAGATGTATTAAAAAATATATATTTTTTTTAAATATATCTGTAATACAGGTATCTACAAGTCACCAGTTTTCACCAATTTTATATACAATACCTCCAAACTAAACCTTATGAATGAGCCTGTAAGATGTAAATTTGTTGGAGGTAAATTAAATACTATTTATTAACAACATCATATGATTACTTAATTTGAACGGAAAACGAAACTGATTTCAAAGATTTTAACCCACTTTTGACATTTCATCATTTGTATCTTTGAAACCTAAACCAAGCACACTAATGCGACAGTTTCAATTAGACAGGTCAAAAATTTACAACTGCCAAACAGAATCAACTCAACAAAATCCAAACTTGAGACAAGCAGTTGCCACCTCCAAGTTAATACTCGCACAGCGATAATCCTTAATTAAGATTTCCTAAAGTAAATACCAAGTTCGTAACTCAAATACGCGTCGTCAAATATCAGCGAGACTAAATTAAAATAGGGCTGTCAGTTCGTACGAGCTCGTATGCGTCGTGACACTTAGAGGGTTGAAGGTACAACTAATCTGGCGACAGTGAGGATACCCCAAAGATCTAATATACCTGCCATAGTATCATACTCTGTTAGCGGCCTAGACAAAAGTGAAACTTTTTTTTTAATTATTTATTTAATTTGGGGCTTTTGTTGACACGAACATGCCAGCCCCATTGTATCTTCTAAAATGTTCCACAAACATAACATTTTTTATTTAAGAAATTAATAATGAAACGTACATTGACAATGAACCAGATTGGTTAAAGTATTTGATCAATAATTTGTTGTGTTGGTTCTGACAGAATACTTTGCAACATGCCAATGTCTAAAATATTTAGTTGGATACCATTAAACAATAGTTCCCTTTCATAAATGTTAAACTTGGATATATCGTTTTACTTTCCTACGTTATTACCTTGAGATATATAAGTAAAGTAAGCGTACATTACATATACTGAAAGGGCACTGGTCAATCCGATTTTTACAGAAAACTTAACTGTCATTTGGAATACAATTACGAAATTACTTTCGTAATTGTATTCCAAATATCAGTTAAGTTGTCAAACGGGCAAAAATAACGGAAATTAGTTTAAACAATGTTATATTTTCTCAAAATTCAAGAAAAATCTTTATTTTAATAATCTAACGAAATAAAAAATAATCTTCAAATATTATAGTAACGGGCAGTATTTACATACTGTAAGTTAAGTTATTTGTACCAATACAACCATAACAGAATGTAATTATAAAATAGAAAATAGATCATTTAAGATAAAATTCGAACAGACAAAACAAAAGAACCAGAACCGGTTTATAAGTATAACTTTAAATGGCTTCTAGACAGACCGTAATAAAATACAAGTACTATTACTTATAGTAGTAATTTAAATACAAGGGCAAAGGCAGTTCATTATTAATAGCATTACAGCAAATCAAATTAAACGCTTACCACCTTTTTATATTTTGACACTATTGAGAATAAAAAAAATATTTCGTTTCGGCTTTCACGATAGATGCTCTTCTTCTACTGGTCTTGTACTTCACTGTGCCCTCTTTATACAGTAGCAGGAGTCAGGAAGGAACGCGGATGAAATTCATTAGTGTGGGCGACGCTTAAGATGCGGCCCGAGAGTGTGTCACGTCCTTACTGGAGATTAATGCATTTGATAGACCTACTGCAGCGTCGACGTTGTTATGGAAGTCATTTAACTATTCAAATTTTGGCCTAAAATTAACTCGCATTAAAAATGTATTTTTGAAGGAAAGTCTTCCTTCTACTTCATAGGTGATCCAAAAAGACGTTGTGTTGTCGAGTCCAATGGTGTGTTCAAACTATTAAATACCTTTTTTTTATTTTTGACTTTCGATGACTGCCTTAACATTTTCACTGTACTTTTGGGGGAACGCACAATGCTTTTCACCACGTAATTTAAGCAACAATCGGAGAACGCCGCCTAAAGTTTTTTAGTTTACCAAAGTAAATTGTTCCAATTGAAGACCTCGGTGGCACAGAAAAGTCCCGGGTTCAAATCCTAGTCAGGTTAAAAATTCTAAATTAACTTGAGTTTGGTTGTGCTGGGATGACGCCCCCAGTTACTATCCGTCATCTGAAGCTCATAGTACAAGGGAAAACCTTAGTTTGAGACCAGGTGATAGGTGTGGTTGTTTGGCGCATTTATTTATTTATTTTATTTATCTAATTCCAAAGAATTGGTACGACATATTTTCAAAAAAGATCTAAAATTAAATGTTTGACCTAAAAGCACAACAGCTATGTGTAATCTCAACCTAAAGCAACAAACATTCCTCCAATCTTATCTGACAGGACGCGTGCTAAGAGGCTGGGGTGCAGTCGAGTCGCAATTCATTATCGCGCTCCTTGCACTACTCGCTACTTGCAACAGTTCGCAACTCCCAGCTATTCGCAAGATGACATGCGCGCGACAGTCGCTACGTTTATAAACGCATTCTCCGCGTTGCATTCCAGCTTTCTAATTGTACTGTGAATAAGGAATGAAAAGTAATGCGACTACGTTTATTAATAGCTGTAGGAGTACAAAATGAAAAAGATCAGACCATCTTTTACTTGACTTACTAGCGTTATATTATTTTTGTGATTTCAATGGCGTTTCTTGGAAAAAAAGCATTAAAATAAGTTTGATTTCAGATTTTAGTAGCAGTCGCATTAATATTGTTATATGAATGTACAGTTTCAAAAATGTTCTACTAAATAGAAACATTGAATAATAATTGATTACCAGAATTGATAACGAGATAAGATAGAACACACATTTAAATATACTCTTATTTTAAAAACATTACCTACCTCTTAGAAAAGCGAACAAAATCGCGGGCACAGTTAGTTTAGTATAAATGACCCCCTCTCCAAACCAGACATCATAACTTTTGATATCGTTTCTGAATCCCACATACTTACATAAAACTCTATCAAAATTTTACTCCAGCAACGTCGCAATCACCGTGAGCTAGATTGAATGTAACTCCCAAGATTAAATACTAATAAAACTCGATTTTAATAAGCGTAAAACCGCAGCCGCCTGCGATCCTACGGGACCTTCTTATTAACGCGGTTTACGAGGAGGGCTCAGCGAGGGAGGGACTTATGGTATGTTCAGATGATGTAATGGAAATACCTGGTTAGCCAAGAGATGTCAAGTCCAGACTTATTCCATTGAGGAAGAAACACAGTGTAGTTGTGAATTAAAAAAAGATATATATTTTGAAATAATTTGCTGGTGTAACTGTGTACACTATAAAATTTAAAATTTAATCTGTTGCTAAAGTATCTTAAGTTTTGTAGTTTACTATGAATGTACTACAACAGGTTCTTCGGACCGATTAGTGTGTGATTTAAAATAAAACTGCCTGTATGGTCTACTACCAGTAGACCAAGGCATTTTGTATGATCAAATATGTAGTTTAAATGCTGTCAGAAGGTGTACCTATGTACCGTACATATATTTATACACATGTAGTAAAAAGCATTCCTTTATTAAAAGACACTCCTGTATTATTTGTATGTACGTATATATATTAATTATGATATACTTAGTTTGAGAAATGCGATAATGCTTTTCACTACAGGACCTTTAGCGCGAGATACCGCAGGCCATATTTAGTGTTAGATTAAACTCACGTCCCCGTCTGATTTACAACCCGTTCGGAATCCGTTAAGGACGCCGCACCATTATGTTTAACGGACAATGAAACACCCTTGCGTGGGTCTGAAACAAAACGGAATTCTTTGAGTAACCTGTATAAATATCGGCTTAAAGGATTTCGACATTCTAAATATATTTTACCCCAATTTCCAATTTAGTCATACTTATACATAAAACTCTAAGAGAGTTAGGGCATAGCGATTTATTACTAACCTCTCCAGTTCGAGCAGCTCCCAGCCAACAAACACCTTCACCTTACAGAAGACAGCGAAATAACAATCACTTCTGTGTTGTTGTGTTCCTGCGTGTGAGTCAGGTTTACAGAGCTACATTGGTAGCAGGGGTCAAGCCTTCAAGGTAAGGGCGACAAGTCAAGTAATAGATTTATTGTGCTGTACTTGTCGCCCTTAAGCTAGGACTTCATTACTACTTAACATCAGGTGGGATGAGGTCAATCTTGAAGTGCAATATGAAAAAGAAAAGAAAAAGTCAATGAATCATTGAATGTTATATTTGTTAGATTCGTTTTTATTATACGGATGGGGATGACATGCCATTTAAATTTCTGTATTTCAGGATAAACGTTAATCTAGTATCTCCTCTACCAAATTTTATCCAAATCTGTTTAGTAGTTTTGCGTGAAAGAGTAACAGACATCCAGACATACGTTCAGACACTCTTACAAACTTTTGTATTAATAAAATTAGTGTGATGATGAATAAGTTAGGTTAGAGATGATGATATAAAATTTAAAATAAACTAGCGTTCCCGGCGAACTTCGTTTCGCCTTAGAAGATTTCCCGCTTTTCTGTTGAATTTTTTCCTGAATTTACTTTGCTATAAACCTCACGGAGCTCGAGACCTTTCCATCGTGCGTTCTGGAGTTATAGCGTCAGGAAGGAAACCCCGACTTATTTTTATATAGTAGATTAACGGGTCAAATCGCGAAAACATTTTTTAGTAGTTAGTACAAACTATTTATTTGGTTAGGTTGCACCAATCATGTTCACGAGCTGACTCTCAAAATTAATCTGAAATTGTATTGATGAAAGTATTCATTGTTTGTTTATCTATCACGGTACTCTTAACACGGTAATAACTAAACAATAAAGATTGATGTGGTTTTTCAGACATATGTTCTAATTTAACTACTGGTGAAATTTGTTCATGCTAGTTTTTATTTTTTTATGCCGTTTATTTCCCTAACAATGGAATTAGAAACACATGCGTCATTTAAAGTATAAATAAAGCGTTATAATGCGCGTTTAGCAGCGGCCCAGGTGGTGAAGGTGTTACATCGCATTACAGGAACGTCGTAAACCTTATCCATATTGCGCGGGAACTGCGAGGCTTAAGCGAGGTTTATTACTGCCCTTATTGAATTTAAGTCTATCTGCTATGCTATTTTTTTCACACGAATCTCTAAACTTAGAATTGAAAACGTCTTTATTCATGTAAACTTTTATAAAAGCATATATGAATCGTCAGATTATGTTAAACAACCGCCGTGTTTGGAATGTAAAAGTTATCGAGAAGACCGGCAAAAAACTCGATACTTACTCTTTTCATAATCAAGGGCTAGATATTCGTCCTTAATGGCCAGTAAAATTAGTCCACTGTTTTTTTAAACTGCATTAGTTAAACGAATCAGTTTAATGTGCACCTAAAAGGGAAAATTGTTATAACAGGATTCAAACCATAGGCAGTGTCAGTTGCACGAACTTAACCTAAACGATAACTGACAATCGGACGGTTGTCAAACTGCAAAAAAATGAATGAGATATGTCAGTTTTGACAGCTGTCAAATCGTCCGTTACCTCTCAAGTTCAGTTGGTGCACTTTGGCTAAGAAATTACTTTTGACTAAATAAAAAGAAATTACTTTATCTTACCCAAGGAAGCCACGAGAGCATGTTCAAGCCCAATACGTTCCACCATTACTATTCATGGCAACCAGGCCCTGCCCACTCCCGGTTCCATTAAACCGGAATTCACTCAACCCCACCCGTATAAATATTTACGGCGATCAAATCCCGATGTCAGCATCAAACGATATTATACTTTAAAATTAGCCTTTCAGAGAAAGTTCTCGCTTACCCCTATTTGTGTAGCTTGTGTGACGGAATTTGTAAAGTTAGGAGGTTTTGTTTGGTGCTGAAGTTGTTAGGTTTTTACGTCCTGAACGTTTTTATGGTGTAAGTGTTAATGACGTCTGATCAATTTTAGTTTTTATGGCCAACGCACAAGCGCCATCATGGAGTGTCACCTTCTTAATTAATGGGACCGACTATTAACTATGCCTCCTGACAGTATAGGTCCTTTTCCTCTTCACTTATAATCGGAATGTGAGAGGATGAGACCAAAGTTGCCTAACGTGAGGACACTTGAGGACAAACTTATTAGGTACTAGTAGATCGCATGAGCAGTTTTTATATATCACGCAAGTACTTTCCACCAATAAAAGAACCACAACTCGACTACAGTTGAACTGTAAGTAACTTGAACTCAAATATCATGCAGCCGAAATTATTCACCAATAACAAGTGCATGCGTAATATAGTTCGTTATTATTACGAATCACTTTGCAATGTGGTTTTAGTTAAATTAAATGATGCAATAAAACCACGATCAGAGCGCAAACATTTTTGTTAATAGATACAAAATTGGTACACTTTACTAACCTGTTAAAGAGGCATTGGTTTTTTCGTATTGTATGGGATATAGTCCATCAAAGATTGGGAACTTATGGCATAACCTATTCATTTAAGTATATTTGCAACTGTATTAGCAACGAATTCGCATGTTATTAAATTATCTATACCTCAATCCTCACAACTCAACTCGACTTTTGAGAGAGGTAGGGCATAGCGATTTATCGCTGGAACTGGAGCAGCCCGACTGGTGAAATACCTCCACCTTACAGAAGACCGCAGCCACATACCAACTACTAAATAAAAATGGTGTCGCGTTTTAACCCGTAAAATTATTTTAAATGTTTAAAATGGAACGCGAAAATCTTAAAATTTACACTTCTGTGTTGTTGTGTTCTTGCGTGTGAGTAAGGTTTCCAGAGCTCCTGGGGGGTGCTGCATTAGTAGCAGGGGTCAAGCCTTCAAGGTAAAGGCGCCAAGTTCAGTAACAGATTTATTATGCTGTACTTGTCACCCTTAAGCTAGGACCTCATTACCACTTAACATCAGGTGGGATGAGGTCAATCTTGAAGTGCAATAAAAAAAAATAACTCTAGCAAAAGTACGTCAGGCAAATGTTGCTATAGGTACCACGATGTGCTGCTGGTTGTAAATATTATAGGAATGTTACCATAACATAGTTTTCCATGTGCATGATAAGTCATACATATTATGTATGTATTTTCATCCTCTGTGTCATTCATGTAATGCGATAAAGAATTTGAGTTGAGTTGAGCAGCTCATTTAAAAACAGGACGTTGCCGAGAATGACCCTTGAGCGCGAGTTCGGGATTGAAAACACCTTTGCATCTTTTTACCTCCCATCAATCCCGATACCCAGGCACAACCCACCATTTTCATACATTGAAAACTCATCTTAGTACCTGTGGACCCAAAATTGAATTCCGCGTGCACACAGGTCACGTAGGCCGCAAATAGGCCGTATGCGACGCCTTATCGACTCGGCGGTCGCAGGCCGCGGATGCTCAATTTACGTTGATTTCTTTATCCGTGGGCACGACGGTCGAGGAATCGCAATGAGCCAGGGAGAGGCGCCAGTAAGGGCGGGAATTTTAAGCGTCTTTATTCCTTCTCTTTAGGACAATAGATTTTATACGGAAATTAAATATAAATCGTAAGATGATCAAACTACATAGGGTTTCCCTTAGGCCTCTGAGTGGGGAGGCGTCGTTGGCCGCGCAGGTGCGGCAGGATTTTTTCATGAAATCAAATCTCAGGCCTGTCAATAATTTCCTTTGGTAATTTAACAAATAAAACAAGGAAACAAAAGCATGTTTTTTTTGCAAATTTCCTTTTTCACTCCGATTAATTTACTGAATGGCAATTTAATAAAAAAACAGATTTTTAAAAGAAAATGAATACGTCTTTGACCAGGACGTTTGGAATTTAGATCTTTGCAAAGGTTGACTGTTAGAGACTGTCCCTAGCATTAAGTTTACCTGTTGTACTTTTTTACGCAATATTTTTTTAAATAAATAAACAAATCCTTCCAAGATTAAACTTACTAAGTCATTTTCAATAACATACTAACAGGAACATCATATAAGTATGAGCTCATATAGATTCGTTCAAACTAAGTCTTTGATATTAAACTATTGCTTGTACTAGCACCACACCCAGTTTCTCTTCTTGACATTTATATTCGTCTGGCTTGCCGCAAGGGTGCGCTTCAAGGTGGCTACGGTCAGCAGGACTACAAAGCCCCCCATAAGGAGGTAGTTCAAAATTCAATCATACGTTTTATTATTAAACTAAGAAACTTTTACTTTTTTTTATTGTGATTGAGTTCTATTTGTGCTTTTCATTAAAAAGCTTAGGTTAAAGAAGTAAAGAATGAAATATTTGGTAACTTTGGACATCGTTATATTTTAAAATTAATATACTTGTGTACACACATATAAACGAAAAAAAATCGTGACAAAACAATTGGAAGACAAACAAATGTAGAAATAAAAATAAAATAAAAGATAAGTTGTTTTTTCGACATCTGATAGCAAGAATAATGTTTATGCAAATTTACACTAATATTATAAAGAGGAAAGATTTGTACCTATTTTTGTATGTTTGTAATGAATAGGCTCAAAAAGTACGGGGCCGATTTAAAAAATTCTTTCACCAATAGAATGCTACATTCTTTAATTTGACAAAGGCTACAAAATTTTTTACAAATACCTTAGTAAAATTTTAAAAATTTCAACAGAAAAGCGGGAAAAATTCTCTAAGGCGACACGAAGTTCGCCGGGACCGCTAGTGATAGAATATTGACACAAACCAAAATCAAAAACCGAGAATATTGAAAAGCGTGTTACATCGAGCGATCTCCCGCAACACCCAAAAAACAAAAGAGCATCCCTTTTTTTCGAACACCACTTCTTTTTCTTAAAATAATTAAATGACAAAATGCAACCTGCATTACAACCGGCCTACCTAGGAATTTCAATAAAGTAAAACAAACGAACCTCACCATTCCATGAACTTTACTCAAACTTCAAACCTTCAAACAATCATTCACGTATAGCTTGATAATCTCGGCTCTCTACGTCACTCCGAGGGCACCAGTCGATTTGATAAGACAAAGTTTATTAAGGCAGATAGGGCCCGCATATGCAGGCTATTCGCAGCCTTCGTGACTTGAAATCAATGATGCGGATTAGCAAAGGCAGATGGAATCCGGTAAGGGTCAGAGTTCCATGCTGATTACGGCAAAGCCTAGTTTACGAAGGATTACACACGTCTGTCTAATTCTGTGAGGCGGCTCTGACCAAATAAGCGCAATATTGTTTATATAATTTTTGAGTTTTAGCTGAGCAGGACAGAGTTTTAGGCGTCACCTACTCCTTTTTTTAAGTCGGTAAAAATATAAGCGTATCCGCGCCTATATTTTTCGTAAGCTTCTTATTTTAATGCTAACAATCCTAATTTTTTTCCATATTAAGTCAGTTAACGAATGGACAGACGTCCAAACAATCCGACAGGCTTGTTTCTCAAATCTTTCCTATGGTTACAATTACGAAAATCAACCATAACGTAATCGTATTTGTCATTCCATTTCTATCAGCATCGTATTATTTCTGAAAAGGTTCGTGAAAACCGTTCTGTTTCCTCCACGTCTCGAAATAAAGGTGGATTATTTAAAAATAATTGCCGACTGTCGCCTGTTCGCCAAAACAAACAACTTTTGTTTTAGCAAACTTCTGAATCACAAAATGTTCCCCTCCCAATCGGTACCAACGTTGTTTTTAAATTTGTGACTAACTTTTAAATTATGATTTGTGTTCCTGTATTTAATGATGTCCTTTCGGGTTCGTTTATTTGGTATAAAAGCAATTAAAGTACAAAAAGTAAGGTAAACAATAAACAACGTAGCATGTACGTACAGTGAACAGCAGATCAAGGTAAACACTTGTAGTTGGGTTTAAGTTTTTAAGCGCGCGCCATAAGGGTGATAAAAAGGCCAGAGTAAGTTTGACGTGCTTTCGACCGTGCCTGTACAGTCAAAAGTAAATCAAAGTGTTGTTTACCTTTCCATACAAACGTGTCAAAGTATTAACTTTAATACATTTGATATTAGTTCTTATTGGTCCAACTATAAAGGGTGATACAAAGTCCAAACTATATTGTTTGACTTGCTTTTGTGTGAACCAAGTAGATATATATGTCAAGTAACTAAAATAATCACACAAACTGCATTTTTAAGTGCGTCACAAGTAACCAATTAATAATTTGTTTTTAACCTACTGAAATTAAGGAAGTTGTATTTAGTATTTACTATTGGACATTATTATTCTAAAAAGGTTCTCAGCCGTCGTCCAAACTCCGGCCAACCATTTGTAGATCATCAGCACCCTTAACATTGACTGATGATTACGAAATAATACTGCTTCATGTTAAAGTCAGTTAATTTAAGATTATACTTACCTTTATGTCGTAATCCCCTCCTACTGATGATTATTTTCTGTTTCTTTCAATATTTTCGAAAGTTAGCTGGTGCGCCATGATTCACTAAAAAGAAAGTAATAATCTAATGTAACATTTCTTTGTCCACAGAACTCAAAATCGAATCAGCCGACAGCGCAAGCGTGTCTACTGGGAGCTCACAAGAGGATGAGGAGCCCAAGGAGGCCTGGATGCGGGCCCCAGCTGGGGGAGTCACCGTCAGGAGTGGGGAGGACGCCCTGCTAACCTGCGTGGTGCTGGGCGCGAGGGGGCGGCCAGTCTTGTGGAGGAGAGCGAGGGATCTGCTGCTGCTGACAGCTGGTGGAGTTAGGGTCACGAGGGACGAGCGAGTCCATGTGCTGCACGATGACTGTTAGTATTTTTATGTATATATAAATATGAAGTAGGTATAAATGACACTTTTACTAGTCAGCTGGAACTGATGTCAGCAAACATTTTGAGGATTTCACTTTGAGTTTGTGTTCACCTCCGTACCTTGGTACCTTCACTAAGCAGTTTTATATAAATGCTGGACAATATCACATTCGTTGCTCAGATTCTCTGAAGTAGCTAGATTACTTGTGATACAGAAATCAGAAACAACTACAGAACCATAACCACTAGACCCAAGACCAGAAAAGTTAGTTTTTCATTGATCCGACCAGGAAATCAACCTGGAACCTTAGAAACCTACCAACATCTAGCCCACTTGCCTCTCGGTTACTGAGGTCGTCTGTTTGTCTGATGAATTTATTTAACCCTTTTTTATATACGAAGGTGGCAATTAAGCTTACGTCCTGTCTGATGATAAGATTACCGTAGTCTATGAACGTTTGCAACACCAGGGGTATCACGCACCCAACACCAACTCTATAAAAACTATTTTACTGTCTGTTTGTCGAATTTAGTTCAGTTGAAATCTCATCTATTATACTTGTAGACAACAAGCTAAAGCAAAACACTGTACTTATTCTGAACAGGGTAATCATCTTTGGTAGATAAACTTGTGCAACATATCCTCAAGAACAACTGCATTAATATTGACAGGTCTTAAATTGCATTTAAGCTTAAAGCATTAACTCATCGTAGCAGCAAAATATTTCCGACAACAATCGCCTGTCAAACCTCATACTCAACCAGCACAAAATTTATCAGAACCCTTATAAAATAGGTAAAGGCTCAATAAAAAGGGGTTTTTGAAATCCCAGGAGGCGAGCTTGGAAAAATCGGGATTGAAACCGCTAACGTTCGCCAAAGGTGAAAAATCACCGGAGCAAAAGCTGTGTATTACGTACAGTGTACTTGAAAATTATGGATTTGAGTCTAATGTCGACGGGGTTAGAATTAAAATTGAACGAATGTTTTAGTCTGGACGTTAGGCAAAGGAAGCGCTGGCTCTTATCTGATTAGCATGTGAGACCTTTCCCAAGCGGTTCAAAGAAACAAAGATAAAGCTTTGCCTCGCTTCAATACCTCGGAATCTAAATAAGACCTTTGTAGACACAAATAAAAAACACTACTTCCAATTCACATTACAAGAAATTGCTCTCCTGATTTGAAAATAAAAAATAAAAGTATATTATTTCTTCTGCTTATTTTTGTAAGAAGCTTTTGTTCCGAAGTTTACCTCTGCCAGTGTCACCTGAGGTGAGAATTGATACCACTTCACGATAGAACATGGGTGTTCGGAGATCTATAACTTTCCGAAAATACCATGGAAGCCAATAAATATCCAGTTTAAACTAGTTCCGAAACACAATAGGGTCTGAAGCAACTTTTTCACGTCGATAAGACACCCGATACGCGTTTGCTTTTACAAAATCATAAACAAAAACCAATGCAGACCCACCTTGCTATTTATTCTCTTCATTACCCTTAACAGAATCCAAAAAGCATAATTTAAGTATAATGTACAAGATTTGCGGATGTTTTGATTCACGTCTATCACAACAAGTTATTTTCTCCTTTGAATATTAAAAAACCGTCCACGTTTCACGTGGGCAGATACTATCAAAACGATATTATCACAGAACGCCTGAAATAACACAAAATCTTAGCGTAGGTAAGATCTGGCTTCGAGCACAATAGTAATTTTCGTACACGTCTCATTCAATTCACTCCAAATGAAAACGTATTGTTTCACCGTTAACTTTAAGTCTTTGTGAATGTTCAATTTCGAATACTTACGCAGAGAATTCGGGAAACTCTCTTATTTTAATGAGCCCACACAATGCGAAGACACCTAGTAAACGGGTATCTCAGGAATAGGATCTTTGTCGGATATTGTAATTACTGGGCCCTTTATACGGCATAATTACTCAGTGTGGGGAATAATTAAATTCGGGCATGTTTGTAGCACAGACTCGCGGCAACTATTTTTGAGGTTGCTGTGTGGCCAGTTGCGTCATTGTCTGTTTAATTAAGTTGCTTTGTTGCGATAAACCATTTAGTACTGCTGGAATTTAAACTATATAGGTTCTCATTTTGTGTCGTGTTTGCGTCTAACGAATAGATTTTGATAGCAATGAAGTCTGATACCCTACAATTGGTATTGAACTATTTAAATAAGTGAATAGTCAAATAATGCGTTTATTTTGTAACTTGAGCTTTAAAATTACAACGAAATAGTGACTTTCACAAAAGACGAAGCCTGCTGTTATTTTAGTTAGAAGTTTTGCCGACATAGTGAAAATATCGATGGTCATATAAAAAGACGGTTCATTCGATAGAACGAATGACAGGTAGGTACATACCGACACTCCTATACGATATATCGATAGTATATCATATGGTACAATCGATAGTATCGATATTTCAGAATCAAGCAATACTTTTGGCATGAAAGCAATACTGTCAAGTGGCTATCGATAACCGCCTTTGAAGGGCAACACTATTAATAAATTGGCATGAGTAAAAAATACATTAACCGGCATTATTTATCTTTTTGGAAACTGCTGTCTTTACTTATCCGTAATCGGGCAGAGTTCATTTGAAGGCTTAAGAACCTGTCATTGAAATCGTGTTATCGTTATATGGGTACTGATCCCACTTTCAAATGCCATTTAGTTATCATAAACTCCAGCCTATTATAACTTTGCTTTTGCCCGGATATCAAACTCCGAGTCCTGAGATTGCAATACGATACTCCAACCATTAGGCAATCGTACGTCGAAATATTACTAAATTGATTTGTGTACGTATATATCATCTTAAATAAAATAAATGCACCAGACAACAACATCAATCACCTGGTCTGAAACTAAGGTTTTCACGTGTACTATGAGTACCAGATGACGTATACCAACCGGGGGCGTCATCCCAGCACACCCAGACCCAAGCCAATTTAAAAAAGTTCGTTTTCCAAATTGACCTGACCGGGAATCAACCCAGGACCTTTCGCGCTTTGGCCACCTACCTTAGCCACTGCGCCACCGAGGCCGTCAAATGACTCCATACATACTGAAAGGTACCAAAGGTACAGTCTTAGCTGAACACCCATTTGTTTCAGCTGACGAGCCGCTCCAGGGTCCGTCTATCGCGAAGGGTGGGGACGTCTGGGCGCTCGTCATCAAGTCGGTGAAGCCCTCGGACGCTGGCCTCTACATGTGTGAGCTGAACACGGAGCCACCTGTCAGGAGCTTCCACAAACTTACTGGTAAGTATAAAGAACAGCAACCAATTAAAAAAATGTCGAAGCAAGATATTGTAGCGCTGGTGGCATATAAGCGTATGATAATAATAACTAGCGATCCTCCCCGGCTTTGCACGGGTACAATTTACATAATAGTTTTCGGGTTTTCTGTCCTATGATATAAATACAATATAAGTCCTAGACCTTTGGACAAAAATAAAAAAAAATTGTTGAAGCGCACTTTTATTGATAAAATATAAATGACATAAAAAGAAACTTTGCATAAAAACAATTCTCGTTTAAATCTAAACGCTAAATTTCTCTCCCTTTGTTCTCCTAAAACTTTTCAGTGTTACGCTTTTTGGTATTATGACATCCATTGATCTGCTTCCGCTGTGTAGGATTAGTGCGTGCAGCTACAAAACCCGCAAGTCGTGGGGTAAAATCCAGCAGTGAACACTCTTACTTTATGAGGTTTTCCTTGTAAGGGTTGCGAAGATTGGATTTCAATCGTTTTAATGTAAATAACCAACCTGGTCTAATCGTATTTCAACCTGACCCCCAGTTCTATAATAAGTGCACGACTGATATACACGTTAGGAGCAAAAAAGTTCACATTGTTAACTACATCCCAGTTAAATTATTGAAAACGCCCTCCCAGACTTCAGAACTGACATTCATTTAATTTCCAGTTATATCCCGAGGGCTGACTCCCCCCGAAAACCAGAATGTAACGGACAGCTACTCGGCCAATGCGCACACGCCATCATCGTCTGCGATGGCTCACAACTACACGGACTGCTGTGTAGCGTCCAACGTCAGCAAGGGATGCCTGGGCTTCTGCAGCATTCAGACTATCCTAGAGGGGACTGGGCAGGACCCAGAGGCGTGCCAGCCTGACTTCCCTGCTATTGTCAAGTATGAAAACATTTTTTTTGCATTTTTATTCTTCTATCGAGTTTAACAGGTAAAAGACTATTTGCTTAAAATACCTGTTTTATCTTCGAGAGAATCCAGAGAATCTTTGAGGCTAAGATTGGTCCCTGACAGGCAACTTTGATGTTTTTCTTCGAATCTAAAATGTGAGATAGTACATTTATTCAACTTGAACTTCAAACTTAGTTTTAGTGAACTTATAAAGGGCTTTGCTTGCAACGTCAGTTTCTTAAATAGCTCTAATAGTTTTATATCCTCTAGATTAACCCACTGACTTACTTTAATTTGTAACTTAATATCACCAGTGTCAAGCTAATTGTTCAGATTCACCAAGATTCCCACAACATTACCGTTATGACGATAAGGGTCGCCGACAGGACGTAGTCCCTGTCCATCTTAACACAGAGCCAAAGATCTGTTCTGCTATCTGTGAATCCCGATAATGTAGTTCCTTTGCCAGGGTATAGACCATCAGATCGAAAAAAAAGGTATAAAGATCCGATCGTTAATCTAATCTGCTTGATCCCAGGTGCATGGCAGACGGTCGCAACCACGTGCCCTGCTGCGTCCAGGAGCGAGTCCCGGACATCTGCCAGGACGTGTGCCGCGGCGAGTTCACACCCGTCACCGACAATATCAAGACGCACTACTCCTGCGCCGCCTACATGGAGAAGACTCTCGCTTGTATTGTGGAGGGCATTGGTATGGCACTTTAACATGAGTACAGTTGAATAAGCAGCAAGCACGGTATCTTCAAGGAAATTGCTTGAAATAGCGGGTAATCGGCACCAGTATACTGACAAAGATAGGACAAGCTCATCATCTTAAATTGCTTCTTCAAAGTTTTGCTCCATTCGAAACAAAACAAAACACCAGATATACGCGATTTGTCCGCACTTATCCGTCATAGACAACGATATCAAGTACATTGATAGAATTGACTACTGTGAATCATAGTTACGTTGCCATGAACGAATATTGTATGTGTTTGTATAGCATCTCGAATATCTTCCAAAATAAATTTTGCCCTGTTTTCAATACCACGCCAAACATCAAGATCAGATGTTATTACTACCGTTTGCATGGAGGACATTCTCATTTGTTTATTATTGTGGGGGGGTGCGTGGATGTGGTCGATGTGTGTGAGTGTCGGAAGGTATTCAAATAAAAAGTACAACTCACAGTTCACTCGAAGTATATTGTTCACACGCACAAAATACACAAAAAGTACAGAAGGAGAAAATACAGCAGAGTTTACAAGCACAGAGAAAGAAAGTCACAGGAAAGCTTAGAAGGCAAGCACAGTAAAACAATAAAAGCAACTAGCTAAGTGCCGTGCGCGACCGTTACGTATATGAATCGGGAGGTTAAGCAGCATGCGCTTCGCGTCGTGATAGGATCTCGACTGGAGCGCCCGGCTCAGGTAAAGAGAAACGGCCCGTGCGTTGAAGGTCACCTGCGCCGGCGCAGTGCTTCCGAAAGTCGATAATCGATAACTATATCGAATTCCTGGCGGGCAATTTTTAATTTGTCTGGCGCTAGGCGGCGAGGTGCGAAAGAAACTGGAGGACCTGGTGTCGTGCGTATATGGTGAACTGTATTGTGTCTTGTAGGGTGATGCGTACCAGCTGGTCGTGTAATTTCAGGAAATTCGTTTAAAATTTTATGGAATCGAGACTCTCCAGATGAGACCTTCACTGAATGCACATTTTTACAATTTGCAAAAGCGGCAACAGCTGAGATAGAAGTTACGTTGTCAATCAAGCGCTTATTGCGACAATCTACAATAAGGTGATAGTAATTTAAAAAATCAACTCCTATAATGGGTTTAGAGACGTCAGCCACTACAAAACGCCAATTAAAAGCTCTACGTAAGCCAAAATCTAAATTAAAATTAATAAAACCATACGTTGCGATGTCCGAACCATTCGCAGCACACAAGTTGAAGTTTGACTTGCCACGACGATCTCGAAGAGCCGACCGGGGGAAAACGCAGAGGTCGCTGCCTGTGTCGACCAGGAATTGCGTCTTCGTGGACCGGTCGGTGACGAACAAGCGGCCAGAAGGAGATGGGCAGTCCTCAGCCGCCATTATCGGCTGCCCCCGGCGTTTCCCGCGTAGTCACAGGGGCGAACACATTTCTTCGCTCGGTCTCCAAACTTGCTATGGAACCAGCACAATGGAAATTTGCGGTAGTTTGAATTCGAGCGCTGGCGAGACGAAGATCTGCTACTAGGGCGTCGCGATGATCGGTGGTTGGGTCTGCTATTTCTTCCACTGGTTGCCATGTTCTGCAACTGCCGTCTTAATTCCGCGACTTCATTTTTCAAGTCCAGAAGCATGGAACTGGGTACTGCGTCACTCACGGCGGCAACTCTGGGCGTCGAAGCTGCAAGGTCATTAACCCGATCTGCAAGGTCAGCCAAATCGTCGGTGATGGCCGATGATGGTTGTCCGGCTAGCACCGTCTGGATTCCATGTGGAAGTCTGCTAATCTAGATGGTCCGCAAAAAATCATCCGGCACGTCGATTCCCGCAAGGCTCTTCAAATGCCGAAGAAATTGAGATGGTTTGCGATCGCCTAACTCCTCATGCATGAGTAACTGTTTCAGCTTCTTCTCATTAGAAGCAGTCAGCCGTTTGATCAGCTCCGCCTTCAATTTCCCATATTTGTCCGTCTTTGGAGGACTAATTATGATGTCCTTAACTTCACGGGAAAACCTATTGTCAAGCTGGCTAATGACGTGGTTAAACTTCGTTGTATCATTAGTTATCCCGGCTATGGCAAATTGACCCTCTACTTGGGCGAACCAAATTTCCGGCTCTTCTGGCCAAAATGGGGGTACCCGTGCACCGACTCCATATACCTCGGTCCGTTCGCGCGCCAACGGCGGTTGGGCGTCCTGTTCAAAGTCCGACCCGTGTGCATCTCGGTATTCTCTTGCCATTTTCGTGTTCCAAGGGGTCACCAGAAATGTGGGGGGGTGCGTGGATGTGGTCGATGTGTGTGAGTGTCGGAAGGTATTCAAATAAAAAGTACAACTCACAGTTCACTCGAAGTATATTGTTCACACGCACAAAATACACAAAAAGTACAGAAGGAGAAAATACAGCAGAGTTTACAAGCACAGAGACAGAAAGTCACAGGAAAGCTTAGAAGGCAAGCACAGTAAAACAATAAAAGCAACTAGCTAAGTGCCGTGCGCGACCGTTACGTATATGAATCGGGAGGTTAAGCAGCATGCGCTTCGCGTCGTGATAGGATCTCGACTGGAGCGCCCGGCTCAGGTAAAGAGAAACGGCCCGTGCGTTGAAGGTCACCTGCGCCGGCGCAGTGCTTCCGAAAGTCGATAATCGATAACTATATCGAAAAACTGATACGCTGTGAAATGTAAATGCTGATACTAATTATTGTAAACAGTGTTGTGTGAAGAAATGTAAAAATGTTATATTGTATATGATGTATTTAGTTTTAATATTAGTGTTGTTTAAAATAGGTAATGTAAATATATAGATGTAAGTTAATTATAAGTTTTCTATATATAGTGTAAATATAAATATTGTAATAAGAGTAGGATAGTTGCCTACAATTATCAAAGCTGATGGTCAATGGAGATACGAACATATTCTACTTTACGCCAAGACCCATACGCAGACAGAAATATTAAGTCAAATTTTCCTTTTCAGAACTGCTTCCAAGCCCTCCTGAAGATGTAGAAGTGGAGCCTCTCAATGAAAAGCAACTCAACGTGTCTTGGAATCCTCCAATTGAGAACACGGAAACAGTCACTGAGTACATAGTCAACATCACCACTCTTAGGTCTTTCGACGCCCACCTCATCGACCCTTCTGAAAGTTCCTTGAAGAACATCAGCAATGTTAGAGTAACACAAGCGATGACCTTTAAGGTGCAAGCGAATAAGACCTTCTTGGTCCTGAATGATCTGCTCCCGTTTACGATGTACGAGATTACGGTGACGTCTTACAATATTCATGGGTCGAGTCTACCTAGTTATGCGATAAGGTGAGTAAAGACACCGGTCCCCAGGGACGTAATGTGTTTGGTGGAGTGAAATACTTTGATGGCAATGAGGTGCTGGGTTCGATCGGAGGTCGGGTCAATATGGAATACTTACTTGACTCTATTGCCTGGGTTTTGGGTGTTGTTATGTACCTTTGTTGTTGCTGATTTCTATGATACAAATAATTAATGAACTTCCTTACTTATAATAAGAGTAAAATATTCGGTAAATAAAAAACTAACGTTGTGGAGAGGAAAATTTGTGAACGACGCAAAATAAAATATAGATTTAAGAGAATTTTGAGTCGTGGCGCAAAATGTAATTTTTTTATTTATCTATAATCTAAACGCAAGATCCTGGGTTTTAAAGATACAATGTTCCAAATACATTATCGTACAATTTCGCAACTCTACAGATGTCTGTAAAATTGGTTGATAGTAGGAAAATCTCTAAATTCAAAACAAAGTTAAAAATAAAAATAAAACAATCATGCTAAAAATAACGTTACGAGAAAAAAGGGTTGGCGAACAAATATAAAAACTTTCAGTTTTCTGGCGTGTTTGCTGAAACCACTCAACCAATTTCAAAGTTTATGTAAAAGTTTGTTCACGCACAGGCGCACCATAAAAATGTTTCGTCTTACAAACGTTTTTTAACACGTGATAGCTATTTTTATTGGTGTCTTCATAAACTCTATTTAGTACTTGTTTGCATCAAAGCTGGTATAAGGACCATTTAAAGAAGGCAACATTTAGCAACGTTGAATACAATGCAAAGTGACTGAATATTTTAAATATCCGTGCAAACAAAAAACCTATTAAAATATTAATTAAAACAATAATAATTCTCAAAGTAACATTCAAATTCATTAATACATATTGTCATCATGTCATAATAATAATTACAATCGAAGTTAAAATTTGAACGTCAAATAGTCCTTAATCGTATTAAAACATTTGTCAACAAATAAATTAAATAACTTCCTATTAAATAAGTCTCCATTTAGGTTCCTAATTTTGTTCGAAACTTAAATCTACAGAAATGATACCGGCAATAAATTCTGTTAATATTTACATATGTACCTATATGTACGAGTATGTAGCTTTGTCTAGCTTATTACAATATGTAAATTAATTTGACCCAACTTAGTTTAAAATAATGTAACCAGTAGGTATTATAGGTACGTGGTTTTGTTTTGACCAACTGAGTTGTTTTAGATAATATATACTCGATGTGTATATATTTGATATTTAGTCTTTAGATATAAGCTAGAGCAGAGCATACCACTCCCCAAAGGGGTAGCTGTACATTAATCTTGATTTATGGGCACAAAACATGGGTGTTTTCCTTAATTATGAGTGAGTAAAGCGATAGTTGTCAAACTATTATTCTTAATCAAAGAAAACCCATCATAAAGCCCCACCGCTCTAGTGACATTTTAGTGAGCATGACCACTACTGGTACACCTTATCATGTATCCCAAATTTAAGTAATTAAACTGAGTATATGACCTAAAGCGAAAGAGATATAAAGCACTGGTTTCTCTTACCACACACTTATCCAACATTCAGAATTCATGCTCAAGGCAGTGGGCAAGTCACGATTTGAGGCTGATATTAACCAAACCAATCAAATAGTCATAACTTTATGATTCCAGCCGGTTTCCGCTCTAACTTCTCCGTCAGTTCAAATTGCATTACTATTGTTAAGTCAAGAGGTTCTTATTTCACGGTATTTCAGTTAAGAGTAGCATCGTTCAAATAAACATTATGCCTCCCAAAAAACATCATGATCAGCTCCTTTTGCTCATCCATCCGCATTCCCATACAGATCTCTAACGCTGACTCCTGGAAAGATGAAGACCACAGAAGTGGCGGCGGCTCCTCAACTTCCCGACGTGCGGGCTTGCTGCGTCTCTGCCGGCGTCAACTACTTCGGTTGCGTCGAAAAGCTCTGTGACCCCACCAAGACCATCGAGATTGGCGTAAGTCGATAATGTGATAAGTTAGGGTCATAATAATTCATCAATGTTGATTGTAGTACATACGCACCAGCTCCTTTATTCACAGAAGTCCGAGCCGTTACCATTTCGGAAAGTCTATTCGTTAGTCACTGTCCAATTGATATTGAAAAAGAAACACAATTTCCGAATTCGAATTTAAATAAATTTTTGACTTTTTGTAAAATGAGAGCAGCCACAAATTACAATTGGATTTTGCTTGAGGGCTCTAGTTCTAGTTCTTCAGGTTAATTTAATTTGCTTCAACCATTGCAGCTTATGTGGTTTAATTTTTTTTGTTGATTCTTAATTGTCACTTCTTCGATTTTAGAAATGTAACGTAATTTTCATTATTTCTCTCTTATAATTTGTATATCACTGTGAGACAGTGAAATGAAGACCTGTCCCCTTGCTAATGTTCTCTGTAACATATAAGGTTGACACTCATATAACGGTCTGCTGAACTCCATGTTTAATCTTTTAAATTGTATAACTAAACGTAACGTACGCAGTGCTAAAATACTAAAATACAGACGAAATAGTCAGCCTTGCATTGTGTGTAAGCCACGCAAATTAACTGCTTTTAAGTATTTACGAGACCTTCATAAAAGTTGCTTCATAAAAACTTCAGAGCCTACGAACAGTCCCATGTTATTGCATTACAAATTTTATGGTGCACATGTGTCTTGGAGAAAGGTGTTTTTACTCACTTTAGCGTAGATTCACGACTGTCATTTTCGTTTCCACCAATTTCATGCCTTATCACCTTAATTACATGTATGTTTGTGGTTTAGTACGCAATTTTCATGTTTAAACGCGTTTACGTCATATAGTTATTACATTTTTTAAATAAGCATTAAACTCCCATCAACATTTGCCGTCACGTCATTCATTATTCTCACTCAGACTCAGCGAGCCACGCAAGTTAGTTGAAATAACATGTCATCTAGTTAGACCAATTAGACTTACCAAATATATCACAACTTGTTAAATTTTATATTCAACTAAGTTTGTTTACATTTCTAACATTAAAAGGCATTAGGTATAGTTATTTGTGTCGTTGTTTTAGATCGATATATGTGATGTTTCCAATATTTATTTATTGTATTGGTATAACCTTAAATAAAACATATTTGCTTATCTAGATGATTGATTATTAACACCGAACAGTATAGATTGTCAATACTGTGGAAATTCATATCAATCAGAAGTGCTGCTACATTTACCTGCACAATGGTGCTATGCTTATTTAGTCTGCAGTCTGTCTCGGAATCATACATTTCGATATAGAAAAAGCAATCACAAGTTTCAATCATCGCACAAATCGCATATTAAAGTTTCAACCTCTAACCTAACAACTCATCGTTCCCATACCATCGACCCACCCATTGTGACTAACGCACATCATCCGAACGGGCGTCTTGTAACCCTCAGCTACAGGTCACAGATCTGATGATCTGCGCGCCGTGGGCCGGCGTGACCTTCGGCTGCCTTGCCAACGGGATGGATCACACGCCCTGCTGCCGGTCCAGGGGCATGCCTGACAACTGCTTGCCGTTGTGCAGCGGGAACATAACTACGCTGGACTTCAACCACTTCAAGTGAGTTATCGCTGACCTGGCTGAAACAGCTGTTCTTTGATGATCAATACATCTTTGCCGTTGTAATCAAAAGCACATCTCGGTTTCGCGTCAAGTAAGAGCCTACGTGCATTTTCTTAGTATAAAGTTACGATTGGTTAATGATACCATGCAGATAAAAACGGAAGTATTTGTATCGATGTTTTAAATTAAGTTGTTTTTATCGTAGTCAAACAACTAGAACCTAGCTTTAGATTTTACTGGCCCACTTTTTTTCAACCCTTCATAAAAATCACATTCGAGTGCGAGTTTTCTGTTTAAAGTAGGTCAATATTTTCTACGTGGCCAACTGTTAATAATGTTTTGATGGCCTTTAATGATCCGTCCGTACTATTTATTTCAAATTTATAATAATTTCGTAAAATATTTGGTACAACGAATCTTCAACGCATCTGTTCAATTTGGCAAAAATTGAGATACATAATAAATCAAAGCTATCTACTACCATTTCTCATTATCTATCTCTCCTCTACGTAAAGGCTTTCTGAAAGAGAGCTCCCTAGCGCCTTAAGAAAAAACAATACCAAAAGTAAAACCATATTAATGCACCCAGATGTCTGCGGCACATGAACTCGTACACGAACTGCTTGCTGCAAGGCTACGGCGTGCTGCCCGGGCCCCCATCCAAGCTGCATCTGACCAACATCGACACGGACTACGCGGTGGTGCACTGGTCCCCGCCCGCGGC
Organism: Glyphodes pyloalis; assembly: GCA_037074685.1. Classification (NCBI taxonomy): domain Eukaryota; kingdom Metazoa; phylum Arthropoda; class Insecta; order Lepidoptera; family Crambidae; genus Glyphodes; species Glyphodes pyloalis. The sequence goes on from JAYKKO010000039.1 coordinate 1,978,575, forward strand.
TTTGGCCGACACTGTTCAGTACTACAACCTTCATTACAAGTCTCTGAGCGCGGATGATGACTACAGAGTTCTGGAGAGGGTGAGTTCATCAATTTCTGTTAATGAGAGTTCGTGTGAATAGATAATAAGAAAGTTAATGTACAGTCAACAGCACGTCATAGTAAACACATTCAGTTCGATATTAGTTATTATCCCCGTGCCATAGAGGCTGTGCCAAGTCCAAAGTGTGTAGTGTAGACTTATCGCTTTCGACCGTATTTCTGCTTCTTATTCTTCTGTGTGTCAAATTCAAACTCAAATATTTCTTTATTCAGGTAGGTTTCATATAACACTTTTGAATCGTCATTGAATACAATGCAAAGTGATTCTATTTCCGGTTCGGAACCTATATCTACCGAGAAGACACCGGTAAAAAATTCAGCAGATCAGTCACAGTAGCGTGTGTGTATGAATATCTACTGTTTATTATTTATTATTTGCTTACAGATAAAACTTGATATTTATTCACAGATACACTCACCTTATATTCTTGAAGACCTGGAATCGAATACAGACTACGAAATTTATGTTGATGCGGTTAATGAGCATGGAGTCGGAGAATCATCGCCGCGTCTTATATTCAGGACTCAGAGTCAGGTACAAACAACTTATTAAATAATTATTAAAATAAAATGTTTATTAAATTGTTTTTTAATAAATAATAAAAAAAACAATATACCGTATTCCGTGTAACAAGTTAATATGCATATATAAATTTGTTGTCGTACTTTTTGATCGACAATTTCATCGTGACGACAACAGATCTCTGAGTTAAATAATCTTGTGTTATAGACATGAATTTTTTCCATCAGAAACGACTCCATAATGGCTAAGAGTAGAACATTGAAGACTTAGTATAGTCCGTTCATTCAAATAGTTTTGTCGGCCCGCGGCGGCTTCCGTCAAAAGTAGCCGCCACGCGCCAGTTGTACCTACTTCAAAGACGTGCCGCGAGGTGTACAGACGCAATGATTAGTGGCGTGCGTACTAGCATAGATTTATTAGTTTCCTTACTTTAAGCATACTACAGCCAGAATTTTGTAACTAGCTGATCGAAGAGGAAGAGGAAGCAGCGAACGCGTACAACGTGACGGAGTGTTGCGAGAGGGTGCAGCTAGCTAGCGTGTGCATGCCGCTTTGCTCGTACGACGCCAAAATGTCTGACCTCAGGAGCCTGGCGCCGCTCTGCGCGCAGGACTTCCACAAGCTTCTGCGATGTGGAGCTGGAGGTAACTAACGATACAAATAAATCTTGTAAAAGAACATTTTAATTTTAAAAAGCACTGGGTGAATAAGGTAGGATTTTTTTTCTCCACCGATAACTTGCCAGAGTGATCACAAGAAGAGCATCCCCAGGGTATGGGGCCCACAATAATTATGACCTGTATAATGTACTGGTAACGATTTGAAGGAAGTTATATTCCTACAAATCTTCATTGAGATACATCTGTTCACAGAAACCAGTCCCGTGGACATGGAGTTTCACTAGAGTCGCATCTTTTAGAATTTCCGTATTTTCTTATTTATTTATTTATTTAAAAACTTTATTGCACAAAAAAGTACAACAGGTAGACTTAATGCTATGGGCATTCTCTAGTAGTCAACCTTTAACCTGTAACGGGACAATGACGTCGTCTTTTTCGTGCATATAGCCCGTAGTATCGAATTATCAGACGTTGTCACGTCAAAAAAAACCCTCATGGCAAACATATTACCAACGTAAATTTTTCCAGGTCGTAACCATGCCGCGTGCTGCGCGCGCCGCGGTGTTCCCGAGAACTGTCGCGGAGTCTGCGCGGGCGCATACACGGGCGGAGTCAACACCTGCGTGCCCTACATCGGAAACATTGTGCAGTGCTTCGAGGAAGGTATAAATAAATATTTGATAACTTTATGTATCCAAACTGCTACGATTCTGTGGTAAGTAAGCATGTGTGTTACAGAAAAAAACTGACTCGAGACAATCTAGAGAGTTCGTTTTCCATTTTGATCCGTCCGGGCATCAAGCCTAGATTTACCATCTGAAATGGCTAATGTCTGGCCTAAATATTTCAAGTGGTTCGGAAGTAACGTTGTAATTGCTGATGTATTGTATTATCTCTTGCTCTTGGAGTTTTATAGTTTTTAAGTTGATATAGGGATGTTAACTTAACAAAACTGTACATAAGGTCAGACAGACAACGGAATGGTCTTTGTTTTTTTACTTTGGGGTGTTCACTTGCAATTTATGTTTCTCTTTTCTATTGTGATCTATGGTCCATATGTCCGATAAGTGTCTTAAACAAACCGACGTCTCAGGTACCGGCCTCTTGCCTGGCCCTCCTCGGCAGCTGCACGCCTCAGTCTCCAGCAAGAAGGGCTCCATCATCCTGGACTGGGTGGCTCCCGACGACGCCGACAACGGCACCTTCTACGTCGTGCACTGGCAGCAGATCAACCACACTTCCAACTTCATATCTTACAGCTACAATACGCTGCCGTCCTTCACACAGGTCAGTTTTAGGTGCAGACATGCCAATCTATAAAATCATAATAGGGATTTTTTGGGATGTGGAAAAAATGCAGGATATTCCTAAAATGGCTGTGGACGATCTATAAAAGGTGACCACTGACAATCCTCTATTTTTTAGCTATTAAGCAAACAATCATCTAAATAATCACTAGTTCCTGATTGATGAAGTTAGGGATCATAATCCACATGGAAAATTTCAAAGGTTTGGTACCTGAGAGGAATAGTGTAGGGAATTCCAGTTCTCTTGTCCCTAAAATGGGGATCATTAATACTAATGAATAGTCTATACAAGAGAAAAGTGACTCTACCGTTAATAAATTATTATTATTAGTTTAGAACCTATACTAAGAAGATCCCGGCGAGAATTGCAATAGGTTTCTTTAGTTCAAAGACTACACTCATGTCAAATCATACCAATTGTCGTAAACTTATCATTTACTATCATTATCTGAAGCGAAATCGGTATGAACTTGGCCAAAAATAGCAAAAAGTAAGACCAGATTCGCTATGCAACTTTTAAGAAGTTTATTAACAGCTTTCTAATTTGTCAGGGCATGCAAAACTCGACCAACTCGACGTCGATGGAGCTCACGGCCCTGACTCCGAACAGCACTTACCAAATGTTCGTGGTGGCGATGAACCAGCACGGAGCGTCATTACCATCCAGCATGATCATCTTCAACTACACTGAAGGCGGTAAGATCAAAAGGGCTTACCCTTTTTACTATTTAATCTCCTTCTTGTCTGTGAACAACCGTAATTTATACCTTTTTTGTATTAGATTTCTACAGTTTATTGACTACGTAAGAAAGACCAGGAGACGCATGGACCCAGTGCGGTATTTAAAGGATCAAAACAAACATATAAATAAATAAATAAATAAATAAATCAGTTTATGAAATTAAGTGACCCACTTACCTAGTTTAAATTCAAAATTTGGGTAGATTATAAGAGTTATCATTTACTTGAAGGAGAAGGATTTCATTCTGGATTATCGTATTATGATATTGTATTGCATGTAAAATACTCAACAGGAAAAAAATATGACATTAAATAAACGTAAAAGGTCATTAAAATTCGTATCGTTAAGATGATGTTATTGTTTATTCGTTAAACAACATTTCAATAACCTTCGTCACTGATAACATCACGAAATGATTGAAACGCACGCAGAAACTCAATTTATGCAAATTTCATCTCGCAATTTATCTGATCTGAGTTTGTCGACGACAATATGTACATGCTACTTCATAAATTTTGATTACAACTTCGCATTTATGATCTTTTGAGATCCAGAATTATTGCTTTAACATAATTTTTAATTTAATTCCATCAATAGAGAAGGAAAATACAGAATATTTCCATCATAATTAGGACTTTTTAATATTCCATGCACAATACCAGAAACATGAAAAATCAAACGCATTTTCTTTCTCACATTTATATACAATGAAAAGCTGTACCCAAAAGCGCGTGCAACTATTTTAGAATAGTTTGGCATAGCCTTATCCGCGAATTTGGAGTGGTATTATAATTTTGAGATAGGCGACATTGCTTTTCATAGCGTAGTGTAGAACAAAAACCAAAACTCCGAGGATGTGAGTTCATGTTCCAACGGCAACCTTTTACTTTGTTTTTCCTTGTTTACGATATATTAAAGGCTTGAATCACTTGGTCGTCTGTTAAGAGAATGATTCCATACTTCAAATGGCGCAATGAGCTGTTAATCCTAACTACTACCTAATAAGGTCTGGTTTCCATTGTAGGTAGTCGTTGTGGAGGTCAGACACCAGTAGCTCATATGTAATTATTAACTACGGTAGCCTAATTAGAATCATAGTCAGCAGTAGTGGGGCTCCGGCTAACATGGATGCACAATAAGGATACCATTCCGCCGGTGCTGTTGTGGTTGGTCAGGTTGACTTGATTTCCCATAACACCACACACCACAAGATGATGAGGTCTAAACAATTTTTTTTTCGTGGACAGCCCTACCCTTTTCAGGGCCAGGGAGTCCCACACACGCCGTCACAACTCTTGGGTGATGGGTACGTACGATGCGTCAAAGCATTATTCTCGTCACAAAAAAGTATACCTACCACACGCTAGGCGATAGATGTGCCCTTCTTTTGTAGACAGAAGCGTACAATAACAAGTCTTGTAATGATACAGAGGAAAAGGAAGTAAATGGCATCCCGTCGCCTCCTCATTCGCTGGCTGTCTCGTCTCACTCCGCGACCTGGCTGACGCTGAGCTGGCAGCCACCGCAGTTCTCGCTGCCTGATGAGAAGATCTCTTACACGTGAGTATAAAAGCATTAAACTCTAAATACATACGAACTTCCTCTTTCAATCTTTCTCTGTGTGCAGGGTATTCCTCATTTCTGTGTGTGTGAGTGTACTAGCACAAACTCATGTCCTTATATGTAAGTGGGAGTGTGCGTGTGTGCTAGAGTGTGAATGATTGTGTTGTAATAAATAATATTGAACTGCAACTGTTTTCCTCTATATACCTACCAATTAAAAATAAAATAATAAGTATGATAACTTTCTACCCATAACCGGATATAAAAATTGCTAGACGGCCAAATTTCAACAATATTTCAATTTTCTATTATCCCTTCTACGTTCAGTCTATCCGTCCAGCGATACTAAAAGAATTTAATAAGTAATCGAGAGCTTTTGCTACAATGGAATGAAATCCTACAGGATGAATTTTTAACTTGGATTTTTCTCTTTTTCAAATCCTTTTTATTTGGCGACCTACAGAATAATTAAGTTTTCAGGGTCCCATTTGAATAATTTAACATGATTCATTTGTATGAACACCATTGATATAACTATCTGATTTCTAAGTTCTATTAGAAATTTAGGAAACCAACTTTTTTAAATTGGCATGAGTTTGGGTTTGGTGAGGGTCGCCCCAGTTACTATTCCACGTGTGGCAGCTCCAGGAAAAAAACACTGTTTGAGATCAGTTGATTCGTGAGATTGTCTTGAAATTTATTACTACGAGCCTGCGGCCCGCATGGAGTACTAATTTTTCATAATAAGTTACATGAAGTAGTCACTCAACAATGGAGAAGTGTTAATGGTGACATAGTTTTTGAAACCGATCTACAAGTTTTTCAGTTAATTCTGTATAACGATTTTAAAACACACTTTTCTGTTTGTATTATTATTTGATTCTGCATTCAGTTCAGTGAAATAATATGGCTCAATGTATTAATCCAAATTAAAAATTTGTGCATCCTTAAAACTTGTATTTGTCTAGAATTTTTTTAATTCATTCTTTAGAATAGATAAGGAAACACTTATTTTTCCTGTTTATATTATTAGTTGATTCTGCACCCAGCAGTTAAAAAATATGGCTGAATGTTAGTGTTAATTCTAGACCAAATTTTAGTAGGATGTAAATTAGAAATCTAGTACGAAAGAAAGGCTGTCTCGCGCAGGTTATTCTTCAAGTCTCCAACAGTGCTGCTACAAATGAACGTGACAGAGGTGAAGGTGACGGTCCCAGGGTATACCTTGGAGAAACTGACACCGAATTCGCAGTACATAGTGTGGGTGAAGGCCCACACTGAGGCAGGGGACTCGCTGCCATCAGAGACGCTCCTGGCCTGGACTGACCCGGCGTACCCTGCTTACGTTGAGGTAATATATTGGTATAAGATTAACCTGAGGTGACGTAAGACTTTAGGCCCACTGCCACGCGCTGCAAGGAGCCGAAATTTAATTCCAAAAAATGTGAAAAATGTTAATTTCACGTCACTTGCTTTTTATTATGATTACCTAAGAATTAATTCTCAACTTAAAAATATTTCACTGTTCATCATATAAAATGAATTCGAATAAGTTTGGTTAAATTACGGTTGAATAAGTATATAATACAATAGAATGTAACTCGCGTAAAACTGTGTGTAACAAAACAAATGATAGATGATTTAGTTAGGTGTCATAAAAAATTCGTTGGCAACATGCGAAGAAAGAACCCTAAAAATCCCGACCATCAACAAAACGTAATCACCTCTCCATTACTGCAAAAGCAACGAAATATTCCCATTAAAACTCCTAATTGTAGCTGATAAAAATTCTTGGAATAAAGCCATGTTTCCCTCCTTATAGCGGCATCAAACCCTTACAAACTCGACCGGCGATTAACCGGCGAGTTACAACGTGAAAAATATTCGTTGGCCCATTCTTATCATCGCCCTCGTTCGAGCGGGCTTCAAAGGCACAATTTGCATATTTTTACCCGGCAGCTGTTATTTTACTAGCACTTGCAACCTTCGGCTTGCAAGTAAACGCTTAAGATTAAAAGAGTCTATTGAGTTCAGAATGGCGGGGTGTTTTTAAATGTAAATCAGTCTTATGTGGGAACGCCAATTTTATATTCTTGCACCGTACTTATCTTTTTGTGCTAAGATTTCCCCGTCTCCTTGTTCTCGCGATGTTTTTGTGGAAAATATCTTCGCATTTTCTGCGGTTTTATACATCGCTTTTGTTAAGGTACATTACGAGATTCATAAAAGAGAGATAAAACTTTACACTCGTGTTCGTTTCAAAAAAAAATTGGTTGCCTGTAAAGTCGGTATACGGGCGAAAGTTTTACGTGACAACGACTTTGAGTGGTAAAATCATTTTAATGTGAATATTTCCTTTCACCTTTCACTTTTTATGTCTGTTTCTCTCGCTCTTAGGCGGGCTAACTATGCCCGAGTGGAAGGGACGCGTGCCTCTCACTCGCTCTCATTGTGAGCGCATAACGTGAGCGGAGAGTAACGCAGTTTCTTGAAGTGTCACCCGGCAAACCAATTTATAAGACGTTGTCACGTCAAAAGCAGAACAATTTATAACTGTTTGCGATAGCACAGTCAGTTTCAAAACATCCTCAAAGCAGATAGGGGAAATATACACGGTAGGGTTTTGTTAAAACTTTTGCTAGCATAAGTACATACACAGACAACATTTTTACAAAATGCTTCAAAAGGCACCTAAATTTATAGGTCTCGTCTGGTATCGAAAATTTGGCGGCTTGAAAACAATCTCCCAGTAACTTGCCTTACTCAAAACCAGTCTATATTGGTAGTGGAGTATGGACCATTCCAACTTAGGAATAAAATCCTGTGCCCAGGAAGTATGTTTCTAAATTTGATTTTTATATAGAGAAAATAGATTGGTTTACATGATTTCATGATGTGTTCTTTTGCAGCCCCCAACAGTGAATCCGGTTAACTTGGTGGTGGAAGGATCCAGCATGACCATTCTATGTATCGCTATGGGGACACCGACGCCTACTATCTCGCTCTATATTAGCGGTAAGCAAAATATGCATCTTTAAGGCGCTTATCATTAAGGTTACATTTAAACCAACCGTATCATTTCCACATAAGAAAAGCTTCCAGAATGATGATTGCGTACCAGACCACGATGTTATATGACCTCCCACTGGATCTTGGCATTGTGGTCGGAATGCAACGTATACCAGTGACGCAAATCCAACAGTTTTAGTCAGTCACCAAGTTTTGGGGCAGGTCTATTTTCAGCAATGGACATCCTTCCGACGAAATAGTGATAATTAATGAATATGATCTTTTAGGATACCATTCATTGAGTGGTGAATTTGTAATATATTGTTTATATAATGCTTGCTTGGTTGCTAAAGGCTTCTAGTTTTGTCCATAACAAAGTTTTAGGGGAGTCAAAAAGTAACGTAACATTCAATGTTGTAATCTTATTGTAGTAGTAAAAGTCGTACTTTTGCAACAGGTCGGCTGGTGCGACAGGAAGTGACGCGGCACATGGTGACCGTGATCCACAACGTGACGAGGGATATGGACGAGATCGCCTGCTACGCCGACAACGGTTACGGCACGCCTATGCAAGCTGCCAGGAAGATCAACATCTCACGTGAGCTTATAATACACTGCTGCATATCTTTTTTCTTTCACGAAGGTTAAATGCCTACCGCACCGTCACTCTTTGTGGGGAACAGAGAGTGGTGTATCGGGCTCGCACCGACTAAAACCCCCTCGGTGGCCAACTTTTCGTAATTACGAGAGTCGGGTTTGATGATTCTATGCAGGCTCCCCCACCGAATCTGCCGCTAAGCAGCTCACTTCGCCTCACAAAATGCGCGTGCTTGGCGGCCATTACCTCGACCACTACTGCGGACACCCGAAACTCTCACTCCGGCTAGCCCTCCAATAGCCGGATGGAGTCCCGTGAGCCACCAGTTGCGAAGGACAGGGAGGCCAGCATTTCTCCTTTTCCTCCAATAGCCACCTCTGCCCTTACGGGCTTGCGGCCCACCTCAAGATCCGTTTCCGCTTAATCTTGTGTGGTATCCGAGGCTGGGTGGCAAGAGTGAGCTCCCCTCGATCGAGTAAAGAAAAGTGTTGATTAGTCATGCTTTTGAAATACTCCAACAGACGTGCCCATCATCCAAGCTTCCGGTATCACGATGGCGGCGGCTGGAGACTCTGTGATCCTGGAGTGCCGCGTAGAGGCGCTGCCCAAGCCTACCATCGCCTTCTGGAGGGACCCCAACGGGCGGACCCCCGTCATTGACGGACCTAACTACTCCATACAACTGGTGCCCGACCCTGAGGTAAGTCTTTTGGCAGATAAATAAATATTGGACAACATCACATACATCGTAACAGACCAATATAATCAGTTCTATGGTAAGTAGCTAAAGCCCTTGTGTTACTGCAATCAGAAACAACGATGTTACCACAACACTCAGACCAAGACTATACAGAAAAGTTTGTTTTTCATATGGACCCGCCGGGAATAAAACTCAGAGATAGCGCAACAGCAATGTCCGGACAGCTTACCTCCCGGCTACAGAGCTCGTCAGTTAGAACTATTTTAAAAACACGGTAGGCTGTATGAGACTTTTTTTATCACGTGCAAATGTAACAAATAAATGAAATTAGTTATGCCTTTCTCCGGGAGGCGTAGGCAGAGATCACATCCTTTCATTTGCCATGATTGTCTTCAAGAGTGAAACCCGGGACCCGAATGTCTTATTGAGCCACCGTATAACAGAGGTAGTCGCAATCGTGTAATGTTTTAATCAAACAAACAATTGAAGATCTTCTATCATTTTTTTACATACAACGGGTTATAGGTACAAGACTTTTTGAAGAGAGAAGATAATTATTCTAGAGTCTTCTTTAGCTACCATTCAATAAATCGGATAAGGTAACATTATAACTGAAGGAGCTTCATTCCTTTTATTTAGTTCATGAACACTTTAATTCAGGCTATAATTAGGCAGCTATTATTTAGGTACAGACCAAGCGTGATTATGGTCAAAAGCTATTGCGTTTATTTATTATTTTCAAATCTCATAAAAGTTTGTGATAGGTACTTTTTGAAACACAGATCTCGGTGTATCTACACCGATTCTTGTTTTTAATGGAAGTCCTTGGAATTAATAATTAATTATTGTTTTGCATATAAAGACACAAATTTAAACGCCGCTATCTATTTCGAGCTCAAAATACACGGCTAATTGATGTTGCAAAGTCTTTGCCCTCTTCCGGTTTATAAACAGCATTTAAATATTTCAATCAAAACTTTGAACAGCTGTAACGAAAGCGAATTTGAGTGAGATGATGTAAATTAATAGGGAAAGCAAACAGCGTTAGAACAGAACGCCTGTTGACGGCCCATGAATAACAATGAGACTCGCTATAATCGAATCTGCATTTGTTAATTGAGAACGAAAGTTGCAAAGGTCGGTAACGCGAGAAACAAGAAGGTTTCGTTCGAATATACCTAGCGCGAAAAGCGCTAAATTATTGATAGGTTTACAATGTTTAAGGCTACAAAGAACTTAACAATAGCGCGCGAGCAAGTGATAATCATATCTATATTATGTTATCTGATGTTAATGGAAAATAATGCATTTTATACAAGTACCTCCTGTTGGTGCACCGCTGCTTTGTAGACGTACTATTCCCGTTTTTCCCACATTTACCTATGATTCCTCACTCCTCCTCGATAAATGGACTATATGGACTATGGACTTAAGAGAGGCAGAGCAAAGCGATTTATCGCTCGAACTGGAGCAGCCCGACTAGTGAAATACCTCCACCTTACAGAAGACCGCAGCCAAATAACAATCACTCCGGTGTTGTTGTGTTTCTGCATGTGAGTAAGGTTTCTAGAGCTCTTGGGGGGTGCTACATTAGTAGCAGGGGTCAAGCCTTCAAGGTAAGGGCGACAAGTCTAGTAACAGTTTTACTATGCTATACTTTTCGCCCTTAAGCTGGGAACTCATTGCCACTTAGCATCGGGTGGGATAGGGTCAATCTTGGAGTTCATTATAAAAAAAAAATCCAATTCAAAAGTAGTTTTTAATTCTAGCTGGTTGTTTCTGAGCTCACGCCTTAAAACAAACTCTTCATCTTTGTTTTATTTAATTTTAGTATAGATAAGTATAGACAATAACCAGTGTCATCTTTACAGGAGTCGACAAAGTACACGATGCGTCTGATAATCAAGAAGATATCTGAGGCGAACGAGGGTGACTACTTCTGTCACGCGGAGAACGCTTTCGGGAAGACCTTGAGACCTGTGTCCGTCCGGCTGAGGCACACAGCGCCGCATCATAACGTCACCGAGTGCTGCGTGCAGGTAAACATACAGACACACAGACAAATAACATTCAAGACACACAACTGCTGTTAAACGCCTTCATGAGGGTGCTCTTTACTTGTTGTCTATTTTAATTAAGAGTGAGAGCCTTCTGCTTCCTAAAAGTTCGGTGAAGATAGGGCTTCGCACCCATCATGGATAGTCAGGTGGATAAAAATCGAAACTAGACCAAAAAGAAAAAACACTCAATCAGGTTTTTTATGAGATTAATGAAACCCACAACACTGGTGAAATAAAAAAAATAAGAAAACGATATCAGATAGAAAAATGCAAAATTTGAGAAAAAAAAAACATAATAAAATCATTCGAGAAAAAAGGCAACATTTTATTCCAAAGAATATTATAGATCTAGAAAATTAAACCAAAATCAGAGGAACGTAAAAAAAATTGCCTAAATATTTTACCTTTTTTTTCAAATGACCAGATAATAGGTAGCAGTTTTCTAGGGCATTGTTCGCTTCATTTCGTTATAAAAAGTAATATATATGTTAATCTACTATGTTATATACTTTTCTACCTCATTCAATTCAATTTTATGAAGTATATTTCACGTGGACAGTAGCAAACATACATCCAGACATCCATACCTATATTCTTACAAACTTTAAACTCACTAAACTAAACTCAGTTGTGTAATTTTAGTAGGCAATACTTTGAACTGTAGTTCAAATTCAATAGCGAAGCCATAAAAAATGGATCACAAACCAGTTTTAGGTATCGTAAATAAAATTAAATGTATCATATTTCACGCAACTTTCAGCGCAAAATGACTCCTAACGAACTTCCAAACAAAAACCAACAGATGGCGTCGTAATTATGTCACATGAATTTCGCTTACGAAAGTTGCGGATGATATATTTACGTCGCTAACAGTTACTTGGTGTTCAGAGTTCAAAGTTGTCACCGCGCGGCGCGGCCCGCGTTCTAAAGTTTTTAAAGTTTCATACTTTGCTTTGGTATGCCTAGAAACTTGATACTATTTGCTATTAAAGATATAGTCGTGGTAGTCGTAGTTTAAGGCCCAATACGAAGAGAATTAGCGAAACTTCATGTATTTCTGTTCACTACAACGATGACCTCAAGTAATTCTAAGCATTAAATCACTTTTTGTACGTTTATTCAGATATTTTACAAGGTCGCCGCCTTCTTGAAATTTTAAAATAAATGAATATATAAAAATTATACCGTTTTTAAAAAATGTTAAAAAATGATTTCTTCAAATTATTTTTCTTCCAAAACTCTGTAAATATATACTTAGAAAAAAATATTTTTACTAAAAAATGTTAGGATTGTGATTCCAAAGGTCGCCGCCTTCTTCATTTTTTATATAATCTATTAGTTATTAAAATAATTCATTTTAAACACAAACGCCTGATTAAATTGCACTGAATTGCATAATTCTCAAATATGAAAGTTTGCCGTTCAGGTGCTTCGATGTGTAGTGTTGACAGGTGACGGCAGTTAGTTGTCTGTTTTGAAAATAGTAAATAAATTGGTTTACACGCGTAGTCTTTACTATAACGGTGAAATAATGTTAGGAAAAGAAATAAATATTACCTAAGGGCTAAAATAAAAAGAGTTTATTACAACAACGCAGCTCGAATTGCGAAAATTCCATTTTGAGATTATATTTTTTGTAAAATACTTTTTTGTTGGGAGGCTGCTTAGGCTGCATTTTTAGGGTTCCGTAGTCGACTAGGAACCCTTATAGTTTCGCCATGTCTGTCTATCTGTCTGTCCGTCCGAGGATAATCTCAGAAACCGTTTGCACTAGAAAGATGAAATTTGGTACAAATATGTATATTAATCACGTCAACAAAGTGCAAAAATAAAAAAAATAAAAAAATTTTTTTAGGGTACCCGCTCTGCCGGTGATGTTGTGGTGGTTCTTAAAAATTTTCCTACAGCATTACCATTAAGGCGATGAGGTACCCCGGGGGGTTTTAGTGGGTAGGCCTGTCCTTTTTAGGGCAGGAGAGTCCCACACACGCCGTCACCTCCCTCGGGTGACGGTACGGTGCGCCAAGCATTTCCCCCCGCACAAAAAAAAAGGGTACCCCCTCTACACGTAAATTGGGGTGTGATTTTTTTTTATTTCAATCCCAACATGTGATGTATCGTTGGATAGGTATTTAAAAATGAACAGGGGTTTACTAAGATCATTTTTTTATATTTTTTATATTTTGGGAAATAATCGCTGCAAAAGAAAATAAAATTGTGTCCCCCCCCCCCCCTCTAACTTTTGAACCATAAGTCAAAAAGTATGAAAAAAATCTGGAATATAGAACTGCATAAAGGCTTTCTAGGAAAATTATTTTGAACATCAGGTTCAAGATAGGGTTTAATCGTTTTTGAAATTTTTGAAAAAATATTTTTTTAACTAAAGTTGTAATTTAAGGATACTTAAGTATTGTGATGCTTTAAAAACTACGGAACCCTACACTGAGCGTGGACCGACACACTTTTGGCCGGTTTTACTTATTTACAATAGCCAAACTGATCATTTATACGTTTCTAGGCAAGTGAGAAACTCAAAAATGCAAATCGTCGACGCGCGTGCAATACCGCGTATGTAGCATTTGCCATAAAGATTAAATTTGTCTGTTATTTCATATTATTTCAATCCAAATTAGAACTTACGGGTAAATGTCATTACACGGTATTGCACGCGAGTCGACGAAATTCACATAGCGGAAAATAATGAACAGAGGAAGTGCAAACACAGAGACGGCAAATAATGTCATATATTGTCATAGGGGTATGATTGACTGCTTGGAATTGTCTAGTAAGAATTAACACACTCAGGACCTAACCCCCACTATGGAGAAAACAGAATGAAGTTTTTAATTTTTTATTTTTGCAATTTTTACAACGACATTTTGTAAGACTCACAAGAACAATAATTTCAAAGTACGTAAAGTTATTTTTCGTACGTAAGAGCTCTTGCCCAAAAATTTTTTTTTCGTTTTTTTCGTTTTAATGCCTTTGATACGCCTACACATTTTTTTTTGTAAATTTTGGACTTAAAATAAGACTTTTATAGCACAAAATTCGTTTATTGTAGGTAAATTAAATTACCTTCATATCACATGAATAACAAAACACGCGTCTATTGAACATAGCTGGGCACCGTTAATCAAATAGTTAACTTCGTTAATCGTTAATCCGTTAATAAAAAAGTTAGCTTCGTTAATCGTTAAAACGTTACATTTCTGAAGAATAAACGCAAGTTAACGTTAATCGTTAATCCGTTAAAATATAATCCAAATAGATGAATGAATGGTTATCGATTCTCACCAGGACCTGGAATCCGATTCCATGTCTTTGATTATCCGAGTCCATGGGGTTTGATCACTGCACTGCTCAGTACATTTTTTCAATTTACCTAATAGGTACTAGCTGTTACGACTACGTTCGCGTGGACTACAGGGTTTTCCATATATATGTCGCAGTCATCTGGTTGAAACAGCTATTTGATTGAATCACTAGCGTGTTTATTAAATGACGACATTTAATTGAATGACTAGGCCGAACGTTGAATGAATAAGACTCACTGAACGTCCAACAAGTTAGCGGATTGTAACATAGCCCTTTGAACATAGCGGACGTAATCAGTCAGGTGATTGTAATTTAGTTTATTTTTTTTCCACTGCGGCGTTAGTGCTCATCAAAACAAAGATGGCGTCAAACAGCTGGTACAGATATAATCGAATAGCACTGTGTTGATAATTTTTAGAGTGAAATTGAGATATAAAGTGATTTATTCGTAAAAAAATATTTTTTTAGCCTAATTGTCTTAAGACTTAAAATTGTTAAAACATTAAAAATCTTATTAGGGTGTGTTATGTCATGTCTTCATTTTTTTTTATCTAAATTTAGTTATCTTTTAAGTGGTGAACTTATGGTCACCTTAATCAAACATTAAAAAGTCAGCTATGTCCCATTCAACGACTATGCTAAATGACGTTCAGTCAAGAAGTTGAACGTTATATTAAACAATTTGACGAGTTGTCCTTTAGTCATTCAATTAAACGTCGTGATTCAATGAACGCGCTAGTGATCCAATCAAATAGCTGATTAAACCAGATGACTGCGACATATATATATCTATTTTCATGTTCGCTGTTAGCCCTCCCCGTCTCCCCTAATATTCAAAACCAAAGTAGTCCATATTTAAGCCAAGTTTTGAGCTATGTTTTGAATGTTGAGTTTTGTGCCAAATTTCATATCCCTAATTTAAAAAGTAATTATTTTTCCATATTAACTTTTACGGGCGGTATTACCTCTTTCCCCCTCATTTTCAAAACAAAAAGTAGCCTATATCCGTTCTAGAGGTTCAACGGTTACCTACCCATAACAAAAATCATCAAAATCTGTTCAGTGGTTTAGGCGTCAAAGCCGGACAGACAAACAGACAGACTGAGTTACTTTCTCATTTATAATATTAGTCTAGATTTTAACTTGGTAAGTATAGTGATTTTTAATTAAAGGGTTTGTTGTTTATCTCATAAACATTCTGCATTAATATAATAAAACTTTGAAAATGCATTACTTCCTATTTCATCTCTTTTTCTTTACTTTAAATGTTATTACATACTTTTTCCTTCTTTTTCCATACACTTTTCCATAAATCTACAATTAATTAGAACATTTTATGGTTCTTTTATAGTTTAGGCAGCGAAATAAGTAACTTTTCTGGTTGATTTTTTCCACCTTGTCTCCGAAAAACCCAAATACTTTATGAAACCAAATTTTTTCCGAAATAAAATTTAGCCTATATTACTCTTGAATAATGTCGCTTTTGAATGGTGAAAGAATTTTTTAAAACGGTCCAGTAGTTTTTGAGCCTATTCATTACAAACAAACAAAGTTTTCAGCTTTATAATATTAGTCTAGATTATGCACACGCAAATGATCACTGTCAGTAATTTATGGAGCGTTCGAGTATTACGTAACGTAATTTGGGAGGGGGGGGGGGACTATGTAAAACGTTACGAAGCGGTCCAATAAAAACTTAAACCAAGCCAAACCGTACGGTTTCCGGAGAACCCTTCCCGATCCGACATGTTGAAATCAAATTAACAAAATGAATCTATTCGCAGCTTTCTCACTCGCACTCGCTGCCATGCAGTGAATAGTAGGCATTGGATGAACGATTAACGGACTTCCTGATTATTAACGGAAGTTAATGAGTCCGTTAACGGTTTTTAAAGTTAACTTAAAAGTTAATCCGTTACTCAAAATGTTAACTTCGTTAATTAACGATTAACGGATTAACGAGTTAGAATAGAATAGAATAGAATAGAAAAGTGTTTATTGACACACAAAAATAAAAAATAAAAATACAGAAATACACACACACAGAACAAAATGTGGTCAATTAGGTTCCACCTCAGCAAATGCTGCTACGGCATTATTTCTAATACCGCAACAGCGCTGGTATTCTGGTGGAACCTACCTGCTTGGAAAAATAACTAAAGCCGGAGCTCTTGCTATTTCTCCACGCAAGCGAGTGGCTACAGTAGTAAAATGATTACAGTGAATGAAATACCCAATGAAAAAAAGAAAAAGAAGAAGAAGAAAAAGAAAAAGAAACAGTGAAATAAAATAATATTACATACATTTTCCAAGCCTATTATGAACAAACAGGATAGATAAAAAAAAAAAAGAAAGTAAAAAGAAAAAGAAGAACTTGTCTATGAAAAATAAAAAACAAAATTAAAAAATATGTCTGTGGTACACTGCATCTTGGAAATACCAATGAAATCGTCTACCTACTTAAAAAGTGCTAAACGAATAATCACATTTGTTCAAAATCACAATAATTTAGCAAATTCACCCAATTACCAAAAAATACTGTGCAACTGTGATGCGTCACTCAAACAACAAACACAAAACCACTTCTATCTGCGATTTGATGACGTGGCAAAGGTTTAACTGAATATTACCGCTAAAGAAAAGATCATTTGCCGACCTCTTCGGTTTCTGGAGACAGATGCTGACTAATCTATTATGCGTCGTGAACAGCCTGAAGGTGAGTTACGATTCGTTTATGAGTTAATGCCCAGCTATACTATTGAATATATTTGTTTCTTTGAGTACACCAAAATAAACGTGTTAAATCAATCTGCCGCTTGTGTCTAACCTTTCCTCTGGGTAAGAACTCCTTTAAAAAAAAAGACACGATTATTCGTGTAAAAATGGAAGCTACTTTTATTAGTTATGCTTCATTGCAGACCGCAAAAAATTTAATACAGCTATCCTAATATAGAATTATTATCTTTTACTAATCTGTAGACATAGCTGGGCATTAACTCGTTAATCCGTTAATCGTTAATTAACGAAGTGAACATTTTGAGTAACGAATTAACTTTTAAGTTAACTTTAAAAACCGTTAACGGACTCATTAACTTCCGTTAATAATCAGGAAGTCCGTTAATCGTTCATCCAATGCCTACTATTCACAGCATGGCAGCGAGTGCGAGTGAGAAAGCTGCGAATAGATTCATTTTGTTAATTTGATTTCAACATGTCGGATCGGGAAGGGTTCTCCGGAAACCGTACGGTTTGGCTTAAGTTTTTATTGGACCGCTTCGTAACGTTTTACATAGTCGTCCCCCCCCCCCCCCAAATTACGTTACGTAATACTCGAACGCTCCATAAATTACTGACAGTGATCATTTGCGTGTGGATAATCTAGACTAATATTATAACGATTAAAACTTTGTTTGTTTGTAATGAATAGGCTCAAAAATTACTAGACCGTTTTTAAAAATTCTTTCACCATTCAAAAGCGACATTATTCAAGAATAATATAGGCTAAATTTTACTTTGGAAAAAATTTGGTTTCATAAAGTATTTGGGTTTTTCGG
Organism: Glyphodes pyloalis; assembly: GCA_037074685.1. Classification (NCBI taxonomy): domain Eukaryota; kingdom Metazoa; phylum Arthropoda; class Insecta; order Lepidoptera; family Crambidae; genus Glyphodes; species Glyphodes pyloalis. Next base: position 1,996,670 of record JAYKKO010000039.1, read on the forward strand.
AGACAAGGTGGAAAAAATCAACCAGAAAAGTTACTTATTTCGCTGCCTAAACTATAAAAGAACCATAAAATGTTCTAATTAATTGTAGATTTATGGCAAAGTGTATGGAAAAGAAGGAAAAAGTATGTAATAACATTTAAAGTAAAGAAAAAGAGATGAAATAGGAAGTAATGCATTTTCAAAGTTTTATTATATTAATGCAGAATGTTTGTGAGATAAACAACAAATCCTTTAATTAAAAATCACTATACTTACCAAGTTGAAATCTAGACTAATATTATAAATGAGAAAGTAACTCAGTCTGTCTGTTTGTCTGTCCGGCTTTGACGCCTAAACCACTGAACAGATTTTGATGATTTTTGGTATGGGTAGGTAACCGTTGAACCTCTAGAACGGATATAGGCTACTTTTTGTTTTGAAAATGAGGGGGAAAGAGGTAATACCGCCCGTAAAAGTTAATATGGAAAAATCATTACTTTTTAAATTAGGGATATGAAATTTGGCACAATACTCAACATTCAAAACATAGCTCAAAACTTGGCTTAAATATGGACTACTTTGGTTTTGAATATTAGGGGAGACGGGGAGGGCTAACAGCGAACATGAAAATAGATATATATATATATGTCGCAGTCATCTGGTTTAATCAGCTATTTGATTGGATCACTAGCGCGTTCATTGAATGACGACGTTTAATTGAATGACTAAAGGACAACTCGTCAAATTGTTTAATATAACGTTCAACTTCTTGACTGAACGTCATTTAGCATAGTCGTTGAATGGGACATAGCTGACTTTTTAATGTTTGATTAAGGTGACCATAAGTTCACCACTTAAAAGATAACTAAATTTAGATAAAAAAAAATGAAGACATGACATAACACACCCTAATAAGATTTTTAATGTTTTAACAATTTTAAGTCTTAAGACAATTAGGCTAAAAAAATATTTTTTTACGAATAAATCACTTTATATCTCAATTTCACTCTAAAAATTATCAACACAGTGCTATTCGATTATATCTGTACCAGCTGTTTGACGCCATCTTTGTTTTGATGAGCACTAACGCCGCAGTGGAAAAAAAATAAACTAAATTACAATCACCTGACTGATTACGTCCGCTATGTTCAAAGGTCTATGTTACAATCCGCTAACTTGTTGGACGTTCAGTGAGTCTTATTCATTCAACGTTCGGCCTAGTCATTCAATTAAATGTCGTCATTTAATAAACACGCTAGTGATTCAATCAAATAGCTGTTTCAACCAGATGACTGCGACATATATATGGAAAACCCTGTAGTCCACGCGAACGTAGTCGTAACAGCTAGTACCTATTAGGTAAATTGAAAAAATGTACTGAGCAGTGCAGTGATCAAACCCCATGGACTCGGATAATCAAAGACATGGAATCGGATTCCAGGTCCTGGTGAGAATCGATAACCATTCATTCATCTATTTGGATTATATTTTAACGGATTAACGATTAACGTTAACTTGCGTTAATTCTTCAGAAATGTAACGGATTAACGATTAACGAAGTTAACTATTTGATTAACGGTGCCCAGCTATGTCTGTAGAATAACCGTGCACCGTTTTACTACACTTGTTTATGCTTCATTTATGACACGAATAAACGTGCAGTGATACATTTCTGTTAACAAGTCACAAATTTTTCACTAGAATAATAAAATTATATGTTTTTTCTTGAATACTGAGAAAATCGATAGATTTATTTTCTTAAAAAATATATGAGCTGAAATATGTTTAACCTTTAATATAATTTATACATTAAATATATCTATTCATTACGTCATTAAAGTAATGTGATTTCAAACGTTTTTATGGTTTCCTGAAAAGTTGTAGTTTTTCGTTTGCACGTTTATTCGTTGGAGCCATCGATATGTTTGAATGTATGTAACGAATAAAGTACAAAATTTATAATCTATTGGTACTTACTAATATTACAAAGTAGTAAGATTTAATAAATTAATACGTACGCAATGCTGTCTCTATTGTATTATTACTACATGGCATTCGCTCGTACTAGCACCGCACACTCGTGCTGCGCTAGCACGAGCTAATGCCAAATGCGTTCAATAGATGGCGCGCGGTTCGCCGCGAAACGGGTAATGTCAATTGCTTCGTATTGGGCCTTAAGAGAAGTAGGGCATATTATAGGGCGAATTATTGCTCGAACTGGAGCAGCCTGACTTGTGAAATACCTCCATCTTACAGAAGACCGCAGCCAAAAACAATCACTTCCAGTAAGCTTCTGTGCCCCCCACATTAATAGACCGACTGGTCGCGACGAAAAAATATTTGATACCTTAATATACTACCCGTTAGCATCGCCCTGGCCCGCAAGATGTTTCTTCACGCTACTTTTAAAAGAATCCATGTCAAAGGAACGAGGAAACACATTAGCATTTTTTTAAATACATTATTTGAAAGCACATTCCATTCCTAAGCTATTCATATTTATTCATTCAGTAAATTGACACGTTTTCATCCTTGTTCATAAAAAATGCATCTTTAATTTCATTACAACGTGGTAGGTAAATACGTTAACATGTGCACTACCTAAACTTTTGACCGCAGCAAAGATGAAACTCAACCGGCTTTATTAAAGTAAATAACATTTTAAAATGAAACAAAATCTAATCCGCGTAATACCTGAGAGGAAGTTTAATAATATTTAAAAGTTTAATATTTTAATAGTAACATACGAAGGTGCGCGACTTTTTAATAGGATACCCTCTAATATTAAGAATATTGATTCGTTCGAGGTCTTTAAAAAAAAACTAGCACTCCACATAATTGGGTTTTTTTAGTGCGTTTTGTTAGTGTACGTTTTGTTATTAACTAAAATTTAATTACACAACCAAGCCAGAATTGTAAGATCTGGGTCTGATTTAATGTTGTATCGATCAGTGATATTGTGTGGTACTTATTTTGTGCACTTATTTGTATAACTTCGTATATGTACTTACAACAACGAGTGTATGCTTTTTGTATGTATGTTAATGTTCTCATGTAAGTGGCGTAAATGTCTTTATGAGAATAAATGTCTTTAAACCTAATAATTCCGACGTCAGTAATATAAGAGCATTCTCAATGTTTAATTTCTCGTGGGCCGAGCGCAACTTGCAGAGTCCAACTGTACTTTATACAGAGCTTTCCATATTCTCCGACTTTAGTTTCAATCTCGTGGCGTCTGGTTATTAATTTTAGGTTATTTTCCTTGCCTTGGCTGTGACAGTAAAACGTTGTAACTTTTTAATTTAGCTGTGTATTGTCTTGTCATGGGTTAAACTCAATATGCAACCCTATTTTATTATTTATTTATATACAAACTCACATACACAATCAATCAAATCAAATATTTCTTTATTCAAGTAGGTTACATGTTATACTTTTGAATTGTCATTGAATACAATGCAAAGTGATTCTACTTTCGGCTCGCACCTATATCTACCGAGGAAAACATTGTATACCCACATCCACCTTCACATATAAATAAATATAATATATAAATAAATATTGGACAACATTACATACATTGCTCTGATTCTGTGGTAAGAAGCTTAAGCACTTGTGTTACAGAAATCAGAAACAACGACGGTACCACAGACCCGAGACAATATAGAAAAGTTCGTTTCCCATAAAGACCCGACCAGGGATCGAAACCGGGAATTCAGAGATGGCGCGGCGCTAAAGTCTCTGCTACGCTGAAGTGCTTGCCTCTCGGCTACGGAGGTCGTCAAATATACACATGCTTTGACACACATACATACACACACCGCAACACACATGATTGTCTTCCTCACATTTCATCTACTACTCATAGCTGTCTCAATCTTACGGTATATTGTTCGGGTGGGAGTTCCTGAAGTCTTGAAATACAGGGATTTCCTAGTTAAGGCTCCAGTCATACTTACTTACTTTTGGACTGCAACACTTATCATCTTTTTATTCTGTTTTTTTTTTATATGAAGCTCATAGTTTAAGTTAGAACATTAAGTAAGGCGTGTAGTGTTTTGGTGTAAAATACATATTTTTTTATTTTAGTTAGCTTATTAATGTGTGAATACAAAATCTTTAGTCGAAGGGTAAAGCCGCATGTGTAAAATATACTTGAAATCAGGATTAAATCCTTGAAAACACTACTAAACTCAAAATGGCTAACATAGGTCCTTTCTTGCAGAACAACGTGTCATCGTCGTGCATCGACGCTTGCAACTTCAGGCTAGACATGGAGAACATCATGGACCGGCCCGAGTGCATGAACGACTTCGACAAGCTGATGAAGTGCGCCGCCGACGGATCAGGTGAGTTATTCGTCATCATCATCATCTTAAAGCCGGTCTTTTTTTTTATATTTTTTTGACGACCTCCGTAGCCGAGAGGCGTGCGGGCCTGGCTTTGGCGAGCGCCATCTCTGAGGTTCCGGGTTCGATCCCCGGTCGGGTCAATATGGGAAACGAACTTTTCCATATTGTCTCGGGTCTGGGTGTTGTGGTACCGTCGTTGTTTCTGATTTCTGTAACACAAGTGCTTAAGCTACTTACCACAGAATCAGAGCAATGTATGTGATGTTGTCCAATGTATGTGATGTTGTCCAATATATTGCACTTCAAGATTGACCTCATCCCACCTGATGTTAAGTGGTAATGAGTTCCTAGCTTAAGGGCGAAAAGTATAGCTTAGTAAAACTGTTACTAGACTTGTCGCCTTTACCTTGAAGGCTTGACCCCTGCTACTAATGTAGCACCCCCCAAGAGCCCTGGAAACCTTAGTAACCAGTCGGGCTGCTCCAGTTCGAGCGATAAATCGTTTTGCCTTGCGTCTCTTTGGTCTTTTCAGTTAATATGCAGAATAACGTCTACTTGCTTAACAGGAAGATCCGATCTCGGCTAATTAAGAGTTTAAATCATTGTAGGAACTCCTCAATTGTGTAACAACTCATGCTGAGGCTGGACTTGTTAGCTGTGCAATCATTAGTTTTTTGTTTTTCTGTTGTTTTTTTTGTTAATTTACTTCAAAGTCCAGCCCACTCGCCTCTCGGCTACGGAGATCGTCAAAAACATTCACCTATTTACCTATCAATCCAAAGATCATAGACCGAGCATAGTGCTTTCAACACAGAAGCAATCCAAGCTAATACGTGGGAAATTTAAATGAAGAATACATTTTTTTGTGGCAGACCACCGCGGCTGCTGCGCGTCGTGGGGCGTGCCGCGCGCGTGCCTGGAGCTGTGCCGCGGCGGGAGCGTGTCGCGCGCGTGCAGCATGACGCACGCGCGGCGCGCGCTCGCCTGCTTCCGCGACGCGGGCGCGCGCCTGCCCGGCCCGCCGCGCACGCTGCGCGCGCACCAGGCGCCCACCAAGCACTCTGTGCTGCTCAGGTATGACTACTCAGGGCTGCACACGTTTAAGCATCGAGGTCGAGAGACGTTGTGTAGTATGGGTTTCCTCCGCATGGGGGCTAACAAAAAAGGATAATGTGTATACATCAGCTCGAGAAGTTCCACGATTGAAACATGTGTAACAAAATGACGAGAAAAATATATATTTTATTAAATTAAGTAACTAAATTTTTGACAAATAAATATGATTTGGTTGAAACTTACAACAGTTCTTTTTTATGTAAAAGACAACGGTTATCGTATAAAAAATGAAACAAAAGATTCTGGGTGTTAATTTAACAGCACTGTTCATACAATTCCCCATTTTCGTGACAAGTGAAGGTAGATAGATATATCAAAAACTCCGTTAAAAAATAACCAATCACTAAGAAATGTTCATGTACAGCTTATTTTTACTAGTTCAGACAAATCATCAGCGAACCCAACCAAGAACCAAGTTAAAAACGATAAAAATGGATCAATCAATGCCTTACATTTAATTAAGAGTGACAAATATATTTATCGATTAGCATTATTCTTATCCGTGGCAGCTCTAGGAAGACTTTCGCTCTTGAAAACTTTTTGCAGCAGATAGCAGGTGTTGCCAGGAATCCTCTTCAACTACTGCTACTTCAGCTAAGTTTACTTAAAGCTGCCAATTTAGTGTCTCGGCCTCGAAGTGACTGACTGTCAAAAAAGACGTAATACTGTTTGATGCCTTGTTTAAATTTTTATCGAAAGTCACAGCTCAAAAACTGAAGAAGTATGTTTTGCTTTAGCTGGGAACCACCGCTCAAGAACCCGCAGACCGTATACTTGTACCGAGTGTTTTGGCGAGCGTACGGAGACAAAGTCCCGGAGAAGCTGGACACCAGCGAGACCAGCGTGGTCCTCACCGGCCTGCAGGACTACAAGGTCTATGAGTGCGTCGTCAAGGCAGCCAACGATATGGGTGAGTGCCAGTATAGCAAAGCCGCAAAACAGATTAATGCGACATTTTTTTATGTCATCTCAAAAAAAACTCAAAACTCAAATATTGCTTCATTCAAGTAGGTTACATATAACACTATGATTATGATTATGATTTCTTTTTTTTTATCAGAGCACTAGTTATTATATCATCGTACTAGTTATTTATGCACTTTCTTCACTGTTACCGCACCCACATACAAACTATCTGTATGACCCAAGGATTGACTGGTAGATTCCAAGCATGAATACCACCTGTTGTACTTATTTGTGCAATAAAGTTTTTTATATAAATAAATAAAATTGAATAAAATACTTTTGAATCGTCATTGAATACACTGCAAAGCGATTCTACTTCCGGTTCGGAACCAATATCTACCGAGAAAACACCGGTAAGAAACTCAGCAGATTAGTTACAGTAGCAATATCTAAATGATGAGTTACGAAACAATTAAGTACTAAATTTACTTTCGAGAGGTATGCTGGAGAAGACCAGTCCTCAAACGTGGCACCTGTTCACAAACATGACATAAGTGCCAGCCATCGCTTCCCTCAACCATATTGAAGGGAATGTAATGACCCGCCAGACAATTACAAACGAGCCAATAACTTTCAAACCGCACTATCTTAGAGTCGCCATGTGCAACATAAATTTCTTAGTTTATGTTATGGCAGACAAATGTACTGGCTCGTAACCGAATTAGACCGCGTATCCGTGTGGGTTGCGGTAATCGCGTTAGCTGCGCGAGTTGATCTCGGCCGGTGTGCGTGTCCTTAGCCGGCCCGACCCCGACACAATAAAGTGCGATACACGCCGAACAAAATGTGGGCTATTATGTATTTTATGTTATCAATGAATTAGCATTGAGTTGGCAATGAGTTATACACAAAACGAAACACGCAAACGAAAGGTTTCGTATTTAAAGAATAATTGAAAATTGTGGGGTCAAAACGTGGTTTTGAATTGCATAAATGATGTTTTGTACTGCATTTAGTAAACTAAACGCTAAATCTGAATAGAAAAACTTAATTTTTCAACATACGAGATACAAAATAAACAAAATTTTTAGAAATACCATTGCATTAACCATTTCCAAACTCCATCAAACAATGTAAGCTGGAAATGGAAGTCAGTTTCTGTCCCCGAATTGGGATCGAACCGCAAATGCATTAGTAGCTAGCTAATGTGTCCACGCCCTAGCAGGTACTGACTGGGACCATTAGGGATTAGGTACTGAGGACAAATTAGTTTGGTTGCAAAACCATCAGCAATAGTGTGAGTTCATTCAAAAACAACATAAGAAAAATGCCGTATATGTTTTAACATCTTCATTCTTATTATAAAAAACTTTACATATGATTTAAACGTGGTTCATACCGACCATTTTGAAAAGTAAGACCTTATTTCTTCAAAAGCTCCTAGATGTAAATTTGTAGTTTGTTCTGATATTGTTTAGAACAAAATTTTAGTTATCCGTACATGTTTTACGTTTAAGTAGAAATATCTAATTATCTACATGTAATTTTGCGAAAATAATCAGAAAGCCTACTACCAAAAACGAAATATCTCGGATCCGACAACGAAAAGCAATTTGAAACCATATTATCGACATTAACATACTTCGAAGTGTTTTCAAGAAATTAAATATTATTTATGCAAATCAAAAACCACATTTTCATTCCCAACCTTCAATAATATCAAAACCTTTCTTAAATTTTTTATAGTAGACCTAATGTCATTATTGATAAACGTCGACGACCTCCGTAGTCGAGAGGCGAGTGGGACTGACTTTGGCGTCGCGCCATCTCTGAGGTTCCCGGTTTGATCCCTGGTCGGGTCAATATGGGAAACGAACTTTTCTATATCTCGGGTCTGGGTGTTGTGGTACCGTCGTTGTTTTTGATATCTGTAACACAAGTGCTTGAACTACTTACAGCAGAATCAGAGCAATGTATGTGATGTTGTCCAATATTTATATATTTATAATATTCAACGTTAATCGTTGGTTTCAAATTAAATATTCTTTTATTCATGTAAATTACACCAGTAATATTTATGAAACGTCTATATAATGCAAATGACGCTACCTCCGGGTCGGAACCAATAACTTACAGAGAAGATCCCGGCAAGAAACTCTTGTCAATTTCAATAACGCTATTTAGTCTTCAAATGTATTCCCATACAAGACACGGGATTCGTTCCTTCAAAAGTAAAGGAATCGCTACATCAAACAATAACCATTGCTTTCGTGCAGGCACGTCGTCACTCAGCGAAGCCATCACGTTCACAACAGCAGGCCAGGAGACAGGCGCGGCCGCGGCGCCGGTCACCGCGACTGGCACAGCCACCGCTGTGGGCCTGGCAGTGGCCTTCATACTGGTGGCTGCAGTCCTGCTCGCTGCTGGGCTTTATTATAGATATAAGAAGGTAGGTACTTTAAACTTTGTTATATATATTTTTACTTCAGATAGTACCTGAAGGAATATAGTTGTTTTCTAGCAATAAAACCGCCTAAATTGTACTTTAATATGTCTGTAAAATCATTCCGGACGTGTCTGCATTGTCAATTGAGCACAATTACTTTACTTGCAAAATAAAACAATAAAACGTATATTAATTAGAAATTCTCTACAATAATTCAACAACTAAACTAAGTTTCCATTTTTACAGAATCTTAGACTCAAGGCTCAAGGAGGAGTAGCCTTTGAAAATCCCAGCTACCTTAGGGAACCTAATCCAGACACCATTGTAAACGTAAGTCATCCTGATTCTTCTCTCAAAGCCTTAAGACCTATTTCTTCTACTTTATACGAAGAAATATATTACGGTATATAATATTTCTTCATCAGGGCACAATGCCTAATGGAGCCGCCAATGGAAGCAATGGAATTAACGGTGCGAACGGTGTCGCGAATGGCGTCTCAAATAGCACGGCGTGGAGGCAAGAGACTCTGCAGAACCCTGGAACGACGGTGCCCACGCAGAGGGAGGTGGACCCCACGCTGTATGAGGAGCTGAAGCTCGGTCAGGACGGCGCGGGCTTCAAGAGACTGAAGCCATAGCCCGAGGTCAGTGACATTACCATTACAGCCGAAGGACGTACCTTGCTGAACATAGGTCTCGGCCCACGACTTGCACAATAGAGAAAGGGACTGGATCAAAATACCAGATTGTTTTTAGTTTCTTCTAGATTTATTTTTATTTAATACCCTGTTAGATACTAATAGTATAATTTTCAATAGTAGGATGTAATTGAAATGTAAATAATATTAGTAAAAAGAAGGATGACCCTTAATGCGTTTACTTTAATTATTAAGCTCTATATTTTAATTACGCAGGTGGCGCGCCGCTCCCCGCTCCGCTCGCCGCTCCGCTCGCCGCGGGTGGCGCCGCGCTACTGAGCGGCGGCGGGCCCGCGCGCGCATTATATATTACCCCCACCCTAGACAGTATTCGTTTCTCGCTCGCACTTAATTTCTGATTGCCTAAACGCCAAGTCAGGTTCTTTTCAAATACAAAAGATTTTAATTAAATAAAATAAAGCGTTTACAAATTTAAATTTTTTGAAAAATGCAAAAGATTTCTGTATTTGTTATTTTGTGAACATCACCAGAGTAGTAGACAAAAGCATTAAGAATGCTGCTACACAGTCTGTTTTCAAAAATCATGCTACATAATACATTTTGACGCAAAATCTATTTTTGAATAACACCGGTTTAGAACTAAAGCTTTGTATAAATATTGAAAAGTCAAGTTTGACGATCCTTTGTTACCCACATAGATTTATGTGTTTTGAACTACCAAATATTAGATAATGTTAGACGGTTGTGTATTTGAGCGAGCGAGATTCAAACAAAATGTAATAAACAGGCTAGTTGACACTTTGTTAGATCTTAAGTAAATAAACAACGTTAATATTAAAAGGAAATATACTAAACAGACGAAAACTCTACTTATTATAATTAAAGGCATCAAAAGATAAAATACTTAGATGCTACAATTATAAATTACCTTTTAGACATTATTATGTAGCGCTAAACGTTAAATAAATGATTTTGTCATATTGAAAATATGGCATCAAGAATAAGATTTTTTATATGGATCAATGAATAAAATGATTCTATTTCGTATTAAGTGTCAATTAGCTTGTTAAACAATAACTTAGGTGCGCATACGCAATCATTAAGACTCGCGGCCATAGCGGAGTGTAGATAAAGTATATTAAGAAATTATATTTTCATTATCATACTAGATGTGATTTTAACCAAAAAAAGACCTCAACTTTCTTGTCACTTCGTGTAAATATTTCTTGGGACAGAAATAGTGTAGTTCGTTGCAATAGATGTTCCAGCGAGCGCGTTGAACTAAATTACTTAGGACGTTCTTTAAACAAAAATGTGCCTTCGAACAATTTATGAAGTAGATAGTAATATACAATATGTATAATAGTTACCTCTTTGGCCTGTAAAGATGTACCTAATGTAAATAAGTATAACGACATTCCATAGTGAAACTTTTTTAATAGGAAACTGTGGGCTTACTACCAAAAACGGAACGAACCACCATAATGTTTCGGTTTTCAAAAATAACCGATAATTTGGGAGTAAAAACCTTTTTTGTTTGATTGGCTTTAATCATATTTTGTTTTCTTTTTAAACGTTATAGTCGCATTGAAATGAGTTGGTCACGATTTTGAGAATTCAATATTATTTTTGATCCGACATACCTATTTCGTTTTTGGTTTGGTAGTTGGCCTCCGGTTAAGTACTCTCCAAATTATGAGTTTGTATCTCTTTACAAAGGTTAGAGGATGTTTCGATGATTGTAAAACCTTTTTCTGATCACGTTTTAGTAACTTTCAATGTATTAAAAGTAAAATGAAAGGCGATTGAACCTGTCTGAAGCATATCAGTTATGAACAGTGTCTTTATGCACATCACACTACAAATATCGTTCTTAAAAATGATCTCAATGACAGTATGCTTTTTCTTTCTTTATTGTATGACATAAATAAATTGTGTTATTTTTTGTATAAATATTTATTTCCTTAGTACTATGATATTAAAAGTTTTCTGGCCTATTAAAGTTAACCTTCCTACCAATTATCGTTTTAGATGGCGTTGCTACTACAAAATGAAATACAAAATAATTATCTTATTAATGTATAATATTTTTGTGGCGACTATACTACCTAGAAATATAAAATACTTAGCAAAACCAACGGCCTAATATTATTAGATATTGCATTGAAATATGTGTTCAATCAACAATTCAAGTAAAACCTTAAAGTTTCGTTACATTGTTTTGTGTGTGGCGCCATCTAACGACGCTTCAATTATTCATAGATGTGCATAGTTACAATCGTTTAAATTGCTCAGATAATAATGATGTGATGAATAGTTTTATTTAGATCTTCTTGTCCTATACTAATGATATAATTTTAGATAAAGACGGATGTGATTAGATTTGTAAATAATATTGATAAAAAATAATAAAAAATACAAATATGTTTGCGTGTTTTCTTCTTAATCTCTCTCCCTAAGGTTCCGAAATTATTTAAACATTCATGCAAATAAACTTTCAAGTCAAACATCTGGAATATATTAATGGGTTAAAATGTGATAATTGTCTTGTAGTCAATAGCGAACTACTTACTGCCTAAACGTACGCGACATATTTTAATGTTTTGACCCGTTAACTTATAAGAAGGGGTAGGGTATGACGATTTATCGCTCGAACTGGAGCAGCCCGACTGGTGAAATACCTACACCTTACAGAAGACCGCAGCCAAATAATAACCACTTCTGTGTTGTTGTGTTCCTGCGTGTGAGTATGGTTTCCAGAGCTGGGGGGTGCTACATTAGGAGCAGGGGTCAAGCCTTCAAGGTAGGGGCGACCAGTTCAGTTACAGATTTATTATGCTGAACTTGTCGCTCTTAAGCTAGGACCTCATTACCACTTAACATCAGGTGGGGTCTGTCTGATGAATCTTGAAGTGTAATATATAAAAGGAAATTGAAATGTCCAAAACGGAACGCGGAAATCTTCAATACTAAAAACTTGTTCGTTATAATAATAGTAAGAAAAAAAGTCTTAAACAATTCCAGCATCGCCGGATTCTGAGTCCACTACATTATTCAAGAACTTATCCAATCCTCACCGGTATATCCGAATACAAAAATCCTTCCACTTTGTCCGCAAAATCCGAAACTTCATAACAAGGATCCCGTAAGTTTCAGCAAGTTTGATTAGTTGACACTCGCCTTCGCCAGTAATTCATAACTTCACTTTTTCAGTTACGTGTTTGCGAGAGAATTTTTCAAAAGTTTCCCGTTTGAGTCGCCCCTTTGTGAGAGCTAGAATATTTACAGTTAAACTTATAAAAAATGGTTTCTTATTTAATTAGAAGTGCCTATCTGACGTTTAGTTTAATTAAATTAATTAATTTAATAATTAAAAGCAACGATTTCATTATATTAATATTTTTTTAAACTAACTCTATAGTTAGTATAATTAACTAATGAGCATAAAAAATATTACATAATTTAATTAAATTGTCGCCATGCATTTAGTCGCGTTCCGTGTCGCGCTGCTAAACGGGCTGTTCGTCACAATTAGGCGAGTTATTAAAAAAAAAATTAAGTCTTTTTATAGATAACTAGCTGTGCCCGCGACTTCGTTCGCGTGGACTACATCCTTTTATGGTCGGTTTTACCCCTTTTTCCCCTAATATTCGAAACAAAAAGTAGTCTATATTTTAATCCAAGTTTCGAGCTATATTTGTGCCAAATTTCATATCAGCCTATGTCCGTTCTTGAGATTCAACGTAAGATACCAAATTTCATCAAAATCGGTTGAGAGGTTTAAGCAGGAAAGCGTAACAGACACACAGACAGACAGACAGACAGAGTTACTTTCGCATTTATAATATTAGTAGGGATTGTTATATTTTCTTACTTAACAGTATAGAAGCAGAATATAAATGAGTACAACGGACGAAGTAAATACAGAAACGAGGTATAAAATAAAGTAGGTCATAAAAAAATAAGTCGCGCAAATTAAAAAAATAATTTAATTTAAACAATTGATCGTAATCGGAAATCTTGTAGGCCAACTTTTAATTTTCTTGACATAATTTTGACAGTTTATGTCAAAGTTATTGTTTATGACGAAAAATTCAAAAGTACCTAATGTAAGAAGGTCTGCTACAGGTGCACTATTAACGAGTGCACGTACGAGGCTGCAAATTGCCTCTCACCTGTTACCGTCCCGCTTTGACAAATCATCCACTTTGCTTGCACCACCCGCGTGACAGAGATTTCCTTATGAAATGTTACTTTAATCAGAATACGAAGTGAACAAATATATCCATTACTAAACTCCATTTTACTATTCTAGGCTCAGCTGCACCAACCTATCTAGGTATATTGGTAACTGGCAGCATATTTGTCAAATTACAAATAGATATTTTATTTTGACAGCTTTCAAATTGTCAAAGAAGAGTCAGAGTCTGAATATCATAAACTAGCTGCTTTAACTTTGTTTATGGTATTTCAGAATTGGTACCTACCTTAGAATAAGGAAAGTATATATCTATGGTACCTACCGAATATTTGTAATGAGATTACTTTTGCACTTGTTGTGTGTAGGTACTTTACCAGGTCATGTTATTGTCAAATTAATACATCGATTGCAACTTTTTATTTACTTCTTTAAAGTATAAAGGGGAAGACGGGGCAAGACGGGGTTGTGGGTAAGACGGGGTACCGGCCGAAAATCGCAGTTCAAACTGACCAATCACATTCGTTTATCCATCGTATGACGCGCCGCCGTGATGCTTGTCAGTCCCGAGAAGGCTAATTGTTCAGAAGTGCACATAGTCCGAAAAAAATATTAAAAAGTGTTTTTATGCAAACCTCTTGTCATATTTTCTACTACTTTGACACGTGACTGTGATGTGTTTAATGACGTTACCTGGTGAGGTGCTATGATGAATGACGCTAAAGCTAACCTCTTTTAAGGTAAACTTAACGTTACCTTATCATTGTTGGCTGTTTTGATTTTTTGATCGGTTTTTTAGAAAATGGCCTTGCGGACAAGATGGGGTAACGAATACCCCATCATACCCCTAAAAAGGATAATCTTGTTTTGAGTTGTTAATCTTGTTTGTTTTACAATAAAATTGATTTGTTTGTTTTGTTATCAGATTATGCTTTATACTTTGCCTTTTTAAAATGGTTCGTGAGTACAAACACAAGACTATAGAGGGTCGTGGTCCGAAGAATCCATGCTGAAAGCAATTCAAGCGGTTTTGGATAGAAAAATGGGTTATTATAAAGCAGCAAAACAATGTTGCCCCTTCTTTGACTACCGAGATCCAGTTAAATGACGGTCAAGCTGCCAAAAACCATGAAGTCCTTTAAGGTACAAGCACTACCACTACTGCTCAAACTTCAGGCACAGCAGCTGCAGAAACATTCCACCCTCCAACCCAGCATAATGCTGCGACTTTTAGCAGAGACGTTGCTGTTGACTCTTTACCAGGATGTTTCTACTGGAGTCCTAGGGTATCTGCATCGAATCAAACTAAAGAACAAAATCAGTTATCAGAAAACCCTGTTAGTCAGGAATCAGAAACACCACAACCAGCTAATATGCCCACATGCGATAAAAACGACAGTAGCTTTGCTTTGACTTCTCCCAAACAACTCTTACCACTTCCCGTTACTAAGAAATCCTCTCGTGTTCCTAAAAAGAACAAGAATTAGAAGCCATCGCCCAGAAAAAGGAGATGCTGAACAGAAAAACCTAGAGAAAAAAGAAATAAAGTAGAGAAAAGATGCACTGAGAAAACAGAAGGGCACTACTAAAAAAGCTCATTATAAAAAATCAAATAAGTATGACTGATCAGTGAAAACTGCCAAACGTCGAAAACTTTCATCACCTGGCAATGAAAGCGACGGAGAGGAAGACACGCCATGCATGTATTGCCAGAACGTATATTCAGTTTCCATTGAAGGCTGATTTCATGCCTATTTTGCGGCAAATGGGCTCATAACAGCTGCGCAGGTATCGATGATGATTACGACGGGGCAACGCACGTCTGCGAGTTTTGCCAGGAAAAATAAGCATCCTTTTTGTATGAAGATTTTCATTACCCCGTCTTACCTCAGGGGGGTACCCCATCTTACCAGCACTATGGGGTAAGACGGGGCAAAACACATCTTTTATATTTTTATTTTTTTCTATGAAAATTGTGATCCAAAGTTGTCTAGCTAGTCAGATATAAGAAGAAGAATAATTAGTCTTTGAGATTAAAATAAATATGATTGTTTAACTATGTATTTTATTGCACTTTTGACCTTAAAAGCTTAAGTACCCCATCTTGCCCCCTCTTCCCCAACTTGTTTCTATAAAATGTCAAAATAACACAGTGAGTATTAAATCAATGTGCGACCCATACAATTGATCAAGTAATCATCTATGGGTATGATGTTTTTTATTATTTTACTCTAAAACGACGCCATATTATATTTGATTTTAGTGGATATAACGATGAAAAACAAGATTTACACGTATCATATTTTTATCACTAAATTACGTAAACGAAGTCAGCAGTTACCTTAAAAATTAATACCTAAAATTTCGAATTGTACATAATATTATCGTCAGTGAAATTTAATCACAGTTAATATTAGCAAAAAGATTAATTTCCATCATCTTTGTTACGTAGTTCTGACTATATTCGACTTGTTTTCTTTTTATACCTTCAACCCTGAACAAGTCACTTAGAGACCTAACCGCCTTTCATTGTAATATGCTTTTAAACATTCAAAGAATAAACCTGAGGCTTTTAATAACAGCCTTAGAAACCTTTCTATTTGTTGGAGAATTTAGATTGCTTGCTATTTCGTAGGAATAACTCCCAAGAAAGAACTATTCTATGAAAATATTAGGCAAAAAAACAATCTCAATTTACGGAAAAACTTCAACAGAAAAACACCGCAAGGGGAGATAATTAAATTTAAAGTTGGTTAGTAAGGCGTGAAACACTATAAAAAAATAAAAAACTATTAAGAATCATTTCTGCAACGAATGTACCACGGGCTGATAAGTATGTAGTTCTAAACATATTCGGCAGACGGCACTTACCAGAGCCTAGGAGGTGAATACCACAGAAAAATTCATCGCCTACGATAACTTGCGGTTAGCTCAGTTGGAAGAGCAGCACGAGTGTTACATGAAAGTCGTGGGTTCAAGACCCACACGGCAAGGGGAAATGACATTTTTCTGTTGCTTTAAAATATTTAATATATACTAACGTAGGATAATTATCAAAAAAGTTATTTGCAGAAGTGAAAAAGTAGGAAATTTTAAGTGATTGCCGGGAGGGTAGATGGCCCTATTCTTTTACACTAGCCTCTTTTCACGCCCAGTCGTATCCTACCTTAAGGTTCATTAATGAGCTTGAGAACATTATCTATACCTTGGAAAACCTTCATCCATTAAAATACTTTTCAAACGAATATGTGGCATACATTGAAACAAGTTTATATCTCTCAAAACCGTTACACTTTCCAATTCAAGACCTCTTCCATTTTTGATGCGTGGAACTCCCGCAGCGGAAGCGTTGCAATGCGCTCGCGTCGCTAATTATTCAACAGATCACAACACACAGGTTTAACATGCGACGCGCGTTGTAACAAGATATATCGATGTTTCTGTTTGTCTATGAACTTGTCATGTTAACAGTCAATAAGCAGTAAACAGCAAACATTCTGTCGATTCCTCACTATTAGGTATAGCCTTAGAATAAGGAAGCTAAAATTAAATCTAATACTTTGTCAGAAGACATGTTTTGCGCCCAATGCAAAAACCACGTTACTACTAAGATCAATGTGCTGGTATGTTTATCTATTGCATCTTAGCTTCTAAACGGATGAACCGATTTTGATTTTGTTATTTTATGTTTGAAAAATGAATTAGTCGAAAGTGTTCTTCTCATGGCTATATTTGATAGAATCGGTTCAAGATTGTAACCGTCACAAAATGGCGGAATACGTATTTTCTCTTTGACTTTTTCATTATTTTTTGGCACAACACCCTCAATATAGGCATCAAATGAAAAGTCTTGAGTTAACTATGACAAATTTCAAATCCCAGAAGGCCGACATCAAAAAATAGCGAAATTATATTATAGCCAATGTAACTGTCTGGACTTCACCGTTGGGAGTTTTCTTAATTATGAATATCTGCAAATAATTGAAGGCAACGCCACGAAAGGCCACCCAATACAAGACAACATAAAAAAAAAGGTGATACAGCTTCAAAATGGTTTAAAGAACACATTTTAAAGTCACTTGGTACATATTTCATGTATTTGCAATACAAACCCAGCATCCTTGCCGCGCTCGCCTCAATTATTCAGAGCTCCGTTCGTCGCAGACAAAGATAGACCAATCTGGGGCCTGTCAATGCCATTTCCGTCCTATTTCCCTCGCCGTTGACTTTGAGCACGTTTTGCTAGCCAATAAACTTATTCTTTATGCATATCAGCTAAAACTGGCTAGATCAGTGTCTCTAAAACTGTCCGTCCCAACGTGAATGGGCGTACAGGCTTTATACCGGAGGCGTTTTAAAGCGATTCATACATATTGGCATTATATGCCACTTATATGGACTTTTACTAGTTATTTGTTACCGGATGGTTTAGTAGTTTAGTTTAATAATTAAATATATTTGTACCTACAAATATATTTAATTATTTATTAATATAAACACCCAGACACGATATCAACAGAAGTGTCAATCAATTTCATTCGAATGTTTGTCTTGGGTTTGTATCGGACCCACGACCTTTGGCTCAACTGTAGCTTCATTTGTTTTATATAGACGATCCATAAATATGGCCGATATAATTTATGTGAATAGAAATACTTCCCATTGTCATTCTCTTTCATTCTTAACTTAGTTGAGCCAGAATAGATACCCATTGTGTCACCGGGCCAGCCATACGCAGGGGGAGGTACTTTTTATTTATTTTTAAATGTTTAAAGTTCGAACTGGAGCAGCCCTACTGGTGAAATATCTACACCTTACAGAAGACCGCGGCCAATTAACAATCACTTATGTGTCGTTGTGTTCCTGCGTGTGAGTAAGGTTTCCAGAGCTCTTGGGGGGTGCTACATTAGCAGTAAGTAATTAGTACATAAGTAGTATATTAGTAGCAGGGGTCAAGCCTTCAAGGTAAGGGCGAAAAGTCCTGTAATAGATTTATTATCCTGTACTTGTCGCTGTTAAGCTAGGACCTCATTACCACTTAACATCAGGTGGGATGAGGTAAATCTTGAAGTGTAATATAAAAAAAATAGTTAAAAATCATATTTAAATTGAAAACAACGTTTTTTATTAATATATTCTTTGTTAGGTTGTAAAATTGAATTCTGTCCTCTTCCATAGTTACAACGCACTCAGGAGGTATGAATCCTCCCGCACAATATCCTCAACTAAACAGCTCCACTCGCTTTGAGCAATTACCTTATTCCCGGAACGTCCTCAGAGACACGCCTCTGTGCTCGCTCCAGGTATATACCGTGGTAACATTGATACTACGGAAAAGCTAACAAGGTAGTTATCTAGGTATACAGTTACAAAGTAGGTTACAAAGTAGGTACCCATTACGGTATATTTTATTAACCTTTTCCCGATGAAGGTACATCGATATTGTGCAGAGGACAGAAAAGCGTAATCATAACGTAGTAGTGTTTTATAAATGACTAGCTGTGCCCGTGACTTCGTTCGCGTGGACATCCTTTCATGGTCGGTTTTACCCCTTTCTCCCCTAATATTTGAAACTAAAAGTAGTATATATTTTAATCCAAGTTTCGAGCTATATTTGTGCCAAATTTCATATCTCTAACTTCAAAAATAAACATTTTTCTATATAAACTTTCAAAGGTGGTATTATCCCCCTCCCCCCTTTTTATCTAATAAAAAGTAGCTTAAGTCCGTTCTTGAGATTCAACGTATACGTAGGTATACCAAATTTCATCAAAATCGGTTGAGAGGTTTAAGCAGGAAAGCGTAACAGAGAGACAGACAGACAGACAGACAGATAGACAGACAGACAGAGTTACTTTCGCATTTATAATATTAGTAGGGAATTAGGGATTTCGTGAGTTTTAGTCTCCAATCAAAGATTGAGACAACACAGAAATAACTTCTCAATTCGAGCCACTAGTTCCTGAAATAAGCGCGTTCAACAAACAAACAAAAGCACGTAGTCACGATGGCGCGATACGTGAAAGTCGTGGGTTCCATCCCCGCACCGCAACGGGCGATGAAATGTTTGTGTTTTTTTAAATATTCAAACTTCGCTAGTGTGGCGTTTTAAAGATCTTATACATACATACATACCTACGGGCAGACAGCGGTAAGCGTCTTTATTTTAAACTAGCGGACCCGACAGACTTTGTCCTGTCACAAAGATTTGGAATGTGGCTTGACTCTATAAAAAAATTATAGAGTTAGAAAACGTTTGTACTGGAAAAAGAAAATGGCTGTCTTTAGAATTTTCGCAGCAATTATTTGAATTTTTCTCGCCGTAAAAACCATCCTTGACTTCAACGAACTTAAAAAAAAAGAATTGTCAAAATTGGTCCCGGGGTTGCCGAGTTATGCGCTTACCAACACATTTTGCGATTCATTATTATATAATAGATTATGTAAAGCCGTAAAATTTTGGACGTCTACTAGTTTTTCATGCAAAAACTTCTAAATAGAGTAAGATTGAATTTGGTGTCGAGACAGTTTAGATACTCGTATACTAGGCTAACATAAAATATTTTGAATATAAAACTTTCGCGTTCCATTTCTAACATTTAGAATCAGTCAGCTCGTGACCACGGTTGATGCCAACCAAATCATGGCAGTAAGTACGGGCAACTTTTATATCTACTAAACGTTTTAACCCATTAACTCATTTTAAATCTTATATCTAAAAATGAATCGCCGCTCGTTAGTCTGGCTAAAACTCGAAAACGGCTATACCGATTTGGCTAATCTTGGTCTTAAAATAATTGTGGAGGTCCAAGAAAGGTTTTTAAAAGGTTAGAAATTAAAAAAAAAGGCGTTACAAAGTTCGCCGTAAAGCTAGAGTTTAATATAAAAGATAGCCTTGTACTATCCGAGTTGCAAGCAAAATAGTTTCACGATGAAATTGATATAGACAGGTGGTCTGAATCCCTAGAACTCTCGTCTACAGCGACGCAGCGAAATTAGAGCTTGATGAAGACGGACAATTTGATAGGGTCTGCTTTGAGCAATCTACCGCGCCGGTGTGGCTGCACGGGTGTGCTCCGCTAAGTATTATTGTTCTATTGAAATGTTAAGAATTACTGTCTATCCAAATTATTACACTTTAGTTTACCGTTTCAAGAAGTCATCAATCTGCTTTGATCTTAAACATGATCTTGAAATGTCATTTCAGAATCAATCATGTGATTTTTTTAAGTGAAATGTCACTTTGCTGA
This sequence comes from Glyphodes pyloalis, assembly GCA_037074685.1. Lineage (NCBI taxonomy): Eukaryota > Metazoa > Arthropoda > Insecta > Lepidoptera > Crambidae > Glyphodes > Glyphodes pyloalis. The sequence continues at coordinate 2,017,576 of JAYKKO010000039.1, forward strand.
TACGATATAGGCATTCTGATGGATTCTTTTCACTTAAAATGGTTTCTGTGACACTTAATATTTTTTGTACGCGTGTTTCAAGAACCAAAAAAATACAGATTCAATATTTATCTTATTTGTTCTATAAAATGTTAAAATCCACCTCAAATCTTTTATACGTAAAGCTTATATGCATGTAAAAGTAATCTAAGTAAAATTGCAATGCAATCTTACTTATTTCATCGTAGAATGAGTCAGAAAGAAAACATTAACAAAAAGTTTTGGGCCATTACACAGATATTTTCACATACTTGTGAAATTTCAGGAATAGACAGAAAATGTAGTAATTCTAACCCATCCATCTGTTATGTTTTACTAACCCTGCACCCACGCAAAGAGGAAGGGACGAAGAGGTCTTCAGGTATAATCAGCACACAATCTTCGCAAACGCCCAAAAGTTATCTGTTATAACCGCACTTACCTGCTCCTCAGGGAGAGCCCGGAGGCTCGCATCAAGTAAATACAGACTCGACCCGAGCTCACAGTTTTACCCAATCTGAATGTATTATTTCACAACAATCAGGGACTTTGCTTTAGTGATGTCCAACATTAATACTTGTATCGATAAAAAATATACGTTAAGCTTACCGTTCATAGCGAACTAAATAGAACTAAATTTTGTACGTGATGCGAATGTGTGATACGTGTGCCTGTGAAGGAACACACTTATGTATTTGTAACAAAACCAAAACAATCCAACCAAATTGTTTAGTTATAGTTTTAAAGCTCTGCTTGTGCTCAATATAAGTTGATCACAGAAACTACAATTTGAGGAGATATCTTTGTCATATTTCTATGAGACTTATGTTTTTCGCATATAAAGATACATTAGACTGAAGTCCAAAGTATGTGGATTATCTTATTTTATTATTTTGAATGTTTGTACAGTTGACTTAACAAAGTGACATAAATAAGAGTATCCTACTATTGATGCTAGACCTGAGAAGTAAAAAACTGTTTAACAATCCCATCTTCTATAATTAAAAAAGTAAGTACGTATCTTAAGTAATTTATTTCTTATTTACCAGTCTCAGTTAAAGATTAAGAGCATTCCATTATTCTTTAATAAACTTGTTAAAGTTATCAAAGAAACCGACTGATATATTACATTTCGTCATGTCCAATTACAGTTAGAAACGATTGTGGGAAAATAGACATAGCCTATTGCAATTTCACATCAACAAATTTAAATTACTGATATTCTACTCTATCGATAGGGTTTTTTGTATGTATATCTTTTACAGCCCTACGTATGTTACAAGAGATCCCAATATGTCCCCGTAGGCCCGATATAGCCGTCCGGGGCAGGTGGGTGAGCGTCAGCAATCCGCCGAAACCAATAATAACATCAATGGTGCAACGCAGGGGTTCACTCTTTCACCAGTAGTCTAAAATGTTTTAAACTAGCTACGCCCGTGACTTCGTTCGCGTGACTACAATATTAAGAATCAATTATTTCTAAAACAAAACATTAGTTCTGAAATAAAAATAGCTTAAGTTACTCGTTATTACATCAGCTACGTACCAGTAAAAGGCCCGTCGAAAATTGGTCCAGCTATTTCAGAGCGTAGCCGGAACAAACAAACAGACAAAAATTATAAAAAATATATATTGGTATGTACTGTTTATATACATTGTACACATTTATTATGTAGTGGAATAGGAAATGAAAGAAGCAAATAGGCATAATCGAAATATATTTAGCCAAATAAAATTAAATATTTCCTTTGCATACGTCGTCTTCCGTCGTTCGTCGTTCCAAATCTAACTCTCTGTCATTCTCACCATTTGGATATTCAAACGTATATTCATCGCACATGCACTACGTTCGGATACATCCGATATCCCACATTTATATTCATTCATATGCATGGAGTAAAAAGCGGTTATTTTAATAGTACAAATAGACACTCCAATTATATGTATAGCTAAGCAAAATGACTAAAAAATAAGCTGATTTTAAAAAGCTAGTCACCTATATACCTGGACAAGCATTGATGTAACAAAGTGAATAAATGATACAATCACTCTTGCAGTTTTCGATTTAATTTTAAATTTGACGAACACATTTAATTATACAGCTAATCTATAATATAAAAATGAATCGCAAAATGTGTTGGTAAGCGCATAACTCAACAACGCCTGGACCAATTTTGACAATTATCTTTTTTAAACGTTCGTTGGAGTCCAAATATTGTTTTTACGGTGAGGAAAATTCGAATAATTGCCGGGAAAACTCTAAAGAAAGCTTTTTCAAGTGACAGTCAAGCATGGACTTAGTATAGGTTATTATATTAAGTCCATGCAGTCAAGGCACATTCCAAATCTTTTTGACAGGACGAAGTCTGTCGGGTCCGCTTGTCATTCAATAAAACTGTCTTAGCGGCATACTCTTGAACAAGCATAGTCCCCGATATAATGATGGAGTACCAAATCTCCACTACACAGGGTATTCGCTTAATGTATATTGTATGCGTGAACTTTCATAGCTTTCTGTATCGTAGCACTGGCGAGAGTAGGATTTTGTAACAAAGCCTTATACATAATACCTAAAACCTACTTTTCAAATGTTACTTTGAAAAGCAGCCTCCGAAATCAAACTTAACTTTCAGAGTAACAAACAAAATTATTTTCAGCTATTTGTATTCTTATTGACCACCCAACAATAATATAGATAGCAGTACCTACACCAAAACAAACCGACCCCCGATATTTAAATTGGGACATAAACAGACAGAGGCAGTTCCCATAAACCGAGTTTGTAATGTCGGGCTTTGAACCGGCTACCGGCGACGGCAGTTAAATAATTCCTAATGGGACGGAAACTAATCCGAGTTGTCGTTGTTGCGCTGGACGAGTGAGCAACTGGGCTGATGGGGAGTATTACACTGTGGACCTTACGGAGGATGCAACGTTTAGAATTTGATCACTATCTTCAGAGTGTATTACGTGCAAGTAGAATATGTCTTCAGTGGCTTGCTAACGTTTTGAGCGCTTTATCCAATTCCACACTTATGAATCTTTTTAGAGGCAATAACTGAAATGTTTCTTCAAAAACTTTATTGCATAAAAAAGTACATACGTTGGATTTAATGCTAGGGCCATTATGTACCAGTCAACCTTTGGAATTAATTGAATTTTTACTCCATTCATAGACCATTTTAAGGTATCAATGCCGTTTAAAATAACTTTATGGTATATCGGCTAACAAATGACTATGGACCAAGTCATATAGTTTTGTTTTTATATTTTGGTATGGTAGGTAGATATCTACTATCAAATTCATCTTGTAAAGCCGAATGTCCTTCTTACAGCCAGATTCAGTTGATTTTTATTATGATTGGTTTTCGAGGTCTTATGACCATAAAGTAAATAAAACTACGGGTTCCATGTAATCAAGCATCAAAAAATACTAACCTAACCTAAATAATAGGTTGGCCACAAATTTAATAAGTGAGCCACTTGGGCTTGGGCGACTTGTGGCTCAGTCAGTATTTCTATCGCCCAAATTAATAAAAACATGCCTCTATAATTATTTCTCTAAACTATCTATCAAGCTAGAAGAAGTTATTTCGATGAATACAGAAGAGACTTTTTATCTATAAAACGATAACAAACTCGAGTTAGTCAATAATACCTAATGGCTTCGTTTATTTCACTTGTTCGCTAAACGTCTCAGTTTCCCGACGTCCTGTCATTATTTCCTTTTGTAGACGTTATTTCTCTTTCTGAGACGTCGGAATCCTAGCAAGTTAGGCCTGTAGTAACAGCACTAACAATGAACAGTTAACAGTACAATACTATAAAGGCAATATTAGTTCTTATGACAACGAAATTAGACCGGTGCTGTGTCTAAAATACTATACAGTCGTAGTTTCTGAGCTTTTTGCGGATACTTGATCAACAAGAACTAAATTTAACAAGAACCTTATGGTAATAACAAACACAACGAAAAAAAAGTGAAATTGGTCTAAACGTTCACGCGTGATGGCATGATCAAGGGAAATAGGGATTGATTTGTATATGTCGCAGTCATCTGGTTGAATCAGCTATTTGATTGGATCACCAGCGCGTTCATTGAATGACGACGTTTAATTGAATGACTAAAGGACAACTCGTCAAATCTATATTATATAAAGCTAAATTACCACTCACTGACTCACTCACTCATCGGGGGTTTTTTTGGGGGTGTTCTGGTTGTTTTACCCCTTTGGCATGTTCCAACGGGGTGGGTTATTTTTCAATCAAAGCAGGTTTTTGTATTTTTTTTTTCCAAAATCCAAGATGGCGGCCGATTTTGCTGGATTGAAATAAAAAAAATGTATAGAGTGCCCAGGCGGTTTCTACTTTTTTAGAGAATTGTAGTGAAGAAAAGTACACTGAAAAAGTAAAATGTCAAAAAAACAAGATGTCCGCGCCGCCATCTTGGATCGAAAATTCGGTTTAGAGGTGTTTTTGCGGGGCAGTGGTGGAGAGGTTTCCACAGATAATTGAAAAATTTTTTTTGAACTCTGCCGGCAGTATAGTCAACTTGCAAACCTCATCCATAGATAATAGAGTTTGGCCATAGAGACGCCGCTGGCGGCAGTTTTGTAGGGACCAAAAATTTTGTCATTTTCAAAGTCGATTTTGAGGGGGATGGCAACACCGGGTCGAATCGGTTTGTATAGAGCAGTGGTAGGTTAGTTATCTGTCTATTGTTTTAAGAAATAAATTCTACCAAATTCATGGTAGTTCTTTCCTCCTGACCCAAAATGGTAGAAAAAAAAATTACCCTTGTAGAAAAAAAATAAATATGCAGTGGGGTGGCCATGGAGGTCCGAAGTGACAAAAAGGTCGTTTTTCGGAAAAATCCTGGCAACCCTGAAAATGGCGGGGAAAAACATTTTTACGACATGGTTTTTTCCAAAAGTTCTTTTGAAGAATGGGTGGGAGCGAGAAAAAAAATAAAAATTAGGTTCGGTGCGGTATATAACCTTAAATACGGGAAAAATACGGCCGATCCAAAATCCAATATGGCCGACCCCCTTTCAGCCATTTTAATTTTTTCACGATTTTCAAAACCGTTTTTCAGGCACATGGCAACATTTGAGCGAGTCGCAATGTATGGAGCGGTTGCATGTTTGGTTGATGTGTGTTGCCAGGTGAAATAAAATTTCTACCATTTTTGGTAGTTTTTGATTTATGTCCAAAAAATGAAAAAAATTTTTTTTGACATTTAGTCTAAATGTCTACCACGTTATTATGGCAACCTTATGGCCGAATCATATTTTACTAAATTTAGCCCAATCACCTGGCCACACTGGGTGCCAGAGCGAAATATATATTTTGTGACTTGGTCATTTTCCAAAAAATAATATGGCGATTGGGTGAGAGCGAGAAAAAAATTGAAAATGAGGTTCGATGTCAAATATAGTCCAAATTATAGGAAAAATACGAACGCTCAAAAATACAAGATGGCCGACCCGCTGGCGGCCATTTTGTAAAACTTATGTGTTTTTTAAAACGTTAAATCTTAATTTTCATGTATATGGCAACATCTGAGCGAGTCACAATGTACTAGGCGGTTATGTATTTTGTCATTGTGTGTTGCCAGGTGAAATAAAAATTCTACTATTTTTGGTAGTTTTTGACTCAGGTCCCGGCGAAAGTCGAAAATAGAAATAATGACATTTCGCGCAAACCATTTCCATGTGCCTATGAAACATCCCCATTGAAATGACATTTGACTATTTTTATCTCTGTGACCTGGCAACACCGGGAGCTGTTGGGACAAATGTGCAAAAAACATGGTCACCTTCCAGAAGTCCTGTAGGCCGCAATATATAAAATTTGAAAAATGTAAAAATGAGGTTTGATGCAGTATATAACCTCGATGAGATGTTATATTATAAATTTTTCGATAAACAAAATGGCGGATGCGCTGGCGGCCATTATAAAAAATCTGCAGAATTCAAAATGTATTCACTAAATTTTGGGGTAGAAAGAGGGGTCGTAGGGAAAAAATGCTCGGAGCTTTATTGGAGGTTTCTATGATGCCCAAGTGATGGTTCAAAAATTTACCCGATTTTTGGGGTAATTTTGGAGATTTTGGGCCCGACAGAAAATGCTCGAATTTAAAAAAAATAAGTATGAGGTCCTGTCAAAAATGTCTATCCGTGGTCGATCGACCTAAAAAAAAAGAGTAAGTACGAAATTTTAGGAAAAATTGGAAAATCAAGTTTCTATGGAGTACTTGGTTCCCCATACATTTTGTACTGAAATTGAGCTTAGTAAGAAAATGTATGAAAAAATTCTTGCATATTAATGTAATGCTGTTTATACTTGGAAACGGTAACTTTGCGAGGCCGGAGGCCGAGCTGCGTTGCGAGACCGTAGGTCGAGCGCCGCGTAGGGCGAAGCCCGTAGCGGCTATATCCTGTGTAACTTTCGCGAGGCCGAAGGCCGAGGCCAAAGGCCGAGCGCCCGCGTAGAGCGAAGCTCGAAGCGGCTTCCATCGAACATTTTGGGCCGATATAGACGAGACAATTGATCGAGTAACCTACGCGAGGCCGTAGGCCGAGCTGCGATGCGAGACCACAGGTCGAGCGCCGCGTAGGGCGAAGCCCGAAGCGGCTACATTCTGTGTAACTTTCGCGAGGCCGAAGGCCGAGCTTCGAATGCGAGGCCAAAGGCCGAGCGCCCGCGTAGAGCGAAGCTCGAAGCGGCTGCCATCGAACACTTTGGGCCGATATAGACGAGACAATTGATCGAGTAACCTACGCGAGGCCGTAGGCCGAGCTGCGATGCGAGACCATAGGCCGAGCGCCGCGTAGGGCGAAGCCCGAAGCGGCTATGTTCTGTGTAACTTTCGCGAGGCCAAAGGCCGAGCTTCGAATGCGAGGCCGTAGGCCGAGCGCCCGCGTAGAGCGAAGCTCGAAGCGGCTTCCGTCGAACACTTTGGCCATTTTATTAAAGTGCAATCCAAGTCCCCCTAGGCGCGAGGCCGCAGGCCGAGCTGCGCCGCGCAGGGCGGAGCCCGGAGCGGAAAGGCTCCTTAGGCCACAGTTGCAAAACTCTAGCGCCGTACAAAAAAAGCACTAGGCCCCCATTGCGGACGGTTCAACACTCCCGTGTCACACCCGCGAGGCCGCAGGCCGAGCTGCGTATGCGAGGCCGAAGGCCGAGCGCCGCGGGAGGGCGAAGCCCGGGAGCGGCCAGCGCCGCAGGCCTAGCTTTTAGCAGACTCGCGCGAAGCGCGTGCTGCAAAAGCTAGTCTATATTATATAAAGCTAAATTACCACTCACTCACTGACTGACTCATCGGGGGTTTTTTTGGGGGTGAAGGAGTTGATATACATCTCTGGGGTGTTCCAACGGGGTGGGTTATTTTTTAATCAAAGCAGGTTTTTTCATTTTTTTTTCCGAAAATCCAAGATGGCGGCCCTTTTTGCTGAATCAACTTTTTTCTTGTCTATGGAATGGCCGGGCGGTTTATACTTTTTTAGAGAATTGTAGTGAAGAAAAATACACTAAAAAAGTAAAATGTCAAAAAAACAAGATGTCCGCGCCGCCATCTTGGATCGAAAATTCGGTTTTGAGGTGTTTTTGCGGGCTCGTGGTGGAGAGGTTTCCACAGATAATTGAAAAATTTTTTTTGAACTCTGCCGGCAGTATAGCCTTCTTTTGAATGTTGGTCATAGATTATAGAGTTTGGCCATAGAGACGGCGCTGGCGGCAGTTTTGTAGGGAGCAAAAATTTCGTCATTTTCAAAGTCGATATTGAGGGGTATGGCAACACTATGTCGAATCGGTTTGTATGGAGCGGTGGTAGGTTAGTTATCTGTCTTTTGTTTTAAGAAATAAATTCTACCAAATTCATGGTAGTTTTTACCCCATGGCCCCAAATGGTAGGAAAAAAAATAACGTTGTAGAAAAAAAATAAATGCGCTGTAGGGTGGCCATGGAGGTCCAAAGTGACAAAAAGGTAGTTTTTTGGAAAAATGCTGGCAACCCTGGAAATGGCGAGGAAAAACATTTTTTCGACATGGTCATTTTCCAAAAGCTCTAGGGGCGACTGGGTGGGAGCGAGAAAAAAAATAAAAATTAGGTCTGATGCGATATATAACCTTAAATACAGGAAAAATATGGCCGTTTGAAAATCCAAGATGGCGGACCCCCTTTCGGCCATTTTGAATTTTTCACGATTTTCAAAACCGTTTTTCGGGTACATAGCAACACTTGAGCGAGTCGCAATGTATCGAGCGGTTGCATGTTTGGTTTATATGTGTTGCCAGGTCAAATAAAATTTCTACCATTTTTGGTAGTTTTTGACTCGTGCCCAAAAAACGAAAAAAAATTTTTTTGACATTTGGTTGAAACGTCTACTACTTAATTATGTATATCTCATAGCCGAATGATATTTTGCTGCTTTTGGTCAGATCACCTGGCAACACTGGGAGCTACGGTCAAAAATATTTTTTCGACATGGTCATTTTCCAAAAGTTCTGAGGATGACTGGGTGGGAGCGAGAAAAAAAATGAAAATGAGATTCGCTGTCAAATATAGTCTAAATTATGGGAAAACTATAGACTTTTTGATTAACAAGATGGCCGATGCGCTGGTCGCCATTTTGTGATTTTTTCGTGTTTTAGAAAACTTAAATTTAAAATTACGCGTATTTTTTAAAATCTGAGCGAGTCGGAATGTACTAGGCGGTTATGTATTTAGCTATTGTGTGTTGCCAGGTGAAAAAATATTTCTACCATTTTTGGTAGTTTTTGGCTCAGGTCCCGAAAAGGTCGAGAATAGAAATAATGACATTTCGCGCAAATCATTTCCATGTGCCTATGAGGCATCTTAGTAGTAATGACATTTGACTATTTTTATTTCCTTAATTGGGCAACACCGAGAGCTGGTGAGGAAAAAGTGCAAAAAACATGGTCACCTACCGGAGGCTCTGTGGGCCACAGGATATAAAATTTGAAAAAAGTAAAAATGAGGTTTGATGCCGTATATAACCTAGATTACAGGAAAACTATAGGCTTTTCGATAAACAAAATGGCGGATGCGCTGGCGGCCATGATGTAAAAATCTGCAGGATTCAAAATGTATTCATCAACTTTCGGGGTAGAAGGAGGGGCTGTAGGGAAAAAATGCTCGGAGCTTTATTGGAGGTCTACATGATGCCCCTGTGATGGTTCAAAAATTTACCCGATTTTCGGGGTAATTTCGGAAATTTTGGGCCCGACAGAAAATGCTCGAATTTAAAAAAAATAAGTATGAGGTCCTGTCCAAAATGTCCATCCGTGGTCGATCGACCCAAAAAAAAGCGAGTAAGAACGAAATTTTAGGAAAAATTGGAAAATCAATTTTGTATGGAGTACTTGGTTCCCCATACATTTTGTACTGAAATTGACCTTAGTAAGAAAATGTATGGAGAAATTGTTGTATATGAATGTAGCACCGTATTGAGTGCTATTAAAACTTGGAAATGGTAACATTGCGAGGCCGGAGGCCGAGCTGCGTTGCGAGACCGTAGGTCGAGCGCCGCGTAGGGCGAAGCCCGAAGCGGCTATATTCTGTGTAACTTTCGCGAGGCCGAAGGCCGAGCTTCGAATGCGAGGCCAAAGGCCGAGCGCTCGCGTAGAGCGAAGCTCGAAGCGGCTGCCATCAAACACTTTGGGCTGATATAGACGAGACAATTGATCATGTAACCTACGCGAGGCCGTAGGCCGAGCTGCGATGCGAGACCACAGGTCGAGCGCCGCGTAGGGCGAAGCCCGAAGCGGCTATGTTCTGTGTAACTTTCGCGAGGCCAAAGGCCGAGCTTCGAATGCGAGGCCGTAGGCCGAGCGCCCGCGTAGAGCGAAGCTCGAAGCGGCTTTCGTCGAACACTTTGGCCATTTTATTAAAGTGCAATCCAAGTCACCCTGGGCGCGAGGCCGCAGGCCGAGCTGCGCCGCGCAGGGCGGAGCCCGGAGCGGAAAGGCTCCTTAGGCCACAGTTGCAAAACTCTAGCGCCGTACAAAAAAGCACTAGGCCCCCATTGCGGACGGTCTAACACCAAAAGTCACACCCGCGAGGCCGCAGGCCGAGCTGCGTATGCGAGGCCGAAGGCCGAGCGCCGCGGGAGGGCGAAGCCCGGGAGCGGCCAGCGCCGCAGGCCTAGCTTTTAGCAGACTCGCGCGAAGCGCGTGCTGCAAAAGCTAGTCTATATTATATAAAGCTAAATTACCACTGACTCACTCACTGACTCATCGGGGGTGTTTTTGGGGGTGTTCGAGTTGTTTTACATCTCTGGGGTGTTCTAACGGGGTGGGTTATTTTTTAATCAAAGCAGGTTTTTCGTTTTTTTTTTTCCAAAATCCAAGATGGCGGCCCTTTTTGCTGGATTGAAATAAAAAAAATGTATAGAGTGCCCAAACTGCGCAGACTTTTTTAGGAACGTATTTTACTGTTTACTATATTGAAAAAGTAAAATGTCAAAAAAACAAGATGTCCGCGCCGCCATCTTGGATCGAAAATTCGGTTTAGAGCTGTTTTTGCGGGCTCGTGGTGGAGAGGTTTCCACAGATAATTGAAATTTTTTTTTTGAACTCTGCCGGCAGTATAGTCAACTTGCAAACCTCATTCATAGATTATAGAGTTTGGCCATAGAGACGGCGCTGGCGGCAGTTTTGTACGGACCAAAAATTTTGTCATTTTCAAAGTCGATTTTGAGGGGGATGGCAACACCGGGTCGAATCAGTTTGTATAAGGCAGTGGTAGGTTTGTTATCTGTCTATTGTTTTGAGAAATAAATTCTACCAAATTCATGGTAGTTTTTACCCCATGGCCCCAAATGGTATGAAAAAAAAATAACCTTGTAGAACAAAAATAGATACGCTGTGGGGTGGCCATGGAGGTCCGAAGTGACAAAAAGGTAGTTTTTCGGAAAAATCCTGGCAACCCTGGAAATGGCGGGGAAAAACATTTTTTCGACATGGTCATTTTCCAAAAGCTCTAGGGGCGACTGGGTTGGAGCGAGAAAAAAACTAAAAATTAGGTCTGATGCGATATATAACCTAAAATACAGGAAAAATACGGCCGTTCGAAAATCCAAGATGGCGGACCCCCTTTCGGCCATTTTGAATTTTTCACGATTTTCAAAACGGTTTTTTTGGCACTTGGCAACATTTGAGCGAGTCGCAATGTATGGAGCGGTTGCATGTTTGGTTCATATGTGTTGCCAGGTCAAATAAAATTTCTACCATTTTTGGTAGTTTTTGACTCGTGCCCAAAAAACGAAAAAAATTTTTTTTGACATTTGGTTAACAATAATACCATTTGGTAGTAGCACGCCCATAGCCGAATGATATTTTGCGGCTTTTGGTCAGATCACCTGGCAACACTGGGAGCTACGGTGAAAAATATTTTTTCGACATGGTCATTTTCCAAAAGTTCTGAGGACGACTGGGTGAGAGCGAGAAAAAAAATAAAAATGAGGTTCGCTGTCAAATATAGTCTAGATTATGGGAAAACTATAGACTTTTTGATTAACAAGATGGCCGACGCGCTGGCGGCCGTTTTGTGATTTTTTCGTGTTTTTGAAAACTTAAAATTCAAATTTCGGGTATTTTTAAAAATCTGAGCGAGTCAAAATGTACTAGGCGGTTATGTGTTTTGTCATTGTGTGTTGCCAGGTGAAAAAATATTTCTACCATTTTTGGTAGTTTTTGGCTCAGGTCCCGAAAAGGTCGAGAATAGAAATAATGACATTTCGCGCAAATCATTCCCATGTGCCTATGAGGCATCTTAGTGGTAATGAGATTTGACTATTTTTATTTCCTTAATTGGGCAACACCGAGAGCTGGTGAGGAAAAAGTGCAAAAAACATGGTCACCTACCGGAGGCTCTGTGGGCCACAGGATATAAAATTCGAAAAAAGTAAAAATGAGGTTTGATGCCATATATAACCTAGATTACAGGAAAACTATAGGCTTTTCGATAAACAAAATGTCGGATGCGCTGGCGGCCATGATGTAAAAATCTGCAGGATTCAAAATGTATTAATCAACTTTCGGGGTAGAAGGAGGGGCTGTAGGGAAAAAATGCTCGGAGCTTTATTGGAGGTCTACATGATGCCCCTGTGATGGTTCAAAAATTCACCCGATTTTTGGGGTAATTTCGGAGATTTTGGGCCCGACGTATTTTGCTCGAATTTAAAAAAAATAAGTATGAGGTCCTGTCAAAAATGTCTATCCGTGGTCGATCGACCAAAAAAAAAGAGAGTAAGTACGAAATTTTAGAAAAAATTGGAAAATCAAATTTCTATGGAGTACTTGGTTCCCCATACATTTTGTACTGAAATTGACCTTAGTAAGAAAATGTATGGAGAAATTGTTGCATATTAATGTAGTGCCGTATTGAGTGCTATTAAAACTTGGAAATGGTAACATTGCGAGGCCGGAGGCCGAGCTGCGTTGCGAGACCATAGGTCGAGCGCCGCGTAGGGCGAAGCCCGAAGCGGCTATATTCTGTGTAACTTTCGCGAGGCCGAAGGCCGAGCTTCGAATGCGAGGCCAAAGGCCGAGCGCCCGCGTAGAGCGAAGCTCGAAGCGGCTGCCATCAAACACTTTGGGCCGATATAGATGAGACAATTGATCATGTAACCTACGCGAGGCCGTAGGCCGAGCTGCGATGCGAGACCACAGGTCGAGCGCCGCGTAGGGCGAAGCCCGAAGCGGCTGTATTCTGTGTAACTTTCGCGAGGCCGAAGGCCGAGCTTCGAATGCGAGGCCAAAGGCCGAGCGCCCGCGTAGAGCGAAGCTCGAAGCGGCTTCCGTCGAACACTTTGGCCATTTTATTAAAGTGCAATCCAAGTCACCCTAGGCGCGAGGCCGCAGGCCGAGCTGCGCCGCGCAGGGCGGAGCCCGGAGCGGAAAGGCTCCTTAGGCCACAGTTGCAAAACTCTAGCGCCGTACAAAAAAAGCACTAGGCCCCCATTGCGGACGGTCAAACACCAAAAGTCACACCCGCGAGGCCGCAGGCCGAGCTGCATATGCGAGGCCGAAGGCCGAGCGCCGCGGGAGGGCGAAGCCCGGGAGCGGCCAGCGCCGCAGGCCTAGCTTTTAGCAGACTCGCGCGAAGCGCGTGCTGCAAAAGCTAGTTGTTTAATATAACGTTCAACTTCTTGACTGACGTCATTTAGCATAGTCGTTGAATGGGATATAGCTGACTTTGTAATGTTTGAGTAGGGTGACCATTAGTTCGCAACTTAAAAGATAACTAACTTTAGATAAAAAAAATGTATCCATGGCATAACACACCTTAATAAGAATTTTTATTATATTTTAACAATTTTAAGTCTTAAGACACTTAGGCTAAAAAAATATCATATCTCTTCAAAAGTACTGTATTAAAAATTGGGGGAAGAGGAAAAGGTTGGAATCTCAATTTCACTCAAAAAAATATTAACACAGTGCTATTCGATTAGATCTGTACCAGCTGTTTGATGCCATCTTTGTTTTGATAAGCACTAACGCCGCAGTGGAAAAAAATTTACTAAATTACAATCACCTGACTGATGTTACGTCCGCTATGTTCAAAGGGCTATGTTACAATCCGCTAACTTGTTGGACGTTGAGTGAGGCTTGTTCATTCAATGTTCGGCCTAGTCATTCAATTAAACGTCTGCATTTAATAAACGCGCTAGTGATCCAATCAAATAGCTGATTCAACCAGATGACTGCGACATATATATTGAGATTCGCAATGGCCGTGATAAGGCACACGAGTATTCATACAAATCCGATTTCATGTTTATACAATTTGTTAATTTTTTATCAATAAAGTAAAACAAAATCCTCCGTCATTATAACATTAAAATCACACCGCGTGCACATATTATGTAGATGTATTCAGCCCGCGTGCCGTGGTTTGGACAGCCCTGCTTATAGTATTACTGTGCTGTAATCAATTACGAACAAATAATTTAAGAAGCTTTTAAACAGACTAACTCACCATTCAAGATGTTCTAGATACCCCCTACTTCCACATTTCCAGTGATATTTATTTTCTCTAGAAAGGGTCGCCAATTAAGGGGATTAGACGTTGTAAGAACGGTTTGATGCCAGGGAATTGCTTCGAATAAAGTACCTAACGTATTTTATTGTCGTTCTTGCTCTTTAATTTTTTTATGTTGAATGACAGCTAAGCTTTTTTTACGAAGTCTATTTCTGCCAATGTCAAGTCATAAGTAACTTTTTTTTTTGTATTGCTCTTCAAGATCACATCTGATGGTAACTGGTAATGAGGTCCTAGCTTAAAGGTGACAAGTGCAGCTTGACCCCTGCTACTAACGTAGCACCCCCCAGGAGCTCTATTAATTTCACGGAAATAGGTACCTTATTCCACCATGCAGTCTCCTTTTTGACGTGTCTCTCTAAACACTTGGCATTGGCGGAATCACTGCAATGTTTCTTAACGGGGGATAAAGTCCATTAATATAGTGAATAGTCCATAGATATAGTCATTATCGTTAACTGTTTTATTTTGTTGTCACGATTAACTTCTCATAAGTATTGTAAACGCAGTATGTAAGTAAAACCTGTATGTTCAACAAGAAAATCATTGTTTGGTAAAAGTGCGTGAAAGTCAAAAATCCATACATTTAGAAACCACATTTCACATTTTTTTATATTAGTAGGATAGCTACTTCTTTATTTCCACTGTATCCGAAATCCAATCTAATTTGCTTTTATCTCCGTTTACCAACTATTTACCAATTTATAGCACTGACACCGCTAATGAACTTTTTATAACCGCTATTGAATGATAACTACTTCAAACCCACGAACCTTACAATTATTATCACGATTTTTATGATTTTTATGTTGCTTTACGCCGCACTAGCAAACTTTGTTTGCCTGAAATACAAGAATTTCTTAGTTCAGGCACAAGTAAGTTTAAGTTTCTATGTTTTAGCCCTAAGCAGTATGTTGAAATTAAGTGTTTAATAAATTTATTTTATTATTATTTTATTTAAATAATTTTAAAGAAACAAAAAAAAATCATCTCCCCCTGCAGTGCGGGAATTGATTCCACGACCTTCACGTATCGCGCGTGCTGCTCTACCAACTAAGCTACCCGCTAGTTATCGTAGGCGATGAAATGTTCCTGCTCTATCAAACCTACGGTAAGTGCCCTCTCCCGATTATGTGTAGAGCTACATACTTAACGAGATGAAATTTTTCAGTCTATTAAAAATCAACACCGTGTAAAATAAATCGCTCGTTATCACAAGTCTTTACCAAGGCAACTAGACTTAGTTCGAATCACGGCTGGGCTCCGACGCGGTGACTTTTGTAATCGCGCTAATTAACGCTACACAAGCTCTCCCCCCTCTCCCAACCCTCCTTGTTGTCGATTTAATGCTCGAAAGATTTTATAGTAGAAAATGCAATTGCTTCAAATGTAGTGTTAAAATAACTATGACTACGGAAGATTGGGAAATTTTCACTTTTCATAGAACGGAGGTAAACTAGCCAATAATGATCAGTGATGAGCGTTGTTCATCGACACTTGCATTCAAAAATATCAGAAAAAATTATATGCAAACGATTCTGTCCAATCCTATACACATTCGTAACCATTTAAAAATATAAACCCACAGAGGGTCTGTTTTATTTAGGTACTTACTATGTATACGTTAAGGTTTAAAATGCATGATAATTAAATATTTTCGCTAATTGCGTTGCGCTATCTCTGCGTACTACATACAACGCACATGAGATTAGACAGTGATGACCAATCTCGAGATAAAGTAAACAGTTATTGTTCAATGATTGAAAAGAATAAAAAACAACAATTTAACTTTAGGAAGTCCATATTACACAGCCTACTAGTTCTGCACGCACTATAAAATGTATTGTACTTGTAAAGCCTTTTTATTTGACGCCTATGTTTTAGGGAAGACATTTTGTGGCGGCCACCTTAACCGATTTCCATGAAAGATAGCTAAGGACATTCCCGCCTAGTTCAATAAAATTAAAATTGGTTCATCCGTTCATGAGGGACGATCTCTAAGACAGACACACTCACAAACAAACAGACAGACTGACACGTCAAACTTGTAACACTCCGTTGTTTATACGTCAGGTTTAAAAATTAATATCCACGGGCTCTAGCTTCAAATATAAAGTCAGCTACAATTATACATTTCTACTACTCACTTATTCAACACCAAATCAATGTGACAACTACTCCGCTTTAAATATTCACTGACTAATTGATAGGATTTAATTACATTCCTTTATCAAAGGGTAACGTTTAGGTATTCTATCAAGAATTCTCTAAACTAAAGTAAAAAGAGGTAAAGCCGTGGCCTGAATGAAAACGAGACATGAGTTTATGTTACTTTTTCTTTTACATTAACCAGTAATAAAGAAACAAAATTTGGCAAATCTAGGACAGTGTTTCATTGCCTCTGGCAGAACCCTGGACCTAAGGACCTAAAGATCCTTTAACATTGTTAAAGGTCCACCGTCCAATGTGTACACCGTCTCTAAGAATTAAAACCACCGCTCTAAAAGTACTGTATCCGGGGTAACCATTCAGATTTATCCCTAAAACTAAGGATATGTACTAAAAATTAAAAAAAAAATAACACTCATTACTAGATATTAAAACATTCGTTCGACTTGCATATAAATTTCAAACTATTTATTTGTAAAACCATTTTATATTGCACATGATACTTTCAAATAAATGTAATTCTATTCTATTTTTTTTTTCTTTTTTCATGTAACTAGCTTTTAATTCATAGAGGAATACCTCGCTGAATGGCGATTGAAAGACGCTGGGCGAAGTAGCTGCCAGCCTTTGGGTCTCCTGTAACGTTGACAAGTCTTTTTGAAATAACTTTATTTTATTCTATTCTATTCACATCTGATTGTTTAGCCAACAGCGCGCCATGATAAACACTTACAGTTCGATATTATATCCTACGCCAACAACTTATTGTTGTTGGCGTAGGATATAATATAAGATGGTAATCTGACGTTTTCCTGACCATACTATCCAAATGGTAATACGATGGGAGATTTAACCCGCTTTAAGGCAAGCCGCGTCTTCAAAGCGGAAGGAAGAGCCCTTCGTAGGAAACTTAGTCGTTAGTACCGTCGTCCCTAGCTAACAGAAACTAGGAAGATACGGAGGAAATGTGAGTAACAAGTTTTATGACTATATACTGTAAGATTAAGACAGGAGATGCAGACACCATCTCTATGATCAAATTCAACCCAGGTACACCTAATGGGAATATAGCAAAACATCGAGGCGTTTCTGCAAAGTAAAGATGGCGTCGAATTAAAAAGATTTTTTTTCCGAATTGATGATGACGGCAAACTAGCGGGGGAGCGGAAGGCTCTCATCCTTAAATTAAAAAAAAATAAGAACTTATTTCCACTATTTAGATACCTAGTATGCTGCTTGGTGTTTGACTAAATGCACCTAGTCATTTTATAGGAACGGTCTTGAAATGCGAGACCAATATGCATACTGTTAAAAATGATGAGTACGTAGCTGGAATTAAGCGCACTCATTTTCATGGATTCGACTTTTACTGAGAACGAGGTAAAATAAATAATTCTTCAAATGAAACAGTATGGCTGTTTGTAATCATAAAACTATGGAACTAGTGGTCGACTACAGGAGCACGACGTTCAAATCTCAGTAAAACTCTGATATGGACGACCTCCGAGCGGGGCGGACTTTTGCTACACGCCATCTCCCGCCAGGTCCTGGGTTCGATTCCCGTTCCAGCCAATTTGTAATATCGTATTTGTAATATCTGTGGTGGTACTTTCTTTATTTCTTTCACACAAGTGCATTATCTACTTACCAGAGCAATATATATCGTTGTCCATTATACTGAATGGACTACTTTCACTAAGGTTTATTTTAATAAAAATGTTAGGTTCGAGTGTAAAATTCAAACCGAAATGCCTGTTAATTCAGCCACGGGATGGCTCTCTGGAAACCGATCACAGTCTACCCTCTTGACCCGGCTACGAATAATGGAATCATCTCTTACCCTCTTGAGAGGAGGGCTCTTGAAATAATGCTCAATGCTTGCCGGAGAATAATAAAATTAACAAGAAAGAAACTTGAGTGGGAGGTGTGTCCTGTCAATTTTTATGGTGAGAATCCCTTGCGGATGGGCTGAAAATTGTTGGCTAGGTCGTTAAATTTGATAACTGCACTTAAACTTATGTAAAACTGAAGATAATAATTTAGATTTGACTAGTGTGCACTTACGAACTCGGTAGAGTGTCTATTATATTCCTTCATTCTGTCTGTTCTATTTTGAAAAATGACGGAATGTAATTGTCCCTGAATGGTCCCTATTTCTATGTCGTTTCGATGTTCTTCATTCTTGTATTTTATACGTTTGTCTTTTGTTTTGTCATTATTGTAACTGTCACAGTTTTTTTATTTTACTATTAATAAAATACGTGATAGGCGCGCGTTTTGTAATAATAAAACAAAATAATGATCAATAAATAGTTGTAAACTTCATGTCGTCGTAGTATTTGCACTGTTACTACATTATCAATCTCATCTTCCCTCGCAATATGGTCTCATACTGCGAGAATATATTACATTTGGTAATTTCATAATAATCATAATATTTAGTAAAAGAAAAATGATTTCTCCCCGATTTTACTGATCCCATAACAAAATCCTCCGTAAAAACATCTCCTTTCCAACAAAACAAAACATACTAAAACTAAGTTAGGGAGCGTTCAAGTATTACGTAACGCATATTGGCGGGGTGGGGGGGAGTCTATGTAAAACGTTACGATGCGGTCTAATAAAACTTTAAGATATGAAACTCCCATTTGGAAAAGTTTTGTTTCCCTACGGTTTCCGGGGAATCCTCGATTGTATTAGTGTGGTCGTGTTTTTTTTAGAGAAAGAGGGAGGGGGAGTACAGAAAAACGTTACGATGCATAAAAAGGGGGGGGGGTCAAAAATCTTAAAAATTTGCGTTACGTAATACTTGAACGCTCCCTTATATAAAAGGTCTGTAAAAATATTTAAGTCGCTGATGCGGTGTAGAGCAATACAAAAATAAAAAACGGTAATTAAAGGAAAAGTTACACAAATCAAACAGTTATGAATTACCGTATGACACTAATAAAAAAAATCTTATGAGACCAATCTCAGTAATCCTGTTTTTGCGAAAAAATCCGTATCTATATTGATTTTATGCTACACAATAACGGTTCATTTGCAGTCCAATTCGAATAATAGTGGTTTGCCTGGGGATTCCCGAGGGAACACGCATATATGTTGAAATACCAAATAGTACCAGAGCCCAAAGATTATATAACTTATTTACTAAAAACACGAAACATTAACCATCAAATAGTGTTTACTTATATTCATAGGGCGTCAGCATACCTCCTTAAACTGTCTCCTTTTGTAAAACGTCAGTCTGAAAAAACCGGAGGCTTAGGCGCCGGAGGGAACACTTTCATTTGGTGAGCTTTCCTAGTTTGGTTAGGATATGACAGGCTTTAATCGCCTAGTTGTCTGATTGGAATGATGATTAAGTTCCGGACTTCGGAAGACACTGTAAGCCGTTCCAATGGATCATAGTCCAGATAAACGGCTTTAATAAAGATCCCCTTTCATACTAATGGAGGTCAAACGGCCATCGCTCGGAGATCAGAGGAAGAAAGAAGAGTTTGCCAGTTTATCAGCTAAGTTAGGCGATAGCTGGTATACCCACTAAAATGGGGTTGACTGACCTCATATTTTGATTTATTGTAGTGGCAAATTTATATTTTGTTGGCCGAAATTCATGCTCCCCAGGAAATAACTGGCAGTGTTTAATGTTATTTTCTAATTATATATGTAGTTAGCAATTTCAAACAAAGTAAGGACAAAAAGTAAGTATAGTCACTTTGCTACCCCATTAACAAGTATGCATACAATATACAAATAAACGCTACTCTTATAGAACATTTTGTATTTATATATTTTTTTTATATTATACTTCAAGATTGACCTCATCCCACCTGTTGTTAAGTGGTAATGAGGCCCAACTTAAGGGCGACAAGTATAGTATAATCAATCTGTTACTGGACTTGTCGCCCTTACCTTGATGGCTTGACCCCTGCTACTAATGTAGCACCCCCCAGGACCTCTGAAAACCTTACTCACACGCAGGAACACAACAACACAGAAGTGATTATTATTTGGCTGCGGTCTTCTGTAAGGCGGAGGTATTTCACCAGTCGAGCTGCTCCAGTTCAAGCGATAAATCGCTATGCCCTACCTCTCGTCATCATCATCTAGCAATGGGCTCTTAGTCTAATAGTTATTCAAACTACAGACCAAAAGTGAGTACATGAAAGGCCGGACCAAATTGCAGTAATTGTCACCGTTTAAGTTAATTAGCATGATTTAATTTCATTCGTTAATCAAAGTGTGGCATTTTACACTATTTAGTATTCCAAAAATTTTAATTTTGGGCAATAAAACACAACCTTAAACTTAAGATCGGTGGTTTAAAACGAATCAACAATCAAATCTAATTATTTGTCAACTAAAAACCAATGACTTAAATTCAGAACAGTCATTTACATTGTATCCAGTGATACCTAATTGAAGTCTTATTGGTAAGTGAACTTTTTAATTTCATTTATTTCTATTTGCAAACATCTTAAAAAGTAAAAATCTTAAGTAATACTTTAAATTGTTAATCGCTCTTGTTATTTGTTCTCAATACTTGATTAAGCTTTCGTTTTAACTTTCTATGTACCTACTCAAGTAATGGATTATTATTATGATTTAATAAAGGTTTTTATTGTTAGCTGCAATAATGAGAAATACGATACGTAAGTTTGGATTGCAGTTTTGCGATCTTCCAACTATGCTATGGAATGTATCTTTTATGCTACGCATATTGACACTCAACATTGACAACAGAAATAAGAAACGTAAGTAAGAGGTGATCACATACATCTTATAGTATTCAAATAAATTATCTCTAAATAAAAAGCTTTAACACTCGTTGGAAAAAAGTGAAGAGCAGTACGCTCGATACTTTGTGGGTTTGAATCCTACATTGCAAGGGAAGATTCAATTATTCTATTTCGACGCACAAACGACGGAGTGTAAAAAGATTGACATGTGTGTGCGTTAGTCTGTGGCATCGTAGCTCCTAAATGAACCGGCTATGATATTTCTTTTTATTTGAAAGGTGTATTCCTAAGGATGATTTTACCTATTAGGGCTAGCAAGCGCAATAAGTCAAATATCTCGCATGAGACGACAAAAGTTTGTATACTATTGATTAGGTGATAGTTTTCGTACTCGTATTTTCAGCCAATCAGCAGTTGACGCATTGATTTTGACATTTCTTAAGAGCGCGATAAAATTTACTCGCGTGGCGCATGCTAGGCCTGTATGTTTGATGGAAAACGGATCAAGATGGCCACTGCCAAGATTGACATAACACCCTTAATAAAGTTGTCCATTTTAAGAGCTTGAGTTGAATTATATAGCATTATGACCAATTTCAAATCTAAAAAGCACCAATATCGAACAGTCAAGGGTTTTTGAAAAATTTTGGATTTATCATTCCGTTCCATCAATCTTAAAATTACTAAAAAAATCGTCCAAGGTCATATGATTTAGACCTCATCACTGTTGTATCCCCAGGGATTCCCATAGTATTCTACGTCATCACAGGCACAATAGCTGCCTGCTACTTCTATGTGTACATGATATCAGTGGCGTGGTTCGTGGCCGTCCACAGCCGGCAAACTGGCGACTTGGTTCAGGCCATGGTGGTTGGCTCCCTCGGGATCTCCAGTGAAATCGGAACCACTAAGCTGCTAGCTATGTTCTTTTACAGGTACCATTTCAAGCATTTCTTTAATAATATTTCTATCGTCGCCCCTTTATGACCTGCTCAGCTCACGATAAAGCCAAATTTACAAAATTAAAATAATAACTTTATTCCACTATATTAAAACAATTTTTTTTTGAGGATTAAGTGATATGTTGCCAGAGAATATAACTGAATTCATGAATTTAAGTCTTATTAAAACTTGTCTAATATAAAAGGGCATTATAAAATAAAAATAATAGTTTAAAAAACTAAAAAACACGCTTTTAGCTCGCACTAAAAATTACAAAATAATTCAGACATTTAAGAAAGAAAGCGTGGAGCGTTTATGTTATCTTTACTCTTTTTGGACAAAACGCTCCACGCTTTCTTTCTTAAATGTCTGAATTATTTTGTAATTTATAGTGCGAGCTAAAAGCGTGTTTTTTAGTTTTTTAAACTATTATTTTTATTTTCTACTTTTTAGTTTTCTCATGTATCAATAATTATATAATTCTTTTTCGTACCCCATTCAGCAAACCCTTTCATTTAATACCCATATCATAGGGGTGCATTTCAAATAGCCTGTCCGTTATCTTGGACGCCCGCCATATTGGATTTGAATCACGTGACTATTTTTTTCGTATTCCTGACAGCAAACCCTTTCTTTTGATACCCATATCATGGAAGTGCATTTCAAACAGTCAGTTCGCCATCTTGGGGAGGCCGCCATATTGGATTTGTAATGACGTTTCTTAGCTAGTCATGTATTGTCATCAGAACTCAGAGCGTGTGCAAAATTTCATCTTAATCAAAGACCGGGAAGTGGGTCAAATTAAGATTCAAAGATTCCGTTACATACATAGATACATACAACCCGAGCTAATAAAAGCGTGTTAATAAAAGATTAGATTAGTATTTAAATGGCTAAACTTTTGGACCGCATAGCATATTTTAATACATTAGACTAAGGCTTAACTTTTATTTAAATTTATAACGGCACTATTCAATCTAACGAGTCATAAATGCTTATGTAAAGTTTTCATGAATAAAGCCTTTTTTAATTCTGTTGTTTGAAAAGGGGCTGGGATTTGCTTGCCTGCACATTTTTAATTTTCATCTTTTACTTTTATATGTTACCAGACACAAAGTACGAAAGCTGGTAGATCTTTATCTAGCCTGTGACTCCCTGGTAACTCCCGGTAGTCGGTTTGCCAACAACCTGATGAAGAAGCTGAAAGAGGTAAAGAAGCGAGCCATCTTATTCTGGATGGTTATCATTGGGAATGGAGTTGTATACGTTGTGAAGCCTTTGTTGTTGCCGGGCCGCCATTTAATGGAGGACTTCTTCATCATTTACGGTACATTGCATTGGATATTCCATTTTTATTTTGCACATGCTTCATTTGCTAGTCGAAGACAAACGTATCAAATAGGAGCTTGACGTACGGTGATGTTTGTGGAAGGGCTTCTGTTTCCATGGCCTCACCAAAGGAGCTCAATCGCATCGTAAAAGGAGCCTGAAGAAACATCTTGCCATTAGGATGAGAGGAGCCAATGTACTGTGCTATTATAAAAAATATCACCATCAAGGCAATGAGATCCATTTAGCAGAGAGTCCCACACACGCCGTCACCTCCATCGGGTGACGGTACGATCTATCAATGCCTTTACCCTGCAAAATTGGAGCTTGACAAAATCAATACTTTTATCATGCAGATGAATTTGAAATTGTAAATAAGGTTGTGTTTTTGTGAAACCCCTTTTTTTAATTTCAGGCCTGGAACCAAAATTTGAGACGCCGTACTACGAAATTTCATTTCTTTTAATGACAGCGGGAGTCATTTTCACCTGTTACCTTCCCGCTAACGTTAGCGCTTTTCTCATCATCATCACTGGGTACTCTGAAGCTCAGATGACTGCTCTAAGCGACGAGCTCAGACATCTCTGGAGCGATGCCCAACAGAACTACAAGAAAACCTCAAACTCAGCAATAGACTTATCAAGGTCGCCTCATGGCAGTACTCTGAGGAATAGGGTTGATGATAAACTCATAAACGAATACAT
The DNA here is from genome assembly GCA_037074685.1 of Glyphodes pyloalis. Classification (NCBI taxonomy): domain Eukaryota; kingdom Metazoa; phylum Arthropoda; class Insecta; order Lepidoptera; family Crambidae; genus Glyphodes; species Glyphodes pyloalis. The sequence goes on from JAYKKO010000039.1 coordinate 2,041,547, forward strand.
AAAGCAAAGGCTACATGAAATAATCAAAATACACACGACTAATATAAATCTCGTGCTTCGCGTTGAGAGCATGTACAGGGGATCAATTGCGGCAGAATTTCTGCTGCTCACTCTCGGCATCATTGTGGAACTACTCGGCCGTCTAGAAAACACGTATATCCAAATACCATTCGCGTTAATGCAAGTGGGTATGGACTGTTTCTCCGGACAGAGACTAATCGACGCTAGCGTTGCGTTTGAGCAAGCAGTGTACGCGTGCCATTGGGAGAAGTTCAACGTCTCCAACAAGAAGACGATACTGCTGATGCTGCAGATGTCGCAAAAAACAATGAGGCTATCCGCTGGTGGGGTCACCACCTTGAGCTTCTATAGCCTTGCGGCTGTGATAAGGATTATTTATTCTGGTTACACTGCTCTGAGACAGGTTACAATGTAACGGAAGAGAACTAGTCACAGCTAAAGAGTTGGTGACGTCATATTTGAGGATATCTAAGATTTTTGGTATCAATTTTCTTGAGAGCAGATTATAGCTTATCCCTTTTTTCAATTGCAGCATAGATGAAAATGATTATAAATAACATGATACTAAAATTTCGTTTTTCATTGGAATATTTTTATTATACACGATTTACCAAACCACTAAACTACAGATTTGATCTGAATTGACATCTTTCTGAGTTTTCCAAAATTTCATAGAAATGTATTCTTTTTTGAATTTTTATTAGATGGTAAATACTCGTAATTTTACAGAGAGTTTGCAATTTCTGTCTAAGTTGTATAGCCACCTGATCTAAATAAGTAAGTACCAACACTTAAATGATATGCCGAGCACTGAGCCCAGCATATGCTGAGACTGGTACCAATTGCCTTTATTTTACAAAAATATGTATTATAATGTTTAATTTAAATGTTTTTATTTTCTCTTTTTGCGTTTAAAAAACGTAAGTTATTGTTTCTTTTTTTTTAATGTATATTTTAGTTATTTAGTTAGCAATATAAAGTTTTTATTAATAATAATAAAAACTTTTTATTTTCTGTTTTTTGTCCAATATCTCGGGACTACAGAGTCCCGGACTTTTAGAATGCGTGCTTGGGGCCGAATCCAACACGTAGAGGCCCTTTAAAAAACAATTATGATCTAAATGTAGAATAGAATAGAATAGAAAATATCTTTATTCATGTAAGCTTTACAAAAGCACTTATGAATAGTCAGTACAAATAAAGTATTCTACCGCCGTGTTCGGAATGTTGATCATGTCGAGAAGAACCGGCAAGAAACTCGACACTTACTCTTTTCAAATATAACAATGTGTCCTTAAACTAGGTACTTAAATAAAGTATACAAAGCTATAGTAAGATTTCAAAGAATTAAGTTATTCTAGACCCATACATTTTTGTCATTTAAATAATCATCAATTTTGTAGTAGCCCTTTTTTATTAAACAATTTTTAACATGAGACTTAAATCTATGCATGGGCAACTGGATAACATTTTCAGGTAACTTGTTAAATAATTTAACACTTAAACCCACAAAGGAATTACTTATCTTATGTAGTCTTAGATATGGAACAGCAAGCTTGTGTTTATTTCTAGTGTTAAAGTTATGGAAGTCAGATTTTTAAAAAAGTAGATTATAATTTTTGCGTACATACATAATACAATCAAAAATGTATTGAGATGCAACGGTAAGTATGTTAATTTCTTTAAATAAGTCTCTGAGAGAATCCCGTGATTTAAGACCATATATGGCGCGGATAGCCCTCTTCTGTAAAACAAAAATAGTCTGAATGTCAGCAGCTGTTCCCCACAAAAGGAGACCGTATGACATAACACTATGGAAGTAACTGAAATAAACCAGTCTTGCCGTCTCAATATCAGTCAAATTACGAATTTTTCTTACAGCGTATGTAGCTGAACTAAGCCTTCCTGCCAGGGCAACAATATGGGGTCCCCATTGCAATTTAGAGTCTAATGTGATGCCGAGAAATACTGTAGAATTAATTATTTCAATAGGTTCACCATTCATAGACAATTTGATGTTGACTTTTTTAACATTCGGCATTGTAAATTTGACACATTTCGTTTTCTTAGTGTTAAGCAGGAGATTATTATTCGTGAACCAATGTAGCACTTGTGAGAGAGAACTATTTACATCTTCAAATGATTCTTTACATCTATCAACTTTGAAAATGAGAGAAGTGTCATCAGCAAATAACACAATCTCACAGAGATCCTTCGCAAAGTAAGGAAGGTCGTTAATATAAATAAGGAACAACAGAGGTCCCAATATTGAGCCCTGGGGCACTCCCATCGCTAGAGGTGCACCAGAAGAGTTAGTTCCATTCACATTGACCCTTTGAGTTCTGTCAGAAAGGTAAGACTGTAGAAGACTCAGTGAAGTGCTTACAACACCATAATGCCTCAACTTCATCAGCAACGTTTGGTGATCAACGCAATCAAATGCCTTTGACAGATCACAAAAAACTCCAATGGCGTCCTGTTTTCTCTCCCAAGCATCGAAAACATGTTTGATAAGTGCCACACCAGCGTCTGTAGTAGATCTACCTTTAGTGAATCCAAATTGCTTACTATGTAACAGAGCATTAACTGTAAGATGAGCTAATAATTGATTGAAAATAATTTTTTCAAAGATTTTGCTAAGTGCTGGTAATATGGAAATTGGTCTAAAGTTAGACGGATCACTTTTATCGCCTGATTTATAAAGTGGAATAATTTTACTTAATTTCATTAAATTAGGAAATTCACCAGCGTCAATACATTTATTAAATATGAAGGATAAATAAGGTGCAATTCCATGAATTATGTTTTTGAGTATATCAATGGAAATGCCCCATAAATCCTCAGTTTTTTTCATACTTAAACTCTTAAAACTCTTTATAATTTCCGCAGGACAAATATGAGTAAAGTTAAAATCAGCTTGACACTTATCTACATGAGATTTCAGGAGAGACTCAGCAAGACGGGGGCTGGAGTTTAAGCTACTCGTCGTAGTGACAGGTATATTTGTGAAGAAAGATTCGAATACATTTGCAACATCTGAATCGGAATCAAAACGCCTATTGTCTAATTTGAGAGAGAACTTGTTGATTTGTGTTTTGTTTTTACAAGTCTCTTTATTTATAACGTTCCATGTTGCTTTACTTTTGTTAGGAGCAGATATTATGTAATGTGACACCAACCGATGATTATTCCTGTATACACTATATGCTAAATGCAGCCAAGGACAACCCACGGTCAGTGTAGGACTATGGAATGGAGTGGAAAAACAAGGGATCTGGGCTATTGGGTTGAGGTGCTAATGGACTGGGTAGCCTATGGCACCTGGGACTATGGGAAGGACTATGGCACCTGCCCGATTTATGTTTAAAAACACGAATAAAATGGGCAGGTGGTGTACTCGCCATCTTACTATCATGGGCCCCCCATTGGTCGCCCACTTAAGGCAGCAGGAGCGCCGGGGAGCAACATTGTGTGAGCGGCTGAGGGTGTGGAGAGGTGTGCACCGCTTTCTACCCAGTGGCTTACGCCACTGTGCCAACTCGCGACTTAGACATCTTTCACTTCCACCCTGCTTATTATTATTATTAAATGCACGTATCAAAGGTCAAGTAGGAGTGTTAAGCGGGAATGAAGTCAAGCTCGGTGATAATCGGATATTAATGCCCATTCATACTTTATTATGTTCGAAATTAAATGTAACGCCTTTGAAAATTATCAGTGGTTTTAATTATAGAGTACCTTTTGCATATAACAAGAACTTTAACGGCTGTGCAGACAACAGTTTTCTTTCGTTATTTGAGGTTAAGTGTTTTAAACAATTGGCTGCAGCTGGTACTTTGTTTGTTTTCGGTTAAGTTTATTAATTTAACCGGATTTACTTTATGTGTGTGTTCGCGTATAACTTTGTTGTTTCTGAACCAATTTTGATAAAGATTTAGTTTTTGGAAAGGAGGTATCCCGACGGTAGTGGCTTAATAAGGATACTAGGATCTGATGTTGGTATTCGAGATAAAACGAGCGGAAATCGGTTTTGTGCTAATTATCATTCTGATTCATTCTGAGCGGAAGGGCATAGTGATTTGTCGCTCGAACTGGAGCAGCCCGACTGGTGAAATACCTCCACCTTACAGAAGACCGCAGCCAAATCACAATATTCTGTGTTGTGGTGCTCCTGTGTGTGAGTAAGGTTTTCCAGGGCTCTTGGGGGGTGCTACATTAGTAGCAGGGGTCAAGCCTTCAAGGTCAGGGCGACAAGTCTAGTAACAGCTTTATTATGCTGTACTTGTCGCCATTAAACTAGGACCTAATTACCACTTAACATCAGGTGGAATGAGGTCATTTCTGAAATGGAAAATAAGAAAAATAGATTCGTGTTTTTTACAATCTTAAAAACATAAATTCGTTTATAGATCTGAATAAAATAAAAGTTATAATAAGTTTAAGGCAGAAATGTTGATTCCGTATGAATTATGTTTCCACTTAAATAATATAGATGTATGCTTTCCAATGATCAATGCTTTTAAACTGGCGAATTATAGTCAAGGAAACAATGGCTAAATGTTATTGTAAATAAATATAATGTTGTCGCATTATTGACCTTTAAAAAAATTATAATTAGAAAACCATACAAATTAGCTATTGAATAGAGATCAATGGCTTGAACAAATTCAACCAATTGAGTTCCGAATAATTCAATTTCAATAGCCATCCGTAAGAGCCTTAGAGTTTTTTAAAACAAATTCGAACACTGTGGTATTTCAATTCGAATATTTAATGTTCTCAACATTTCATTCAGCGTAAGTTTGCCAGAGCCAGACCAAGAAAATGTGGGAGGCGATTCGCAAGTTTGGGCTTCAGCACTGCGACCTGGAGACCATGCTTCAGAACGTCAACCTCTTGCTTCGTACGCTAACGCTCAACATTGACACTCAGTACAAGAAAAGTGAGTACATCTTTAAGTTCAGAAAGAAAATTTGACATCTTCCTCGAATTCAGCTGGCATTTACATCTGGCTATTTTACTCGTACCGATCCGCTCTGTGCCGTTACCGAGCCGCTGTATTTGATGATCAGTCTATTCGATTCTACGTATAAAATTTTGCCGTTGCCGCGTTATTGCCTGGCTCAAATACAGCGTATTTGATCTGGCACAAATACAGCAGATTTAAAAGAAGATACAAGCAAAGATTACTTTGTATAATTCGTGATATCTCGCCTGACCTCAACAACGGCTTATTTGGTGGGAAAGAGTGTAAGTAACCACTTAACTGTCAGACTAGACTGAACCACTAAGTAAAAGGACAATATCAATAAACTCAGTAAAGATATTAAAATAGCAAAAATGAATTATTCCTATATAGAAAACCAATAATGTTGATGAAATCAGTCAACTCACCGATTGGTTATCAATTGAAACATAGTTGAACTCTTATTATCTTCTGTTTTAATCACAAGCGTACTTTTATGTTGCTGTTTAAGTACAAAAAAAAAGCACGTCAGACTTTGTACCTTTTTTCAGTCGTGTGTTTAAGAAGTGATATCGCACTGCGTGTGTTTACCTTGACCTTGTGTTGTCGACCGTTAGGAAGTTAGACTTCTAAATTACACCACAATTAATAACTACAGATGGATGATTCTCTGTTCCCAGGAATACCAATAGCTTTCTACGTAATCACAGCAACGCTGGCAGCATGCTATTACTACGTGTTTCTGATATGCATGGCGTGGGTGGTGGCCTGGCGCGCCCCGCAGACCGGCGACTGGTTAGGTGCCACCATTGTCGCCTCCCTCGGCATCACCAGCGAGATTAGCACCACCAAGTTCATCCATATGTTCTTGTATATGTAAGCCCATTTCTCTGAAAGTTTTATCTCAACATCAACATTAGAGTCCCACCACTACGCTCCCACGATATATTTTTGTTCATAAATGTTGTTTAACCCATAATTTAATATTTCTTCTCTCTTCATGTTATTTATCCTCGTTGTCTTGATCTCACTCAGTCTTATCTTCTTGTATATGTATACCTACAGTTTTACTATTTGTTGCTTTATTTGAATTGAAACAAACACTGGTATACGTTTAATAATAAGGCAAACATTTTTTTCATGATTTCCATTCAATCAAACTTTTGAGTTCTGTCAGAAATTGTTTTAGTTAGATTGTTTGATCAAAACTGTTCGATTTTAGAAAATAAATGATATAATGTTTTCTCCTGCAATTACAATTCAATCCTTTGCAATTTATATTGTATTTCCTACTAGTGCTTTGACATTTGTGTATGATGTATTTGAAATACGGCATTCATTTTTCTCATTGACAGTCGAGAAATTCGGGAGCTGGTCGAGTTGTATCGTGCCTGCAACGCTATGGTGAAACCAGGGAGCCGGGTTGAGACCAATCTGATGAAGACGCTCAAGATTGTGAAGAAGCGGGCCATCTTCTTCTGGATGGTGATCAGTGGCAATGGCCTCGTTTATGCCTTGAAACCAGCCATGCAGTCAGGACGACATTACATGGAAGATAGTTTTACACTTATTGGTAAGAAATGGCATGGTACCGTTTTAAAATGTTTTTCCTCAATGTGATTAGCACACCTGGTTGTTGAACGCGTCGTGTGTTCGATCTCCACCTAGCACAAACATTCATGCCTTCCTAATAAAAACAGAGTTAATTTTCGAATATATGTTAACATTATTAGAAACCCTTAACGATAATGGAATGTAAATATAATGGAATTTTAGTATCTAATTTTATTTAATTTCAGCTAATTCTTATAACAAATCTTTTAACTGATTATAAATCCGGTGTACTAATATGTTCCAGCCTGTATTTGTATTTATTTATTTATAATATATACCTACTAATATTATAAATAAATAAATATGTTCCAGCCTTATTATTGATTAATTGGCCTTTTCCAAAATGCTATGTCATGTGTAGGTCAGTAGGTGTTGGTCCAAATTAGATACTACTTTGTAAACTAGTAACCAAATAAATACTTTTCACAGGATTAGAGCCTAAATACGAGTCTCCAAACTTCGAGCTAGCTACTCTCCTAATGGCGGGAGGTGTCATCTTCATAGTCTACCCTCCCGCAAACATCAGCGCCTTTCTGATCATCATAACCGGATACAGTGAAGCTCAGATGCTCGCCCTCTCCGAAGAGATGTCTCATCTCTGGAGCAACGCACAAGAACACTACCAGAGCAAAATCAAAGATATCAACAACAGTGGGTCTGTGCTGATACAGAACGAAGAGGAAAAATGGAAGGAGTATCAAACACAGAACAAAATCGTCAATGAATACATAAGAGAACGATTGAGTGAGATTATCAAAATACACACAACGAACATCTGCCTTGTGCAAAAGGTCGAGAGCATATACCGCATTCTCATCGCTGCAGAGTTCATACTCCTAACCTTTGGGATCACAGTGGAACTGCTTGGGAGACTTGAGAACACATACTTACAGATACCGTTTGCGCTGATGCAGGTGGCCATGGACTGCTTCTGTGGACAGCGGGTGATGGACGCAAGCATCGTGTTTGAGAAGGCGGTGTACGGCTGCCATTGGGAGAACTTCGACGTGGCTAACATGAAGACGGTGCTGAAGATACTGCAGATGTCGCAGAAGACGCTCCGCTTGTCCGCAGGCGGCGTCACCATGCTTAGCTTCTCGAGTCTGGCGTCTATCATCAGAATCATCTATTCTGGGTACACTGCGTTGAGGCAATTGTATTGATTTGTATTTGTAGGACGTCGTCTTACTGATCTCTTCACAAATATAACTAAAACAATGTATGTCTCAAGACAGCAGTCATAATAAATTTAAATATGAGAACAAAATTTTGTCCACCAATCAGTATTTTCCTTTTAATTGTCATATCTTTTTTTGTCTGTTCTTCAAAAAAATGAAGTATTGCAATCAAACAGAAGCCACATCTAGAAACTCGAACCGCAAATTAATCGGTAAAAATGAATCTTTTGTTTTATTGGCTTATGGATGCGTACCTAAATTTGACATTTGTTCGTTAAAATGAGTTTAGGGTTGTTCATATTTAATTTCACCCACTTTCTCGATCGACCTATACCCGGTTCCAATATTGTACGATTCGTAATGTGTCAAAAATTACAATCCGTTTTTCTTAATCCGACTACGATACGAGTCGTTAATTCTTATTTCAAATTTACTTCCCATACCAGCTGTCATTAGTCGTCAGTCGTTTTTAGCTTACGCCTCGTATAATTTATTACTATCCGTAATAAGAACGGATTGTTTTTAAAATATTAGAACCGCGCATTAGAATAAGCAAACTAATTAAGAATACACACGTTCCGACAATAAAGAAAAGAAAATATACCTAGACTGTAGCCGGTGCTAGTCCAGGCTTCCTTTGTTAGTTCCCTTGACATTTATAAATAGGATCTTGTGAAGAGCCATAATGACGTCAGAGCGAACAAAGGCTAGTTCAAATAAAAATATGAAGATTATGACTTGAGAGAAAAATGTGGAGTTAGATTTTTTACTTACCGTTTGGCTTATAAATACTTGAAGTTAACGCTTCAATGGGCTTGTGGTTTAAGAATATGGGATCATGATCTTGAGTACTGGGTTCGATTCCCAAACAAAATACGTTCCGAATTTTTTTAATTCAATTCGGGTTTTTGATAACGCCAATACCAATTGTTCAGGTAGATTTTATACTTAATAAAATGTATGAGACATAATAATTGATGGCGGGATATTCTATCCCACTAATTATAAACACGCGAATTTGTAAATGTTCGGATGTATGGTTATTTCTCTTCCATGCACAAACTGCGAATCGGATTTGGATGTAGAAGAGAGATAACATACAAGATTAACATATAGTATACTTTTTAGATTGTTTATAGTGCTATACACGGCACTAGCAAACTTTTAAATCATTTTTAAAGAAACAGAAACATTTCGCTAGTGAAATGCCGACGTGTCTTCGATTCTGTGGTTTTCAAACATTTCTGCAACGAATGTACTACGGGCTACTAAGAAGGTAGTTCTTAACATATTTGGCAAAGGGCACTTTACCGCAAGCTTGGTGGTTAAAGAACTGAAAAAATCATCGCCTAGGCCTATATATTATTTGCGGTTAACTCAGTTAGAAGAGCAAGAGGAGATCAAATTTTTCTGTGTCTTTAAAAATAGGATACTTTTACCTCCACTTAACCTAATGAAATTTGACTTCTGGTTGTGAATTGCGATAAATCAACTCGACGTGGTTGGACAACTGGATCAGCCATCTAATGAGCAGTGTCGTGGTCGAAGGGGGGGGGGGGGCAATCTCTCGGTCCGTTGGACACGTCAGCCTATTTGGGACGAGTGCTGGCCCGGCCTAATGTGAACTCTCAATGTTCCAACTGGACACACATAGAGAGTACGAACTGTGTTTTTGTACTTGCTTTGTCATTGATAAACATAACAATACATACGAAAATATATTGACCTACAATGGGATTTTTATGACCTAAACCCTTTTATTAATCATCGCCAGACTTAAATCATTAAAATTCTTAGTGGGGATTTTATCCTTAGCTATAGTTATTACCTATTAGTTTCTTTCTCGTTCAGCAATCAGCTGTAGTGATTTTATATAGTTCTGGTTCCTATAACTAAGCTATTAACTTTGAGATCAGGTCAATACTGTGGTGTTATGGTAGTTCAAGGTTGACCCGGATCCCCATGACATCACCAAATACGGCGACGAGGTCAATCGTGGGTTCTTAGCGGGTAGTCCCCGCCCTTTTCAGGACGGACGCGGAGCCGGGGTTTGGTCTCTCTAGGAGTTCCGCACATGTCGTCATTCTCCCTCGGATGGCGGTAAGGTGCTTAAAAAAAACTTCAACGCTGTGGTCTGATGTTTATTTTTTTACTAATTACCGCATTGTGGTACGGCGGATTTTGCTAACTACCGTTTATTTATTCAGATAAAGATATGCGGTCGCTTTCTTCTAAAATACTTTACCACCTTTAAGTCCGTGTCATTTAGTATTGGCATTTTCATTTGTAATAATATATGATTAGGCGTTGATATTACATTACCGTTTTCCAATTAAACATTAGTCACTAGTGGTTAAAATGAACTGGTTGGTTAATTATTCATTTGAATACGGTAGTATCATGTACACTCCACTTCCTACGCCTGCCCCTTAGAATTGAGTTTTATCTGACGGAAACGATCTGAGCCTGTTATCAAGTTGCAAATGACAGCAATATTCCATGTGCAGTCTGACTTGCGCCTTGTATTAAGACGTATATGCCTAAAGATAATTTGCAATAAATTCCGTTAGAGTTGGCCTCTATTTGTTATAAATTTACAGATTTATCAACCAAATTTATTAGTATCAGTAATATTCCATGAAACCAAAACTATCGATAGTTTCGATACTATTATATATAACGATAACGAACGATTAGACTATCGATATTGACTCGATAGATTTTACTATATTATTTTATATTGCATCGCATCACGCCACAATAGTGAACATACAATTTATATACCTCTTGCAGAATGGGATACTCCTCGATAGTTTGATGCTTATTTTAATGTCCACAAAGTAAGATAGATACACAATTAAAAATTTATAGCCTGACGTTTAATAACTGTAAAACACCAACGTAACCGCATCCTACTTCATAACCTTTAAAACTGTATGTTCCATTAATCTAAAGGTATGTTGTATTCTATGATTGTCATTACGTAACATTTAAACAACATCGTCATTTATAGTTTTTACAGTGCAGTTCTCAGAATAAAACTTTTCTACAAGTACATTGATCTGAAGTCAAGTATATCATATTACACGACCGAACGCAAAGTCATAAATGCCGAATAAACTGTTTTAAAAACAGACAACAGAGTTACGAAGCCAAGGACGGCAATGCCACCGGCAGACAACTTCAAAGATCTTTGAGAGTTCATAAGCATTAATAATACTACCCTCATATTGGAGGCATCAAATCTTTCCCAATTGCAACTGTACACTGCATTCTCAAAGACCAAAGAAGCATCTATAACACGCTGCCCAGTCAGGCAGTCCATTCCTACCTGAATTGTAGCAAAAGGAATCTGCATGTATGTATTTTCCAAACCGCCAAGCAGTTCAGCAATGAGACCTACGGACAGAATGAGGAACTCAAACGCAAACGCAGGCCTGAAAATATCTTCCAGTTGGTATAAGAGACTTATCGTTTTTGTGTGACCTGTTACAATATTTTTAAGCCTCGCTTCTATATCTTTATTGATAGCATCGTATCTGTCTTGAGTTTTACCGTCGTGTCTTTCAAAGTTTTCGGGATATTTGCGCTCAACGTCAGTCCAAAGATTGACCAATTCCTCACTGAGGGCAATTAGTTGGGCTTCCACGTATCCTGCTGCGATAACGAGGAAGGCAGCCATATTTAAAGCTAGATAACAAGTTAAGAAGGTACCAGCAGCGGACAGAAAGTAAGACAGTTCGTAATTTGGCGTCTCAAATTCTGGTTCCAATTCTGAAAACAAAAAAAGAGAGATAAAATCTTTCTCCTAAGACCATTACATATCTTTTACATATTAGATAAATCGAAGCGCTCTAAGACGTTGTGCAAAGAGTTGCAGATTTTTTATATCTGGATATCTCTAAATTACTTACTATAAAGTATAAACATCTTCTATAGTATTCCTGCTTGATGCCAGGCAAAGAGAAATATGCCTTTGTTGTACTGTTTTGTGCAATAAAGTTTTTAAAATAAATACCTGTGCCCAGTGTGGCAGATTTCAATTCCTAATCTGAACGTTACTGTTTCACTTACTGTAAAGTATAAAGATGTCTTCTATGGCATTCCGTCCTGGCATCACCATGGGTTTGAAGATGTACACGATACCGTTGCAGACTATGACGATCACATAGAACAAAGCGCGCCTCTTCACAACCCTGAGGACACGGAGCAGGTTCCCGGTGAAGCGGCTGCTTGCTATCAAGGAGTCGTAATCGAGGTATTCTTGAACTAAATTACGGATCTTCCTTCTACAAAATTAGGAAAGAATGAGCTCAGGCTCTATATTTGTGCAAATCTGAGTATCTATTAATTAAATATCTATATCCTAAAATTACGTATCACGTACCACCTAACGAAAGGTTACAGCTTATTCTGATTACTAGGAAAGTGGATCTCAGCTTTTGGTACTGATTTGCATAATACAAGTGATAAACTACTTACTTTCGAACCATGTCCATGTATGTAATGTTGTTTGATGCAAACATTTATTTTAAGGAGAACATTTATTTTAAGAAATTTGGGAGCAACGGATGTCTAATTATTTCCTTTTAGTTCTATTTTTAGTTATAACGGCTAAAGTCTTTCAGGGTATGATTCATTAAATTATAACTGAGGAGTTTTGAGTGAAAGTAAAAATGCTGAACTAATTATGAATTAACGTGACCTCCATAGCCACGAGCCACGAGGCAAGCCGGGTTCTGGCGTCGCATCATCTCTGAGGTCTCGAGTTCGATTCCTGATCAGGTCTGGTTGTGATATCGTCGTTGTTTCTGTTTTCTATAACACAAGTGATTTAGCTACTTAACAATCTGAGCAAAATATGTGATGTTGTCGAATATTTGCTTATTTGTTATTTATTTAGCGCTAGTGTTTTGACTGTCAAGCAGGACCTTGGATTTGTAACTGTACCTATAGAAGTAGGCGTTGATAAACTTAGCGGCGCCAATCTCGCTCGTGATGCCGAGCGAAAAGACGATCATGGCGGCCGTCAGGTCCCTCGTCTGGAGACACCGGACGAACACGAACCAGATCATGGAGATGAAGTACGTGTACAGGTAGCAGGCGGCGAGCAGCGACGTCCGATGGTATGCCTGCAATGAAAAGTTTAGGTAGTTGCTTTAAGTCTATGTTAAATATGTGGCTCTAGTCCAGCTGGCCTCCTACCAAAACGCTCAAACAAAAGAGTTATTTTTGAAAATCCGGTAGGCAGATATCATATTTAACAAAAAAACCGACCTGAAACGGTAACCAAAAAGTTAAAAATAACATTTAGGTAACACGAAGTAATTCGTATGTTGAAGTCACTTAATCTCACCGACGGTAATCTAACTGAAGGGCTTAATATAATTGTGCTTTTACTAAATATTTAAAAAACGATAATACGAGGCGTAAGCTAAAAACGAAAGCCGGACGACTGAAGACAGCTGGTAAAGAAAGTAAATTTTGGACCGGTATTAACGACTCGTAGTTGATTGGAAAAACGGATAGTACTTTTTACTAACTGTTATATAGCCTGTTTGTTGCGAAAGTATCGATGCTACAGTACATTATATTTGTTATATTCCAATCGGTTTATCTTTAAAAAGTATGGCCCAAAGCTACTATTTCTATTTTCGTTAAACAAACTTACCTTTCTCATATCTGATGTAGATGTTGAGCGTGAGCCCTCTCAGCATGAGAGCCACATTCCACATCATGGTCGGTAGGTCGCAGTGTTCCAGGCCGAACTTCCTCACCGTTTCCCACATGGTCTCGTTCTGTCGCTCACAGATAAACAATATCTAAATATTTAGATATTCTATATAGAAGAACAAAATAGAAAATATATTTATTCATGTAAGCTTTACAAAAGCACTCATGAATCGTCTGTACTAATTCAGCATTCCACCGCCGTGTTAGGAATGTTGATGATGTCGAGAACTGGCAAGAAACTCGACACTTACTCTTTTCAAACAAAGCAATGTTTCTCTATACTAAATATTTAAATAAAAATATAAGAAGTTTGATTCGTATAATAATTAAAGGTTATAAATCTATTTTTGCTATTTAAGTAGTCATCTATTATGTAATAGCCCTTTTTTATTAAACAATTTTTAATATGAGACATAATCTGTGCATGGATAATTGAAAATGTTTTCTGGCAACTTGTTAAATAATAAAATACGTAAACCGACAAAGGAATCACTTATCTAATGCAGGCTTAGATATGGACCAGTTTTTCCGTTCGATTTTTTGGACTCTACATACTTATTTGGGTAACATGTATACGAATTCTTTTTATAAGACTTACCTTTAATACAATTAAATAAAGATAAACTCTCGGAAACTGATTAAATTAAGCAAAGAATTTCATGCAGTACCAACATATTCAAAAATTAAATACATGAAAGCAATTATGTTATGTTACATTAAAAAATGTTCAAATTTCGTCTGGTACTGTTCACACATCATAGTGCAATGGAGAATACTAAAGATGCAATATAAACAATCGCTGCAATTAAAATACGAAGTAAATTACGGTCTGTCAGTTATTAACTAGATAACATGTTACCTGCACCACATTTTTACGTGCTAATAAGTTTTTAGAAGGTCAAGGGTAGGGCAATAAAAGCATTATAGGACTATGAAGTATCTTATATTTATCATTCATTTTTAATAGACATCAGAATTAGATGTTTTATTAGTTAATCAAATACTTTTTATTTAAATATGAATATCGGTTGCTACGCATATACGAGTATTGACACACACATAATCCCATGCATGTTTGTTGTACATTATGGTATAGTGATTTAATGAAATATATATTTTAAAAGATGTGAAATAGTTCAGGGGACAGAGTTACATCTAAATAAAAATATTTAGCCGTAAAAAGGCAGCTAACGAAGCAAATTAATAAACAAAAATATTCTTAACTCCTTATTGCATAATCTCTACAGATTCATTATTAATAAATACCACACCACTTTTCTAACATTAATAATGCAAAGGTATTTTACAATGTTTTCAGTGGGAAGTACGTACGTATTTAAAATTTTTGATTCTTTTTTTTTTGCCTAACACATAGTATGTATATTGCGAGTGAAATAATACAAGGGCACAGTTTTAGACATGTATTTTTTACCACTTACTCCCTTGAGTGAACTCCCACGTATTAAAAGAATGATTTTCACTGAATCGGACTTGACTTAAGTCCGATTCAAGTTTTACCAAACGATCTTTTTATTTCATTTTTTTTTCTTAAAATATATATGAACTTATTAACTTGTTCTTGAATGTCATAGCGTTTGCTATCGCACCTTATATTTTCAAAAAGTCTGAGCGGTCCAAAGGTAAAGCCATGGAAATAATAAGATTTCTATTTGGCATCTTCCAAGAACGGAAACCAGATAAAACATAACCTAGTTTGTAAATTAGACATACATATAAACTTTCTTTTAGTGTGTAATCTTCACGTGATGCCTACATAAACACTGAGATAGAAACATAAACAGACAAATATCTGAAACACTTTTTAAGTCGGTTACTCTTAATTTATTTTTTTCTAACTAAAGTACAAACACCGACCGATTCTTATTATACGTCTTAATGTCATAGTGAACATTGATATCAAGAACATCTTATTACACGACCGACCGCAAAGTCGTAAATGCTGAATAAACAGATTTAAGCACAGACATAAGAGTTACAAAGCTAAGAACGGCAATACCACCGGCAGACAACTTCAGCGAACGTTGAGAATTGATGAGCATCACCAAAACTACCCTCATATTAGAGGCATCAAATCTTTCCCAATTGCAACTGTACACTGCATTCTCAAAGACCAAAGAAGCATCTATAACACGCTGCCCAGTTAGGCAATCCATTCCTACCTGAATAGTAGCAAAAGGAATCTGCATGTATGTATTTTCCAAACCGCCAAGCAATTCAGCAATGAGACCTACGGACAGAATGAGGAACTCAAACGCAAATGCAGGCCTGAAAATATCTTCCAGTTGGTATAAGAGACTTATCGTTTTTGTGTGACCTGTTACAATGTTTTTAAGCCTCGCTTCTATATCTTTATTGATAGCGTCGTATCTGTCCTGAGTTTTATCGTCGTGTCTTTCAAAGTTTTCGAGATATTTGCGCTCAACGTCAGTCCAAAGATTGACCAACTCCTTACTGAGGGCAAGTAGTTGGGCTTCCACGTATCCTGCTGCGATGACGAGGAAGGCAGCCATACTTAAAGCCAGATAACAAGTTAAGAAGGTACCAGCAGCGGACAGAAAGTACGACAGTTCGTAATTTGGCGTCTCAAATTCTGGTTCCAATTCTGAAAACAAAAATAAAGAGATAAAATCTTTCTCCTAAGACCATTACATATCTTTTACATATTAGATAAATCGAAGCGCTCTAAGACGTTGTGCAAAGAGTTGCAGAATTTTTATATCTGGATATCTCTAAATTACTTACTATTAAGTAAACATCTTCTATAGTATTCCTGCTTGATGCCAGGCAAAGAGAAATATGCCTTTGTTTTACTGTTTTGTGCAATAAAGTTTTTAAAATAAATACCTGTGCCCAGTGTGGCAGATTTTAATTCCTAATCTGAACGTTACTGTTTCACTTACTGTAAAGCATAATAACCTGGATGACAGCAAAAGGCACCAGCATGTATGTATTTTCTAAACCACCAAGCAGTTCAGCAATGAGCCCTACAGAAAGAATAAGGAACTCAAACGCAAATGCTGGCTTGAAAATATCTTCCACTTTATATAGAAGGCTTATCGTTTTTGTGTGACCTGTAACTATGTATTTGAGCCTAGCTTTTACATCTTTATTGACAGCGTTGTAACAGACTTCAAATTTTGCGTGATATCCGTCAGTAAAGTTTTCGGAATGCTTGCGCTCAATGTCGTCCCAAAGATTGACCAATTCTTCGCTGAGGGCAAGAAGTTGGGCTTCCACGTATCCTGCTGCAATGACGAGA
The DNA here is from genome assembly GCA_037074685.1 of Glyphodes pyloalis. Classification (NCBI taxonomy): domain Eukaryota; kingdom Metazoa; phylum Arthropoda; class Insecta; order Lepidoptera; family Crambidae; genus Glyphodes; species Glyphodes pyloalis. The sequence goes on from JAYKKO010000039.1 coordinate 2,058,339, forward strand.
AACGCAGCCATACTTGAAGCAAATTCTGGTTCCAATTCTGAAAACAAAACAATAGAGATATAAAAATCTGAAAGCAAAATGTTATAGATGCCCTTTAGATTACATTCTTAAAATTTAAACTCAAAATACTGGCAATCATAACGAAATATCCTCGGTTATAGGAGCCAATTGTTTGATGGAATCGGCAAATCTATACAAGCTTTAAATTATTCTCAAAAATCCTTAGTATTTCTTACATATTAGTTAATCGAAGAGCAATATGACTGTCCAGTGTAGCACATCTTGATTACCTACTCATTTGTACAATTTAAAATCACTTACTGAAAAGTATAAAGATGTTTTCTATGGCATTCCGTCCTGGCATCACCATGGGTTTGAAGATGTACAAGAGACCATTGCTGACAATGACAATCCCATAAAACAAAGCGCGCCTCTTCACAACCCTGAGGACTCGGAGCAGGTTCTCGGTGAAGCGGCTGCTTGCTATCGAGGAGTCGTAATCGAGGTAGTCTTTAACCAGATCTCGGATTTTCTTTCTACAAAATTCGGTAAACATAAACCCAGAATACACATTCTTGTAATAAACTTTGTCTCTTTTCATAAATCTTTGACTTATATATCAATCACCAGTACCAAACAAAACTCAAAGCTCGTTGTAAGTACTTCATCTGTTATACTAGTAATGGTTAATTACTAACTTACTTGACGCGCTATTCAATATTTCCCAAAACACAACCCCATGTCCGACTCATTATTAGGGATCCCATTTATGTTGACACTCGGTGACTGCTACTTTTATAGGCCCCAGATCCTTATGAACCCCGTAGAAACCCTTCCTCCTGTGGTAACCGGTATCATGTATCAGTGGAAGATCAATTTACCAATATAATAATGCCCAGAATCTGTCATTCAACCATGCGATGGTAACGAATTCACCGGGCATGCAACGGCCTGTTTGAACACTTTAATTGGCTATTGAACAACCATTACAGGTATGCACTTTGGTGGTTTTCATGCCAGTAGGAACGAAACGATGAACCTAATCATATAATTGGGAGTTGGGCATCTATGCCTCGTTCAAGATAGATTGATTTGCATCGTCATTGAGATTGTGGCATCGTAAACATACCTATAGATGTAGGCGTTAATAAACTTGGCGGCGCCAATCTCGCTGGTGATGCCGAGCGAAAAGACAATCATAGCGGCCGTCAGGTCCCTGGTTTGGAGACACCGGACGAACACGAACCAGATCATGGAGATGAAGTACGTGTACACGTAGCAGGCGGCAAGCAGCGACGTCGTTATGTAGAATACCAGCGGTATGCCTGCAATGAGATCCGGTAAGAACGGATTTTACGAAACTTCACCCCCAAGAGAGTAAAACGGGTGTTGGAGTTTGAGTGAATATTAGGGAAGGAGGAGACTTGAAGTTACAAATGTGGAAGCAGTAGATTATCATACAATCAGTAGGGGATGGTAATCATTTCCACACGTGTAATGCCCGGTTTCAATATTTTACGATTCATAATGTGTCAAAAATGTCTATACGTTTTTCTACGAGTCGTTAATTCAAATTTCAAATTTACTCTACATGTTGTCAGCTGTCATCAGTCGTTAGTCGGTCATTTTTAGCTTTACGCCTTGTATAATTTATTACTATGTAACTAGAACGGATTGTTTTTCAAATTCCAAAGGTTCCAATGAACCGGGCATCGACCCCCCAGTTTATACAAAATATGGGAACACTAGGGGCTTCAGCGTCTTCGCACGCATAGGATCCCGATAAATTCAAACTATTTTTAAATGTTTCTCTACGTAAGAACAATCCTCATAATTCAAGGAATATTCTAAATTTGTAAAATCGGTTTAGCTGTTCTCGATATTTGCACATAGAAATACATTTAACGATTCATTTTTATATTCAAGATTTTTTTAAGTATTCCCTAATATTCCATTGGTTTTCAAATGAAAATCTTAGTTCGAATCCATAAAAAAAAACAACCTTTCCCATATCTGGTGTCGATGTTGAGCGTCAGACCTCTTAGCATGAAAGCGACATTCCATATCATGGTGGGCAGGTCGCAGTGTTCCAGGCCAAACTTCTTCAGCGTTTCCCACATGGTCTCTTTGTCTCACTTCCTAGTTAACAATCACAGAAAATGAATTTAATTTTGTAATTAAAGCTGTTTGCATAAAGTTAGCCAGCCAGCACTACCCCATGCTCTCAAACTACATCTCAGAGCTCCTGGAAAGGTTGAAAACCAGCGCAGACAGGGAGTTCGGCTCCGTGTCTGCATTAGCTGAACCACTTCCTTTTGTCTTCCTGTGTAGTAGCGTAAGATAGTTTAAGTAGAAATGATGTAGTAGTTTAAGGAAAAAGACAATAAACAATTATTTTTTTTTAATTTATATGAATTCTTGAAGCATCGTTGTGCCGCCACTGCCGCCCATTCTTCCTATCATACGCCAAATGTGAAATATCTTGCATGAGACGACAACAGTTTCGATTCTGTTAATTGGTTGTTAACATACTGCATTATTAATTTCAGCCAATCAGCAACTGACACACTGAATTTTATTATTTTTGACATTTGATAAGAGCGCGATAAAATTTTGTCGCGTGGCACATCTCAGGCGCCATCTTTATTCATTAAAATGTAACATGCATGCTTTTATGAATTTATTTTAATCTCAAGACAAAAAAATTTAATCTGCGCGACCGAAAGGCGAACGGGCCGGAAATGGCGTCCCGCCATCTTTGTCGTCCCGGGTTCGATACCCGGTCGGGTCAATATGAGGAATGATTTCAGTAACAGAAGTGCTTTAGCTAAAATAGAATCAGAGCACGGCTTTTTCTCCGATTTTTTTTAATAAATAGACAAATCCAATAGGTATATTTATATGTATGATACGTACGTAGATATATAATAAAACTCATATATATACAGTGTGTAACAAAAAGGTGAAATAAAATTTTAAGGGCGTGTAGGGTAGGTAGTGTGTAGTTCCAATGCGAAACCACAACCTCGTACAGCTATTAATTAGGGAGTAAATCGATGTCAAAGTTTTTACTCAAACTTATCGTTGATAACCCTATTAGATGTAAACAAATCATAAATCAAAATGAAGCAAGAGATTAAGTAGAATACAGATGTGCAACTTTGACAAATTTCAGTCGAGTGTGCAGTGATCGTGATCGTTAAGTACTTATTTAACACTACTTTTTAGGGTTCCTACGTGTGGTGTTTAAAGTAGAAAAATGTATGCAAACTTCTACAGAATGTAGTAGTTTCAACAAGATCTAGTAAGTAATTTTTTAATACGTCATAAATCGTAAACCACTTTTTAGGGTTCCTACGTGTGGTGTTTAAAGTAGAAAAATGTATGCAAACTTCTACAGAATGTAGTAGTTTCAACAAGATCTAGTAAGTAATTTTTTAATACGTCATAAATCGTAAACCACAATTTACCTTTAGTAATACAAATATTATCACACTTGCTTCTATGGAACCCTTCATGGGCGAGTCCGACTCCCACTTGGCCGGTTTTTAAATATGAGATGTTTGGTACATAACATAACCTAACAGAAATAGTCAATATCAGCAAGCACAGTTTTGTAATCGAAAACATGATATTTACATTTATTATTTGTACTATCCATTCATACTTTTAAATATTACCTAAGGAATATTATTAGATCACAAAAGTAGTAAATTTATTAAATACTCCTACCTACCAATCATTTCAACTTGGTGACCTTCTGCGCTTATTTTATCAGTGACTAATCACGCACACAAAGATCACGACAACGGGAGTCCACGTGGACTGCGGCACCTTTACGTCAAAAGTCTAAGCGCCCGCACCAATCAGCGATAATTTCGCAAACATTGCAACAATGCGCTTAGCCAATAATATTATCCTGTCGCCTGTGTGACTGTCACCTACGGACCGCTTTCCGGGTAGGGATCTAGGGATGCTAATCGATTGTGAAATAATCGATATTTTGGTAATTGATTATTTGCGTAGCACCGATATTAATTAATCGATTAATCTTAGAAATGCCGTTACATTAGAACGGTTTCTTCTAAACTTTTTCGTTGAGATCCTGCTAAACATGTTAATAATGAAACACAGAATTCTCGGTAAAATGAAAAAATCTACAAATAAAAATATTTATTAAGTATAAAAAAGTGAAAGTTTGAGATTAGTAAAACTTTAGCTATGTTAGCTTATTAGTTAAGTAATATCTTTACATTTTTATTTTTTTATTTTAAAGTATTTTATTTCTAAAAATTAAATTTTACTTTTTTTGTCTGTGGAACAAAAGAACCGAAACAGAAAGCACCTTTTGTGTGACGTCATTAAACACTACAATTCGCAAATGACAGCTGTCGACGGATTTTATTTATTTTAATGTGACGAAACGATGATTTTACCGAGTAAATTGAATTATTGTGTCGCTAACCATATTAAGGATTTATTTGAACAATTTCGATTCATTTAAAATTTGATATTTGCATAGAATTAAGGCGTTCCGACCAGTATCGTTTTGGTGTAAAGTGACGTGACTTGACGTTTACGCGCGCTTCTATAATCTGTTACACAAAATCTTACTATCACTGGTAATTTTTTTTTTGGGATATAAAACACACATTTTACAATACTTTTTCAAAGACTGTCATTATCCAATTGGCACTTGACAGTTTTTGAAAAAGTATTGTAAAATGTGCGCCCGTTCATTTTATATCCCAAGCAATTCGATTTATCTGGAAATAATCTAAATAACCAGAGAAAAATAAGATTTTGTGTAACACATTTTAAAAGCGCGCGAAAACGCCTAGTCGCGTCATTGTTGCAATTATGCCGTCAACGTCCTAGACAACGAACCGATACGCTTAGGAACGACTTAATCAAGATAAACGGAAAATGTTTCAATAAATTCTTTATACGATTAGAGACACAATAGTTCAATTGAATCGGTAAAATAATAATTGTTTCGCCACATTAAAATAAATAATTTTCGCCGACAGCTGTCATTTCCGAATTGCAATGGTGGTTTCCGTTTCGGTTCTTTTGTTCCACAGATAAAAAAACTAAAATTTATTTTGCAAAAATAAAATACTAACTATGCTTTTAATTATAAAATAAAAATGTAAAATCATTACTTAACTAATATGCTAACATATCTAACACTTTTCATGTTTTATTGTTAACACTGTCAAGTAGCCAATTGTTGTTATCAGAAACAAAACCTCAACATTTTTTTTATCACTGCGTGTGACTGTCGGGCCAACATTTTAAATTGTTGTAAATATTGACTTTAAACATAAACTTAAGATAATTGACTTTCTCGATTTTTTCCATTTTCGATTAATCGATTAAGTTACAAAAATCTCAATTGCGATCGATCGATTTATCAAATCGAAATCGAGCATCCCTACGTACCTACGAGAATAGTGTTTTTAGTTGCTCGTCTTCGTTCTCGTTGGGCAGTCGCTATCTAAACTTTCAAAATCTCATTCTTCGTCACTATGTCTCGCGAAGATCATTCTTTGTATTCAAATAGTGAATAGTATGAAACGATTTTATGTCGGGGTGCTTCATCCGGGAGCATCAATGGTGCTCGTGATCTGTATCGCCAGCGATTCATCGATGGCAGACCCTTTGCGGAGCAGCGGCTTTTAAGGTCGTACACCTGCTTCAGGAACCTGTGTCTCCCACTGCAGAGCACTGGCTCTTTCCGACCGCCCACAAGTGAAGGTCGTCCTAGCACACGGGAGCATCCAGAGCCCGAGACCCCGATCCAGATCAGTTTACGCGAGTTCAAGTACGCGAGTTCAAGAATTGATTCCTACGGACTTTGGTCCAAGGGTCACCTTTTGTGAGTGGTATCGAAGCCGAATGAAAGAAGAAAACAGTGTCAGTGAAAATGTTCTTTGGTTTTTAGTGTATCCTTGTGCGCATAAGTGTTGGTGATAAGAAACTTAACAGGTAGCACATACATAAATTAACATTTTCCAAGAAACTAATTTGTTTATTACACAAAAAATAGTAATTGGCAAATCGCGTCAGTTAAGCATATCAAAAAATAAGGTTAGTAAATGACTGCCATTTCCGATAATTATTTGATACCTACATGTTGATTACATTGTAAGTTGTCCCTATTATGTCTTAATTATTTACTGACTCAAATTACGGGGTGCTGACAATTAATGAGAGATTTTTTCAATTGTAAAGTCATGTAGTTCAGTGGGTAAAGTCATATTTGGGGTATTGTCCTAAAAACTAGACATTAACTTTTACGTGTACCTACATATGTAGTTATAAAAAGAAATGTACCTAACAGATTATTTCTATGTACTGTTTCTAAATAATATTTTAATAAATGCATTTCGGTAATTATGGTTTGATTATTCAGTCCTATTCCAAGTAAAATTAAGTAATAGTAGTTTCTAGTAGGCATCAGCTGATCGCGCGGCGCGTCTGTGGTTGAACGCGAATGACCTCAATCAGGGTTGTCAACATTTTCAGTAAAAAAACAATTTATTTAGTTAGTATGGAAGAAAAAACTTGTTTGTAATTAGCTGATATTAATACAACTGAATGTACACCTGCTATAGATACATACCCTAAAATATTATTTCGCCTTTTTGTTACACCCTGTATATATATATATGTCGGATAATTTAATGTTTATTTCGTTTTTTTTAATTTTTAAGCTGTCTCTGTAAACGATCTTTAAATGGCAATGTCAAGTAATGAAAAAAGAAGTTGTCATGATTTGTCAGATTGAACGATAGACGAAAAGATTTGTTGTGCAAAATAAAAGTTGTTTTTGTAGAAATCCGCTGAGTTTTGCCTGAATTATGCATTATCCCTACAACTTTATGGGGGCTCGTCCGGGATATGCACAAATCTCAGGTAAATAGAAGACTAAAGACGTTTTTACTACAAATTCACATTACGGAAAACGCCGAAGATCCGCCATTTAAAAGCTGTTTTACCGACCGAACCGAATTGACCAATCAGACTCGACGACTGTTTTATCGACATTGCAGAATGTTGCCACCGTAGAAAAATTGTACTAAAGTGGTAGTTTTTTCAACAAACTTGTTCCGAAGGCTGAAAATTGAAGGTTAATGGATCGGACTAAAGCAACATATTGCACTACGACGAAAAGACGAAATTCGAAGACTTTAAAGAATAATAACAGTACTACTTTCACGATGCCGCCAAAGAAAGATGAAAAGAAAATTGACGATGACTATGAATCCGAACCTGAAGTACAAATATCCTTTAAGGATTTAGAGAAGTCTATGACTTTGTTCACTGGCGATGACTCATACCCGATTGAGACTTTCTTCGATGAATTTGAAGATACTGCGCAAATCATGAATTGGTCCAAAGTTGAGAAGCTGATTTACGCAAAGAGACTTTTAGATGGAACTGCCAAGCTGTTTCTAAGGTCATTTGGAAGAGTTAAGGATTACGCTACTTTGAAGAAGGCACTAAAAGAAGAATTCGGCCCCAAGATAAATAGCGCGATTATTCACAAAAAGCTCTCCTCACGTAAAATGAAGAACGATGAAACTTACCAACAATACTTTCTCACTATGAAAGAAATGGCTTTACACGGCAAAGTAGAAGACGCTGCATTGATGGAATATGTTATTGATGGTATTCGTGATTTGGAGACAAACAAAATTATTCTGTATGGCGCTTCAGACCTGAAAGATTTTCGAAAGAAGCTTGACACGTATAGTGAATTTAGAAGAAAGATATCAGGGAAGCCTACTCAGCCCAGTCACTCGTCTGGAAGTCATCCTAATCGTAAAATAACTTTTTTTTTTTTTTTTCTCGTCTTTTCAAATCAGCAATCGACTTAATTTAGTCATAATCTGATGTGTTCTCTTTGTTGACTCTAATATGTGGCCAATGCTCCAGTGAACATTATGCCAGTCTCAATCACTAGTCTAGGGCTAGAATCTGTTTTCTCTTAAGTCTCGTTACATCCTCTTTACCATCTAATAGATTTTTGGCAAGTATATTGCTGTGTTCCTTAAGCCTTTTCAGATATTTTATACTATAAGCATTGAGTGTTTCCTTTATAGTATCTATTTCCAGGTGTTCGTGTATTTCAGAATTTCTGACAAACCAGGGAGCACGGGATATGGTCCTTAGGGCAATGTTTTGAAATCTCTGTAGTATTTCTACATTTGAGTGACTTGCTGAGCCCCAGAGTTCAATGCCATATGTCCATATTGGTTTAATAATGACTTTGTATATTAGGAGTTTATTATGCAGAGATAATTGTGATTTGCGTCCAACAAGCCAGGATATATTCCTAAGGTTTAGCTTTGCTTCATTTCGCTTAGTCTTTATGTGGTTTGCCCATGTCAGTCTTCTATCCAGAGACATACCAAGATATTTCACACAGTTACTTGTTGGCAGTATTTTGCCTCCCAGATGTACAGGTGCACATTCTCCTCTTCTAAGAGTGAAAGTAACTTGTGTAGATTTGGTAGCACTGCATTTTATCCTCCATCTGCATAGCCATGAATCTATTTTATCCAGCTGGATTTGGAGTTTCTGAGATGCTTTCACTGGGTCCTCGTCGCTAGCAAGACATGCTGTATCATCTGCATATGTGGCAGTCTCTACATCATTTGTGTTCGGAAGATCTGAAGTGTATATTGTGTACAGCACAGGGCCAAGTACAGATCCCTGTGGTACTGAGGCGTGGACACTTCGCAGGTTAGAAGTTTCTTCTTCATACTTTACTTGGAATTTTCGCTCCTCTAAGTATGACCTAAGGATCATATAAAATGAGTTTGGTAAAAGTGTTTTGAGTTTGTACAATAGCCCTCCATGCCAGACCCTGTCAAATGCCTGCTGAATATCTATAAAAGCTGCAGAGCAGTATTGTTTTTTTTCAAGTGACTGCCTTATCTTATGTACCACCCTATGTACTTGTTCCACAGTTGAATGCCCTTCACGAAAACCAAACTGATGGTCTGGAATTATTTTCTCTACCTCTAATATAGGTTTAAGTCTGGTCAGAAAAATCTTTTCAAAAACCTTTGATATTACTGGGAGTAGGCTAATCGGTCTATATGAACTGAGCTCGCAAGGAGATTTCCCTGGTTTTGCTATCATGCATATCTGTGATACTTTCCATAGTCTCGGATAGTGTTGTACTCGAAATATCGCGTTAAACAACATGTTTAAAAAGACAATTGGTTTCCTTGGCAAGTGCTTGAGTATCTCTGAAGTAATGAGGTCAAACCCTGGTGCCTTTTTATTTTTAAGTCCTCTTATCGTTCTTTGTAGTTCCTTTGGTGTCACTAGTTTTAACGGAAGACTTAATTGTTGGTCACTAGCTAACATCTCATTCAATTCATGTTCAAAGTCATTCGTATGAGACTCATTTGGAGTGAAGACTTGGCTCAGATGTTCAGCAAACAATTCAGCTTTATCAAGAGCATGCCGGGCCCAAGTTCCTAAGGGTGTTTTTATAGGAGGTAAACATTGCTGTGGTCTTTTAAAATCTTTGGTAACCTTCCACAAAGAATAGTTATCCTTCTTTAGTGCTGACAGAGAGGATATTTTCTTCTCAAAGGTAACGTTTTTGTTGTCATATACCATTTTCCGGAGTTGTCTTGCTGCCCTATTGTAGTTAGCTTTATCTTCGTCCAATCTACTTAACTGCCATCGTCTCCGTAGCTTACGTTTTTCAACAAGCTTAAGGCGAATTTTTAAAGGGATGTTATTTTGAATGTCATTGGGTTCTGGATATGGAGTTGAGCGCCATGCGGCTTCTTGTATGATATTAGTAATGTAGAAGGTTGCCTCCTCAATATCCTGTTCAGTTTTTAGTTTTACTTTGAGATTAACTTTTCCCTCAATGTATTCAGTAAATGCATTCCAATCTGTTTTAGAGTTGTAAAGTGACATTTTTGGTTTCTTAAAAATTGGTGTTGCACTTAGTGTAGTTATGATTGGACTATGGTCAGACAGAGTATCAGTTGACGACTTGACATCTAAATATGCATCTGATAGACCTTTTATAATGAAGAAATCTAGTAGGTCTGGTGTTCGATGTGTATCTGTGGGCCAATATGTCGGTTCTCCTGTTGACAGTGAGGTTTGCCCAAGACTATCAATACATTTTTTAAGTTCTCGTCCACGAGTGGTGGTCAATCTGGATCCCCAGTGCAGGTGTTTGCAGTTCCAGTCCCCCCCACATACATATTTATGTCCAAGAGTACTGAAATATTGGTTGAGCATATCTTCTTTGATTTTATGTTTTGGTGGGCAGTAGACAGCACTGATATTGATAAAGCCCATTGTCAGACTCACAGTGACTGTAGTGGCTTGTAAAAAATCTTCCCTAAACTTACTATGTAGGTGATGCTTAATATTCTTTTTTATTATTATTGCTGAACCTCCATGTGAAGTATTGCCTGGGTGGTTTGTTGTATATACACAGTAATCCTTATATTTGACAGATTTTTGCTCATTTAGGTGTGTTTCCGATATTAATGCTATATCTATCTTGTTTGCTTTGAGTATTAGTGCAAGTTCGTGTTGATTTGGTATTAAACCATTAATGTTCCAAGCAATTATACGTAGGGATGCCGTTTTTACTTTTTATCCATAAGCTTTGTGATTAGGGTCAGCATTGAGCCCACAAGTGCAATAAGTTGATCTATCTTTTCAGCTTGTTTTCTAATGAGGTCTTCCAAAGTACTCTCCATTTGCCAGGTTATATGTGATCTCTTTTCTGTATCTTCAGGTATTTCTTTACAATGTGTGCGCTGTGACTTATCTTCGTCAACATTTCTATTTTTAAGGATTTGATTCTTATTGTTGAGGATTGTGGATGATCGCGGGTATCTTTTAACCACGTCATTGTATCTTTCTGGTCCATAGACTTCGTGATTTTCCTGTGCTGTAGATTGAGGTTCAGGTACGTTGGTCACTGGGAAGTCCCGTATATTTGGTGGTATCTTTTCTTGAGCTATGTAGGGTTGTCTTCTGAAATTCAGTTTTTTTCTTGCCATTATTTCCTTATATACTTGACATCCTTTGTAACTTGCTGGGTGGCTTCCAGAGCATAGAGCACAGATTGCTGGGGTATTTTTATCTATTGTACAGGCTGTTGTCTTGTGCGGACCTGCACATTTTACACACCTGTATGGTCTCATACAATTATTTTTTGTATGACCATATTGTTGGCAGCGTGTACACTGGACTATTGTATTTTGTCGTTTTGGATCTTCTATTATTACTGCTTGGTGATATATGTGAGTTATTTCTTTTACTAATTTGTTCTTGTCACTGGGATAAATATTTACAAAAAATAGGTTGATTGGCTCTTTTGTACCTTTTCTACGGGCAGTAACTATTTCGCCCTTAACTTTGTTCCCTGTGGCTTCTATGGCTTCAATAATTGCATCTTTTGGTGTACTTGAATGTAGTTTTTTGATAACAATTCTTGGACATCTCTCTTCTTTATGTGTAAAAGTATGTCCGATCAAGCCTTTGCTACGAATATGATCTATTATAATTTTATATTTTTCGATAGATTTTGTGGATATAGCTAGCTGATTCCTTGATATAACCTTATAAGTATAATCGTTTTCACTTACCACTTTTTCAATGAATTCTGTCAGTTTTGTAAGGTCATCAATACCATAAAGGATTATAGCTGGGGGTTTTGTGACATTTTTCTTTAAGTTGGCTGTGTCAGCATCACCGTCCACTGCCAGAAGTGAGAAGCTATTTGATATTGTTACATCTTCTTGATAACTGTGGTCTAAGTTAATGCCACGGACCTTATTTATAGCTTTGTCACGTGAAACTTTTGTTTTAGGCAATTTCGACGTTTTATTTTGTTCTTCCTCATTCGGTGAGCGGGTTCTCTTTTGGTTCATTTCTGGTATTCTTTGCCAGGTAATGTTTGTATTGTCATTTTCTTGTTCATTGTCTTTATGAAGTGCTTGATTAACAATTGTTTGTTCTCGTTGGACTTGAAGGACATCACTGAGTGAAGATGACCTAGTTCTATTAAATAGTCCAGGATGGAAAAGCTGCTGAGTTAAAACTTTATGCTGCTTTGCTGAAGTAGGTTCCGCTTGGCGTGGCAAAATTTTGCCCCCCCCCAGAATACGAGGGGCAGCCTGAGCATAGCTCAGGGAGGGATTCTCCGACTCGGTCGGTACCCTCCTGGGGTAGTTTCTCTTGTAATCTTGCTTCCATGCTGTAGTTTATGTTGTTTTTAATTTCAGGGTTTTCTCCCCTACTGATACCTCCTTACTTTACTCGAGTCATTTTAGGGAGTATTTAGTTCCCAAGGCTCGCTGTAGCCTCTTCTAACCAATTGCTTGATTAGGTGTATGGTTATACCGCCGTTGCTCGGTCACCAGAGCCTCGTCTGTTGTCTAGCAGGGAGCACCACAGCAGCCAATTGGCTGCTGCCACCATACGGTGCGGGCAGGTGAGGTTGACAGTAGGGCCGGATAAGATGGTATTTCCGTTCTCCCCTTACCCCCCTTCTCCCCTTACCCCCCCCCAATAAAATAACTAACATAAAGAGATGTTTCAACTGCGGAGACACAGATCATCAAGCACCCAACTGTTCCAAAGGCATTAAATGTTTTAAATGTAACGAATTTGGCCATAAATCCACGGAATGTAAAAAACCTAAGACTACGTTAAACATTCAAACTAAGAAAGGAATAGATAAAGTTCCCTACAAAAGGATAAAGATTAATGGACAAGACTTTATAACTCTAATTGATACTGGAAGCGATGTGAACTTAATGACAGAATCGGAATTTAAGAAGATTAAAGAAGAAATTGAAGATTATAAGACTGAATCAACATGCTTAACTGGTATAGCTGAAAATAATGTTTACACCCAGGGAACATTTACGGCAAGGGTACAGATTGATGACACTTTTACAGATGTCAAGTTCTATATTGTCAAGGATAATGAGATACCTGTCGCGATGATCATCGGAAGTCCCATCCTTAAGGATTTTGAAGTCTGCTTTACTCCCGATGGTGTCTTCATGGAAAAGATTAAACATTTAACACTCCTGATGGAAGAAAGAGAACAACATGAGTATGATATAGAAGATTCTAAATTTACCGGAAGGATTCGAAAGATGTGTGAAGAATACAAGTCAGATAAAAAGAAGAAAGATAGCAATGTTGAATTAAAGATAATACTAACGGATGAAAATCCCGTTTATCAAAATCCACGCCGTTTGTCACCTTTAGAAATGTCTGCTGTAAATGATCAGATAGAAGAATGGCTAAAGAAGGACATAATCAAACCAAGCAAATCTGATTTCGCAAGCCCGATAGTTTTAGCCGATAAAAAAGATGGATCCCGAAGAATGTGCATAGATTTAAGAAAATTAAACAAGAAAGTAATTAAAGAACGTTTTCCCTTACCCATAATCGAGGATCAGATAGACAAACTGAAGGAAGCGAAGTTCTTCACCTCTCTTGATTTAAAGAATGGCTTTTTACACGTAAAGGTACATAAACTCAGCCAGAAGTATACGTCGTTTGTAACGCCTCAAGGACAGTACGAATTTAAAAAAATGCCTTTTGGCTTATGTACAGCTCCATCCGTTTTTCAGAGATACATTAACGATATTTTTGGCGACTTCATTATAAATGGCACTCTACTAACTTACTTAGATGACCTAATAATACCATCAAAAACAGAAGAAGAAGGAATAAACAGATTAAAAAAGGTACTTGAAAGAGCTGAAGAATTTGGCCTAGAATTAAACTGGAAAAAATGTCATTTTTTAAAAAGGAAAATTCAATATCTTGGATACATTATTTGTGACAACGAAGTTCAACCATCTCCAGACAAGATAAAAGCTGTAGCAAATTTTGCTAAACCTAACAACATCAAAGCTGTTCAGTCATTTCTAGGATTAACCGGCTATTTCAGGAAATTCATTAAAGATTATGCACTAATCGCGAAGCCCATGACGGATTTATTGAAGAAGGATACTGAGTTTAATTTTGACGAAAATTGTGAGAAGGCATTTACCGAATTGAAACAAATATTATGTAGTTCTCCAATCCTCCGAATATACAATCCTGATTTAGAGACCGAGTTACACACAGACGCCTGTCAAGATGGTTATGGAGCGGTCCTCCTGCAAAGAAGCCTTAAAGATAACCAATTTCATCCAATACATTACATGAGTAAGAAGACCACACCACCTGAAAGAAAATACCACAGTTATCACCTCGAAGTCCTGGCCATTGTCGCAGCATTAAAAAAGTTTAGAGTTTATCTCCTAGGAATAAACTTCAAAATAGTTACCGATTGCTCAGCTCTTACGATGACCCTGCAAAAGAAGGACTTACCTCCCAGAGTTGCCCGTTGGGCTTTACAATTAGAGCAATTCGACTACAAGGTAGAACACAGACCAGGAACACGCATGAAACACGCAGATGCTTTGAGCAGATATCCAACTTGTTTGATGATCACAGAAACCATAGCTCGTATAAGGAAAGCGCAAAATGAAGACGAACACATAAGACTAATAAAGAAGATTTTAGAGAAAGAAAGTTACCAAGATTATGTTCTGCAAAACGAGATATTATACAAATGGAAAAATAATAATAAACTAATTGTTGTACCGAAAAAGATGCAATGTGAGATAATTAGAAGAAATCACGAAAAAGGACATTTCGGAATAGTTAAAACAGAAGAATTGATAGTTAGAGAATACTTTATAGAGAATTTAGCAGAGAAGATAAAGAGAGTTATAGGTAATTGCGTTGAGTGCATCCTAGTATCGCATAAAAGAGGCAAGAAAGAAGGTTTTCTTCATCCTATCGATAAAGGCGATGTTCCACTGTCAACATATCATATTGATCATTTGGGACCAATGACTTCCACTCACAAGAACTACAAATACATCCTTACAGTAGTAGACGCATACACCAAATTTACATGGATTTACCCAGTGAAGACTTTGAGCACTGATGAGACGTTAGATAAGCTGAAACTTCAACAGCAAACATTTGGTGCGCCAGAACGAATAATCACTGACCGCAATGCTGCATTTACCTCGAACGATTTCCGACAGTACTGTAAAGACGAAAATGTAACGCATTATACTATCACGACAGGACAACCCAGAGGCAACGGTCAGGTTGAACGCATTCATCAAATTATAATAGCCGTGTTGAGTAAGCTGAGTGCTGATGATCCAACGAAATGGTACCGCCGTGTATCTAAAGTACAACGATGTCTGAACGGAACATATCAAAGAGCAATTGGAATGAGTCCATTTGAGTTGCTTTTTGGCACCAAAATGAGAGATCAAGACGATGAACTTAATAAGTTAATAGAAGAAGAAAAGATACAGAGCTTTAATGATAAAAGACTGGAATTAAGGAATAAAGCCAAATAATCAATACAGAAAATACAAGATGAAAACATAAGAAATTACAATAAGAAAAGGAAAAGAGCAATAACCTATGATGTTGGTGATTTAGTAGCCATCAAAAAGACGCAGTTTTGTCAAGGATCCAAGTTATACCCCAAATATTTAGGACCTTATGAGATTGTCAAATGCAACAGAAATGATCGCTATGCTGTTAAGAAAATTGGACAGAATGAAGGCCCTATCAATTCAACCACCTCAGCCGACCTCATGAAGCCATGGGTTACACCCGAAGATTATTCATCTGGGACAGATGAAGAACAGGATGGCCGTGTCGGATAATTTAATGTTTATTTAGTTTTTTTTAATTTTTAAGCTGTCTCTGTAAACGATCTTTAAATGGCAATGTCAAGTAATGAAAAAAGAAGTTGTCATGATTTGTCAGATTGAACGATAGACGAAAAGATTTGTTGTGCAAAATAAAAGTTGTTTTTGTAGAAATCCGCTGAGTTTTGCCTGAATTATGCATTATCCCTACATATATATGTATATATATGATGTAGTCCAATTTTTTTAATAAATACAAGCTAATCAATGACAAAAGACAAGGAGTACAAACAATAAAATTTCAAATACGCATTTGAACTAACTAATTAAAGCAATTAATTTAATATCAACGGACTCGGTGGAACAATGGTTAATGCTCCAGGCGGTTCTAAGAGTCGTGGGTTCGATTCCTACCCTGCTCAAACATTCATGTGTTTGTTCTATATTTGGGTATTTAAAAAAATTCAAAATACCTATTGTTCAGCTAAAGCTTCTGATTAACATCAAACAAGTGCTCAATCTACTTACTTTGGAATCAAAATGTGATATTTCTGAAATTATTATTTTCAATATTTAAAATAAACATGAAAATTGCGTTCAGAACTGTTCACATAGTATACTCGTAGCAATGAAGAAAACTAACGTAGCAAAATAATCTGTAGCTTCAAATAAAATACAAAGAAAATTATGAACTAAGGGCTATTAACTAGATGACACGTTAGAAACTTAAATAACTGGAAAAATGCTAACCCCATTTTTAAGTGCTAATTAGTTTTAAGACGGTCAAGGATACAGCATAAAAACACGATACAACTACAAATTATCTCATTATCTTCATTCATTCATAATAACGATCTAAAAACCGTTTTCTTTTCTATTTTAAATCACTTATTTTTTTAACAATATTAAAGTATATCAAAAGACGAGGACGTATTTTCATTTAATAAAACCTTTAAGTAAAAAAATATTGACTAATGTAATGGCGACTTTAGGCAACGACCACTGTTTATTATTATTATCCATGTTTTATTATATAACTAGCGACCCGCCCCGGTTTCGCACGGATGTAATGTAAATACTTAGTAATATTGGTTTTTCTATTCTTTATTGCAAATAAAAACCTTCCTCTAAACCGCATCAAAATCTGTTGCGTAGTTTTAAAGATTTAAGCGTACATAGATATAGGGACAGAGAAAGCGACTTTGTTTTATACTATGTAATGATAAATAATTAAATTAATTATTGGATAACATCACGTACATTGATTTGATGCTAAGTAGCTATTAATTAATGCTTATTATATTTGCCGACCTCGGTGGCGCAGTGGCTAAGCGCGAAAGGTCCCGGGTTCAATTTCGGGTCAGGTCAACTTTTCTAAAGTGACTTGGGTCTGGGTGTGTTGGATGACGCCCCTAGTTAGTATCAGTCGTCTGGTGCTCATAGGAAACCTTAGTTTGAGACCAGGTGATTGGTGTTATAAATATATATACCTAAAACACTTGAGTTACTGAAATAACAAACAATGATGGTACCACAACACCTAGACCCGAGAGATATTAAAACGTATTTTCCAAATTAACCCGACCGGGAATCGAACCCAAGCCCTCAGGGATTGCATGACGCGTAAATCCAGCTCGCCTATCGGCTACGGAGATCGTCAGACAAACATCCCATAAGTTAAATTTTGAACAACTTATTTTAACCCAGCTGTAAGCCTGTGCCGGACATACAATTATATCACTCGCAATGGCGACACATTACAGATGGACAGATCAGCAATCCGCGACGCAAATAAAATATTATCTGATTTACTTTAAACCGAACGATCGTCGACCCCTCAAAATATTGATAGTTTTAAGTTTTTTTTGGATGTAACTTATCTGTGGACCATGCCATGTACCTACGCTATTATAGGTAACTACAATCTACATAGTTCAGAAAAAACTATAAATAAGTTTATTGTAGTCTGTGTACGTATGTACCTTATATAAAATGAATAAATTGTACTTACTATAATTTGCCCGTAAAATCGATTTCAGCATTTTTTTGTGGAATTAAGTTTGTCCAAATAAATAAATTAGTAGATATTCGTTATGTATCTCGATGTTTCGGAATAGGTATTTTTAAATTATGTATTTGTGTACCATCGTTAATTTGGTTTTCTATAACAAAAAGCATTTTGCAATGAGGTCAACGAAGGTAAATAATGTTTTATGATATCTATTTAATTATTGCCTCGACGACACACCATGGCATCTCGTGTCTGAAGTCATATACAGATTTAAATAAAGGTTACTCAATTAAATAAAATAATATAATTAAAAGGAAATATAAATATAATTAAAAATAAAACCAAAATACATGTACGATCAACAGCACGCCAAGGTGAACACTTGCTGTTCCATATTAGTTCTTATACGTAGGACATAAGAGCACGCAGAGTACAAAGCTTTTACCTGTACCTACAGTCGCCCTCAGATATATCGGAGCAGACAAAGTGACCAAATACTACTGAACAGTTAAAATTTCAATAAGTTCCATATACTACAAGTTAACATGAATATCTGAACATGCACTACTTCAATAATGTTACGAGCTTCGGGTTCGTGACAATAAAAACAGCCGATAAAAATTACCAAAAGTCACACTTTAATTGAACGCCACTAATTACAACCTTAAAACGCACTAATTAAAACAACAATCGCTCCCAAGTCGCACTTCAAAATCGCTTTCGAAGTAATCACTTGTATCGCTAATTCAATACTGTCCCGGTCGCGGTGAATCCCGGCCTTTTATATTGCCGCGGTCGTTCCCGAACCTTCCAACGCAGAAACATCCGGAACATTCGCGCGCAGTCCGGCCTTGACCGGCCGTACGCTCGGTCAAGGCCATAGTTCTAGTATGTTCTGGCGTACGCGTCTCGACTCTCTGAAGTCCCGCCTTTCCAAACTAGATGGCGCTGTTTACTAGGACACTATCGATCGTGGCGCGTAACAATATCTGAGCAGATGCTAGTCAATAATTTCTATACACACAACTAACCAATAATATCTGAACACTCATCTACACAGGTAGCTAAATGAGACACATGACGTGCGTGACACATATTGACGTTATGAGTGTTCAGATGTTATTGGCATCAGCTCAGATATTACTGGAGTAATTAATGTTCAGATATTAATGGTAACTTGTAGTGTATGGAACTTATTGACATTTTAACTGTTCAGAAGTATTTGGTCACTTTGTCTGCTCCGATATATCTGACGGTGACTGTATATTGTTATTTTTATCGATTGTTTTTTAACATAATTTATATTAATACAGTCGTCATCGAATAGTTAGTGACATACAGGTGTTCAAAGAATTAGACGCAACCAAACATTCAGTAACATTGAAACAAATAAATGACATTAAAGGTTTGGGCCTATTGAACGACTATACTCTTGACAGAAATAAGTTTAGCTTTCATTTGTAAAAAACTACTGAGTTTCTTGCCGGTATCTTCTCTGTAGTAATAGGAACCGGAGGTAGCTTCATTGCTTTATATAGAGACTATTCATATATAGACTTTTTGGTTACTACTTTATTATTCGGATACCTTGAGTATCACTAGCTATTGGACGCAAACTAAACTATAGACTTATGACTGTTTAATTAAAAGGCTGACACTTTTATTTCATGGTTCCTATTGCTACCTAGAAAGTAAGGGTACAATCAGACATCATTTTAACGTCAGATGTCGATCAAGCCCGACAGATATAATTCGACATAAACCACTCTGACCTGTCCATACATTTTATTTCATTTCAGCATTCTGCTTTACTTACTTTTGCGTATTATTTTTTTATTTTTACTAATATAGGTTATAGAACCTGCAGTAAAATCACCAACAATTGAATAAACAAAACCATGTAAGACTAGTGACCCGACGCGGCTTCGCACGCATAATCATTTGTTACAAAAAATGTGCAAACTTCACATAAACCATCTACTAAATAGACCGATAGAGTCTAAACATTTAGTTTGAATAGGTGAGCCCGTTCTTGTGTTATAAACTTAGAACGAAAAGTGGCGTTAATTGCTATATTATATTTATGAGACGGAAGTCGTTATAATTCTGGGATGGTATGCAGACTGTAATACCTACACTTTATAGGTCTACCAAAACTAACTTAATTTAACTTAGATTTTAATATAGTATTGTAAGAAACGTTTTGTTCTTTACTAATAGTGGAAGTACTTCCGCCAAGCTAGGTGTTATCTGCTCGGGGACCAAGGTCCAACTACCAATCTTGGTTTGTTGTAAATGTCACCGTAAGAATATAAAAACCGTTAGATTATAATCTATCTCGCGAGATTGTAAACTGTCGACAGATTGTGAACCGTAACATTATGATTGCAATTTAACGCATTATTTTTCGCTATATTGAAATCTATCGATGGGAATCGGTCAAATTGTGAACTGACGTAGAACGAAATGCATCTCGCGCGCTGATTGGTTGAGAGTTACGTGCCCCCCGCCGCCCCAGCATTCGCCATATTTGTTTGTTGTCCTAATAGTATTAATTTATGGTATGTTTAAAGGACTAAATCTTTTTTTATGGTTTCTTAAATTTTTCCAATTTTAATTTGTGTTAAAAGACAAAATAATTGTTTAATTTTATTGTAATTTTCAATTAAAATTTTGAGTGTTGAAAGTGTTTGTGTGAAGTTTACGGGGACATGGAAAGGCTGGTCGTGATTGGTCGCTCGTACAATAAACCGACCAATCAGGAAGAGCTTTCGGACAGTTGACAGTTTGACGCGGGACAGATTGCAATTTAACAGTTTCACTTCGATAGATTACAATAAAGCAAAAAATAATGCGTTAAATTGCAATCCTAAGTTATGGTTCACAATCTGTCGACAGTTTACAATCTCGCGAGATAGATTGTAATCTAACGATTTTTACAATCTTACGGTGACATATGTCTAGTTAGTGGCGACGAAAACTCTGACATCGCAATGTAGGATCGACGTATTAATTGGCTAATCGTGCATTACGTATGGAGCGTTGTTTACTATGCCAATTCTGCTGACGACGTATTTGTGTCGACTTGTAGGTCATTTCGTAGGTCGGCACAGTACTACTGTAGGAAAAAGATACAAAACTTTAACATAACCATGTGTTTTTTAATGTATTTTGTACATCCAGACTAATACATTTTGTTTGGGTATAGGTGTAACTGTTTTATAGACTCCCATTTTCAAATTAAACTGAAGCAAGTAATTATTCAGAAAAGCAATTAACATTGACATATATATGGGCAGACGATGGCCATTTCTGCGTTAAAATCGAGTCTTGTAGTGAATTACGATCAACAACTAATCACGGTTAACATATTATAAGGACATAAGTTTGTGAACTTTTTTTTTTGTTAAGGGGGAATTGCGTTGATGCACCGTACCGTCCCCCCGAGGCCGGGTGACGGCGTGTGTGGGACTCCCTGCCCTGAAAAGGGGAAACCCCCGGTTGGACCTCCATGGCCTTAGTGGCGGTGTGGCGGGAATTCGGCTCAGCCTTATCTTCCACAACACCGCTGGCCGTGACCGGCTATTCCAGCCGGTCACGGCTCCGTCTACTCCCCCCACAGTGTTCGGGGGTAGACTGGGGATGGCCGGTCAATAAGATTGCGACCTTAGGCTAAGAGCAGTACTAAGCCCAAGTGATTATATGTATAAAGTTTCACGCGCTTTGGCTCAACATGAAAAGGGTTAAGGATTAAATAGTATTTTATCTACTAACTCCTAATATTTCATAAACGTGGAATTTATAAAAAACTTAAGCAACTACGAAATACGTATGTATGATTTTAGGCATTGAGCATATCTAAATAAACTAAAATTAATTGGACAGCATAGCTCTGATTCTCAGGTAAGTAGCTAAGCACTTGAGTTACTGAAATTAAAGAAACAACCACAGTACTACAACACCCATGGAAAAGTTGGTTTTCCGTTTTGACCCGGCCGAAAATCGAACCCGGGACCTCAATGATGACGCAGTGCTACATGGCAGACTGGCCCGCTTGCCTCTCGGTACCATGGATCTAAACGCATAACTTAAAAATTACTGCACCAAAGCGGATTATGTTTGTTTTTAAATAATTGTGTAGGTCCAAGGAAAGTTTAATTTTTTTTTTTATTGGGGCTCATAAAGTTTACACTCTTCAGAAACGAGAAATTACCATGACGCATCTAATATCTCCAAACATCCAATTTCATCCTATAACTTGTTTTTTAATTTTAGGACTGGATCCGATAAACGAGGTCCCGAAATACGAATTAGCATTATTCTTTACAGTAGTCGTTACCTGTTACCTTGTTGCTCCCATCACAACCTTCTTCACCATTTTGTCGGATATACTGAAGCAGGCATGATGGCCCTCCAAGCCATTCACCTCTGGAACGATGCTTGGCAGTTTTATTAGATTAACATATGCACACATACGGACACATACGGACATAGAATTTTAGATTCCTCTCGGGATACGCGCACCGCCCCCGGGGGTAGCGAATGCGGGTTATGCCCGACGCTGGGAACCCCTTGGCTGGGCTTGGCTGTCATGCACACGAACAACCATCGTCAATAGAGTTTCCAAAGCATATAAGGTTACAAAATAAAAAAAAAGTCGTATTTCACAAAATAAAACACTATTGTTCGGACGGATGGGGTTCCCAACCATAGTGTTTTTTTTCAGTCGTCAGTAATTTTCACTGGCCAGCAATGTCATGGTCAGTTTATTTTTGTGTGCTTGAAGTCTCCGTTTGTATGTACAGGAGTTTTCCACATCTTCATCTATTGTTAGGACTTGCAGGTTCTTGTGTTTCATATTCTTTGTGAACCGTGGAGCGCAGCATATGATTTTCAGCGTTTACTTTTGAATGCATTGCAGTATCGCTATACTTTGGTGGCTGGCCGAGTTCAATACACATATCGTAGCTTAACGTGAAGACCGTATTGTGAATACTTCGAGATGCAGATAAAATTATGCTTTTTTCCACTAGCAGCTTGGCCATGTTGAACTTTAGCTTTTTCATGACTCTACATAAAATGTCGATTCGGCCTACACCAGCCTTCAGTCGATTTCTGAACACACGGTAGCGTGTCAGGCCAAGTACAAACTAATAAAACGGTAGCATAACCGCGTGTTCTATTACGTGAACCATTTGGAGTTCAATATAAACGGCTATTTATCAGACTTTACATCGTAGTTATACGTTGTAGATGATATAGTCAATTTAGATTTAAGATCCATATAGGTACATAGTTAGGTGAATACTAAGTATGTAGGAACTAGTACACACTAGTTAGGTATTCCAAATCATGGTGTTTAGTGCGGAGGCTCTAAAACAGAATGGTGGGCCACTTTGCGGCATAGTTTTAATGTAATTATTAATACACCGCACCTACTAACAATTTCTGTACAATGAGTATCCTCGTCCTAGAACATAAAGGTGACATAAGAGCCAAGTTCAATACAAAATGATATTTGACTAGGTTATTAACTTCAGTGATAAAAGAATTGTATTTGGGTTACCAAACTCAATTAAAAAATTAAATGACAGATTTTTGTGGACGAAGTTGACACCAAAGGCTGTGCATATCATAATATTAAACTTGGCTGTCATTTCACATATACATTTTTGATGGGCTAGTGTTTACTTACAAGTGTACATACTGATGAAATCTGATAAAGCACCTCCGTTGGTATTGGAGCTTCTGTGGTGTTATTAGCAAAACAAACAACACAGTAGTTTAGTTGTTGGAATAGTGTAGCATCAAAATTATCCCTTAAATATTATTTTAAACACAGTTTTGTTTGAAAGTTTTTTCTATGCAGGCATAAAAGGTAGTCTTTAGACTGATAATGTCTAGCTTTAATTTTACGTGTATACCTATATCGCCATTGACCTCGCTCACTTTGGAGGGCAACAGGCATTGTTAAACAATTTCCCAGTCGTCCCCCTGTCACCAGAGTAGGGCCCAGCACTAGGACGTCTGGGACTTTTAATCTGTCGTAAAATGACGCCATTAGTGACAGTAAGTTATTTAAAAATTCCTAGTGGCCCTCTAAGGGGACTACTGGGCTTTTTTTAATATTATTTTTTAAAGAGATGTTGAGTTTTAGATAAAAATGCAACTACGAAAGGAAATCGGTAAATATATAGACAAAATACGTAAATATGGACCTGGTTATAGTGACTTCCCGACAGTGATACAAAATGTAACCAATCTTCTTAGGTTACTTACTCTCAACATTGACAGCAGGAATAAAAAACGTAAGTGTTATTTTTTTTTGCATATTTATTTTAACTATATTTTAAGTCGCTTGCTTTTCAAAGTAAATGAATTGCTACCTCCGATCTTACTTGTTCATTTCTGGAACAAATGTATCCATGTTTATTTAGTATCTAATCGTCTAGCTATCAAATATCACTAAAACCCATTCAGCTGTTTATGAAGGGTACCTAAGTAAATATCGAAGGATACATCACGACGTGCATTACTTTCAGGTTTTTAATATTACCTAGTAAGATTACAAATATAACATTTTCTTTTATTTCAATTGAAATTAAGCACTAAAAGAGCTGCAGACGAAAGCAAAGCAGCAAAACAATTTCGTTTAATATTTGTTTTTCCAACCCTGAGTGTTTTGCTTGTGCGTTCACGGAATAATATTTTCTTTAAAAGTTTAACATGTAATAGCTTTAATTGTGACATAAATCTTCCATTCCAGCAATCCCAATCTTCTTCTACATTCTGACGGTGACCGCAGCCGCGGCATACGCCTATGTATTCGCGATCTCAGCCACTTGGTTCATCTTGAACAGGTGTCTGGCGACCGGTGACGTCATCCGCGCCATTATTATGTTTTCATTAAGCATCTCAAGCGAGATCGGGAACTCGAAGTTCTTCTATATATACATCTATAGGTAATTTTCTACATCTACAGGTAACTTTCTACAGCTATCAGGTACCGGTATCATATCTGTAGCTATAGGTTCCGGAGCGGAGGTAGCTTCATCTGTTTTAAATAAAGACTATTCATAAGTATTACTAATGTAATCTATCTAATTTGACTGACTTTAACTTAAATGTATGCATGCACTGGTTATGTCGTATTTTGACAGCATGTAAATGCCGGTGTCTTGATTTTGGTCTCTTGAATAAATGATGGCCGAACGTAAGATGTGTGGGACATTTATAGAATTCAGCAATTGGCTACTTCACAGTGTTGACAATAAAATATGAATTGTATTAGATATGTTAGCTTATTAGTTAAGTAATAATTTTACATTTTTATTTTTTAATTAAAAGCATAGTTAATATTTTATTTTTGCAAAATAAATTTTACTTTTTTTTATCTGTGGGGCGTAAGAACCGAAACGGAAACCACCATTGCAATTCTAAAATGACAGCTGTCAGTGAAAATTATTTATTTTATTGTGGCGAAATAATGATTAGTTTACCGATTAAATTGAATTATTGTGTCTCTAACCGTATAAAGAATTTATTTAAACATTTTCCGTTTATCTAAATTAAGTCGTTCCTAAGCGTATTGGTTCGATGTCTAGAACGTTGACGTCATAATCGCTACAGTGACGTGACTTGGCGTTTTCGCGCGCTTTTTAAATGTGTTACACAAAATCTTAATTTTCTCTGGTTATTTACATTTTTTCCAGATAAATCTAATTGCTTAGGATATAAAATAAACGGGCGCACATTTTACAATACTTTTTCAAAAGATGTCAAGTAGCCAATTATCAAGCTACTGCAAGTATTGAATTCCTTGACGATTGAAAAGCCCTATATCATTTTAGGTACTTAAATGAAAATTTTATTTTAGCTAGCAATGAATAGCAGTACTTTTACTGGTGGGGTGGAATGTATTGCCGCACTGCTGCCGCGAGGAAGGAAATGACGAGAGTGGGACTCCCCCGCTCCGAAGTCTTACAGAAACGCGGGCTACCCAATAACATTTTCCAATTCGACAACCGTCAATTAGTCGTTACCGTTCAAGTTGTCGTGTAACTGCAACTTATTACATTCCCTTTAGTAAAATTCATAAAGCGATGGCTGGCACTTACCTCAAGCTTGTACAAAGGTACCACCGCTAAGGACTACTCTCTTCCAGCTTATCTCTCAAATATAAAATACTCACTTGAGTACTCGGGTGTTTTTTCACAATGAGATGGCATTGAGTTATTATACTGCTACTTAACTGTAACAAATCTGCAGAATTTCCTAGCGGTACCTTCTCGGTACATACAGGTTCAGAACGGGTAGAACAGTACGTTTGCATTGTATTTTATGACGATTTAAAAGTGTTATATTTTGAAAGACATTGATATCTGACTGGACGTGTTTTTACAGTTTGTGTAATCTTTCAGACATATACACATTTAAAGTAAGTTAATTCAATCAACTGTGGTCACGAGCTGAAATGACCACGGTTGGTGCAACATAACCGAAACGTCAAGCTTACTTTGATAACATAACATAGTAGCTAATAATTACTAATAACGTTATCACGTTTTAACCCGTCAACTAATTAAAATTCTTACATACCTGTCTTAAATTCTATTTCAGAGATATAGTCCGCAAAATAGTGAGTCAGAGCCTAGAGTCGTACGCAAGTATCGCCCCCGGGAGCAGGTACTCCCGGAACGTGCTACGGTTCATGCGGCGGGCCAAGGTGCGCGCCATCGCCTTCTGGGTCGTGATCATGGGCAACGGCGTTGTGTACGTGGCCAAGTCGATCCTCACCCCCGGGAGGCATTTCATGGAAGATGTCTTTACGATTTATGGTTGGTATATTTTAAACTTCACTAAATACCAGCCACTCTTCGATAAAAAAATCTGGTCATTAGAAAAAAGAGACGTCAATCTTTGGTATCATTTAGTAATTTTTTTTTTAATAGTACTTCAGGCACATGCAGCGAACATGCCTACTTTAAATAATTTAAAGAAACAGAAAAATGTCATCTCCCCTTGCGATATAGGATTCGAACCTACGACCTTTGCGTTTTGCGCGTGCTGCATATCACACACTGCAAAGGGTGGTGAATGTTTTTTTTCTGTAAATTTTAAAAAATTATTCACTAATAACAACCAGCACATACGTCGTGCTCAACCAAGTCGAAAGAGATACAATGGAAGACTAATTAAATTATTTCATTTGTCATTGATGATTGTTATTTACTTGCCCGGTGAAACTATAGTAATCGCTCGTGACTGAATCAAGTCAATCCAAAGGATGTTGATTCATTAACCTGACAAACTTTCGTGTGATGAGTATTTACGTTCGTTCTTTGTCTGGGTATTTATGTATTTCGTTATGTATTATAGCACAAATCTGCGGTTCAGGTTACACACGGGTTTAAGCTACTTACTTAAGGGCTAGGTATGTCATATTGTCTGATATTATTCACATTGAACTTCACAGGCCTTGAACCTATAGAGAAGTCACCCAATTACGAGATAGGCTACACCCTCATCATCGCCAGTGTCTGGTTCCTCTGCTACGTGCCCGCCAACGTCACCGCTCTGCTCATCATCATCGCCGGCTTCATCGAGGCCCAAATGCTGGCCCTCACCCAGGAACTCCTACACATCTGGCCTGATGCCGAATCGCACTACAAAAAGCACAAATATTCAATACAGAACAGAGAAAATTTCATAGACGCCAACTACAAACAGCAGATTTTAAACGCTTACGCGAATAACAAACTGCATGATATAATAAAGAAACACGCCAATAATGTACACCTTTTGCAGTTGTTAGAAGAAGTGTTCAAAGGAGCGATTGCTTTAGAATTTATGCTGCTAATACTAGGTCTCATAGCGGAGCTTTTGGGAGGGCTGAAGAATACGTATTTGGAAATACCATATGCGTTTGTGCAAGTTGCAATGGATTGCTGGACGGGGCAACGGTTGATAGACGCTAGTTCAGCCTTTGCGGCAGCTGTGTATGCTTCTAATTGGGAACGATTCGACGTGACGAACATGAAGACAGTCCTGATGATGCTGGGCAGTTCGCAGAAGACGATGAAGCTGTCAGCGGGAGGTGTCGCGACGCTCAGCGGCGCTTGTCTGATGAGCGTTGTAAAATCAATTTATTCTGCGTATACTACGCTACAAACAACATTAAAGTAATCTTGTACCAATTAATTAGACGTTAATAACAACAGAAATAGAAGATAAAATATTATAAAATCGTAGGGGATAGCAATACCGCGTAAGTAAATTTTAATTTAAGATTGAAATAATATGAAATTACATTCAAAACTAATCTTATATATTATCAAACTAAGATACGCGGTATTATCCCCGACGAAATGTCAAAAAAATTGATACATATCTGTATTTAACAGAATGTCCTGACATTTATAAAATAGCAGAAAAATTAAAACGAGTTTCATTCTTTGAGATGTTTAAATAAATTTTAACTAGCGCTTTATTAATTTAAAATTGAGTTAGTTTTATATTTGTTTGCCCGAAAACAAATGTACATGCACAGCATTTCTTTACGTTATACTAGCGGTCCCGGCGAACTTCGTGTCGCCTTAGAGAATTTTTCCAGCTTTTCTGTTAAAATTTTTCAAATTTTACTAAGGATCCCTAATTTTGTAGCCTATGTCAAATTGGAAGAATGTAGCATTATATTGGTGAAAGAATTTTTTAAATCGGTCCAGTACTTTTTGAGCCTATTCATTACAAACATACAAAAATAGGTACAAATCTTTCCTCTTTATAATATTAGTATAGATGTATTTTTTATTTTTTGTTTATGTTTTCTCAATTTATATTTTACACGGTCGTACCCGTTTCTCGATACCTATCATTTCCTCTACCTGAAGGTTGTCTGGAAGATATTGCTTTCAAGCAATAAGACCGCCTTACTATATAGGTAATGTGTAAATTTTCTGTGCAACAAACTATACATCAAAAATTATTAATTACCAACGGCAATCTAATAAAATCAAAATGTGTACCGAATTCAGCAGGAACTTTGTCAGATAGAACCGGCTTTAATTAAATATTAGCCTAGAGGAACTTGGCCGGAGTTTCTCTTAGGGATTCAGCGACGCAGGGTAGGCCGACGGGGCTTCTCGTCATTAGCATTTTATTCCTATCACAAAAAACTTTCGCGCTTACAACAGTCGAATTTAATACTCGTTTTAGGATTTTCGTCTCATCCTAAATGTAATTACATGATTAACAATTTTTTGTCAATCAAAACTTGAAACCCATTATTAAGTAGATAGTTATTAATAATTTTTAGACCCGTTTATTTATTTTAAATTTTTAAATGGAATCATGGAAGTCTTCAAATACTGATACAGACTTATAATTAGTATGACAGACAAACTCACTAACTAATTAGTTTTAGACTAGTGCATTCTCTTGTCCTATGAGTACCAAACAACGTATAACTCTAATTTATCTTTTATTTAATATTTTACACAAGAGGCAAATAAATTGTAGTTTTCCCCAAATGCTAAGAGTCTTCTTTTACACTTACGGAAGTACAAACACAAATCATTTTTTTCAATTTCCATTTGTCACCTAAGAACGAACAAGGAACGCTAGTACTAATTACTTCAATCTGATTTCTCTTGTAACGACTGCGAAGATCAGCTGGGGCGTCACTCCAGCTGATTTGATACAGATGAAGATTGCAGTTTGCGGTGATAACTACTATTGATACTCGCTATGTGAAAAGTAAATACTTTCTTAAGAAACAGAAAGAAATCTTTGATCATCAATCATCATCCTCTTGCTGTGTGAGATTTAAAACCACGAGCTCCACGTTTCGGGTGCTTCTCTTCCAACTGAACTAAGTGCAAGTTATTGCAGGCGATGAATTTTTCTCTTATATTATTAATACCTCTTAGCCTTCGATAAGTGCTCTCTGCCGTAATCTGCCTTTGAGTTTAGAACTATGTACATACAAATCGGCCAGAGGTTCATTCGTTGCGGAAATGTTTGAAAACCAAAGAATTGAGAACCCCTTGGCATCTGGGCAACCAGGTTTTGGTAGTTAAAACGTAAATTTTTGTTTGCGCAAATAATTTTATTGTTTAATACGCTTTACTCGCAGTGGTAGGGAGTTGGTAACGATTACGAGAATTAGAAGTATCTGTCATCGGATCCGACATGAGTAGACCTATAAAATAGACTTTGAACTTTTCTAAAAAAATCATCATACCGCACTAGCGATCTTTAAATGCTTCGAAGATATAATTACATTGAAAATTAAAAAAAAACCGACACAAAAATGTGTTAAAAAGCCCTTTATTTGATACTTATTTGAGGGAGTTGTGACAAAAAAATGAAGAAATCCGACATTTTCTCGCGGTGGCCATCTAACAAAACATAATGACAAATTTCAAATCCAAAACTTGTCATTATGTTCTGCTAGTCAAGCCCTTTTAAATGATATCCGTAATGTGGGAGTTGTGTTAAAACATGCAATCCATAATTTTGTGACGGCGGCCATCTTGGATCGTTATTTATCAAACTTAGCTAAGAACACTCTCGACTTATTCATCTTTCAAACAAAAAATCAAAATCGGATCATTTGTTTGGGAGCTGCGATGCCATAGACAGATACACACACACAGGCATGTCAAACTTATAACACGCCGTTCGTTTTTTCGTCGGGGGTTAAAAATAAAGTTCCTTAGTGCGGTGTGAAACGCTATAAAAAATTTAATAATCTAAAAGTATCTGAGAAGTATGCAGCACCAGGAGTCTACCGGTGGTGCACCGTGATCTGGTGGCCGTCCACGGCGCGGAGCACCAGCTCCACGGAGGGCCGCACGCGGTGCACCTGCGACGAGAACCGGAGCTCCCTCACGCAGTGCGCCAGGAGAGTCTTTACCAGCACCAACGCGTACTTCCTCCCTGGAAACCACGCCATATTCTTAAAAGTAAGGTGGTGAAATGGTCTTAGGGTGTTCAAAACCAAAACCGACTATGTGTGAGTCGGATAATTGTCGGATGATTATAAACTGCAAAAGTCCTATTACTTATAAATTTAAGTATTTTTTTTTATTCATAAATACAGAAATACATGACACATATTGCTCTTAACCTGTGGTAATTAGCTGAAGCACTGGTGTTACATAAATAAGAAACAACAATACTACCACAACACGTAAACATGAAACTAAATAGAAAAGTTAGTTTTCCATATTGACCCGAGTGTTAATCGAACCCGGGACCTCGGAGATGTAGCAACGCTAAAGTCCGACCGGCTCACCTCTCAGCTACGGAAGTCATCATAAGGACAAATACAATATGATATGTATTGAATATCTAATTAGACGGTTCATAAGATATAACTTTGTGACAGACATGCAGATAGATGGACAGTGAAGTCCTAGCAAAAGGATTCTGTTCTATCCTTTGGATACGAGGTGACGTGACTTCAAAGTCCGGCCCGTTCGCCTCTCGCCTGCGCAAAGTCTAACCAAGAGCATAACACGCACTTTGCCGATCATAAAAATCATTTTCCAAGAGCTGAAAAAGAATGTTGCCTAGAAAATTATTTTACTACAGCTTCAGACTTGACCTTCAGACTATTCAACTATATACCATAAGCTACACCCTCGTACAGGTTTTCGTTCTCAAAGATACGAGCATTTCTATTCATCTCTGAAAGTTCAATTATGACCGAGAAATGACACTATCTTCCTCACCAAAACAGGACCTCCTCCCATAGCTGAAGGACAGCAACGATGAAGAGTGGGTGCGGCTGTATTCCGGGTCCAGCCACCGCTCGGGACGGAACAGGGCGGCGTCGGGGCCCCACGTGCGCCGCGACCGCCCTGAGCCCCAGATGTTGAGGGTACATATTGACCCTTCAGGAATAGTACATGACTCTGCAATCATACGTTAAAATAAATAAAACAACTTCATTTAGCCCGCAAACGCCAAAACTATGGGGTGTTATGAGTTTGACGTGTCTGTTTGTCCACCGTCGGAGTGATAGATATACATCTATGGCATGCTATGAAGAGCTATGAAGCTCATAAACGAATGAACCGATTTTGATTAAAAAAGGTTAATGAGTTGTAAGTGTTCTTTGATGCGTTTGATAGAAATCTGTCCAAGATGGGTGCCGTCACAAAATTGCTGATTACATATTTAGACACAACTGCCTTAATGTAGGTATAAAACAAATACATAAATATTGCTCTAATTCTGTGGTAAGTGGCTTAAACACTTATGTTCCAGAAATGGGAAACAACGACGGTACCACAACACCCAGATACAATACAGAAAACTTTGTTTCCTATATTAACCTGACCGGAATTCGAACCCGGGACCTCAGAGATGACAAAAAGACTTGAATGGTGGTATCATGAAAAATTTCAAATCCAAGATGCGATGACATCGGACTATCGGGGTTATTCTGATTAAAATTTCATAGGTACCATGTATAAATAAAGTCTTCTATACTTACTCAATTTAAGGTCCACATCCGCGTATCTAAATATAAGCATTCCTGGTGGGAACAAGCGCAACGTCTCGAAGATGACAGCCTCGCAGTACTTCATCTGACTTAGATCCTCCCTGGTTACTTCTCGCTTGCTATCGCCGAATATCTCCTTCATCCTATTGTATTCAATTTTTATACATTATGATTTGATCAATTTGATGACCAGGCACTATTTTCAAGGGGGGACAATGCTTTGGCGCACGAAGCAGTAGCAGTTCTTCGGTCCATTTGTGGGCCGGCCACAAGTTGTTTTGAGTATCTTTAGCCTGGTCGGTTCATCTAGCAGTTACTACTCATTTTGTAGTTTTTAAGTTTGACGACCTCCGTAGTTGAGAGGCGAGCGGGACGGACTTTGGCGCCGCGCTATCTCTGAGATCCGGGGTTCGATTACCGGTCGAGTCAATGTGGAATACTTACTTTTCTATATTGCTTTATGTCTGGGTGTTGTGGGACCGTCACTGCGTCTGATTTCTGTAACACAGGTGCTTTAGCAACTTACTATAGAATCAGATTAAGAACAATGTATGTTATGTTGTCCAATATTTATTTCCTTAAAATTTAAGTTAAGTAAGTACCCACTTACTCCGCATACAATTTCTCCTGAGCGTCAGGGTTGGAACCTAACAAGATCATAGCGAAAGCCGTCGCCGTGGCCGGCGTGTCCTGGCCACCGAAGAGGACGGTGTCCACCTCCGCTTTGAGTTGCTCAGGGGTCAGGTAGCCCCCCACACCGCGCAGCTCGATAACAATGTCTATGAAACTCTTGACCTTGGAATCAGAATCTGCGAACATAAACAATTCAATCACAAATCAAAAACGACTTTTATATGTTTAGTCAACTTGTCTTCTTTCGCGAAGTCAAAAATGCTAGTACTGCGTGGCGCAATTTTGAATCATAAAGTGCAAATTAAAAGCTTGTTTGAATGTGCGACCACACAAACTTTAAAACATCCACGCTGAATCTTCACTGAGAATCGTATTATTTATTAGATTAAATTATCGAAATTTTAATAAAATCTTACCTGAAGGCTTTTTATCACCACCGATTTTCTTGTTTTGTTCCCATTCTTTTACCTTTTTATCAACAACCTGTAAAGATAATTTATTTTGAGTAATTAAGAGAGGAGGAGATTTCTAGTTACCAAGTATATAGTTATATAATATAAATAACCCGTCCATTATTTCCAATTTGTGAACTATATTTAATCCTAAAGGGTCTAAATCATCATCAGGTCAGAGCAGTTGTTTTACGTAAAAGCATCATTGATTCGTTGATTCGTCAATGAATATCTAATAAAAATATATTTATTAACTTTACACCGTGCAATTGCGCTCCCGATGTGGTTTCAAACCTCGGAATAGACTTCATTTTGCTCATGGGGGGCAATCACTGTCTTTGGGGATGTAGACCAGCGTGTGCCTCTTCCTCTTTAAGAACGGAGACACTGTCCACTAAAAACCATTACAGTTTGTGCAGGCGGATAGTCTAGAAAAGCTACTTAAAATTGCGGCACGTGCGCCATGTGCGCCTCAGCCTTTGCTACGTGACCCGAAACTTAAAACAGTTTAATGATTTTTGCTAGATTAATTGTTGATTAGCCCAGTGGACCTTTTACCGTTAGGCTTAGAACTACAGGCATGCCATGGGAGCAATCAATTCTCTGGGGAATCCTGACACCGTCATTACGTGGAGTGGGGGAGTCATATTCACACCACGGCCTACCTCAAAGCAGCGGTGCCGTCCCAACACATTTACCCCCAATAAAAGCACGACAGGCATGTTTTAGATTTATCTATGTTGATTTTTTTTTGCGACTCACGTCATAGTACATTAGATAGTTTTAGCCATTTCTTTTATTGGCTTATCGTCCGACAAGTTTTAAAAAATACAGGTATGTATTGAGGCAACAAAACCTTGTGTGTGTTTCCTTGCTTAGTGTGTATTTAGGTAATTTGACGCTAACTTAGTAGATGTTTTTTTATTCTTTTATTTTATGAGTTTTTTTTTTCTTTCTTTTATATTAGTCGCTTGTTTTTACTATTATGATTATTGAATGCTGTAATTACCTTCAATTTTAAAAATATTTAGTTTTAAGCATTTTTATTACGTATATCATCTCTTTTACTGCTGTTTCTTATGTTGGTAGTTCAATAAATAAATTAATAATAAACCATTTTCCGATAATTCAGTCATAGACGTAGAGTAAAAGCGATTTGAAAGTTAAAATACTCGTAGCACCAAAACTACTAAGGTTACCAAAATAATTGAAAAGAAAATATTTTATAAAGGTACATAATGCTTCTATTATTATTTTGTTGTGCTACGAGTTTTTGTACTTTTAATTACTCGTAATATTTAATTTTGAGTTATGACTGTACATGTTGTCATGTGCGAAGTATGAAAGGATGGCTCACGTTTTGCGAGACTTTGTTCAAGTAGCGGAGGTGTTTGTCCAGCTCGCGGTGCGTGGCGGTGAGGCGGAACAGCGCGTCGGAGTGCATGAGGACGTTGAGCGCGCGGCGCATGATCAGCTCCGCGGTGCGCGTCAGCACCGAGTAGTACTCGTCTGTGTCGAAGTTTTCAGAGAGCCGGGTCATGCCTAGCGTCGTCTCTGGAAAATACGGTACTTTTAGTGGTTTTCAAACATTTTTGCAACGAATGTACCACTGGCCGATAAGTATCTACTTCTAAACTCACATGGCAGATGGCACTTACTGAAGGCTAAGAGATTATTAAAATAGAAAAATTAACCGCCTACGATAATCTGCGGTTAGCTCAGTTGGAAGAGCATCACGCGTGATACGTGGTGGTTGTGGGCTCGAATCCCACTCCGCAAGGGGAGATAATTTTTTTCTGTTTTTTTTTTTAAATATTAAACCTTATTCAATTGAAGTCAATAGTGACCTCTGGCGCCGCAATCTGGCCGGTATAGCTAAATTGTATTTGCTTTGTGGATATGCAATTGGACCCACAGTTTCTTATATCACTGGTACGGCCCTGGTGATTCGTCGTCAAAGAAAGGATGACTTTACAATTCAGACTAAAAGAGATTCAAGTTGTACCATATTAAGCCTTTAATCTTTCATCACAATATTGCTTAAAGCACTTTGGGATCAAGTTAATATACGTGATGTTGTCTAATATCTAAGTACGAGTAGGTTTTCATAAGATTCACTTAAGAATCAGTTTTTATAGCAAATTACTTTACACGTTTAGCTTGTTATTAGTCTCGGTTTTGCTTGGGTTTTTTCCCCAGTCAAATGTTTTAACATCATATGCTTGTTTTTTTATAAATCATCATTAAGTAAATTATCAATATTAATTAATAAAACGTTCTCAGTAACATATCCAAATTGTCTATCAACACGCAATTAGCGGTTAACCGCATGACAAAATATAACGACAGTTTTATAATGACTCTCTAACTTAATTGTCAGTTAAAAAATACCAATCATGTGTTTGCAATCGGATTTTAAATAAGTTATTCACAAGTCGCTTGGCACTCGAGCCGCATTTGAATGCGGATAACTTAATAGATTCTTATGTTTTTTTACTCTTTAGTTTTTTTATAATATACTAGCTGTGGCCGCGACTTCGTTCGCGTGGACTACATCCTTTCATGGTCGGTTTTACCCCTTTCTCCCCTAATATTCGAAACAAAAAGAAGTCCATATTTTAATCCAAGTTTCGAGCTATATTTGTGCCAAATTTCATATCTCTAACTTCAAAAATAATCATTTTTCCATATAAACTTTCAAAGGTGGTATTACCCCCCTCCCCCCTTTTTTAAACTCACATGGCAGATGGCACTTACTGAAGGCTAAGAGATTATTAAAATAGAAAAATTAACCGCCTACGATAATCTGCGGTTAGCTCAGTTGGAAGAGCATCACGCGTGATACGTGGTGGTTGTGGGCTCGAATCCCACTCCGCAAGGGGAGATAATTTTTTTCTGTTTTTTTTTTTTAAATATTAAACCTTATTCAATTGAAGTCAATAGTGACCTCTGGCGCCGCAATCTGGCCGGTATAGCTAAATTGTATTTGCTTTGTGGATATGCAATTGGACCCACAGTTTCTTATATCACTGGTACGGCCCTGGTGATTCGTCGTCAAAGAAAGGATGACTTTACAATTCAGACTAAAAGAGATTCAAGTTGTACCATATTAAGCCTTTAATCTTTCATCACAATATTGCTTAAAGCACTTTGGGATCAAGTTAATATACGTGATGTTGTCTAATATCTAAGTACGAGTAGGTTTTCATAAGATTCACTTAAGAATCAGTTTTTATAGCAAATTACTTTACACGTTTAGCTTGTTATTAGTCTCGGTTTTGCTTGGGTTTTTTCCCCAGTCAAATGTTTTAACATCATATGCTTGTTTTTTTATAAATCATCATTAAGTAAATTATCAAT
The DNA here is from genome assembly GCA_037074685.1 of Glyphodes pyloalis. Classification (NCBI taxonomy): domain Eukaryota; kingdom Metazoa; phylum Arthropoda; class Insecta; order Lepidoptera; family Crambidae; genus Glyphodes; species Glyphodes pyloalis. Next base: position 2,095,065 of record JAYKKO010000039.1, read on the forward strand.
ATTAATTAATAAAACGTTCTCAGTAACATATCCAAATTGTCTATCAACACGCAATTAGCGGTTAACCGCATGACAAAATATAACGACAGTTTTATAATGACTCTCTAACTTAATTGTCAGTTAAAAAATACCAATCATGTGTTTGCAATCGGATTTTAAATAAGTTATTCACAAGTCGCTTGGCACTCGAGCCGCATTTGAATGCGGATAACTTAATAGATTCTTATGTTTTTTTACTCTTTAGTTTTTTTATAATATACTAGCTGTGGCCGCGACTTCGTTCGCGTGGACTACATCCTTTCATGGTCGGTTTTACCCCTTTCTCCCCTAATATTCGAAACAAAAAGAAGTCCATATTTTAATCCAAGTTTCGAGCTATATTTGTGCCAAATTTCATATCTCTAACTTCAAAAATAATCATTTTTCCATATAAACTTTCAAAGGTGGTATTACCCCCCTCCCCCCTTATTTTCTAATAAAAAGTAGCCTATGTCCGTTCTTGAGATTCAACGTATACCTATACCAAATTTCATCAAAATCCGTTCAGCCGTTTAGGCGTGAAAGAGTAACAGACAGACAGACAGACAGACAGACAGACAGACAGACAGACAGAGTTACTTTTGCATTTATAATATTAGTATGGAAGTATGGATTTTTCTCTAACATAAACTAACTCAAAATTATTTGTTTCGCCTTACTTAGCATTAGTTACTTTTAGAATGAATTAGTATTAAAAAAACTAAATCGACTTATTCGTCTCATAAACAGTAGGTAGAATAACTTTAGTTGAGGAATAAAGTCAAACAAATAAATAATTAAATTCGTCTTGCACATCATCTGAACTGGCACTCTCTGTCATAATGCATGAGGTAAATTTTTCAATGCTTTGATAATTATATCATATTATAAAAAATAACCAATCGGATTGCCAAAGCTTTTACTATCTTTATCCTCTACCGAATCCGAAGCGGAAACTAAACTCACCACTAGTGTTGCCGTCGATTCGTTTGTCTATCCATTATAAATCGTTTATGCAAAAGGGGCCCACATAATCTAACAATCGATAGTATCGATAATATCGATATAATCGCTAATATAGATACCTATTTTTATTCAATATTATCTATTTTAATCGATTATAATGCGTAGTCAAATACAATATAATCCATATACTATCGATATCAAGTTTTGAAGCGATACTATCGATGTAATCGATAATATCGACCTAAAATTAATAATATATAGATAATATCGATATAAATTTTAGGTCGAATAATCGATTATTATCAATTAATAAGATTATAATAGTTTACATTAGGCAATACTAGCGATTAAATCGATAATATCGATAGTATCGATAGTCCAATCAATTTTTAGATTATTTGGAGTGGACACAATCGATTAATCGATTATCCGGCAACAGTACTCACCACATAATATCTCCAGGGTCGTGAGCGACAAGTGCTCGTGCATCACGTCGAACGGCTCCCTCCCCACTTCCCCCTTCAGTTTCTCCACCAGCCTCTGAGCGTGCTCGTTGAACACGCCCTGGTATGTCTCTATTATTGGAGCTATTAGAGTTCCAGACAGACTCTTGCTGCTATGTTTCCACGTAGCCGCTGGAAAAGTACGTAAACGTATCAGCCTTCAATGTCACATTCCAGAGCAATCGCCTGGAGTCACAATGATACTGACTTAAACAGTACCCTCGCCAAACTGGTTGGTGATTACAAACCTAATCGATAAATCTGTAACACAATTTGCTTGAACTGGAAAAAGAATGAAACCACTAACAGGTGTAGAAAAAGTTTTGGCATTATCTTAAAAAAATGGTATATATATTTTTTTTTAATATTACCCGCGGCCCGCGGTTTCGAATTTCTAACGGCTTGCTTATTGCAAAATCATCCGACAAAAATGCTGGAAATTACCCAATTACGCATATCAGCTATACGCGCAAGCCCTATTTCAAATCGGTCGCAAGTTTTCGGATTTCCTTATTCATTGCAAATTCGCAAATTTTCAATCAAGCGGCGTTTTAGTTAAGAAACTACAGCAGTGTTTCGTAAACTATGTTCCGCAAACCCCTGAATTTCGGTCAGATGATGCCGAGGTGTCCGAGGAAGGAACAGATTCTCTCCCCTCGAAAATATGTACTGACAAAGAGTATAGATCCAGGTATGAGTAGTAAAGGTAGTTTTTTTACCATTTGTTTACTACATTATTATCTTTCAGATGGATATTAAATCTATGACGTGAACCTTAATCAAGCGCTATTGCACCCTATTGTGTGAAGTTATGTTGAACGAGACGATGCAAAACTCCGTGTTATCCTGCAGGTGTTTATAATTTTTGCTTATTATTTTCAGTAATATTAAGGGCCCGCAATCAAAAAGGTTGAGAACCTCCGGTTTATACCTAAAGCACAGATTATATCATCCGAAGTGTTTATAGGAAAGTTATCTTTTTTAGGGTTCCGTACCTCAAAAGGAAAAAACGGAACCCTTATAGGATCACTCGCGTGTCTGTCTGTCCGTCCGTCTGTCACAGCCGATTACTCTGAAACCACTGGACCAATTGAGATAAAATTTGGTACACATATGTAAGTTAAAGGCCCAAAGGTGCATGTGTAACGTAAATAAATAAATTATGAATTTGGGGGTCACTTTTGGAGGGTAATGTGATTTACATTAAAAAAAAAAGATTCGCTAATCATATCGTGTGCCATATCAAATGAAAGATCTTGCTGTAAGGATTGCAAATATGTATCAGTTATAATCTTGAAATAAATATTTTTTAAGTTATTTAACAAATTAGGCGAAAATTGACCATTCCCCCCCCCCTTATCTCCGAAACTATTAGGCTAAAAATTTTGAAATTAATGCGGAATATAGCTCTTTACCTATAGATTACAGGAAAACCTATGAGAAGTACATGGATTAAAAAGAAAGGGTTGTTTTGTTAAATTTACGTTTTTTTTTATTGTTACCTGCCTGTGCCATGTGATGCTTAATTTCAAAAGGTCTGACACATCAGTCTATGAGCAGATTACACATTATTTCATCAACTACGGATTGCCCCACGAAGGGGGGTTTGTGGGGCGAAGAATTAGGGCCAGGAATTTGGTATTTTTTTAAAAGAGTGAGATGGAAGATAGAGAGATAGACAATTAAGATATTTCTTTGTTTCTCACAACAAGTGAAGGCTGTTATTGTGACCTATGAGCCCAACGTACGGAACCCTCTCCACGCGAGTCCTACTCGCACTTGACCGGTTTTTACTATTTTAATGAGTGTTGACTACGAAGACCTGAGAAGACTCACCGGGTGCCGTAAAAATACCATGACCGAGCCAATCCTTCATGAAATCGTAGAAATACGGCTTGTCCAAGAGCTCTTCCGTTATTATCTTAATATCTTCTTCATCAGTGAAGCCTGGAAAACAGATTTGTTGCACAAGTCAAGACAGTTTGCACAATATTTATGACCAGCTGCACCATAACTTTAATGGTAACTGACGCTTTAACAGCTGTAGAAACTGTTATATCCCTTAAGTCTGTAATTATTCAGGTATGGTTATTGTACCTACTAATTCTATATATTATATGTATAAATGTTTTGCTTGAATACATTTTAATTTTAAAATACACCGAGCCGCATTAGTCAAATTAAACATTTTCTATTCTTTTTTGCAATGTCAAAATCGATAAAATTCAGCTGTTCAAATGCTGGTGAAAATGCGAATGCGGCGTGCTATCAGCCAAGGAATTGTATCGAAACTTTTGTCTTCTCATGCGACAAATTTGACATATTTATTATGCATGCGAAGCAACTACGAAAGATTTAAAAGGTTCTAAACTTTGATAAAAATTGTAAGCAGATTTCGCCGGAAAAGCTATTTATAGATTGAAGAAAGCATTTAGACTTGACGATACAAACGTTGTTTCACATACATATATTCGGTGTAGGTCCATTCCACAGCACGGTGGGTAGATTCGTCTCTTCTGCTACTTCAGAACATTCTTTAATTACTTTGAAGACGGCTGAAAATAGACACAATAATTAATTTTAATTATCAACTTTCCTAAGTTAGTTTTCCTAAGTAGTTTTTAAGCTAAAAGTAACCGGGCAGCAGAGTGGTGGATTTGGATGAATTTATTAAATTAGATAGATATATCAATATATGATGTTAAGTGGTAATGAGGTGCTAGCTTAAGGGTAGGTACAGTGTGAGAGATGGTCTTTGGTTCGTAATTAAAGTGGACTGTATTTAATAGGCTGGTTTATTCAGCGTTTACAAACTTGTAATAATTCTACGGCGATGTTACAATAGGGGTTTAATCGCGATCGGTAGTTAGAAAGGGGTCCAAGCGTGGCCGGGATCTGAAGGCAAGTGGTTGCGCCGGCGCCGCACAGTCTGCCGACCCATCGCGTTGACGTCATGCCCTCCTCCCGCACGTCTTCTCCCGTGCGTCAAGGACCGGTCATGGACATACAGCATAATAATAGCTGTTACTGGACTTGTCGCCCTTATCTTAAGGGCTTGACCCCAGCTACTAATATAGCAAAAAGTTAGCTCTTTTCATGGGTCTTTCATGGGCCAAGGGTACACTCCCCAGCCAAAACAAACATTCGAGGAATGAACAATTGTATTTTTTCCGTGTCTGGGTGTTTATAAATATATATGGAGGTACCACTGTTGTTGTGGTTGCAATAACACAATAAATAAACATTGGACATCATCACATACATTGCTGTGATTCTTTGGTAAGCAGCTTTAGCACTTGTGTTACAGAAATCAGAAACAGCGGTACCACAAAACCCAAACCAAAGACAATATAGAAAAGTTCGTTTCCCATATTGAATCGACCGGGGATCGGACCCGGGACCTAAGAGATGGCGCGACGCTAAAACCGGCCCGCTCGCTCTCGGCTACGGAAGTCGTCACTTAAGCTACTATATTGGTATCAAGTCGATGCATAAAATTTATTTATTTATCGAGAACCGTTTAGGGAGATATCGTTCGAGTTAATAACATTCCGTAAACATTTGAATCACATTTTAATGACGTGTTCCATCAGTAAACATATTTTTGATTAATATTAAATTGCGTAACTTAAAGGTTTATAAAAACGATTATATTTCTGGAATCGGTCTGAACTTCGTCAACCCCTTAGTCAAAAATACCTAAAAGCACAATCTCGATGGTCCATTGGCTTAAGTATCGGGTAAAGTATGATTCCGATTTGCCAAACATAGCTTAAGTTTACCAATCCGTATATACAACAATCAATTTTGTTTATTCAAGTAGGTTACATATAACACTTTTGGATCGACATTGAATACAATGCAAAGTAGTTCAACTTCTGGTTCGGCACCTACATATACCAAGACTCGATAGGTCTATCACAGTAACAGTAGGTATGTAACTTATATGTATAATTTATAGCGTTGTAGAGGTGAAACCAAATTGACCATAAAATGTTCTGTGTGTATGTTATCGTATTTATTCATTATGTTCTTAGGTCAATAAATTTATTTCGTTTCTTTTTTTTCCTTTCTTTCTTATAGATTTTTCATATTTATAGTGCTTCACAGAACCACATTAACCAAATAGAAGAAACAAGCAAAAATGAAAGGACTCTGAATGATGAAAATTATTATTAGCAAATGAAGTAGTTACGAACGAACTAAAAATAACGAACCCGGGCCCTCAGACAGAGATCCGTCCTCAAAAGTCCGGCCCGCTCGCCTGTCTGTTACGGCGGTCAAACAAACGAACAATAAAACGAACCCATAACCCTTATGAGTTAAGGAACCTTCCTTTCCTCATTTTGAGGTCTAAAACGCAAAAAACACTCGCGTTCTTTATAAATGCGATTACTAAACCGTATTTTTGGCAGAACTGGTTTTATATTTTTAACAGCGTTTACTTCATTTACAAAACAAATAAAATAAATTGCTTACTTGACATTGACGGAGATTCGGTCGAACATAATACACCCAACCGCGCGCCACGGTAAACACAGTTATACATACAGTACGATATTAGTTCTTATGCCAACGACGCAAGGGTGGTGTATATCTGACGTGCTTTTAACTGTACTAATTAATATAAAAAATGCCTGATGCAGATTGACAAGGGCGAACGTGTTACATGAGTGAACAGCCTTACTTAAGTCTGTAGATATGTTGGTAGAAAATATAGCATCATAAGCATAACTATTTCAAATAATATTTGTCTCAGATTAAAATTTGTCTAATGAATAATCATTTTAGCAAAAAAAACTGATTGTCTCTTGATTTTTCTGGGATAACTCCATCTGATACTGGTTTCGTTATCCTTCAAAATATCTTATTTCCAAAAAAAAATATCAAAATCAGTTCGTAAATGACGAAGTGAGTGACGATATACAAATGTTCGTTTTCCACATTGACTCGACCGGGAGTCGAACCGGAAACTCGGACATTGCGCGACGTAAAAGTCCGGCCCACTCTAATGGGTCAACTTTTCCTTGGTTATCAACATCTAGCAAAATATTGTTATATGGGAGCCCCTTAAATATTCTTTTGTATTTTTTATTATTTGATTTAATAAGAGCACCGGAAATACATCAAAAATAGTTATAATTATAATATAATTAATAACTTCCCTGCCTCTATTAATTTTGTGTTTTCTACGAGTATACTGTGCTGTACTTGTCTGTTTTAAGTGAAGTGAGTAAATGGAGATCTCATTTTAGAAATGAGTTAGCTGTCAGCACCTAGCTTTAATTAACCTTTGAAATAATGTGAATCGTGTTGATGCGTTACTTATCGCGTCTATACGCTATATAGAGACCAAAAAATAGTGAAAGTCAGGACCCTTTCCCCCTTTGGGAACCTCAAAATAGCACGTCCATAAAACATATTTTAATCATAATCATAATCATTTTGTAACATCTTGCAGGCCAGTATCGCGATGCTAACAGATAGGATATTACGGTATCAAATCCATTGTCATCGCGATGTCGGTTCCTCTCTTGCTTACCTTAAGTCTGGGAGGAGTCAATATATACAGTGCTTCTATTAAAAAAATCCACTTACCCTCTCCCCCGCCTATGAATTTGTAAGCTGTCCCAATGAACGGCAGGTTCAGGTAGGTGGGTAGCCCCTTAAGCATGGCGCGCGCTCGGCGCCAGCGCAGCCATAGAATGGCGTATGCGCAGAACACTGCGAATGCTATTAGCCACACGCCCAAATACATCTGCATACAAATTAAACTTTAGTCTTTCAAAACACATGCTATATATAATAAATATTGGACAGCATCAAATTGCTCTGATTCTGTGGTTAGTTAAATTTTTAAGAGACCATACAGAAGACCGCAGCCAAATGACAATCGCTACGGTGCTGTTGTGTTCCTGTGTGTGAGTAAGGATTCCAGAGCTGGGGGGGGGTGCTACATTAGTAGCAGAGATCAAGCCTTCAACGTAAGGGCGACAAGTCTAGTAACAGATTTATGCTGTACTTGTCGAGCTTAAGCTAGGACCTCATTACCACTTAACATCAGGTGGGATGAGGTCAATCTTGAAGTGAAAAAAAACGAAGGAAATGTAGCAACAGAAATTAGAAACAACGGCAGGCCGTGGTACTGACAAAAGCATGTCAGAATACACATTTTGGACTTTGTACCGCCCTTATTTCATGCGCATAGGAGCGAACATCGAACTGCACGAGTTTACCTTGACGTGCTGTTGACCGTACAACACCCAGACCCGAGACAATATAGAAAAGTTAATTTTCCATATTTGCCCGACAGGAATTCGAACCCGGGATCTCAGAGATGGAGCAAAGCTAAAGTCCGGCACGCTCGCCTCTCGGCTACAGAGGTCGTCGAATATGTTTAGTTATTTCATTTTTTTTCAATGAAGTCATTGACCGCGCGTTACCGCGCGTATCAAAAGACAAACTATCAACAACAGAAACAGAATCAGGGTAATGTATGTGATGTTGTCCAATATTTATATTTTATTTATTTATTAGGTATATCGGACTCGGTATCGGTATGTCGGGGCCATAAGCACTTATATCGAACTGCAAGGGTTTACAATGATATGTTTTTGACCCCAAAAGTATTTTATTAAATGCATTAAAAAATGCAACAAATTATTTGGGATACAAAACACAATACACTTTCAGAAATGGTATTTTTAAAAATTCACACCAATACAAAATACGTATTCCTTCAAACGACAAGTGCATTTTATAAAGTGAATGAATTTATTAAAAATATCAATGAAATAGATATATTTGCAAATGTTATAAAAAAATCTAAATTTTAATGTTTTAATTTCTTTTTTTGGTGACTTATAAACACCGGTTTGTTTAAACATAATTTTGTTCAGTTACATCTCATTTTCATATGTCACAATAATCGAAAGTGTTTTATTGACTATAGGTTCAAATGTCCACAATGTAGTATACTTGTGTATAAAATGCTTTAGTAATCACTTACTACAAGCATGTGCACCAACAGTTTTATGCATCACATACTAATACATCAAATGATCCATTCGTTTGATATTTAGTACCTAATATCTAATTATCGTATTTGATACACAAGTTGAGTACTAACCTTTGTCACTTGTATCCTTTCGCTTAAGGTTCTTCACTCTCGTTGACTCTGGTGTTGTGAGGCCCTACACGTACTGACTTGATCTGAAGTCCGAATGATATCAAAAGATTTAATAACTATATGTTTGTGACGGGGACCACGGCCGAACCGGTTAAGTGCGAGCGGCTTCCGATCGCGTACTGATGAAAAATTTAACTGAGCCACGTTTTCTTTTAATTTGTTTATTAAAATCCGTCACAATACAGGTAAATGAACGAGAGATTTGTTTAAATAATAATATTTCTAGAATAACGTCTTAAAATTTTAGGTTAGGCAAAGTTATTATTTATTAAACGAATCAATCAATAATATTTTTGATGACCTCCGTAGCTTAGAGAGCGGGGCGGATTTTGGCGTCGCGCCATGTCAGGTCTCGGATTCATTCCCCAGTCGGGTCAATTGACGAAACGAAATTTTCTATATTGTCTCGGGACGGGGTGTTGTGATATCTTCGTTGTTACTGATTTATTTAACACAAATGCTTAAGCTTCTTACCACATAATCGGAGAATTGTATGTGTTGTTGACTAATTATTTATTTACGATCGATAACATAGCTGTCATGCAATAGTAGTAGGTGTCATAAAAACTATTGACTAAAAATAATTTATCTATAGTAAATTTATTGGTCGGCAACACTGATTGCCATATAACATTAACTCAAACTCAAACTCAAATATTTCTTTATTCAAGTAGGTTACATGTAACACTTTTGAATCGTTATTGAATACAATGCAAAGTGATTTTACTTCCGGTTCGGAACCTATATCTACCGAGAAGACACCGGTAAGAAACTCAGCAGATCAGATAGATAGATAGATAGATACACTTTATTGCACAGAAAAATTTACAGAAATTGGTTTTACAGACATAATTAAGTACAATTTAGGCGGTCTTATTGCTAGAAAGCAATCTCTTCCAGACAACCTTTAGGTAAAGGAAATAGTAGATATTGAGAAACGGGTGCGGCCGTGCAAAAAATTTATTGAGAAAATATAGGTAGGTATTTATATTTTCTGTTAAAAAATATAAATACCATAATATGATGAGTACAAAAAAAAACATAAAAAATAATAATACAAATAAATAAATAAAAATACATACATAAAAATATATCAATAAATATTATACATTTCATAAAGTATTTACTGTTTAAACAAACATATAGAATAAACATAAGAAATCAGATTAAATACCAACAAATGCTTAGCTTTATTTAAATGCCTACTTTGATAAAGAAGTTCGCGTTTAGTTAAGAGAAAGAAAGAAAGATTTTACTCTTGATTTGAAAATGGGGAGGGACTCAGATTCCCTGATAGGTAAAGGAATAAGTTACAGTAGCAGTATCTAACTTATAGCTATGTGTAGAACACTTTGGACCAAGTCATATAGTTTTATTTTGATGAGTGAAAAAAAGCATTAAGTATTATTTTATTTTAAGAGGTAAGCTGGAGCAGACCAGTCCCCAAAGGTGGCACCTGTTCAAAAGCATGACGCATGTGCCAGCCATCACTTCACTCAACTATGTTGAAGGGAATATAACGACCCGCCACATAGCGCCACCACCCCAGTGACATTTTAGTGAGCATGACTTACTCTCAACTCCGTTTGGAAAGTAATTACAATTTAAGTCATCAAACCAACTATAGGACCCGGAGCACGAAATAGTAACCTACCTACATCTTATTCCGATATTACTACTTAAAAATTCGTGATTACCATGTCTATCGTACAGAATTACCAAACCAATAACAATGTTTAATTAAAAAACGAAGTTCATCTCCCACTTATTTTAATAAAGATGTTACTGTAAAATGATGACCTGTTAAACCAAAAACATTATCAATTTCAGACCATCTTCACAAATCGCTTTTGCTACCTAATTCAAAACTAGATGACTATTCATTTCTTGCAACTGAGAAGACACCATGTGTTAGGACACATAATATGGTAGGCCATATTAGTATTAATAAAAAAACTGTCGTTTGCAATTTTAATTTATTAATACCAATACGGTGATGTTTTCTCGGCTTAGCTGAAAGATGAACTCTTACTTGAAGATACGTCTGCTCATCAGTTTTGTCTCACTCGAAGTATGAAATACGAGTGACAAGCCTACCAATACAGACTCAGAAGGATTGGAATGTTATTCGCATGTATATTCCATTGACAAAGACGTTACACACTTTGGACTTTGCATCCTTATTTCTTTGACATAAGAACTAATATTTATAGAACTGTAAGTTTTTACCTTGAAGTGCTGTGGACCGTACAATCAGCATTGACCCTTGTTAAATTAAGTAATAATATTTAAGCAGATTTGGTTGGCTTTTTCAAAGATAATGGGACATCGACTAAAAATCAATAAAAATGCTTCCGTCTAGAACGCGAAATGAATAAATGAATGAGCAAACTCAATGCATAGCTCAAAAGTTGGCTTGTAGAGAATGCTCCTTTAATGAAGTTCGCCTGTTGTACTTTTAATTTACAAAAAAGTTTAAACCAAGAATAAATATATTTTCGCTTTTTTGGTCAATAAAGTTAAAAGTAGGTGTAAAACGAGTTTTATGGAGTCTTTCAATTCCTTTAACGTTTGTGTGGTTATTCTGCGGTAAAAATTAAACCAGCTTATTATGTAAACACAATTTAAATCTTGTTTTAATGTTTTATCAAGCAAAAACCTGAAAGTAAGTGGCAAAAAAATAGAATTAAAACACTTTCGATATCCAAATAATTTGGTCTTACTAATGAGATAAACTTGAAAGTTAAAATATAGAGATAAGTAAATGTATGTTTGTTATTATTTCACTCAAAACTACAGGATGGATTAGAATTGAATTTGGTTGATAGATAAATAACTACTAGTATAGTTCTTCGTAAAAAACATGATCAAAATGGACAATTGTGGTTTGTATATTTGCAACATTTCTTTTAATCTCGATTAAACCTCGTAAGACAAAATGTCCTCTTAAATTCAGCCACAATTGATTTTCTATTGTGGTTGCTTTTTTGGGTCTTACTACCAATTCCAAAACATATTCACTTTTATACATAGTTCAGGATCTTTTTAATGATATGCTGCAAGGGCTTATGTCTACAATCAGATGCATTTAACCCACTGGCCACACTGAGCACGTGTCCAGGGCTCCCTGAAGTTTGAGGCCCCATTTTTTTCCCGTGGGGGAAATGCCTACCGCACCGTCGCTATCCGCGGGGAACAGAGAGTGGTGTGTCGGGCTCACACCGACTAAAACCCTCTCGGTGGCCACCACCCGGACTCTACACAGAATCCCTTCACAGTGCCTTCCGCTAAGCGGCCCTCCTAGCCGCGCACGGCCTGACACGCCCCACTCTCTCGGTACCGAGGTAACAGACACCAGGCTTACCCCACGCCTGGCGTCTCCGGTCCCACCCGCAGATCTGCAGTGCGGCTCCGCTACCCAATGTCACTACGGACATACGATACTCGCACTACAGCTCTCCCTACGAGAGCCAGATGGAGTCCCAAGACAAAGTACCTTTTTTTGCTATAATAATTATAATCTGTTACGAGACGCAATCAAATCTGTTTATTTTCGTAAATACGTTTCTAATATTGATACTATTTGCCGTGATATGCTTTTGACAAAATAATTTTACACTTTATGATTACCAACAATATTCATTTACTAAAATTATATTAAATAGATAAAATACAATCATTTCATCACTACATATATAAGAAAATAGATGCCTTAATAGAGAGATATACTTTATTGTCTTAAAAAATAAAACCTCTACAAAATTTCTGCTGGTAGTATGTTATTAAATAATATCACATCAGAATGAGTGAGTACGGTGCTCTAAAACTTTCGATGGATTACAAATCTACACGATATCTGGTCATTAAAATCCACTACATGATCGACCACAGTTTTCCTTCCACTTCCACAACCACGCCCCCCTCCCCCCTCTCCACTGAATTGCTGCTCAGCTGTTATGGTCAGCGAAGTTGGACCGTCATAAGGTGCCCCCCCACTGACCGCAACACGAGGTCCACTGCTAGCCGGAGATTGTCAGCTTCAGACGAGAAGTGCAGGTCCCTGACACAGTACGCCAGAACTGTTTTTATGAGGATCATTGCGTATTTTTTACCTGTGAAAAATAGACCAGAGTCTAGAGTATTATGAAACCAATCTGCTCAATTGCTGGCTACAATATAGTAGGGGAGTCTTGGGCTGGAAGTTCCCAGGGTAGGTTGTTCCGACCTTAATAACTTTATATAAAAAACCGGCCAAGTGCGAGTCAGACTCGCCCATGAAGGGTTCTGTAGCAGCAAGTAACATAATATAAAAGTTTATATTTGAGTTGATTGAATTAAAGGTAAATTGCGGTTTAATACTAACTAGATCTCGTTCAAACCTATTTTCGCTGGTAGTTTGCGTGGAAATATACATCATGTATCTTTTTTAGTTTTCTCATTCTCTTATTTTAAAAGTTAGTGGTAGGGGCCAACATTTTTCCACTTTGGAAGCATCTCTCGCGCAAGCTATTCAGTTTAGAAAAAAAAATTAGAATCCTCAATATCAATTTTGAAGACCTATCCACAGATACCTCAATCTTATGGGTTTGATGAAAAAAAAATGAGTTTCAGTTCTAATTATATGATCTAAAATTGTCTATGAATGGTGAACCTATTGAAATAATTAATTCTACAGTATTTCTCGGCATCACATTAGACTCTAAATTGCAATGGGGACCCCATATTGTCGCCCTGGCAGGAAGGCTTAGTTCAGCTGCATACGCTGTAAGAAAAATTCGTAATTTGACTGATATTGGAACGGCAAGACTGGTTTATTTCAGTTACTTTCATAGTGTAATGTCATATGGCCTGCTTTTGTGGGGAACAGGCTGCTGACATTCAAACAATTTTTGTATTACAAAAGAGGGCTATCCGCGCCATATATGGTCTTAAATCACGGGATTCTCTCAGAGACTTATTTAAAGAAATTAACATACTTACCGTAGCATCTCAATACATTTTTGATTGTATTATGCACGTACGCAAAAATTTAAATCTACTTTTAAAAAAATCTGACTGCCACAACTTTAACACTAGAAATAAACAAAAGCCTGCTGTTCCATACCTAAGACTACTTAGGTAAAGTAATTCCTTTGTGGGTTTAAGCGTTAAACAAGTTGCCTGAAAATGTTAGCCATTAGCCTATGAATAGATTTAAGTCTCATGTTAAAATTTTTTTAATAAAAAAGGGCTACTACAAAATTGATGATTATTTAAATGACAAAAATGAATGGGTCTAGAATAACTTAATTCTTTGAAATAGCTTTGTATACCTTATTTAAGTACCTAGTCTAAGGACACATTGTTATATTGAAAATAGTAAGTGTCGAGTTTCTTGCCAGTTCTTCTCGACATGATCACCATTCCGAACACGGCGGTAGAATACCTACTTTATTTGTACTGACGATTCATAAGTGATTTTGTAAAGCTTACATGAATAAAGATATTTTATATTCTATTCTATGATAGACCCCGTTAGGTCACAATAATATGAGAAAGGATGCTCACATTTTAATACCTAGTTTACAATTTATTTAAAGCTATCCTAGTTTAGGTGCCCAGTGCTTAGTCTGACGTGCTTTTGATTGTATTTCGAGAAAGATATACATGTAAAGAATGGTTGTAGGTTGGTACCTACAACCATTCTTTACATGTATATCCTGCCTTTCTGCCTTTTTTTTGCCTGGTGACAAAAGATAGTTTTACGTGTGTGTATGTATAGATAGTTAATAGAACTGCACCTAAGATGACCACATTTCCTCCATCCATTCCCTACCCTTCAGGGCCGAGTGGTCTTATTTTTGTGATACAAGTTTTTTTAGTATTTACAGAAAACATAGTGCGTCGCACGTTATACCAAATTAAGTTCATAATAACCTATGCAAGCCCTCCGTCCAGTGCTGAAGGCTAGAAGTAAGGAGGAGTGGGTGCGGCTGAAGCCTGGCTGCAGCCACCGCTCGGGGCGGAACAGGGCGGCGTCGGGGCCCCACGTGCGCCGCGACCGCCCCGCGCCCCACACGTTGATGCCGCACGCCGCGCTCTTAGGTACCGTGAACGAACCTGAAACAACAAAGTTGACTCAATAATCCAAACAAGATTGTATTGTACATTGCTCTGATTCTGTAGTAAGTAGCTAAAGCACTTGTGTTACAGAAATCAGAAACAACGACGGTACTACAACACCCAGACTAGAGACAATAAAGAAAAGTTCGTTTCCCAAATTGACCCGACCGGGGATCGAACCCGTAACCTCAAAGATGGCGCGACGCCAAATTCCGGCACGCTTGCCTCTCGGCTACGGGGTCGTCAAAAGGTTATTATAAAGGTAAGCTTGTTTGAACGCCTAATCGCAGGCACTGTGTTAGATAGTCCATTTATCACACAAGCTTAGCTACTTACTCATAGGTAAAGAAACAGAAACAAGATCAGGACTACGAGACAGCCGGGGCTTTAGGCTATATACCATCACGCTGTGACTGATGAGGGCAAAAAATCAGTGGAAAAGGTGAATAAATCTGGTATACTTAGCATACTTACCAAGCCGCGGCTGGCAATATCATTTTTGTGGGATAGGTAGTCCACAAGCTTAGCTACTTACAAATAATACCTAGACGACTTCCGTAGCCGAGGGGGGGGGGGGGCGTGCCTGACTTTGGTGTCGTGCCATCTCTAAGGTTCCGAGTTCGATCCCCGGTCGGGTTAATATGGGAAACGAACTTTTCTGTATTGTCTCGGGTCTGGGTGTTGTGGTGCCATCGTTGTTTCTGATTTCTGTAACACAAGTGCTTTAGCTACTTACCACAGAATCAGAGCAATGTATGTGATGTTGTCCAATATTTATTTATTTACTAGCGGACCCGGCAGACTTCGTCCTGTCAAAAAAAATTTGGAATGTGGCTTGACTCTAAATTTTAGTTAGAATACGTTTGTACTGGAAAAAGAAAAAGGCTGTCTTTACTGTTTTCCCGGCAATTATTTGTTTTTTTCTCGCCGTAAAAACCATCCTCGGACTTCAACGAACATTAAAAAAAAGAATTGTCAAAATTGGTCGAAGCGTTGTCGAGTTATGCGCTTACCAACACATTTTGCGATTCATTTTTATATAATAGATTATTTATGTAGCTAGCTAAAGAAACGGAATCAAGAACAGTACCTAGTTACTACCAGAGCCGAGACAATATCTATATGTAGAAAAGTTCGTTTTTCATATTGACCTGACCGGGATTAAACCGGGGACCTTAGGAGATAGCGTGACGTTAAATTGAAGGTCATTTTGAAATATTGCATTGGGAATAGATGCGTGATTGGGGAGTTATCACATAGTTAAATCAAAGTTTATACCAAGTTTCAAATCTTTATCCGCATATCTCATCACAGTAGGTACGGGAGGGTACAGCCGCAGCGTCTCGTGTACCACCGCTTCGCAGTACACCATTTGGACCAGATCTTCTTTCTGGACCGGACGTCTGCTGTTGCCGAATATTTCCTTTACCCTAAAAATCAAAATAATATTATTTCTTCTCCGCAAATCAAGCAAGGAAAAGGAAATGTTTCCGTACATTGGAGTACACATATTCGTGCAGGAGAAAGTAAATAAAATATTGAAGGATCAACAACGTGCATATTAAATAATTACTATATTATGTCGATTTTATTATTTTTATAGTACTAAACGCCGTACTAGCGAACTTTAAATATTAGAAACAGAAAAATTTTATCTCCCCTTGCGGTGCGGGAAATGAACCCACGACCTTCACGTATCGCGCGTGCTGCTCTTACCAACTGAGCTAACCGCAAGTTATCGTTGGCGATGAAATTTTTCTGCTGTATCAACCGTTAGCCTTCCGGTGAGTGCCCTCTGCCGAATATGTTTTAGAACTACATACTTACCGCACCGCAAGGGGAGATAAAATTTTTCTGTTTCTAATATACTATATTATGATCAGATAGCGGTAGAGGGACCGATCGAAATAAGCAAACTGGCACATATGACGCTCATGGTGTTACACCCATCTGAAGTTTTCGATGCCATGTTAAAAAAAACCTTAAATTAATTAAATTTCAACAAAATAAGTAATAAATGTTCAGTGGCGTGCGTTTCATAAAGACAGAAAGACACTGCCTACCCTAGGTCTGATAATAGATCCAATATTATTTTATCAATAAACAAAATAACATAAAAACTTAAATCATAAATTAGCTCCACCGATCGATTGCCGGTGGTATTATTAAGATAAGATCGACATGTAATTTGATTATTTAGCATCACCGATTCGCGCTGCACTAGCGCCGCCTCGCCCTTGCGTGCCCTTGCCACGGCAAAGACATAAACTAAGAATCTCTAAAATTTTGTATGTGTGCTCTCGTGGTAAATCGCGGTCATGCGGATTTAATGTATGTGCGTTCCTGTAGCTACGTGGGCTTTGCTGACACACAATGACAAAAATCACGCACACAACTGCATGAGAAGCCAGTGTCTTTTTTTGTAGATTCCTTATAGGTAACACGAAAAATTACGACTCTTACCGAACATTTCCGAATGAAAGTTTGATAAACAATGCAAATATTTTAGAAAGTAACATTGTTTCATTGAGTTTTATACATTTTGATGGCAATATTTTTTTGTCGTATTATATTTCTCTTTTTTACTACTAATTTCAATAGTCAAAAGTTGCCATATTGTTTGATTTGTGTTGTGTTTGTGACTACGCTTTCAGATATTTAGGATTTATCGTTGTTAATAGATTGAAAAATTGATAATATTGTCTGTGAAAGATGTTTAGATGGTGTGTGTTTTGAAAAAATAAAAAATGATACTTACACCACCATCTTTTCACTGATTTCATTTAAATTTTGCAAATAACACAAACATTACAAAACATCATACAAACGCGCCGAAAGGCCACTTCGGATATCCGTAAATTGATATGTCTATAAAATCAGTCAATCTATGGATATTGAGCTAGCATTTGGCAATTACCTACATTATCAGTCGAAAAGACGTTGAACCAAAACCAAAGTATTTTTGGTAAGTGAAATTTTCTGCCTACCCTATCTTAAAACTGTGTGCACGCCACTGTAAATGTTTTAAAAGATTTACAATGAAGCAAGCGCGATACGTGAAGGTCGTGGGTTCGAGAACCACACCGATATAAGATAAATAGAATATTTTTTTATGCTTCCTCAAAATAAAATATGTGAAGATTGCTAGTTGACGTGTAGCACAATAAACATTTAAAAATCTGTTCAGTGCCCCACGTGTCCTCGATTCCGTGGTTTTCAAACAATTCTGCAACAAATGTACTACGGACCGATTCATGTGTAGTTGTTTACTCTTACGGCTGAGGGTAGAAGGATAAGAGGTAATTATAACAGAAAAATTTAACCGCCTACACTAACTTGCGGTGAGCTCGGTAGGAAGTGCAGCAAGCGTGATACATAAACAAGTGAGAGGGTAGAGGTCGCTACGTGCCTTGTAAACATCGTCTCCGTTATTAAATATTGAGTTTAACAACAAGACACAAGTTATTTAGTGAATATGTGTTGGTACACATTTGCAAAACTATACAAATTAAGTGTAAGTGTTAGCAGCGAACAATTAAGTGTTTTAACAGTGAATTTCGACAAATTGTGAGACGAACCGGCAAAAGTATTTCACACCAAAAACACTCAAGGATATTTTGTGTGATAGAGTGCAAGTGATAGGATTGTAAGGCACGTATGTACTTTACTAAAAGTGGAAGTACTTCCGCCGAGCTAGGTGTTATCTGCTCGGGGACCAAGGCCCAACTACCAATCTTGGTTTGTTGTATATTTTACAATATAGCGAAAAATAATGCGTTAAATTGCAATCATAATGTTACGGTTCACAATCTGTCGACAGTTTACAATCTCGCGAGATAGATTGTAATCTACCGATTTTTACAATCTTACGGTGACATATATACTTAGTGGCGACGAAAACTCTGACATCGCTATGTAGGATCGATGTCATGGATTACGTATGGAGCGTTCTTTACTACGCCAATTCTGCTGACGCTGTATTTGTGTCGACTTGTAGGTAATGTCGTAGGTCGACACAGGATAAAACTTCCCGAACATCTGAATGAGAAATAAAGACTCCGATTGGCAAAGTAGGCAAATGTATTAAAAATTATAACCTACAACTCTGAAAGAAATGAGTCAGAAATAGTACCTACCTACATTAAAGTAAGCCTATCCTACTTCGTGCTAGAGAGCGCAAAAGGCGCCATCTATTAGAACAACCAAAAATTCTTGAATTTATAAACTACCAAGACACTTTGCTTATTCTTGACTTATTCTATTTGTCACGAAAGCTACGATCTTTGATGTGCTAATAGATCTGAAGCGTTTTTCTATAATGTTATGACTATAGAATCCAGAAAATCATGGAAATGCCTATTATGCCGATCGAAATACCGAAAAAAAAACCTAAAATGGACAATAGTAATACTCCTATTAGACCTCAACAAGAAGATCAAGAGCCTATGTTGACTGAATCTGTTGGCTATGATCCGCCAATAACTCAGAAAGAGCCAATAATTGATCCAAATGTTACATTACGGAGAAAAATGCCACTATGCAGTAACGAGAGTAGGATACCTAGTGACGATGACTCGCTTGGTTCACCTCAAGGACATAACCAGTTATTGTAACACCTAATACTAGTGACAGAAACAGAGTACATGTCCCAGTATCCGATAATATTTCCCTACAACAATTTTCATATCTACTGCAAGAAAATAACAAACTTATATTTTCATCGATTCAGTCTTCACTGCGTAATGAAATAGAAAGCGCTCTCTCCAAAATAAAAACCGACTTCGAACAAAGTATTAAAGGGATTAGTAATGATCAAGATCAGATAAAACAGGATTTACTTGCTCT
Organism: Glyphodes pyloalis; assembly: GCA_037074685.1. Classification (NCBI taxonomy): domain Eukaryota; kingdom Metazoa; phylum Arthropoda; class Insecta; order Lepidoptera; family Crambidae; genus Glyphodes; species Glyphodes pyloalis. The sequence continues at coordinate 2,114,688 of JAYKKO010000039.1, forward strand.
AAATACTAAAATATTAAACCTTGATAAAAACTGTCGCACTCTCCAATAAGAAAACGAAAAACTTCAAAGAAAGATAAAAAACCTACAAAACTGGATCACAGCAATCTTCGAAACAGATAAATAGTGACAATAAATATAAAACAATAGTTTTACACGGGCTCGGGTTTGGCTGCTTTATAGCAGTTTAAACGAGTAACGGATTTTAAAACTGCGCTTACAGCCTACTGTGAATGTGCGTGTGCATAGTAATGCACACGCACATTCCAGACTTTGTTATGGTGTTATTTTCTGGGGAAACTCCTGTGATGTGGACAAAGTATTCATATTACAAAAGAAATGCGTAGGATACTAACTAATATTGGCCAAATGGAATCGTGTAGACCCCATTTTATCAAACATAAGATACTTACCCTGACATCTATATATATTCACGAGTCGTGCAAATTTGTCAAAAAACATCCCTATTTATATTCACCAGAAAATAAGAAAAAGAGAAATAATAGATATGAAAATAAGCTCAAAATACCTTTTTCTATCTAAATTATCGAGTTTCTTGCCGGTTCTTCTCGATAGAATCAACATTCCGAACACGGTGGTAGTTTACTTGACTTGACGATTCATAAATGCTTTTGTAAAAGTTTACATGAATAAAGACATTTTCTATTCTATTCTATTCTAAAGTTTGTATCAAATAGCCCACATAAAACTACGATTAAAATATATAATCACATTCCAAATTCAATTAAAAACACAAACAATTTTAAGCTTTATAACAAAATGGTTAAAACTTTTCTTTTAAATTGATATAAATGATTTTCTTAATAAATATTATTTATAACTATTATTTTGTTGATTATTTAAATATTTATCAAAACTATTTTAGTTAAAACAAATCTATTGTAAACTAAAAATATGTGGCTAATAAAGACAGTGCACAGTGACAAAAGCACATGACTATAATTCACCACATACCTAAAGGTGTGACTACCCATCTGGAAAGAATAAAATTACAAATGTATAAGTATAAATAAAAAACCAAATAAATAAATATAAATATAAATATTGGACAACATCACATACATTGCCCTGATTCTGTGGTATGTAGCGTAAGCACTTGTATTACAGAAATCAGAAACAACGACGGTACCACAACACCCAGACCCGAGACAATATAGAAAAGTTCATTTCATATATTAACCCGACCGGGGATCGAACCCGAGACCTCAGAGATGGCGCGACACCTACGTACGGCCCGCTAACCTCTCGGCTACGGAGGTCGTCAAATATCGTATAATAATGATATCGATGATTAAAAATAACTGAATTGTCATATTTTGTGTAATGTTAATATGTATGCTTATAAATAATGTTATAAAATATAGTAAATGAAAGAATGTAATAGTTAAATATAAAATGTTTTAGTTAAAAATAGAGCCCTCTTGAGTTGCTGTGCCCTCCCAGGGCGTCATATGTATACCTACCATAAAATTTCTGTAGCATCTTGTAAATTGTAATGTGACATGCGATAAACGAATTGAATTTGAATTTGAATTAAACGTCGTGGGTTCAGATCCCACACTGCAAGGGGAGATGAAACTTGCCGGTGCTGCTGTGGTATCCCATAACATCACCATTAACGGCGATGGGGTCCAGTCGGGGGGTTTTAGTGGGTAGTCCTGCCGTTCTCAGGGCGGGGAGTTCCACACACGCCGACACTTCCCTCGGGTGACGTGTCGGCGTGTGTGATCAATACATCAATGTATTTCCCCTTGTTAAAAAAAAAGAGGAGATGAAACGTTTCTGTTTCTTGACAATATTAAGCTAAAGACTCACTCCGCATACATCTTTTCCTGGACATCAGGCTTCGAGCCCATCATGAGCATGATGAAGAACAGCGTGGTGGCGACGGTCTCCTGCCCCCCCACGATGATGGTGTCCACCTCAGCCTTGATCTGCTGCGGCGTGAAGAAGCTGTCGCGCTCGCTCAGCTCCAACAGAATGTCCAGGAAAGACTTGAACCTGGTAGATGCTGTCAATAGAAATGTCGCGCAGATTATTAATACAAGTTGTCATTTTTTTTACATTACACTTCAAGATTGACCTCATCCTACCTGATGTGGTCCTAGCTTAAGGGGGACAAGTACAGCATAATAAATCTGTTACTGGACTTGTCGCCCTTACCTTGAAGGTTTGGCCCCTGCTACTAATGTAGCACCCCCCAGGAGCTCTGTAAACCTTACTCACACGCTGGAACACAACAACACAGAAGTAATTGTTATTTGGGTGCGGTCTTCTGTAAATCATATGGCACGTCAGAGGACACATTCTGTATTTCTATACTGATATTGTTAAGTTGAAGAGTTCGTTTGAATGCGCTAATCTCAGGAAATACTGGTCCGAATTGAAAATTTATTTTTGTCATAGATAGTCCATTTATCGAGGAAATCTCTTGGTTATATGACGTCTCGCTTCGACCAATAGGAGCGAAGAGTCAGTGGAAAGTGTGATAAAAACGGTGACAGTACTCGTGCAAAGCTGTGGCGAACCGCAAGTTTTAAAGAAAACGCCTTCCAACCACTCACCATAATGCGAGGAAAATAAAATTCTATTCTTTTAAAATATAAAGTGTCGGTGCCTTCAAAACCTATACATCGTGCATTTTGTATGTACCCATGTAAAGAGCTTAAGGACGAATATCAAGTATTTACCTTAAAATGCCGTCGACAGTACACTACAAGAACAACAAAAATAGCATTTTCAAGGTGACCTAAATTGGCGAACCTTGTTAAAAAACTTTTTACTTGAATCATTAACTCGGTCACAAATGCAGTTTACCATCGTACAATCAATTTTGCACGTCATAAAACGACTTAGTAGGTTAATTTTCCCCTGCAAATATTTGCAATAAGTCATTCACTTCAACCTTAATTTATTCCACGAAAAGTTTTATCAAAGTGAAAAATTATTTCATATAATGATTTGGTCATCTGTACGTACCTAGATGAAAAAGAATTGATAAACTACACTGTGTGTCCTAATGCAAGAAATTGTTCTAATCGTCCATGATAAGGTTCTAAGTTTATAAGGAGTACTCGAAGACTACTATGAAGATTTTCCATTGTTTCTTCGCTTGTATTGGGCGCAGCGTGATGTTATGTAGCCTAAAGCCTTTCTCGATAAATGGACTATCTATCACAAAAATGAATTTTCAATCTGAAAGAACAGTTCCTTAGATTAGCGCGTTCAAACAAACAAACAAACAAACAAACTCTTCAGCTTCATAATATCTATAGATGATGGCACCTATACTGAACATTTCAATTTAAATCGACATTAGTATTGTATTTTTTTATTTCTTTTTATACTTTTGATCCATTTTATCGCAACAATAAGTATGTAATGTGTAAGCATGCTGAGATTACCTTTTATTACAAGTGCAGTTAGCTGTTAATATACTGTATAAATTGTAACTTTTTATTTACTGTATCTTGTGTTGGTACATAATCCAATAAATAAATAAATAGAAGTTGTCTATTCTTGATCGCTCACCTACAAACAAGTAACCTGTAAAACTGGAAAATAAACATCTTTTGATCATCTTTACGGTGTTACGGGTTACGGGTTATTTGATCGACTTTAAGTGCTAATTTCTAAATAAAGTGGCAAATATTCACCCGATCCGCCTTCAGTATTTTTCTTTTCATTTCTTTCCTTGATTATTCTGTACATAACCTGAAAAAATATTTATACTGTTATATATAGGAATTACAATAAAAATATCATATTCCTGGCTGGCTTTAAGTAGGTAGGTATTCCAAATAAACCCTCTCAAAGCAGAAAACGAAATGAATGTTAGCACCAAAACTACTTAGGTGACATGAATAACTGAAAAAGAAAAACAATGATTTTAAGCTCATGTTTTTATAATTTAAATAATTAAATCTTTTTTGATGCTACTATATTTTTGAACTTTGAAATCAGTTTACTCGAAGTATCTAATTTTGAGTTATGACTATATGTTTTCATGTGCGACTTGTTAAGTAGCCCCGGTAATATAATACAATGTAGGTTAAACGTATGCTTACTAACTGTCTCGGAGACGTTGTGCAGCACAGCTATGGTCTCCTTCATCTCCTTGCTGGCTCCCGTCAGCCGGTAGATGGGGTCAAGGTGCATGAGCAAGTTGAATCCTCGCCGCATCAGCAGATTGGCGGCGCGGTTAAACGCCTGGTAGTATTCCGCTGTAACGATGCTGTCAGAGATCCGAGGCACGCCTAGCGCTGTCTCTGGAAAAACAACAAACATCATCTAAGGAACGTATGTTCTTTACTAAACTCGAAGTACTTACTTCCGCCGAGCTAGGTGTTATCTGCTCATAGACCAAGGTCCAATTACCAATCTTGGTTTGTTGTATATGTCGACGACGGTCTTAAAACAAGAGACTCGCTTAGAGAATTATTCAAAAAAAACAATATTTTAACAGTAGCTTCACAATACATTTTGGACTGTATTGTTTACGTGCGCAAAAACTTACATTCTTTCACAAAGAAATCAAAATGTCATAATTTCAATACAATAAATAAACATAAGCTTGCTGTTCCACATCTAAGACTTCATAAAATTAGTAATTCTTTTGTGGGGTTAAGTCTGAAGATTTTCAATAAGCTGCCAGAAAATATCACTGCATTACCTATGCCTAGATTTAAGTCTCTGATAAAAAATTGTTTAATGAAAAAAGGCTATTATAAAATAGAGGACTATATTAACGACAAAGATGTTTGGACTTGATAGCATTAAATATGTACATTAGACATAAGCTATTTGTTAATACTTTTTTTTTGCATGATTTATACCTACCATATGTGACAGTTTTGAAAAGAGTAACTATCGAGTTTCTTGCCGGTTCTTCTCGACAGAATCAACATTCCGAACACGGCGGTAGTTTACTTGACTTGACGATTCATAAATGCTTTTGTAAAAGTTTACATGAATAAAGACATCATCTATTCTATGTCACCGTAAGATTATAAAAATCGTTAGATTACAATTTATCTCGCGAGATTGTAAACTGTCGATAGATTGTGAACCGTAACATTATGATTACAATTTAACGTATTATATTTCCTTATATTACAATCTATCGATGGGAATCGGTCAAATTGTGAACCGACGTAGGACGGAATGCATCTCGCGCGCTGATTAGTTGAACATTATGTGCCCCCCGCCGCCCTGGCATTCGCCATATTTGTTTGTTATTGCATCCTTATATTAATTAGAGTTTTTTATAATTTTCCCATTTTAATAGTTCAACGACAAAATTACCATTTTTATAAAAGAGCTTTTATTGATTTTTAATTTTAGTTAGTGTTTGAAGACAAAATACCTAATTATTTATTAAAAGAGTTTCTTTTAATTTACCAATTTTAATTCGTGTTTGATGAATAAATATTTCGTGACTAAACTTTTTCTCAACATTTGTCAGGATTTTCGATTACCAACTAAATAATAAATAAATGCTTGAAAACACTTAAAAAATTCGTTAGGTACTTATTTATTAAATCTCTTTTTTCATTTAATCCCTAACTCTTTGGGGACGTAGAACGGCTTGTCGTGATCGGTCGCTCTTTCAATAAGACCGACCAATCAGGAAAAGCTTTCGGACAGTTGACAATTTGACGCGGGACAGATTGTAATTTAACAGTTTCACTTCGATAGATTTTAATACACCACTACTTTTTAATTAGTACAAAGAATGAAATGAGGTGCTCGGTATCAACTACTGATTATATTTGCGTAGTCATAATTTTAAATATGTGAAAACAGCAAAGTTATGAACGTTTGTTTTAATCCCAAAATTTCGCTCTTTTTATGCACGTAGTTGTCAATCCATTTAAAGACGTATCAATGAAAGACCACTCACTCTCGCGACCGCGTGCTCTCTCGCTCGCACTTGCTATGAATGAAACTAGACAACAGCTGTTATCATAATTTACCTAAGTGAAACTTTAAAGCCTAACTTGTTTCATTCAAAATAAGGTAAAAAATAAAATAACAATGCAACCTAAAGAATTTAGATAAATTATGATATTCTTACGTTTCCTTCATACTTAAACCGGGCTTAAGACCGGCAAAATTACTTTTTAACTTGAGTTGACTGAAAACAAAAGCAAAAATACTTAAAAACCAAATCAAATTCCACCAATAAAACATAAAAACAAAAAGTAATTTTGGCGTATTAAAAAAAGTAGAATCAGCTGCTATTTACATTAATTTACGTACTTATTTATAAAACTTAATTACTTACAGATATATTAATTGTTGTTCAAAATGTCCTCCTTCATTAACAAGCCAAACACGAGCACGTTTTATTAAATTGTGTAAAAACTGTTTAAGTCCCGTCTCTCATTTACCAACACACCGCCCGTGTTGGTAAATGAGTTCTAGACACGGTTTGAGTAGAAAACGGGTATAATAAAGTAAAAGCACAACAGAAAAATGGGTATAAACAAACAATAACAAATTAAACTCCTGGACGGAAAGCGCGCGCGTCGCGGTTCAAACTCGCAGAGCGCTAGCACCCGCGCTCGGACGGATGGCCGGAGTAGACGGCGCGCGCACGAGTAGGCCCGCTAAATTCAAATCTTACGCGTTCCGTTGCAAATTCGGGTGTCAAAAACGATCGCGTTACAATTGTTTTTTAACGAGAGAAGTATTGGCCTCTGTTGCTTCACTTGTACGTATGATACGGTCCAGCTGAATTCACAATTTTCCAGGCAAAGTACTGGCTGATGTTAAAATGACGAGCAGCGTCATTCGTGCTTCGCCGGGGATCTTCTGCAAAGTACGCCAGAACATCGTCGTACAAGTTTTGTGAATACGCTGGTCTTCCTCGTCCTTGGCTATGGGATGGCACGTGGAATGAACCATGGTCGAGTAACCGCTGGTAAACACTTAGCACAGTTCGAACGTTTGGAAGTCGAACGTTTGGGTACCTACTGTTCTCCATACAAACGTACCGCGGCACTCGCGTTTCGAATAATAGGGAGGCTAGGGGTATAACCAACCATGAAAGTATGTAGTCCACGCGAACAAAGTCGCGGGCACAGATATTAAATCATATGTTAAGCATAATCTACTTACGACATATAGTTTCTAGCGTCGTATAGGCCAGATACTTCTCCAACATGTGGAATGGCTCCCTCCCCACTTCCCCCTTCAACTTGTTGACCAATATCTGCGCCTGCGCATTATATACTTCTTGGTACCCGTCCACAATGCTGGTGTTGAACGTACCGGATAAGCTTTTGATGCTGCGCTTCCAGATTGACCCTAAAAATGAAGAAGGATAATAAATAATAATAATAATAATAAGGCTTTATTTAATTCCAGGATACACATTAAACGAACATAAAATTGAAAAGAGGTAGGGCATAGCGATTTATCGCTCGAACTGGAGCAGCCCGACTGGTGAAATACCTCCACCTTACAGAAGACTGCTGCCAAATAACAATCACTTTTGTGTTGTTGTGCTCCTGCGTGTGAGTTAGGTTTCCAGAGCTCCTGGGGGGTGTTACATTAGTAGCAGGGGTTAGGCCTTCAAGGTAAGGGTGATAAATCCAGTAACATATTTATTATGCTGTACTTGTCGCCCTTAAGCTAGGACTTCATTATCACTTAACATCAGGTGATATGAGGTCAATCTTGAAGTGTAATATTTAAAAAAATTAAATTTAAAAACCTAAAAATTCAATTAAAAAAGTTTGATTTCTGGATTATAAAATTATATTTTGTATTCAGCTAAACTATTATCTTATTATTTAACTAGCTGTGCCCGCGTGGACTACATCCTACTAATATTCGAAACAAAAAGTAGTCTATATTTTAATAGAGCTATATTTGTGCCAACTTTCATATCTCTACCCATTCCCATATATAAACTTTCAAAGGAGGCATTACCCCCCCCCCCCTTTACTTTCTAACAAAAAGTAGCCTATGTCCGTTCTTGAGGTTCAACGTATACCTATGCCAAATTTCATCAAAATCGTTTGAGAGGTTTAAGCGGGAAAGCGTAACAGACAGACAGACAGAGTTACTTTCGCATTTATAATATTAGTAGGGATGCGTGGACCTTGTTCGAGTAAAATCTTGAAGAAGGAAACAATATATAAATAACAGACAACCTGCCTACCTCTTAACTAAACGTCAAATTCATATCTTTTTTTATAAAAGCACAGTATATTGTCTCCACCCAGCCTCATGGTAAGCAAGAGAGGAACCCACATCGCGATGACAACGTATTTGATACCGTAATATGCTATCAGTTACCATCACCATACTGGCCCGCGAGATGTTTCTTCAAGCTCCTTTAGATGGAAAAATATTTTTTATTACCTGGAGCTGTCAGCAGGCCATCCCCGACCCAAACGCGGCCGAAGCTGTAGTAATAAGGCTTTTCGATGAACGCGTTCGTAACAGCTTTTATGTCGTCCACGTTGACGAACACTGAAACATGACATTTTTCATTGGCTTTGGATGCCTCACGGGAATTAATTTTAACGCGCTCTTAGCAAACGTCAAAATCGAAATCGAAATAAAAACTGCTCTCAGAGATGGCGCTAAGTCTGGCCCTTTCGCTGCTTAGGTAACGAGGTCATGGCAACTTGGCTTAAAACTCTGCCTGCTTTCACAAAAAAAGTGATTGGTACTTATCAAACTGGATCACTAATCACAAGAGGCTCTACATATAATGCATCCGGAATCGCCACCTTACCTCAGAAAAAAATACATATTTAAAGGATTTATCCAATACGACAGATTCTAACATTTTGTTCTGATGCCGTCGAATGCTTGACGTGTGTTTTCTGAATCGTCATCGCAATCGCGATCCTCCCCGATTCGCTACACACGTACTTCAAGCAGAGCTTACTACTTCATTCATCTTCCGGGGTTCCTCAAGGTTCCCATCTGGGCCCCATCCTATTCAATGTTTTTGTCAACGACACCCCAAAACATATCAAGTACTCTATACCCTATTGATATCCCCCGCGTACCCCGCAACTAGCGGTAGTGTCTTAAATGAGCTCTGTGTTTAAAAAACATTTGTCACAGTAAAATTTTGCATTTCGGAGTCAAATTTTATGTCTACTTAATTGTTACGTTACAATCTAGAGAACTGTGATTAAAACGGTCTAATAAATAAGTCAGTGGAGTGCATTCAGGAGAAATTCATTTTAAAAAATACGTTGTGATTAATAACTAAATCGTTACAGAACAGTGTTTTTAAAGTGCGACGACAAGCTCATGAGCTGTGAGTCAGCTGGCGAAGGTCAACGGCCTGTTTCGGGACAATATTTGTGGAATACAAGCCTTGTTTTAACTGAATCTACTACATGTTTGTTGGAACAACGCACAAAGCGACGGATCACGAGCTATAAGTTGCCGGTTCAATTCTGACGGGTTTAAATGACTTATATTATCTTTTTCCATTTTTGTGTGATTTGTTCAAAGAAGAACCAAGTGATAACTAAAAGTTAATAGAGATTTTGCTCGCAATATTTCACAAGGCGTTTTTCTATTTATAAGAATTCTGAATTACTAAAAATGGCACCTAAAAGTAAAATTACATGTAGTAAATGTAAAAAGGAAATAAAAACTAAGTCACCACTATTAAAATGTGCACATTGCAATAAAACTTATGACATTGATTGCACAATTGTTACGCAGAAAAGGTATAATTTAATGACTAAAGAAAACAAGTTATCATGGATTTGTGATCAATGCAAAAAGTGTAAAAGTCATTTAACACCAATTGACACCTGTGAAAGTATAAGTATGGATAATAATGAAGAACAAATTACCGATATATTAAAGGATAATATTACTCATCGGAAACGTAATAAATTATCAGAAAGCTTAAATAAATCTCTAGAAAATTCATCCACAACTCGGATTGACGACAGTACCAATGAACTGTATAATAGTTCGAATAGTTTACCAAATTTGTCAACCTGTGATGACCCGCAAATAGATGAATTAAAAGAGACAAATCACCAGTTAACAGTTCAATTAGCAAGTGCTCACCTTGAGATAGATAAACTAAATGGTGAAATTATAACTTTGCAAAAGAAGCTAATGGACCAAGAAAAAAATATTATTGTCTATAAAAAACTATTGTCCGAAACTGGATTTAAGTCAACCCCTAGAAAAACGCCGAAAAATGTCTTCAAGGAAACACTTCATAGCAAATTAAACCCCTTCGGAACTACACGCGATAACGATTCACAAACAGATAAACCTCTATTCAGTGAAAATCTTTCACCAAACCACACAGACACCCATAATGTTAACAGTGATAAATCTTCACGAACATACATTCATCCAAGGAACAATACAAAAATAAGGAGAAACAAGATTTGTTTGATAAGTAGTAATAACAGGAATAAAATTTTGTCGATTGCAGAAGAGACATTTGGGAATGTACAGATTTGCCATTATCTTAAGCCTAATTGTGGAATTGAAAAGCTAGTAGAAGGTCTGGACACTAAACTTAAAGAATACACTGAAGAAGATTTTTGTATTATTCTAATAGGAGAGCAGGATTTCATACAAACGGACAATTACTTTGATTTAATATTGTTATTACGGAGTGCATTAAAGTCAATAACAAACACTAACATAGTAATATGTGCACCTACTTATAAATGTACGAATTATTCAAATTTGTTTAATTATCGGATTGAAACTTTTAATAATATGTTATATCTGGATATACACACTCATGGCTATGCTGATATATTAGATTCTAATTTGAATTTGACGTACGATTATAATAATAATATGTTCTCTAAGATATATGGAACTGTAAATAACTATGGTATTAGGACGATATTTCGTGACTTGGCGCATAAATTGTATTTGGCAGAACAATCTAAATACAATAACGTAAGAGCAGATGTACAATTAAATACTAGTCATCAAGACCATAATTCGGATTTTTTTCTTTTACAATGAAATACATATTTTTCATCAGAATATAGCAGGATTAATAAATAAAACTGATCTGTTAGCCATTTATATAGACGATTTATCAAACCAAAATAAAGACATAGATGTAATTTGCATAACAGAACATTTTATGTTGCAAGGTCACGAATGCATTCTAAGATTACCAAACTACAAACTGGCAGCGTGTTTCTCCCGTAGCGCGCAACGTCGAGGAGGGGCATGTATTTTGATAAAAAATGAGATCCAATACAGAGAGTTAAAAGATGTAGCTAAATTATCAATAACAGGTTGTATTGAATGTTACGCAATAGAACTTATCAAACATCATTTGATAATTTTGTGTCTATATAGACCTCCAAAAACATGCAACATGCATGAGTTCTACAACAGACTAGACTCGGTGTTAAAGCTTGTTTGTAGAATTCATAATAAAAGAATAGTAGTTTGTGGCGATTTTAATATTGATACGCTCAAGAAAAATAACGTTACAATGGAATTTGAATGTTTTCTCTTAAGCTATAACCTCAAATTAGAATTAAATGAAATTACAAGACCTATTAGTGGCACTTGCATAGATAATTTTGCACATAATTCATCTTCTAAATGCAAAGGTGAAGTTATAGACTTAGCATTATCCGATCATACGGCACAAGTATTAAAAATTCCTGTGACAAAAGTCTGTAAGATTAATTATTGGCGTAAAAAAGTACAGGATATATCAACACGGAACTTAAAGTTATTTAAAGCCCACTTAAGTAGTCTCTCTTTCAGTGAAGTATACGATAATATGGACCCTAACTCAGCATATAACACTTTCTTAGAGCTATTCAAATTTTTGTATAATCTCTGTTTCCCAGAGAAGATTGTAACGATCAGAACTCATAAGAGAGTTAAATGGATGTCCAAAGGCATAAAAATGTGTAGCAAAAAGCAAAGGCAACTACTTTGGAGATTTCGACATTCACCTTCAGTACAAAATAAGATTACACTTAAAACCTACACCAGAACCTTTAGAAAAATAGTTAAACTTACACAAAAGGCACAGAATAATCATTTTATAAAAACGTCCAAAATAAATCAAAAGCTACCTGGCATTTGATAAACGGACCCTCTCAAGTTAAAGAACCTATTGCAAAAATAGAAAGTGATGGCTTCACTATTACAAGTCCTATAAAAATTGCAAATGCTTTCAATAAACACTTTGTAGAACAAGTAAAACCATCTTCGACAAATAATATTAATCATTCCCAGAAAATTAAGGAGACCAATAGTTACAAATCAATGTATATGCATCCAGTGGTACCCCAAGACATTATAAAAACAATCAAAAGAATAAAAAATAAAAAAAGTGTGGGTCCCGATGGCATTTCTACAATTGTAATAAAATACGTAGATGAAACTATATCAACTCACATAAGTCATATTATGAACCTATGCATAAGCCAAGGTATTTTCCCGGATAATTTAAAACATGTTACAGTTAAACCTCTGCACAAAAGAGATGATAAAAAAGACATGTGTAACTATAGACCTGTGGCCATTACTTCAATATTTTCAAAGATTTTTGAAAAAATTATTTATGATGCAATATATTCTTATATAACAAAATTTAATATATTATGTGACGAACAAATGGGATTTAGGAAAAACAGAAATATTGACATGGCTATTTTTAAATTATTAAATACAATTATGAATAATGTTGACATGAGAAACCCAGTTTGCGCTATATTTACCGATATGACTAAAGCATTTGATTATGTTGATCACAAAAAATTAATATATAAATTAAATACTTATGGTATTAGAGGAAATTTATTGAAATTATTAGAATCTTATCTTGACAATAGAATACAATACGTTGAAATAAATAAAATCTGTTCACAAACCCGCTATGAAGTCACATATCGATCAGAACCAAAACAAATCAAATACGGTGTTCCTCAAGGGAGTGTATTGGGCCCGTTGTTGTTCCTTCTTTATATAAATGACTTACCTAGATCGATCAATGAACAAAATATGGTACTATTTGCTGATGATAGCACAGCTATAATACAATGTGACGATATTAATAAATATGAAAGAAAAATTAATGATGCGTTGGAGTCTATAGTGAACTGGCTTGATAAAAATAATTTAAAAATTAACCTAATTAAAACCAAATGTATGCATTTTTATCAAAAACTTAGTCCAAAGAATTTTAGTATTAATTGCCGCTCACAGAATATAGAGGTGGTAAAAGTTGTAAAATTTCTAGGCATTACAATAGACAGCCAGCTTACTTGGAAACCACAAGCAGAGCAAATAGAATAAGTTGAACAAATCTGCATACGCCCTTTTCCAATCATCCAAAAAACTCACGGTTGAATCTACTCTTACAGCTTATCATGGAATGGTTGCACCAATATTACGTTTTGGAATTATTTTTTGGGGAGATTGTAGCGAGAGAGAGAATATTTTTAGGTCCCAGAAACGATGTATTCGAGCTATATGCGGTCTAAAACCCACGGACAGTTGTGTGCCAATGTTTAGGTCGCTAAAACTGCTGACGTTCCCCTCACTATACATCTACGAAATTTGTGTTTATGTCAAGAGTAATCCACAACAATTTGTCAAATTAGCTGATATTAGAAACAGACCATTACGAGCACAATATCGTCAATTATTAAAAACTGGTGGATACAAAACGGCCCTTTTGAATAAAAGTGTGTTTGGAATGGGTCCCATCATTTACAATAAAATACCTGATAGCATAAAAACATTGAACCTGCATCTATTTAAAAAGAAACTAAAACGACTACTGATTGATAAATGTTATTACTCCATTTCCCAATTTTTAAGTGACGCTTTATGATTATTATTATTAATTTTGTTATGTTTGAAAATTTCAGTTAATCAAGTTATTTAATTTATTATGACGCTATTATTATAACTTAGTGACTTAGGTAAAGATTAATTTAATTTTAATGAATTTATAAACTAATATATGACATTTCTACGCCCTTTAGGGTAAAATATGCTGAACTCTTTTCTCTGTAACACCTGTTTCTGTGTACCATATTTTTAAGAAATAAATGATATTCTATTCTATTCTATTCTATTCTATTTGTATGCTGATGATCTAAAAATCCTTAAGAAAGTGAGCACCAGTACCGACACAATTTTACTTCAAAGTGATCTCGATCGTTTGGCCGAGTGGTGTAAATATAATGGCATGAATCTTAACATCGAGGAATGCTTCTTTATAAATTCACCTGAAAAATCAGCGGCATTCTTAAGTATCCGTACAAAAACAATAGCTCTCCATTGACAGAGGTCGAACTCATAAGAGATCTTGGCATTATTTTGGATAGAAAACTCACATTTGTACCTCACATCGAAAATATCGTTGCCAGGGCCACGAGGATGCTGGGTTATGTTCTTAATATAATTTTTTTTAAAAATTACAAGACAAAAAGGTTATTATATAATTGCTTAGTTCGAAGTATTTTGGAATATGGGTCGGTTGTCTGGCGTCCACACTACGCGAATAATACTTTTCGAATAGAAAGAATTCAGAAAAGATTGGGATTGGCAGAGCGCAAAGCCAAAACAATGTGTACATACGATTCCAGACTGAAGGAGTACGAGATGTCTAGTTTAGATGGACGTAGGGATATACTTGACTTAAAGTTTCTATTCAAGACACTAATTACACACAGCTGCTCAGTAAATTTAACTTGAAGGCCCCACGTCATTATCCTCGTAGCAAAATTAATAATGTCCTCTGTTCACCGCTCTGTAGGACACGCTTTGGCGCCTGGTCACCGGTTCCACGTCTTTGTAAGCTCTATAATAAATTCAGCGAACACTTAGACCTACACTTGGACTCTTCTCACCGGTTCGTTAGGACTGTAACGTCAATTATTAAATAGTTCTTTTGATTTCAAATAATTTCGTTTAATTTACCTATAAACACTATAATAATTTAATTTACTAAATACACTTTTTCAAATATGTACTGGGTTAAGCTCTAATTTCGACAATAGGTATTTATGTTTGTAACTGTGCACCTCATGGAGCAAGTTGTGTTTATCAGTAAATCTGTTGTACATTAATCTATGTTCCGCAACGCATGTTACTAAAGTAAGAAACATTGTCGCAATAGTTGATAAGCCTAATAAATAAATAAATAAATCTTCGTAAGGTATTTCTTCATCTACCTTTCAATGTCTGTAGCCCGGTTCCAATACTTTACAATTCGTAACGTGTCAAAAATGACTATCTATTTTTCTATCAGCTGTCACCAGTCGTCCGTCGGTCATTTTTAGCTTACATGTCGTTTAATTGATTAGGTACTACTCGTAACTAGAACTAATCATTTTAGAAATATTGGAACGATATAAGACAAGACATAAGAGGCGAGGCTCTGACTACAACTGTACTTACTCAAAACAGGCAAGGGTCCAGCCCACACAAGAAAAGGCAAGTTGGTCTCGTCTGATATTTTCGACATCTCTGTCACTCTTTCCAATATCGCTGAAATTTAACCAGATTTATTATTAAATATAAACATTGGGCAACATCACATACTTGCTTTGATTCTGTGGTAAGTAGCCTAAGCACTTGTGTTCCAGAAATCAGAAACAACGCCGATACCACAACACCCAGACCCGAGACAATACAGAAAAGTTAGTTTTCCATATTGATCCGACCGGGGATCTAACCCGGGACCTCAGAAATGGCGCGACGACAAATCCGCCTGCTCCCCTCTCGGCTAATGTCTTGAAGATTTCGGAACTTCTTCGTTCAGTATTGCGACTAATATGTTTTAGCCATGCACATGACTTTCTAGAACGACACGAAATTGTCCAAACCTACTTAGAATCTGTTCAATTGCACTCTAATTTGTACTAGATTATGTCTGTAAAACCATCTATCTATCTTAATTAGTATGAAGTGCTTATTAGGAGTGTTAAACTACCTTGCTAGGTCGATGAAAACGCAGCGTATTTATTTATTATTTATTACCACACCCATAAACTAACTACCTGCGTGACCCAAGGGTTGACTGGTAGAAAATGGTCCTACCATTAAGTCGACCTAAGTTTAAGAAAGGTAGGGCATAACGATTTATCGCTCGAACTGGAGCAACCCGACTGGTAAAATCCCTCCACCTTACAGAAGACCACAGCCAATTAACAATAACTTCGGCGTTGTTGTATTCCTGCGTGTGAGTAAGGTTTCTAGAGTTCCTGAGGGGGTAGGGGGTACTGCATTAGTAGCAAGGGTCAAGTCTTCCGGTGGTGTTGTGGTTGGTTAGGTTGATCCGATTTCCCACAGCACCACCACTTAGGCGATGAGGTCCAACCGGGGGGTTTTAGTGGGTAGGCCTGCCGTTGTAAGGGCAGGGAGTCCCACACACGCCGTCACCTCCCTCAGGTGACGGTACGGTGCGTCAAAGCATTTCCCCTCGTCAGAAAAAAAAAAAAAAAAAAGGGTCAAGTCTTCATGGTTAGGGCGACAAGTCCAGTAACAGCTTTATTATGCTGTACTTGTCGCCCTTAAGCTGGGATGAGGCCAAGCCAATCTTGAAGTGCAATATACAAAAAAACTTTTATAATTGTTTTTGCACAAAATAAATGCCTACTATGAGTGTACCTTTTCGCGCCCAATATATTTTCAGCTTTCTTACCTTCTCCTCCACCTATGAACTTGTAAAACGCCCCGATGAACGGTAGATTAGTGAATGTAGGCAGATCCTTAAGCATGGCACGCGCACGGCGCCCGCGCAGCCACAGGAATGCGTGTGCGCATAGCACCGCGCCGGCTATCAGCGCCAAGCTGACGTACATCTGGAATTAAAGCATTTTTACATATATTTACACTAATATTATAAATGCGAAGTAACTCTGTCTGTCTGTTTGTCTGTCCGGTTTTCACGCCTAAACTGCTGAACAGATTTTAATGAAATTCAGTATAATGTTACGTACACGTTGAACCTCTAGAACGGACATAGGCTACTTTTTGTTTTGGAAGTAACGGAGGATGCCCCCATCCTTCGTTAATACCGTCCTTGAAAGTTTATATGGAAAAATGTTTATTTTTTAAGTTAGAGGTATGAAATATGGCGCAAATATAGCGCAAATTTGGATTAAAATTAAATTATGGACTACTTTTTGTTTCGAATATTAGAGGAGATAGGGGTAAAACTGACCTTGAAGAAGTCGTAAGTACCCTCCGATAATTCCTATAAACAAACTCGCAACCTTCATACATAGAAGACTCCATTATATATTAAATAACGCTAGTAGGTAATGCTATAAAAGTAGTACTTAAGCTAATCGTTGGTCACTGGGCATAACCACCATGTTTATAGTTTACCCTGAATTGCTTTTGTCATACATGGATCGTTGCACATTAATTTAATAACCATATTTTTATAGATAATAATTATTTTAATATGTAGCGTCAGCATAGACTTTGATCACTAGGTCACAGCTGACGCACATTCATATTAGTATATAAGCAATAATATAATTAATAAGACATGGAGTCGGTTGTCGTAGAGTTATGTAGGCCACCCATTGCCATACATTACAAATTACTTCTTAACGTAAATTCTGGTAAACATTGCAAATGTATCTATCAGGGAATCTGAGTCCCTTCCAATTTTCAAATCAAGAGTAAAATCTTTATTTCTTTCTCTTAACTAAACGCGAACTTCTTTATCAAAGTGTTAAAATAAAGCTAAGCTTTTGTTGGTATTTAATCTGATTTCATTTGTTTATTCTATATGTTTGTTTAAACCGTAAATACTTTATGGATTTGTATATATTTATTGATATTTATTTATGTATGTATTTTTTATTTATTTGTGTTTTATTTTTTTTATGTATTTATCATATTATGTTATTTATATTTCCGGTTATTTATTTATTTTTGTTTTCCTCAATAAATATTTTGCACGGGCGCACCCGTTTCTCGATATCTACTTTTTCCTCTATCTAAAGGTTGTCTGGAAGAGACTGCTTTCTAGACCGCCTAAATTGTACTTAATTATGTCTGTAAAGCCAATTTCTGTAAATTTTTCTGTGCAATAAAGTGTATCTATCTATCTATCTAAATGTAATGTGTCAATTATAATTCAAGTATCCACTCTGACCTATTTTGTTACTAATACACCGCAACAAAGGTCAGTGGAGGGGTGTTAACGTCACTATTTCGTAATAACTTTGTATAGAAGTGAAGTCGCACAAAAACTGCGAATGAATGAATTGAAGATCGCAGCTTAATAACAATCACTTCTGTGTTGTTGTGTTCCTGCGTGTGAGTAAGGTTTCCAGAGCTCTTGCGAGGTGCTACATTAATAGCAGGGGTCAAGCCTTCAAGGTAAAATAAGGGCGACAAGTCCAGTAACAGCTATTATTATGCTGTATGTCCATGACCGGTCCTTGACGCACGGGAGGAGACGTGTGGGAGGAGGGCATGACGTCAACGCGATGGGTCGGCAGACTGTGCGGCGCTGGCGCAACCACTTGCCTTCAGATCCCGGCCACGCTTGGACCCCTTTCTAACTACCGATCGCGATTAAAACCCCTATTGTAACATCGCCGTAGAATTATTACAAGTTTGTAATAATTATCTTGAAGGCTTGATCCCAGCTACTAATAAAGCAAAAAGTTAGCGCTTTTCATGGGTCTTTCAAGGGTCAAGGGTACACTCCCCACCCAAAACAAAAAATTCGAGGAATTTACAAATGTATTTTTTCTGTGTCTGCGTGTTTATAAATATGTATGGATGTACCACTGTTTGCCATAACATAATAAATACATATTGGACAACATCACATACTTTGCTCTGATTCTATGGTAAGTAGCTTTAGCACTTGTGTTATAGAAATCAGAAAGAACGGTACCACAACACCCAAACCCGAGACAATATAGAAAAGTTCGTTTCCCATATTGACACGACCGGGGATCGAACGCGGGACCTAAGAGATGGTGCGACGCCAAAGACCGGCCCGCTTGCCTCTCGGCTACGGAGGTCGTCACTTAAGCTACTCCGAGTAAATTGGTATCAAGTCGTTGCATCAAATTTATTTATTTATCGAGAACCGTTTAGGGAGTTCGTTCGAGTTAAAAACATTCCGTTAACATTTGAATCACATTTCTATGACGTGTTCCATCAGTAAACATGTTTTTGATGAATATTAAATTGCGTAACTTAAAAGGTGGACGCACCAAAAAGTTCATTTACGTAATCAGAACATGAGTATATTTCTGGAATCGGACTGAACTTCGCCAACCCCTTAATTAAATATAAGCACAATCTCGATGGTCCAGTAGCTCAATTACCGGGTGCAGTAGATATGAACATAGCTGGGGTTTTGGATTACCAACGCATAGATCATACAATCAATGGTTTATTCAAGTAGGTTGCATATAAAACGTTTGAATCGGCATTGAATACAATGCAAAGTAATTCTACTACCGCGATGCCGGTTCGAAACGTATGGAGGTAGGTTGCTTATTACTCTGCTGAGTTGTATAAAGATTAGTTACAGTAGCAGTAGGTATGTAATTTTATAGAAATAACAAGATTCCCGGCTTCAGTTATTTTCCAAGCGGGGTTCTGCCAGAATACCAGCGCTGTTGCGATGTAAGAAATAGTGGAACTTAATTGACCTCATGATGTTCTGCGTGTAGGTAATTATGTTATCTTCTTTATAACTCAACTCAACTCAACTCAATTTTTTTTTAGTATATTACATATAACACTTTTGAATCGTCATTGAATACAACGCAAAGCGATTCTACTTCCTTTTCGGTACCTAGAAGACACCGGTAAAAAACTGTAGATTAGTTACAGTAGCATTATATAACCTGTTGCTTTTGACCAAGTCATAAGCATTATGTTCTTGGGTCTATAAATATATGTCGCAGTCATCTGGTTGAATCAGCTATTTGATTGGATCACTAGCGCGTTTATTAAATGACGACGTTTAATTGAATCACTAGGCCTAACGTTGAATGAACAAGCTTCACTCAACGTCCAACAAGTTAGCAGATTGTAACATAGCCCTTTGAACATAGCGGACGTAAAATCAGTCAGGTGATTGTAATTTAGTTCATTTTTTCCACTGCGGCGTTAGTGCTCATCAAAACAAAGATGGCGTCAAACAGCTGGTACAGATCTAATCGAATAGCACTGTGTTGATATTTTTTGAGTGAAATTGAGATTAAAAGTGACTTATTCGTAAAAAAATATTTTTTTAGCCTAAGTGTCAATTGACAAACTGCTGAAAATCTGTGAAAATTACGCAGCTACACACGGACTCACTTATAATGTAAAAAAATGTGAATACATGGTCTTTAAGCTCGCTGGCAAATATTCTGAAAATCATTACCCCATTACCCTTAACGGCATGAACATAAAACGCGTTAAGCAGTTTAAGTATTTAGGACACTATCTTGTTGACGACCTTAAAGATGACGTCGATATAGAGAGAGAGCGGAGAGCCCTGGCTATTCGAGGTAATATGTTGGCCCGACGATTTTCCCGGTGTAATGAAGAAGTAAAGGTAACGCTATTTAAGGCATACTGCCAAAGCTTTTACACGGGAACTCTGTGGGTGGCGTATGCTAAGAAGACGCTGGATGTTCTTCGCGTCCTCTATAACAATATTTTTAGAATGTTGTTGGGGCTGCCACGCTTCTGCAGCGCGTCAGAGATGTTCACACAGCGACAAACCGATGGTTTCCATGCGATCATTCGCAAAAAAACTACGTCTCTGATAAGCAGACTGCGTGCCAGCCGCAACAGCATCCTGAAAACTGTGGCCGACAGATACACATCACCTATCTGGACCTGTATGATTCGAAGGGTAATTTAAACAATTATCTTTCGTATAATTTATCTTTTTAATAATTAATTACTAACCTAACACTAATTTTGATAAGTTCTATCCTTAATACTAACACACTTTGTATGAGCCAAGTTGCCTGAAATAAACTATTTTTATTTTTTTTATTTATTTTATTTTATTTAAGACTTAAAATTGTTAAAATATAATAAAAATTCTTATTAAGGCGTGTTACGTCATGTCCTCATTATTTTTATCTAAAGTTTTATCTTTTACCCTAATCAAACATTACAAAGTCAGCTATATCCCATTCAACGACTATGCTAAATGACGTTCAGTCAAGAAGTTGAACGTTATATTAAACAATTTGACGAGTTGTCCTTTAGTCATTCAATTAAACGTCGTCATTCAATGAACGCGCTAGTGATCCAATCAAATAGCTGATTAAACCAGATGACTGCGACATATATATCGTTCTTACTTCATTTCTTTCTTATACATTTTACATAGTGCTTCAACCACATTAACCACATAGAAAAAACAGGCAAGAATGAAATAATACAGGGTGGCGCAATAGTACGTGCATTTTTAAAATAATTATTAAAAAATAAATACAAAAGGTATAGTTAAAATAAAACTAATCAATTATTAAGTGATAACTGAAGTTTATTTTTTAAAAATAATATCATCTAAATGATGACCCTCTCTACGTTGGCACTCCTCTAACCGCAAACGGAAATTACCGAAAACTTTCTTAAGTAGTGCTGGTGTGATTGCTGCCATTTCACCACGAATATTCTCCTTGAGCTGACTAATGTTTCTCGGATTATTGGTGTAGACTTTGTGTTTGAGGTATCCCCACAAAAAAAAGTCAGGAGGCGTCAAGTCTGGACTGCGTGGAGGCCATGGGATATCACCTCTTTTCGAAATCAGTTTACCAGGGAACATCTGCTTCATAACCGCCATGGAGTCATTTGATGTGTGACTGGTAGCTCCGTCTTGTTGGAACCAAGTCCTAGAGTTCTTTATTCTTGAATTTTCAAGTTCTGGGGCCAAAAAACCTTCCATCATCGCAACATAGCGTTCGGTATTAACAGTGATGTTTTGCCCCCGTGCGTTTTCAAAAAAATAAGGACCAATCATTCCTTTGGCAGTTATTGCGGCCCAAACTGTCACTTTAGGGCTATTTTTCCTATTATTTTTTATATTAATAATTTATTAAATGATATACAGGATTATTGCATTTCTGAGAATTGCGAATGTGATCCGGAGAAGTGCTTAGATATTATAAAGAAGCCATCTTTATATCTAAAAATACTGCAACAAAATATCCGTAGTTTAAATAGGAATTTTAATGAATTTTGTACCTTGTTACATCGATTGAAGTTTGAGTGTGATATTTTGGTTCTCTCGGAATGTTGGCTGTCATGTGTACAAGTCTTACCTTCACTTGATGGTTATGACTCTTTTTGCACAACACAAATCCACAATCAAAACGATGGGGTAGTTGTCTTTATAAAAAGGGAGCTCTGTCATAAAGTTGTGGAAATTAATCTACTTGAATGTAACTCACTGTTGATTGAAGTGGATGGTAAAACAGTTATCATAGCTATATATCGCCCATGTGAATTTAAGGATTTAAGTAAATTTTTGTCATCGTTAAAAAAGTTATTAGAAGACCTTAAATCTTATAGAAATATTATTTTGGTAGGAGATATAAATATAAATTTGCATAATCACGAAGGAAACACTTTAGAATACCTAGATATAATTGCATTTAATGGACTTATTCCAGCACACAACATTTCTACACGGAAGGATAGTTGTTTGGATCATGTAATAATTAAAACTAAATGCCCTTCGTTTACGTTAGTATTAAATACAGCTATAACTGACCATGAATCTGTTCTCTTTTGTCTAAATACTATTATTACAAATAAAATAAACGAAAAAACTGTTAAAAAAATAAACTTTGAAGCAATACTAGCTGATTGTAAAAAAGAAAATTTTCAATTTGTTTACGATACTACGTTAAATTTAAATTATGTTACCAGTTTATTTGTCAATAACCTATCAAAGAATATTCTTAAAAACACCTTATCTTATAAAGTTCCATGTCGACAAACAACCCTTAAACCATGGATGGGAACAGGTCTAATTAGATGTCTGCGTAACAGGGATAAAATGCATAAAAAACTTAAAAGGTCCCCAAACGACGAATTATTGCGAGTTACGTACAAGCGTTATAGAAACTTCTGTATTAACCTGGTCAACAAAATGAAAAGACAGTATGAGACTCAACTTCTAAACAATGTAGGGAAAAATAGCAAAAAGTTATGGAAATCTATAAATGCAATTACTAACCGTCAAAAAATTCAAACCGCGCCTGACGAATTGTTGAATATATGTGAGAGGAGGGAGGACTCTTTGAATGCTGTTAATTTGTTTTTTGCAAGGGTGGGGAAGAATTTAGCAAACAAAATTCGTCACTGTGTTCCACTGTCTGCAGGGATTTTTGATAACCCCAACCACTCTTTTGTGCTTTATTCTACAGACTGCCATGAGGTTTTCAATATTATAAGAAATCTAAGAGGTGAAAACTCTGCGGGATATGACACTATATCTACTAAAATACTAAGAAGCATTCAAAGTGTTATTGTACCCCATCTTGTATATATATACAATAGTTGCATTGAAAGGGGAATATTCCCAGATGCGCTAAAAAAATCAGTAGTTATACCTGTTCACAAAACTGGAGTAAAGAGTTCTATCGACAACTATCGACCAATTTCTATTTTAACTACTTTTTCCAAAATTTTTGAAAAAATCATAAACTGTAGACTTCTTTTGTATTTAGAATCAAACAATTTATTAGCAAATTCACAATATGGCTTTAGAAGAGGTAGATCTACTAGTGACGCAGTTCACGATCTTACTGATTTGATTGTACGTAAAATGGATGAGGGAAAGTTTTGTCTTACCATATTTCTTGACCTTAAAAAAGCCTTTGACACGGTGTCTGTGCCAATGCTTGTAAAAACTCTCGAAGCTTTGGGAGTACGTGGACTACCGCTTCTTTTACTTAATGATTATCTTACAAATAGAACCCAAACAGTTAAGATTGGAAATTTAGTAAGTGAAGAAACACCTATCACCTTTGGTGTACCACAAGGCAGTGTATTGGGGCCTACTTTGTTTCTATGTTACGTTAATAATATGTGTAACTTAAAACTCGACAATTGTAAGATAGTAGCGTATGCAGATGACACTTCTCTTACTTTTTATGGAGATGATTGGGAAGAAGTGTACAGTAAAGCACAGTTAGGATTTAATACAGTGTGTCATTGGCTAGCCTCAAACTCCCTAACACTTAACACCTCCAAAACAAAATATGTTCACTATTCTATGCGACATAACCGAGATACTACCACAAACTTTCGCTTAATTGCCCACTCTTGTTCTTATCCTCCACTACACGGTTGTCTCTGTGAAGCTCTAGAACGGGTTGAAAGCATCAAGTACCTTGGTATTACCTTAGATGATACACTGAGTTTTCGGGAGCATATAATGGGATTAACACAAAGGGTTAGAAAATTAGTATATATTTTTAAACAACTAAGACATATCACAACTAATAAAACCTTAAAAGATATCTATATATCCTTATGTCAGTCAATATTATCATACTGTATTACAATTTGGGGAGGAGCAAACAAAAGTAATTTCATGAGAATTGAAAGAGCACAGAGACTTATTTTGAAAATTTGCTTATTTAAACCTATACTCTACCCAACCACATCACTGTACGTTGATAGTGAAGTACTAACAGTACGTCAACTTTATGTTTTAAGTACCATACTAAAGCAACATGAGATGGTAAATTACACCCGACATACAGATACCACAGGTCGTAGATACAAAAATGTATGTAATTTTGAATCTTTTAAAAAAGTGTTTACACGGAGATTTTTCTGTGTACAGGGACCAAGCTTATATGAAAAGGCCAACAAATTGTTAAATATCTATCATAATAATAAATATAAATGTAGGCACATTTTGAGTGAATGGTTGAAAAGTTTAACTTACCAGCAGACTGAAGATCTACTTAAGAAAATGTATTGGTAGCTTTATCTTACACTAAGTACTGTAAAATATTTGTAAAATTTCTTTTAATATATCTTTACTGTATAAACACACTTTTGTAATGAATAGTTTACCTGGGGGTGGAGACCTGGTGGTCTGTAACACAAGTACTTTTTTACTTATCACGGGTCACCAGTCTCTATGAACAAGTAATTGCCAACATTAATGTGTGTCTTGTCTTTGCATAAATTACTATTATCTTGTTTATGGAGAAAATAAATAAACATTATTATTATTATTATTATTATTATTATTTAACGGTTTTTGATGTTTGAGTCTGGGAATTTCACTATTCCAATAACGACGATTTTGGCGGTTTACGAACCCATTCATTTGAAAATGTGCCTCATCAGAGAAAAGGATGTTTTCAAAATTTGAAAACCGATTGAGCATTTCATTAGCAAATGTGAGCCGTGCTATGAAGTCAGAGTCAAATGTGAGCCGTGCTATGAAGTCAGAGTCAAATGTGAGCCGTGCTATGAAGTCAGAGTCAAATGTGAGCCGTGCTATGAAGTCAGAGTCAAATGTGAGCCGTGCTATGAAGTCAGAGTCAAATGTGAGCCGTGCTATGAAGTCAGAGTCAAATGTGAGCCGTGCTATGAAGTCAGAGTCTTTCAATTCTTGAGTTAATTGCAGCTTGTATGGATGCAATTTAAGATCCAAGTTAAAAATTCGTTGCAAACTTCGTCGCGATATGTTTAGGACAGACGATCTCTTGCGAGTAGACATTTGTGGATCTTCTCGTACCGACTGCTTAACACTCTCAATATTGTCTTCGGTCCTAGATGTGCGTGGACGACCTTTCGCGTGTGGTTTAAACGTCGATCCAGTCTCTTCAAAACGCTTTATCCAGATTTTAATTAAATTAATTTGCCGTACACCATACTCAGAACAAAATAGTCGCCTGAGAACTACGTACGAACGAGAGTTTTCGTAAAATGCGCGCACGCAAAATGCGCGACGCTTCCCGTCGAAGTGACTCATAGTGACTAAAACTTTATGAACCGCGCTACCCAACGATATCGGTCTCCCCCGCAAAAAAAAGATGATGCAATATGCACGTTCTATTGCGCCACCCTGTATAAAAGAACCTTGAATGATGAAAATGATTATAAACAAATGAAGGATTTAAACGAACTTTAAAAATAACGAACCCGGGCCCTCAGAGATCCGTCCACAAAAGTCCGGCCGTCTCCGCTACGGAACGAATCCATAACCCATATGAATTAAAAGAACCGTCCTTTCCTCATTTTGAGGTCTAAAACGCAAAAAACACTCACGTTCTTTAATAAACCGTATTTTTGGCAGAACTGGTTTTATATTTTTAACAGTGTTTACTACATTTACAAAACAAATAAAATAAATTGCTTACTTGACATTGACGGAGATACGGTCGAACACAATACAGCCAACCACGCGCCACGGTAAACACTTGCAGTTCGATTATAATTCTTATGCCGACGACATAAGAAGGGTATATCTGACGTGCCTTTAACTTTACTAATTAATATAAAAAAGGCCTGATGCATAATGTAACATGAGTAAACAGCCTTACTTAAATCTGAAGATATGTTGGTAGAAAATATAGCATCATAAGCATAACCATTTCATATAATATTAGTCTCAGATTAAAATTTGTCTAATGAATAATCATTTTAGCAAAAAAAAATGATTGTCTCTTGACTTTTCTGGAATAACTCCATCAGATACTGGTTTCGTTATCCTTCAAAATATCTTATTTCCAACAAAAATCATCAAAATCAGTTCGTAAATGACGAAGTGAGAGACAATACACAAATGTTCGTTTTCCACCTTGACTCGACCGGGAGTCGAACCGGAATCTCAGAGATTGCGCGACGTAAAAGTCCGGCCCACTCTAATGGGTCAACTTTTTCTTGGTTATCAACATCTAGCAAAATATCGATTGTTATATGGGAGGCCCCTTAAATATTCTATTGTATCTATCACCTGTGAACATGTCAACGAAGTGTAATAATGATCCTAATCCTTTTTGTAATGTCTGCGGAGAACTTGCATTAAAAAACAACGACGAAATTTTACGAATCTTGTGTTGAAGTGTTATCACCAATGTTTTCGTTTTTCTGTCGCCCATCAAGACAAATTCTGGATCCCAGACGTCTGTTGCATAACATGTGTGAAAAATTTAACTGACTGGAAGAAAGGTGCGCGACCTATGCCGTTTGCTGTACCCATGATATAGACTGAACAGGGAGATAACGTTTCAGATTACTATTTTTCTCTCAATGACATGGAAGGTATAAATAACAAGAAAAAAACTCATTTAGGGTGTAGCCAAAGATAAGTTAGGTATACCCTAACTTATCTTCGGCTCTTATTGTAAAAAAATGCCAGAACTAATAACTCATAAAATAACTGAAAAATTCCTTCAAATAAGTGATGCAATGATAAAAGACGGTATTTTTGTTCGCCCTCAAATTAGGGAGTTAATAAAAGGTTAATGATTTAAAGAAAAATTCAGCTATTTAGGAAAGTCTGCATGGAAAGCTTTTAAAAATATTGTAGCAAATTTTTTGGGTTACCACAAGAGAGCTACAGATACAGTTGGTTAGCGAGCTTAATAGCTTATTATATCAAGCATTGGGTTGCAATAATATGTCACTTTAGATCCAATATTTAGACTCGCGCCTGGATTTTTTCTTTACAATTTAGGAGCTGTCAGCGACTAGCACACGGTGAGAAGTTCCATCAGGACATTTCTAATATGGAAAAGCGTTACCAGGGCAAATGGAGCTCAAAAATTTTAGCAGATTACTGCTGGACTATTAAAAGGGACCAACCAGTAGTTAAATATTCAAGAAAATCTTAGATTATAAAGTCATTTATAAAAAAATAAGTTATTGATTCATGAGATAATATTTTTAATAACTCAATAGAAAAAAATCCTTGTCCAGCAAATTTTCCGTCCGTGTCCGTCCGTGTGGCTTGGCTAGACAAAGTTGAAATTTTGTTGACCAGTGATTAATAACTTCCCTGCCTCTACTAATTTTGTGTTGTCTATACTGTGTTGTACTTGTTTATTTTAAGTGAAGTGAGTAAATAAAGATCTCATTTTAGAAATAATTTAACTCTCAGCACTGAGCATTAAGCTTTGAAATAACGTGTCTCTCTAAACACTTGACATAATATCGGAATAATCGCTTTATCTAAAGACGAGAGAGTAAAAAAAAAAGTGAAAGGACCCTTTAACCTTCTGGGAGCCTTAAAATAGCACGTCCCTAAAAAATATTTTATTTTGAAACATCTTGCGGGCTAGTATGGCGATGCTAACGGATAGAATATTACAGTATCAAATCCGTTGACATCGTGATGTGGGTTCCTCTCTTGCTTACCATCAGGTCTTATAGCCAATATGCTGTGCTTGTATAAAAAAAAACTCACCCTCTCCCCGCCTATAAATCTGTAAGCTGTCCCAATGAACGGCAGGTTCAGGTAGGTGGGTAGCCCCTTAAGCATGACGCGCATCGCATGCCATAGAACGGCGTATGCGCAGAACACCGCGAATGCTATTAGCCACACGCCTAAATACATCTGCAATACAAATTAAACTTTAAAGTCTTTCAAAACACGTGCTATTTGAACAAATAAATAGTGGACAGCATCAAATTGCTCTGATTCTGTGGTGAGTTAAGTTTTAAGAGAGGTAGGGCATAGCGATTTATCGCTCGAACTGGAGCAGCCCCACTGGTGAAATACCTCCACCTTACAGAAGACCGCAGAATGACAATCGCTACGGTGTTGTTGTGTTCCTGTGTGTGAGTAAGGTTTCCAGAGCTGGGGGGGTGCTACATTAGTAGCAATGGTCAAGCCTTCAAGGTAAGGGCGACAAGTCCAGTAACAGATTTATGCTGTACTTAAGCTAGGACCTCATTACCACTTAACATCAGGTAGGACAGGTCAATCTTGAAGTGTAATATAAAAAAAAGAAAAAAAAATAGCAAAGCACTTGTGTTACAGAAATCAGAAACAACGGCAGGCTGTGGTACAAAAGCACGTCAGAATATAAACTTCGGACTTTGTACCGCCCTTATGGTGTGCACATAGAAGCTAATATCGAACTGCACGTATTTACCTTAACGTGCTGTCGACCGTACAACACCCAGACCCGAGACAATATAGAAAAGTTCGTTTTCCATATTGACCCGACCGGAAATCGAACCCGGGATCTCAGAGATAAATTCCGGCACTCTCGCCTCTCGGCTACGGAGGTCGTGAAATATGTTTAGGTATTTCATTACTAGCTTTCCGCAATTCGGTTATATTGTGGTATATAGCACAACTACATATAAGAAAAACTTCTCATTTCCACGGAAAAATCTAAGAAGCGCGATGTAACGCTGGATACGATTAGTTGTTAAACAAAAACTGAATGGTACATTATATTGTATAAGTACATGTAAAAAAACAATTTAGACGATAAAACAAATTGTACGTCATCCCTCGGGAATTCCTCATTTTCAGGGATTCATTATCGTATCACTTAGCTTCTAAATTTACATGTTTATATTCGTTTGCAATATTTTTCCTTTTTTTAAACGACACACAGCGCCATCTCCAATCCATCCATCAAGCAAACTTATATTTTTGTTTTCCCTCGGGAATATCTATTACTTCCGGGATAAAAAGTACCCTATTATTCAATCGGTTCAGTAGTTACGGCGTGAAAGCGGAACAAACAAACAAACAAACTCACTTTCCGATTTATAATATTATAATATAATGTATATAAGAATAGAATAAGAATAAATTTATTTGCATAATTAAGTATACAGTACACCATTTCACACTTCATTACAAGGCAAAACTAGTAAATTGTTATGAAACCAAAAGTAACAACATTATCTTGTTAATAACTAAGACTATCTAGTTGACCAAACACTCTGAAGTACACAAATTATGACAAATATTAACATCTATTGAAGGTATACCGACAAAACTCTTTACCTCCCGTGCTAGTCCGAGGACCGTGTTACGGCAAGGTAAGATTCTCGCCATTGTAGTACCTACCATAATGCTAATGAGATAACTAACATTTTCCCTTAAAAATACTTCTGCTAATTGGGGCCATTGTGTAGAAATGTAAAATATTTTAATACAATGAGTCTATTCAATAGTTGCAAATAACGAGTTCCTAGTTTAGTGTAAAACATGTAGTATATGCAAACATGTGAGACAAAATCAAAACATTTAGCAACGCTATAAGGTTTTAAGTATTTTCAACAAAATCAATATATGTGATAAACATCATAGTACTATATTTTTTAATATACAATCAACCGCAATAAAAATAAAAAAAATAAATTAATAAAAAAATGCACACACAAAATCGTTTAACACGACTGCACGTAATATTTACTCTAGACAAAAAAAAATAGATATATAAGGATAAGGATATAAGGATAAGGATAAGGATTTTTCAATGGAGACATTGACCGCGCTTTATCAAAAGACAAACAATCACCAACAGAAACAGAATCAGAATAATAAAAGTATGTGATGTTGTCCAATATTTATATTTAATTAATTTATTTAATTGTTCTGGGTATCAACCTTATTTCGGGGGCCTAAGCACTTATATCCAACTGCAAAGATTTACAATGACATGCTTTTGACCGCAAAAGTATTTAATTAAATGCATTAAAAATCCAACAATTTTTTTAGTACATTATACCTACTTTCGAAAATGGTAAATATTTGTACCAAGAAAAAATACGTCTTTATTAAATTTTTTAAATGACACGTTATAAAAGTGAATGAAGTTATTAAAAATATCAGTGAAATAGATATATATATATATTTGCAAATGTAATAAAAATTCTAAATATTATTGTTTTAATTTTTTTGTGACAGAAACACCAGTTTATTTAAACATAATTTTGTTCCGTTAAGTCTCATTATTTATATTGTGACTAGCTTTTGCCCGCGACTTCGTCCGCGTGGCGTGTTATTGTGTCATTTCAGTATTTTTCTCGGTGTGTGTCGAATGTAAATAATAATGAATGTTGCATTCAAAAATTTTAAAAAGTTTTTTTTTTTTTTGAGAAAATACATTAAAAAACAACATAACAATTATTCTGAATCTGGCGCTAGTGCAGTATTTTTTCATGAAAAAGATGTTTCCCATTCCCATGAAGCTGTACATTTGCTAAGATACCCATATACTAAAAAATTTCAAGCCTCTAACTCGCGGTACAAAAGTTTTTCCCGCTATTCCCGTTCCCATGGGAATTTTGGAAAATCCAATCATGACTTAACTTTGCATTCACTAAGGTATATGCATGTCAAATTTCAATCATCTAACTTACGCGGTTTAGATTTTTTCATACAAAAGTTTTTTCCCGCTAACTCCCGTTCCCGTGGGAATTTCTCAAAATACAGCCATAACTAAACTTTATATTTACTAAGGTACCTGCATGCCAAATTTCAAGCGTCTAACTTAAGCGGTTTAGATTTTTCATACAAAAGGATTTTCCCGCTAATTCCCGTTCCCGTGGGAATTTCGGGAATTCCTTTCTTAGTGCACCCCTACGGTACCTAAGCTACGTCCCTTCCAAATTTCAAGTGCCTACGTTTAGCCGTTTGGGCTGTGCGTTGATATGTCAGTCAGTCAGTCAGTCAGTCAGTCAGTTTCTCCTTTTATATATATAGATTATATTGTGCCCAAATAATCGGAAGTATTTTATTTATTTAAGGTAAAAAATGTCCACAATGTGATACGCTTATGTATACAATTTTTAAATAATAAACACTAAAAGCATTTGCACCAAAGTTTTATTTATCAAATACTGATACATCAACTAAATGAATCGTACCTACATATCTAATCGTATTTGATACACAAGTTGAGTACTAACCTTTGTCACTTGTATCGTTTTGCTTAAGGTTCTTCACTCTCGTTGACTGTGGTGTTGTGAGGTTCTACACGTACTGACTTGATCTGAAGTCCGAATGATATCAAAAGATTTAATAACTATATGTTTGTGACGGGGACCACGGCCGAACCGGTTAAGTGCGAGCGGCTTCCGATCGCGTTCTAGACCAAGATCCCAGTCACCCCAGACTTACGTCGTTTTAGGAAAGATGAATTTTTTAGGATTGGTAGTATAACATAAGCTTAGAAAGGAATGGATACTCGATAAGCTGAAAGCGGGGCCGTTTTACAGGTAGCAGGTATCCAATGTGGTGAAAAATCATGCTAACTTACGTTAAAGTAGGAAGGCTGGTTTTTACATATGTTATATATGATATTGTTATAAACAAATAAATATAATTGTCAGACACTTCCTGTGGGCCATAACTTTTGACAGACACTTTAAAAGTCATAAAAAAATATTGAAACTTACGTTATTTTAGGAAGGCTGAATTTTATATATATTAATAAGCATAATATTCAAAATATTTTCCAATGAGCTAGACAAATCTGACGGGCCTTACATCCTTTTTTTTTTGAGATGGGGAAAATGGTAACCTATTGAAATCTCGAATTTCTGTTACCCGAATCTTAAAATCCCGAAAATGGTTGGTAGAACTTTTAAAAGACAGATATAATGAATGTCAAATTTCTATAATACCGTTTTTAATTTTCCAGGTGAATCATTTTCCAGATGCATTAAAACCAAATTTTAAAATAGTATTATTTTGTTTTCCATATTGTCATAATCCAAATATAGTTATACCAGATTCTCAGAATATTTTTTTTTGTTACCATTACATACCATACATTTAGTACCATTTTCTAAATAAACTGTTACCAAATTTTATAATATTTTTATTTGATTCCCATACAATCGTGTTCCAGCTAAACTATATACAGGTATAGTAAAACTCAGTAAATTCATGCGATTCATTTATTAGGTTCTAAATATAAATAGGCTAAAAATTTACATTTATTTAGAAATTTTCAATATTTAGTTGCCTATTACAGATAGGTTTAAGTGTCAAATTCGACTCAGTAGGTTAGGTTAGGTTAGACCTTTGCGCGAAGGGGGGGGATTGTGACGAATCGCTAACGCGCATCCCGCCCCCCCCCCCCCCCCCCATCTGCGCAGAGAAGGACCGCCCTGGAGTTTTAGTCGGTTCGGGTCCGACACACCACTCTCTGTCTCCCCGTGGCAGAGAGTGACGGTGCGTGGGCATTTCTCCAGGTATAAAAAAAAAAAAAAAGGTTAGACCTGTGACCCCCAACTCGCTATTGTATTACTTGCACATTACAGACAGGTTAAGATTAAGTACGTACTTTGTAATTCTAAAAAAGATTTATTTTGTATGAATTTCGTTTACCTACTTCTTTTAATTTAAAAAATCTTTATTTTAAAAATCTGCATATTGTTTTTCTGTATATCAATTAACTGTATTTCAACAAATTGTGTTTTAAAAATCAGGCTTTCGTGCATATGGTTTACCTATGGTCATCTGGATTTTGTGCATTTGGATTTCGTGTGTCTGGAACTCATTCGTCTGAATTCTAAAACGTTGTACAAATGAATAAATGGGCAAATGAAAGTTGGAGTTACGATTAGATGGCAAACAAAACTTCGAAATTCGAAAAAACGGTATTATGAAAAAATGACCAAGCGTTTTCGGGATTATGATATTTGGAATATTAACATTCGGGATAATGATAGGTAACCGGGGAAAATACTTTTCGTACCATACCGCTGCCGTGGGGACGACAGCGACGTGTGTGGGACTCCCCCGCTAGGAGCGAAGACTACCCTAACTCAAAAACCCATCCACCTTCTCATCGCCCAGTAACAGGGCTATGGGAATCTGAAGACCCATAACGGCCATAGCGCCGTCGGCTAGTCTCCCCTAGATGTTCGGGGGACCCCACACCCGCGGTCGGCTGGTCCCCGCCAGGAGGTGCAAGGCGGCGCCTTGCTCGTAGCCTCTTGCGTCTTCGGTGAGGTAGTGCTTGAGGGTCGTCCTCTCGCTGCCTCTCCGCTGCGTCCTTTCGTGAAATTACTTGTTCGCAGAAGGTAGCGATCGCCGTCCAGGCCTCCTCGCCTCCAAGCATAGCTTCAACCATGCTTGGAAGCGAGAAGTCTCCACCAACAAAGGCGGCCAATTCAGCTTACCCAGGCCGGACTCACACCCAGGGTGTGGTCTGCCGTGTCTTCCGCCGCTGGCCAAACATCCTTGCTGACTTCATGATATTTACTTTGATAAATAAACACTACAAATAATTTATATTACAAAATATCAGTTGCCACGAATAGTAAGAGAGAGATATATACGCATCAGAGTGCATCTCGCTTATACATAAACACTTGAATAATGCTCTCGCGCTTCCAAGCACTGCGAAACTTTTAATGAGTCTGTCAGGATGTTTGGCCCGTCAGATTTGTCTAGCTCATTGGAAAATATTTTGAAATATTATGCTTATTATTATATATAAAATTCAGCCTTCCTAAAATAACGTAAGTTTCAATATTTTTTTATGACTTTTAAAGTGTCTGTCAAAAGTTATGGCCCACAGGAAGTGTCTGACAATTATATTTATTTGTTTATAACAATATCATATATAACATATGTTAAAACCAGCCTTCCTACTTTAACGTAAGTTAGCATGATTTTTCACCACCTTTGATACCTGCTACCTGTAAAACGGCCCCGCTTTCAGCTTAGCGAGTATCCATTCCTTTCTAAGCTTATGTTTTACTAGCAATCCTAAAAATTTCATTTTTCCTAAAATGATGTAAGTCTGGGGTGACTGGGATCTCACTCTATTCTGATTATATAATGATCTGAGCCACGTTATCTTTTAATTTGTTTATTAAAACCCATCACAGTACAGGTAAACGAGCGGGAGATTTGCTTAAATATCAAGCATTTCTAGAATAACGGTCTTGGTTTCGAACCCCGGTCGGGTCAATATGGGAAACTAACTTTTATATATTCTGATTAATTTAAAACACGTGCTCAAGCTTTCTACCACATAATCGAAGATATGTATGTGATGTTGTCTAATATTTTTTTATATTTCTTTACTATCGACCATACGGTTCTGAGCTCGATACTATTGATATGGGTAACCTATCGATCTTTCGAAACTTTAATGTTCGAATTTCAAAACTTCGAAAACGGTAAAACGAAGTTTTCAATTGCAGATATATTTTTTGACATAATATTGTAAGTAATAAATTTATTTTACATACGTTCCATTTTCTAGATAAACTAATAGCCGACTTTCAAAACCGCTTTTTTCGTTTTACAAATGTATTGTTTACGATATTTATTAAATCTAGATGTTTTAAATATCGTAGTCGTTTAAGACATTGGTTAATTTTGTGCTTGATTTTGTGCTACAAAATGTATTGACAGAAACAAATCGCGGCAAAACCGACTCCACGTAGTCTTGTCTGCCCTACCTACCTAGAGTGTTATTTAAGCTCGCGTAGGCGCGGAGGGGCGAGGCGGCCCGGTCGCGGCCGTGGGCCGGCCAGCTTCAGCCACGTTATGTTAAAATATAGAGATAAGTAAATGTATGTTTGTTATTATTTCACTCAAAACTACAGGATGGATTAGAATTAAATTTGGTTGATAGATAAATAACTACTAGTATAGTTCTTCGTAAAAAACATGATCAAAATGGACAATTGTTGTTTGTAAATTTGTAACATTTCTTTGAATCTCGTTTAAACCTCGTATGACAATATTTCCTCTTAAATTCAGCCACAATTGATTTTCTATTGTGTTTGGTTTTTTCGGTATAACTACTAATTCATAAACATATTCACTTTTATACTTAGTTTAGGTTCTTTTTAATGATTATGTTTTTTTGCTGTTGTGTCTATTAAAAGATTTGTTACAGGCCAGTAAAGCCGAGAAATGTATTATATTGTATATATTTACATTGCACCGTGCTAAGCTAGTAAACCAACTGAAGATAGAAACAGTTACCTCGACATGTTCAACTGTAATGTGTGATAAATAGAGAGATACCTATACTTTATTGTGTTTAAAAAATAAATCTCTACGAAATTTCTGCCGGAAGTCGATTATTAAATAATATCACATCAGAATAAGTGAGTTCGGTGCTCTAATTACAAATCTACACGATATCTGCTCATTAAAATCCACTACATGATCGACCACAGTTTTTCTTCCACTTCCACAACCACGCCCCCCTCCCCCCTCTCCACTGAATTGCTGCTCAGCTGTTATGGTCAGCGAAGTTGGACCGTCATAAGGTGCCCCCCCACTGACCGCAACACGAGGTCCACTGCTAGCCGGAGATTGTCAGCTTCAGACGAGAAGTGCAGGTCCCTGACACAGTACGCCAGAACTGTTTTTATGAGGATCATTGCGTATTTTTTACCTGTGAAAAAGAGACCAGAGTCTAGAGTATTATAAAACAAATCTGCTCAATTGCTGGCTACAATATAGCAGGGGAGTCTTGGGCTGGAAGTTCCCGGGGTAGGTTGTTGCGACCTTAATAACTTTATATAAAACACCGGCCAAGTGCGAGTCAGACTCGCCCATGAAGGGTTCTGTAGCAGCAAGTAACATAGTATAAAAGTGTATATTTGAGTAGATTGAATTAAAGGTAAATTGCGGTTTAATACTAACTAGATCTCGTTCGAACCTATTTTCGCTGGTAGTTTGCGTGGAAATATACATCATGTATCTTTTTTAGTTTTCTCATTCTTTTATTTTAAAAGTTAGTGGTAGGGGCCAACATTTTTCCACTTTGGAAGCATCTCTCGCGCAAGCTATTCAGTTTAGAAAAAAAAATATTAGAAACCTCAATATCATTTTAGATACTCTATCTTATGGGTTTGATGAAAAAAAAAATTAGTTTCAGTTCTAATTATATGATCATGATCATCCGTAAGGTCACAATAATGCGAGAAAGGATGCTCACATTTTGATTAAAAATTAGTTAAAATTTATTTAAAGCTATCCTAGTTTAGGTGCACTTAGTCTGACGTGCTTTTGATTGTATTTTGAGAAAGATATACATGTGAACAAAATTTGTAGATACCAGGCAAAAGATAGTTTTACGTGTGTGTATGTATAGATAGTTAATAGAACTGCACCTAAGACGACCAGAATTCCAACATATTCACTACCCTTCAGGGCCGATTGGTCTTATTTTTGTGATACAAGTTTTTTTTAATATTTACAGAAAACAAACTGCATTGCTCGTTATTCCGAATTAAGTTCGGATTACCTATGCAAGCTCTCCGCCCTGTGCTAAAGGCTAGAAGTAAAGAGGAGTGGGTGCGGCTGAAGCCTGGCTGCAGCCACCGCTCGGGGCGGAACAGGGCGGCGTCGGGGCCCCACGTGCGCCGCGACCGCCCCGCGCCCCACACGTTGATGCCGCACGCCGCGCTCTTAGGTACCGTGAACGAACCTGAAACAACAAAGTTGACTCAATAATCCAAACAAGATTGTATTGTACATTGCTCTGATTCTGTAGTAAGTAGCTAAAGCACTTGTGTTACAGAAATCAGAAACAACGACGGTACTACAACACCCAGACCCGAGACAATAAAGAAAAGTTCGTTTCCCAAATTGACCCGACCGGGGATCGAACCCGGAACTTCAAAGATGACGCGACGTCAAAGTCCGGCACGCTTGCCTCTCGGCTACGGGGGTCGTCAAAAGGTTATTATAAAGGTTTGCTTGTTTGAACGCCTAATCGCAGGCACTGTGTTAGATAGTCCATTTATCACACAAGCTTAGCTACTTACCCATAGCTAAAGAAACAGAAATAAGATCAGGACTACGAGACAGCCGAGGCTTTAGGCTATATACCATCACGCTATGACTGATGAGAGCAAAAAATCAGTGGAAAAGGTGAATAAATCTGGTATACTTAGCATGCTTGCCAAGCCGCAGCTGGCAATATCATTTTTGTGGGATAGTCCACAAGCTTAGCTACTTATAAACTATAAGACTTTCGCGTTCCATTTTAAACATTTAAAATAATTTAACGGGTCAAAACGCGACACCATTTTTATTTAGTAATTAATACGAACTACTTACTGCCGGACGTTTCGGTTAGGTTGCACCAACCGTGGTCACCGATGTCAGCTCGTGACCACGGTTAAATTATTTTAAAAGCTTAGCTACTTACTATAGAAATGGAAAGACAGTACCTAGTTACTACCAGAGCCGAGACAATATCTATGTGTAGAAAAGATCGTTTTCCATATTGACCTGACCGGGATTAAACCGGGAACCTCAGGAGATAGTGACGTTAAATTGAAGGTCATTTTGAAATCTTGCATTGGAGATAGATGCAAGATTGGGGACTTATCACATAGCTATATGGTAGTATATACCAAGTTTCAAATCCCTATCCGCATATCTCATCACAGTAGGTGCGGGAGGGTACAGCCGCAGCGTCTCGTGTACCACCGCTTCGCAGTACACCATCTGGACCAGATCTTCTTTCTGGACAGGGCGTTTGCTGTTGCCAAATATTTCCTTTACCCTGAAAATCAAAATAATATTATTTGTTCTCCTCAAATCAGGCAAGGAAAAGGAAATGTTCGCTTATATTGGAAGACACATACCTACTCTTGCATGAAGGAATGAGTACGATATTGAAATATCGACAATGTGCAAATTGAATTACTACTATACTATCAGATGGCGGTCCCTCCATAGAAATAACCAGACTGGCACATATGCTGCTCCTGGTGTTACACCCATCTGAAGTCTTCTATGCCATGGTAAAAAACAACTTCAATGAATTAAAGTTTAACAATAAGCTTAAGATTTTTGCAGTTTTCAATTGCACACAGTTGTTACTCAGTTAGAAACGCAGCGCGCGCGACACATAAAGTTAGAGGGTTCCACACCGCGAGTAGAGATATTATTTTGTACTTCCTCAAATATTTAATGTTTATTAGTGTGGCGTGAAGAAGTAAGTATAAAAATGTAAAAATCTGTTAGTTCCAAGGTGTCTTCGATTCCGTGGTTTTCAAACAATTCTGCAACGAATGTACCACGGGCCGATTAATATGTTGTTCTGAACTTTTACGACTGAGGGTAGACGGATAAGAGGTATAACAGAAAAATTAACCGCCTACACTAACTTACGGTTAGCTCAGTACGAAGTGCAGCAAGCGTGAACGTAAAAGTCGTGGGTTCAGATCCCACACTGCAAGAGGACATGAAACTTGCCGGTGCTGCTGTGGTAGTTATGGCTGAGCCGAGTATCCCATAGCATCACCATTTACGGCGATGAGGTCCAATCGGGGGGTTCTAATGGGTAGTCCTGCCCTTCTCAGGGCTTCCCAGGGTTTCATACACGCCGACACTTCCCTCGGGTGACGGTACGGTACATCAATGTATATTTCCCCTCGTTAAAAAAAGGGGAGATGAAACTTTTCTGTTTCTTGAAAACATTAACGACTCACTCCGCATACATATTGTCCTGGACATCAGGCTTCGAGCCCATCATGAGCATGACGAAGAACAGCGTGGTGGCGACGGTCTCCTGCCCCCCGACGATGATGGTGTCCACCTCAGCCTTGATCTGCTGCGGCGTGAAGAAGCTGTCGCGCTCGCTCAGCTCCAACAGAATGTCCAGGAAAGACTTGAACCTGGTTCCCGTAGATGCTGTCAATAGAAATGTCTCCCAGATTATTAACACAAGTTGTCATTTTTTTTTTATATTACACTTCAAGATTGACCTCATCCCACCTGATGTTAAGTGGTAATGAGATCATAGCTTAGGCGACAAGTACAGCATAATAAATCTGTTACTGGACTTGTCGCCCTTATCTTGAAGGCTTGACCCCTGCTACTAATGTAGCACCCCCCAGGAGCTCTGGAAACCTTACTCACACGCAGGAACACAACAACACAGAAGTGATTGTTATTTGCCCGCGGTCTTCTGTAAATCATATGGCACGTCAGAGGACACATTCTGTATTTCTATACTGATATTGTTAAGTTGAAGAGTTCGTTTGAATGCGCTTATCTCAGCAACTACTGGTCCGAATTGAAAATTTATTTTTGTGTCAGATAGTCCATTTATCGAGGAAATCTCTAGGCTACATGACGTCTCGCTTAGACTAATAGGAGCGAAGAGTCAGCGGAAAGTGTGATAAAAACGGTGACAGTACTCGTGCAAAGCTGAACTCACCACTATGTAAGGAGAAATAAAAAAATTTTGTTCTTTTAAAATATTTAGTGTCAGTGCTTTCAAAACCTATTTATCGTTCATTTTGTATGTACTTACCTATGTTAAGAGCATAAGGACGTATATCAAGTATTTACCTTGATATGCCGTTGACAGTACACTACAAGCACAACAAAAATAGCATTTTCAAGGTGACCTAAATTGGCGAACCTTGTTAAAAAACTTATTACTTGAATCATTAACTCGGTCACAAATGTAGTTTACCATCGTACAATCAAATTTGCACGGCATAAAATGCCTGAGTAAGTCGATTACCCCCCCAAAGATTTGCAATAAGTTACAAGTATTAACTTCAACCTTAATTTATTGCACGCAAAGTTTTATCAAAGTGGAAAATTATTTCTTTGGTCAGCTGTACGTACCTACATGG
Source organism: Glyphodes pyloalis (assembly GCA_037074685.1). Classification (NCBI taxonomy): domain Eukaryota; kingdom Metazoa; phylum Arthropoda; class Insecta; order Lepidoptera; family Crambidae; genus Glyphodes; species Glyphodes pyloalis. The sequence goes on from JAYKKO010000039.1 coordinate 2,155,251, forward strand.
AAAATAATTGATAAACTACACTATGTGTCTTAATGCAACAAATTGTTCTAATCGTCCATGATAAGGTTCTTAGTTTAGCAGGAGTACCTACTCGAAATCTACTATGAAGATTTTCCACTGTTTCTTCGCTTGTATTAAAATAAAAAAAAATCAATAAATGCGCCAGACAATCACACCAGTCACCTAGTCTCAAACTAAGGTGTTCCCTTATACTATGAGTACCAGACGACGGATACTAACTGGAAGCGTCATCCCAGCACACCCATGTATTGGTCGTAGCTTGATATTTTATAGCCTTGTTAAGAAGTTATACCTTAGATTAGTATTGTGTAGAAGTAGCCTATTCATGATTTTTCACTTACAAACATACAAACAACTGTCCTGTAATATAGAAAATAATCATCTTTTATGATATGTACGGTAATTAAAATCAATTTGTAAATATTTATTCTATTTGGTCGACTACAAGTGCTAATATGTTATATAAAATGAATCGCAAAATGTGTTGGTAAGCGCATAACTCGACAACGCTTGGACCAATTTTGATAATTCTTTTTTTAAAATGTTCGTTGAAGTCCAAGGATGGTTTTACGGCGAGAAAAATTAAAATAATTGCCTGGAAAACTCTCAAGACAGCCCTTTTTGTCCAGAACACACGTTTTCTCAAGCAAGTCAAGCCACATTCCAAATCTTTTTGACAGGACGAAGTCTGTCGGGTCCGCTAGTTTCTAAATAAAGTGGCAAATATTTACCCGATCCGCCTTCAGTATTTTTCTTTTCATTTCTTTCCTTGATTCTTCTGTACATAACCTGAAACAATACTAATACTGTTAAATATAATAATAATAATAAAGGCGTAGGGAAGTGACGAGCCCATCGCCCGCTGGTGAGAGTTCGCGATCTTCGCACCATGAAGAGCTACAACTTTCTATCAGTGCAGTCAGTCTCCCCAGGGCAGCTTGTGGCGGGCTGAATGGGATTGACACCCCTTGGGACCCGTGCCCCTGAGAGTCGGCCAGGCCCCTCTCTCCGCTTGCCTTAGTTGGCCGGTGGGAGTGGACCCCACAGGGGCCGCAGGACTCTCACCTCTGGCGTGCCTTAGCCGGCCGCCCAAAGTGGGGCGTCAGAGCTATATGCTCGCAGGGTGGAAGTGAAAGATGCCTAAGTCGCGAGATGGCACAGTGGCGTAAGCCACTGGGTAGAAAGCGGTGCACACCTCTCCACACCCTGAGCCGCTCACACAATGTTGCTCCCCGTCGCTCCTGCTTCGTGCTTTGAGTGGGTGACCAATGGGGGGCCCATGACAGTGAGATGGCGAGTCACCACCTGCCCATTATAATCGTATTTTTAAACATAGATCGGGCAGGTGCCATAGTCCTTCCCATAGTCCCGGTTACCCAGTCCATTAGCACCTTAACCCAATAGCCCATATTCCTCGTTTTTCCACTCCATTCCATAGTCCTGCACTGACCGGGGGTTGTCCTTGGCTACATTTTATAGTGTATACAGGGATAATCGTTAGTTGGTGTCACATTACATTTAGATCATGCTTGTTTTTTAAAGGGCCTCTACGTGTTGGCTTCGGCCCCATGCACGCCCCCGAAAAGTCCGGGACTCTGTAGTCCCGAGATATTGGACAAAGAACAGATAATAATAAAAATAATATTCCTGGCTGGCTTTAAGTAGGTAGGTACTCCAAATAAACCCTCTCAAAGCAGAAAACGAAATGAATAAACGAAACGTTTCGATTTGCACAATAACATTTTGTTTTTTGAATACGCTTAACTGCATTCGAAGTGAATTGTTTACGAGTAAGAGATTTAAAAATTGGTATCACTCGTCATACGAAAACATATACAGTCATAACTCAAAATTAGATATTTCGAGTAAACTGATTTGAAAGTTCAAAAAATCGTACCACCAAAACTACTTAGGTGACATGAATAACTGAAAAGAAAAACAATTATATTAAGCTAATGTTTTTATAATTGAAATAATAAAAACTGTTTTGGTGCTAAGTACTATATTATTGAACTTTGAAATCAGTTTACTCGAAATATCTAATTTTGAGTTATGCCTGTATATGTTAATACAATACAATGTAGGTAAAACGTATGCTTACTAACTGTCTCGGAGACGTTGTGCACCACAGCTATGGTCTCCTTCATCTCCTTGCTGGCTCCCGTCAGCCGGTAGATGGGGTCAAGGTGCATGAGCAGGTTGAACCCTCGCCGCATCAGCAGATTGGCGGCACGGTTAAACGCCTGGTAGTACTCAGCTGTCACGATGCTGTCTGAGATCCGAGGCACGCCTAGCGCTGTCTCTGAAAAAACATCGAACATAATAAATAAATAAATAAATGCGCCAGACAATCACACCAATCACCTGGCCTCAAAGTAAGGTTTCCCTTGTACTATGAGCACCAGACGACGGATACTAACTGGGGGCATCATGCTAGCACACCCGGACGGAAAACGAATTTTTCTAAATTGACCTGACCGGGAATCAAACCCGGGATCTTTCGCGCTTTGACCCCTTTCTTTAGCCATTGCGCCACCGAGGTTGAATAATGTAAGGAACGTATGTTCGTTTACTAAAAGTGGAAGTACTTCCGCCAAGCTAGGTGTTATCTGCTCGAGGACCAAGGTCCTACTACCAATCTTGGTTTGTTGTAGGTATATATAGTTTGTGGCGTCGATAACATTGACATCGCGATGCAGGATCGATGTATTGTTTTGGTAATTGGAATGTAAAGCAGGTCAACACTATAATAAAAATTAATGAAGAACAAATTGAACTCATTAACACTACTATATTTCTTGGCATAAACTTAGATTCTAAATTACAATGGTCAGCTCCTCACATAACTTCTCTGGCTGGAAGACTGAGTTCGGCGGCATATGCTGTTAGGAAGTTAAGGCAACTGACTGATGTGGAGACGGCAAGATTGGTTTATTTTAGCTATTTTCACAGCGTCATGTCGTATGGTCTGCTCTTATGGGGATCTGCAGCCGACCTACAGACTATTTTCGTGTTACAAAAGAGGGCCATCCGAGCCATTTACAAGCTAAGACCACGTGACTCACTGCGAGAATTATTCAAGGAAATCAACATCCTAACAGTCGCATCTCAATACATTTTTGACTGTCTAATGTATGTATATGTCGCAGTCATCTGGTTGAAACAGCTATTTGATTGAATCACTAGTGTGTTTATTAAATGACGACGTTTAATTGAATGACTAGGCCGAACGTTGAATGAATAAGACTCACTGAACGTCCAACAAGTTAGCGGATTGTAACATAGCCCTTTAAACATAGCGGACGTAATCAGTCAGGTGATTGTAATTTAGTTCATTTTTTTTCCACTGCGGCGTTAGTGCTCATCAAAACAAAGATGGCGTCAAACAGCTGGTACAGATATAATCAAATAGCACTGTGTTGATAATTTTTAGAGTGAAATTGAGATATAAAGTGACTTATTCGTAAAAAAATATTTTTTTAGCCTAATTGTCTTAAGACTTAAAATTGTTAAAACATATTAAAAAATCTTATTAAGGTGTGTTATGTCATGTCTGTCAGCTATATCCCATTCAACGACTATGCTAAATGACGTTCAGTCAAGAAGTTGAACGTTATATTAAACAATTTGACGAGTTGTCCTTTAGTCATTCAATTAAACGTCGTCATTCAATGAACGCGCTAGTGATCCAATCAAATAGCTGATTAAACCAGATGACTGCGACATATACAAAAACTTGCATACTTTTCCTAAAAAATCTGACACTCATAGCATCAACACTAGAAATAAACACAAGCTTGCTGTCCCTAAACGTAGACTTCATAAGATTGGTAATTCATTTGTTGGTTTAAGTATAACTTTTTTTTTTAAATTACTTCAAGTTATTGTTGATTTACCTTTGAACAAATTTAAGCTACTTGTTAAAGGTTGTCTTTTGAAAAAAGGGTACTACAGAGTAGAAGTCTATATACACAAACTAGTCTGTTCACATGAAAAATTTCACTAATTATATTTACTAATTGTATTTCTATTTATACAAACTAAGCAAGAGGTACCTATTTCTTTACGTATTTGTCAACTCGCAAGTTGGCAAAATTCTTATTAAGCACGAATGTGCATTAGGACCTACAGTTTGTTTAATTTAAATATACATATATCTTTTTTCTTATTACTTTGAATCAATGACGACCTCCGTAGCCGAGAGGCGAGCAGGCCTGACTTTGGCTAGCGCCATCTCTGAGGTTCCGGGTTCGATCCCCGGTCGGGTCAATATGGGAAACGAACTTTTCCATATTGTCTCGGGTCTGGGTGTTGTGGTACCGTCGTTGTTTCTGATTTCTGTAACACAAGTGCTTAAGCTACTTACCACAGAATCAGAGCAATGTATGTGATGTTGTCCAATATTTAATATTTAATTTAATTTAATGAATTATTTTTTACAATTTACTACATTATTTTATCTAATTACTACACTGTATGTCTTAGTGCAAAACTAGTTATAAGTTCAGCTATATTTGTAATATGAACGACAGAGTTTCTTGCCGGGATCTTCTCTATAAGTTATAGGTTCCGAACCGGAGGTAGCGTCATTTGCATTATATAGACGTTTCATAAATATTACTGGTGTAATTTACATGAATAAAAGAATATTGAATTTGAATTTAAATTTGTAATTGTGCATTACGTATGGAGCGTGTTTACTATGGCAATTCTGCTGACACTGTATTTGTGTCGACTTGTGGGTAATGTCGTAGGTCGGCACATTAGAAGCAGGGGTCAAGCCTTCCAGGTAAGAGCAACAAATCCAGTAACAGATATATTATGCTGTGTACTTGTCGCCCTTAAACTATGACCTCATTACCACTTAACTAACATTCATAGTGGGATGAAATCTTGAAATGCAATATACTATAAAAAATGTACTTACGACATATAGTTTCCAGCGTCGTATAAGCCAGATACTTCTCCAACATGTGGAATGGCTCCCTCCCCACTTCCCCCTTTAACTTGTTGACCAATATCTGCGCCTGCGCATTATATACCTCTTGGTACCCGTCTACAATACTGGTGTTGAACGTACCGGATAAGCTTTTGATGCTACGCTTCCAGATTGACCCTGAAAATTAAGAAAACTAAACGTTAAATTCAGATTTTTTTTATAATAGCTTAATATTGGCTCCTCCCAGACTGATGGTAAACAACAAAGGACCCCACATCGTGATGACAATTAATTTGATACCGTTATATCCTATCCGTTACCATCGCAATTCTGGCCTGCAAGATGTTTCTTCACGCTCCTTTTGAAGGAATCCATATCAAAGGAAGGAGAGATTATTTTTTGGATGATATTTGGATTCAAATTCAGAAACTATGTTTTATCTCTTTCTTGACATAAGCGGTTGGACAGAGACCAAAACATTGACTTTCCGGATCGCAATCTATTCTGACGTTTGTAATTCTGCCCCCTGATCCCGAAGTAAAAGCACTTGTGTGATGGGTACCAGGAACAACGGTACTAACATTATAAAAGTTAATAAGATTGGTTGTCTGATTATATGTTTGTCACTCTTTCACACAATAAATATAGTCAATGTATTTGGATGTTATTCGATTGACAGATAAGATACCTACTAGAACAACATATATATAAGAATACTTTTAACCTTTAAACATTTAAACGATATAGCACCTACACCAAATACTAACCTACAGAATAAACACAAATGTTCGGCACACAACTTAAGAAGCACATTTATTGACAGTCTCAATGACTGTCAACAATATACTATATACTATATATTATATAATGTAAAACAACAAACATAAAATATAAAGTAGGTACCTTGCTGCTGTGGCATTTATACCATCCCAGCAGCGCTGGCATTCTGGTGGAACCGAACTTCTTGGTAAAGAGTGCTGTAGTGGTTGCTAGTTACCCGCGCAAGCGAGTGGCGTTAGAAGCATAGATTATACATTTATTTAGAAGTTAAAAGTTTATTTGTCACCCACCTGGAGCTGTCAGCAGGCCATCCCCGACCCAAACGCGTCCGAAGCTGTAGTAATAAGGCTTTTCGATGAACGCGTTCGTAACAGCTTTTATGTCGTCCACGTTGACGAACACTGAAACATGATATTTAGGCCTAGTATACGCAATACGTCAAATTTATCGCATGAGACGACAAAAGTTTCGATACTGTTGATTGGCTAATAGCACACCGAACTCATATATTCAGCCAATCAGCAGCTCCACCAAAATTCATATTTAAAGGATTTATCCATTACGACATATTCTAACATTTTGTCCTGATATAATCTGCCGTCAAATGCTTCTTGTGCGTTTTCTGAAGGGTAATCGCAATCGGCCTCCCCGATTACCTACACACGTAGGTACCTCAAGCAAAGAGTAACGCTTCGGCGCGCACTATAAATAGTTCAAGCGTCATTCATCTTCGTAAGGTATTCTTTCAATGTCTTTATACCAGGTTCCAATATTTTACGTTTCATAACGTGTCAAAAATGACTATCTATTTTTCTAAGAGTCGTTAATTCTAATTTTAAATTTACTTTCCATATCAGCTGTCACCAGACGTCCGTCGGTCATTTTTAGCTTACATGTCGTTTAATTGATTACTACTCGTAACTAGAACTTATCATTTTACAAATATTGGAACGGGGCATAAGACAAGACGTAAGAGGCGAGGCTCTGACTACAACTGTACTTACTCAAAACAGGCAAGGGTCCAGCCCACACAAGAAAAGGCAAGTTGGTCTCGTCTGATATTTTCGACATCTCTGTCACTCTTTCCAATATCGCTGAAATTTAATCAGATTTATTATTAAATATAAATGAAATGATTTATTTCTGCAAGTGGATTTACAATAAATTCTTTTGCACGTCAATTATTTTTTCCTACCACAATAAAACATTGGGCAACATCACATCATACGTTGCTTTGATTCTGTGGTAAGTAGCTTAAGCACTTGTGTTACAGAAATCAGAAACAACGCCGATACCACAACACCCAGAACCGAGACAATACAGAAAAGTTAGTTTTCCATATTGATCCGACCGGGGATCTAACCCGGGACCTCAGAAATGGCGCGACGACAAATTCTGCCTGCTCGCCTCGCTGTAATAATGATTACTACCTCCATAACCGAGAGACATTTCTCATCTCTAATATTTAAAAGTCATAATGTCATTCTTAATTAGTATGAAGTGCTTATTAGGAATGTTAAGCTACCCTGCTAGGTCGGTGAAAACGCAGCTATCACATCACAGATTGGAAAAAATAAGGAGTGCCAATAAATTATGCTCAGTAACTATTTATAATTTTGTTGTAATCCACACATACTCTTACTGTTATCATACCCATAAACTAACTACCTGCGTGACCCAAGGGTTGATTGGTAGAAAATGGTCCTACCATTAAGTCAACCTAAGTTTAAGAAAGGAGCAACCCGACTGGTAAAATAAGTCTTCTGCGGTCTTCTGTAAGGTGGAGACCTTACAGAAGACCGCAGCCAAATAACAATCACTTCGGTGTTCTTGCGTGTGAGTAAGGTTTCTAGAGTTCTTGAGGGGTTCATTAGTAGCAAGGGTCAAGCCTTCAAGGTTAGGGCAACAAGTCCAGTAACAGCTTTTTTAGCTGTACTTGTCGCCCTTAAGCTGGGATGAGGCCAAGCCAATCTTGAAGTGCAATATCAAAAAAATATTGTTTATGCACAAAATAAATACCTACTATGAGTGTACCTTTTCACGCCCAATATATTTTCATCTTTCTTACCTTCTCCTCCACCTATGAACTTGTAAAATGCCCCGATGAACGGTAGATTAGTGAATGTAGGCAGATCCTTAAGCATGGTACGCGCGCGGCGCCCGCGCAGCCACAGGAATGCGTGTGCGCATAGCACCGCGCCGGCTATTAGCACCAAGCTGACGTACATCTGGAATTAAAGCATTTATTAATATATATTTACACTAATATTATAAATGCGAAGTAACTCTGTCTGTCTGTTTGTCTGTCCGGTTTTCACGCCTAAACCACTGAACAGATTTTGATGAAATTTGGTATAATGTTACGTACACGTTGAACCTCTAGAACGGACATAGGCTACCTTTTGTTTTGGAAGTAAAGGAGGATGCCCCCATCCTTTGTTAATACCGCCCTTGAAATTTTATATAGCAAAGTGTATATTTTTTAAGTTAGAGGTATGAAATATGGCGCAAATATAGCGCAAAATTTGGATTAAAATTAAAATATGGACTACTTTTTGATTCGAATATTAGGGGAGATAGGGGTAAAACCGACCTTGAAAGTAGTCGTAACAACTCTCCGATAATTCCTATAAACAAACTCGCAACCTTTATACCTAGAAGACTACATTATATATTAATAACGCTAGTAGGTAATGCTATAAAAGTAGTACTTAAGCTAATCGTTGGTCACTGGGCATAACCACCATATTTATAATTTACCCTGAATTGCTTTTGTCTTACTTGGATCGTTGCACATTAATTTAATAACCATAGTTTTATAGATGATAATTATTTTAATATGTGATTTTCATAATCTTCATAATATACAGACTCACACATCCTGGCTAAATCATAATAAGCGCACCTACGGATTAGGGATCTCAGTGATGCAGTAGGTAGCTAGCTTGTAGCTTAGAAATGTCTCAGGTTCAACTCCCGACTTACGAAAGTTTTATTGATTATATTTTGACTAAAAGTTGTCCACGATTTTTTTTGTTCTAGTTTGAGTCTAGCTACCGAATTTCTTGTAGATACAATCATTCGTTTTCACGTGACAGTGTAACTACATCAATACAACCACACAATGAAACCTCCCTACATTCATAGGTCCAAATATTCACGTTTACAATATTAGTAGGCAGTCCATATCATTCACGTTCCTTCTAAGTCGGGCATTTACTCCAAGTGGTGGAAGTCCTTTGTTTAAAATAATGATGGACGTAAGGAATCGTGATTTTCATTTCATAAGCCTTCCATTTCATTTCTGAACATAATGGCTTTCCGTTGAAACTTCCAAAGCTCTCGGCTTTGTTCCACTAGACCTCGTCCCCTGCCTACCACACCGTTCGAAATAAAGATCGTCTGTCGATCTTGTGGAGGTAGGGAGGATCTTACCCTGCGTACCTGTGAGCTGGTACCTGGTCGCCATTCTAGAACCTTGGTAGCTTAGCGGCCATGGGTTCTACTAGTGGCCTTTTTATTGAGGAAGATTTTCAAAATATAATTAACATATTTTTTGCTTCAACTAATAAAGAAAATTGTTGACATATACCACATTAAAGCTCAGTGGACGGGTGTATTAACGTCACTTTTTTTAAAAACGATACGAAGAAGTGAAATTGCACTTAAATTAATAAATAATAAATATAGGTAAATTAATATTGGACAACATCACATAGGTACATTGCTCTGATCTGAATTGCCGCAATGTATCTTAGTAATTCTTTGTTTACAAGATAAAATAAAAAAGGTGACTTATATTTTTTGGTAATCTACTCTATTTTTAACCTTGATTTTATTAAACACTTTTTGGTCAACTATTTACGAAGTACCTGATTTGATTTCTGAAAGTTCTGTAACATTTCTCAAAAGGTCTAGTTTTCTTGACGCTTGCCTTTTTAAAACTTGTAAAGGATAGAACGTTAAGACGTTAAATTTTAATTAGTTTTCACCTGTAAACTGAGCTAGTTTAGCGCATATGATTCGTATAGCTTAGTTTATGGTTTACCTCCACTGTTCCAACCTTCCTGTCTAGATAAAGAAATAAATTACTTAAATACACCAGACAACCACACCTAATAACTTGTCGCAAATTGAAAAAAATCCCTTGTTTTTTTAAGCACAAGTACTCTGATTCTGTGGTAAGTAGCTTAAGCACTTGAGAACCAGATACAACAAACAAGGACTATACCACAACGCAAGCAAGACTTAGAAAAGCTCTTTTCCCAACTAGACCAGACTGAAAATCTAACCCGGGTCCATTCGCGCTTTAGGACAGACCAGGTAAAAATCCTGAAAAATAAATAGTTGTATGTTACAGAAAAATAGACGGCATTTTTCCTTACTTAATTTAGCTTAATATTATCCCATTCACGGCGTTTAGTATGAAAAAAAAGTAATCTAAAGTTGCCATTCACCCTCATCCTGCATTTTGAATAGTTTGCGCCGACGCGCGTGCAAATCCGCGGAATAGCAGTATGTTCATTCATACCGCGTAACTGCAAAAGGCGTGACATTAAAATATCGCGCCCTCTAAACGTGTTATGGAGCAATTTACGATACATGTTTGTATAAACTAAGTCACAAAAAAGTTACTACACAATTCGGTCCATACCTACTATATAGTCAAATGACAAAGATATCCAAGTTTTTTCACCTCCTAAACGGAATCGTACTAAAGCCGATACGCGGTATTTACGAACTTATGCGGTTTTGCACGCGCAGCAACTTTTAAACTTACTTCAAATTCAACTACCCTCGTATGGCACTCAATGAAATGTTAGTAAGCACTAGTAGGTATAAATGGATACCACAGTAATTGTCGTAGACAACCAAAGACAATGGCTGGATTACACTGATGATGTCTCTAGCAGAGAGACTGGTGTTATAGGTACTTGCGCTTCAACTGCACAGGGTCGTCCTCAAGGAAATTTATCATTGATCATACTGTTTATCATATATTTGACGACCTCCCTAGCCGTTAGGTGATCGAGCCGGATTTTGGCGTCGGGCAATATGGGAAACGAATTTTTCTATACTGTCTCGGGTCTGGGTGTTCTCGTGTTCTGATTTCCGTAACACAGTGATTTAGCTACTTGCCAAAGAATCAGAGCAATGTATGTGATGTTGTCCAATATTTTATTTGTATCATGTTTTTAGCTACCAACACTGAATACATCTTGATTGGCGATGATTATTTTGACGACATCCGTAGCGGAGTTCTAAATTTTCCAAATAGTAATTGCTCTGCTGTTTATGTAAAGGATATTTGGTGCCCATGATACATGATATCTCTTGGTCTGAGTCCTATTGTTAGGATATCTTGTGTATTTATGTTTTTTAGGAAATATAGAACTTTGTATTTGTATTTTCTATTTATTTTAAGTTTTTGTGAGCATATGGTGAGCATCGTATCGTGAGTTTGGATACACTTCAGCGCTTTGGCACTTTGAAATCTAAAATTTCATTTAGAATTCACATCCAAGCTATAATAAATCGATTGTCTATGTGAATCTTTTAAATTATACGTATGTTCCTTAGTTCGTCTCTGTTAATGATCAGTTATGTCTAAGTATGGCACCGACTCTATCGTTTAGCAATAGGTATTTTTATATAGGGTCAGACTAGGTCGAACGTTTGAGAAAAGGGTTAAGTTACTTATTGGGAATTAGGTAAAGCTGAAAAAATATATGTTAAGGGTTCGATACCCCAGCATAAACATTCGTGTGAACATTTCACTCATGTGTTTTGTGTAACTGAATGGAGGTCGGTATAGTCAACAGCAAGTTCCTTTGCCAACGACATAAGGATGGGGCATGGAGACCAAAGCGTAGCAAGGCTGGGTTCCGCATCTTGTAGCGATGTAATTTGCATGGCAGTAGGTAGTAACACTGTGGTCCGGTGCGTTGACACTGACCTTGCAACCCAGATTCCGGTACCACACAGGGTGAAGCGAAAATGGATCCAAAGAAGGTGGCTCCGCCATAAGGGCAGAGATGGATCTGGGAGGAAGAAGAGGACCTCGGTGTTTCGTTACCGCCCTCCCTGTCCTCCGATTAGGACCCGGCAGTGCCGCGCCGGGCCCTAATCGCGTCGAAGAAGGAGGAGGCGGTATTGCATTTGCTGGGCTCGATTTTTTTTTGTAATTTTAATGGCAGTAGGTTTTTGCTTTTAATATATAATTGTATATGTTTGCTGGAGAAGCGTACCTTAATAAATAAAACCGTCGTAGATGTAACTCGAACGTTTTTACGCTGAAATACCTATTGATCTAATTGGGAACTAAGCTCTAAGAAGTTTGATAGACTCTGGTTCTGAATACACAATTTGGCAAGTTTTACAACTCAATCATTTGCTGTTGAAACAGTGCCTACCTAGCTGTAGGTGAAACTTGGCCAGTCAGTGTGAACCGCCGTAAACTTTGTTTCATTTCCATTAAGAGTGGCTCTTGAGGCGTGGCTATCATATATTTTTATCTATTTCGAAGGTTTTCTTTTAATTTTTTGTTAAAAAAAATGGAAACTATTTAATTATTATAGAAATAATTGTAGGGTTTATGTTAACAGTTTGACAGCTGACAAATCGCCAGTACTGGTGCAAATTTACGCAAACTCTAGAGAAAGCCTTTTATACTTTTTTGTTATAAAGTTTGAATAAATAATTAATTTAAGACAATGGTAAGGCGCCCAATACTTTGCACACGTAGTATAAGACGACCTCCGGCTAGATGTAGTATGACAACCTGCAAAATATTGCAAACTGCTCATGGACTATTATAAGCTCGTCGACATGAGAAGTGGGCAAGCACATTTCTTTACACCTTCGCTCTACAGGAGCCTCGACGGAGCGCCATTTCGAAGTCAAAGTCAAAAGTCAATTCATTTATTAATGTAGGCTACAAGTAACACTTATGCATCGTCAGAATTAACACAAGTACCAAAATTGAAGCTACAGCCGGTTCGGAACCTAATCCTACCGAGAAGAATCCGAACAGTACCGTCTTCACAATAAGGGCACACGGGGCCCGTGCCCGGAACATTTATCTAACTAAAGAACCCTCAGCATTATAATATGACAGATATTTCGCATATTTTATTTTCTAAATTTTTGTGTGCTCAAGGGCCCCAAATGATTGTGTGCCCTAGGGCCCCTAATAATTGTGTGCCCTAGGGCCCCTAATGATTGTGTGCCCTAGGGCCCCTAATAATTGTGTGCCCTAGGGCCCCTAATAATTGATTGCCCTAGGACCCCTAATAACTGTGTGCCCTAGGGCCCCAGGCTAGTTTAAGACGGCCTTGAATCCGAATTAAGCGTCTTCAAAAAACAAAATATGACTTATGCAAATCAATAATCACGTTTCTATTCCCAAAAACTTTTAATTATTCTTAAAAAACAACCTCTCATTTGTTCGATTCGTTTTTGGGAAGACACAGCATGCTTGTTATTGCCATCAATTGTTTGACAAATCACTTGTGTCAAGAATACCGATTCTTGGAACAAGTGATTTGCGACCTTATTGTTTTCCGTGCTTGCAATTAGAGTGAACCATCAATGACCATCAATATGCAATCGTATGTGCATAGCGAACTAAATTGTAGGTGAGCAGAGTTTGTAGCCGGGGTATTACGAGCATGCGGCTCGATAATTTAATACGATAATTATACAAATTAAATTAATGTGCCGGTGTTTACAGCTCGTATTAAGTACTTAGTACGGAATGGATAGCGTGTAGACGAAGCATAATCATGTTATTGTTTCCGTCGTCGGGTTTTCCGATCACCGCTATTTCAACGTAGTTTGAAGGCATGAAGATCACAAATACACCCCTCGTTTTAAAAGCTGTGTAGATGCGATATTAAACTCTGTACGCGTCTTTTAAAACACCTACAAATACTTATTGAATGATTTTTTTAATTACTTACTGGTTTCAGCAAATGCCTCAATGTGTGCTAACTAATTTGTTTCCATACAAATCTAAGGTTTAGTAAGCGCAGCAGATACAATTCAAACAATAAACAATGTGTTGACTTACTGTAATTTATAAAGGTAGGTACTCGTACCTGTCATAAGTAGCCTAAACATTTGTGTTACAGAAATCAGGAACAACAACCACAACACCTAGACTCGAGACAATAATGAAAAAAACGTTTTGTATATTGACCCGCTCTGGTATCAAACTCGGGAACACAAGACTTGGTGCGACGCCAGAGTCCGACCAGCACGCCTCTCGGCTACGAAGGTTATCAATCGCCTTAATATTAATCTGGTCGATAGGGCCCCAACACTCTTTTGACGTGACAACGTCTAATAACTCTATACTACGGGCCGCATGCACGAAAAAGATGACATCGTTGTAGCGTTCCGCAAGCGAGAGAGAGGCACGAACGAGAGATAGGCATGATTGGCTCGAGCGATCGGCTCACCATTGTCACGTCAAACCGTCCCTAAACCGCCTTTACAGATAACCAATTTTTTTTCCTCACTGTCTAATGATGATGGCCACAGATGGCCTTCACATCTTCACCGAACTTACGGAGGAGCGGAGGGGTCACCCTTAACTCCCACACAGCCACGCGCGAGGGTCGCTTCGTTTTGGGACCAAAACGAAGCGACCCTCGCGCGTGGCTTTCGGCCGTCACTCTGCTGTGCCTGCACGATGCCGACGTTCAATAGACGCTAGTGTGGGAGTTAAGGGTGACCCCTCCGCTCCTCCGTAAGTTCGGTGAAGATGTAAAGGCCATCTGTGGCCATCATCATCGACTTTTTAGTTGCGTCTATTTATTAGAGTACCCTGAGTATCACGAACTATATGACGCTGACTGGACCTTGGGACTTAGCACACTGGTCCGAAAATTTAATATCGTTGTCGTAGAACCCAAGATCAATATTTCTGTGATCATTTTCTCAAAATACACGTCTTAAATGAGCTAGCCTTAACCAGGTATATATCAAATCAAATTTATTGACAAAAGCGTAAAAAGGAGAAATATTAGAAATTTTACAAATGCAAGTGTCCTTTAAGTGTCTACAAAAGTACCTGTACACAAATGCAACACGGTGACCTTAGGATCTACTGGACGCGTGGATCCGTACAATCAAAAGCAAATTATAATACATACTCGTAGTTTATGCGTTGGTCTGCCTACACTTTAACCTTTGGGCCGCCCTTAATGTTAGCAGTTTAAGAGCTACTCGTATTATCGTAGCGTTTAATTTGGTACTATAAACATGGCCGGATCTACCTATGGGCTGATTGGGCTGCAGCCCAGGGCCCCGGGGTTACAAGGGGCCCCCAGATCCCGCTTAAAAGTAGGCCATAATTTAAAAAAAAATAGTTGTCTGTGAAGTCGGTTTACGGAGGATATTTTTACGTGACAACGTCATAAGAAAATATTGATTAAAAATTGCATACTTTTATGAATGTAGTTGAGGGGGGAAATACGTGTAAAAAGTTGTTTTCATGCCGTTTTTCATTAATTTTTTAAAGTTAATAATGGCTACCCTGAGATCAATGAACCAATGTATGTGCGTGTCTATGGAACGGAACGGGGATTTCCCTGTATTTTTATCTCATATACTCTTACGCGGGACTTTCCCTCCACGCTGGTTGACATAACGTCTGATGTGATTTTGTTTTTTTTTTTTGCACTTCACTGCTCGTCATCAAAAAGGACAAACTGACTGCGTTAATTGTTTGAACTGTGTTTAATGAGTGTGTGCTAATAAGTGACAACTTAAAAGTTACCTTTAGATAAATAAGTAAAATTTGTTTATGTCAGTGATTTCCTGCTTTTATTTGGTAATGGTAAGTAAAAATAATTAATAATATTAAATCATGTCTTTCTTTTTTATGGTATTTTTATGGGTTCTGTAAAAAAATAAAATTGTTGAGCTGCGACCAAAAGCGATAATATCGTACTTATCAAAAACTGTATATGAAGAAATAATTGAGATTATGGGCCAACAGCTACTTAAACAAATTATAACTCAAATCAAAAACGACGACACAAAGTATTATTCAACTGTGATGGATTCTACACCAGATCTGTCTCACAATGATCAACTTGCTATTGTATTACGATACTGTTTTCGGGGGAAAGTATATGAAAGATGTGTAGCCTTCATTAAAATTAGTAGTCATACTGCTATACATTTATTTAATATCTTACAAGACTTTATAGAAACAAATGGATTACTACTGAGTAATTGTAGAGGGCAATCTTATGACAACGCTGCCAATATGGCGGGTCACTACAATGGTGTACAAGCACTACTAAAACAAAAAAATAACACCGCGGATTATTTGCCATGTGCTGCGCATTCCCTCAGCCTAGTTGGTGTAGAATCTGTTAACGTTGCAACCGAAATTGTAAACTTTTTTGGAGTAGTGCAACAAATATATAACGAAGGGGCAGATGTAAAATCGTCATCCCTGGGGTCTTCCATCCTCGAACTTCAAAAATAAAACCACTGCTAGCTCGTACAGGATAATTTAATCAACTCAAATCACAAAACTGAATATTAACTTGTCCAATTACACTGATGTACACAGATTACACTTTGAAACGCAGTGAGTTCGTTACTGGGCTGGCTAACCAAGTTTACTCTACCGCTGCTCGATCAAGACTGTCTTCGCCAGCCCAGCCGCGACCCCACTCAAGCTACCCGCTTGACGTTTCTGATCATTCTCTCTAGTCTATGGTAAAACGTCAAACAACATAGTGACTATCGATTAATCGATCATCAATCAATCTGACAGCTAGAGACGTCAAATCGAAACGTCAAGCCGAGTGACACCATCTGTCAATTCATTCTGACAACTAGAAACGTCAAACTATGTGACAGGCTCAAAGGAAAATGGCGCCACTCGCCTCCACGCTCCGACACGGCCGTCCTGACTTCTCACACGTCCTCGTGGGAGTTGCCTGGAAATACCAAAAAGACGTTTACAAAGTGAAATTTCTCACACGCTCGGTCAGCCTGACCAAGAGTGATAATCTGACAACGTTAATCATATTGCATCACTAATTCCACAATTAATCAATGGAGAAAACGGGGCGGCGTCCGATAAGAACAGATTGTGTTAGGCGTCTTATTGTTATTCAAGACAACCTCTATCCGGCGTCTGATAGTAGCTCTAGACAACCTCTATCCGGCGTCTGATAGTTACTCAAGACAACCTCTATCCGGCGTCTGATAGTTACTCTAGACAACCTCTATCCGGCGTCTGATAGTTACTCAAGACAACCTCTATCCGGCGTCTGATAGTAGCTCAAGACAACCTCTATCCGGCGTCTGATAAAAACACAAAACAACCTCTATCCGGCGTCTGATAGTTACTCAAGACAACCCGTGTCCGGCGTCTGATAGTAACTCAAGACAACCCCTTTTTGAAGTATAATAGGTACTCTTCAAGACAACTTCTACCCGGCGTCTGACAGGCATCCCCTCGTTACATCTAATACAAGGACAATGCTCAATATCTAACAAGCACGGTAAAAAAAGAAACTAAGTGATCGGCAGTCATGGTACAATCTCAGGCCCAGAATCAGAGCCGCTGTCATCGATGATAGAACTCCTCTCTGGTACTTTACGTAACCGGTCATGCGCGTATTTGTACGTGCGATTAGAATTTAAAGCTTTTAGAACGTACCTATTACCTTCTAGGACTTCAATTACTTTATATGGACCCTTATACTTCGGGTCAAGCTTAGTTTGATTTCGTTCCTCGTTTTGCAGAAGAACGAAATCACCAGTCGCAAAAGGTTTCAACTTCGCCTTAGTACTGTCGAAACGAATTTTGTCGTATTCAGCAGCCCGTTCCATATTTTGAACTGCTTCAGACCTAGCCTGGTTAATGTCGACCTGGGGCTCTACGTCATCAGCCAACATAATGTCTAAAGGACGAGCAACCTTACCGATTAATAACTCCAAAGGACTAGCTTGCGTCACGCGATTCTGAGTGCAGTTGAGTGCAAGTTGTACTTCAGGTAGAGCATCCTGCCAAGAACGGTTGCTAGTCTCTGCTGCTGTAAGTAGGTTCTTGAGGGTGCTCATAACACGCTCAACCTGACCATTAGCACGTGAGCTACCTGTTGCAACTAAATGGAGCTTTATATTTACCGACTCGCAATACTCTTTGAAATCTCGACTGGCAAAGCAACGTCCTTGGTCCGCGATAACCCTCGTAGGTGCACCAAACAGTGATACACTGTCTTTTACAGCCTTGATGCTAGAAGAGGAGTCAATGTGTAAAGTATGTCGAAGCAATACATACTTGGTAAATGCATCGATGAGAACAAATACGTACTCCTTCTGATCATTTTTCCCACTTAGCTTTCCAGTTGCGTCTATATGTACAGTGTGCCACGGGATGGCAACCTTTGGAATAGGATGCAATTCAGCCTAAACTTTACCTGAGCGAGACTTAGAGACCTTGCATGTCACGCAATTTTCAGTAAAACGCCTTACGTATTTGGACATGTTCTCGAACCAGTACAACTCGTAAACTTTTTCCAGAGTCTTCTCCCATCCAACGTGCATCAATCCTTCATGCACATTGTTAATTATAGACCAGCGTAGGGAACGAGGTACCATAGGAAGGCAACGAGTTTTACCTTTTCGCTGTATTTTCCGGTATAGTATCCCGGATCGTAATTCATATGACTTGGCAACATCCCTTGAGATATTGTCCTCGTTCAGATCGCTCACTAGTTTAGAAATCTCAGAGTCTTTTTGTTGTTCTGCCAGGAGCCAGTTGTCGGTCAACTCAGTCATATCAACTCGCTTTGTCTCAGTTTTCTGGAAATTACCTTTATTTTTAGCAGGGGATGTCAAAGGATTTCTCGAAAAGAAATCTGCATGAGACATGAGCTTTCCTCCACGATGTACAATATCGAAGTCGTAGCTCTGAAGAAATGCCCACCATCGATGGACACGTGGTGTCAGATCCAGCTTTTTACGAGACATTTGGAGTGAGCTACAGTCTGTCACCACAAGAAATTTGCGGCCATGCAGGTAGTGCCTAAAATGCTTCACTGCGTTAACGACCGCCAGAGTCTCCAACTCGTATGAGTGGTATCTGGACTCTGCGGCTGTTGTACGCTTGCTGAAGTAAGCAACTGCATGCAACTTACCTTGTTTCTTTTGCATAAGGACTGCGCCGTAGCCAATCGCACTTGCATCGGTGTGTAGCTCTGTATTCAAATCGGGGTCATAAATTACCAAAACTGGTTCGTGTGTTAATACCGATATGATCTTTTGTCGAATAACTTCGTGATCAGGCTTCCATTCCAACTTACCATTCCCAGTCGTAAGGGCGTACAAGGGAGCCATAATCTGCGAAAACTTAGGCACGAACTGCCGGAAATACGATGCCAGTCCTATAAATTGTCTCAACTGAGTGCTTGTCTCTGGCGGAGGTAGCATGGTAAGTGCTTCTATTTTTCGTGGATTAGGACGTACCCGACCGTTGTAGACCTCATATCCAAGAAACTCTACCTGTTCCTTCAAAAATTTACACTTTTTGAAGTTCAGCGTAAACCCTTTGTCGGAAAGTACCCTCAGCACCACCTCAAGACGCGAGAGACCTTCGTCACCATTACTTGAGACTATTAAAAGGTCATCCATGTAAACGACGACATAGGTGTCCACCAGAGTCCCCAGAGCTTTGATGATTGCACGCTGAAAAACGGACGGAGCATTCCTGAGGCCAAACGGCATGGCTAGATATTCGTATTGGCCATCAGGTGTTACGAAGGCCGTCCGCTCAATTGATTCCTCTGCAATAGGAATCTGGTGGAAACCTGATGCCATATCTAAGACTGAAAAGTACTGACCTCCATGTAGCCTTGCGATTTGGTCCGATATTAGCGGCAAAGGGAACCTATTGGGAACAGTATTATCATTTAATTCCCGGAAGTCCACACACATCCTATCGGAATTGTCCTTTTTCTTCACCAAGAGAATGGGACTAGAAAATGGCGATGAACTGGGACGAATGATGTCTGCGTCGAGTAGCTCCTTTACCTTACCTCGAACAACCTCTCGCTCCTGAGGGCTGAGCCGATAAGGACGTCGGTTGACAGTCCTGTGGGGATCCTTAAGACGTATCTCCATCGGGTCAGCATCAGCACGCCTCCTTGGGACGCTTTCCGCGAAAGAATTCTTGAAAGATCTCAAAACACTAATCAACCGACGTTTGAGCTGCAACGGGACGTCTGTGTCCAGCTCACTAAGATCGATTTCTTTCCTGGGCAATACCTCACATGATTGGACAACATTAACCTTCGCGAAAGACAGTTTTTCAGAAGTCATATGAACGGTTACGCCCTGTTTTAGAACTTCGCGGCCCACCATAACATCGTAACGCAGGCAAGAGTCGGGTAAGACGTGAAAAAGGATTTCTAAGTTAATATCATCGATGGCAACGACTGACAGTATTTGAACGACTGAGTTTATAGAAGTTTGTCCTATGCCTGTCATTGTCACTACCTCATTAAATCTCCTACCACTAAATCTAGCAACGACTGATTCTTTAACCAAAGAACATTCGGCTCCCGAGTCATAACAAAATGAAAACTGCTTACTATTATGGCATAATGTTCCGCTAGGCGCACTCACGGCACAAACTTCAACTCGCTTCTCCTGACTGGAACCTGCTCCGACGCTGCTATCCTCTTGGCTGCGCCGCCTTGGACAGCTGGATGCGTAGTGGCCTTGACCCTGGCAATAAAAGCAGGTGACGCCAGGCTTCATCCCAGATGGTGCAGGCTTCTTGAAATTGTTGTCTTTCTGGAAGCTTGGTCGCTCTTCAGATCTTTTTGTTTCGCGTCTTCTTGCTAGGCACACCGTAGACTTATGGCCCATCTTTCCACAGTAGAAGCACTTTATAGTATTCGAAGTGCCAACTATATGTCTCCTCTTTGGATCTGATCCGCCGTAGTCGTTGATGGGCGCCTTTCGTTTGAGAAACGATACGGCTCTAAGCTCTTGTTGAAGTTGGCTGCAAGAAGTCACTTCGGTTGTAAAGGATAGTCGTTGAACACGCGGATCGAACCGAGAAACGTGTGCCAAAACTGTGGCAATGGCGAGCTGTTCAGTCGTTAAATCCTTCCACCTTGACATGATTGATGTCATTAATGACGCAGCGTAAGTAGCAAGGCATTCATTCTCCTTAGGCTTGCTTTCGTGTAAATGGATTAAAAAGGAAGCAGTAGTTTCTGGGCATTCATACCTTTGTACAAACAGCTCCTTAAAGTCACTCCACGTCATTCCAGGAAAAGATACAGTTGACAACCACGTGGAAGCTTGCCCTTTCAATGCACGACTCAAAGCTACCATTAGCTGAGATCCTTGGTAGTGTTCGGCGTTGATGCATAAATCCGCGGTTGAAATCCATGCTCGTGCGTCTACATCCGATTTATCAGGATCAAAGTGGGGTAGGCACAACTCCCTCGAAAAAGACGACGTCTTCATGGCTTGAACAAGTGTCAGGAAATTCCGATTTTGTTGCTCGAACAGACGCTGCCATTTTTCGTCATTAGCATCGTGATTTGAATTCACTCGTGGCGTGGTAGTTTCTAATCTCACTTCTGATAACGAAGGGGCAGATGTAAAATCGTCATCCCTGGGGTCTTCCATCCTCGAACTTCAAAAATAAAACCACTGCTAGCTCGTACAGGATAATTTAATCAACTCAAATCACAAAACTGAATATTAACTTGTCCAATTACACTGATGTACACAGATTACACTTTGAAACGCAGTGAGTTCGTTACTGGGCTGGCTAACCAAGTTTACTCTACCGCTGCTCGATCAAGACTGTCTTCGCCAGCCCAGCCGCGACCCCACTCAAGCTACCCGCTTGACGTTTCTGATCATTCTCTCTAGTCTATGGTAAAACGTCAAACAACATAGTGACTATCGATTAATCGATCATCAATCAATCTGACAGCTAGAGACGTCAAATCGAAACGTCAAGCCGAGTGACACCATCTGTCAATTCATTCTGACAACTAGAAACGTCAAACTATGTGACAGGCTCAAAGGAAAATGGCGCCACTCGCCTCCACGCTCCGACATATACGTTTTCTTTTCTGCTTCGACCCATAGGTGGGAACTGTTGAATCGTGAAATAAAATTAAAATTCACGTTAGAAAGTTTAAGATGGTATTGCCACTATGATGCTGTCAAAGCGTTAAAAAATAGTTATGGTAACATCATGAAAATTTTAAAAAGTTTCAGCGAAAGTAAGGTGGAGAAAGTTGATTTCCGGAAAGAAGCACGAAATTTATACATGAAAAATTAAGTGGTAGTGTGGGAATAGACTACAATGACATAAACAAGAGGCGCATTACTCCAAAATTTTCAGATAGGTCTACAGGTGAATTCTTAGTAAACGGCGCAGAAAGATTTAAAAGGGACACGTTGAATGTTGCGTTGGATAAGCTAATTATGGACTTAAATAAAAGGAGCCAAGTCTATGAGACATGTAGCAAAAAAATTAAATTTTTAATGGATTTGCAAGACAAAAATATCAAAAACATACATTTGGAAAGTGCAAGTCATATTATTGATTACTATCCAGATGACGTAGACGAGCATTTAGTGAATGAGTACATTCAATTAAAATCATACTTACTCCAATCTAAGCCAGAGTCTTACAACTCTTGCAGTTACATTTTTAAGATCATGTATGATAATAAACTAATTGACGTGTTGATATCCGAATGTAATTGCTATACCATTTTAAAGATGTTTTTAACTTCACCAGCTGTGAAGCAGAACGCTCCTTCTCAAAGAAATATAGGACAATAATGGCGAACTCTCGACTTAACCATTTATCACTTCTGTCGATAAATTGTGATTTAACAAAACACTTGCAATGTGATGACTAAATAAAAGAATTTGCAGCACATAACTGTAGAAAGGTTAATTTATAAATTATTATTTCTTTTAAGAATAAATGCATAATAAATAAATAAAATTATTTTGTTGTTTTTTATTTTCTTTTATACAATGTACATCTCTATTTCGGTTTCTCTCTCACCCAAAGGTTACCTGGAAGAGATTGCTACACAGCAATAAGGTCGCCTTTTGTACAACTAATACTTGCGTAGATTAAAGTAATATTTATGTTTTTTGTGCAATAAAAAATATGTGTAAGTATAAGAATAATATATCATTATAGAAACAGAAAAAACTGTTAATGGCTATTAGTTGAGTACTAAGATAGGCCCCCAAGTAGTTTCAGCCCAGGGCCCCACAAATTCACGATCCGGCCATGACTATAAACGTTAGTCTACACAAATTTATTTGTTAAAATTTATTAAAAGCCGCTAACCAGATGTCGGAGCTGTGTTGTAGTAATTACAAATTACATTATTTACTGAGATGTGAGAACAAAACGTTATCAATTAAAAAAAAAATGTCTACTTGACATTTTCGCTCAAAAAATGCTCGATGTCAATTTTGTCAACAAATCGAAAGTCTGACGAGAATGTTCTTGTATTAAATTTTCAAGAAAATGACTTAAAAACAGAATGAACATGAAGAGGACGACGCAACTGTTCGACTTGTACTGGGAAGACATCCTCGTAGCCAGGGTGCTGCCTTGCCTCACCATAAGAGAATGTTTCAATTTCCGATGTGTCTCCAAAACTTGCTTACAAATCATAAACATGTACTTTTCTAAGTTGAAATCGTTGAAATTGATGAATAAGGGCTTCTCGCCGCATACATTCAACGTAAGTTATATCCAGTTTGTAAGTTTTGCTTCAATACATGTGTTAAGTCCTTGAAAACTGGTTTTTACAGGTGTTCACTTCAACATGTACAAGACTGAATGTGCTAAACCTGAGCAGATGCACGACGATCACAGATGACGAGCTCATCCCGATGCTGCTCCAAAACCCTGGCCTGACCAGTCTAAACCTCAGCCAGTGTAAAAACTTATCGGCAAAATGCTTACAACCAGTTATACTTTATTGCAATAATTTGAGGACTTTGAAGTTAGCCAAATGTACGTGGTTGACTACAGGAGCGATGGAAGCGCTGGCCTTGCATCAAAGTAAACTAGAAGATGTAGATTTATCTCACTGCCTGTGTATATCAGAAAGCTGTATACTTATCTTCATAAAGAAGTTCAGACACTTGAAAACATTTAATCTAGAGGGCAATAAGCAAGTATCTGATAAATGTTTGTATGCTTTGTCAAAGTACAGCACTTCTTTGAAACTGCTGAATTTAGGGGGATGTTCAGATATTTCTGATAAAGGCGTCAGGTAAGAAACCCAGTTATTCATTGAAATGCATCCAATTTAACATTGTTTGTATTCTTATACTTATAATATCACTTTATTTGATATCTTTGTCTTATACAAAATTTCAGTATTCTCTGAATGTCTTTTTACCTTAACATTATTTAATCTACTATCTACACAGCAACATAAAAAATGTAAAATGTAAATCAATAATGTAAATGATATTTTTTTCTATATTCCAGGTCTTTAGCTCTCCACAGTCCAAAATTGGAAGGTTTGCTAGTGCGTGGCTGCACCAAAGTGACTGAAAACAGTCTGAAGCACATGAGGAACCGAGTCCATCTCGACAGGAGGCCGACTGAACCAGTGCCAATGCCTATTTATGTCCAAATATAACAAACGTAATAATTCTGAGAAAATATTGTTCTATAGATTTTTTTTTAAATTGCAAATTGTATTGAATTGTACAACTATCTTAAGTAAAAACATATACTGTAAAAGCTCCATATTCACGGTTCCCTTATTCGCGTTTTCACAATTCGCGGATTAAAAAAATGCGACTAATTTTCTGTATTCGCGGCAAAAAATTCCATATTCGCGGATCTTGTAAGTTTTGAGTAGAATAAATGAGCTAATCTCAAAGTTCTTTAGGCACTAAACAGTTATCATGAAGAACCTTAGCGAAGGTTTATGACTTTCTGGAAGCATTAACCTGAGATAATGGATAGGTAGTACTTTTTTTGTGAAAATTCGAACTAACTTCTTCAATAACTGGTCCAAACCCTGACCATTTTAATATAGTAAATTAATAAATACTTAACCCTGGAACGTATCTCCTACAATGCCATACAAATAGCCATTCCATGTTCACGGTTTCTGTATTCGCGGCATATTTGTGGAACATAAACCCCGCAAATAAGGAGCTTTTACTGTATATAAGTGTAGCGAGCATTAATATAAAGGTAAATGTTTCATCACCATGAAGATAAAAAAAATCATTTTGTGCTATGGCTTGGATCAAAATATGATATTACTATATTTCAGTGATCATTACCTACCTCAATTGAGAATTGGTAAGTGCAAGTATTAGTTAACTTAGATATAGGAACTAGTGTGTTTTAGTGAATATTTCTTGACTAAGTATTGTGATTTGAAATAATGTTCATGTGATGGAATTTCACATGTATTATATTATCCGCCTTGTGTCATCAAAGAAACCAAAATTTTAAATTTGTTATTTCTCTAATAGTATTAGTATAAAAATATTTTGTATTTTCAGGTAGGAGGTTTAGATTTTTTTCATATTTATTAATTAATGTCTTTAAGATTGTACTGGCGAATAATGTACAGTAACCTTAGAAAGAAACTATTACTAGGTACTTGTACTTGTGTATGTAATAGATATGTAAGCAATCAGATACAAGCCAAATTTTTGTTTTATCTTTTAAGTACGTGAGACTTACATTCATATTATAATTATGAAGGTTGTTATAGGCTTATGATAATAATAAATTGTTGTTATAATTTGATTTTTATTTGTGTTTTTAGCAGTATTTTAACTACATTTAGTTATGTAGTGCAATGTTATAAATGTATAGTAGCAATTTTCTGGTCTTTCAAATAATCTGTTATGTTTTTGTTTAAAAAAAATATTACAGTAATTTTAGTAATTATAGGTAGTGAGCGTAATTATTGCTTGTCAATCTGAGTAACTTGTCATGTTAAATCTCCATGAAGGGCAACAGTTAATATGCTACTTTTGGAATAGGTGAACGTCGATTTCGCGACTGTACTGTTACTGATTGTAGCCGTAAATAAAACGGTGCTATTGTCTCTTATAAATAGACTATTAACTTAATGTGACAATGTATAACACATTGCTACATTATGAACATTAACAGTCGAGTTTCTGTTTATAAACAAAAATTGACAGTGGTTTCTAGGTAACTAAATAACCCAGAATTAAAACGAACGATGCTGACTGATCAGCGAAACTATTTTACCCTATATTTAAACATGCAGTTCAATTTTCAACTGCTGAATTACAGGCTACATTTTTGGCCTACTGTATCTAGGTACCTGTTTTAAACATGACGATAATCCTACGGAAATGTAGAGGCAAATTTACTACTGCTGTCAGTTTTCCTACAATCATGATCATTGTTTGAAACAGTCACTTAATTAAATAATAATTGTAATGATTTGAAGTTGTTAGCACGACTGTAGATCAAAAATTCATGTACATTACGAATTTGTAATTTAAGTGGAATTTGACATTTGTTAATGTAAATATTTTCGCTGTAGAAATACATTGACTTGACTGCAAATTGTTTTCATTTCTTAGTCAGACTCATATTTTATCATGAAACTTTTTACTCTACTTAAGAGCGTTATTTTAAAACTGCAAAGGATATGTGCGCTATTATGTCCAGTGCTTGCAGCGGAAAATACTGAATAAGGAAGCCAATAAACTTGTTAATAATTAATTAACCTCCTCCTTTTTTTGAAGTCGGTTAAAAATGGTAGATTATGATTTAATTAATTCTTCATATAAATATTTTGACTCACGTAAAGTCGAAAGTTACGATCCCCAAACAAAACATTACAAATAAAAATTAAGGATTAACTTTACGTTGAGCTAAAAAAATATGGATGATTCGTTTTTTGGAAACTGTTTGCCCTGATTGTTTTTTAAGCCAGTGATTTTTTGCCGACCCGGAAAATGTCGATGGAAGTGGAAAGCAAAATATTTCACGAATTACATTTATGAAAATATTGATCAATTTTCCATTTCGCCCAAATTCTATTTAATTATGAATAAAACAATTTTAAGACAAATCTATTAATAAAAAAATCTTCGTAAAAATACTTCGTGTTTTCATTTTTATAGTCAAACCATTGATTACTTGGCGACGTATGTAGTTTATGTGCCTATTATTCGAGAGGTTGAAATAAAAAATGTAGTTTTTCACAAAATTATATTTTGTGTGATAACACCTGCTACATGTTCTTACTGTTATTGTATTTACAATATTTTATATACTACACATTAGTAACAAATAACATTCATAACCTTAGAGGGACAGATCTTACAAATAATTTACCGACAGCGAGGCCGCCCGCGGGCGCGGCCGCACTGCGACTAACTAAAACGTATGCGTGAGGCTCAACTAAACTAAAACTAAAATACTTAAGATCAAACGCAAAGTCAGTGTTAATAACATTTGGCAATAAATTACTGGGATAACACGAAAATAATCCTTAAGCAAAGCGTAAAACAAAGAAGTAATCTTAATAATAAAAAACATGAATATCCTACCAGGGTAAAGGAATACAAAATATAAAAATAACCGCCGTCAGACCGGCACCCTCGCGCCGGCCTCTTACGCTACACATCCACATCCATCAACTATAATCATATCGTACAAATATGCTAAAATTATTTACGAGCTCTATATTTATAAGCCTTGTGTTAATAAAGCGTTACATTTACAATATCTTACACTGGAACACAAGCAGACGGGACGAGAAAGAGGCACTTCGAAGAACCGATGACAGGACAATCTGGATTTCTTACTGTATAAAAATTAACTTTATGTAGACTGTACAGGCCTTTATAACTACGATCCACGTGTGCACTCAAACATAACGTAAACAGGATATACATACAAAAATGAGTTTCAAAAGAATCTTTACATCTGAAGTACAATTTGTGATTCGAAAAAACATTGCACTTATTTTCAACGTAACCAAAGACTTAACATTATCTCTTTGGAAATTAAGTATATATTAATTTACGATTTAAGCACACGCCCATAAGACCACTGCCCAACCGCCAGTTATCACAGTTCTCACAGAGTGAGCCGAATACGCTTTACGCCAATATATAAAACTGTCCTAGCAGAGTACATACAATTATTGCACTATATAATTATGCTACTTTTCGCTGACGACGTCATTATTGTTAAGAGATTTAAATACATCATTATCTGCAATTTTGTACTTTATTCAGCTTCCATATGGGGTACAGTGCTTTCTCAAACAGAGAAACGATTTACATACATAATATGATACAAAAACATAACAAAGCTGCCATTCGTTTCAACACGGACATAACAGAAGGAGCAGTGCGCACTAACTCACTGCGCGTAGGGTAAGGCAACTGAAGTGGTGTTCATGTTTACAGTCACTTAACAATTAGTTACGTTATATACAAACTAACTTATACGAAGCTTCACTTTGTACTATGCCTTAACTATACACTCCAGCATTTTTGGTCAAGGTTACCCGAGCGTTCGAACCGTCCGATTGGAATGCGAAGTGAGTATTACGGGAGAAGTCACTTATCGTCTATTGTGCGACGCCGCACGTCGCGTCACCAGGGCGGTATCTCACGTGGCATAGGCTGTAGCGACGAGCAAAAATGTACGAGCGAAAACTTGTCACCAGCTGATTTTTGGTTACCTCTCAATCACACTAGAGCCTTGGAGCAAATTCTAAGAGCTGTTGTGTCCTTATCAATAAATATAACCCCAATGAGTTCATATCAAGAGAATAAAATAAAAATTAATCACAAATTATGTTTAAATTAATTAAAAAGAGAAATTAATTTCATTTAAGTTTCAAAGAAAGGCATGATGTATAGATGTATTTGATTTGATTTCATAAATGCAATCATCATTGCATTTTACTGTTGCCATTGCTTTTAGCCGTACACGCAAGATTTAAAATTGTTCCAATAACTATCAAAAGACATGAACATGAAAGAAATTCATGAACATTAGTTAGTTTCCTACGAGTTTTATTGCAAATTTCCTAATATATCATAACTCTTTTTTTCTAGACAGAAATACTCAAGGTACAAAAGATCAACCACATCACAAAGCATGATAAACGTCATTCACCCTTCAGACACTGATATACACTGAATGTTACTAGTTCCTAAAGCACGACATGTTGCACTATAAAAAATAAACCAAATAAGGAAAATTATGTACTTGACGAGGAACCATAAATACAGCTTTCCGACTCGTACGTTCGCGTCAGTTTACTACCATTTCTAGCTAGGACGCCTCGCATCAGCCGGGTGGGTTCCTCCCTGATCAGAAGGCTTTGTTCGCGAGGTACATTCCCGCTCGTGGTCGCAGCGCAAGGGCCGCGCCCTCGGGCGGCCGCGCGCGGCATCACCGGGGTCGAGGCTACCGGCGCATGCTCGTGTTCAGCGTCTGCATGGCGAGCGGCGGCGGCGGGTTGATGTACCTGCAGTCATACAGCGTAATAGTCACCAGCCTAGTCGTTGAAGTGATATTGATACGAGAAGCGGCATGCATGTACAGTCGCCGTCAGATATATCGGAGCAAAGTGACCAAATACTTCTGAACAGTTAATATGTCAAAAAGTTCCATACACCACAAGTTACCATTAATATCTGAACATTCATTACTTCAATAATATTCATACATGCGTATGAAGTGACCGAATGACGTTGATCACATAGATTTTAATATTCATATTCATCATTATTGCCGTGGACCCTTCATATATCTGCAACCCTTGTGATATTTCGTGATTTTTTATGGACCACCCCCTTTCTTAGGTCGCATGATTAATGGACGCCCCTTAGTATATATGTAGGTAAGACGCAAGTGCGTACCCGTACGCGTAGACGTTGGGCTGCTGGGCGCGCGGGTCCGGCCCCGGGTACTGCACGGCGGGCTGCACGTTCATCATCTGCACGGGCAGGTTGTTGAACTGCTGCTGCGGCGGCACGCGGTACCCGTTCAGCCCGTACTGGCTGATGATGTGCGTGTTCAGGTTCGGAGACATGCGCGACGCGGGCGCCATCTGCATGTGCTGCATAGGGCTCAGGTTACCTGCAAATTTAAGATTTTAATTAAAACTCTATTGCATAAAAAGATACAATATAAACAGTCAACCCTTGAATCATGTAGATTTTGTATGTGGGTGCGGTAATAGTGAAAAAGTGTGCAAATAATCTAAAAAATATTATAGTGAACAACAGAAAACCAAACATTACACATGACATTATGGTACTTATTAAATATACATAAGCATTTAGATTGAAGAAAATATATATTTAAAATAAAAATAAATAAATATAAATATTGGCCAACATCACATACATTGCTCTGATTCTGTGGTAAGTAGCTAAAGCACTTGTGTTACAGAAATCAGAAACAACGACGGTACCACAACACCCAGACCCGAGACAATACAGAAAAGTTCGTTTCTCATATTGACCCGACCGGGAATCGAACCCGGAACCTCAGAAATGACGCGACACCAAAGTCCGGCACGCTCACCTCTCGGCTACAGAGGTCGTAAACATATGTACTAATATTTACATAAAGCATACACACGCATTTATATTTACTACATCCATTTGTATGAGACAAGTCATGGTCATACAGATAAATAAATGGTGCAAAACAATGATGTCATAGTACGGTCAACAGCAGGTCATGGTAAACACTTGCAGTTCAATATTGGTTCTTATGCCGACTACAAAAGGACGGTGCAATGTCTAAAGTGATTTTAACCGTACCAAAGGGAAGAAAAAATAAATTTTGGACGCCAAGTCGTTGGGAGGACGAGCTGTTATATTCTGCAGAAGAAGAAGTTTTAAGGACATGGAGGAAACCTTCGTCAATAATGGCAAACAGACGGGAGCTACCGGTGTTGGTTTTGTTCATAGCTGGGCATTAACTCGTTAATCCGTTAATCGTTAATTAACGAAGTTAACATTTTGAGTAACGGATTAACTTTTAAGTTAACTTTAAAAACTGTTAACGGACTCATTAACTTCCGTTAATAATCCAGAAGTCCGTTAATCGTTAATCAAATGCCTACTATTCACCGCATGGCACCGCGGCGGCGCGGCGAAAAAAACAGGTTCAGACAAACAAGACAAGTATGAAACGACAAGTAGCGAGCAGCGCGTGTCGCGAGTGTAACAAAAACACTATACAAAGCGCGTGCGTGTGAGAAAGCTGCGAATAGATTCATTTTGTTCATTTGATTTCAACATGTCATTAATTACTAAGAGCCGGTTTGTTTTAAAGAAGGGAGCGTTCAAGTATTACGTTGTAATGGGTACCTACGCCATATTGAATACGAAATGATCGAAAATCAAAATATCGAACACTATTAAAATCAACGATCCGAAAATCGAACGTTCTAAATATCGAATATACAAATAATCATTCGATGTATTGAGCGTTTGATACTTTTACCAATCGATTATTTGTATACTAATGTTATGAATGCGAAAGTAACTCTTGTCTATCTGTTACGCTTTCCGGTTTAAACCTCTCAACCGATTTTTATGAAATTTGGTATAGGTATACGTTGTACCTCAAGGACGGACATAGGGTACGTTTTGTTAGAAAATAAGGGGGGGAGGGGGGTAATACCACATTTTAAAGTTTATATGAGAAAATGTTTATTTTTTAAGTTAGAGATATGAAATCTGGCAAAAATATAGCTCGAAACTTGGATTAAAATATAGACTTCTTTTTGTTTCGAATATTAAGGGAGATAGGGGTAAACCAACCATGAAAGGATGTAGTTCACGCGAACATAGTCGCGGGCACAGCAAGTATTTCATATTTTGAACGTTAGATTTTTAGTACTCGATATGGCGAAGGTACCCCTTACTTAATGCAATTTTTGAGGATTTTTGACTCCCCCCCCTTATGTAATGGACCTTAACGTTTTTCTGTACCCCCTTCCCTCTTTCTTTAAAAAAGACGACCACATTAATAGAATCGAGGGATTCTCCGGAAACCGTAGGGGAACCAAAAGGGTTGCCAAATGGGAGTTTCATATCTTAATTTTTTATTGGAATGTATCGAAACGTTTAACATAACTTCTCCCCCCTCCTCCAATTGCGTTACGTAATACTTGTACGCTCCCTAAATTACTGTCAGTGATCATTTGCGTGTGGATAAGGAAGTCTGTAGGAAATATTAGGTGAATTGAAAAAGTGTAGGTACTGTGCAGTGCAGTAATCAAAACCCTGTCATGGAAGACATGGAATGGGATTCCAGGTCCTGGTGAGAATCCATGATCATTCATCCATCCATCTTGATATTAACGGATTAACGATTAACGTTAACTTGCGTTAATTCGTCAGAAATGTAACGCTTTAACGTTTAACGAAGCTAACTTTTTTAGTAACGGATTAACGATTAACGAAGTTAACTGTTTGATTAACGGTGCCCAGCTATGGTTTTGTTATACTCATATACTCACTGGGCGTGTTGCGCGTGTTGCGCGGTGAGTCGAGCTGGTTGTGCGGCGGCGCGTAGTACTTGGCGGCCGCCGCGTGCTAGTACACAAGAGAGGCAGCAGAGTGTATACTCACTGGGCGTGTTGCGCGTGTTGCGCGGTGAGTCGAGCTGGTTGTGCGGCGGCGCGTAGTACTTGGCGGCCGCCGCGTGCTAGTACACAAGAGAGGCAGCAGAGTGTATACTCACTGGGCGTGTTGCGCGTGTTGCGCGGTGAGTCGAGCTGGTTGTGCGGCGGCGCGTAGTACTTGGCGGCCGCCGCGTGGTAGTACACAAGAGAGGCAGCAGAGTGTATACTCACTGGGCGTGTTGCGCGTGTTGCGCGGTGAGTCGAGCTGGTTGTGCGGCGGCGCGTAGTACTTGGCGGCCGCCGCGTGGTAGTACACAAGAGAGGCAGCAGAGTGTATACTCACTGGGCGTGTTGCGCGTGTTGCGCGGTGAGTCGAGCTGGTTGTGCGGCGGCGCGTAGTACTTGGCGGCCGCCGCGTGCTAGTACACAAGAGAGGCAGCAGAGTGTATACTCACTGGGCGTGTTGCGCGTGTTGCGCGGTGAGTCGAGCTGGTTGTGCGGCGGCGCGTAGTACTTGGCGGCCGCCGCGTGCTAGTACACAAGAGAGGCAGCAGAGTGTATACTCACTGGGCGTGTTGCGCGTGTTGCGCGGTGAGTCGAGCTGGTTGTGCGGCGGCGCGTAGTACTTGGCGGCCGCCGCGTGCTAGTACACAAGAGAGGCAGCAGAGTGTATACTCACTGGGCGTGTTGCGCGTGTTGCGCGGTGAGTCGAGCTGGTTGTGCGGCGGCGCGTAGTACTTGGCGGCCGCCGCGTGCTAGTACACAAGAGAGGCAGCAGAGTGTATACTCACTGGGCGTGTTGCGCGTGTTGCGCGGTGAGTCGAGCTGGTTGTGCGGCGGCGCGTAGTACTTGGCGGCCGCCGCGTGCTAGTACACAAGAGAGGCAGCAGAGTGTATACTCACTGGGCGTGTTGCGCGTGTTGCGCGGTGAGTCGAGCTGGTTGTGCGGCGGCGCGTAGTACTTGGCGGCCGCCGCGTGGTAGTGGGCGCCGCCGCCGCCCGACCCCGGCGGAGTGCCGGCCTGCGTCGCGTACTGCGCAGTAACAAATACACCACTTAACATCGAGCGACATTACACAAAGTGACTAATGTGTCGACTCAAATTGTAAGGCACATGGTCGAATAATTGATTCAAAGTGGTCGAATAAGTTAATTTAAAGCTTAATTTGTTACCTTTTATTGCATATTAAATGCATTTTTTACCAATATTTTAGTAAGGCTTGAAGGCACGATAATTCAAATTAACCAGTAAAATCATTCCCGTCACATTGCTTCGCTTTGCAGTCGGAAACATAAATAAAAAATAAAGTGCGCCGACAGCTTTCACTTTAGTACACCTAATTAAAATCAAAGTACAGTGGTATCAAACGCACAACACATGGTTTAACTGCGGTCAGCAGCACAACCGATTGTACCATCGGATCGTGGTATGGTCGAGTAGTGTAGTGCATAGTGTACCTGGTGCGAGTGCGCGGGCGGCGTGTGCGAGGGCGGGTGATGCTGCGGCGCGTCGGCCATCTGCTGCAGCTTGGCGAGCGAGCAGGAGGGCGCCGCCCAGCCGCCGCCGTGGTACTGCTGCTGCTGCTGGAAGGACAGGTAGCCGCCCTGGTAGCCGCCCGCCGCCGCCGCCGCCGACCCGCCCATCGACACGCCGCCTGCTGAAACATTACCTTATTATTATAATATACTCATATATTTCGGCTAAGGCGTTAAATCTCATTGAATCGACAGGATAAATGATTAATATCTTCGATTAATCGGTCCAACAGTTAAGTCACCAAAAAAATATAGATTTTTTTATTGTACTTTAAGATTGACCTCATCCCACCATGATGTTAAGTGTTAATGATGTCAAAGCTTTATAATTATAGTTATTTGTCAATAATATCTACATATAAATAAAACTGGAGTGTCTGTAATATTATAATAACTGCTTTTTACTACATACATATGAATATAATATATGGTATATATGTCACCGTAAGATTGTAAACATCGTTAGATTACAATCTATCTAGTGAGATTGTAAACTGTCGAAAGATTGTGAACCGTAAGATGTGATTGCAATTTGACGCATTTCTTTTCGTTATATTATAATCTATCGAAGTGAAACTGTTAAATTATAATCAGCCCCGCGTCAAATTGTCAACTGTCCGAAGCTATTCCTGATTGGTCAGTCTTATTGAAAGAGCGACCAATCACGAAAAGCTGTTCTATGTTCCCAAAGAGTTAGGGAATAAATGAAAAAGAGATTTAATAAATAAATACTTGACGAATTTTTCAAGCATAGTTGGTAATCGAAAATCTTGACAAATGTTAAGAAAAAATTTAGTCACGAAATATTTATTCATCAAACACAAATTAATATTGGTAAATTAAAAGATATTTTGCCTTTAAAACACTAACAAAAATTAAAAATCAATAAAGGCTCTTTTATAAAATGGTAAACTATTAAAATTGGAAAATTATAAAAAACTCTAATTAATATTAAGATGAAATAACAAACAAATATGGCGAATGCCGGGGCGGCGGGGGGCACATAATGTTCAACTAATCAGCGCGCGAGATGCATTCCGTCCTACGTCGGTTCACAATTTGACCGATTCCCATCGATAGATTGTAATATAAATTGTAAACATAATGTTCCGGTTCACAATCTATCGACAGTTAACAATCTCGCGAGATAGATTGTAATCTAACGATTTTTATAATCTTACGGTGACATATATATCAACATACCATTTTTTTCAATTTTTGTCTGTCTGTCTGTTGCGGCTAATCTCTGAAATGGGTGGACCAATTCTGACGGGACTTTTACTGGTAGGTAGCTGATGTAATAAAGAGTAACTTAGGCTTCTTTTATTTTAGAAGAACAATTTAATTTAAAAATATCGTAATCCTTTAGTCTACGCGAACTAAGTCGCGGGCACAGCTTTGGAAATACAATTTGTGTCTTTTAATTGCCATTAAAAAGCTAAAATTGTGAATGTCTTTTTACAACATATTTTATAATTTTTAATGTTTGTAAATGTAAATTACAAACACAATATGATATCGTTTATGAAATGAATAAATTATTGAGCGGCCGCAGCCGAGTGCTCAGAGGGCGAACATATTGCCTCTATCGAAATTTAGAGACGAGCTGACATTTAAAAAAAGAATGTATCGATTTGAGCATTTCCAAAACAGTAGAATGCGAGGTAATAGTAATAAGGTCGTGAGCGGGTACCGTGCGGCTGGTGCGCGGGCGGCGTGGCGCGGTGGCGCGCGGGCGGCGTGGCGGCGCTGCGCAGCTTGCTGTCCGCCGCGCCCGCCGCGCCGGCGCCCGCCGCGCCCGCCGCCCCGGCGCCCGCCGCCCCGGCGCCCGCCGTCCCGGCGCCGCTGCTCCTGCAACGAATGACGTTGGAACTTGACGGGAAAATACTTATAAAGACGAATACAAATGATCGACATCACAAAATTTGAAATAAAACGAGCCCAGCCCTATTTTAAAGGGGGGAAATATAAAAGCGCACCGTACCGCTGTGTGGAGGAACGATTTGAGATTGTGTGTAGCATCACAAATTAAAACCGCACCTGTATTCGCATAGTGCCGCCACCGGAATATAGAACTGTGCCCGCCTACGACATTACCTACGAGTCGACACAAATACAGAGTCAGCAGAATTGGCATAGTAAATGATGCAAAGAACGTACGTTCGTTACAAATCATTTATAGCAGCCACGATCTGTTAGCGCGAAACCGGAACTCTCGCGTTTACAAAGAGAGGCATTTAATAAAACATGAGTGTGTTGACACTTATTAACAAAATATTATCTTATTCATTGAGTTTTAGGTATGTATTGTTCTATTTCAAAATGTACAAACGTTACAACAAGTTCTACTGTTTGTTTTGTTTTATATTATCCAAAGCATTTTACATACACTTTTTTTCTCATATTAACAGAAAGTTATGAACGCGCGAAACTTTCTACTAAGACCCTTTTTAATGAACTATTCGATAAACCGACAGTGACTTATTATTTGTAGTATATATATATAACAGTTTACAAAAACCATCTACCTTATTATCACTATACCCAGAATTAAAATTGTATTCTACATTTAAAAACTTTAACATTTAGTATAGTACGTAGTCACGTAAAAAGAAGGCTGGCGATCAAGCTGCGCATAGGCGATTTATCGATCTATTTGGTGGTATGAGGTGAGGCGCGGGGCGGGCGGGTCCCGCACCGCATGCTTCCCGGTGCGCTACTGGTTCGTCAGTACGTTCCTTTGCTCCAAAAAATACCATCGCGCATAAAAGTTTTTAAGTACGAAATGGTGTTACATAGAGAAATAAGAAAAATGGTTTATGACGTGTATTGTTTTATGAAGAGAGAGGCAGATAATAATGTTGTTGACAATTTAAAACTGATTGAATGATGAACTGAACTGAATTTAAATGCTTGAAACGGACCGCAGCGGCTACAAAATGTTCCGAGTCCGCCGTGCGATGAACTGTAAGTAGTTCGAAAAATTCGGAATTTCTTACAGTTTTCCGTACTCCTGGCAAAAACAAGAGA
This sequence comes from Glyphodes pyloalis, assembly GCA_037074685.1. NCBI lineage: Eukaryota > Metazoa > Arthropoda > Insecta > Lepidoptera > Crambidae > Glyphodes > Glyphodes pyloalis. The sequence continues at coordinate 2,192,238 of JAYKKO010000039.1, forward strand.
ATAAAAAAGAAGCCAATAACAGATATTGATTCTTTTGACCAGGGTGCTATAAAAAGAAAAGTCCACAATTTTCACATCACCGAGAAAGCTGTTTTTTCGACGACGATGAAATGACCACCGCTTGCACCAGCACCGCATCCTCATCTGATTTTAACATCACCTACGATGATTTAATGGAAGGAGTATACATTACATTACTGTAATGTATATTCTACACTAAAAATACACATTTTATTTACTTATTAATGTTTTTTTTTTTTCAGTTTATATCATTAACCAATATACGAAACACTGAACGAAATGCTTGTGTTGAAGTTAAAAAATAAAACAATAATATGCCTAGTAATTTTGTACGCGAATGTTCCCATGCGCAAACACCCCCCCCCCCCTTCTTTTTACATGACGCGTACTGTATCTCCAGATAATTTTAAAATTTCATAACCGTCATGCAAAAATAAATATAAAGTCTCACCTATTCCTATTGTTGATCTTCTGCTGCTTCGGCGGCTGGTTGGGTTGCGTCATGATGGAGGGTATGTGTATGGAGGAGTGCGGGTACTGCGGGCTGGGCGCCGGGTGCATGTGCATCATGCTGCACGGCGACGCCATGTCCGAGCCGATGCTCGTCGGCGACTCGAGCCCCAGCTGGCTCACGTCCAGCTCGCACGCCGGGTACTGCACCGAGTGCACCGAGTTGCTCGTCGAGTCCGGCGTGTACACGCCCATCGACTGCAGCGCCGGGCTCACCGCCTCGCACATCTCCTCTTTCTCCTTTGGCGCCTCCTCCTTCTTCTGTCGCGACTTCTTCTCTATCTCCGTCTTCTCGCACGGCCCGTTCTGCCCGTACGACTTGCAGCCCGGCGACGTGAGCACCGGCGTCTGCTGCCGGTACTCCGCGCAGCTGGTCGCCACCTCCTGCTGCTTCGCCTGCCGCTGCATCATCTGCTTTATCTGAGCGTCCGCCGTCTGCGACTGGGACTTCTTCGAATCGCACTGCGTCTGACACGCCGTCGTCTTAGACTGCTTTGACGGCTTGCAATCGTTCTTCTGCGAACACTCCGACTTCGTTGGCCTATTCGTCTCCTTGAAATGAGGCAATCCCGTATACACCCCCGACAAAGCGCCGTATGCGATGTTGTGGAAATCCTTCTGGTCGTACTTCGGGTGCAACTTCTGCGGTGATTTCTGCATCTGGTCCAGGTGAGGTAGATTGAAGCCCTGGAACTTGTCCAGGTAATTCTTGTCGCTGTTCTTCATCTCCAGGAATCTATTTGGGTCCCACGTGCCCTGCAGCCGCGACGTATCCCACGGAGCCCACTGGTACTGAGCATGCGACGTGTGATAGTTTGGTATTTGGTTCATAGGATAGTCAGTCTTGGGGACCAATTCGTTATCATATTTGAACTTGGGCAGAGCTTTATTAGTGTCGTTCTGGTCCGCTTTGAGATTCAACTGCGTCGTGCAGCTCTTGTCGTGTTTCACGGACGCGTTCTTAGATTCGTTCTTGGCAGCACTAGACTTCTCTTTCTTAAAAAAATCTTGCTTCTTCGGCGCTTCTGTGGTCGTCTTCGTTTCAGCCTTCGACGTGACTGTCACTGAGTTAATAACATTTATAGGGACAGATGTTTCCGGCTTCCGCGTTGTGTTTGTACTTTGCTCCGGAAAAAACATTTTCGGCTCCGGGGTACTCCTCGGCGTATCATTTTTAGACGGTTTTTTCTCCGTTTTCTCTAACTTGCTGTGCGCCGAATTCACTCGAACGTCACGAAGTTTGCTCTTTTCTCTGGGCTTTAGATTTGGATCATTCTTAGCGTCTTGAGACGACGATTGACCCATGTTCATAGATCCAGCCAGAGAATTCTGTATGGAACTGTTGTTTGCGTAATTTGATTCCATGTCTGGTCTCTCCATACCTAAGTTTACAGCAGCGTTAGCGCTCTGACACCTTGGTAAAAAAATTATATCTGTTACATTTGGTACTTTCGGTATGACCGGGTTTATTATAGGTGACGTGATTGGATGAGGCACTTCTAGTTTTGTAGCAGTTTTACTTATCACTGGAGTTGAATCAGGTATATTGTTTATAACGCGATCATGTTCACTGGTTTTTAGAACTTTGTCTGTCTGGACCGCCTGTGACTCTTTGCTGATACTCGCTCTGTGGTTTAGAAATGGATGCTGACTGGAGTTGTACTGTTGTATCGTCATTGAATTACTTACAGGAGGGAAATTTTGCTGGATAGATTCTATGATATTTCTAGTTATAACAATTTCATCTTTTCTCGTGTTTAACAATTCATTGCGAAAAGGCATTTCACTGTCTTTACTAATTGACACTGGATTTTGATTTAGATTCTTATTTCTAGGGTCTGTATCTATATATGAATCTAACTTGGGGGTTTCAATTTTCTTTATACTGCAAGACATTTCTCTTTGTGGATCTAAATTCTGAATTATCGAATCTATTTTATTTGGAGATTTCTTTTCAGCGTTCTTTGATTCGTCTATAGTTTGATGCTGAATTACAGTTTCTTTTCTCATCTCGCACTTCTTCTGTTCAAATGTGGAGTCAACATTCATCTTCTCTGGCGATTTCTTTTGCTTCGGTGATTCACTAATGACAGACTTATCATTTTTCTTAGGCGATTTACATGACAAATAATTAACATTATCTGATTCTTTTTCTACAACTACTGTATCTAATTGTCTCGACTTCGGTACCATATTATTATCAATTGGAGGTCTAATTATATTAACTTCCTCCTGAACTTTAGGATCTAAAACTATATGGGCATTTTCAGTAGACACTACAGGAATAACTTTAGAGGGACTATCATTTTCTTCTATCTCTTTGGGCTTATTATTATTACTTTGTGCTTCAGGTGCCACTGTATTTGGTTTAGGAGAAGGCAGTGGGCAACTTTGACTGTTATTGTCATCAGATTCAGATATAATAATGGTATCTTTATCTTCAATAACTGGCTTAGTAGGTGATTTCATCTCACCATTTCTAATTTCAGGCACTTTCTTTTCATTTAAGTCTTTTGATACAGGCGTCGCCGCAGTTGATTCACTAACAATATTGGCAACTTCAGGTCTAGTTTCGGTTTCAACATTATCTTTTTCAGAGTTATCATTAGAAGTTTCTTTAATTACTTGGTCCTGGTCTTCTAAGGATTTTGGTGAATCCATGTGAATACTGTCAAGTTCCATATCACTGGTATGATGGTCTGTGCTGTTCTCTTCCACGTGCCTCGGTGTTGCTGGTTTGCTGGGAATGCTGCCTCTATCTTCAGCTTCTTCCACATCCATCTCATCATCAGCTTCACCTGAAGAGTCTTCCGAACTCGCATCTGAGTTTTTAGCTTTCTCCTCAGAATTATCATTGGTTTGAACCTTAGGCGATTCAGCGCGCTCCTGGACTGATGGAACCGAATCTGCCTCGGGTTCTTCCAGAGAATCATCTGTTTTGTAATTATTTATTTCTTCCTTATCATCTACTAACTTCTGCTTCTTAGCCGCTGGTGAACTCGTTCTACCTTTAACCGACCTATTATTAACCTTCTGTCGTTTCCTATGTCGGCCTTTCCATGCGATTTTTCTCTTTGTCTTAGGTTTAACAGAATTTAATACTGGGGTATCAGTTACAAGAGTTGTATCTTCTTGACTCTCTTGGCTCTCTTGACTATCAGAAGCATAAGCGGGCTCTTTAACACTTTGCCTCCTATTCCTTGTATTATTATCTTCAGCCACTTCATTCTGGACAACCCTGGACGATCTTCTCGAGATACTTTTACTTCTCTGTCTTCGAGGAGTTTCTTCATCTCTTTTGTCTTCTTCCATATTTGATTCTGACAACTTTCTATTGAGATCCCGCTTTCTCTTTCGACCGCCTTCACCTAGTGATGGCGTAGTTTGGTAGGTCGTTTCGCTGTACTTAAGAGGTCTAGTTCGTCTTCTACCGGATGACGTCACTTCAACTGGCATTTCTTTCGCCTCTTCTTTATCCACTGTCTCTTTCGTCTTTACTTCAGCTTTGGCAGCTGGCGTCTCTGTTTCAGTTGCGGTGTCTTCGCTTTCCGTCTTCAATTCGGCATCATCATTCTCAGTCTCTTGGTCACCAGAACCTTCTTCAGGCGATCTGAATGGATTAACAGTAGGCGCCAGTAATGGGGTCCACCGTAAACACTCCGGATCTATTTCTAGCCTCGGTCTACTCTTAACCTTTTTCATATGATTGTCAACTTTATTCCAATCTACACAAAGCCCTAACTTCGTGGACTCATTGTTCGGCAAACACCTTACAAAACCTAATAGTTGAAACGTAATGGCAATGTCATTCATATGCATTCCTGTTATTCGCGCGATGTCTTCGAATGTGAAAGGTTTGTCTTTGTGGTCATAGAGGTATTCGAGTATTACAGATTTCCAATATGCATGATAAGAAACTCGGCCGAGATCAGAGAGAGGTTTTTCTGGTGTTCCAGGCTGTCCTTCTTCTTTCGATAGTAGATAACCTGCACAAGAAATTATTTCAACATTTAATTTGCCATTCCAAACTGTTATTTGAAAATAATTGAGCATAGTGCTCTTGAATTAAATGAATGAAGATTCCACCACTCACTAAAATGGATGAGAAACCTCCCGAAGCCCTGCCGCTGGTACTGGGGCATCGTCATGATGCAGGACACGTTGTATTTCTGCTGGCAGTGTTTCTCCTTCGAGAAGTAGCCGACGAGGTGGCAGCCCTTGGCGTCGTTCTTGGTGAGGACGTAGAACAGGAAAGGTTCCACATCGTAGTACAGAGTTTTGTGGTCGAGGAATAGCTTCGCGAGCAGGCAGAGGTTTTGGCAATAGATCCTGTTGGCGTTGCCGTCTACTTCGAAGACGGAGATGTCGCCGCAGCGGTAGATCTCCGTGGCGGGCGGGTGCCGCCACAGGCACTTGTCTAGGTGCCGCATCAGCACCGCCCGACTTTTTGCGTATTTCAGACAGAATTCGCAGAGGAACAGTTTTGGTAATCTGGAAAGGGAAAACAGATGTAGATCAACATAGTAGAATACGTATTACCGTGCAGGTAGACGAAGAGTTTGTACATCGAAGGTTGACCACAGGCAAATTTAAATAATTATGTCACTGCAATGTTTTAAATATTTTTGTTTTACTTGTGTGTGTATTTTAAAATTTCATTTATATTGAAATATAGTATTTTCTATTTTTAATACTCGCCCGATTACCTATAACTTCGTAAAACTAAAAGCTTTAAATAAAATATTATTTACCAGAAAAACTCTGGAAGATAAACTCATTAAAATTAAAAGTTAATCAACCGGAAATAGTATAATAATAAATAGAATAAGTTCATAAATTTGCAAAAATATCTTTTCGTCAAGCTAATGAAAACCTTTATCGTAAAGGCCTGGTATTTTACAATATTTAATTAAAAGCTTTTCAAATCATAAACTATGGCGCATAAACTAATAATTTCAAAATTACCTGGCATACTCCTGCGGGAACGGGCTAGAATACCAGGTCTCGATCTCCCACTGGCCGAACTCAATAGCGGAGGGGCACCTCGGCGCGACGTGCACGGGCGCAGCCGCGGCCGGGGTCGCGGCCGGGGCGGGGGCCAGGGCCGGGGCCAGGGCCGGGGCGGGGGCCGGGGCCGGGGCCGGGGCCGGGGCGGGGGCCGCGGGCGGCGCGTCGTCGGCGGCGCCAGGGCTGGCCGCGGCCCGCGCCTGGTTGAACAGCTCCGCGTCGGCCTCCGTCACGCCGGCCGGCAGCCGCTTCATCTCTGCAAAGTGCCACCATCTCGCTTCACGGTCCGCCATGCACGAGTGCACATGCGTAGCGCGAGCAAGTTAATGCGTGAGAGGGGACTAGGGACATGATATGATGCACGAATTTTAAAGGCACTTGAATACTTTTTAAAGGAATATCATTTATACTTAAATAGGAACTGGGTGATCAGCAATGAAATATTATCAGTAAATGGTTGAAATCATAAATCATGGTTGACTCAAATGATTTTAAATACAACATAATCTTATCCTCATCTCGGTACCAAGATGTTTACTGAGATCAAATAAAGATAAGTGTGCCTGCCGGTTTTGTTCTGTTACACATTGACGTAATGTTATGCTGTTAATACACTTATCTAATGCAAAGCGAACGCATAATGAAGTACTCGGGTAAATTCGTATGTATTTAAGATAAATTTTGACATTCGACTGCGATTATTATGCATAATTAGATACAGATTTCGAAAAATTGATAGCGAAAATACCCGAGTAAAAATGAGGGCCCTTCGAAGGATAGAAAACTCCCAATTATATAGCGTTTCTACGGAACATCGAAAAGCTCTCATAAAAATGAACATTCACGCCTCGACCAGAGGCGCGAGCGAAAGTGCATGTGTGGATACTGCCGAAACCCGATTAACAAATGATTTGTCATCGGCGCTCGGTGTCCGTACAGAAAGCTGAACAAACCCGACAGCGCGAGGCTCACTCACCGCGGTCCGAACAGAGATTCGGAGGAGAAACGAAAGCGAGAGACAGCGGAGCGCCGGCCATCAATCAGAGCGAGCGACGGTCAGATCCACCACGACACTTTCACCGCGCCTCACGACCCGTTCTTACCCGTCTGATTGGTGGCCGGCCTCGCGACGCTCGTCCGACCCGCCAAAGCTAAGCCGCGGTACAGTTTTTCGGCGTCCTCGGACGAGGCCCGCCGCTTGCACGCCGCCAAGTTCCTAACGAGCTGCGACGCAGACAGCCGCGGCGCCGGCGCCGGCTCCGGGCTGCGCTCCCTACTGGGGCTGCGACGCGGCCGTCCCGCCCGGCCCGACGCCGACCGGCTGCGGCCCCGCCCCGGCCTCGCAGGGGACTCCGCCCGCCCCGGCGGACAGGCGGGCGGCGGACGACCGCGGGACTGCGACCGCGCGGCCCGCGTCCGCGACTGCGAGCGGTCGGCCCGCGGCCGCGACTGCGAGCGGTCGCGGCGGAGCGACGCCTGGTACCGACGGAACGTGCTCCTCGTCTCTTTCAACACCTGCCGCTCCTCGGACTCCTCGCGCTCCTCGCGTGGCGTCACTCGCGCCCTCGATCTCGCTCTCGACTGCGAGCGGGAGGCGGTTCGCACCGAGTAGAACTCCGAAAGGCCGTCGAACAGCGTCGTCAGCAGACGGTCGCCGCAGCGGCTCCGGCGCCGGCGCCGGGCGGCCTCGGGGGCGGGGGCGGGGGCGGCGGCGGGGGAGGGGACGGGTTGTTCGACGCGGCGCTGCTTCTGCGCCTCCGCGGCGAAGCCCCACGCGCCGTCGGGGCTCGTGTCGGCGGCCAGCCGCTCGAATACGGTGCAGAAGTTGTCGTTAGCGATGTGCGGTCGCGTGAGCGGCGGCGCGGGGAGGGCGGGCAGGATGGGGAGGGCGGGCAGGCGCGGGCGCAGGTCGGGCTCGGGGGACGGGGACGGGCTGGGCGTGGGCGAGGGCTCGGAGGAGGCGGAGGCGGAGGCGGAGGAGGAGGCGGAGGAGCGCGGGGACGGGTCGCGCGGGGCCCGGCGCTCGAGACGCAGCTCGACGCGTTGCACGCGCGTGACGCTCACGCCGCCCCAGCGCTCCCACTCGCTGGAGGAGTCGCGCCGGCGGCGGCGCTCGACGAGGTTGAATGCGGAGAACCTAAAGAACTTTTGTTTCTCCTTGGACATTCTCTGTTCGGACGGATCGCGCGCGAGGGCCGGCGGGGCATTACCGTCCGAAGGCTCGTCGTCCGAGTCGGTGCGCCGAGCCGGAGTGCGCGGCTTCCGTCCTCGAGGCGTCCCACCCATTGTCGACCTGAGATCATAACATAAAAATATTTCATTATCCAACTAAAACTTAAATCAAACATGTGGAAATACTATTAAAATGTCATATTACATAATACAACAGCAGTACAATAACATGGTACCGTATCGCGGATTTCTTGGTCTGGCGTAAGTCCCTTGAGACAAGCAAGCCTTTTTCACTATTGACAACGATCCAACGTCGATTACACCAATACATATGTTTATGGTTTAACATAGACTGTTAATTTTAGTACTAATTATTTGTGTTAATGTAATTTTAGTGCTAGAATTCTGTCTTTCTTCTTATCAGAGTGACAAATTTGCACAAACTTGCATAACTGATTATAACTAAGCTACAAGATTCGGAAAATCTTCCTTAAGATTCAGAACCACTTTATTTTTATTCATCACAATCAAGTGCCTTAGGCTAGGGTTTCCCTAACTACGTGTCCCAGCGCTCTGGGGCGTGTTGAGACACAATAATAGACGGACTTTCTACATCAATTGCTAGGTTTATAACTTTAAAAATTTTTACTAAAAACTTTTCATCAAAGAGGATCACTACTACACTACACTACTGCATTAAATAAGTTTACATTTTTGCCAGTAAGGACCGTCACAGTAAGCGCTGCGGCACATGATACCGCCACCGCGCCTTCACCGTGGAGACGCCGCGCTTTTGACCTGCATATTGGCGGCATCGTGTGCAGGAGCGCTAATAAGTTTGCCGTAGGCTTGATCACGAACGACAAGTGCAATAATGCAATAATAATACATGTAGTAGCAAGCTGACCGTTTGTTGAGATGCGGCTCGGTGTCCGGCGCGGAGGCGCAGAGGTCGCAGCGCCAGGGCAGCGGCGCGCAGGCGGCGTGCACCAGCCGCGCGCACGCGCCGCAGCGGGCCGCCCACGCGCCGCCCGCCGCGCACACCGCGCACCACGCGCACGACGCGCACGCCCAGCGCACCGACTACAGAACGTACGATACAATGCATTTCTCATGTTTTACCACATAAATGCCGGTATAATCAGTGTTGCGATTATGAGAGATCAGGGAAGGAAAGATTTAAAAGATGGAAAAATAATGTAACAGTGCAAGTGTGATAGACAGCAAGGAAAAAGATTGATAAATCGAAATGTAAACAAAAAGAAATGTAAACATTAGCGGAATCACTGCGTTGTTTGTAAACGCGGGACAGAGTCCATATTTAAAAAAAAAACATACGTCACATTTCAAGCCAGACTATTAATAATTCAGTGTAGGTTTGGTTGGAGATCGAGATTTTTTTTACTTTACTAAAAAAAGTTACTTAAGACCAAGGGACTGCTACTAGATTAAGATCCTCTATAGTCTAGTACTTCTTATTCCAAAATAGCATAAATGAAGCGGCTGCTCGCCGCTTCATTGCTAGTCGTTTACATTAAAAAAGAGACAAACCTTAATTTCCGAATTCAAATCTGATTCAGACATTTTATAGGCATACAGAATCAATCATAATTCCCAAGATCATGGCAAAAAAAAATTTTTTGACAAAAAAAGAGAATAAGATTTGCTATTATATTAAAGTAAAATTATTTACCTAATAGATAAAGTTTAATAAAAAAAAATTATAACTAATATCAATTTGTTACCAATACTTAAGACAAAAAACATATTAATCATACAGAAAAAATAATTTACTTATTCAGGTAATATAATTTTATGTCATTACATAATAATTATTGTAACTAATAATTTAACTAAGCTAAATTCATATTGCAAAATGGACAATAATTAGATCTAAGCCAGACAATAAAAGTTAGCAAAACGTGTGATACAAGAAGTCGGTCTCACCTTGATAGTAGTTGGAGTTACGTGGTCCAGTAAATTGAGGCACGTAGGGTGGGCATAAGATTTGCACTGGTGGCAGCAGATCAAGGCTTCAACTTCACCTACACCATTTCTTGTATCTGTACCGAGGCACTCTGAACAGACCGGCACTCCACCCTGTGGCTACAAAAAATAAAACAATCACAATGCAACAAATAAACTGTGAAACAGCAGAATTTAGGATTTCTCAGCTGTCTCAACCCCTGCCTGACAAAAAAAAAGATTTATTTTAGTTTTATGGGACTCTGCCTATTTTGTAAACGTATTTGTTTTGCTAAATAAATAAATAATAGGAACAATTAAATGCATAAAGATGCCTCTGAAGCTAGACTAGAACACTGAAGCAAGCTTTAGAAAGAATCATGAATCAAAATTTTGATCATTCCTCTCCCATAATTTTAAATGAACATAATATTAAATAATTATCATTTGTATGCCTACAAGGCAAGAACATGTAAAACTACAATGATATGTAACATCTATAACTTACTCATGTTTTTACAAATAAACTATCTTTCTTTCTTTCTTTCAAAAATGTGTTTATTTTTTAATCATTTTTGGTATTATTTAAACAATGTGATCTAAAGATGTGTTACTTATGAACTCAAAACTTTTCTAGCTTTTGTTGTCAATTTCATACTGATTATCTTTAGACCTAACTTGAATGTATAAGAGGGAATAGTGACAAATAGATGAATTCTGCTATTTCCAACAAAGTGGAGATTAACAATAGCAGATTACTATGTATTAAAGTGAATGAAATAATTTTTAATAAACATTTTTTTATTACACTATTTAATTAAGTAAATTGGTAAAGTTTGTCAACGGAAATTTGTAATAAACAAATATGCAACAAAAAAGCATTTACACAATAAACCCACATTGAGGAAAAACATCTCATTACACTCATTTTTGGTCAGTGAACAACATTTGTGTTATGTAGCTGGCTATCATGCCACATCCATAATGAGTTGAGGAAATGCATAAAATTCATAACTATTGGAACCAATGTAAATGCAAACATGTAATTGTTCCAAATTTGTCACACAAGTCAGGCTTAGACTATCACTAGAGAATCCTCAAGCAAAAACCCTAATCACTTTCAATCATTGTTTATCTGATATGATAATTGAAAATGCTATGAGATCACATCACACATGTTACAGAACAAAAAGGTTTTAGAACAAATTACTTTAATATTTAATATTTAACATGCAGAACAAAGTTCTCAATAACCAGAAAACCTTAATAATATGTCCTTTAGTGACCTACCAAATAATTACTATCTGTCTACTATAAAATATCATCTGGTCACAAGAATTACACAACTGGCTACAATTAAGTCTCATTGTTATATTGTATCAGTCTAAATATAAACTTTTTAATAATACATGCAATTTTCTATTCATGATCTTATCAACATCATCTGAATTTGAATCACAACAGTGAGAACAGTCAAACATTACACAGGTCATTAACCTTGGCAGTGAACTCACTGTCGCTGTAGACTAAAAATTTTCATCAGATTGATCATGAAAATTACAGATAGTGCTTGAACCCTAAAACAGACATTTATCTGTAGTATATTAATACTTAAAAACAGATTTACTTACACCAATTAGATTTTTCTGATAATGTTTGTTTTTGTTCTTATCAGCACAAACAAATATTACTCAGATATGGTTATGAATGAAATATTATGCACAATTACATTTTTTTACAGACACATTATGGCTTAATATCAACATTATGACAAGTAAAGTAAGAAAATTCAATATTTTTTCAAAAATTATATGAAATATTTAGCTGAACATACCTCATCAATGTCCTGCAGCTGTTTAGGCTTCTTGCACTTATCAGCAGGCTTGTCTGTTGCCTTGTACGCCCCAGCGTGGTGTGTCAGAAGACCTCGCGCAACCGCGCGCTTTGCTGCCGACCGCAAGATGTTCCTTATGTCTGACTCCACCGGCACAGTCACTTGGTATGCTTGCTGCAAATGTCTTTCAATAGATTTGAGTGTGGAACCTTCCCTCTCGCCTAATTCGCGCACTGCTTTCGCTACGGCCCTCGACAAATCCCTGTCCGCCGTCACCCGTAGCCGCTGCACTCCGCCCGGGTCCTTATACGAACTCTGCCCCTTGTTGTACACCTTCAACACGACCCCCTCGCGAACGGCGCGCTCCAAACGTTCCGAAACAACATCCTCATGGAAATTATGGTGCTGTCTAATTGCATGACATATCCTCTCCACACTCGGCCTCTGTTTCTGCGCCCGAATTTTGTGTATCGCTTCTAATATCCATCGCTTCCACACTTCTTTGCCAACGTCGTCTGGATCGCTCATCTTCGTCACCGATTATTTCGTACAGCCGTCAGAGTAACGGTACGGTATCAGAGTTGTGTCAACACCCATCATATTTTGGCGCCTCGAGCGAAATTCCATTGTATGGAATGGAACCTCGCTGAAAGCGACCGGGACGCTCGGCGCTACGGCCGACGCCGGCTTACAGCATGACGGCAAGGCGCTCGCCCGCTGATGACACATCGGGCCCCATGAGCGGGTTTTGGCGGAGCGGGCATCCTACGGCGGCCATCTTGTGGCGATCTAAATTTTACGTACAACAAAACACGCGACGTAAATAAATGCTAGAATTGTAACACTTCACTGAAATCGTGTTGATCACTACTATGTATCACTCTTTGTCTTGACAAATAATACAATTAATTACAAGGATTATTACAACGAGACCAAAATATGATTGTTCTTTCCGGTTTTTTTTTCCACAATGCTTCTTCCCCAAACAAACAACACATTCATTTAAAGTCAATTCAATTTTACGTTTTTTAACTTGCTATGGTTTCTGGGTACTCATATTAGTTAGTTACTATTGGAATATTGCAAAAATTACATGAAAACATTCACAAAACACCAACAAAAGGCTCTTCAAAATGGCTATCAATCACATTGCCTTGTAGAAAAAATGTATTTGATATCCTGTCGGTCACAAAGTAGTATTGCCATTTTAATTACAAATTAACATTTTTAATTTTCTTGATGCACTCCTTGTCTATGACTTAAACCTCTGACTTTTGAATCAAGTTTTAATTAATTAGTCATCATTTTGTTTTATTAAATCCATGTTGAACGTCACAGGATTTATAATGTTATAAGAAAATACAATTAAAAAAAACAATATATTTTTTATCAGAAGTTCATGGTTTACTACTACGAACTAAAAAAATAAGACACAACATTCCTTTGAGAAAGTAAGACGCCGCACTTGTAATAAACTTGAAATACACTTCATGACCTGCTGTTATGGTCCGTAATGACCGTTATATAGTTTATTTCGGTTCTTTTTAGCAGCAAATGAAAAAAGTTACGCCGTACCTAAAGTGCCGTAAATGAAAAGTTCCACTTTCTCAAAGGTTTATTAGATAAGAGTTGCTCGCTGAAATGGATTCTCAGCTGAACTACTTGCCGACTTGCCTGCCTGTTGTTGATTTGCGCATAAGTGTCATATTATTAAATGGAGAAAGCGCTAATCTAGTGCATGGGGTGAAAGACAAAGTGTGCACACTACCTATGAATGTTCTTTGTTGGGTCACAAACTGTCAAAGTTTAAAACAAACAAAAAAGCGCGTTCAGCGGGTTTTACAATTTATAATAAAAAGTTTTTTGTGTTATTTTAGTGAAATATCTGTATGAAAATAGTTAACACTTATAAACCATCGTTAACATTACCTGCTCTTAGCGTTCCAATAACTGGAAATAACATTTTCATACGTTACAGAGTTGTAATTGGATACCTGTCTTAGATTCATAACTTTGTTTACTTAATTTTGTAGACTTAATAAAATTTATAATTACCTTCACTTGACTAAATTATAATGCGGTATGTAAAAAGATTATGTACTTTCGCATAATTTTAAATTATATTTAATTTAAAATATATTGTAGCTTTATTAATTTAAAGTTACAGTTATTTACAAAGCAATGTGAAATTTGAAACCGCGTCTGTGCACAGTCGTTCTTTCAAAAAGGAAACTTTTAAATCGTTTTAACGAACCTTTATTAATTACAGTGGAGAAAATAATACAATAACATTCAGATAAAAACATCTTTATTCAAAATAACACATAAGTACGATTAATTCAAGTTTTACTTACAGGGCGCTTAAAGATAAATCAAGAGGTCTTAAACCCAGCTGTATTGTCGGTAAGAAGAAACCTTGCACAGACAATGCACCCAAGGTAGTATGCAAAATCTCATCAAACCCTGGCAGAGTCACGAGAAGTGTCACAAGGCTCATCAAGTCTATGAACGACTTTGTAATTTACGAAATATACAGATGTATGCCTCTTTTAGGGGATGAAGAACAGTTGGTACCTCATTGGGATGTACATATAGTGCACTATTCTATAGTTTTCCCTCAAGTAAGTAGAGTTACATACAATTACGACTAGCAGGCACTAATTTGTACTTAATTATAATTTACAGTCTTGTGTAGACTACAAAACAGTATATTTACATTTTTGACATTAAAAAGTTTATCTGGTTGTTATAGAAAATTGTCGTAATTTTCTGCTTTAGTTTGTAAGCTAACTGAGAAGTGATGGTGTAGATTATTGTATTATCATAAGTAAACCATACACTTGAAGAGCCAATTTTTTTTATTTCAAATATTAACAGATATTATGGTACAATTAAGCCAAATAATTAATTTGGATTGATATTAAATGTAACAAATTAATATGGGACAAATACAAATTTCAAATTATTTCAGATCTACTTATAATACTATGTGCTGAAATGACAATTAACATTTTTGTTTGGGTCAATATCACTAATATTCGATTTTTGAGAAAATCATTGCTTAAGTTGAAAGAAGTTTTAAAGTCTAATTTATTGCTTTCCATATTACAATACATAACATTAATGTTTACTGTAATTTTTCTTAGTTTGGAGATCAGTTAAAATATTTAATGTTATTTTTGTTTTTGTAATGTAGTTTAAAATGATTTTTAAGGAACAAACCTACAATTGTGATACAGGATACTGGTGAAGGGTTCAAGGGAATGTGATAACTGCTAACATTTCAAAAAAATTTGAAACAGCATAGATTGTAAGCGTTCTACAGAACATTGTATTTGGACTTAATATAGGTATTCTTAGGTAAATGGAACAGGTTTTAATATAACTTCTATATATAACTACCGAGCAATGATTGATTGTTATTAGATAAAACTAACTATGCTTTATATTTGAGGTATTTACTTGACTGACGAACAAAAATACATCTGTGGCGAAAACATTGTTTTGTGCGTTTTTGTACAATTTCACTCTGCACCAATATTCTTTGGATATGTAAGAATTGTTATTATGATTCATTAAATAGGTTTGTAATGTTTCATCTTAAGTATTATTTGAAAAAAATCCTAATTCATGAAGCACCTTTTATGAAAATTTATATAAAAATCCAATGTCCAAACATTGGATTTCAGTTGGTCACACACAATAAATCCGCTAGAGGGCAGTATGTGGGCGTGAGTTACCACTGCGACGTGATTGGTCTATTACATATCATGATGACATTTCTATCAATGTCATGTAAAAATAACCAATCACGTAGCAGTCGGATTATTAATGCGCGATCGTCCCCATTGCACATACTTCCAACTCGTAACATAGCACCTAACCATCCATTCATTTTATGAATGTTTGCAATACATAAAAGTTACTCATAGGATTATAGGCCAGCTTCAAAAAGGAGCCTCAAATTTCACCTTAACACTTTATGAATCTGACATACTCCTTGAATCTGTACTTTGCTACAACTTAGTACTAAAACATTCTCCGTTGCTTTCGATATGGCTTATACAAAACAGTAATAAGTATGTAGTGCGCTCCTAGAACTATATACAACTGATTCGCCTTAAAAGTGTCCTTTAACATCCAATGCTATTCACACTTATTTTGTTTACTTATAAGGGCCAACCACAAGCAGGTCCAAACGAAAAATTATCCACTATGCTGATAGATATCAAAATTAATTCATACTCTTACTAAAATCAACTCATGTTTTGAAATGCTAAAGTTTCCCAAATGCATCTAAAAAAGGTTATCGAAATAAAAACCGTTGGATACTAAATAAAAAGAGCTTTACAATTCTAATCTTAGAATTCTGGCTAGGCCGGAAAGAAAACTTGCTTTACAAAAGTTTCACAACTACTCATTAAAGCTACTTACTACACATATTGCCGGCGGCAAGATGGCCGGGCAAAACGCAGTGAGCTTTGCCGCACAATGGAGACGTCGGCATGGCCGGTCGGGTATGCCGGCTTGCCGCACGGGTTTCAAGGTCTGATAAGGTACCTACTCATTAGCGATTAGCGGCTTCATGCAAGTTTTTGCGGCACAAACGCCATACGCGGCACATATCGTTCGGCAAAAGCCGTGCCGCCGGCACTATGTAGCTTTTAGATGTGAGTAAAAACACAACTAACATAACAATTGAAGACACCTTAAGAACTTCAGCTACCCACTGATGATTGGCCTACAAGTTAACAGTCTCGAAATCTAGCATTTGGAAGGTTCCTTGAAATCGCTCTCACCGCTGAACGTGCACCCTGAATGTTGGATGATGTGCGTGGCAGTGTACACGCCGCATCTCACGCACGTGTCGTACGATGCTCCAAGCACCATCTGGGCGAGGAAGCCGCCGGCAAACGCGTCACCAGCCCCATTTGTATCCACAATTTGTTCCCTCGACAGCACACTGACGGGGATTAGTGAGATCTGTCCATTCTCCACTAGGATAACTGGATCGCAGCCTTGAGTTATGACCACGACGCGCTTTCTCGATTCGTTTAGTTTGGGCAATGCGGCGATTTTTACCGCAATCTCTTTTAGGTCCGTCGATTCGATGTTGAATGCTTTGGCAAACGCGTCGGCTTCCTAGAATTATAGAAAATGGGGTATTAAATGAGGATGTATTACATTGATATCCATAGCTGGGCACCGTTAATCAAATAGTTAACTTCGTTAATCGTTAATCCGTTACTAAAAAAGTTAGCTTCGTTAAACGTTAAAGCGTTACATTTCTAAAAAATTAACGCAAGTTAACGTTAATCGTTAATCCGTTAAAATATAATGGAATCCGAAATCCAAAAAATGGACCAGACCTGGAATCCGATTCCATGTCTTCCATGATAGGATCACTGACAGTAATTTAGTAAAACGCTACGATGCGTTTGAATAAAAAATTAAGATATGAAACTTCCATTTGGAAACCCTTTTAGTTTCCCTACGGTTTCCGGAGATTCCCCAGATTGTATTAGTCTTTTTTTAAAAGAAAGAGGGAGGGGGAGTACTGAAAAACGTAACGGTGCGTTATATAGAGGGGTGGGGGAGGGAGCAAAAAAAATCTTAAAAAATTGCGTTCCGTTATACTTGAACGCTTCTTTAAAACAAACACAGCAGTCGTCATTCTAACTTAACACCGACTCTAAGTAATTAATGACATGTTCAAATCAAATAAACATTAAACATTTTGAAAAAAACCCACGACGGTAAAAATCGGAGAAAAATAACTCAAAACCCCCGACTTTACCCAATTATTATGTAACGAAATATAATAACGGACGTAAAAATATTTTCTAAAAAAGGGTTGATATCTCGAGAAATCGGTAATAGATATACTTAAGTACCGAGTAATATCGATGTTTACAGTTTTTTCCTAACGTGTCTGTTTCTCGAAGATATACTTACGAGTAAATGTAGCGATAATAATTTTACCATAATACATAGCCGAGGAATATCCGTCAGGTGCTGCCTTTTCTATATGAAATTTCGACAAAAATTTAATCATACTCATAAGTGTATTTTATGTCATCGTTAAACATCTACAATTCTTCAATAATTGTATTCACGTCACTAGAAAATCTTTTGCTGGGTTAATGATAGCCCCCAATACTCTTGAGACTATAATATTTTTTTAAATCGGACAATTCTTTTTAATATTGTTGCCATATTATTTTGCACTGATATTGTAGCGCTCTCTAGTGAGTTACATTTGTAATTTTTATTATCTGGAAACATGCATTTAAGCTACCACGTTAGTGTTGCCGGATAATCGATTATCGATTCTCCCCCCCCCCCCCCCCCAATAATCTAACAATGGATATGACAATCGATAGTATTGTCTAATCTAAATAATTATTATCTTATAATCGATTACATCGATAGTATCGCTTGAAAACTTGATATCAATATAATTGACTATATTGTATTTGACTACGCATTATAATCGATTAATCCATTATATATAATAAATATAGGTATCGACATAATCGATTATATCAATATTATCGATACTATCGATTGTCAGATTATTTGGGCCCCTTTTGAATAATCGATTTATAATCGATATACAATTGAATCGATGGCAATACTATACCACGTGGCACGTACACATTTTTGAAAACAGAACTGTAATCGGACAGTTCGTTTTGATTATATTGTAACATTATTTTACACTTATATTGTGTTACAGTCATAACACCTGTCTAAGAACATGAACTCATCAAACACAAACCCGTTATTGAAAACCGCATCAAACCGGATTATTAGTTTAGAAGATCGGTGGCAACATTACTTTGCACAAACGCACACACAAACATCACCCTAAACGCATATACCTGCACCGTTCCGTTGTGGGTAAAAATTAATCTACATATTGGCAGCTTTCTCACTCGCACTCGTATTTCACTCGCGGTGCCATGCGGTGGATAGTAGGCATTGGATTAACGATTAACGGACTTCAATATTATTAACGGAAGTTAATGAGTCCGTTAACAGTTTTTCAAGTTAACTTAAAAGTTAATCCGTTACTCAAAATGTTAACTTCGTTAATTAACGATTAACGGATTAACGAGTTAATGCCCAGCTATGTTGATATCTAATAACGAGATAACGTGGGTATTAGCTTCAAATATTAACGACCTCGCTTAATTGGCTACTTGACAGTGTTAACAATAAAATATGAAATGTGTTAGATACGTTAGCTTATTAGTGAAGTAATAATTTTACTTTTTTATTTTTTAATTTTATTTTTGCAAAATAAATTTTACTTTTTTTATCTGTGGAACAAAACCGAAACGGAAACCACCATTGCAATTCGGAAATGACAGCTGTCGGCGAAAATGATTTATTTTAATGTGGCGAAACAATTATTATTTTACCGATTGAATTGAATTATTGTGTCTCTAATCGTATTAAGAATTTATTGAAACATTTTCCGTTTATCTAAATTAAGTCGTTCCTATGCGTAACGGTTCGTTGTCTAGGACGTTGATGTCATAATTGCAACAGTGACGAGACTTGGCGTTTTCGCGCGCTTTTTAAATGTGTAACACAAAATCTTATTTTTCTCTGGTTATTTACATTTTTTCCAGATAAATCGAATTGCTTGGGATATAAAATGAACGGGCGCACATTTTACAATACTTTTTCAAAAACTGTCAAGTAGCCAATTAAAACGGTAAGTGATGGGTTGACAATTTGTAAAATTACAAAAAATATATATGTATTCAGTTTTAAAAGCTGTCAAGACGTCAGTCACCGTCAGTTAGGTTGTTGCAACTGAGCTTAGTGTGTCCGCGACTCACCGACTCGTTCCCGAAAAGCACATCCACATACGGCAACAGTTTCTCCAAGGGTTCCTTAAAGAACTGCGAAACGAACGGCGCACTCAGGTTCATCACGAAAGCGTGGCTGTGGTTGTGCGCATGCGACGCGAGCTGCATCAATGACTCAGGCGACACGGCCACGAAGAAACCCTGGGAAGCAAAATTAATAACTGTTTTAGTTACAACATTCTCTCAGTGTGGAACATGAAAACGCATCCGGCCAGAGTGCGCCAATTTAAATGTAACGTACGATTTGAGGATCATCAAACCGCTTTAAATGTATTATGACAGGTTCTGACAGTTTGACAGCTGTCAAATCAATAGTTACCGTTAAATTTCAGTTGGTATAACACAAAAATTAATCTCCTGCAATACGGGAAGGTCCTGTTTTCAACTGCGACGGGAAAAGTATTTTTTTTGTTTCTAATACACAGCTAACAATACTTACAGAAGCGTAAAAAAACTTGGCGGCTTCAATGCTCTGCCTGCACCCCTCCTTCTCAATGTGGTCCGGTCGGAACCTCTGCGCCGCTGCCAAGTAGGGACAAAGCTAACAATGTTTTCGTTAACGTCCTTTCTAGACACTACTTACTTACAGAAGCGTAAAAGAACTTGGCGGCTTCAATGCTCTGCCTGCACCCTTCCTTCCCAATGTGGTCCGGTCGGAACCTCTGTGCCGCTGTCAAGTAGGGACAAAGCTAGCAATGTTTTCGCTAACCACATCTCTAGAGACACAATACTCACAGAAGCGTAAAAGAACTTGGCGGCCTCAATGCTCTGCCTGCACTCTTCCTTCGCCAGGTGGTCGGGTGTGAACTTCTGCGCGGCTGCCAAGTTGGCGCAGAGCGAGCGGTGCGTGCCCGTGACGAGCACGGCGCACGTCCCCGTCGGCGCCTCTGACGTCACTTGATACAGCACCTTCACGCCCTCTGCTCTGGAGGGAAGAAGTTCCGTGTCAGAAATAACAACTATCTGTTATCTTATACAAAAATACTAGCGGCCGCCCGTGACTTCGTATGCGTAAACATAGTCTTTTCTATCAATGCATAATATAATACTTATAATATTATATTATTAAGGTAGGGCATAACGATTTATCGCTCGAACTGGAGCAGCCCGACTGGTGAATTACCTCCACCTTACAGAAGACTGCAGCCAATCACTTCTGTGTTGTTGTGCAAGGTTTCCAGAGCTCTTGGGGGGTGCTACATTATATATAGTAGCAGGGGTCAAGCCTTCAAGGTAAGGGCGACAAGTCCAGTAACAGATTTATTATCCTGTGCTTGTCGCCCTTAAGCTAAGACGTCATTATCACTAAATCAATCTCCAAATTTCAAGCTATATTTGTGCCAAATTTCATATCCATCACTTAAAAAAGAATCATTTCCCATATAAACTTTCAAGGCCGGTATTCCTTATCTCCCTTTATTTTCAAAACAAAAGGTAAACTATGTCCTTCCAGAGGTTCAACGTATACCCATACCAAATTTCATCAGAATCGATTATCATGATCTACCTACATCAAAGTTACGTTAAAAAAGAAGAAGCTGTTCCTTGAAGATTTCTTAGTCGTAACGAGATGGGGTCGCGCTTTTATGATCTACATTGGATTTTTTTTCATATTAAAATAATTGTATTGAAAGCAAACCGTGCTTCAGAAGCGTATCGTCATGAAACTTTGAACAATGTACACAATTAAGCGTGAACAATTTACTGTTTAACGAGTTAATGCGTTTATCGCGAAAGGACCTTTAAATATTATCCGTAATATGCAACTGAGATAAAAACTTGTATGACCGTGAATCGTGTAAGTATTTACGGCATACTTTGGTCAAGGAAATATTTATCACGCAAAATTTCAAATGCTTCAATTCGCACATATTTTTTGTAAGCATTAGGATTAGATAATGATGAATGATGATAGGTGCGGTAAGGATTATGATAACCTCATAAAAAGCTACTTTTACTATCAACTATTTACGTAATTCATAAATATTTTTTTATGAAATAAGCATTAATAGTTTATATTGAAAGTAGTTACTTTAACAATGAAAAAGAAATAAAATAAAATATTTAAATACTAGCTATGCCCGCTACTTCGTTCGTGTGGACTACATATTATCTACTTCCATGGTCGGCTTTACCCTATCTCCCCTAATATTGAAAACAAGAAGTAGTCTATATTTTAATCCAAGTTTCGAGTTATATTTGTGCCAAATTGCATCTCTCGACTTTAAAAATAAACATGTTTCCATATAAACTTTCAAGGACGTGTTGGTCCCGCCTTATTTTCAAAACAAAAGGTTAGGAATATGTATAGGTTCAACGTATACATATTCCAAATTTCATCAAAATCGGTTCAGTGGTCTAGGCGTGTAAGTCGAACAAACAAACAAACAGACAGACAGTTACTTTCGCATTTATAATATTAGTATGGATGTTTTGTATCACCGTTGATTGTTCCATAATACTAATTCTTAAGCTACTTACTTTGGGATCAGATTACCATTTAGAATGTAATGTTGCCTACATATTATTATTTATAGCCAACTTAAGCCAATTTGCAAAAGTAACATATCGAAGCAGTCTCATTTATCCATCCTTACTTCGTACATCAATTCATTGATCAATTAAGCTCAAGTGTTTCGCGAATCAACCGACTCGTTCAATTGGTCTGGACAGTTCGATTTCAATTACTCGACGCAGCGAACAATGAATTTAGTTATAATCTTTTAAATTTTCCTGACGATAAGTCATTTAAATTAAAAAAAAATCAAAGACACAGAAAACATGTATCTCCCCTTCCTGTGTGGGATTCGAATCCACGTATCGCGCGTTCTCCGCTTTAAACTGAGCTACCCCAAGATATCGTAGGCGATTAGCTTTCGGTAAATGCCCTCAGCCGTAGAAGTTTAGAACTACAAACTAATTTAAAATTATGTAAAGTTAGCTAGTCCGGCGCCAAGCACTAAAAAAATTAAAAAATAATTAAAAAGTTAAGCGTGAAATACATTTTTTTTTAATATTTTGAATTAAACGCCAGCCAATAACACTTATTGTCAAGTCGTTTCTTTTTTTAGATAAAAACAACGACTTAAGAAATACGTGAATGCAGCCACTGATATTCCGCAAAGATCAAAATGTTATCGCGCGATCGCCTTCTGTCATCTGCCAACAGCCTTATCAGTAAGTAAATGGCTATTCTCAACATATTTTGATGGTTCCACTAGATATGTAACGTTACATCATTGTTGACACAGTTCATGTTCTGTTTGAAGACTACGCTTGGTTTTATGCTAATTTAAGACTTGCAAACAAAATAGTATTAAAAATAGGCGCGATTTACTATATCAGTTCGAAAACGACGGATATCGAGCTTTGCACGCCGTAGTCCGGAACTGGATAGGTGGTAATCAGAGTTGCCACCCGTCCCTATTTTGCCGGAAGAGTCCCGTTTTCGAAGACATTGTTTTTTTCCCCTAAAGGTGGCAACCCTGGTGGTAATTCAGATCAGATTTAGTGACATCTATCACGAGTATCTCCGGGCTTAGGATGGCACGTCAAAGAGGTGGTCCCAGCTGTAAAGGCTGTTTTAATTGTTAAGTATAGTCAGACGCATATGGCGTCTTGAGACCATCTGACAGAATAAGACACTTGCCTTACACACTCACTTCGAAAAACTCACAATACTCCCCTAATAGCGATTGTGATAATAAAATACAACGAATACGTATTTTCTGCTTCTAAAAATAAACATTGAAGATGAAACATCATATCAAAGTTTAGCGGTCCCCCTGCTATGTTTATAATTTCGTAAAAACTGTACGAAGAAATCACGTAGCGCAAAATTCTACTGCAATGTATCATAGTAAACTTTTTGTTTACACCATAAATAAAATAATAATTGTCTTAGTCATTAAAGGAATAGAGTCCTTTACAACTTGCTAATGATATGAAACCGTGTGAGAGATCGTCCTTTGGCCGACGATGTCGGCTTAAATGCCTTTTCGTTAAAGTTGTAGTTACCTACCTCATATCTCACCTTACTTATTGAAGAATAAGACATGTTCAGTAAGCCATAGGCTTACCTGCAAAATTGATAGGTGGGAGAGGCTATAGATAGCAGAGTAGGTCACCGAGTAAGCGTATAAACCTCATATCTTTATGATGAAAAGATCACTCCAATCAAATAGGCTGAAAAAATGCCAAAGACAATAATAATTTATATTTTTTTGGCCGTTTAAAACTACATAGTTCCAACCTTTTCATAAAATCTTTTTTCTTCTAACTGACCAATGATCATGTTTGCAGATAGTCTTTTGTATCTTGATTGGTGGTTCCGATACGGAGGTAGTGTCATTTCATAAATGTTGCTGATGTAATTTACGTGAATAATTGAACTTCTCTGAACTTTTGGGGGAGCGAGACCCTACTTAAAATCTCGTGTCAGCGTCTCATGATATATAAGGGTTTTGCAAATATCTTGCTTCAAATTGCTCCCATGTTATAATAAATAAATAAATATTGGGCAACATCACATACATTGCCACTGGTAAAGTAAAAAGTGGACCGGGTCGACATCGAGTTTCAAGCCACGCGAACATCTTGCTATAGACCTGATTGTCCCTTAAAATGGGCTTTGACTGGAAATAATCCTACAAGAAATCCTGGGATTGTATCAAGTCTCACCTCACGTGACAGAGGTAGACTTCACAAAAAATTTGGATGCCATTATAAATATAAGAACCCAAAATATACAAATAGAAGAACCCAAAATATAAGAGTAATTTTATTACATGGCAAGATACCTAACATTGTTAAGTTTTAATTATAATAAATGGAACATAACACATTGTACGCAAAAGAGACTTCTTTCAATTTGCCCATAATTCTAACGATTTCAAAAATCTTAAAACGAATGATAACGTGACATGATTTTGTTTAATCAACAACTAATTCTACAGAGGTACCCGATAAAACAATATGAACATTGGCATGATTATTTTAAATTCTGATTGAATACTATTATTATTATAAATTTTGTTTATTTTACAGTCAATAGCTGCGGCTGCGCAATTTTAAAACATAGCACAAAATGTTCAGAAGAGCGAAAAAACGTCTTGGCTACTTTGAGAGCGTGCCGCAACTAAAGTATAAGACTTACGTTGACGAAAGTTAGCTTTAAAGATGTGGCATATCCTTGGCTTTCAGATAAATATAATATCCAGGATTTATATTTAATAGTACACGTTAGAAAGCACTTAATAAAGATAAATTTGTTTTTAATGAGAAAATGATGACCAAAAAATTATTTTAAAACCTAGCAAGGGACAGTCCTTTGATAGGTTTTAAAATTGTCGTTGTTCCGTGCTAGGTTTTGAAATGGTTTTCAGAGCAGTTTTTTGTTATGGATGTGGACTTACTAGGTTTACCGATTCCTTTATTTTCGTTGCTAAGCCTAAAATGACGAATTTGACAATGCAATTTCGTGCGTATTTACATTATAAACATAACTCGGTAAAAACCCATTTTTTTCATAAACTGTCCCTTACTAGGTTTTGAAATTGCGCAGCCGAGCTTTAGTTCGTGAACAACTCTGTACCTTGTCACATTAAGTCACTGTCTATCTGACTTGCTTAGTTACGTGTAGATTTGGTATGACAAGGTACTGAGGTATATACGAACGAATGATGCTGGCTTGTACCTAGTACAAATTTAGCCGGACTTGCTTGAAACTAGAAGTCATTTGTTTTCTTTTTCATATCAAGTCACATGAAATAGTTAATTCGCAACTACCTACTATATAAATAGTATAGGACTATAAAGTCATCAAGATATTTTAATTCTATATAGTGTAATTGTTCATACGTCGAGACAGTATTAATAAAGAAAAGTATCGCTTGCCAAGGGACTTTGGACTTTCTCACAGTCTTCAGATGGGTGACGTAAAAATAAGCTACGATGTGAAGTCATATTTATCTCATAAACAATGTTTAATTGGCAATCAAAAACAATTTAATCAGCTTCATATAACATGACAACTGATTACAATGAATAAAACACGAATATTTCTTCATAAATTATAAGCACTGTAAGTAACATCGCGATGTGGGTTCCTCTCTTGCTTACCATCAGGCTGGGAGGAGCCAATATACTGCGCTACTATAAAAAAAAACACAATTCATTCATAATGGAAGGGCCGAATTCTATTATTCGAATTATTTGGTTTTGTCTCTACCGCGATTAGGAGATGAACAATAAAATATTCGTTGATTTTCCTTATAGATAAAGATATTAAAGAATAGTTCTTATATAGATCAATGATAGCTGCTCGCCGCCGCTACGCAAGCGTCTCCTCATCCCCGTTTTGACCATATTATCCTCTGATTCTTCCCTTCTATTGACCGCAGCGTGATGTTATATAGCCTAAAGCCTTCCTCTATAGATGGACTATCCAGCACAGAAGATTTTTTTCAATTTGAACGAGTAGTTCCTGAGATTAGCGCATTCATATAAACAAACTCTTAAGCCAAATATTAGTATAAATTTCTCTTTAATTTCGACCAATTTCAATCAGTTAACATAAATAATCAATCCTATTAGTATCCTTCCTAATAATATTTTTAACGTGAAAGTGCGAATTTAGTTATGTATGTTTGTTGCTCTTTCGATAGATTTGAATGAAATTTGATAGCTAGACAGATGGTACTAGAATAACTTAAATGGTCGTAAGGCACAGAAAACCAGACACAATGGATAATCGTGTCTGCTTTTTTAAGGGTCAATCGACCTTACAAGGTTATGGGATAGTTTTTATCTATACTATCTATACTAATATTATAAAGAGGAAAGGTTTGATTTTTTGTTAGTTTGTTTGTTTGTATGAATTGAATAGGCTCCGAAACTACTTGGCAGATTTGAAAAATTCTTTCACCGGTGGGAAGCTACACTATCTACGGGTGACATAGGCTATATTATATTTTCAAAAAAATTAGGGATCCTTACTAAAACTTCAATAATGTAATTAAAGGTGACCTGAAAAATTCCTTATATCGCGTGCGCTGCGAAAACTATTGATGATAGAACAAAGTCATGCACTACGACTTTGCAGAACTCATCATTATCTACAAAAAGTGTCGGGATAGCATATGACTAAATATAATAGTTATGTCACAATAAGCGGTTTTTTAATATAAAAAAATTATTAATACGCCGCCTCTTTTAAAGGCTCTTTATTTGTACCTTGATATTAATCCTTATCAAAATAAATTACTTTATATTCAAGATAGCTTCAATACCTTTATATAACTTTTTGAATTATTCAATTCGGACATTTAATTCGAAAGATATCATGAGTTTAATAATGCAAGTATTAGAAAAAAGTCGCTTGGTTGCCGCTCACCGCGCTCAGCTAGCCAGCATGCGATGTAGGCTCCAAGCGTCACTGGGGTAAGGGAGGAGTCAATGTAATAAAATAAATTGCAATATTTATATGTATAATACGTACATATTTTAGTACCTATTGCACCCGTGCGAAGCCGGGGCGGGTCGCTATATTAGATAGGGTAAATCCGGGGTAGTTGGCCTTACGGGAGAGATGGCCTAGTCCAAAAAAACCATTAAATTTTATTAGATGTCGCTAGCGCTCATTTAGTTCGCTTTGAGTCGTGTGTGCAAACAACTGTACGCAAAAATATTGGCGAAAAAAAAAGCTTTAAATAAGTAAAATCCTCTAGTTTTGTTTTGCGTAATGTGAAAATTAATTAATAAGTTGACGTTATTTGCTGTAATTGTGCAATATTTCCTAAAAATTCATGTCTTTTAATACTTTGGTCATGGTTTATGAGTCGTGCTAGATAATAATCTCAAAATAATACCAAGAGCGCATATTTTGTCACATGTTCGGTGTGGCCATGTCTCCCAGAAAATTAGGAGAGATGGCCATATTTTGTCAGGGTGTGATGGCCGTATTATTAATATATGTGAATGCATATTTTTATAATAAGACACATTTCTTTGGATGCAAAATAAATACAAGAGAAAAGCGGTAGGTAGGGATTTTGAGTGAAGATGTTTTAAACGACAAGAAAGTACTTATGGGTCTAAGCTCCTTATTTGGCAAAGAAAATGAAAATAAACTTACAAACCATATCAAATCAATGTAAGCAAAAGATTTTATTTTAACGATTGATGATGTTAGGAGATGCTAAAAATGTTAAATAATTACAAATTACTAAGACTTTGAAAAACAATCAAGATTGACTTAAAACTAAATAAGAGTGAAAATTTTAAAAAAGAAAATAGGACTAAAAAATAACGAAAAGTGTTTCGAGAAAAATAAAATCGTTACGAAGATTGTCTAATAGACGCGATAATGATGAAGAACTAGAATAACACGGTGTTTCAAATGAAGAACGTGGAGGAGAACAAAATATCTGTGTCGACTGTGGAAAAAAATACTATGAAACACTTCTCGCCGAAGACTGTGACCAGTGTAATATTCGTAAATTCTGGGGGCACAAAAATTGCACAGAGTTCGATAATATGTACTCCAAATGCGGAAAAAAGATGAAACATAATCTCAAAAATAAGAGGTACTTGGTGAAAAAGGCCAATTGTGATTTTTATGTTATGTTAATTTTGAGTATGATTATATTTAAAGAGATACATTTTTCGTTTAAAAACGTTTAGTTTATGGTTCAAAGTTTAATTCAAATAATAATTACAACTTACATTCATGTAAGTTTCTATAACACTTTTAAAAAACTATGGCCAACTACCCCTGACTTACCCTATAGCTAGAAGTGGTCATGTATAAAAATAAAAATATATATCTATACTAATATTATAAAGAGGAAAGATTTGTATTTTTGTATGTTTGTAATGGATAGGCTCAAAAAGTACTGGGCCGATTTAAAAAAATCTTTCACCAATAGAATGCTACATTCTTCCAATTTGACATAGGCTACAAAATTAGGAATCCTTGGTAAAATTTGAAAAAAATCAACAGAAAAGCGGGAAAAATTATCTAAGGCGAAACGAAGTTCGCCGGGACCGCTATCCCAAAATAAAGCGGCAATAGCTAGGGGCAACTGTAACAATAAAAATTTAATCTCTAGATCTATTTAAGTGGGCACAACACTCATTATTTTAAAGAAACAGAAAAAAATGTCTCCCTTTGCTGTGTTGGGCTCGAACCCACGACCTTCACGTATCGCGCGTGCTGCTCTTCCAACTATTTATTAATATTCAAAGATCGCTAGCTTGGCGTATAAAAATTGTAAAAACTAAATTTGTTCTCGGCCTAACTTGTTGGTTAGACACAATATTTGTAGGCCGCCTTCATTTTACTGATAATTAGTCATGATAATTACATACCGAGGCCTGGCAAACGTTGACAGACACTCAAAGAAACGTCATTCAACGCTGCGTTAAATTATTCATGCAATACTGTACAATGGATGATCGGTGCAATAGCGTATATATCATGCATACGTCTATACATATAAATAAAGTAAGAGTGTCTGTTTGTAATATTGAAATAACCGCTTTACTACATGCATATGAATATATGTACGATACATATACCAAAATAACATTTTTTACAAAATTTCAAAGATTAGCCTTTGAAATATCTGGTCCGAATTTAACGGGACTTTTTTGGCAGATAGCTTAAGTAATAAGGAGTGCCTTAGGATACCTTTATTTTGGAAAAAACTTTTATTTTCAAAATATTAAATTCTTAGTCCTAGCGAATAAAGTCGCGGGGCCACCTAGTTGATAATAATAGCAATTAACTGCTAATTGATGCTGACGAGTATTAGCCATTGTATTTTCCTCTTAGATGCATATGAGACTGGAATCTTAAGTAAGGCTTAAGGAAGATTAATATCGGACACATAGGTACCGCTTAGCATGCGCCGGCAGGGAAAATTTTATCGCGCTCTTAACAAAATCAGCACGTCATCTGCTGATTGGTTGGTAATACGAAAGCGGTGTGTTATCAGCCAATCAACTATCAGGCCAAGCATGCGCCACGCGAGTAAATTTTGTCGCGCTCTTACGAAATATCAAATCCAATGCGTCAACAGCTAATTGGCTAAAACACATAAGAACTAATTTTGAACTACAAGTGGTTAGCGTCATGTGCTCTTTTTCATACATCGCCAAGTAACTGACTTGGGTGTATTAAGTAGTTAATAAGACATCTCGGATATTAATTTCTTGTTATTAACACCACTCTAGCATCTGTTACGAGCAGATGTTTACCATCGTACGCAATGCATGTTAAACGCATGTTACGCGCATAATTTCAGAATAACTGCATCAAATAAGATAAAAATGTTTCGTTACGTTAACTTATTTTAAACGTTTAAAATGGAACGCGACAGTTTAAGTTTATCTTGTATCTAGTTGGTTATGATTTTTGGTTTCAAATGTTTCAATTTTAAAGAAGACGATTCCCAATTCAAATTAGGAGATTTTTTTTATTTGTTTTTTTTATTCAATGTACGCGAGAGAAATTAGAAAAGTAAGTATTTTGATATTTTTCTTAAAAAAGGTTTAGGTAAGTAGGTAAGCTACGAAAAAAAAATCCATATTTACGGACCTCAATCATTTTCACATATTATTTAACTAAATCCTATTTCATTGTAATATATTTTCAGAATCATTTCACAACGAGTAAGATTGCCATTGCTACCGTTTGTCTGTCAAAAAGTTTTCGTTATTTTCTTATGTGTACCACTGCTTCTATATTGTATGAATGTTTCTCCTTTCACCACTCTCCAACTCATTGGATCGTAATTGCAAGTCTATTTAATAAAGCGATATGAATATGAATAGGCAATCAACTTACACAGCTCTCTCTTTCAAGATGTTAGCGTAATCGTCGTTGCCGACGCAACCAAAGTACGTGCAGACTTGGGGCGCCTTCAGCACCCACTGCGCCACACGCAGAGAGTTCTGCACGCTCCCGCCAGCTATGAACTCAGTCTTGTATCTAGAACATACAACCACCTGTATTGCTCATCAATCGTCTACACAGCTCCGGCCCCGGAGCAGCGCGGGTGGAGCGTGCTAAGAAGTGTTGCCAGATCCTATTTGTTTTAAATTGGTACATGAGCTCAAAAAATCGCGATTTAGAGTTGCAGATCAGGACAGCGATAATTACTACTGCATTTATTGCGTTGTAAAATACTAGTTTTATTCGATTTTAATGGTGCTTAACGTCTAGAAGAAGAAGCGCGATACGTGAAGGTCGTGGGTTCTATTCCCGCACCGCAAGAGGAGATTTTTTTTTCTGTTTATTTAAATATTTACTAATTTTATGATTTAAATTAAATATGTACATTATTTTTATTAATCGGGACATTTTAAGGCCCGATCAGGTACAATTCGGGACGCGTCCACAGATTACTGGAAATCAGGACGTCCCGCGCATATCGGGACACCTGGCAACACTACTCCTAAGCATTGTGTAATTAATGGCCCTGGATCTAATTGGAGGGCATCCTGATTAGTGGGATAATTGCATTCATATAGGAAAATGCATTTTCGTACTATACCGCTGCCTTAGGGACGGCAGCGGCGTATGTGGGACTCCCCAATTGCACGAAATAATTAGTTTACATATACATAAATTTTAACCTTAATAATTTTCAAAACTTTCGAGAATTTGAAATAAAACAAAAATGAGGAATAATTTTTAACAATCGGAAATTACCTACCTGTATTTAATTGACTTCAGATAAGAGCACTTAGCTTTGTGGTTCATTTTCCTCATTTCTGTTTTTAATGTTTGTAATAATACAATATAACTTATTAATTAAAATAATTTAAATACTAACTTGTCCATAAGCTCCCTG
This sequence comes from Glyphodes pyloalis, assembly GCA_037074685.1. Classification (NCBI taxonomy): domain Eukaryota; kingdom Metazoa; phylum Arthropoda; class Insecta; order Lepidoptera; family Crambidae; genus Glyphodes; species Glyphodes pyloalis. Next base: position 2,223,488 of record JAYKKO010000039.1, read on the forward strand.
TACAATGGCATGTGCTTTTCTTCTGCCATAATAGCATCATCAGGGTGAAGTCCATACTTCTTCAGTAATTCGTCATCCACAATTGCAGAGATATCCAGCAAGGGATTACCAATGCCCACCAAAGCGCCTTCTTTCAAGTTGCTAAAAAAGAATTTTGAACTGAAGTGTTTGGAATTTTAAATATGGAGGGTAGCCTGCCTGCTTGCCTCTATTTTGTTATTTTCTACAAATCATAGTCTTAAATAAAAGTTCAAAAATTGATTAATTAGTCATAAATATTTTGTTCAAAATAAGTATGTAAATGTAGAAATAGCGCTAATTATTACTCTCAGTAAATTTAATTTTTACTTTTCATTCAATATTTACAACTTCAATAAAAATTAATATAAAACTGATTTAATACATTTAGTTTAATTTCATAATGAATTTTAATTTTATCTTCTACTTTACTAAACACTTAGAATTGTTATTTTTTTACAAATTAAACTGTTAAAATATATATTCTTGAATAAATTTCAGTTCCTAAATAAGTATCTAAGTATATTATATGAAATGACTTACAACACACACAATCAAAATATAAATATAAAAGCAAATTCTTTTTAATTATCCCAAAATAACATAATTAAATTAATTAATGATTACAAAAAAGTTACTACTTTACTAAAATGCACTAATATAATTTCTAACTCAGCTAATTTCATAAATTGATACAGGATGTATACTTCTATAAACATACAAGAAATGTTCCTTGAGTTTAATAAAGTTTTTTCTTAATTTAATAATTAGGTACTACTGCAGTGGTAAATTCCAGAATTTTACAATATTGCGTTTAAAAGGAAAAGCGGATGGAACCGGCTCCCTGCTCATTAAATTTTCTCTCCTAACAAGTAAGTAATATTCATAATTTCAAAGAATGACTTGATCAGGTTTAATTTTATTGTATCTTAAATATTTATAAAACAATATATTTTTGTTTGTTCACAAGAGTAAATCATTCATTTGCTATGCAATAGAAATAAATACCTCCTGCCAATTAGGCAAATTTATCGAGTCCCGCGTAGGATGTCGAATTAAATTTGAAAAACAGCTCACCTGGAGTTAACCATTATGTAATATTATTTTCCGGAAAATTAGTGAGGTTACGAGTTCACAAAATTATATCAATACCCCTAAAATTTCAATTAGGCACGCTAAAAAGATCCCCGCATGCTTTGTTGATTTAATAATTGAAAAACGTGCTCACGTCTTCGAATACGAGAAAGAAATTCAAATTGTCAGGACAGATTGTCATTGTTTGACAACACACATGTCAGTATTGAAATGTCAACTTTTTTTTAAAGTTTTCTTGTTTAAATATATTTATTATTAGTTTTCTTGTTAGGTACAGTACACATGAATGATTATCTTTTCACCCCAAAATATTTTTCATTGTGTTGCTCTATTGTCTCTGGTGAGTAACGTTCTGTTTTACGTAAGCTTGCAAGCTTTTTAGCCTTTCGTCGTTTTCTTTCTCACTCTTTTTTTTGTAAAGTAAAGGATAGAGATATTGGAAAAGCCGTAAAAAGAAACATATATGTAGTGTTGCACTTTGAACTGTTATCTTATTAGATTCGTTCATTTCGCTCATTCATTCGATATAACCTAAACCGGCAGAAGATCACGTTTTGCGATCCCGGCGAGAATCTTCTCGAAATAAAGGTTCGAAACTCCTTGGAGCACCATATCATTTAATCAATTTATTTCAAAATGTTGCGTTTGCCTCGTGTTGTTCGCCAAACCGCTACACTCCATAAATCACATCAGCTTGCAAGATTTTACGCCAAAGATGTGAGATTCGGTGCTGATGTAAGAGCCCTCATGCTCCAGGGCGTTGACGTCCTGGCCGACGCCGTCGCTGTCACGATGGGTCCGAAAGGCAGAAATGTTATTTTAGAACAGTCGTGGGGCTCGCCGAAGATCACAAAAGACGGAGTGACAGTCGCCAAGGGGGTTGAACTGAAGGACAAATTCCAGAACATCGGCGCAAAGCTGGTTCAGAACGTTGCTAACAACACGAACGAAGAAGCCGGAGATGGAACCACGACCGCTACAGTCCTCGCGCGTGCCATCGCGAAAGAAGGTTTCGAGAAGATTTCCAAAGGCGCCAATCCTATTGAAATCCGCAGGGGAGTCATGGTCGCCGTCGACGCGGTCAAAGATAAGCTAAAGACAATGTCTAAACCAGTGACGACCCCTGAAGAGATTGCGCAAGTGGCCACAATCTCCGCTAACGGAGACACCGCCATTGGACAACTGATCGCTGACGCAATGAAGAAGGTTGGCCGCGACGGCGTCATCACCGTTAAGGATGGCAAGACGCTGACCGATGAACTGGAGATCATTGAAGGTATGAAATTCGATAGAGGTTATATTTCACCATATTTCATCAACTCATCGAAGGGAGCTAAAGTGGAGTTCCAGGATGCTCTGGTCTTATTCTCTGAGAAGAAAATCAGCAATGTGCAAACTATTATCCCTGCTTTAGAGTTGGCCAACCAGCAGAGGAAGCCGTTAGTCATTGTTGCCGAGGATGTTGATGGTGAGGCTCTGTCGACTCTTGTAGTCAACAGGCTGAAGATTGGCCTCCAGGTTGCTGCAGTCAAGGCTCCTGGATTCGGTGACAACCGCAAAGCTACCCTCAGTGACATGGCTATTGCAACTGGTGGTGTTGTGTTTGGTGATGACGCCAACCTAATAAAGTTGGAAGATGTCCAGCCCTCGGACCTTGGATCCGTTGGTGAGGTCGTCATCACTAAGGATGACACTCTCCTCTTGAAAGGCAAAGGTAAGAAGGCTGATATTGACAGGAGAGCAGAGCAAATCCGTGATCAAATTCAAGAAACCACCTCAGAATATGAGAAGGAAAAGCTGCAGGAACGCCTTGCCCGTTTGGCTTCTGGAGTAGCTGTTTTACATGTTGGAGGCTCCAGTGAGGTTGAAGTGAATGAAAAGAAGGACCGTGTGAACGATGCTCTGAATGCCACCCGTGCTGCTGTTGAAGAAGGTATTGTTCCCGGAGGTGGCTCTGCTCTGCTCAGATGCATTCCAGTGCTTGAACAGCTCAAGACTGCTAACCCAGACCAGGCGACAGGAGTTGAGATTGTTAAGAAGGCCCTGAGAATGCCCTGCATGACAATTGCCCGTAATGCTGGAATTGACGGGTCCGTTGTTGTTGCCAAAGTTGAAGATCTAGGACCAGAGTTTGGATATGATGCTTTGAATAATGAGTATGTGAACATGATTGAGAAGGGTATCATTGACCCCACGAAGGTTGTGAGAACGGCGCTCACAGACGCCAGCGGTGTCGCATCACTGTTAACGACAGCGGAAGCTGTTATCTGTGACATCCCACAGGAGAAGGAGCCCAACCCCATGGCTGGTATGGGCGGTATGGGCGGCATGGGAGGCATGGGTGGTATGATGTAAGACACGGAATAGACTATTGATGCATTTACAGTGTAAAAAGAACTATGTTATAGTAGTTGCAACACCTGTTGCGGGGCCGGCAATGTATTGAATATGTTAGTTATAAAATGTGGTGTGAATGACTACGTAGTTTCTGTTTATTATTGAGTCTGATTGTGTTACAAATAGTAGATTTATTTAGTTTTAATATTTGCTGAATTATGCAAGCAATTGTTATTTTTAATAATAAAATAATGTTTTTAAATTTAGTTGTATTATTCTTTCCCTATTTTAATAGAAAACATCTTTATTCATGTAAGCTTTACAAAAGCACTTATAAATTTATTACTCACTAATTAATAGGCGCTGTTTCATAAAGGCGTAAGTAATACATGCAGACTTTAAATATTTTGGCACATGCTACATAGAATATGAATAGTCCCACAGCTGCGGGACAATATTTTTTTATAACAGATTGGGACTACATAGAAAAAATATAGGTTACTTTTAGTTATACAAGGTACAGTCGGCGAAATATAGTGACACTCAGGGAATTCAAGGACTTAGGCGCTGCGTCTAGGTACCTGCGACTGTATTGGTGATAACCATAAATGGAAGCTATGGGTTGAACCGATATTTTTGGGATTCTGTAGCCGAATGGCAAAAAACGGAACCGTTATGGATTCGTCATGTCGTCCGTCCGTATGTCACAGCCACTGAAACAATTATTTTTATCAATACCATACGTGTGGGGTATCTGTAGATAGGTCTTCAAACATATTAGTTTAAAATTAGATATTGAGATTTTTATTATACATATTTTTTGTCTAAACTGAATAGTTTGCGCGAGAGATGCTTCCAAAGAAGAAAAATGTTGGTCCCTCTAACTTTTAAAACAAGGAAATGAGAAAACTAACTTCTTTTGGTTGCGCTTATTTGTATTATTTGAATACCCTAAGTGTGATGTGATTAACTATTTTACGCTGACTCTACCCACATGGCTAGTTCGCAAGCAGAGTGACTACAACAAAATGGTCGTATTAGTTACGTGATATCTACATAAAAGGGTGCCATTGTACAACTATTAAATCTCATAAAAAATCATATTAACATAATGCATCTATTTATGATGTCAGGTACTTCTTTATTTATGTGAGAGAAGTTTCTCTAGTGAGAACGAAAGTTTATTGTAAATTAAAGATCATTTAGGTAGGTACTGTGAATTTGCAAACAATACCAATATGGTATTCGAGGAGCGTGGTCCGCTTGTATCTTACGTTTACGTAACAATAGCGTTAGTGGCGTTAGCAACCGAGATTGTGGGCATTTTTTACTCAAAGACATTAAAAGTCGGTTCTGATAACACATGCTTTTGATAGAAGATAACAAAATGGTATAATCGGATAGTAATATGAGCAACTTTATAAGAATTTTTGGTACACTTTCACACAAAAAAATGGTATTAAGAGATTTGAATTTATCCAGTGCTGATTGAACAAAACCTGTAGTTCAAAATAAAATTCAAAGTTCTAAATTATTTTCAATATTTAGATTACATTAGTATTATTTATGAAACATAAATACTTATAATGCAAATGACGCTACCTACTCTAAGTCAGTCCTACCCTAAGTTAATGTATGATACCTATTTAAGAAAATCTAGTTCTAATCGTTTAAGTAGATGCCGACTACAGGAGTCCTAAGGTCCAAAATAGGCAAGTGCTTAAACAGCCGTATTCATGTTATATATCATGTAGTTCCCAATCTAAAATAAATCCAGATAAATATGAATCATCGATGCCAAATGGGGTTGTGGGGTGTATCCCAGTTGTCCCCTCTGGCGTTTGTCCCCTTGAGGGACAACTGGGATTTTTTTATAAAGATCTCCCAGTTGTCCCCCGTCTCACCGATGGAGGGGACAATTGGGACTTAATTTTTTAAATATCGGGTGTATCCCAGTTGTCCCCTCTGGCGTTTGTCCCCTTGAGTATTGGTGACCTGCTCGAAGTAAAACAGTTCCATGTTGCCTTTTGATAAACACTAATGAATCTGAACCCGAACTACATGAAGCACTTGCTATTGACATTGTTAGGAATGCACTGATAAGAAATGGAAAATTCCTTAATGCTTTGCTGTCGTGCAACGACCGAGCCGATCAAACATAGTACCTAGCTATATACAAATAAAGTTCATTTTTGCATGTACTATTCCAAGCAAAAACACCCCCTCCAGAAATTCCCTCAAGAAATCCGCCATGGAAAAATGACATTTACGTTCCATGGCATTATGAGCGATCGTGGTAAAATCACGTTGCACCGACAAACTGAGTTGTTTACTTTTAAGTTTACATGTGCGAAAGGGATAGAAACAATACTTTTATAATGGCGGGAGGCGTCATCTTGAATTAAGCTACTTTATGTTTCTATTTTATTTACCGAAATATTTGTTTTTAACTTCTGAGTGAAGTCGGGGGTGTAAAATATAGTTCTTTAATATAAAGAGCCCAGTTTAAAGGTAAGGTAGTTGTTAATTTTACCTATACTTAAAAGTTTATTTTACCCGAGTATAGTTAAATGAAAACATTGTTGTACTCGTTATATTTTACATAAAATAATAAACTATACCTAATATCATGATTTTTCCCTTAATTAACTATTCCTGTTCCTCATTAGACACTCTTCGTCATAATCCGAGCCAGTGGTATATGAAATCTAAAAAGTGCTATATTATTTGTCACTTCTAGCAAAATTATACGGCGACATCTCAAGTGAGGGAGATTGGGACGTCTAAAAATTAAAGTCCCAGTTGTCTCCCTTGTCGCAGGGTAGAGGGGACAACTGGGAGACATTTATAAAAAAATCCCAGTTGTCCCTCAAGGGGACAACGCCAGAGGGGACAACTGGGATACACCCGGGTTGTGCTTTGGATGTCAAGGTGAACAACTAGGCTGCTGGGTGGACGCGGCAACGATGCATGAAGACAAATCACATCAAAACTAAGAAATCAGGAATATACGATATGAGCTTTCATCATAAAAAAATCACCACCCCGGTTGGACACTGGAGCAAACGGGAATAAAATTAAACAATAATCCCTACTAATATTATAAATGCGAAAGTAACTCTGTCTGTCTGTGTGTCTGTTACGCTTTCCTGCTTGAACCATACAACCGATTTTGATGAAATTTGGTATAGGTATACGTTGAATCTCAAGAACGGACATAGGCTACTTTTTATTAGAAAATAAGGGGGGGAGGGGGGTAATACCACCTTTGAAAGTTTATATGGAAAAATGTTTATTTTTGAATTTAGAGATATGAAATTTGGCACAAATATAGCTCGAAACTTGGATTAAAATATAGACTACTTTTTGTTTCGAATATTAGGGGAGAAAGGGGTAAAACCGACCATAAAAGGAAGTAGTCCACACGAACGAAGTCGCGGGCACAGCTAGTATTTAATAATTGTGAGTAAGAGTAACAAAGATTAAAATGACTTAAACATATAGGCAGTAACAATCATACGTTATAAAATTACTAATCATGTTCCGAAGTTGCTGAATCTGATGTCTATTAGAATAATTTAGAATGTTTGTTCTTTATTCATATGAATTAATAGGTACGTTACTATTCGTTATGGATAAATGATCGCAACTTTTGGATTTAATTTCATTGTTGACTGTACTCACTTTGTAATACCTATTCTTGTTATCAACTACATTAGTGACATAATGTTCAATATCTATTTCAATTCACGCTATTTGTAACGAATGCCCTACTTAATTAGCATCTTGAGGAAACGAGACAAACTAGTTGATTGGTAAAAAATATGTATTTTCCAATATCACAAAATATACTTTTATGGTACTTACATACTACATAATAGTAATTAAAATATACATTTTACAAAAATATTTGATCTTCATCGGAATCTCCAGCACCATAAACGAAGCGTCTTCTAACTACGTTATCATCTACGATTGCACTGTTATCGGTGGGTACGTTGCTATTCTTACAAGGTGTCACGGGATATCTAACTGGGCCAAGCCACCTTCTACTGAGCCCAAAGTTCCTCGGCAACGCAACGCTTTTCGATGAAGTACTCTTAACTGACTTATCCAAACTGTTCAATGATGACTGTATCGACTTCAACGAGGATCTCTTCATTAAATCATTACCATCCAAGTAATCGTCAGGAAGATCCATATCTGTTGGTATACTTAAACTTAACGGACGGCGTTTAGGTCTGTTACTAACTAAATGTCCCCGCCAAGTGTTAAATTTTTGGGAATTTCGTTTCTGAGGTGTGTTTTCTTGAGATGAATAATTACCTACATCTGATTCCTCATTAATTTTGTTCTCTGAGTAGCATTTAAGGAGGCTACTTTTATTAGGTGTGGTCTGTCTGCTAGACTTGTCTTTCATTCTACTTATAACTTTATCTTTTGTTAGTTTTATTAGGGCATAAATTGTCTTCAAAGCTTCTTCATTTAGGAGTTCGTCATCTGTAATTTCTACATCTAACGCACTAGCGACGCTAATGCTTTTTTGATTACCCAATTTTGGATGACTAATAAACTCTTCATTATTTGTTGCGTTATGAAAATCGGTCGGCTTCTTGGTGTTTTGGAGAACTATTAATTCCACATGCTTTGGCGCAGACTGAAGCATCACTAGAGCCTTGTCGTACTTCATATTCAATAGAGTCTTTCCATTTACAGATATAATTTGGTCACCGGGTAATAGCTTTTTACATAGGTCTGCCGGGCTATCGTGTGTAATTGACTTTATGTATACATTTCCATCAGAACCTTCAGCTACTTGTAATCCCAACGCATTCATTTGATCTCTCTCCAATGAGACTGTTACAAAAACTCTTTCGCCTTGGACACAACCCATATTATCTAATTTCTCAAACAGAGATGCATTTAAACAAGATTCGTTATTGGCTGTATTATAATTAAAAGCTTCCGAATATACTTTAGGAGATTCTAGGACATATGCAGTGGGAACATTGGGTATGTTTTGATTGTAATGTCGTTCAGGTAGTAACTGCATACTATTTATAGTACAGTGCTGCCTCTGCTCTGAACTCAAATCGTCTGAATCACTTTGAGTTGTCGCCGGATCTTCTGATCGGAAACATGTCTGGCTAGCCGGCGACCGGCGATATCTACCGTCCAGTGCAGGTTTCATACCATTGAAAACTCTCGTACCCATTTTAACACCGTGTCTCCTTGGAAGACTACAGCTTTCAGACGACGACAATCCTTCATTAGAAGAGTTTCCTGCAACATTCGGATTGGAAGTGTTCAAGATGTTATCTTCATTTCGTTGTGGAGAAGTCAATATTTGTCTCAATAATTCTTCTGTGTTGGGTTTCTCATTTTCCTTATTTTGTTTTCTTTCACCAAAAATATCCATTCTAAATCTTCTTCTGGTAGGCCTTCGAATCCTCACGGGATTTCTGACGGCTAAATTGTAGCTATCCTGGTAATTGCTGCAATCTACTTTATTATTGCTTCTTTCTATAGGCACTGGGCAACCGAGTTCATCTGATAAATAAGTAATAAAATCTTCTTTTGTATATAATTTTAAGTACAATCTGTGATGCAATGAAGCCAACCAATATGTAAAATAAGTTTTATTATCAGTCATCTTTAATTTATATTTAACTCCAATTTTTGAAAGACCAGAATAAGAGTTGGGTATGATATACAGGCTTTTTTTGTTGTAGTAGAAAGTATGTATGTGATGCCAGGGCAGGCTTTGTAAAACAATCCTGTTGTTACTGGACCCTGACTCTTCAGAAACATGGTTATTTCGGGAGTAAAGAGTAACACCTCGAGGACCAATAGATAACCATACGTCTCTGCAGAATCCATCTCTTGTGGCCCAAATGGCGGAATAAAAGTGTGCTCCATAATCCCGAAAAGTTTGTGCCAGTGTTATGTAATTAATTATTGCCTTATACCTATCCAATCCACGTCGAGACTCATGAGCTCTTTTCATGCGTAACTTAATATCTGCCATATCATTATTTATAGTACTTTCTGGCAAATAATGTTCTAAAAGAAAATAATCAGCAGTGCCATGCTCCCTATAAGAGAACTCCCCAAATTCGATATGCAGAGCATACCCAGCCAATAAAATGAGATTCTGAATTGTTGAAGTCAACTGCCCCTCAACTGTGGCCCTTCTTAACTGAAGATATACTCTGTATCTCCACTCTCCATCTTGTATATTACTAGCAATATTTTTAGGCAAGAAGAATTTAATTCTCAGAAAAAGTGTTAACGAAGCACTTTCTTCTGTAGTCTTACTTTTCTTATTTACTGGCTTGTGCCATCCTTCAGGCGCAACTTTCTTTATTTTATAGTCATCAGGTAAAAACACAAAGTCCCCTCCGATCAAAACTGCTATACCTAACATGAAATTATGCTCATATTTTTCACTATGTACCAGGGCTTCAAACAACTGCCCGGCTGTTATAATATTTGGGTCACAAAGAATTTCTATCTTTTGTCCATTTAGTAAAACTACTGTTATAGATCTCTTATCAGAAATTGATGCTAATGTCAAATCCATACTCTTTGCTGGTTGAGAGGCCCGCACTATAAACTCTGGTCCTATACAACCATCTCTACCTTTAAATCCACATTCTGCTTTATACAGCCTTGATGCTGCTCTCTGGACTGGCTTCCCTCTCTTGAAATTTGTATTAGTAAGCCCTGGTTTAGTTTTATACACATCATTACTAGGAATGGCAGTCATAGAAACAGCACTGTTTTGAATTCTGGGCTCTTCTATCCGAGTACTACAAGCCATTTCTAGTGTGGAATGCGCATTAGTCAATCCCCCCATTCTGGGAGTGTCAAATATATTAAATACTACATTCCTGTGTCTGTTAGGCAGTCTACAACTTGGAAATGGATCCCTCTCATCCGGGGATTTTAAAAGGGAAATACAGCTGCGTGGACGAGTACTCACTTTTAAGTCTGTATTAGTGTTGGCTTCCTGAGTTTTAGACTGTCTCCTTTTCAATTGGTTTATATTGTTGGAGGGCAGGTCATGGTAGTCTATGATAGGACTGAGACCAATCGAGGCAGCAGAACAGGAGCTACGGCCTGAATCTTCCTCACAGCTTCGCATCTTTGCTCTGAAACAAAACAAAAAGGAGGTTTATTTATTGTTTATAAATACTTTTTGTTTATTTATTATAAACTTTTTTGCCTAATTTAATAGCTGAAGAAGTTTGGGAGTTAAGGTACCTAATAGTTGATACTTGTATCAAGTTGCACTTCTATTGTTTCTCTCACAGGGTGACTGACTTTATAAGAGGTAATTGACTCATGCATTCAAAGTATGTGTAACAACTTTTTATGAAGTCGGCAGCAATATGAGGAAGGTGACGGAGGAATAATAAATACTGAAGTACTTATTTACTTCAACTAACAGTATTTTTACATACTTAAATTAAACATAATCAGGTACGAAGGTACACCATGAATAAATCACACCGATTCTTAATAAAACTCAAACGGATTTTCATTCAAATGTGTACATTCTCGCGTGAGTCACATCGAGAGAAAGCTTCTACACTTAGGACGACAAAACAGACATTTTATTTCTCAAAACGCCGTATTAAAAGAGTTATAAATCTAGTATTAAGAGAAAATCTAGGCGGTTTATCTTACCTTTATGAATTAATAAAACACATAAATTTTATTACATAGTTATCAATTCACTGACCATTGTTTTAGTAATTAAAACAATAAACGGACGGTTCAGCCACTGCCTATTTTAATACATAATTTAAATTAATATTCCAAGGTCTTCGCCAGCTTTACGACCATTCTGCAGAGATACAACCATATAAAACTGCATCCATAAACTAGCTAGGTAGGTACCTACAATCTATTGCCTCTATTGAACTAACACAACTATAAATCGTCGTACTGCTTAATCTTCGTTCATTCGTTGTTCGTTCATAGCATGCCATAGTTCAAAGCAAACACCCTACTACAACCAAACCACCACATACAATCAACCTGCATGTCTACTCTTCTACAATACACACAAACAAAATAACAAGTGTAAAAAAACAAGTGATTTCAAAATCGGGAATGAAGTGAAAACTGTCAAATCTGCGTATCCGCAGGTTAGATTATATCAGACAAACCGCTTATTGGTTAGATTTGTGTGTAAATACTGGGAACCAATGACAAGCGGCCGTTTAAAGAAACCTAGCCAATCAATAGGTTCAATGTCCGGAAATCGTAACGCGGAACGGGTGACCAACCACAGACGGTTACAAACAATGAATTTAGATTATGTGACAGGCTAGAATTATGTACCTAGGTACCTTTAAATCTAGTATTCGGCTGAATTTCTTGTGATTAAATTTTAAATGTTAGATCCGTTTCGTTTTCACATCAAAAATCTAAATTTTTACTTTATTCACAGTGACAGTGACAGAAGGAGTTATGATTCGGGCTGCCGACACCCATATATAAATTTCCTAAAATTTAAATCGTATAAACCTTAAGGGGAGAATAACATTTCCGACATATCCGTTGATTACATATTTATGTAAATATCGGACACTCGTTCACCGTTTTTAGAAACTTAAGCTAACAAGCAAATGAAATAAGGACAAATTCCGCGCATTTCTCCCACACTGGACCCCCTTAGCAAATAATTATTTGAATTCCCCGCAATTTGTGGAATTTTCCCAAAATCAGCAATCGAAACCAGGGATGTAACGGAAGTAGTTTTATCGGAACCGAAGCCGGAATCGGAGTTTTTAAATTTGCTTTATCGGAATCGGAACCGGAGTCGGAATCGGAATCGGAAGCAGGGTGACATGAGAGAGAATTATTATTTAAAGACAAATAAAACATTATGTAGTATTTTTTTTTATTACAAGTTTCATTTGTAACAAAACATAAAAATGAGCAAAATTGGCGTATTTCCAAATAAACAACAAGTTTAAATAGAATGAATTTAAACCCAAACTCCAAAGTAGCATATATTAGTAATTATATTATACTAACGAACAAAAGCTTTAAAAAAAATTAAATCGTATTAAAAATCGTAAAATATAATACGCTACTTTTAAGTCAATTAATACTATTAATTGACTCTAAAAGTAGCATATTATATTTTATGAACAAAAGCTTGGAAGCTTTGTCTCCCTCTAACCTAGTTCTTAAGGGGTCGTAGATTAGGCCAGCGCCACTAAAAAGTTGCTCGCTCGCTACCGAGCTTGGTGGACACGACAAAAATTGACGAGCAATTGATTGCAGGGGCTGGAATTTGGTATTACCATTAACTTTCCACCATAATAACGGATCATCACTAATACTAATACGTTTTTCTTTATTGAACTCATTTAGTATTTTTTTACGAAGACAAATTTATCAAAAACTGGACTTTTATCAAGTGTGGTATTATCATCGTCTTCTTCATCACTACTTAATAATATGTTTGACAAAACTGATTGCACATTACTACTATGTCTAGCTTTTGCTGGTAATTCCGAATCATAACAGTCGGTCGGCACACGCCGCCGCACTCGCCCGCTATCTATGCTTCGACCTCCGATTCAAACCTCCGATTAAAAAATATCGGAGCCGGAGTCGGAACCGAAAGTATAAAAGTAATCGGAACTTCCGACTTAACGGAACCGGAACCGAAGCTCCGTAACATCCCTGATCGAAACTAAAATGCGTTTTGTTCTATCTGTGTTTTGTTAATTTCGTACGTACGTGGGAAGCTGATTGTTCTTCAAGTGAAAAAAGAAATCATGAAAATAATTTCTTTTTTGACTAATGGGTAATATTAAGAGTGTATTGCAGTAGTATTTTAAAATGGCTACATTAATACAATCCTATGAACAACAGTACTCCATTCTAACAGCCGATATCACAGCTAAAATTGGACGCTTAAAATCCAACAACGAAGGCACGTATCTATACAATCAGTTCTGAATTATTGAAAGGTATTTATTTCATTAAATCAACCATCAAGTGCAAGTGATCAATAACCTATCTAATTTACAGAAAATCGTGAGCAATTGCAACGAGAAATTCAAGCGAACTTCGAGGAAGCGAATGATCTGGTAAGTTGTTTACAAAACATTTTTGTTGTTTTTCTCATATTTTACTGTTATTCATTGACAATTCGATTCGTGGTTTAACAAATAAACCATCTGGGACAATAACATCAAATTGATCAGCAATTTTGTCTGCAATTAATTAACAGAAATACATATATTGCTTAAAAAGTTGTTATCTGTCTACTTAAACTAGACGATATTAGGGCCAGCTAATACATTCTCGCACAACGAGGCGAGATATCAGCATGTTTATATCATTAATAATATTATTAAAAACAATAAAAGTTTACAGTACTAATGTATTGGTGAAGATTAATAAAGTGACAAATTTTTCAGCTAGAACAGTTAGAATTGGAATCCAGAAGTGCTGGCGCCGGGTCACGTGTCGCTGCTTACCGCGCAGAGCTGCAGCGAGTTAGAGATGAATACCGTTCTGTCACCATCAACCCTGCTACTTGTAAGCAAAACATTCTACTCAAAATCATATTTTGTTATGACCTATACAAAAGCTTGCACATGTAGTCTTTAAGTTCCTAGCATCCTTATCCTACTAATATTATAAACATTAAAAAAAAGTGTCCGGATGTTTGTTTGTTAGTCTTTCACTAAAAAACTGCAGAATGGTTTTGTATGCAATTCGGTACAAACATTTATGGTATTCTAAATTAACATGAAATATATTTTTAATTCCAATATAATTTAAAGTGAAGAATACTTTAACCAGTGCCGGTTCTAGCATTACTGGCGCCCTGGACGAATTATCGCCAGCGCCCCTGTAAAACATATACCAATACATCGATTTAGGGGAATACATCTGGGTATCCACCCTGGGATGTTGCCCAACCGCGCGCCACCCTAACGCCGGCCCTGACTTTAACTCCTATAGACACAACTTTTTTTAAAATTATTTATCATGTATGTAATTAAGAAAGCATAAATTACAACTAGATAACATTGAAAATGAAGAAGCATATGACGATTGGGGCGGAGCTAGCGAGCAGCATAGAAAGCTTTTGGATAACACGGAGCGTCTGGAGCGCACCGGGAAGACGCTCACCGATGGCTACCGAGTGGTGGTGGAGACAGAGCAGATAGGTGCGCAAGTACTGCAGGACCTGAGCATGCAAAGAGAAACTATTCAGAGGTCAAGGGGAAGGGTGAGTTCAGAAACATGAATTCAAACTCTTTTCAGTTCTCAATTTACAAAATAGCTGTCCATCCGAAGCTCTAAAAGCCTTTGCAGACATGGCAGGGATATTCACATTCGTCTGAGCCACGCAATCCTTCATTGTGTTTTCGTTGATATTTAACGGTGTCAGGTACTGAATTGCAACTGTATTGCGATTGTAAAATGTATTGTTGCAGTATAGCTTACTGTTAAACTGTGCTCTGAGCACAAAGATACTGGATATACATAGAACAAGTTTAATTGCTTATTTTATAACAAACAACTTTAACAATATATGTATTATTGCTCCATGAATCACTTTAATAGGAATTTGGATCGACTTGTAGTTTGCAGTAGCTTAAAATTTTAAAACATTTTCTCGTTTCCAGCTTCGTGAAACAGATGAGCAGTTGAACCGTTCGACCCGTCTCCTGCAGACGATGATGTCGCGAGCAATGCAGGACCATTTCATACTTATGGTGATATTTGTGTTGATGGGAGGACTTATGTGCGCCGGCCTCTACTACTTCATCACCTAGCCAGTACGCCCAGTCATACACCGCGACAACTATTACGCTCCATGGATATACTCTTTATACATGTTGTGTACAAAAGGACTGGCGTTGGCCCTCCGTGTTTATGTGATTAAACATTTGCTGGCATTCCTTTATTATAAGTATAAAGCATTTAATGGCCGATGTAAATAATTTTGAGAGGCAACAAAAAAAAATTAAAAGATTACAAATACGCAACTGATTCTAGTAAAATGGCCCAACCATTAAATTAATCAACAAAATTATATTTGACCTCTTTATTCAAGGTTTTAAACTTGATTGAAGCGAATACTTGTCTCCGGTACTCTGACTAAACTTATTAAAACCTTAAAGTTCAGACATTATACCTTTGTAGTGTTCTGATAAGATAAAATATATGGTCAGTTAACAATTTCATATAATCAAAAAACAAATACATGCTTTCTTATCAGTAATAATGGAAAAACAGTCTTGCAGCCACTAATTACGCGTATCTTACTTTTGCACTACATTGGCTGCTGTGTACCAATTTAAATTAAATCTTGTCGTTAACAGCAAGCATCTTTATTTAATAAATTATCAGTTTCGTGACTGCTAGACATACCTTTAAGAGTCTTTTTCCACAAATAACAGAAAAAAATATTTTAAAAAGTGAAAACTGATAATAATGAAAACATGATAAAATTGATTACGTTACAAACATGATATCAGAGATTTGTTTTGTAATAAACATCATAGAAAATGGTGCTACTTAATGATGCTTTATGACTATCATAATAAATTCCTTACACATGTATTAAATAATGCTAACCACAGAAAAGTGTAACTACTCTTACATGTATGTTGTATGTATAACAGAGGTACAAAAAGACGTGTGAGCACGACAAATTTAGGGATTTTGGTCCTCTGTGGACTCAAACATCTAAAAGTAAAAAGAACCCCGTCTGCAGGCCTTGTGACTGAAAATTGAGTGTGCAATTTGGCTAAACAGATTTTTGTAAGTAATAAACTATGTAAAAAGCTTCTGTGTAAGATCAGTAGCTTTTTTATGATACCGTTTATAATGGTATATTATGTTTGAATGCTACTCCGCTAATAAACAGTAATTGTATAACACAGTAAGAATTTATGTGTTGCAATTGGTTATTTAATATGTAGTTAATTATGTAATGTTTATACGTGTAGATTCTATATTATATTGCCTGTAAGTATTGTGTTAATTTGTTAGTTAGGATGAAATTATTAACTTATTCGTGCAATGTTGTATATTAAATGTGTGGCACTTATTATTGACTTTTTTTATATTTTACCATTGACCACATTTAATTATTATTTAATTTATCAATCTCTAAGAACAACACAACACATAAGAAACATAATTTGACTTTAAAATTTATAATGAACAAGCGAATGATTTCTAGTTTTGAAGATATTAATTTAAAATACCTGATTTGGTTAAGAATATTTTGGTTTAATAGAATTTTTCACTAGCTACTTCAAAATTAAATTTAATTAAATTCTTAGTAGGTCAGAAAAATAAAAATAGATATTCAATAAAAATCACATATATTAATAATTCTATTTTCAACTATTTATATTACATTTTCTTACTTTAATATCAATTGAATATATGAAGTAACAATAAGTACCTAGGTATGCCATTTCTATCGGTTCATGAAAGGCACAATAGATGCTTTATAATAGATAACATGTTAGACCTACTATTACAATGTAAAATACTTTAATACAGATCATACCAATTTAGGCGCAAGGCCAAATGATTCGTATGTAAAAAATAAATTGTTTAAATTTTTCATGTCAAAAAATTTACATCGTATTATTTTATTCAACTGTCTATTCAAAAAAAATATAATAACGAACAAGTTTTCCTTAACAAAGATGAGAAAATATATTTAATATGACAATATTGAAACTACATTGAATTAAAATATTTTTTCATAATTATATTCTCTGCATTATGTACAGTTTATATTTATGTACTTAAAAGGTTAAAAGATTGGATAAATAATAAAATCATGGTAGGCTACAAATATAACATTTTAATTACTAAACATTGAAACAATATTTAAGTTTCTTCGACTTTGTCAGTAGTGTGAAAAAAAAATAGAACATGAAAATAAACCAGTTTATTTTACAATGGAATACTGGTCATAGTCCATGTATTATCTTTCCTTTTTAGACAGTTAATGATATGTGCATAAAAACTGACAATATCAATTTCCCTATTTTACCAATTTGACTAGCAAAATGCAAGACGTCACAAAATAAAGTGATAGCAAGACTGACAGCTACCCTTAATAAAATCATTTTGGGCTAATTGATAACGGTAACTAAAAATTAGGAGTTTTAAATCCTTTCTTCCAGTACGGATGCCGGCTGGGTCAAAAATACCACATTGTTTTAGTACGTGAAATGGCTATTAAAAAAATACTAGATACATATTTTTCCATACAATTTAAACAAAAAAATACTGAGATAAAACGATGCGGAGTTGGGGCTCGTTATGTCACTGGGTTAAACATATGCCCACTAATGACGTCACGCAACAGTTCAATTCAATGTATCGCCGGTATATTTTGATTAGGTGGAAAATGCAAAAATAATTGTCTCATATTTTTGGATAATCTAACAGAAATTACTTTAGTCCGCTTCCCTATTGGCAGAAATGCAATAATGTTGCTTTAAACTATAATTTCGGGTAGCTGTCGTTGCCACATGACTTTGACAGTTTGTGGCGTTATGTCAAAAAGCACCAATCATGAAGCAGGTGCCCTCTATACGTCATGTTCCGAAACATGTATTTTCAAACAAATTCAAAATTTCAGCGTTGTCTATGGGCCGTCGAGTGAAACTATATGCTAAGTTGGTACACAAGTATGTGCCTGGAGGCAGCGGTCACTACGTAAGGCTCTCCCCCTCTTCCGTGGGGGGGTCGTCCACCGCCTGGCCCAGAGGCACCAGTCGCATCTTGTACTCGTTTAGCTTGGTATCCTGAAATCAGACATTCAAATCGTTTGTTAATTATTTAAAGGTATATAATGAAAAAATAAAAATCTTGACATATATGCGTTGATAACAAATTGGTTGTTATGAGTTTCCTTCTATAATTTTCCTTATATAAGTACTAAGCATTTAATTTAACGTTATAGTTATATAGACAAACCTAATAACATGCAAAGACAACATTATAAAACTAAACAGATTCCAGCGGTTGTGAATTTAGGTGCTCAAAATTTAGCCAGTCAATGCTTGCCTAATGGGGACTGCCTTTGGCATAATTTATTTGATATTATCTCATTCATATTATATTAACTTACCTGATCGACGAGGAGCACCAACAAATCCTCCTGATCCTTCTTCAGCTTGTCAAGCTCGTCAGAGGTCGCCTTCTGCGCCTCCTGCGACCTCCTCAGCTCCTCTGTGAGCCTGGTAACTTCAGCAGCCAAGTGCTGGACCCTCGCCTCGGACTCCTTCGCCTTGGCTTCGGCCTCTCTGAGCTTGGCGTCGTCTTGGCTCGCGACCGCCGACTGATGGTTGGGCAACGAGTTTGTTGCTGACACCTGCGCTTTAAGCAATGTGTTCTCGTCTTTCAAGTGCGAGTTGGCTGCTACGGAATCGTTCAGAGCACTCTGAAATATTTTAATTGAAATTGTGAAATAAATGAGGTCTAAAAATAAATAAAGGAGTTCGAATAAGTTCGAAATTATCTAGTTTGAATGTAATGTTTATGTGTAGTTTATTAAGAACTATTCTTATAACATGTATGGTGTCATGTCGTGTCGCAGGGCGGAGTGTAGCGTGGCGCAGGGAGGGGGGGAGCGCAGTGTGGCGCAGGGAGGGGGGAGCGTAGTATTGTGCAGGGAGGGGGAGCGCGTAGTATGGCGCAGGGAGGGGAGGCGCATAGTATGGCGCAGGGAGGGGGGTAGCGTAGTGAGGCGCAGGGAGGGGGGTGCGTAGTATGGCGCAGGGTGGGGGAGCGTAGTGTGGCGCGGGGTGGGGGGGAGCGTAGTATGGCGCAGGGAGGGGGGAACTTAGTATGGCGCAGGGAGGGGGGGAGCGTAGTATGGCGCAGTGAGGGGGGAGCGTAGTGTGGTGCAGGGAAGGGGGGCACGTAGTATGCCGCAGGGGGGGGGGGAGCGTAGTGAGGCGCAGGGAGGGGGAGCGCGTAGTATGGCGGAGGGAGGAGGGAGCGTAGTGTGTGGGAGCGTAGTATGGCGCAGTGAGGGGGGAGCGTAGTGTGGCGTAGGGAAGGAGGGCACGTAGTATGCCGCAGGGGGGGGAGCGTAGTGAGGCGCAGGGAGGGGGAGCGCGTAGTATTGCGGAGGGAGGAGGGAGCGTAGTGTGGCGCGGGGTGGGGGAAAGCGTAGTATGGCGGAGGGAGGAGGGAGCGTAATGTGGCGCGGGGTGGGGGAGAGCGTAGTATGGCGCAGGGAGGGGGAACTTAGTATGGCGCAGGGAGGGGGGGAGCGTAGTATGGCGCAGTGAGGGGGAGCGTAGTGTGGCGCAGGGAAGGGGGGCACGTAGTATGCCGCAGGGGGGGGGAGCGTAGTGAGGCGCAGGGAGGGGGAGCGCGTAGTATGGCGGAGGGAGGAGGGAGCGTAGTGTGACGCAGGGAGGGCGGGAGCGTAGTATGGCGCAGCGACGGGCGGAGCGTTTCTTAGCGCTGGTAGGAGAGGGGAGCGTGGCGTGCATAGAAAGGGGCAGATTAGAGGGAAAGGCGTGTCGTGGTGTAAGAGTTTCTAGCCGGCATCTTCTAGGTAGGCTTAAGTTCCAATCCGGAGGTAGCTTCATTTGGTTTGTAGAGACAATTCATAAATATTACTGATTACCAGCCGCGGCTTAATGTGAATTATCCCCGTTTTTTCCACATTTTTCACTGACTCTTCGCTCCTATTGTTTGCAGCATTACATAGCCAAAAGCTAATAAAAATAAAAAAAATTCGTCGACGCCTCGCCGTTACCGCTTTTTAAGGAAGGGAAATGCATTGGTGCACCGTACCGCTGCCTGGGAAAAATGACAGCGGCGTGCGAGGCTCCCTCGCTCTAAAAAAAGCTGATACTACCCACTAAAATCCCCCGCACCGCATCTCTCAGTATTGATGGCGCCATGGGAATCTAGTAGAATCTACAATGACGGGCCTGTGCCTCGCCGTTACCTGCAGCGAGTGGTTCTGCCGCAGCATGGCGTCGAGCTGCCCCATGAGCTCCTGCAGGCGCGCGTCCTGCTGCCGGATGAGCGACTTGTACTGGTCCAGGGCCCCGCCCTCCGGCGACGACCGCTCCTCGCCGGGCCCCACGCCGTTCTCCTGTTTCACCGTCAGGCTTTGGATCAGGACGCCTGTAACAGCAGGGAGCACATGTCAAACATTGGTATTAGGCAGACGCTATTTATACAGCGTGTTATCGAATTAGTACAAAACCTTAAACATATTCGTTCAGAATCGAGTGTAAAATCGATTCCGTTTGACCGCTGTTCCGCTATTTGACGTTAGACGATAAATCAAGCGGCAGTACATCAAAGAGATTTGTTGCATTGAAGCGGCCACACCTTTTTTATTGTGATCCGTAAGCACACCAATGTTGGTCTTTGTAAAACAAAAATTATAGGAAATGTAGAATTTTTTTTATACCTAAGTAAATAATGACACTTTCTTTGAAGTATTTACAGTCGTCAAACAGAAAGTAGCATTGTCAATGTCTATGGAGTGGTCTGGGTCGGCATATCTGCCTGCCTGCTTGTTATGTTTTTATTCTCACGAATCCGAATCCGACAAAAAAGGGTCAATGTCTATCATACTTCAAATTTAAGAAACAAGTCTCGAAATTCGATTACCACCAAGCGAGTAAGAGCGAAAGAAGGCTCAATACTGTTTGAAGTTTTGTTATGCCGGTGCTAATAGAACGCTCACCTTCCAGCGACTTGAAGAGCCGGCAGAACTCGTAATCGATGAGTATCTCGTGGGGCGCCTTGACGCGCAGCTGCGGGTGCTTGGCCGCCTTGTTGTACGCCTCGTGCTTCGTCACCTCGCTCAGCTTCGCAGAGAACGTCTCCATGCCTATACGCTTGAACAGCAGCTGCTTTAAGGACTCCTGGAAGAACATCATACAGGGGTATAAGAAGTGGGTACGTGCTTAGGCCGACACTTCCTATGGGGACCTACGAAATTTTTTTTTTGGAGTGGGGAGGAGAACAGCGAGTGTGGGACTACCGTCCTAAAAACGGCAGTCCTACCCGCTTAAACGCCCTGGAAGACCTCATCGCCGTGATGATAATCCGTAATGGTTCCGGAGTGAGAAACTCCGGAACCATTACAGAGATACATATATCTGCTTTAACAACCCGGAATATCTCATCGGAACGACCTCATTGCCGTGATGGTGATGCTGTGGGAAACTCCAGAACCATTACCATAAGAGAGATAGGGCATAGCGATTTATAGCTCGAACTGGAGCAGCGCGACTGGTATAACACCTCCACCTTACACAAGACCGCAGCCATATTACAATCACTTCGGTGTTTTCATGCGTGTGAGTAAGGTTTCCAGAGCTGGTCTTTTCTGGGTTGTGCTACATTAGTAGCAGGGGTCAAGCCGTTAAGGTAAGGGCGACAAGTCCAGTAATAGATTTATTGTGCTGTACTTGTCGCCTTTAAGCTAGGACCTCCTTACCACTTAACATCAGGTGGGATGAGGTCAATCTTGAAGTGCAATATAAAAAAAACCCTCACAGACATAAGTACCTTGGAGTAGTTTTCGACGGAGTCATCGTTGAAGTGTATGCAGATGGCGAGCAGGAAGGCGGCGAGTCCCTGCAGCAGGTACTCGTTGTCGTCGGTCTCGTTGGCGCCGGTCTGGTTCACGAGGTAGCCGACGCCGCCCGGCACCCGCAGGAACGCGCTCACTGCCGCCGGGCAGTTACTTGTCCAGGAAGCTAGGAGCATTAGTAGGGCCACCTGGAATTTACCGGAACTAGTTATAAAGCGATTTCGAAGGTAGGGTAGAAAGTGGAGTAATGGGAACAACATTGTAACTAAGTGATTTTCCAGTACATGCTTTGTTTTTGGTATGAAAAGTCAAAGGGGACAATTGGCCTTACTTAGAACATAAATAATGTTGCCGCTCGATAGTCCACTATTGTTAGTGCTTTTGTCTATTGAATATTATGTATAAAAGCAAAAGCATCGATAGTGCTTCGATAGTATTCATAGCACTGCGAGTATCAACAGTATCAACACACAGTAATTCTATCGATAGTATTGGAACTATCGAATCTCAAAATCGATATTTTGTCTATCGTCGTCGTTAATTTGTCAACGCTAAATATAAGAGACGAAAAATCATCAAATAATCATCTACCTTAGCCTGCATCTTCGTCGACTGCTGCAAAAGCAGTGTGCACTGATGCAGGAGCGAGACAGGTGAACTGCCGATGTTAGTCGCCAGCAGCACGCGCAGCAACTGCTCCTTCTGACCCTGGTTCTCAGTGAGCGCATGCATCAGTGCCACGGCTGAGAACCAGTTGGACAGCACGTCTGCTGAGAAGAGACCGCCGCAGAGGAGCTGGCCGCTGGTCAGGCTCGAGACGTCGGACGACGACGGGAGGAGAGTCTGCACCAGGCTCGCTTGGCTCATGTCGTTGTGATACAGGTAGCATTGGAAGCAGTAGAGAACTGCGCATCTGGAATTTTAAATGACTCGTAGAATCCAGTCCTAGTGTAATGTTGAAGTATATTCTTAATGCAACTGCAGATAACGTCTAGATTTGTGTGGGCGTGCACTGAGTGAGGCACAATACCACATGGATACGGATTTCCCGTGCATAAGACTGATTCAATTTCCAGTTATTAAACCATTGCTTTATTGCATAAGTATAATATTTCAATAAGTGATAAATATAAACTTATTTCTTAATTTTTTTGGCATTATCAAATAAAATAACATAACTAAAATGGTATGGCTATGACATATTATAAATGAATATTGGACAGCATCGCATAGACTGAGAAGTTCGTTTTCCATATTAACCCGACTGATGCTGCGACGCCAAATTTTGATCCGCTTGCCTCTCGCCTATAGGTGTCATCAAGAGATTTGATCAAATAACGGTTGTTGACATAGACTGTTAATTGAAAAAGAAGATACAATATGAGACCAATTGAATTAAGCATACATACCTTAAAGAAAACGGCTGTTTCTCATTGACCATTGACATTAGAAGGACCACAATAGCTGGCCGCGGGGGATTCGACGGCGCCATTACATTTCCCAGAAAATCCTGGTTGGTCGTGTCACCTCTTACGACCTCCCCCACAGTGTTTATCGTCTCTGTCAGTATGTCCGCAGGTACACCACTTGCCATCAGTATATTACACAACGAGTCCAACAAACCCGCATACTTCATTATCTTTTGGCAACTAGATATAATTTGAATCGCGTTACTCGGCGACACTAAAGTCCTCACTATTTGTAGCATGCAATGCACATTCGACACTTTCTGCGGGGACCACCCCAAATCTTCAGCATCATCTGGCGTGTGGAACATTGGAAGTGTTTTCTGAATATAGTTTCCTTCTTTAAAGAAATGTATATTGCTACTATTATTTTTAAGTAAATTCAACATGAGTAGTAAGCAATCTTCTACAATGATGCCCCCTTCAGAATAACCTTCCGAAGATACTATTTCAAATAGTCTATCAAATGCATTTTCAAAGGCCACGATTTTTTGTATATTTGCATTTCCTTTGGTTAACTTTATCAATAGCAGCAAAGTTTCATTTCGGATAACTTCTCTCGTGTCTCCAAGCAAATCCATCATCTTAGAGACTCCCATTGGTTTGACTAGGATGATTTCCTGTATATCTTTTGGTCTGTTCGTTAGCAAAGATGTAAGAAGTTGTACAGCAGAGAGTCTAACTCTAAAGTCGTATTCGTCTAGTAAATCAAGAACTAGTTGAATGTTGTTGTGGTCTTTGATGAACATTTCGGTGAATTGTTCACCGATGTTCATGGGAATGTTTGGATTGTCCTCCTCCTCCTCGAACTGGGATGGAGACATGATGTTGTTAAGAGTGTCGAGGGCGTAGTTGATTGTCTCATTGTCAGCCCTGTCTAGCTCTAACACCTGTAAATCATGGGAAATACAACATTTAAAAACCTATGACAGCATTGTCTTGGACATTAGATTGTGAAAAATCATTAATGATTGAAGCAATAATCCATAACTCAAATAAAGGAAACTGAAAGTAAGACTAAGCACAGACTATCCTTCAGCTGATCGAGAACAAAATAACTAGCTAACTAACTTGTACTAAAATTTTATCTAACATAATAAATGTAACTTCAAAAGAAAACCATCTTTGAATATGAAAAACGATCAAAGTGATTAAGTACTTTCACACAACCATAGTAAATTAATTGAATGTTAGTACTGTGGGTTCCATTTGGAAGCCACGAGGCGTACTGCAAGGTTGACTTCTTAGCCCAGTGTTTTACCTTTTTCAACATACATGCAACTATATTTTATTCTGAGATATAGCTAGTTCTCTTAGTAATACTAACCTGTCGCAAAGTGGCCATGCCCTGCGCGCCCACCTCCACGCGGTACTTGCGCGACATGGCCTTGAGCGCGCGGCATGCATCGCGTCTGTCTTCCAAGAGAGTCGAGTTTTCTACACGATTCACCAGACGCTCCACCTAACAGGAGAACAAAGATAAATTAAAATGTACACCATCATATACATCTAACTGATGAAGTAGCGGAACACATTTTTTTAGAATGTATAATTCTAGAACAAATAAACACAGAACAGACACAAATGTTCATCAAATCGATGTTACTGTAAAGTAGGATTGAACCCAACCCTGTTCTCTGCAGAGCAGTATCACTGCCAAATAAAACAATTTAAAATGAAAGCACACTAATTTGAGTTTCTACAAATTCACTTCCCAAAAGTAAGATATTTGGATTGATAACATTGCTGGTTGTTCATTTTAAAAACAATTATGACAACACTTAAAACACAACAGTACAAAAACCAAACTCAGTGTTATGTACATTTTGAGAGATCATATCATTAGAAAACCAGAAAAAAAATTACATATATAATAATTTGAATACTTAACTCTTATTTGAATTGTGTACTATTCAACACAATATTTTACAAGGCTCTATGGATATTTTTAATTATAGGATTTTGGGAATGAATCTCAAATGAAAAACATTTGGACTTTTTTTACCTTTTGTAAATTAATGTTTTTTAATTTAATTAGTGTAAATACACTAAGGCTAAGAAACCCAAAAGCCACTATTCATATTTTATAATATGGAATAAAACATTGCATACAAAAACCAAATATTTAAAATTAAATAATAATGAACAATTAGATAAAAAAATATTTAATTCAATTAAAATAATTTATTTCTTAAATCTAAATGAGCCAGCTAGCTTACTTTTTTATCAAATATATAGAAATATATAGATAGTGTTTTAAATAAAATCAAAACACACTTAATGCAACAGTTTAATAAAGCTCTTACAATTTGTAAACAAAACTTTATAACACTAACTAAAAAATAAAAATTGGACAATGTTTTGTTTATTATTTAATAAATCTTGGTTGATAAAATTTTCAATGAAAAATACAAATTATGACCATTTAATGAAAGTTTTCAATAAGTCAGATCAGCACTATTCTCAAAGATTGAACTTGTAAATTAAATGAGATTGAAAATGAACACATAACTTTGAATAACTACCAAGTTAAACTGACCATTATGTTAATTTTACCTGACTAAAAGTAATTTCTTGTATCTGACCACAAAGGGGAGATTCGGTGTACCTTAAAACGCGAAACATAATCGAATTTTCTAAAACGCAAACTATTCAACTGAATACTTTTATGGAGAGTGAGAAAAACATCTACACTTTGAAAGACTACCTATTTCCAGCTCAAATCTAATAAGTTGTCTTCAAGTCAGAAATTAGGTCGTGTGCGACCTCGTAGGCGTCATAATAAACGGGCCAGACAGTAATAAAATGTAAAATATGTGAGGAATCACCGTTTCGCCAGCAGAAGGTAACTGGCCGGCCTCTGGGGCGCCGAGCACCGTCTTCAGCCCACTTTTCAAGAAGTCCATTTTGCACAAATTCCTAAGATCTATTAATATAAACCAGGAGCGCTATTAATATAATTTCATGGTATAAAATAGCGAAATTTCGGGAAATCTTATCACAAACACACGACACCACGACGACACGTCAAAGCAGTTTTTTGACAGATGCGTCCCGTCGACCGAACAGCGTTTAATTATTATCATTTTTAAGGAACCAAAAGTGTTTAATAATTATTTCACACAGTTTTAACAAACACCTTACTGAAAAACTAAGCAAGCCACAAATTTATAAAATTTCTGTAAGCAGTATTGTTTTTATATTTCTACTGTATAAATGGTCCTAAGCTTCAGAAAATTAACAAAACTATCAATATGTCAAACGTAGTCCACGGACATGCATGCTACAAGCCAATTAGAACTTTACGTCCACGTTATAGGTTGCCCAATTCAAGTATCTCAATATTTCAATACCTACCTTTGAAACTGTCAATAATCAGCTGATTATTTACTGATTAGGTACCTACATTCTTTCTTTCTTTGCTGTGTAAAAATAGCGAAAATATCGTTGCGAGAAATTGTTAAATTTAATAACCCAATAATCTAACTAATTCAGTAAATATGTCGACCGATTTATTTGCAAGTTTCAATGAACAGTACATGAATATCAACACAAAGATGAAAAAGTTAGTACTTATTTATATCAGCAGATTGGGCTTATTTCTCTAAGTAGGTGATATTTTTGGTAACTTTTGTAAAATATTGGAACCAGGCATAATATGTTTGGAGACCTTGGAGCAACAATGGAGTGGAGGGCCTGTGATCCTATATTATTTTCCAAATGAAATGGTTTACTAGTATTTATTTTAATAATCTGAACTTTATTTTTATCCTGAAGTCTATCGTGTGCGCCCTTTTTTGTGTAGGCCACAGGGCTATTGCCCCAATTGTCCTCCCCTAAGTTTGGTCCTGACTGTTAACCGGTATTCTACGGAGAGTCTCTAGTGTGAGGTTAGCTGTGTTACTGCAGACTTGAGTGTTCCCCCACCTGCATATCAACCATGTGTAAGATATTGAATAATTCACACCGCTTTTGCTACCTGATTCCAGGCGGTTTATGCGTAAACCAAACATCACAGAGGCTACCAACGAGTTCATAGCACTTGCCATCCAATGCGAGCACTCAGAGCAGCCGGCGTTCGCTGCGCACGCATACGTGGGTGCGGCAAAGTGCGAAGCGGCTGCGGGCAACTTCCTCGGCGAGGCAGAACACTATGCAACTGCGGCTCGACAGTTCATGAAGGCTGAAAAGAAACTTGTCTCGTTGAAGTTTTATAGCCCCGATAGAGAGAACTTGGAGGTGTGTCCACTTTTTCAATCATCTGAAAGACTGCAGTAGAAATCATTACTGTAATCCATAAATGAGCTGAAATCTTGTCTCAGCATACTTAGTCCAAAGCATCATAAAATAAGAAATGTGCCAGACAATCCCACCAATTGGTCTTAAGCTAAGATTTTCTTCTTATAATATATTGTCTACCAGTAGGTATTTTATAAATCATGAAGTAAAATTTCGATCCTAATAACAATATTGTAACATTTCAGGCCGCCATAGGATGCTTCATGCAGGCCTATGGCAAGTACCCGGCTGGATCTCCATTACAAACCGCCATACTGATGGAGTTGGCCAATGATCTGGTAACCCTGAACCATAAGATGATGGCATTGTCTTACTTCCAGCAAGCACTCGAAAAATTAAGCGGAGACCAGACCATGCGTCTAATGTGCTTGAGGCAACTTCTTAACTTGCAGACTGAGTGTGGTAAGAAATAGTAATTTGATAGTTAATTCATTTCATTCATTCGTTTGTAATCCAACTTAAACACCACGGACAGTGACAAATGAAAATATACTGAAAGTTAATCTATGAACGCAGATTTCTATTGGATGGCTGACCATTCCGACTGAATGTAGGTACATTTATAACGAGTATCTACAGAGATACTCGTTATAAATGTACTTATGTGATTAACGGTTAACTGTTACAAAGCACAGGCTTTGTAACAGTTAACCGTTAATCCTTTGTGAAATCTCAGTGTCCAGTAATCATGTGGCAGCTTAAAAAAATAAGACTGATGTTCACTACTCTAAGGTACCTCTATCAATATGGTATGTAAGTACCTACGTAGGTAAGTATCACTGGGCGCGTTTGGTGGAGAGTATGGCCCAATCCTGGGCTCATCCATGGGACATATGGAATAGAACATTTATTTAATCCTGTATGCTTTACAACTATCGTCCAATGGAATTGTCAGTACAAATTCAGTATTTTATCGCCGTTCTCGGAAGTGGTGGCGTTAACTAATCAGAAATCCAGTGTTTTATATCTCTGCTCTAAATAGATCCACTGTAGCCTTCTGCCTAGTGGCCCAACTATTGGGTAAAATAAAGGTCTCTTTATTTTCAGATAAATTTGATGAAGCCTTAGAAACTGCAAATACGATATGTGACACAAATCTGAATGTGCCCGATGACATCCTAACAGAGTGAGTTAAACATTCACCTATCAGTCTAATAAGTAGGTACTTCACAGTACAGTCAGCATCATTAGTTTGTTGTATATACCTCAGTACCTTGTCACATTAAAGCTAGTAAGCAAATAGTACGTCATCGCGTCAGTTACCGTAATGTGAATGTGGTACTGAGTTGTATACGAACTAATGATGCTGACTGTACACACTACCAACAAAATGTATACAGTTGAGCTCATAAGACGTTACCATAAAGTTATTCTCAGGTAAGTACATACGGTGAACAGCACATCGAGGTAAACACTTGCAGTTCGATTTTTGTTCTAATGCTTGGTGACATAAGAGCCGTAGGTATTAAGTTTAAAGTGTGTAGTTAACCGGCCGCCCTGGGGTAGAGTGAGTGGAGTAGTCGCCTAAGGCTCTAAGTCAGTAAGGACGTAATAATTTCGAAATGTTGTTACTCTCGCTCTATCTAATCAGGGTTTGGAGCCAGGAAAGACACCCCCCTTTCATGTGCAGCCTGGGGTCATGCCCCCCAAACCCCCCACCGCTAAGCTACTGATTTAAAATAAGGTTGTATAAATTAGTGCACGGCATAGTATTCGAATCAACGAAATAATTTGGATTTATATTTTTGCAGGGTACAAGTTAGCAGAATTATCTTAACCCTGCTGGTGGAACCTTTGGAAGAAAGTAAACCGGAATCCCTGAAGCAGTTATTCGCCGATCTACTGAACGACAGCGAAAGTGATTGTAAGTGACTTACACAATGCACAACGCTCTGTGAGTGGCTGGACTGCCTCTAAGCTAAATACATCGATGCACCCAACTTGCATGCGCAATAAATTATTTGAATAGCCTGTATGTCACTAATTGTATGCCAGCGTACCAATTTAGTTACCTACTGCATTATGGTAGTGTCTGGCTACTGTCAAACGGTATTGTTACAATACAACACCTACCTACAATATAGTAGGTACAAACAAAAGCACGTCATATACACTTTGGACCTTGGACCGACCTTATGCCGTGCACAGAAGAACTAATATCGAACTGCGTTATTTATATACGTTACAGAGGCGGGAGGGGGTCTTATTTACAACATTTTCTTCTTTCTGCAAAAGCACATTCCTGTAGTGTCGGTGTTATAAAAGCCAGTGAGTGAGTCAGTGCATACCTAATGCTCACATTGTCATAACGTCAAAAGAAATCAGATGTTCTTATCCTATAAAGTCGCAACTATACCACGGATAAAAACTATGTACCTATAACATGACTTTTTGCGGCCTAAGAGTAGAAATGATCACTTGAGTTTTTGGTAACGTTTTAAAGGGGTACATAAAATGAGGGGCCAAAATTTTCAAAAATTGCGTTACGTAATACTTGAACACTCCCTTAATGTGGTGTCGACGATAGGTAGGGTAAAACCACCGGTAGTCAGCCCCGAACCAGTACTCAGCCTTTTTCGTTTTAAAACCCATAGAAATAGCGCTATAATAGAAAGTAACCAATAAAATTACTTTAAATTGGTTCGGTGACTTCTCATTGGTCGAATCAATTCCAAACATATTAGCTAAGTTGCTGCGAACCAAATTAAATTTGAGTCCATTTCGACGTCGTCAGCTGGCTACTAGTTTTGACGCTGTTTTTTTATTTAAAGTTATATTGATATCATTTTAAAGTTCAGAATGTATGCTTTAATCTAGAATACCCATACCTTATACGGTTTTGTCAAAAACCCAATAGTCGGCCACTAAAATAGTTACAGTTTGTCACATGGCTGACTACCGGTGAAACTAGACCCAATGTTCAGCCGTCCATATTTAAATTATTTCTTTAATCAGTTTCTTATTCAAAGGCTATTTTAAATTCAAATTCAAATTCAAATATTTTTATTTCAAAAGAATATGGTTATAAAGATCTTAAATATTAAAATTATGTTGCTCACATACTCTGCCATTAGTGGCGTAGAAATTATAGGAATTAAGCATTTTATTTAACATTTATTGGCATGGTACACAATAATTAGGCACAAGGTTTAAAAAAAATACATATTAAATCCACTAGTTCTCTTTAGTCGTCTATCTCTAATTAGTCACTAATATTAAACATTAAATAATTCAGTTTCATGTCAAGATATTCCTTGTTAGAGTAAAAACATTTCTTAAGCAACCATTTATTCAGTACATTTTTAAATTTATTAATATTTAATGCTCTGACATCTGTTGGCAACTTATTATAGAATCTTATAGCATTACAATACGCATTATTGCTATATAATCTGAGCCTCTGTTTAGGTACAAATAATTTTTGAGGATCTCTACTATTATGTTTATTAATTACCTCGGCGCCTAGTTGAAAGAACTGCGGATGTCCCTTCACAAACACACAAATATCCAAAATATATTGGCAGGGAAGAGGCAGGACCTTTAGACGTTCAAACAGTGGTTTACAGTGCTCGAGATAGTTAGCCCCGCAAATAGCTCGAATACATTTTTTTTGTACTCTAAAAGCTTTTGTATGCCTACCGAATTACCCCATATTATTAAACCGTATCTCAGCACAGACGCCACATAGCCATGGTATGCCATTAACGACGTGTCTTGTGAAATCTCTAGTCTCAG
Source organism: Glyphodes pyloalis (assembly GCA_037074685.1). Taxonomy (NCBI): domain Eukaryota; kingdom Metazoa; phylum Arthropoda; class Insecta; order Lepidoptera; family Crambidae; genus Glyphodes; species Glyphodes pyloalis. The sequence goes on from JAYKKO010000039.1 coordinate 2,255,039, forward strand.
GGGACGTAAGGCAAAAACGAATCTATCTAGTTTTTTGCAGAGCACATCTATATGTTCCTTCCAATTAAGATTCGTATCTAAAATTATTCCTAAAAATTTGGCATGGGATGTTATTTGTATTGGTGCATTGTTATACTGTATGTTAACTTGAATGTCTATGTTGTTGTACGGTCTGAATTGAACAGCATTTGTCTTGGCAAAATTTACTTTAAGGTTGTTATATTCTAACCATTCTATAATCCTTTTGAATTCATCATTGACAACGGTTTCAAGACTTTTTTTTTCTTTGCATTTAATTATTAAAGTAGTGTCGTCTGCATATAAAATACAGTCATTTTTAATCGCTTTAGGTAGGTCGTTTATATAAAGCAAAAAAAGTAAGGGACCTAATAAGCTTCCTTGAGGCACACCACCTTTAGAGATTTTTTCGGTCGATTGTGACAATATTTAATACAATAACATTAATTGATTTAAGTTGTTTTAATGCAGAGGAAAATTCAATGAGCACTTTTATTGGATTTAGGTCATGTTCACCTGCACAAAGTATTAAAAAGTTACGAGATGAATCTTCCACATCGCCACAGCTCTTCAGAATTTCTTCAGTCGAAGCATTTGGTTTGATGAATGCGTCTATTGAGTATTGTGCTAACTTTTTATCACATCTTGATTCGAGAAGTTTTGGGCCAATTCCTGCACATTGAGCACTACCGAAGATGTAAATTTTTGGTTGATGACGTACAGTTTTACAGGTCTGTGTTTGCGTGGGCGTTATAGTGGGCGGTATGTCCGAATTATCTTCAATAACGTAATCTTTAGGATTCCGTATTTCAAGACTCTGGACTTGAGGTTGCGTGCTAATTATTGGAACGGAATCTCGATGATTCGTACAAGGAGTGCGTGTACTTTTGACGCGATTTGGTTTCTGAGGAGTTGATTTTCGTACAGTTGGTTCCGTAAGAATCTGTTTCAAAACTTGACTTTTTTTATGCTGACCGTTCAATTTTTTTGTAAATGTGTTACTTCCATGTTAAGTCTATCTATTTCCAAGTGAGCGCTTGCCAATTCGGTTTTAAGCAGTTCTATTTCTTCCTGGAGCTCTTTATTATCTACACTATTCAGTTCCGGCAGGCTCAACTGTGTATCTTCCAGTGAGGAGCCTTCATGTGCAGATTCTGAAGTATAATTATCCAGCAATTCCACTGAAGACGCTCGACGCCTATTGTGTTGTCGGGTTGTCACATTCTCGCTTACTATCGGATCTGTTATTAGTAATGTAGTCTGGCTTGCGGACGGTTTAACAATTTGACTTATATTATTTGACATCTTGTCCTTTCTATTTTTTTCTAAACAGCTGTTACATTTCCAAGATTTTTTCCTATCAGCCTCCATGATCTTAAATCTCGTAAAGGATACGTTGGTGCATTGTAAGTCCAGGTTGCTCTTGCATAATGAGCAAGTTAGGTATTCTCGCTTTATAATATCTGTTTTACATTTATCACACTTCATTTTTTGTAATTTATTTTTAGAAGTTGACATAATATGTATCTTTTTTTAATTAAATACAGCGGAGATTTTATCCAAATAAATAAAAAAAAAAAAAAATAAAAAAAATAAAAATGAAGCAAAATTTGTATACGTCAGATGCGAACCCAGACTCCTTAACTTACGTTAGCAACTACTGAGTAAGTATATTCGTATGCAATCGGCCATCGGTTACTATCAAGCTTTACACGAATGTGATGGTTACCTTTGAGGCAAGTTAAGTATTTTCCTTTTTAGTTTGATCAGCATCTACAAGGTAACACTACTTGTATCTTTTCTAATTAGCATAACCGTGGATACGTTATGTTCATATTAGTTAACAATAGATGGCGTTGTTAACTGTTTATTCAAAAATCGTCTTTATTTATTGTGTCACACTGTTCAAGCTTCGGCTAGCACTGATAATATTTTGAATAAAATTAACCGTCCGTAACACTGTTTTTTAGATTTATTGTATATTGCGGCTTTTATTTCGTGAAAAGTCACTGTTGTTCTGTCACTTTATTGGTTAATGGTCTAAAAGTTTCATCTTGATTAAATTATTGTCTTGTTTAGTAATGTTTACGTTTTTATTCCACCGGCACTAACACTTAAGGTTTCATAATGTTTTTTCACAAATTTTCCACTGATAACATTTGCACAAGCTTCCCTAATTGTATTGTTTATGATGGTAATGATTTCACAAAACTTGAGCCAACTTTCAGATTTTAATTCAAATTTTAATACAGAGCCTATGTTTACGTGATGGTCAGCGCCATCTATCCTAGCTACCTCAGTTCATTTGATTCCGTCACATCTAATGTCTTTTTCAAGACCCTTAATATTAAAATACCCCGAAGAATAATTATATCATGCTTTAGATGTTATCGGAAATGGGATGAAAAACTCATAGTAAAACTCATAGCGTTCCCCGAGGCACTCATCAAGATAGAATTATTCTTTGAGTTCCTGAGGACTCTAGAAGAATGGCTCCGAATCCATTCTTTTGAATTGTAACTTGCAATGAGCGGTTTTCCCAAAAAAACAGACAACCTATTGAATTCTGTTCAACAAATAACAATCGAAGATGGCAGGCCCAATCCTATCATAAGACCTAGTAAAATATAGATGAATTATTTTTTTAAACGGAACGGATAAATTTCTATAAGAACACCTGAAGCGATTTGAAAAAGAAGAGCAGTAATCACCGAAGAAAATATTAGAACATGGTTTGAGAAACTTAAAAACTGCCTCACTCAAAATCAAGCACTCCATGTGTTAGATGTGTGCTAATTTACAAACTAAGTCTCCAAAAATATCACCTTTTGTAGGAAAACATCTTTTTATACCATCGCCAATAAAGGAATCTACCACTCCTTGAGTAAGGAACAGAATCGGGGCATTTTTTTCTGAAGAATGGAGACAATAAGAAATATCACTTCGGTGTTGTTGTGCTCCTTTGTGTGAATAAGGTTTCCAGAGCTTCTGGGGGGTGCTACATTATTCGCAGGGGTCATCTTAGGGCGACAAGTCCAGTAACAGCTTTATTATGCTGTACTTGTCGCCCTTAAACTAGGATTTGATTACCACTTAACATCAGGTGGGATCTTGAAGTGCGAACAAAAATCTATAGAAGAGAAACTAAAAAAGAAAGGAATTCGGAAGATTTTACTTACCTAGCTGAAGAAACCGAGAAAACAGGCTGTGATTTAGGGGAAATCTTTAGGAGAAATCAATCAGAAAGTACCATTAAAATTCTCAATAATATACTTCTATCTCCTGAAACAGAAATCTGTTTGCTGCTGCTGCTAAAAAATTTTACTCGACGAGAAACTTTTAGAAGTGAATGAGAACTTAAAAGCCATTTTATATAGTGATGTTACTGAAGATTTTTTCGCATGATTTAAATATAAGTTAGGTATTTGATTGTTGTGATAGTTAAGTTACGGTTAAGTCCAATTAGGTATTTTTAAAAAAGAAAAGATTTCGTTCTGTTTATTCAAAAATATTTAAAGCTCGCAAGTGCAGCGTAAAGCACTATAAAATAATAATATTTACTCCACGCTTTATTATATACTATAAAAACTATAAAAATAAAAAATAATAAAGGTCCAATCAGGTTTTTTTATCGGACTAATTGATTGTTATTGTTCTTAATCTTTAAGCTTGAACCTATCGATCTAAAGAGAGGCTGACCACTGGTGGCAATATGGCCGAGTACTAGTTTTTGGCGGCTGAGCACTGGTGAAAAGTGCCTTATTTCGTTAAAACATATTTTTCATTATATAAAACTTATCGTTTTTAATTTTTGTTAATTTTGTAACAAAGTTGAATAAATGAGTAAGTTAATTCATACAAAAGACTTCAATTTACTCATTTTATTATTTTGTTATAAGAGTTTGAATCCCGACTCACCACTAAAAGGCTGACTATTGGGTATTTTACCCTAACTTATTTTTTTTCAATCAATTTCAGCGCTCCCATTCAACAGTGAGCTGCAACTAAAGCTGCAGTCCATCGTGATATCGTGCGTGAGCGGCGACGTGTCTTCGTTGCTGCGCGTCTGCGCCGACTGCAAACACTTGCTGTCCGCCCAGCAGGCAGACTTGCTCGACCAGCTGTGCAAGCAGATGAGACAAGCGCATTTGACTATAGCTTAGGGACTAGCATCTGCAGTCCCATCAGGGACTCGAGGGAATCGAAGTGCCGTTCCTTGCTTGCGGCTTACAGGGCTAGCATGCGCTACGCAACTTAATTTTATCACGCTCATAACAAACGTCAAAATCTATTGAAGTCATGAGCTGCTGATTGGCAGAAAATACGTGTGCTACCCAATCAACGGTATAGAAACTTTAGTCGTCTCATGCGAGAAATATATTGCGCATGCTAGAATTATATAGCCTATTAGAATGTGCTATGCGACAAAAATGTCGAAATATTTGTAACTGTCAAAATTTATCTAAAAAAAATATTTAAGTAGGTATATAGTTCTAAACACATTCGGCAGAAGGCACTTACCGGAGGTTAACAGGTTGATTCAACAGAAAAATTTATCGCCTACAATAACTTGCGGTTAGCTCAGTTGGGAGAGCAACATCCGCGATACGTGAAGATTGTGGCTTCGAGCCTCGCACACAGAATGAGTCGGCAAGCGAAACGTCGCAAACACAAACTGTCAGCCGCTCATTGTACGACTAATAGAGACGCGCCCTAAATAAGCAGTTTTTTTGGTTAAATAATTACAAAATTAAACTACAAGAAAAGATTTAAAAATGTATTTGAGTCAAACATTGAACACAATTGCATATTAGGTAGTATGCCAGTGAATTGTTATAATATATTTTCCTCTAATGAATTCATTAGCATCACAATAAATATACATTACTGTATTTTTTGTTTTTTTTTACCATTTCAAGTATCAATTGACTTTTTGTAAAACCAAGTTCCTTATGATGTCTTGATTAAGACTTTTTTTCAATACTGTTACTACATATGCCATGATCTACTGGTATGTTAACATCCAGGACATTTCCAAAATTGACTTTGTCGTCCACAATTTTGACAGGTTTATCATCCTCTGCCTTCACTTGTTTGTCATGCTTATTGACCTGAACTGATTCCTCAATCTTCAGTTCATTTGCAAAGATAGTGGCAGTGTCAACAACCTTGTTCTTAATGGAATGAGTCCACATCTCCTCAAACTCATCGTCACCACCACTCTCTTCGGCACTCTTATCGCTTTTGGGCTGCTTGACCTCGCTGGTCTTCTGCCAGCAATACTCAAACGGATAGCTAACATTCCTGTTATCATCAGGAGCTATCTCAAATCGATTGGCAAGGGAGTTATAGATGGTATGAACACCTTCTAGCATGTTTACGTCGACCTCATCAAAACCGGTAATTGATTTGAATAAGTCTTCACCCGACTTCACGTCCGCTACTCCCTTCTTTTCAAAGAACTGTAACAAAAAGTAAGTGGAATTATAAATATTGGAAAACATCACATATATTGTTCTGATACTGTGGTTAGAATTAGAAACAAAGACAGTACCACAATACCCCGACCCAAGACAATATAGAAAATTGAACTTTATAATCTATCTATATCTTCCATTTTCTATATTGACCAAATCGGTAAACAAACCCTGAACCTCAATATGGTGTGATCCACTCGCCTCTTGGCTATGGAGGTTCTTGTTTATTTTACAGCCACATTTATGTATACTATTTGGTGCTTGTATATGCTATTATTGCTTATTATATATGCTTGTATAGCAAACAATTGCAGTTAAATATTAGTTACCATACCAAAGACTTATTAGGAGTTCAAAGTCAAAAAATTTAAGTCAATCTTTTTCACATATTCTGTTGATTGGTGTGATTATTATTACCTACAATTTAATACTTGATAAACAAAGTAGTATGTATCACTGCTATTTTTGTGAAGTCAATCGTCACATGTTGTGCAATACATGCAAAATAAAATAAATCAAATAGCTTACATTGCTGATGTTGCGGCAATCTCTCAGCAAGAACTCCAGACCATTCGGATGGTCGGGCTGCACAGACTGGGAAACATCTATGAACCAGCATTTGTTGTCCCACCACAGGATGTTGTACTCAGACAAGTCAGCATGAATCATTTGACCAACATTGTACATTTTGTGCATAGCATCTACAACCTCATTGTACACACTCTCCCATTTCTCAGGCTTCAGAATCACATCTCTCAGTTTCGGGGCCGGCTTGTTGTCTTTCCCAATAAAAGACATCACTAGAATATGCTTCTTCAACACAACCATCTCAGGGCAGTTCAGTCCAATCTTCTGCAGTCTCATCATATTGTGCATCTCTTTCTCCGCCCACATATGCACAATCTTCCTTGGATTCTGTTTAGAAAACCTATTCTTAAACCTATAATCAGCTTCGATATACTTGTCTCGGGTTTTGAACTCATTCAAAGTAGTTTTGAACACTTTGATTGCACATTCTTTAGGAATAACCAGGTCAGGGTATGATGTGTCACCATTAGCATGCAACACAACAGATTCCTTTCCAGTTGAGATTATGCCATTTATGTCCTCCAATAGACCGTTATTAATAAGCTTAAACAGAATAAGTCTTGTAGGTTCATCAAGGCCCATCTCAGCAGTGGCATGACTCTCTTTCCTATCCAACATTTTATGTTTTCGGGCCTGGTGGTACCTTGTATGCTCCTTTAGGTGGTTAAACACGGAGTTAGATAGTTTCATGTCAAACCCAGCGCCGTCTCCCGTGCACACCTCTGGAGGGAACGCCATAACTTTGCAAGCATTCCTCCTCCCATTTATCACACTATCATGTTTAGTTACCATTTCACCATCTTTCATGATAAATCCTCTCTTAGGAAGACTTGCAAACTCCTTTTCATTGGTCTCGAAGCGGTCCCAGTCCTTCTTCGTGACCATATCTTCATCGTCAGACTCGGAGTCGTACACCAAATGCTCAGGTACATTGCGGTAGTTGTCATATGATACTGAGACTTTCGCCTCTCCGTTCATCTTCTTCTCTATTCTCTTTAGCTCGTCATCGTACTCCTTATCGAACTGGCATTGCAAAACTTTCGCAATAATAGTGTCTGAATCGCAATACCCTTTTACGTTAGAATCTTCTATTTGCTTCAAGATCTCTGGCGAAATGTCGCTGGATTCTGGTTTCTCCGGTGATTCGGGCTGGCAAGCAGAGCCAATTTGCTCCGCAAATCTAATTTCCTCCTTCACCTGAAGGCCTTTCGCGTATTCTTCTGACATGATGTCAGATAGGTTGTTCACATTTGTTGGTGCAGATAACTTCTTCCAGGGATTCGACATTGTTTGAGATATAGTATTTAAACTAACTTTAAATATCACAGAAATTTTCTTGAAAATAAATAAATTATGTAATTAGGAATTGCTAGCTTGATTTATTTCACAATATTTTAACCTTCCACAAAGGAACTAAAGTTGTGAATGAATGATTATCCTCCATCAGGCAGGGTTTTGTGACAGAGCGATGACAGGCTACTGAATGAATGAATTGACATTATTTTTCACGGTTCTTCTTTTTCTTTCCATTATTTGATGATTTATCACATAATAAGCTATAGAAAGTTTTTAATATTGTAGTAAGTTATTAAAATAACAGGTAGGTACATTTTAAGCGACATATTAACAAGGATCATTTGTATTATTTTTTATTTTAATTGCTTATGATTAAACATGGTTATCTAAATAATCAAACTGGTGGTGTTTTTTTATGCGATAGGTGGCAGACGAACAAACGGATCACCTGATGGTAAGTGATTGCCGATAGATAGGTTCTACATTTGTATTAACTTATTATGTACCTACATAATTCCTTCCATAGTTTATCTTTGGTTTGAGACCGGATAAGGCGGTCTGCATGCGATGTATCGGTTCAGTATCTTAAATGACTTATTGGAGGATGTGAACTTACTAACAAGAAGATACATGATTTTTCAAAATGATGGTGCTCCTTGCCACTATTCAAGAGTGGTAAGGGAGCACCTTAATCGAACATTCCCAAGAAGGTGGATTGGGCGTGGCGGACCGATTCATTGGCCTGCACGTTCCCCTGATTTAAACCCCATAGATTTTTTTCTCTGGGGTTATTACAAAGAGTTGGTTTATGCACAAGAAACGACCACCGAAGCAGAGTTACGACAAAAATTAAGACAAGCAGAAATGAAAATCAGAGAAAATACAAGCGCCTTCAGAAGATTGAAGCAAATTTTTTTAAGACGTTGTAGGCTATGTATTGAAGCGGGAGGAAGACATTTTGAAAACTTACTGTGAAATAAATTTACTTATAAAAATTGTAATTGTTTTATTTATTATCCTTGAAATAATCATAATAAATTAGATATCGACAATACCGCTATTACCAATAATAAATTTAAGGACATTTTCACCTTTGTACATTTGAAGGCAGATTTCGGCTAATAAAGGCCAATTAAGCACCACTTTTCTCGTATAGTAATTAAAGCTTAGGGTCTTGCAAAGATTTTAAAATGACTAAGAAGTCATGAATTTTTTTTTTAACTTTTAATTTAAAGATTTAAATTAAACTCACTCACTCTAACCTAAATTATTTATTTTCGATCAACATTTTTATAAGTTATATTAATAGTTAGAAGCGGAGTATTTTATGTATAAAAGTACAACTCATGAGGATTATGCTACAAAAAAATAAATAAAAAAAAGTTGCAGAACTTGCAAAACAAAAATTTTTAAATCGGTTCGGTCGAAAATTCTTAAAAAAATAAATCATTACTCGAAAACTACAAAAAATCGCGGAACATACATGGGGTATTTCCAGGTACCCACAGATGTCAGAAATCCAAAAAAAATTTTTGGACGTCACGTTTTGGACCACCCTGTATAATCGATTATATCGATATCAAGTTGAAAGTGATACTATCGATATAATCGATTAATTTGCAATTATTTTTAGATTTAATCGTCATTCATATAATGTCTTCTTAGACATAACACATTCAAAATGAAACCGTGAAAGAGTTATTTATACCCTACTTTTTATTCATTAAACGTGATAGCTATGTTTCTTGGTACCTACCTAAACTGTACCATCATGGCGATACAATCTAAAAATAATTGCAAATTAATCGATTATATCGCTTTCAACTTGATATCGATATAATCGATTATTTGCATTTGACTACGATTATAATTGATAAATCGATGGCGGGACCACCGGTCGTTGCTGACAAAGTACTATTCATAACATTATAACTACATCTAACTTTTGTTTAATGTATAATTATTTTATTGCTGCATAGTTTATCAAACTAGATATATAATTTAAGGAATAATAATTCAAGAGGTCTTAACTACCTAGCAGTTCATTCTGTTAGGTAAGGCTTCAGGTACGGAGATATTACCATTTAACTGTTTATGGGATATATTTACAGAAAGTATTTTTGGACAAGTATGTTTTAAATTAAATTTTTTCACTGAAACTTGATGAAATTTAATGAATATGGACAGAGCGTAAAAGGTAAGAAAGCAAAAATAAAAAAACACATGTTTTTACTTATTTATTAACCCTAGCATTCACTTCGTGGTTTTTTTGCCAGTCTTTACACTAGCTTGCTGTGCCTTGAGGACCTTGACGATCTTCTGTTCCTCAATAAGGAAGGCTCTGACAATGCGCTGCTTGACGCACTTGTGGCACAGGACACCACCATACACACGCTTTACGGTCTTCTTGCGGTAGCAGAGACGGGAGCGCTCAGCAGGCCTGGCTGGTTCAATACCGCGCAATTTGCTCTTGCAGTTGCCACATCTCGGGATCTTCTTGGGCTTCTTAACATACTGATAGACTAGACGACCACCTGGTGTCCGTACTCTAGAAAATTCAAAACAGTAATGTTTACCATGTGTGAATAACAGAATACAATTTTGTGATTTTAAGCTTCATTCTCAATTTAATGAACATGACACACAACCAAAGAACATTTTACACCCCCGGTGCAACACTGTCACTTATGCAAAAATGTAGTTGTTCAGGAGAAGCATTTAAAACTTTAGACACATATTTTATTTTAAACGTATAGATGAGTTAAACAGCTTACACTACAATGTAAACTTTTAACTTTACTTTTTTATATTAATCACTTTAGGTATGTTGTTAAAAAATATAGGTACTATATCTTTATTTAAACCTTCCAACCCCCTCAAATGTGACGTTGTGGCTCATAAGAAAAATTATAACTGTAGTTATATTGCAATGACACTTACGTCCTCATACAGAAACTTTGCATACTACACAAGTAATGTTATCGCACCAAACAAAAGGGTTCTTTAAGACCATTTTCAGATATTTAACTTATTTTTTGCAAAAGTGACAGTGTCGCACCGGGGGTGCGTTTATAATTTAAAATGTAAACAGTATGAACTTATGAAGCTAAAATAAAAGAATACCAATATTGACTGGCAAAAACATAACAAGGTACTTGGGCACTTGCAGAACAAAAACCATGTAACATTGATTGAAAATGAAATTGAAATGTAATATTTTAAAGAGTTTTGTTTACATTTAAATTATAATTTTTTTCAATTGTATTTTAAATTTAAGCATGACCGTTTTACTAGTTTGATATTATTCTTATAAGCGGTTTATTAAAACCCTAAGCATACAGGTTATGAGGACCGCTTATTAAATGAATTTAGAGGTTATGATGAGGTCCTGGGTGTAACTATACGAATTACTAATATCCGTTAACATGTACCATAATATATGATTGAAAATACAAAGACAACAAGATTGTTGAGATGTTGATAAATATTCACAGTAAATACTCACATTCTCCTTTGATTTGACTTGGTATTGTACGACAATCGTCGCCTGAAAGTTAGCCGCTGTACCATCCTGAAGCTGAAATAAAAACGGAATTTTAAGTGAAAGACCAGTCACACACTATATCACTATAAATACATTCGTTTTCTGTTGAATGTAGTTGGATTAAAACAGATTTTTAATAAAATAAGGCACAACAAATATTTCGCCAACCTTTTTGACAGCTGGTTGACATGAAAAGAAAAACAGTGTTAAAATATGGCAACACCGCTATAGCATAGATTAAAAAATTATATTGTTGAGATTGTCGATTGGCTATTTATAAGGCGGTTCATACACTTAGCGGTTCACAATAACAGTGTACTTGACGCCGGCTTCCGAGCCAGTGCCAGAGATTGTTCAAGGAGAGCTAACGTTATTTGTGTGTGTCGTAATTTTTCACCTATTTTCAAACACGCTTTTTTAGGCTTGGGTTGTATGCACCACAGACACCTAATTATATAGCAAAAGGAACATTAGGCACCGAGCAGCGTCGCATATCACAAACACATTGAAACCCACCAAAGCATGGGCCGTATTTAGGGTACTAAAAAAACTATTTTGTGTATATTTTTTGTAATATTTATTTGGAAATATCCATACCATTAGAGACAAATTCTAAATCCTTGGCGAATATTATGAAACCTCAAAATTTAAAAGGTATGTAGGTAGGCTATAGTTTCTAGAATTTTTACCTTGTCTAGCATGAAAAGATGGGAAATTTAAAATAAAATTAAAAAATAAAAAGAATTGTTGATTTTGTATTTATTTTGAAATAATACAACTTCTAAAGTCGCTATGTACATTATTGTTTCTTTTATATATTTGCCCAAAGGTTTGTTATTCAGTCTTACACGTTAATACCAAAATCGAACAAGTGAGTCTCAAAATGCTTCGAAAATAGCACAATAAAAGTATTGATTGGCCAAGCGTTTTTTATTTTTTTACAATACATTTCGAGCACTTTAATCCCTTGAGAACGTGGAACAAAGTTTTTTCTGTGATTAACCAATTACACGCTTTATATAAGAACCTATTTGCCTTAAATTGCTTCTATCTTAGATAAATAGTCCTACGTAAAAATGGTTAGATATTATGATACTAATTCAATTACATACCTTGGAAGACATAAAGACGTTCCGGTGCACAATGAACACAAATAAAAACGTACTGATTAAATGTCAATCCTGGTGTTATAGTGTAAGTATCGCTGGCACATCGATGCACACCCAAGGTATTTTCAAAATCTGGTATGACTAAATTTCCTATAAATTAGTATTCTTAAACAAACACGAAAACCCGGCATGCACTTTCAGGTGGTATAAGGCAACAAGAAAATGAAAGCGCTTGCCACGTGCTGACATTTAATCATGTGTGTGTGAGTGAGAGTAGAAAAAGGATAAAAGATCATAGCTAGATAAAAATGTAACTTGGTTTTAACGTTCCGTCTGCTTTATTATTATATGTTCGTAACATGCGTACATTTTAGCTTCCCTTTTTAACAAACGCGTAGACAATTTGGCTTAAGGTACAGCTCGCCCGCGTAAATGCTGGGCCGCGGCCCAAATGTCCACTTTTGAAAATGTGTATGGGTATATTCGGACAACTCGTCCACGCCAATTCTGACCTGCGGCCCAGATGTACACTTTTTTAAATGAGCATGGGTAGATTGGCCCGGACCATTTTATAAAAACGGGCCAATGTCTCCTAATATAAACTAAGAGAATATTTCGGCAAATTAGATTTAACTTTAACATAAAAACAAATTCCTGTTTGATAATTTATATAATTTCAGTATTTTTAGGTTAACTAATATATTTCTACCTGAAATAACCTAGGGTAGATTGGTCCGGACTATTTTATAAAAACGGGCCAATGTCTCCTAATATAAACTAAGAGAATATTTCGGCAAATTAGATTTAACTTTAACATAAAAACAACTTCCTGTTTGATAATTTATATCATTTCAGTATTTTCAGATTAACTAATATATTTCTACCTGAAATAACCTTGGGTAGATTGGTCCGGACTATTTTATAAAAACGGGCTAAAGTGTCCTAATAAAAATTATGGGAATATTTTGCCAAAATCGTTGAAATTAAGGTTTTTTTCCTTAAACCAGCTTTTATATAAACAAATTATATCTCAGTATTTGAACGACATACCTACCACCTACGCCATGTATGGGTGGCTCCAATGAATTTATTTTAATAATTTACTGTGATGAAACACCGAACGAACAATTCGGTCGAGACTTGGAATGGGCGTTTAAACAAAAAAATGCAACCGAAACCTAACATTGCAACTTTATTACAAAATTTACAAAAAGATTCAAATTATTATTTTGGACTTTTTAAACAAAAAGGATTCATTAACAAAAAAGTGAGATGACCAAACGAACGAATATTAGAATCATGTAAATTTTGAAAGAACTTGTTGATCAAGAAATTTCAGTCACACACACTATTGAAAAACTCTGTAATTTGTAATAAAATTTTAAATGCTGTGAATGTAACTGCAAGTAAGCATACATTGTTACATCAGATTCAATATTTAGCAATAAAAGATGTTTATGAGAAATTTATACAGGAATTATAAGCTGTTAAATTGAATTAATTAATGTACAATGATATTTTTTATTTACAAATTCTATATTGTTATATTGTAAAAATAAAAGCAATTAAACGTATTTTTTTATTGTTAAATTAAATACATTGATATGTTTTTAAGTTTATAGGAATTTGATATACTAATTAAACCTATATTATATTGCCGAAATTGTAGTTTAATTATAACGTCGTAAAAAACATTGGATATATTATATGGAAATTATTCACAATAGTACATTGGTTACTTAATGTAGGTTATCAATTTAATATTAAAAAGGCTAATAAATGGTATTAATACGTGGTTGTTTTACATTAATTCATTTGAAAACACTGTAATTACTCAAATATTGAAAAGTTTGTTGTGTTGTTGTGATTGTTTATTGTATTGCCAGTCTAATGGATCGATCGTCGATCAACTGCATTGATTAATGGTAAATTAGATTGGTCGACCTTAATCGATAGTTTCTTCTAGACTATTTTAGGTAGAAATATATTAGTTAATCTAAAAATACTGAAATTATATAAATTATATTATCAAACAGGAAGTTGTTTTTATGTTTTAAGTTAAATCTAATTTGCCGAAATATTCTCTTAGTTTATATTAGGAGACATTGGCCCGTTTTTATAAAATGGTCCGGGCCAATCTACCCATGCTCATTTAAAAAAGTGTACATCTGGGCCGCAGGTCAGAATTGGCGTGGACGAGTTGTCCGAATATACCCATACACATTTTCAAAAGTGGACATTTGGGCCGCGGCCCAGCATTTACGTGGGCGAGCTGTACCTTACGCCGTTGCCAATTAATGAAATCGTTGTAATGTGGTCTTAAATTTTATTTTTCATCTTTTGCAAATTAAAGTTATTGGAATGCAATTATGACCAAAATCATTAATTCACAAAAATTATGAAGCTACAGACAAGACATATTCCTACTATTTCCTTTTCACAATTTCTTACAGTAATTATTTATAAAACCATGAATACACGACATTTATCGTTTCCTGTCAAACAGGCGTAGCATGCGCTTTAAAGAGTAAATTTTATCGCGCTCTTATGAAGTGTCAAAATAAATAACGTCAACTGCTGATTGGTTGAAATTACGAGTACGGTGGACTATCACCCAATCAACGGTATAGAATTTTTTATCGTGTCACGCGATAAATTTGACGTATTGCGTCTTAAAGACTGGAAGAAATTTAGAAATGAATTGGCAACACTGTAAAGTAAGAAAAATGGCCGCTGCTGTGTAATGTTTGTGGTGATGTTTTTCTGTGAAATTATCTAGTTTTGCGTATCAAAAAGGAGTACCATTGGATAATGGGTAAGTGTAGTAAATTTCATTTTGTTTCTTCATTCAAATAATAATAGTAAATTTTCTTGCGACTTTCTGTGTTGGCATTCTTTCTACATTAATAGGAGTCTCAGGGCAGGATCTGTAATTTGTTGTTTTTCATTTGGTGCTTGCCTTGTTTTGTTTTGTATATCAGCATTCCATTCGGAATTTAAGGTTAATAGCTAATAAATGATGTGTACAATGATAGTAAATGTTTGTTTGTAATAATATTATGTCTAAGATGAGACAATTTTATGGACCTAATTCTTTGCTTTGCAATGGATCTATACATGAATCTATTTTTTCTATGTTGTTGTTAATCTTTAAAATGTTGTTTTTGGGTTCTTTATTTAAATTACCTATTAGTTCTGATAATCATTGATGTTATTGAGTAATGATTTGATATCCCAGTGGATCTAAATCTTATTCTGAATTTGAGTCTGCACTGGTGCCCAAAGTGGTTGTTACAGAGCTCTTAAATGCACTTATTAATTATGGATATTCATATGTACATAGAAGTTATTAAAATAGCTTCTCATAAAGTATTTATGTTTATAGCTTTCTCTATTATCACTATACTCTGATCGCAATCACATGCACCTGAAATTTAGAAGATATTTCAACTAGTACCTAACAGTCCATTATACCATCACAACCTTCTTGCTTATATATTGATTGATTTTTCCTGATTGAAATACTTGTAATGTTTGATGCAAATGTTTATAGGTGTACTATGTATGAATTAAAGGAACAACTTTGACAAATGCAGCATTTAGATAAGGATTTTAAAAAAATAATGGTTTGACACTGTCAATGTACATACACTGCTTAGCAACTGTTCAGAATCAACTGTCCCACATATTACTGCAGCCAAATGCAATTTTTAAGACTTTGCTTATTATTGGCTAAATACTAGATGTATTCTAGTTACAGCTACATTTAGTGACATATGATAAGAATTTTGTTAATGCGAATTTTTAAATACTCGTGGGTCCTACGACTATGATTGCATTATAACGGGATAAAAATCCTATATAATTTTGTATCTCATATGTCTTTCTACCAAATTTCATTAAAATTAATTTGGTAGTATTTCATGCAAGATAAAAAACATAATATTAGTAGGATTGTTTAAAAAATGTAATAAGTTATTGAGAGATTTTTACAACGCATTAGATGTTGAAAAAGACATATTAAAGGAAATACATTACATTTGAAAGAATAAAAAACATGTTTTGAGTTTCTTGCACACTTTTTCATTGTTGCTAAGGTTTAACTGATAGATAAGATAATGCACCTAGCATTAGATCAATCTGTTGTAAGATCAAAAACACCTCAGTACACTTTGGACTTTGTACAGTTGTTCATGAACTAAAGCTTCTGACTGTACCACCCTTCTGTCATGGGCATAAGAACTATTATCAAATGTTAATATTTTCCTTGATTTTCTGTTGACCATAGTTTTTGTGCAATAAAATCTTTAATAAATTAATATATCAAACTCAATATTAGACAGATAGATAGATACACCTAATTGCACAGAAAAAAATACTAAAATTGGTTTTACAGACATTAAAGTACAATTTAGGAGGTTTTATTGCTAGAAAGTAATCTCTTCTAGACAATTTCCCTTTGTAGATGAAATATGAAAAAACAATACAACAAAAGTTTAAGTATTAATAATTGCAATGTCAGTTGTGTATAATTATGACAATAAGAAAAAGAAACAAATCTTGTCATTGATATGATTGTGACATTTGCATCACGGGTACTTTATTCTATTGAGTCTTTTTATGTCAGAGGCTGCTTCAAAACCTTTTAAATGTCTCTATATTGTTTAAAGTAAAAGTAAATGTTTTATGTTTTGATTTTGAAATCCTCCTTTTATCCCACTAGGGGTCACATTTCAAAAAAATCCTGCCCATAATGTAAACAATATTTATACAAATATTTGCTTAAAATAGGATAATTGGGATGATGATTGGGACAAATAATTTAAAGCTTTTAGTGCCAAAAAGAAAAAAATATTATCTTTAACATGCTCTGAAACTTTTTCACAGTCAGTGTGCTTAAAAGTAAAATTATTTAGTCACTGGTTGCTATTTTCATTGGAAAAAGAATTGTGTTTTGAAAGATATTTAAAAATTATGTCAGTTGACTACCCAATCAATATTCAAATTTCTACACTTCTACAAGCAAGAAAGTAGTCGTTAAAATTTGTCGAATGTCCATAGACTTTTGCGTCGTATTTTTCACCAGTAAGATATTTTTGTACCTAAATAAAAACAGTCAATATTTTTATAGGCCGATAGTTAGACTTTGGTATGTTAAACGGGCAGCCTTCTCGAAGGATATTACATCGCCATAACGCTGTATAGGTGTAACATTAACTTAATTCCCTTTCATATACAAATCGTCGGATCCAATTTGGAATCCCATTTTGTGGGTGCCTCTTTATGGGCACTTCACGACGAAGCTCTGCGCACACGCATTCGTTATGCGCCATGTTTCATCCGAGGTGTCAGAAATAAGCCTTTATAAAATGCTCAGAGGCGCTTACGTTATACATAACTAAAACCGCTCCGTTCCGAGAAGCGTTCGACATTGAGATGGGTCATTTTGTAATAACAATACCCCTGGATTTAAAATAGGGCTACCACTAGCACTGTAGGTGCGGCGAGCTTTACTATTTCACATAGATATTTCCGCTGTCTTTGCTGCTGTGCCTACCTAGTCGAAAGCATTTGTTCATTGGTCCCCGCTTTTTCAATTAGTGTAACGTATTAGTTTTACTTGTTAATAAGAATTTAAGATAAAAGTAGGTAGGTATATGTAAGACGGATCACTATTTGCTTGTCAGCAGTTGTTGACGCGGGTAATTTTTCATTGAAAAAAAGTTCTTATCCTGTGAAATTTTCCGGGCTAGATTTACACCTGTATTAACTTCATCCAGATCTGTTTAGACGTGATTGAGTAAATCATAAATATCCTATAACAAGTAGTGGTAAGAAAGCGAGACACGTATCTTACAGACTTAGTATTGTTGCAAATGTAGTGTAAGTGAACTTGTTTTTATTAAACTTTTTCATTTCTTGACTCGTGTTTAGTTAATTAAAATTTGGCGTCAAAGTTCACGAGCTACAGACCGATACCTACTTAATATTTAAATTTGTATAGTAATATTATTTTAATATTTCTCTGAATTGTGTTTTATCAACGTCTAGCTATTGAGGTCAAACCAATTTATGACTGTAACATTAACGAATTTACTTTTATGTGCACACTTTTTGTTACTACTCTAAAACTGTGCTTATAAAATTACAATTAATATTAGACAACATTACATGATCTGAGAGCAATTCGTACTTGTGTTGCGGAAATCAGAAGCAAAGGTGTTAATACCACAGTCTATACTTAAACACATAGATACACAGATGTAATACTTACCAGAACCAACGCCAATTTTCAGCATATGTATGGGTGGGGATCAAACTCTTAAAGCCTAAAATATATTTATTTAGTTATAGATTATTCGAAAATAGATTAACATTGTGATCAACAATCTTCATTTAGCAAGCGCGGTGATTAAGCCAGTTTAAATTTTTGAAATAACTTGCGTTTGCCCTGCAGTAAAAAATGCCTGATGTTTAGAGTATTGGTATAATATCATGATAAAAAAAAGTTTCTTGTACATCAATATATCTGTGGTAAAAACAGCCAGTCACCAATATCAGTACGTACTTTGAACTCTATCACAATCACACCAAAATACATTATCTGCTAAATAAAAACATGGGTGTCTTTAGTGGATGAGGCAACCCTGCCGGGTTCAGTGTTAAGTCGACAGCATTTCTTTTACGTTTTTCGTAGCAGGGAATTCGGCCCCGAGGCTCGATAGACGTCACAATAGGCCCAGTGCCAGTGCCAGTGACTTGACGCCGAGGAGCCTACTATGGGTATACACATTGTTTTTAGGGTTCCCTTACATATAGTACCCTTATTTCCGAATGTTATTAAGGCGTAGGCGTTATTATAATATACGAAAACAAAAGATGATCTATAGCTTAGATAGACATTTTTTAATGGAGAATTCAAATACGTGTGTAAGGTCGAAAGCACGACTACACTTTGGACTTGTACTTATGTCGCGGGTATAAGAAGTAAAATCGAAGTGCATGCACACATAGATATGCTTGCCTACTACGTAAGATAATAAAAAAATAGTTGAAAATTAATCCGATCGTGATTTAGATGACTTCTCTTGTCAACTCGGTAGATGTTCAGAACCGGCAGTAGAATCACTTTGCATTGTATTCAATAATGATTCAAAAGTGTTTATGTAACTTGCTTGAATAAAGAATTTGGAAAAAAATGAAATTTCAAATGTGCTGTAATAATTTTTGTTCAGTTTTCCTCTTAAAACTTCATCCCACTTTTGATGTTGATAAATTGTACTCATAATTATTATCCCGGGGCAAGTCTGGTTCATACATCTTTCGGTGCGGAACCATTGCAGGGTGTTATCCGACTCACCTTTGAATTTTTTTCTATTGTTAGTTGTAATGGTGGTAAATCTCCTTTTTTTCCTTAATACAATTCATATATAGTATGCAGAGACGCCTAGCTGCTTACGATGTAAATTAATTTCAGTTATCCTGTGTATTTACATTCAAATGTTATCTAACTGGTTATGGTTCATTTCTGAGTGTATGCTTATCTGCATCTGAAAGAAATTCGATTAGCATTGTGACGGCGTGCTATTTATACTTCGGTTCAGTAGGAAGGTAGTATCAGCTCTGCCTTCTAATAACATTTGACTCGGAAGTTTGTATGAATTAATTTACGGATGTCTGGACGTTTGTTACTATTTTACGCAAAAACAACTGCATAGATTTAGATGATATTTTGTTAGAAAGATAGATTAGACACTAGATTATTTTTATAGGCTTTATCACAAAAGTCTTTTAATACACACTTTCAACTGACAACTATAAATTTTAGGACCGTATATGGCATAATACCCTTTTTAAATCTGGTTCAAATAAATACCATTGCCCAGCGTAAACTGACTTACATTGAATTATCGTGATAAATGTCTATTAGAATTTATTACATTTACTCTTTATCTACTGGCATTATAAAGTCAACTTCACTATAATAGTTATTTATCGAGCGCGTTCTTCGTAAGCTTTTGTATTTGTTCGAGGAGAAATTTTGAATGAATTTTCTTATAATCTAGTTCCTAAGTGTCTCTTCAATGACATAACAGAACACGTAAAAAATAAACACAGCCAAATAAAAATCGGCGAAATCTGTAATTAATTTATACTCATTAGATTGATTCGTTTTTCTTAATAAATACTTAAAAAAGTATTAACGTATCAAATTTAAATTGCTTTACCGACACATAAAACAAAAATGGTCGGCCATTTTCGAACATTATTGTACACATTTTTCTCACTACTCCGCCGCCTGCGTATCGAAACGTAAATTTGATTTAATGCCCTCACGTTTAAAGCATTTCTTTCTTGCCAGTTACACTACAATTTAGACAGATATCACTTCGACACAATACCCTTCAAAGTCACTTCACTTCGATCGATATAACGATTGACTATTTCGATCCTGATCGATTGAATTTTCTTTGTTACCACTAAAAGCATTGAAATTTTAAAAGCTCGAAGGATGGTGTATCTTTTAGCTGTATCTAAATGTTAATTATTAATCCAATGATACAGATAAATTGGAGTTCAAGTTGATGGTCGGAATTCTCGTAATTATGTTCGGTGGGCAGATCATATCATCCCGAACGGTGAGATGACATCGCGCCCTTTTTGAAATGGATCTGACAAATGGGTTTATGAAGCCGTGGGCGAATAGGTATATAGGCTCTGATGATGATTACGATACTGTTTACCCTTCGAAAGCCGCGTCAACCTACTTTCATATCGATCATTCTATTGAAATAGTATTTCAGTATAACGCACAATTTTGTTTACAAGTCGTCGACCCGAACAGAAAATACTAACATATTGTTGGAAGTACCCACTGCAAAGTTTACAGTCTAGGGCATTACCCCTGTAAAATGAAATATTTGTTTAACAACAATGCGTTGTTTCGGTTATAACAATATATTACATTTTAACAGGTTCCTTACGTAATATTATGTACGAAGAAAGTGTATCGTGGGTGTTTTTCAGTTATTAATTTGTCCGAAAGGTTGTAAACTTGCTGAGAGTGGTACACCGATGTTAAATATTGCGACAGTCTGTTTGTAAGGCAGCATCGATGAATTTAAATCAGGCTTGGATAATGTAGGCGTATCGCTAGGGCCATGATTAAATTAAGTATACACTAGTGGTGTAGTGACACGAAGATCTCGCGATAGGTACTACTCTGAGGGTTGCCTGAGTTATAGCCATGGATTTTATCCTAATAGTAAACATAATTATACACGCATAGTATCCAGCTTCCGAGCGTGTTGGATTTTACTTGTAGCTTGTGTGTATTTCTATGCAATTTGAGGTAATGATATAAGCCAGTAATGTCATTTAGTGTAAGAACAGCCTGTAATGCTAACGTGTCAGTCTTGTGAGTAAATAATGTCTTTATTAAAATAGTCCTACACGCATATATTTCTATGGAAGGAAGTTGGAATATTATACGTTGCTTATAAGGCTCGTTCGGGATGTAAATTAAGATGAAATGTGTTAGATTCTAACCAAAGGTTAAATATATAGTGTAGTGGTTAGTTCACATACCATGGGGCTTAAGTTTAATGTTTACGCGTCGTAAAGGATGCACGAATCACATGTGAGATGGGACGATAATCCTGTTATTTATTTTTCTTTCACGTTTAATTAAATGTAGGCTTAACTCGACTCGTACCCTGTCCACTAAAACGGATATATTTGGTAGTCGTATTTATTTTGGGCCTGCCCCCATAAGTTTTTTTTTTGTTAAATAAAAGCCGTAATGAATGATCCTTTTCCTGCTTGACAAGAATGTTAAGGGCTTGACATTTTGGACTTTACTTTTGGTCCCTTTAGAAAAAACCATTTCTTTTCTAGACTTCGGTCTTTTATAAAATCTATGTAAATACAAATGGATTGTCGAAATATATGCGTACAACTTCAGGAATAGTGGATCAAATAGGAGAAATCATTTTTTGTTATGTTCTTAATGATTCGCAATTTAAAAAATATACGGGTAATCGTATGCGTGAGAAGTCGTGTGGGATGCTAGTATTAAATAAGAGACATCATATTTTTGTTATGATTGGATCGTTCTCTAAAGGTCCATTATTGGATCGGCTTCGACAGTTGCATTTTATGGTGCAGTGTGCGCTCTCTCGGTTTTTGCGGTCGAGTGCAGCACGACCATCGGCTGCAATTTGTTAGTACGTGCGAGGAGGGATTGCCTTCCCTAATTGCAGTGTTCGTACTGCGTCGGCCGTTTCATTTGCTCTCGCATTACCTCACGCGTCAAATTTACTTCTCGGAAACGCACAATTTGACAGGAGACTAAACCTCTCATCCCTAATGAGTCTTTATTGCTTTGATGGTCCAGGTGATACCTCTATGGATTCGTCCTCTGATAGATTTATTACGGTTAGTTAAGCTATGTAAAGTATTTTAAATGGATTGGTAATTGGGATTCGAGGTGAATCCCGTTTTCCACAAAACACGTTCATAAGATGCGTTTGAATCTCGATAATCTTCCCCTATTAGGGTTGGTGGATAGGGAACGGAGTTACGTGCGCTCGTTTAAGGCTTGCAATGTCGACAGGCGTCGCGATTGACTCTCAATGGCGGAGGTTGAAGGTGTACCATTGGTGGTTAACTCGAGGTACATGTCGTTTTTTGTGCGGCGGGCGTTGCGAACGAAATTACCCATCGTTCGGCGCCGCGCGGCCGCACCGACTCGTCTTTTTAACTTGGTCCGAGTCGAATTTTATTATTTTTATTTAACACCTGCGCCCAGTAATCTGTATTCGACGATCTCCCGAACGCTTAACTCTTTTTGGACGTGTTTTTGTGTCGGGAACGGCCGATTTATAGCGCTGGAGTTTTGTCGGCCCAAAAGTGTCGTTTAATTTTCGTTGTTGCTCGGTGACAATCGATTATGTCCGCCCATGATTAAATTCACCCGCCCGTATTTTGGGTATCTTATTTCGTGTCGAGTCATCTAGGTTGTACAAACCTTTTGTATGTGAGCTATATCATACAAGAAGAGCAAATGTTATTGTAGGGAGTTTTCAATTTTGGGAATTTGAACGACCTGGGAACTATCTAATAAGGTTGATTTTCTAAGGTCTTTATCAAGACTTACGAAGTAGGAAAAGTTATTTAAGTGATTCTTCAGATAAGACGTTGGTATTCATATTTGAGATATTAGAGTTTGTCCGTAATATACCTACGCCACTTTTTCCTCAGTCGCTGTAGTCATGCTCATTTCCGATTAGAATGATTCCAAATGAGATATCTCTCCAAGTTTGCTATTTTTTTATTTTTGTTTAATTTATAATTTAAAACTTTCATGTTAACATATTAAAGCTTCAGTCGAAGTATCAGCCTGTTAATGCACTGCAGGGCAAAGGCCACCTTCATTGAAATCAAGCCATCGTTACAATAATAGTCACTAGCTTAATCACAACGTGTGTCCAATTGCAGGTTCGTGATTACAAACACAAATTATGTTTGAAAAGTCCGTAATTTTGCTCGACGTGCCAATTGAGTCCAGGACTCAAGAGAACATAACTACTAGACCTTCGATGTTTATGAGACAGGGAATATGTTCATTGTCATTTAATGAAATCAAAATAATAGGCCATACTTGTACGGTTATAGCACGGAAGGTTAATTACACTCTGGAGATTGTATAGTGCTTATGTGGCGGGCATAAGAACTATAATCGAACTGCGAGTGTTTACCTTGATGTGCTGTTCACCGTACAGGAAAATTAATTTAACAATCTTATTTAATTAGTTTATCAGTAACGTTATAAATTTTTTCTTTACCATTTAAGTTTTAATTAAATCCTTTTATTTAGTATTAATCCACAAAAATAAAGATCTGAAGAACATTTTCGCATTCAATTGAAATTACCAATTAGGTAGGCTACTTAGAGCTATTGAATTTTGTATTGAAAGGAATACTTAATGCAGAAGATTTATTTTTTACTCATATTTTGCTTGTATATGTAATAAATTGAGATGGACAACATTAAAGCGCGTTGAAATCAGTGTGTATGCCCGATAATGATCACGAGAGTGTTGTCCAGTTTCATCTAGTGACGTCAGCGTTTTACAAACGACTGAGTTTCGATATCAATTACTTAAGTACTTTCAATCGGTTTTATTGTTGGGTTGGGTTTATGGTATGAAAAAGAAGCATCGTTTTAGATGTAAACGCTAATTGCTACCGGCACGCGGCGCGGAGGCTGCGCCGGCGCCGGCAGAGCCGTGTTATTATCTAACCGAGATGCGCCTGCGTTTGCCATGATGCATTATTATAACTTTTAATGTGAATTTTAAAATTATGTCATTTAATTTAATTTTATGTTTAACCAGGTTGGGGTGTTTGTTTTTTCCTAAGTGTTCATAAATTTCTACTCTACTGTAATATTTTTGTTAACAAAGTCTTAAGATAGGTTTAGAAAACATTAACCTTGACTCTAATATCGTATAAAAAATGACAGTAAAATAGAACATGAGTATAAAACGTAAAAAGAAATGATTTTCTATGGAGTGCCTGCCAAGTTTAATACTTTATGCTCCTATATTTTATTTTTACGGACTATTATACCTGTATCTGTATTCATAAGCCCGACGATCGGCATTCGGAACCGACCTCGAATTATAAAATAAAATCCCAACGTAAAAAACGCGGCCCCGTGGCGCCTGCGCAAGTCCTTCGACAAACTTACTGCGTAACTTGCAATGACATTTATACCTTTCAGATTAAGGTTCATTTTCCTGCCGGCATAGTGGTCCATACAGCTTTGCGCACCAATAAATCATATTCGCTTCTTTATGCCCTCTGAACGCATGTTTTTACACAAATATACATCAACGAAATGAATAAAATATATTATTGTTTTTTAGTCTAAACGCTGACGGTTAGAACGCATTGGTCCTAATTGCTCTCGTCATTAAGGAATGATGGTGATTTAGTTGAGAGGGTGTTATTAATTTCTTCAATATTTGTACAGAATCGATATAACGTGACGAATGAAATTAATGCTGTGGCCGACATTTCCTGAAAAACACATTTACTTTTATATTCTACAAATTCTATGCAATTAAATTACTTATGTACAAAAATTCTTTAAAATGACCGAATTTTCAAATGCAGAAATCTTTCGTGACGTTTATAATTTTTTTTTTCAATTTAAATAAACGTCATACCATTAAATAAATCAAGGATTATTAATAATGCCGACAGAATGTAACTGAAAGATCTATAAATATTTGTAGACGCGTCATTTGTTTGTCTGCGACCGAGTTGGCTGTTTGATGTGGATGGGGAACCGGGTCAGCCAGCCGAGACAGCGCACGTTTCACACTGGATTTAGATTTCAACATGCCGCCGGTACGCAGTTTATAACACCTATTTGATGTTAAGTCGCTGCTGATGCTGATGTCCTCAGTAATGTCCCCATGTAGCAAAGGTACAGAGCATGCCATTGAATACTGGCAGCGAGTTTTGTTTTTGCAGAAATGTAACTGAACGATCATTGTTAACCAGGCAATCCCTACTAATATTATAAATGCGAAAGTAACTCTGTCTGTCTGTCTGTCTGTCTGTTACGCTTTCCTGCTTAAACCTCTCAACTGATTTCGATGAAATTTGGTATAGGTATACGTTGAATCACAAGAACGGACATAGGCTACTTTTTATTAGAAAATAAGGGGGGGGTGGGGGTAATACCCCCTTTGAAAGTTTATATGGAAAAATGTTTATTTTTGAAGTTAGAGATATGAAATTTGGCACAAATATAGCTCGAAACTTGGATTAAAATAACACTACATTTTGTTTCGAATATTAGGGGAGAAAGGGGTAAAACCGACCATGAAAGGATGTAGTCCACGCGAACGAAGTCGCGGGCACAGCTAGTAAACAATAAATACATAGTTATGGGTGATTATTTTAAGGGAAGATTGTTTTTATGCTTGAATTGAGTAAATCATTTTCATTAGTTCCTATTTTTTTTCACAACGGCTACAAAAAACGCTCAATCCTGAGTCAATTGTGATTTCAGTTTGATTCTATCCTAATTTACGAACTAAAATCCATAGAACTGAGCAATGAAAAACATATGCCACAATAAAACTAGTTATATAATTAAATGTCATAAGTAAATCCGCGGCATTTATTCGTTCTAAATTCTTCAAATTAATAGGATTAATATTCGAATGATAGTATTTCGCGCTGATGCCTTTCCGTCGGCGTTTTCAAAGCGATGCCTCTTTTTTTCAATGTTCTATCCACCTATTAAAGATTACGGACCGTTTTTGCCCAAAGCCAGCATTAATGCAAAACGTTTAAAATCGTAATTAGTGATGCGGTCCGCCCGCTCCGCGATATTTATTGCACCACGGAAATGCCACTGGATATTATAATTTAAACTCGGTTTATTATACTTCTATGGATTTCATGTATGTATGAGCATTTTCTTATGAGAGCCTACTTTTGCGTCCGAACGTACTTTGCATTTCAAAATAGGAGAGGAACCGTATAGTTTCTATTAACAAACCAGCTTTTTGTGCTTGTAAATTATCGCTAGTGCTCTGATCGAAGAAGCAAAAAAACACTATTTTCAATTTATTCTCAATGCGCTACATGGGTTTTCCAGTTGGAGAATTTTGTTGATGCATCTTATTGTGGTCTATTACCTGAGCATCATGTGAGAGGCGCATTGTCCGAATGACACCCGACGGTTTGATTGACGGCGCCCGATTCGTTAAGCCTCTCTTCAAATGGGTACGTGGGATGTGTTCCCCGGCTAAGCTATACTCGTAAATAATACAGTCTCATCTCCTTTTACGACTTGTGATATTTATTTCGTGCGGTGAGGCCCAAATGATTTTGTATACCCTCTTTATTGCTTGACCGAGGATTTTTAACAGCTCGTCTTACAAGAGATATTTGAAAATACACATTTGCTACCTTCATATTATACTGTTCTTTCCTTACCTCTTTACAATTTTAACTTCCCTTTGTGTTGGTTACTTACACTAAGTATCTATTCTATGATTAGTTCGGAATGCTCCTCATCTTGGATTGTTGATAATCCTTTTACTTTAGTTTAGAGATCGTTGTCAATATTATTTGTATCAAGTCCAGTAAACAGTATGATGGCATGGGCGCGTATTTTGCTTGGATCGCGACCACGCAGATGTTTTATTAGGCGGCCGGAATGATATAACGTCAGGCCGTGATTGACGGCAGGCGCCGGCCGGTAGTCCCAGATTACACTAGAGAATATTTACTTACACTGAACCCACGCCGAACACTCCAATAACTCAACATTTTTGATATCAAATTAAATATGACAATAATCTTAAAAAATCCGAGTCTAACCAGTTTTATACCGAAAGCTAGATGTAGGCGATGACTCAAAAACAAACCCATAACACGTTTGGGTTAGAAAAAAAAATGTAAATCTCGATTCGTTACGCTTAAATAAATGATTTCCGTCGCGGCTTGACTGCGGAGGCGTCACACAAAGGGGGCTCATTAACAAAATCCGACACCGGACCTAATCCTTTCGTTAGACCTCCATTGTGACCTCAGCATTGAGGGTTTGCCCTCTTCAGAAAGGTTACAAAAACTTTATTTATTGACTTAATACATCATCCTCGCTGCACACTTCAATTTTGCCGATTTCATTGTAAAAACTCCGGCCTCCTATATTCGTTCCCACGGAGCCCAACTCAAGCTGACCGTTAGCAATGGTGTGGTTATATTAAACGATCACATGCCCATGCAAATCGGCAACACAACGTTCAATTTGTCGTACATTCAAATTGATGTCCATTGATATTTGCTCAACCGATTCAGTTATTTGATATGTTAACGCCGTTTTATGGCCGCAAATTGTGCACCACTATGAATTCAAACGAGGCACAATTGAGACGAATGTGAGCTCTAATCAATGTATGACACACATCGCTCCGCCGAATAATGCTGCGATTGTTATTGTTCTGGGATTGACGGTGATATCAAGATCTGGACAGAACGAGCATGCAAGCAGTTTTATACTTTGAAATCAAATGGTTACGAGAGGCGGCTCGGTCTTAAGCTTCTAGACTAGCTTCATTGTTACAATTCAGAGAATCGCATCAAGCTATTGACATCAATATGCTTTATGAGCGAATTAAGTTATGCTAAGCTTCTTAAGTTAAACATCCAACTGATTCTTTATTTTATTCATTTGAGAATTAAAATACGGAGCGGCATCCTCAAAGGCTATTTTATCTCACGTTGACAGCTAACAAAATCCTTTTAATTAGTCGGGTGTCGGAGGCGGCCGGCCGTACGCCATACCTATCGGGTGTGTCGCCGTCCCGCTCCCACGCTTACGATCCTCACACCTTTTTATTAAGTCATCTCTTAACGATCAGATAACCTAATTCGTATCCGTCGATTTATTCACCATTAATTGCACATCACTTTGATAAATTTGGTCTCTTTGGTCCCTTATTTTTAATTTTCTTAACGAAGGGAAATACTGTTGATGTGCCGAACCGTCACCTAGGGAGATGACTGCGTGTGTGGGACTCCCTGCCCTGGGAAGAGCAGGACTATTCACTAAAACCTCCC
This sequence comes from Glyphodes pyloalis, assembly GCA_037074685.1. Taxonomy (NCBI): domain Eukaryota; kingdom Metazoa; phylum Arthropoda; class Insecta; order Lepidoptera; family Crambidae; genus Glyphodes; species Glyphodes pyloalis. Next base: position 2,283,724 of record JAYKKO010000039.1, read on the forward strand.
GATTAGACTTCATTGCCTTTAGGGTGATGCTGTGGGATACTCGGCTTAGCCATAACCACCACAGCACCACCGGCAATTTGCATTTTTATTAACTCTTTGGTCCCTACGAGATGTGTTTCGTGAAACATAAAATGAGCTTTACAATGTCAAGACGGAAGATGTTTTGCGCCGGTTTCCTAGTATATTGTAAATGTGCAGTTCCAGCAGTGAGCACCGTCGCGGCAGGACGCCCACCACTCTAAACAGATCTTCTGCGTGTTTGTTTACATGATCTGCAAGGTTCATTTAGAGTTCACCGGAGGGCTCCTAACGGCTCGCGCTAAAATGGTATTTGTTATAGTTCGTTGAATGAGCGTAATCGGTGCACTCGTAAAGGACGGCCTTATCGCCTGCTCCCTCGTAAAAGTCCGCATAAAGTTTATGCTGTTGGCCGTATGAAAACGTCGGGGTATTTATATATTTGTGGATTTAGTGCGAGGAAGCCTATGAGCATCCGCCGGACCGAAATACACGTGGCTAGATTCCGCGACGTCTCGATGGGTCAACGAACTCATAATGAAACACTCACTCGATGATAACATTAAAGTGACGAATTTTGTAACTGCCGACCATTATGTGTCCGTTAATATAATCGATGTCTGTACAAACAGTTATGCATACAGCAAACTTTTTCAATTTGACCGATTTTTGGTAAAAAAAAAACGAAAAGTCATTCCTTTAGATAATTAATATTTTTTATTGGAATATTAAAATATTTTAATAGGTATGAAAGTGCGTAAGACATTTTTTTACAGACCATATTAAAACTCTTTTCTCTTATCGGATGATCTAAAGAATTGCAATTAAACATTTAAATCCAGTATACACTTATCACATAATTTTACTGTCCAGTCCACAAAGTTCGATACTTTAAATCGTTTCGAATAATCGCCATAAGACCCGGCATCCTAAAATTCCATTGCTGCTGCATCATTTATAACGTCGATTTAAATTCTCGATTCCGAACGTCAAGTGGTTAAAGAAATTTATGTTCGTATAAGAGCCGTCTTATTGTAGTGTTCGTCCGTTCCGAGCGCCGTTGAATGGTGTCGGAGTGCAGTGCTCGGGTCTCGATGGTGGTTGAGGTGGTGTGAAGTCCCGTGGTGCCCAATTATTCTGCCGGCGGTGGTCGGCGCGGGCGCCGCGCCCCCTATCGCGGCTCGCCATCGATAACTCGAACCGGTTCGATTCCTTATGGGTCGGACCATCGATTCTTACTCGTCTCGCCAGACTCATCCGAATTTCCTAATCTGGAATCAGGACTTCGATCCCTTTCATTACAATTGTGTTTATTATCGTTCGAAGCACATTATTCCATCTGAGGCTTTCCGTCTATCGCCACTTGTTTGAATTTTAATACTTTTCTCGTTATCTCCCGTGTAGGTCTACTGAGGATGCTAGCTTTTTGTAATCGTTAGCAGTTTACAACGAATTAATCAGGTATTTGTTAAACTCAAGTTACTGAGCTTGTTTTTGTTACGTGGCACGGCTAAGGTATTCGATTTCTTACCCGTGAAGTATTTTCACATTAGTCGACGGTGCCACGTCAGGTTTCTAGTATTTATTATTTTCATTCAACAAGGATTTTCCACGTATGGTCATGCCAAGTACACTTGTCTCATACTTGTTTAGCCAACTCGCTGTATGTCGTCTACAATTAAATGACTAATTAGTTATTAGAAACAAAGCCAAAGATTTCAAATGCGCTTTGTTAGACAACCATTAAGACTACGCATAAACCTTTTCTTGATTCTGATAATAGCTAAATACGGTTTTAAATCATCGTATCCTCTTCGTTATTTAGCTTAATGATGTAAGTTATAAACAAGGCAATCTTAGTAATTGCTATTTACGTAATTATGTGTGTATTTTATTTAATAAAATGCTCCACTTAGAATAACTCTCTAGCACGACATAGTTCGCACAAATTACTTTGCTCACGGTCTCAGGATATAATTTGTTCGGAGTTGGTGTAATTACAACTGTTAAGCGACTTAAAACGTTCCTTTATTATCCGTCTAACAGGTTTCTCTGCACTCGCACGGAGTTATAAAAATTATGATCATCATCCAGTTGCTCTGTTTCCTTCAAACTATCGCGAAACACCTTATCATGTTCCATCATACACGACTGCGGGTATTCCGTGACTGCGAGCGGGTTGTTTATTTTAAAAGTAGTCATTAAGTTACAGAAGCAGCAATTTGGTTCCCACATGACCCCGTTCTCGGGCCGTGAGATAATCGCAAACGGTAGTGTCCAAGCACGTACTAGGTCCTTATTAGGCGAGTGAGATTTTTTCTGTCGCCGGTCGCCTCCGAGTCGCGACATGGGATTGAGCGCGCATGCATGATGCCGAGACTGCCGAGAACCATTTTAACTTTATTTATTTTCTATGTTTTGCTTTCTCCTTACATGCCCAGCCGACGCAGTGAGAAATGTTTTAGATACAAATGCTTAATCTCATATTAGTTGTGCTTCTATAATATTCCATCTACAAGCACAAGAAGCTCTCTAATTTTCTATAAATCTCATTAGTTTCTCATTCCATAAAAGTCAAAGGCGAGTGTTACAGTGAAATATGATAATTTTCCCCCGTCACTTGGTTCGGTCGGCAACAAAACGATTCGACGCCGGCGCCAGCAGTCCTGCCTCGTCAGGTTTTAAACGACCACGGTTTTTATTCCATTTCAATATGGTCCATAAGTATAAAACGAGCAGATTTTCAATTTCGCCGCGGAACATTCATAGCCGGACTGACTTAGTTATTATTGCTGCCTTTTGTGCTTTAGAGTAAGTGCTCTCGTAAAATAGACGTAGTCATGTCACTTATTGCTCTGTTATGCCGTGATAAATATAAGGCATCTAGGGCGTTTCCTGTAATATTGTGCAAAAGGACTGTTTGAGTAGACACCCAACTAGACCACCCATATCAGATAAATTATCATGATTTTTTAAAGTCGAAAACATTACGAAACCTTTCGCGCTTAACAACTTGCAGCGGAACCAAAGTTCCGAAGTAATTTGCAAGAGTAAATCAATTGTTCATGTTGGTAGTCTGTCCACTAGTATAAGGTAATGGACTTATTAAGATGCCATTTTAGGTGGGCCACGGACTCGTATAAGGTAACCCGGAAGCGTGGCGTGGTTCCCTCACAAATAGGTCCGAGTGGACATAACCCGTGCCCTTATGAATTATCCAAACGCGCTCAGGCGGCGTCTCGGTGGCGCCCGCGCATGTAAGGTTGTCACATATCAGGATTTTGTGGACAATATATCCTGTGTTTTACTGTCTCGTCCTAAAACAACACCAATGCGAATTTAATTACGACATAAATTACTTTGGTTGGTATTCGCTACATAAAATATTGTCATATCTCTATTACTCGTCGTAAGTTTCAAAATGGGAATATCGTGAAATGAATAGGGTTCTGTGGGTAGGATGTGGAATATGTTCTAGGTTTAATTTTCTAGTGTTTGTCTTGGTTCCAGTATTCGGACTTTGAAATTTTATGGTAAAGATCACGCTGGCTCTAGTGAATTTCAATGCTTTTTGATATGTTTATTGTTGTGTTGTTCTAGATCCTATGAACCTTTTCAACCTTTTCTCAAGCACTTACCTTTGTTCAAAGTAGTAGATCTCAGAGGTTTGTCATTCTCACTGATAGCAGGAGTGCTCTACAACATATTGCTCTATGTGCCTCTGGTAAGAGAGGTGTACCGGTAGCATATGACATTTTGAGACAGCTTCTTGTTGTTGGTGAGAGTGGTAGGCTTGTTCGACTACAATGGATACCCTCACATATTGGTCTAAAAGGGAACGACGAAGTTGACATATTGGCCAAATCAGCTATAAATGTTGGTAGAGATTTATATGTTAAACCATTTTATTCGGAAATTCTATTTAAAAACGTTTGTTACAATCTTTGGAAAGAATACTATGACGATAAATCTTTGGAAAAAGGAATCTGGTACAAAACATTACAAAGCGAACCCCCCAAAATTCCATGGTTTAATAATTCGAATTTAAATAGATTGTATACTGTAATGTTGCTTAGGTTGCGATCAGGACACATTCCGTCCAACAAATTTGCTCATCTTATGAAGAAATCAGACTCACCAAACTGTATAACATGTGGTACAATTGAAGATGTTCAACATCTCTTGACGGAATGTGTCAGAAATCGACAGAAACGGCAGTCACTGATTGATACTTTTCATTTGAACTGTGCTGATTTGGGTACATTTAACTCAATTTTAACAGAACCTTTATCTGAGGTAGCAAAGAATGTTTGTGATATGGTTCTCAATCGGTGACAAATTTTTATTTTCTTATATTTGCTTGAATAGGGTACGATGGGACTGACATATTTTTTAAATAAAAGTCCCTAAATTAAAATTAAGAATAAAAAAAAAAAACAAAAAAAAACGAGATAAGGTGATTTGTTTTTGTTTCCTTTAAATCTTTTTAGTTAGTAGTTTGGTGTGATGCTCAATATTGAAGTCTGGTCAGATGCTATGGTTTCATTATACAGCTCTCAAACATTACTGTAAATAATGTTCTACAGGCCGATTCGTAAGCATGTAGTTTAAAAAAATAAAATAATACGACAGAGGGCATCAATCGGGTTATAATATTTAAAATAATTTAACGGGTCAAAACGCGACACCATTTTTATTTCGTAGTTAATACGAACTACTTACTGCCCGACGTTTCGGTTAGGTTGCACCAACCGTGGTCGGGTTATAATAACTGAAAAAGACGTCATCAACATCTTTCAGTTAGCTTTGTAGAGAACACATCTTATTCTTATAAGATGTGACCCATCTTCTTAGATGGGTTCAAGTTCCACGCTGCCAGAGGAGATGGGTACTATATGTTTCTATCTATACTAATATTGTAAATGCGAAAGTAACTCTGTATAAAATTATACTAATCCATTGAAGACACTGGTGTCGCAGGCGTAAGAACCCTCGCACAGATGATCAACGCATACTGTTTGTTTCCTTTGTGCAAATCTCATCATAAAACTTGCAACAGTTGTGTTAGCTACATAATTGTATGAGCCGGTATGTAGCATTATAAGAATTCTTGTCGCATCGGTGGACTTGCATAAGTTAATTACCTACAGTTAAGGCAAAGCTTGTTCCACACGGAAAGTTTAATTTTCTTCTTCCTGTATAAACAGTAACTAGTAAGCATTCATTTTAAAAGCTATGCTCATTTTTCTATTTGTTTTTGCGTTAACGTAGTGAGATTGCTGTGAATGTATTGAAATGTTAATTTCTGCAAATAGTTTTTAATTCTTTTGATCCTTTTTTTTAAGCCTACTCTACCTACTCGTGGTGTATGAAAATATGCTAGTATTTTTTGCAATTATATTTACATGAAATTCTAGCTCCACTAATCTGCATAACCGCACCGAAAATGTTTACTTCTTGAAACAATAAAAATCAAATCAATTCATTATTCATGTTGGTCAAAAGTAACACTGCATCGTCAAAATGAACCACCTAATTTGATTGTCCTTTGAAAAGCCAGACACAATTGATTTCGTATTGTGTTTGGTTCTCTGTCTTACGGTAATTTTGCTTGACTAATATACTCATAGTAATGGACAGTGTGTTATTCTAGAACTGCATATTCGACCTATTACTTACTAGCGGCTGACTGCGACTTTGTATGCCTGGGGTCTTTTATATTAATACATTTGTTATGTTACTCAAGGTAAATGTAGCTTTCCAGTGGTGAAAGAATTTTGAAAACGGAACAGTAATTTTTGAGATTGTTCATCACACACATACACACACATAAGAATACAAATCTGTCCTTGTTATAATATTGGTGTAGATTACTTATTACTTTACTAGTATAACAACGGAATGTATGCACTGTAAAACTGATAGATAATAACCGACTTGTTTATTATATTTTTCCATACTTAATCTCTTTAACATCATAAGAAGTTTGTAATAAACCAATTTTTGTTCATCCCCACCAACAGCCTCTCTAAAGTACATGTCAAATCACTTCCCACAGTCATTGAAATGTCTTTAGTTGAGAAAAAAAGCCACTTTAAACCAGCACTTTAAGCGGTCTTACAGGGAAAACAGAAGCAAGTTTCCTTTAATGGTATGTTTATATTCTCACAAGCCGCCGAGTCGTGCTCGAACCATACTATATTTGCAATGTAATAATACATTTTTATTGTTACTGCTTGTTAATTACCCTCATCGTTTCTATTTTAGTACGTGGGTACATGGTTAACAGTTATCAGTTAAAAGCGTTTATGCCTCAAATTATGGGTTACATATTATCTGCCAGAGTTTACTTGACACGTATACATTGGAATGTTGTCAAAGTTGAACAAGTTTCTGTTGGATTTCCTAATTCATATTAAAATTTGATGATCAACAATAATAAATTTGAGCCGGTAAGCTCACATCACGGGGCAAGTTGTAGACTTGTACATTTATCTTTGGAATTATAACGGATGTGCTGTGCGCACGCGACGCTGCTTTCCCCTTTAAACAACTACTGGATAAGGCGTTCGCATTGATAAATCGCCATTAGACTAGACTTTCAAGTTACGAAATCGCCATGATTTGTTTTTATTTCCTTACTAAAGCGTAAAGATGAAAAGTCATCGGATAAAAAGAAACTCAAGATTATTATCTACTATGTACTTGCAGAAATAGACAGAATCACTTGGCAGTTTAAGACTTTTAGGATGGTTGTGTTTGCTAATTTGTTTCCGAATCAATACAATTTATTACCCGAAAAAAAATATTTATTGTCTGCATCTACGATAGTGTTATTATTTTTACGAGAATTCAGGCGAACGTCGCGTCGTTAAAATAATAAACATTGGCTCCTTGATTGGGGCGGGTGTACCACGAAACAGATGTTTATGCTCGCACCGACACGGCACTGTTTACACGATAAATAATATTTAAAAGACGTTCATGTACCGTTTATATGTTGCCGCTGCCAGTCAAAATTTGATTTAAACATCTCTCCTGATTCTGAATTTTAAATAAATGTAATTTTAAATACATTTGGTTATAATTTTCTCGCGCGTTTGACTCCGTTTGTGCCATATTGCATATTAATAATGTTCTTAATTGGTCTAACGAAAAATTAAATCTCACTAATTGGCAGAGAACCGTATCATTTGCATATTAAGTTTATTATTAGTGTTAATTGGTATTCTTAAATCAATTCCTATTAACGGTTTTAGCATCGGATGATTTCTTCAGTGATGCTTTGTAACCGGTTTTATTTATGGCTTATGTTATGAATGAAATGTTTAAATGGGTATTCTGTTACTATTTTATATTATAAAGTGGTCGACAGCTATAATTTGTAAGAAACTCTCCGCTTTCAACGGTTTCCTAACAAATGATGATGATAGTGACGGAGATTAAAGCGATGCACCTGAAATGATTGGTCAAGATGTGTTCGCGTGGGTGCGATGCGTTGCACAAGTGTCGCATGCTCGGAGCGTTAGTTAGCGATTAGCGCAGTGGACGTCTCGTTGAGTCTCAAGTAATTAAGAGTGGAAATCAGGACGCGTCGCGCCGCTGCCTGATAATTGATTGTAATGTACACCGCGGGCTCATGAATGGCCCGCTACGCCCGCGTCCACGCAGAATACGTAATCGGCCTCAGTGGCCGTGCCCACGTAAGGCTCTTTGGTGATTTATGTTATAGGATATTGTTCGCCACGCTCGGCTAAATAATTCCTCTAACATTGTTGACGCACTTTGGGAATGCCTTCGTCATAACAATTGACTAACATTGATTTTTAATGAGAACATTAGTATCATATGGTTGATTGCAATATATGCGACACAAAATATGGTTGGGTCTTTAATATTGATGTATTTATAAATTTTATCGAAATTCAAGTATTGTCAATATCATCTTAAAATGAATCATACTAGTTTAGGCAGTCTCTTGTAATAATATTATGTTCAATATATTAAGTCGTCTTGTCATCGTTTAGACGACAGAACCACTCCCTTTCTTAAGTATCGACTATATGTCAAAAGACATCCTGAGTAACTGCGTTTATTTTTATTGAAATTAATTAGCTTTACAAGAACACACTTGTATACTTGAGTATGTTCAAAAACTAATACTACTGACGTATGTAGGTATCGTATATTATAAATTATTGTCTTTATCAGGTGTATTCAACTAAAACGGCTCTGCCGTAGTTCCTCCTACTTCCGAGTTGTAAATATCCAAAGTATAGACGCTATCATTTAACTAGTTTCTCAGTGAAAGAATTTGTGTGTTTATGATTATGATTCTTGCACACCTTTTTTGTTTCAATAGGAATATAGAATTAATTTTCGCCTACTCTAGACCTTTTCCATGCAACAATTAAGTTGGTAGGAAAATTATTTCTTACATCTTGTTTCATCCATAGTATTGAGCACGAAGTGCCTTCACTATTTATTAGCGAATGAATTTAATTTCACTGTGGTCATTTCGCGATATTTACGACATAATTGCGTCATTTCTAAATATTTCTGTTTTGTACAAATACATGTTTTTGATTAATGCGCACAGATGGTTTATCTTATCCAGGCGTATTTATTTAATTTAGTACTCCTTTGCCAAGGTATGAAATGGTCTTGTGATTTGCAAATTGCATACTTGTAAGGAATTGAAGAAATCGCAGCTGCGGACAGGCCGGTGTCTACCCGCTGATTAGAGATTGGACACGGGATGGAATTGTAACAGGCGGGGATCAGACGCCCGTGGGCGAGTGCCCGCGCCGATAGGTCTTGAAGACAGTGGACTTAAATTGCTTAGCTATAATACAGGCATAGTTAGTGACTCTCAAGGTACGCAAATAAATAGAAGCTACAAAAAAGTCAATAATATAGAAGTAAATAATACATTTTAAGTGTTCCGATCTGTTGAGCCATCGTATTGACAACAATTTGTTTGCACTGATGTTTTTTTGGTTGCGTCTAATTATTAGAATACCCTAAGTGTCATTACTTGAAGTTGAAGCTGAATGTAACGTTCATTTACTTTGTATGGCGGCGACTAAGATTCCCTGCGTTGCAGTTACTAAATGCTGAATTGATGCAGCGATAGTCCAGTTGTATTATGTGCCGAATAAAAATCGGGGTCGTGGGTTTGATTCCTCAACTCAGAACCTGAAGTACATTCTGAAATTTGTGGTACAATCGCTATATGTTGCGATTTTGGCACCATGAAAAATAACCCTAAGACCAACATGTGATCTTGTGTTCACTGACGAATGTAATCTTTATTCTTTGGACGTAATTAGACTGAAAAGAAGTTCGAGGTTCCCTTTTTATTGATTTCTGTTCGTGTCACCTTTTTTGGACATTTAATTTCACTGTAGGTCCTGAAATTCCGTGGACTTATAAGCATGCCGCGTCACAATCCGTTAATAAGGTTGTCAATTTAGTTACAATTTAGTTCCGTGAAACTTAATAGAAGTGGACCTCGTAAAGCTGTTAGCTTTCTAACGAATATTTTGCAGTAAAACGAATGATCGCTGACAATGACGAATGGACACGATGATATTTATTGTTCCAGTCATGTAGTCAGTATGTACTGTAGATACCGAGTTAATTCTCACCAGACACAAGCTGGTTAAGTAAATTATCGATTCTAAGATTTGATTGTGTGCTTATAAGGTTGATAGTCTCCTGGCCACCCGATTGTGGTTTCACTGAAGTCTGTACCTAATAATATATAATAATAATTCTTTATTGGTAAAAAACAAAAGCAAGTTACAATAACGGTGACTTCTGCACTAGGCTCGAGGCCTGTATCGCAGTAGTCGATGAGTGAGCATGATCCTGAGTACAATTTTAAAACAAAGTTTAGCTGCAAGCTCCAGTTCTTTTTACTGCCAAAAACAAAATAAAAACAACAAGATAGTAATCTAGCTAAAAATAATAAAAATTAAAAAAATAAAATCAAATAACTTCTGGGTGTAATCAAGAGAAGTATATGTGCGAATGTGTGTGGTGTGTGTGTGTGTGTGTGTATGTGAGGGTGTATTTCTGTAAATGGATATGTGTGTGTTTTATGATTATGTGTAAGGTGAACGTGAGTGTATGTGAATTCTTAAGCATGTCATGACTATGGTATGATTTCTTCCGTTTCTAGGTAGTTTAGGTCTAGGAGCCAAGATTTGACTACCTGTTTGGCCTTGTGTAGAGGTAAGTCCTTCAGGAGACACAAGCGGTTTACGTTGTTGTATATGTAAGGGTTAGAATAACCAGGAAGGCGCTTGGCAAACGAGGAGCAAACAGTGGGTGTGGGAATTTTAAACACGCGCTTTGAGGCAAGTACTTTATAGTCTGGGCAGTTCAGTGTTTTTTTGTGTTGAGAGCAGCAAACTCGCCATATGTAAAGTTGTCTTACACGGTGGGTCCTGGCTTCTTTGTAGAGAGCGTCTGTGGGGTACCGAAATGGTTTTTGCAGCATAACCCTTAGAAGTGCTCTTTGAGACCGTTCTATTTCTAGGAATCTGGTCTTACAGGAGCCTCCCCAGATACCTATGCAGTAAGTCAATATAGATTGGCATAGGGTTGTGTATACTAAGAAAAGGACCTTTGTTGGGGCTGAACGTCTAAGGGCTTTAAAAATGTGAATCATTTTCCTGACTCGTCCTGACAGATGTGAAATATGGATTTTAAATGAAAGATTTTCGTCAACTTGGATGCCTAAATATTTTACACAGTTTGACCTTTTAATCGATTTGCAGTTACAAAATTTTGTGGGATTATTTATTACTATGGGTGTGTTTAAGTGATTTGAAGACTGACATTGATGTATTACTACCTCAGATAAGTTTTTAGGGTTTGAAGCTTTTGTTTTGTGGAATGCTAGAAATGTGGTTTTATTAGTGTTAAGGGTTAACAAGTTACGGTCAAGCCAATTAGCTATTTGTGACATCCCTTTTTCCGCTAATTTTGCAGTGCTTTTCCAAGTTGAACCTTTAAAAATAACGACAGCATCGTCAGCGTAACATAATATGCTAGTGTCAAGTAATGGTACGTCTAGCAAATCATTGACATAGATAATAAATAGACTGGGACCGAGAATGCTTCCTTGGGGAACCCCAGAGCTTATTGATTGATTTCTACTAGTTATGTCACCTACTTTTACCTGCAACTTTCTTATTGATTTAGACGTCTTTCTCAAAGTTTTTGAGCAAATAGAAGATTGTGGCTCTTGGCAAATGGATAAAACTACATAGAAAAAATGGTTTAGTGATCAGACGCTGCAACTTTAAATCTGTGCACAAGAAAATAAAATGGATTCAGCTAATGTTGAGATGGTGTATTATGACAGCGAATCGAACCGAGTGCCAACTCTGCGAATAAAGTACGAAGTCTTGTTGCTGTTCAATTCCGATACACAAACTGATGTCGGAATTTAGAGAGCTAGTCAGTGCTGTAAATTGTATTAACTGGCCGTTAATGCTCGACCACGTTACGATATGAAATGCGAATATTGTTCCAAGTTATTATCCTGATGACGGTATTTACAACTGTGTAACTTGTAATTAGACAAGCAATGCGTATTTGCTGGTTCATAATATAGTTTGAAACTAATTGCTATTATAGAGGGGCTTGCGAATTTATGGCAGGGGCATTTTGCTCGTTCTGTGTGACACCTGCGTAAAAGATAATCTCATTATGAACTGTGCAGAAAATTATGAATTGGTTGAGTATGTCGATTATTCCTTACATTCTTTCCATTCTACAAGTGAATAAAAAGTCCGATATTCAAATTTGATACTAAAAATAGCAAGCGTTTCATCAAGAAACTCACTCGCCTGAGAGACACATACCTCACGTGTCTTTTAACGATCTGCGAGGATACTTAGTTCGCATTAGACACGCTAAACCTCATTAGTATGAGCACAAAAGGTAAATTATAAAAGTAGCACCCAGGACGGTGCAGATTCTTACCTGACAGCCCTAATAAAATAATGATCGAGATGGATGGACGATAGACAAACATCTCGCGGCGGCGGGGAGTGGCCTCTTTGATGAATGGTCGCCACTGCCTGCACTCAGTCCTTTTATTCGCATCGCATTGCTAACCTCACACACGTCCACATTAGAAACTCCTACCACATCAGAATCAGCAAACTTATTTCATCTTGTTAGTGGGGGTTATGATGATTGCTCGTGTGCTTTCCATCCGCCGTGGTTTATTGCCTGTGCCCTATCGATTTAAATTAATTTTCCATCATTGAAGCGACTGTGTCTGATCTTCATTGGTAGTACTTTGTTTTAGAAATTCCATAGGTGAATTTTTAGTAAACTGATATGTACGCGCTGTTTTAGAACTTTAATTTTATTTTAAAGCTTCATTCAAGATAAAGGACTTTAATGACATCGTGCCATAAAAAATATTTAAGACAAAAGTGACCCAAGTTGTCCCCTATTAACAGCTGCAATAAAGCAATCAAATTATGCAATCGAGTTTCTCTCGTTCAACATTTTGAGCTCCTATGAAGGCCTTTGAATATTCTAACTTTGACAGAAGAATTTGCAATACCTGTCAGTCAGAGTCTAAACAAACAAGATACATAATTATGTCTATTCTGCGTTTTATCAGGCTTGCTGCAGTTTAATGTATGGATTCCTTAAAAGGCCTGGCATAGTTGTAGCGACCGGCGAGCGATCGAGTGTTGTATCGTGTTTAAATCATGCAAATACAAGCGATAGTATCAGGTTACACAGCGGTACATGGTGTTGTTCGTTGCATGGAAAGTTTTAAAAGTTACAAATTGTAGACTCATTAATATGCCATGGCTTTTTTCTCCGTGCGTAAATTTACTCTAAGGCCTTTATTGAGAAACCTCCGAAACAATTTTTTTTTATAACGCACGCCAAGATTGACCTCATCCCACCTGATGTTAAGTGGTAATGAGGTCCTAGCTTAAGAGCGAAAAGTATATCATAGTAAAACTGTTACTAGACTTGTCGCCCTTACCTTGAAGGCTTGACCCCTGCTAGTAATGTAGCACCCCCCAAGAGCTCTACTTTTATTTATATATTATATATTTACTAGCGTCCAGCCAGTTGCACGCGTACTATCCCCGTTTTTGCAACATTTTGAAATGATTCTGTTGTAAAAAACTTTTCTCGATTAACGGTCTATCTATACAACATAAAAATTTTTTTTTAATTCGAATGAGTAGTTTAGAGATTAGCGCGTTCAAACAAACAAACTCTCAGATTAAGTAGAGAGTGCTGTCAATTACTATACGCAATTTAACTTAGTTTCAATTTAAAATAAAAGTTCCAGATATTATATACTGTGCGTGTGCGTGTGTATCATTTTAATAACATAATAGGTACTCCACGGTTTAACTATGCCAGCTTCTTGCCACAATCTAGTCTACGTTTTTGTTAATTTAACATTGCTATATTAGTCTCCTAAATAGGCTTGCCTAGTCGAGAATCGCAGAGTTAATTGGCGTTCTGATCTCACAAGCCATTGAAGCGGCTCTAATCAACACAAGAACATGCTCGAAGATGTATAGATAGCATTATTAGTTGATTTATAAGTGTTTAAACGTCGCATCATCATTTCATTTTACTTTTTAAGTGACTTTGCGCTTAATAACTAGTGCCGTTTTAATGTATGTTATTCTTTTTAGTTTTTAATAACCTACTAGGAAGACTTAGTGGTTCGTAGGATTGTATTTTAAACTTCTATATTCTTCACGCCGCACTAGCGAACTTTTTAAGGAAACAGAAATAATTGTCTCCCTTTGCATTAATTTCTAATTTATTGATAAATATGTAGTTCTAAATTCATACGACAGAGGGCACTTATCAAATCAGAAAAAAAAATCGTCTACGATAACTTACGATTTGCTCAGTTGGAAGACCATACGTGAAGGTTCTGGGTTTGAATCAAACACCGGAAGTAAAATTATTTTGTTTTTTAAATATTGTACATGTAATAATAATATAGCCTTTTATTACTAAACTTAGGGTTATGTCCCTAAGTTCGGTGTGCCTTTCGGCATAGGCCTCCTCCAAATCTTTCCAATGCTTTCTATCCCTTGCTACTCTCATCCACATGTATTAGTTTGCATTCAAATATGGTACACCATGTGTAGTATAACTGAAGTACTTAAACTAAAACTGAACTTGTCGATTGCATATGAGTGACGTATCGATAAGTGTCACTCTGTATCGCAATCTGTTGGTGTGCGATTGGGCCCAGCACTCGGCGGACTGGTCGGTCCGGATGTACTGGTCCACATCGGCACATGTCGTGTACCTCTCGGACCAGACGGTTCGTTTCCGGCAACACTCGTTAGTCTCTCTTCCTCGAGCTGATAAGGCGCTGGGCGTGGGAACTGTTCCGTTTTTGGTGATCTGTCGTAAAAGTTTTTTTTTTGCGACGTTTTAATCCGCGGGTCCGGAATATATTTCGTTAACCGTGTGAATAAATTGTAGGTGTAAAGAATTACAATGACAGTTACCACGTTATGTAACATGTGTACGTGACTTTTTAATTGAGAGTTAGCCAAACGTTCTACAATTAAATACATACATGTGTTTCTATGAACAATAACGTGAAAATCGAAATTCGTAAGAATCTATTTAAAATCTAAACTCCGATGAAATCCTCATATGGTGGCCCTGGCAGAAAGACTTAATTCAGCCGCTTATATTGTATATATATGTATATATTTAATTGAAGAACTATTTCAATGACAGAGTTAAGCCTGAAACCTTATAAATTTGAAAAAAAAAATATACAAAAGTTTAAATTGATAACTTTGTTTAATACGTGTAGAATTTATAAAAGTCGATGGATGCACGCCTGTCCAGCAGTAGACATCCTGCGTCTGAGAACGTTGACGTTGATGATCATCTATGTAATGTATTGCGCAAGACACGTTGTTGTGTTTACGTCTTTTACGCCAACATTTTTAGATATTGTTTGAGGCGGGATTTGGTAATCTAGATCTACAATTTACTTTAATAGGCTCGGACACATTGTCGCTGCCGTCAAAAGTGTCAAGCCGTAGGTGGGTTCACGATGTGGAACGACTAATTTGTGGTTAGACCTCATTCGATATCCGTGGCAACGTCAAATCTATGCGCATTGAACCTATCTCATGACTCACAAATCGTAAGCGAACACCCGAGGCGTGTGACACGTAAGTGTATCAAGACTACCCGTCATAGTGTCACTAGTCCATGCTATACATACGGTTTTTGTAATTTGATATTTTAAATTTTGTCTCTGGCTTGTCGAGTGGGCATGTATGAGCGTGAGCTACATATAAGTGAAGATTTACACGACTGGCGTTGCAGGTATGGGAAGCTCCTACTAATAGTTAAAGTTTTCTTTCAATTTGTACTGACCATCTAGTTAGTACCTGCTGTTTAATGATAACAAAAAAAACGATGGATACCTACGTTACACTTTACGATGCAATGCATAGATCACCTTTGCAGTTCTTGTGGATGGCAAAGCTGAGCCGATTTCCTACAACACCGCGACTACCGGCGATGAAGGTCCAAACGGTGTGTTTTAGTGGGTAGTCCTGCCCTTTTCTTTCAGGGAGTCCCACACACGCCGTCACCCTACAAGGTGACGGTATGGTGCATCAACGCATTTCCCCCCGTTAAAAAAATGTTGTGGCTTCAATGTCAATAATAATTCGTGTTGTAAAGTTTGGTGTAGATTTCTAAAGATGTTATGGGAAAAATGGAAAATATATAAAGTGAACGTTGATAGGCAACAAAAATTTTAAAAATATAAGCAAAGATATATTCCACAAAAGACTTACACAAATTCTAACAAACAATAAAACATTTTTTTCCCCATTTGCGTCAAGCTGGCATTTAATATAGCTTGAAGTTAGTTTACTGCAAAATTTATGACGCATTTGACGTTGTCGTCGCTAACAAACAAGTAAGAACAATGTAAGAATGCCTAAGTTCAAAGTCTGTAAAAGAAAAATACATATTCGGTACCTACATCTTTTTCATAACATTTACTAATGATGGTTATAAGAACTGACAGAAACTCCGAATGACGCTTCTGGAAATAGGAATTCCGTAGTCGGAACACAAGTTTTTATCCCGTAATTTCCTTTAAAACTACTATAAAGTCCACGCGATAATCTACGATAAGTGTTAAAAGCTATCATAGAGCGGCTTCCGCAAGCGATTTTATTATTTCTGAGATAATTTTACAACCTCGGCTTGTCGTTTTACAACTACGTTTTATAGGCGGTGGCACTACTAAAGCTGAATTGCACAATTTGCCATGTTTAGGTAGGCAATTGAAAGTTTTACGATACGATATAATAACGTTATCGTTATTGTTGTTATAGGGATCGTTCGTAGCGGCAGTGGAATTGCGCTTCTGATCATTTTACTGCGTACTTTGATCCTTTAACACTTGAAGGACAGCCACGCCGGCTGCGGTCTATTCGGAATTTCCGATTTGTCAGAATGCCAAACGTCTTATTTTACCAAAGTAACGTAATGCAATCGAAACAAGTTGAAGCAACTTTATAAGTCCCACTTCAGATACTGCACTCAATACTGACAGTGATATGAAAGAGAATGTGTAGTAATGTATTTGACCATCCTTACTGTTAGTTGTTTTAAAAATAATACTTTTGGTTGACGGATTAATCGATGAAGAATTAACAAATAAAGACCAATAGGAACACCTTAGCTATTCATACTGTTTATATGTTTCACTATCACTCATACACATAACTTTTTTGGTACAGCTAGACTTTCTTCATAGCAGCCAAAATTGTGCGCTTTGTGTTATTAATATAATTAATGATTCAATGCTTATGCTAAGCTTAATCATTATCGTGGCGTAGATGATCTCTTCGAAAGGATTTCGTCTCAACACATTAGCATTGTAATTTTATTATGAATGCGTCACACCTTATTTAAAATATTTTAAATACGAGACTCATTTAGAAAATTAGCAATTCGGAATAGTTATTTAGCGCCATTCTCTGTTTGGTACCCCACCTCAATGTTGCGTGATTACAATCCGTTTCTTAATATTTCCACATGTTTTAGGCTAAAGGATTTTACCGGCTGGCAATTAAACTGACAAACAAAATTTACGACTAAAATGTATCTAGTACCGAAACCAGGTGGATTTGCAATCAATTCTCGCATTAATTGCATAAAGTAAATCCGTCGACATTTGAAATTAGTTTAGGCGAGGTATTAACAATTGAAGCGATCAATTCAGCTTGTCTTGCCGTCGCGACCTGATGATGATCGATGCACCCAC
Source organism: Glyphodes pyloalis (assembly GCA_037074685.1). Classification (NCBI taxonomy): domain Eukaryota; kingdom Metazoa; phylum Arthropoda; class Insecta; order Lepidoptera; family Crambidae; genus Glyphodes; species Glyphodes pyloalis. The sequence continues at coordinate 2,301,086 of JAYKKO010000039.1, forward strand.
CCCGGCGGAGGCGCGTCCGGCGATCATTCCATTACTCGACTTAATGGTATGATTGTAAAATGCGGGCTGCTCTCAATAAATGTTAATATGCTATTGGCCGGGCCGAGATTGCCGTTTAAATTGGTCACTCGCTGAACGGTGCGATTTGTCACTTGAGCAACAAAGTTGAGCCTTGCTCGGTAATAGCCGTCGTTTAGACGATGGCTTCATAAGTTCTAAGAGTTGCTAATGTATGCATCTCGCGGACCATGTAGTTTTATAATTTCTAGATATTAGTTGCTAGGACATCATCTATTTAATATCTCTACGGCTAGTAGCTCAAAATTATATCTTGCATTAAAATTGTTTCGCTTAGTCAAGACGTCATCAAGAAAGAAAATTATTCATAAACGTCCCATTCAACGGGTTCATTCTGCACCAAGTATAAAAATAAAACGAGTGGAAGCAATTATGCTTACCCAATGACATCCGTTAAGAATATCTCATAACTACATTTGTCACTTTTACGTGAATAACTATTTTTTTCTTATTTCCTGACATAATCCTTCTGTGGGTTTCAAGCCTCACCACTACTAAAAGATGGATTGCGTCGTTTTCCACCACGTTTGGTCTTGTGCGTGTTAGTTATATCACTACATTATCATGATTAATTTACATAAAACAAAAAGCGGATTATTTCAAAGAAATCAATATGAATGAGAGAGCGGTAATTACGTCTCATTATAATTCTCGCTTTCCGTTTTACGGTGTTTCCTGAGCAGTGCATAAATCAGAGGTGCGGAGTTGGCCGCGGGCAGTTTGTCATTACGCTCACCTGTAATGGAGCGGTGCCATTCTTGATCGGCCATTTGCAGAGACCAGCCATTTGTAACAGGATTTAGAACTGTCACCCAGCACGCAGCTGCTGTTGGACCAACCGACTCTAAATCGCGTTTACAACCATATTAACCCTAAGGCTCGAGCCTAAGCTCTGCTTACGATTTGCGAACAATCGTAAAGCACGTTTCAAAAGTAAAATATGTGCAATTGCGAAAGGCCCGGCTTTATCTCTTATGGTTGAGGAATGTCGCACAACAATTTATCTTCAAAGGGTCTGGCTGCGTTGTGCAGCGTCGCATAATTGGCGGTGTTCACACTTGGCAATTCTCGGGCGACCAATTCTCTAAAAACAGGACGAGTTCTGGCCGGTGTATACGCGGGTGTAGTATGTGTGCGCGAGCGCCGCCACGGGACGTGTATAAATCCGATTCACCCATTGTTCTGTCGCGACACGCTCAATACTGCACTTTTATTTGGAAACTGAACGGAATAACTCCTTATGGAGACGGTCGTATCTTGTAAAATTAGACTCGATGCTTGCCGACTACTAAATTATCTGCGTGTCCTAAATAACGAACGTACTCTAGTACGTAAGAGTAAAGTACCAGCTTTGAATGCGTCCACTGCAGGGCTAAAGCCTCATCATTGATGTTATCTTTACAACAATGCTTTACTGATGTAGTCAAACAAGTTTGCCATAATGCGGGTTGGTTATTATAAAACCCGAGCTGTGTTCCAAAAACCCTAAAGAAAAGTTTGATTCACCCGAGAATCTAAAAAATTTAACAATGAACGGACGGTATGATCCTAGAAATAACTTAAGATATTAAACGCTAAACGAGTATCTACCTATCTCGTATATTATATGATACCTACCTATACAAACGTGGAGTGGCGCTGAAAGTTTCGCGAGGTCGGTGCAGACCTCGGTATCGCATTAAAGCCGAATGTTAACAATACCTCTGCGGAGTTTTTGCTCGTTTTCGCAGCGGGACGTGCGAAATTCGCGCCACTTAAACAAAATAAAAGTAACGACCAACATGGAAACTTGTGTATTTCACGAGACCAGAAAAAACTACGACGAGATTCGAGCATCGTGCAACGAATGAAATTATTCTTAAAGTTAGATAATCTCCGAAACAATAAAATTCTATAACGCCTGAATAATCTGATTTGAGCCGCGTTGTTTCGATCATAAAATATTACAAGCATTTTTCGAAGAAGCGTGCTTTCTCGGTGCTTCAAGCACGTTTTATTGTTACTTTCTTAAATCTTTATTGATCCTCGTCTATAAATCTTGTATTGGTAGACCTTTTAGATATGAGGTGCAATGTATCACACCCGGGAATTCTGTAACCATAAATCATCATCGAGATGAATACTCGCTTATTAATACCCTCATGTGAGTAAGGTCAAGATTTCCATCTGAATAATTTTAATGCGTACGATGTCAAAGGGTTTTTGTAAATAGTAACATTCCTGTTATTGAACAACATAACAAAGATTAATTCGAGGAAAGACGGCGCACTGGTAACTTAAAAGAGTTGGCTTTACTTACAAGTACATCCGAGACAAATAATTTATAGCGGACATGTGCAAGGAAATGCCCTGTTTACTTTCATTCCGTTTTCGGACAGTTCCTTTTAAGCCGCTCGTTTATTGCGCCCTGTGTGCGGGTATAACAAGGGATTTTGTAACATGGCTATTTCTGGTGCACAATGAAATCGTATCTCTTTGCGTTCAGTGGGTGGAAGTCTATGTTTGCACCAATGCAACTGAGTTTCGTAATACTGACCGGTATGGTACCGTTCCGTGATATATATCTGCAATACTTCGTGTTCTTTGAATGGGCTCGATAAATGCTGTGTTTCGATTTTCCAAAATAGTTATTTTCCATAGATTACGAATGCAAGGGCGTTCATTATGTATATGGTAATAGGGCGGCGGGAGCTTAAAAGCGCGCGCTCAATAAGGAGTTGTCCCTTTAATTCTCGCCGGTGTGATCAGTAACATTCCTACAACGGTTTGCTCTCCACATTTTTGTGTGTTGGGGTCTCGTTTTTCTTGGCGACCATTTCCCACCTCGGTTTTGTCGTTGGGAATTTATACGAGCACGCTGATCTCCATTGCGTCTTGTTTGAATTTGAAGTCTTTTTTTTGGCTATTTGACGTTTCATCGTGTATTCGTGGTTCGTCGAGACGGATGCCACTTTTTTGACTGTCGACATTTGTACAAATACAAGGTGACAATAATGTGGATACATATACCCGAGTTTTTTAATCACGTGAAGCGCATTGCGTTTATCAGAAATTAAAGAAATTTACGAAGGTTCTAGCTGCAAGATTTATATGGGAATCAAATCAATGAAATGGAGGGTATTGTATCCAGTCCGGTACATAAAAATATTCCCTTTGTTTGTTCTCGTTTCATACGGTCGGTGGTAGAGTCGTTTATTTTGGCGAATGCATTGTGCGATGGACAGCGGATTAACAAGGGCGTCGGCGCCACGGCGTGCAACTGCGGCGGCGGCTGAATAGCAAATGCAGCTCTGTGTGTGGTGCTCGTATCTAGATAGAGGGCCGGCGGTGCGCGTGCGCCGTGCCCGCGCGACGCTCGCCCGAGATGCTCGCGATTGCCCGCATTAACATAGTACCAATGCCTGTTTTTATAAACTTCGAATGCATTGTGCTCATGCGGCCCTTTTGAAATTCTTATTACGTGGCATTCCGAATAAATTTCTCAGTTCATATTTAAGTTCATATTGTCTCTGCGGCACGGACAGCTAATTGACACACGCTCGGCGTTGTACCTTCAAATTGTGTTCAAATATTTGCTCCGTGGTGAAGCCATAAAGGCCTTCGCAAACACGACGATGTCCGTCTGTTTGTCCGGCACGACGAGCCCGTCTGTTTACCTCCGTTATCTGTACGTGATCTCGTCTCCACGAACCAGTTTACTCCGTCCTAAGGATTTTCTTTTGTCTCCGGTTTAAGCTTTTTTTTTTATCTAAACCTGAGATCGCGTCGTTAACACGTATTTGGCATTAAGCAGATGGCGTTTTAAGTTTACTTGTATGAACTTCTCAACTGGCAGAGCCATGAACGTCAATACTGTATCTGTTTATTTTTAGTTTTTTTGAAGCTGCCTGATAGTAAATCTTATTAATTAAATGTATTTTTTTGTTTCAGGTACGTATCTGATATTCTTACCAAAAGAAATTATAAAAACGTAGATTTTTAAAGTAAGTTCACTTAAGAAAGCTATTTATTTTCATATGTTTCATGAAAATATAGGGTCAGTGATTATATTTGTTTGTATAATTTTACTACATTAGTTAATTTTAATTAAATACCACCTATTGATCGGATTCCTTATGTGGCGTAGTGATTGCGTTACTGGTTATTTTTGAAAAGATCGCTTAAAAATTATTGGTGCGTTTTAAAAATTTGTTCTAATAGAGACTGACTAATGAAGGGTTATGAATAGTGTCAAAGATAGTGATGATAAGTGTTATTAGACGTGACTTAGTTTTAATACGTGTAATCAATTGAAGTATCGTCGACCTACCTTAATAGTGTCGCTTTTTTCCTAAACATTGTGGTCTTTTATGAGAGCAAACTGAAAAATTCTTAATTATAATTGAATGCGTTCATATTTTCTCTCTTAACATTTTCTACTGATCTTTTTATCTTATTAAAATTGTAAACGTGACAGTTTAAGGATCAATTAATGTTTTTACGCAAAATTTCTGAATGGATTTGTATGTAATTTTGTAGCTAGACAGATTAGATACTACAATAATATATAGGATTCTTTTCATCCCGAAATAATCTGAACGAAGTCGCGGGCAACAACTCGTATTTTATTCTTTCATTTACTGAAATTCGATATGTGTGTCAAATTGAGCTAAGTCTATACTGATTTGTTTTCTATTACTTTATAGAACAACCTTACAAGTGTGATACTCAAAATGGTGATGTTACCAATTTGCTAGTCCTAATTGATGACAGTAATTCTACCACTGCACCCATTTGCGTTAGAAAATTTACTTAAACACGTTAGAATGAGATCAGTTTTTCCTCGCGGCGAATGACCATACTTATGCCCGTGTAAAACTGCAATTCCTAGACGTACAGTCCTTTTTGCGGCATTTTAATGATGCGTACGGAATTGTCCGGCGGAGCGTAATGCGCTAATTGCGTTAATTACGTGCGCGCCCGCGCGTCGTGATCTGTCCCGTGTTGCCCAACCTAATGTAGGGGAGCCGAAGAAGGGTTTTTTGGATTTACTCTAGCTCGATACTCGATTTCAAACTAAAACTCATGTATTTCTTGATTCAAGTAGATTACATATAACACTTTTGAATCGTCATTGAATACAATGCAAAGTGATTCTACTGCCGGTTTGGAACCTATATCTACCGAAAAGACACCGGTAAGAAACTCAGCAGATTAGTTATAGTAGCAATATCTAACTTATTGCTATGTGTAGCTCACTTTGGACCAAGTCATATAGTTATGTTTCGATGAGTGATGAAACAATTAAGTCATGTATTTACTTTCGAGAGGTATGCTGGAGCAGACCAGACGCCAAAGGTGGCACCTTTTCACAAGCACGGCGTATGTTGCAACCATCGCTTCACTCAATCGTTTATTGCTTCTATAATGCAGATCCAGTATTTTTTAAATTATAGGCCCCGTAAGAGAGGACGCTCGATTTTTACCAACTTCTTTGTTGAAAAAAATAGGTCAGATTGAAATAGAGCATGTAGCTTAAACCTGGTGGTATACACTTTACCATACCCGAGCCATGCAATTGTTGCAAGCCCATAAGCTTATAAGCGTATGGAATTAAAAGAGGGGATTCTGGGATTTACTCGAGCGTTTCAGATTGAAATAAAGAATATTACTTAAACCTTGTGGAGTACTCTTTGTCATGTTTTAAGCCATGCTTAAAAGGAATCAAGAAATCTGACAATTGAGCGCGGCATATGGGATTCGGTGGTCATGAACCTTCAAAAGGCATAAAAAATAGCGTATCCATCGTGCATTAGTAGATAAGATAGTATATTTGGTATCAATACTTTACGTTTTTTTTTACAAGTTCTATGTACAGAATACATTTTTGTATTGAAATAATGTTCACATATAGGTCCGGGTGTCACGTTCTAGTAAATCCCTTTTACCATCGTGGGTACCTCTACTACTTACAAGGAATTAGAAAGGTTCGAGTAAATGCTAAAAGGTTGGGCTTGGGCACTTAGGGTTGCCAGAAGTAGTGTCTTAATTATCGAGACAGTTCTGGCTTATTAGTAATAGTCTATAGACAAGATTAATTATTCGCTGTGTAAACCAATTAATGAGATTTTACACTTCCAAAGGATTAGTCGCAGAAAAAAAAACGCTGAAATTATAAACATGTCATATGATTTAAACGTAGTCATAAGTGCTCCGGAATCCGGAACAATGAAATCTAATTATATTGGACACGGAACGATTCCGGGATATGCACTGTATTTCCGCGCCTCTGGCAACCCTGCTTAGGTGAATTCTGCTTTCCGGTCTGGACTGATTCAATAACTGTGCTGCAATTGGTAGCCGATATCCAAAGTTACATGCATAACATCATCATGCAAATTTTTGCTTGCTTGAGAGTTATTTTATATCGTCGCCTACGTACGAATCACTTTATATGTTAAGATTAAGTGAAAGAGTCTTGTATTTGAAAGATGTAGCGTGTTGTTTCGATTATTATAGGACAACCATTGGTAAGGAGTTCACAATAAACAAAAAAAAATGCTATCGCTTTTTGTCTTGTTAACTTCCAACTTACATTATATACGTGAAGTTTGGATGAATAGATGTTTGATACTATTTCATTCGAAACTACTGAATGGAATAACATAGGATACTTTTTTCCCAAAATAACGCGCACAAGTTCGCGGGAACCACCCAGTATGGTTTTGATGTGTTTAGTTAGTTATAAGGACTCAATAGGGCTTGTGGTTTTATGCCCTACTATATACTACTTTAAATTTCGATTTGTCCTAAATTAAGTTAAAATCATTTCGTTTTATCAAGAAAAGTATTCTGTTATTTATTTTCTGATAATTCAAGATTTAAAATAAGTTGTTAGTTGACCTAAGGGACTCGACTTAAGAATATTGTTTTAGAGATTTATTAGTTGGTATTAGTTTCAACTTTGAGTACTTATTGCAAATGTGGTGCTTGTTTCAGTTTCGGCCATTAAAACCGTAATGTCGTAAGCTTTCATGTTCTCTTGTATTTGCAAGGCGTGCCTGTCCGTTCAAAAGACAATTCGACGTCGCGTCGGTCTGTCATGCACATGTAACGGTGACACTTCTAACGTGCGCCGCTGTTAATTTCGTAATTAATGCCTATTGTCAATCACGAGCTGTTTGTTAAGGTGAAATGACCTTTACCGCTAATGATTACAGGCGTCGTTTGGATATTATGCTGGTATTGACAGCAGGGCTTTAAAATAATATCGCTCCGAGTTTTGATAAAATTTGGATACCTATGCATTGTTGATGTTTGCCATCCTATTGGTTGATTTAGTAGCATTACTCCCGTAAAAAAACAGAAATATGTTGTTGTAGTAAAAGTTAGTACGGTAGTTCATCATCGTAAAGTTACAACTAAAAACTAATAATGAAAGTGAAGACGTTGACTAAACTTCCATTAAGCCTTAATTTCCTGATGAAAGTTGCGAAATGTATTAACAGGAATTTTTAAAATGTTGGTCGATTCCTTTTTTTTAACTGAGTAAATCTTTTGTCCTAAAAACGACGCAAATTCTACTTAAAAACACGTTTCGGGGACTCTTTAGTGACGGCATCTAGTCCTATTTAACACGCTTTTATAAGCTTGGGTTGTATCCATGTATGTACGTATGTAATGAAATCTTTCAGCACGATTTTTTTTATTCCAATCACTCTGCAATTTTTATGTGTTATGGAATGGGGAATGTTTACTCAATGGCTTTAGAACAATTTTACGCAATTTTTCTCTGCACGGATTAAGATAGTTTTATAGTCTAAACAGTCTCAACTCGAGACAACAATGTTTACGATTATAGGTAAAAGACATTTTATTACCTCAGTATCTTAAATGCACAGTCATTTAATCGGCTCTCTGGTGTCTGGCTTGTTATCATTTTGTAATTCTCGAAGTATTGTAATTCGCACCAATCTTATCAAATTGTTCAGTTGTAACATTTTCTTATCGTCAATATCTTACTGCTAGTGATGTGAAATTGTGTACGATAGCCGAAGTTAAATTATTTTTGTTGGATAACACTGGTCAACAAAATTTTGTAACAAGAAAGGTGCTGGCTAATTTTAAATTACCTAACTATCCTCATTTTATAACCATATTTATTTTGATTCCATCAGATCTAGTTTTCGTGTTACAGCTACTACCCATAAAATTAACAATTAACCGTTTTTGTTTTACTTTCGCATTCAACGAATTCGTTTATTTGAAGAGCATTATGGTTTGTTCTGTTTTAGTGAAGTGATTCTTCAATAATGTCAAGAAAGTGTAAAAATGATCCTGACATGTTTTGTTACATAAAATTTATGGTGACATTACTTTCAAAACTCAGCGAAGGAATTTGACACCATTAGTAACTAAGTTATATGAACAGTAATTTGGTTTTGTCATCGGTCAACGAGACAAAACGTGGGTTCTACACTTCTGTTGTGTTACATGAGTGGGTTTTCTCACTGGATGAGCGAAAAGATCCCGATTTATGCCTTTTGCAATCCCTATGATTTGAACGGAACCAACAAACCACTCATCTGATTGTTATTTTTATCTTACTGATACAAAAGGTATTACAATTAAAACAGAAAGTAAAATCAAGTATCCTGATCAGCTAAACGACCAATCCCTCATAGTGAAGATCTACCGGTACCAGAACCACCTCAAACTAGCGAACTGTCCCTTACGCCACAAGTCGAATAAGAGACATTGGATCCTGACTTTCAAGAAGCTTCCTCAAGAGAGAAAAAGGGTATATTTGTTGGCTCCAAATAAATCAGGCAATTAATCAAAGATGATGTATTAAAAGAAAAGCTTATTAATTTAGACAAATCAGCTTGGGAATCTTACATGAAAGGAACTTTAAATTTTCTAAAAAATCACCGAACAAGTGACTATAAACGAATTATCGCGTAGCTTTTATCTACATATAAGGGTTTGGGCTATAATATGTCATTGAAAATACATTTTCTCCATTCTCATTTAGATTTCTTTCCTGAAAATTTGGGCGTCGTCAGCCATGAACACGGGGAAAGATTCCATCAAGTCATCTCTACCATAAAAAAACGATATCAGGGCAACTGGAGCCCACGTATGCTAGCGGATTGCTGTTGGACATTAAAACGAGACCTCCTTGAAGCAAAATACAGACGAAAATCATAAAAGTAAACTTTTATTCATGTAGCAATAAGTCGAAATAACTTCTTTTTGTTTGTAAAAATTCCAAATTTCAAAAATGCTATAAAACGGTATCACAAAAAAACTATTCGTATTTGAACCATTGCAATTTTATTTCTAGTATCTTTATCGTTATCCTAAACGTAACTAGACAAAAGTTGTCATGTTACACGCAAAAAATGTTTTTTTGTTGACCAGTGTAATTAATATACCTACTTACGTTCAAATTAAAGACAAATGTAACGACATGTGGCCTATCAGCCTTTATAAACAGAATTAGTATTTGTTTGTTATGCCCATCATGATATTTCTGTTGAAATGAACACCACTAATTTCATAGAAATTAAATAAAAAAATAACTGGGATAATTTCGCTGATTTAATGTAGGTATCATGATAATAAGTAGGTCGATAATCATAATTCATTTTTCATCGTGATAGAACGTCGAGAGCTCAATTCGGATTGGTGGAAGGCAAATGACTATCTCTACTCAGCCGTTTAAAAGTCTTTGACTAGACTATTAGACGAATGAGTAGTAGTAACAACTAATATAAAGTTATAGGAGGAGACCATCAGCCTATTGCGCCTTCCAAAGCACGGATATTGATATGATCAAGCGGTTATACTGTAGCTGAAGTCGAGTTTGCGACAACTCTAGTCCCTAATTATGTATTTGCTAGCCACCGTTAGATGCGTGTTAACTAAATATGTGTATAAATCAACAGCTGCGCTCCAATTAACGGTGTTTATTTGTACTCGTACAAACGTCAAAGCTTGTATCATGATGATTTATCACGGGTTCAGGTAGCTAGTATTCTTATTATTTGCAGTGGGAACTGTTAATTTTACAAAAATCTTTATCCGGCTTGCTTGGACTTGTAGTATGCCCTAATATGATCAAAGATTCGATTGCTTGGTGTTCTTTCTGATACATGATTAAAATGTCATCATCATTTCAAACGAATGACGTCCACTGCTAAACGTGTACTTCCCCTCAACACTACAATTCTCGGCTTTGATTTGTCATGCCGAGACAAGGATTCATTTTCACTTGTTGGGGGCCATGCAGGGCCGGCGTTAGGGTGGCGAGCGGCTGGGCAACAGCCCAGGGCGCTCGGACTTGAACGGGCGCTAGAAAGCTACCCTGAGGTAACCAGATGTATTCCCCTAAATCGATGTATTACTGAATTTACTTACGGCTAAACAAATTATCGGCTAAATATCGATCAGCGAAACGATTACTATTTAATATGACTATCGGCGATACGAGTGTTCGTAGAACTATTAAATGACAAAACGAATGCACGTTCAAATGATCATCGGCGAAACGACTATTCGGAGATTGTTTAATCGGAGAAACACGGTCGGAGTTATGATTTACACTCCGCTTTACATGGGCGCTGGTGGAAATTCGTCCAGGGCGCCAGTAATACTAGCGCCGTGCTACTTAGACTATTCCTGTACGTACATGGTATATATAGATTTTCCAAATCACGCGATTCTGCACATTTTCTGCCCCATCGGCTATGGTTCTACAAGCTGCGTGGCTCATTTAGAATTGCGATTCTTTGTACTAACTTAACTTTAACGGTAACGTACAAATTGATAGATGTCAAAATTGTCCTAACTACACATTTTGTGTAGTTTGATAACCACCAACTTGTCCGAGTGTGTCCGTGAGCTACGTCGGTGACTATAGTTTTGAGCCTAGGCTAGAGAAATAAACTCTTAGCATAGCTCTGTCCTGATGCGACATCGAAAATGTCCACGAACCTCCGTCTTGTCATGTGAGGCGGTTTTGAAACTGAACTGTGTATAGCGGGCCTAAGGGAGGACTGCGACATCTCAGGGCCTCATTACTCCCTCATTACGCGGTAATGGCGTCCGGTGTGCGTCACCGTTGCGAAACGCAAATGGGGTCGCCGGCGATGATACTGCGGTTTGCGTTTGACACGTTTTTGCGCTTCAAAGTTCCTGGTAATAAGAGCTGTAGCTCAGTAACGTTTTGATACGATAGTGAGGATTATAGACGCCCATGGAAGATTGGAATCAGTCACGAGTATGAAATTTACATCAAACTGTTGTAGACGCATCAGCGGCTAGCTAACGACTTTTCTAAATTGGCTTTGGGTTGTGCTGGGTTGACGAGCCGAATAGGTTAGGAATAAGAGTGTCAATGTTTGGTCAGCCAATTAGTTTACCAGAAAATATAAGATACATAATAATATTTTTTTCTTTTATCATGTACCTAAACCAAAATTTACTGAAATACATTGCGTTAAAATTTAGCGGCGACTTCACTACTTCGCACAGAATTTACGAATAAGTGACGTACATCCAATGAACTTTGATGTATCATCATAAAAACATGGTACGTTTGGATGTGATTGCGCGGCAGATTAGTTATTTCTGTATATTTTATTTGATATGTTATTTCAATAGTAAAATCTGATTGTAATATGTTTGCAAAGTGGTCAATGTGAGTTACTATCCACTTATCGAATATTTAGGAGAGCTTTGTTAACTAGATGGAGCGTAAAGCAGAAATTCGTTTTGAATCAACATCAATCCAATTAGGTTGGAAGGGTTGTTCTAATTACGTGTTTCGCGGCATTGTTGTCGAACAAACTAGCTGATTAGGACATTATGAGGACAACTTTCCAACTTAGTCTAATTATGATCTAGAAGCAGGTAAACAGTTGAACTGTAATTAGAGCAAGGTGGTTATGCACTGGGCAGCCCTAATGTAGCGACATCAATCAACAATCGCCTCTGGCTGCAACGTTGAATGCGATTTAATGTGTAATAATTATGGTCGCTGTAAACAGGCTTCATATCGGCCATACGACCGACCAATACAGGGATGCCGAGAGTCTTCGATCTTACCTGGTAAGAAAATCTAGACAAATTAAAAATATGTATACTTTTACCAGAAGCTAGCAAAAGCAAGTTTATCATGGTTCGTTAATCAATATCAGAAATAATCAATATCAGAGAGTAGGTTTTCCTTGCGACTTTGTACACCTGAGATTTTGAATTCAAAATTTTCCTGTTTTTCCATATCCATAAAACTTTTCTAAGGACCTTAATCAATGTATGCCAAACATTCCTGATTTTTTCTAGCCGTTCTTAAGTTTTGAATTCTGGAGGCGTTTTTGCATTTAATCATAGACTATTACTGAGGTCAAAATAAGTAAATGAGCACTTTCACCTATTTTTTTATTTATAAAAACCATACAAGGGGTAGACTTAATGTCCAGGGGCATTGTCTAAACAGTCATCCAGAGCTTTACTTAGATTTCCGATTTGAATTTGTTTGAACGTCAAGAAGTTGCGTGATAATTGCTTATCGAACAAAAAATATTATTATAAAAACGGGGTGAGCTAAATAAAACCGTTTAATTAAGAATGACAATCGATTAGCATTTTGCCTTGTACTTTAATGTGCAGTTAACATGATATTATTATTGTAACCAAAGTTAGCGTTTGATTCGAAAGGTTTATTACGAAAGCGGGGCGAGGTATTGTTACCTTATCTGATTGAGCTTATTTATTGTTGGACGTTGTCAGCCCTACAGGTCCGCGGTCGTGGCTTGTCTCACGAAGCAATTCGAAATATTCGCTCATTATACCACCTCAATACTGACCGTAAATTACAATATTCTGTCCCGCTATCACTATTCTATTAAATTATAAAATTAACGATCATTATCGTACGGACAAAAGCACGTTCACGTTTTGGATTGTACATCGCCTTTATGTTGTCGCAATAAGAACTATTAGCGAACAGCAAGGTTTTATCTCGACTGTACTGAAATTGAAACAAACTAGACGTGAAATCGGTCCACAGAATGTTAGCTTAAGATAAGTTTTGGTGCCGAATCATTCGCGACACTGCCTTTTTGTTTTTAATTAAAGTGTATGTTGTTTCTCTTGAATGTCGTTTGATATACATATATGGTTTAGCCTTTATCTTGCTTTATATGGTAAACGTTTTATTATGAGTGATCAGAGAACCTTGTGTTTATTTTGTAAAATCATTAAGTCCATACTTACTACTATTATAAAGCCGAAGAGTTTATGTGTTTGTTTGTTTGAATGGGCTAATCTCAAGAACTACTAGTTCAAATGGATTTTGTGTTAAATAGCCCATTTATCGAGGAAGGTTTTAGGCTATGTAAAATCACACTGCGACAGATAAGAGCGAAGAATCAATTAAATCTGGGGGGAAAGCTTGGGTAGTACGAGTTCGTAGCCGGGAGTGGCCTCTAGTTAATCAAAATCCTAAAACATTCGTCAAGGACCTTTGTAGGTTCGTATTCTGTGTCTGTCAATTATGAAAACTTCACGGTTAAGTATACAGAAAACTAGTAGGTTATATCTTTCCTTCTCAAATAATTACAATATGGAGTTCAAAGTCAAATATTTTTTATTCATATAGATTACATTAGTATTACTTATGAATAGTATATATAAAACAAATGTAGCTACCTAATGTATCATGTAAACAACAGGTTATTGCAAATTGAATATGTTCACTGAGAAAGGTATAATAATGTACGCCAAGAGTAAAGATAGTTAATTGAAATTAATAGCTAACCCCTAATCATTGAACTGTTAAACATTTAACAGTCTCGTGGCAACGACGGACGCGCCAGTCTAGTTTATAAAGCGAGCTTGGTGTACGGAGAAAAGCGGTTTTGGTATAAGGTATTTTTATTTATGTAACGATTATTGCATTGCAAGTATTGCTGACTAATTGCAGAATTTGACATTACGAAATAGTTTTATATAATTTTCAATTATCTATCTTAAACATATGTAAACAATATGTACAATTTTACAAAAAGTAACGGAGTAAATGGATATTCTACCCAGCACGTCACTCTCGCACGCACGTCTTTTTTCTCACATGATATAGGTAACAAAAATGCAAATGAGCTGAGAACATAGCATTTCAACCAATTACCAGTTGACTACCAAAATTTTATCGGTTTTGCTGTTTGAAAACCGCTGTTAAAAATTTACTCGCGTGACTTAATTGTTAGATAGGAAAACAACACCGTTGTAAGGGGGTTTCAAATAAGCGATTGTCTAGGTCAAAACTCAGAACCTATGAAAAACTTGAAATTGAAAGTTGGCTTGATTATGACAAGATGTCATCGTCTTTTTATCCGTTTTCGTCGGTATGTCATGGGTGTAAGGTTTAAAACTATTTATGGCAATTGAAGATGTAAACGTTTCCTCTGCTCCGCGCAGTGGGCTCACACCCTGCTTGCCCCGCTTGTGGTTAGCAAGATCGGAGGCGACGAAGCAAATCATGGTCTGGCTGGTCTGCGCCGCGGACGGAAACTCGCATTCAAATTAAGTTTACATATTTATGCGCTGTTTTATTTGCTTGCATCATGTTTTAATTTATATCTTTTATGTGTGTTCGAGGATAAGTTTATTGTTTGTGAACTGATCCTAACGAGTTTTTTATTGGAAAGAAGATAATCCTTTCGGTCGTGCCGATCTCGTGATGAAGAAATCAGGATCTGATGAAGGCATTCCAGAAAAAAATATTTTATTGTTGAAATTTATATCTTTATAATATATAAAAGAAAGTCGTGTTAGTTACACAATTTATATCTCAAGAACGGCAGAACAGATTTGGCTGAAAATTGGTGGAGAGGTAGTTTAAAACCAGGAGAAGGACATAGGATACTTTTTTATTAATTTCTTTTTGCTTTTTTTTAAAAGTCATTTTATTGCCTCTAAGGCGGGACAAAGTTCGCCGGGTCACCTAGTTGTAAAAAAATATAAACTTTTTATACAGAATGACTGAACGTATGGTATTTTGTTAAGTTAAAATATTTTTTTTATAATTAAATATGTCTTTGATTAAACGACTGTTCGAAATAATTAATCTAAATATACACATACATACTATTAAAATAGGTAAAATGATTTGTGAAAAAAATATTTTCCGCCAGAATTGATGCTGCTAACATTCGCCGGAGAAACAGAAATAATAATAATTTAATAACTGTATAAGAAATTGCGAATTGTTTTTTAAATTTTGCATATTTACATTTGCATATTTTACAAGGTGAATCTTGCAACGCATGTAATATTATCTGAACAAGCTTTTCACTTTCGTCATTTCCTTCCACAGATAAGACTGTATTAATAGCTTTAGAAAGTAGCTGAAAGTCCAACTATCGCAAACGTACTGGATTCATGCGTCTTCATTTATGAGACATTTACATTGTACATATTTTATGATTATTTTACAGAGATAAAAATTGTGACCACCATAAAAATGCAATATACTTTAATTGCTTACTTTCCACATAAGTCGGTACGGAGGTATAAAACCGATAAAAACCGCCCTAATTTCACAACGAATAAATGTGTTACATCTCAAACTCTACGAGATGAGCGATTGTATTTTTATGATTGTTATTAAAACGCCTAAAATATGTCCCTCAATGAACTACCTACGTAAGTTTCGAAGCGTTTTACTATCCGCTTACAAGACTGGAATCGCCAGTCGGTCTAAAATTAAACCATAAATCACTGATTAATAAACTAATTGACATCGCATCGCCTCACCTGTGCGAACTAAAAACCGTTTATGGACGTGGGTTTCCTAAT
Source organism: Glyphodes pyloalis (assembly GCA_037074685.1). Taxonomy (NCBI): domain Eukaryota; kingdom Metazoa; phylum Arthropoda; class Insecta; order Lepidoptera; family Crambidae; genus Glyphodes; species Glyphodes pyloalis. The sequence continues at coordinate 2,317,007 of JAYKKO010000039.1, forward strand.
TGAATGCTTTGCCAGCGGAAACTAATTTGATTACTGTTTTATCTTTGGTACATCATCAGGTTGAGCGGACGCCAATTTCGTATTTGACGTTGTTATAAATGATCTTACGAAATGAGCTGGTTTACTATGGGTTTTGTAAAATTAATTAGATTCGTGTTTCGAGACTTGGTTTCTAATCCATTTTGTATTTAGACTTTCGTAAGAATCTATACTAAAATTTAAAGCTCAAGTGTTTCTTTGTTATGTTTCGTGTTGGATAGTCCATTTATCGAGGAAAGCTTTAGGCTAGATATCATTGCGACAACAGGAGCGAAGAATCAGTAAGAAATGTAAAAAACGAGAATTTTAAGAGAGGTAGGGCATAGCGATTTATCGCCCTAACTGGAGCAGCCCGACTGGTGAAATACCTCCACCTTACAGAAGACCGCAGCCAAATAACAATCACTTCTGTGTTGTGCTCCTGCGTGTAAGAAAGGTTTCCAGAGCTCCTGGGGGGTGCTACATTAGTAGCAGGGATCAATAGGACCCGCGCGAAGCCGCTGCGGGCCGCTAGTGAATAATATTTTACCACTATCAACACTCAAAAAATAATTTTGGAAACAATAAGTATTTGTTCAACTTTGGAAAAGCAAAGTAAATGGGATTGCCTAAAGTTAACTAAAATTTTTGAAGACCGTCTCGTATTTGTTTGGTTTTGCTACTTCGTTATCAAAAACAAAATCTTGTTTTAACAACACAGGGAAATCGAGACTCTTCGGAAATCCGTCCCAATTAATTTTATACCTCTAAACAGGATAAGCTTTGATGAGCGTTTCGTTTTCTTATTACGCCGGTCGCGGTCTGGTTTTTTTGTACACAAACAAAACCTAATTCCCGAAAGGCTGGGCGCTGGTGTGAATACTTTGCAAATAAACGAGTTTCGTTGACAGTTGCGGATTTACAACCGGCCGGCCCGTGCCGCCTCGTTCACGGAATCGGCCTTTGTTGGTGCCCTCACAAAGGATGTTTGGTATTTCGAAAGATTCCGAGACCACGTATCAAACTGTTGCTCGGTATGTTCAACTTGCCGGCTAAACCTGGAACAGCTCAATAATGATAGATGTGTTGCTAACTTGAAAAAACAAATTGTACTTAGGCACCTACATTCAATACCAATGTCACAAACTATGTATACAACTTGGGATGTAGTGCCGCTCGCTAGGGTATCTCAATTTGTTAAAAAATAAATCATATAAAAGACCCCTCTCTAGAACTGACTTAATGAATTACAGGCACCTTTACCAACATTACAAATTTAAAAGTCATTTGCGTTCGACACTTTTAGAATATGATTATATGTACTTGGATCTTAATGTATGACGACCTTTTCTTTACCGAGGACAGAGCCTCGACTTACCAACTAGTCCGAGATACAATAACAAATCGATCATACTCAACCTGGTTCCAGCTGCAAGCGGAAACTAGACAAACAAAATGTATAAAAGCAAAACAGTTCCCATTTACTTCAGTTCACTGGTATCCGTGTCTTTGTAAAAACTGTTACCTCGTTTTTTCTATAATTAAAAAAGAAGTAGGTTAGCGTTTTGTCCTTGATTGCGCATCGCAAGTTCTACTTACGATTCCGCGAGTCGCGAGCCGACCTCCAAACTAGTCCTCACCTCTTTTTACTCCCGCCCCGTCTGCGTTTCCAAGAACCGTCGCACTCGTCAAAAAAAACAACCCCGGCTCGCGGTCGACAAAGGTGTGAATATAATTAATGGTTTATCAAAGCACCCGCCCACCGTCATCAAACCATGAACATGAACTCGCTTGATGCTAACTCCCGATTTCCGATTTCATACTTTTTGCTCCTCTTCGAATGGACGCTAAAATATATATTTTTCGGTCATCAATCAACACACGGTAACATGGCAATTTTAATTAGAAGAATAATAAATCTAATGCTAGTTTCTGGTTTCATGACGTTCGTTAGGCGACACCTTACCTATATAATTTTACGCAGTCCCATTTGTTGTAGTTATCATCGCGTCTCTTATGAGGGGCGAAGGCACGTATTCTCTGTACATATATCATTCTCGTATCTTGATTCTCGTTAGTCGTTACAACACTAGTTTTATCTGTCTACTTGTCAAGCTGCGCTTTTGATAAAGTTATTTGATATAATTATGTGTGTGTTATAAAAGTAACGGGAAAAATATGTTGCTAACATAAAAGTTAGATCGTCTGTAAATATGTCCGTGTGTTAAATTCCGTATAAAATAGAAGTGGTTGATTGTAAATTATAGCTATTGTATGATTATGAACGTCACACTTCTTAAGGTTGAAAAAATATTGTCAATCCATCCAGTACGACAACTGCGTAATTTTCCACTAATTGTTTGCTGACTTCAATAATAATAATAATAGGAAGTTTATCAATCCGACCGTATGTAAATATATTTTTCATGTATATTCGCGGAAACTGTTGGTTGTCAGTAATTTTCATACACTTATCCTACTTATTAACATTATTATTGTTATTTTTTGAGTCAAAACTCTTTACTTGATTTTATATATGTTAAATATGTTTATTTGTGTACTAAGAATATAATTCTAAAATAAAAACTGTATTTATGTTGCACGGTCGTACCCATTTCTCACCATCTACTATTTCCTCTACCTTAAGGTTGTCTGGAAGAGATCGCTTTCTAGCGATAAGACAGCCTAAATTGTACTATAATCATTCTGTAAAACCTATTTCTGTAAAGATTTTGTGCAATAAAGTATATCTATCTATCTAAAACTTTTATGGACCGATTTTGATGATCTTTCTTTGTGAGAAACGAGATCTCCTGATGTGGTGGTGAACCATGATAAGGAAACCAGGATCTGATCATGTCATCTCATGAGAAACCGAGGGAAAGTCGTTTTTTGTTGTTGAATATAGTCATGTTGCTCTTGGTACTCAAGTTTATACATATGTACCTCCGATTTCGGTGATAACTTAAAAAGAAAGAACTTTAATAATGATCAAATTTCTTTCTTAAGAATTCACATATCCTTTAAACTTTATGAATACACAGTTGGAGACGATCAGGGAATTTTCCGCGACAACTTCTAAGAAGTAAAGCATACGCAGACAAATCATCTGGCGAGGTGTTGCAGCAAATCGTTTGCATCTCCGGTGACATTTGAATGAGCCATTGTCCCGGTGTCGGTTGCCTTCTGTAGCTCTGCGATAGTTACCAGTTTTGCCACTAGTGCATTTGATAAAATATCTAGTTTAAATCTTTTATTTGCCAACTTACTAAACATCCGATTTTCAAATTTGGTTGAATCTGTGTCCGATCGCCACTTTAAAGAACTGTTCTAATTTAATACGTTTCTGAGCAAGTTTATTTGTAGCACCGTATGAACGAGTTTTTTGGAACTGTGAAAAGATGCGTTTACTATTTAGTTTCCTTTCAATAAAATGCAAAACTCACTCGTTTAATTTACAAAGTTTTGTTTTCTCATAAACATTGTACTGTCAAATAAGAATTAACGAATTTGGTGTAGTTGTTTTGAAGTTCTGTGCTCATATACTTATCAGCGATTCGTTTATATATATATATGAGTTGCGTTAGCTCAATATGAACCGTGAAATATGTCATAACACTTGTCATACTTCAAACTACAAATAAGTCAACTGGCACTTAATGGCTTTTGATGATTCTATTGAGTAAACTGCTGGCAACACTAGAGCCGCCCGTTTGCTTTGCCGACTCTAATTACATCGCACATTATGATTTAGGTAATGGTGCAATTACGACTAGACTAACTTGATACCGTCTGGCGTTACCGTTACTTTTATTGCTCCAGGTAACCTCAGGTATGCCGCTTGAATCTGGCGATGTTAAATAGAATTATGTTTTAATTACCGATTCATGACTATGTATTTTATGTGTTAATGTTAATTATCTTTATGATATAGACTTATATTAAGAAATATTTTAGTCTGCAGGATAAAGTCTAAACCAATGCTCTCAAAACGCAACCTATAGATTTGTTGTTGAAATAATAAATGTCCTATTGAGATTTTTGGGTGTTTCGTGTATCATTGACGTTTTTTATACAGCAAAAATACTTTCATCACAATGCATTCCTACAATATAGAATCCTTATAAACCATCCAAATGTGCATATAACGTTTTCATTCGTTAACTTATCCGTAAATGGAATCGGTCAGGTATACCGCAGGTAGCTCTTTGTTGTGCAGATCGAGCCAGCGACAGAACCATTGTTCAGTTTCCCAAGTAGACGACACCGTGTCTGCCAGATGCGACGAGGTTTTATGTTTTTGTGCGCCCGACACGGCTTTCTGAGAAACTTCACGATTCGATGCACATGTGCATTCGAGAACGGATTTTATACCTGTGCCGATCGTAAAGTGCGCCGATCTTTTGTTGCGCTCGGACCCTAGGCCGTGCCTACGACGATTGTTGCGTTCGAAATCTTTAGAAATCATTGCATTGCCTGTCTGCGCACCAAGTAATTTAAGAGGGATTGTTTCGTCTGAATAGCTTATAGCAATTTCCGTTCCTTTGCTCGTCGTTACGTAGGAAATTGCATTGTTATCTCAGCCGTTAACTGTCGCTTTAATTTATTTTGTAGTTCGATACTATTGTAAATAACATGCAACGTAACATTAAACTTGTAAATGAAATATATACCTCAACAGGTTGATGCCGGTATTCAGGACGGAGTTTAAATATTAGTTTAGCTCATACATAATATTAAATTAGTGGTTTAATCCCTAATCTGTTCTTCAATTTTCATATTAGTCACTAGAATGACTAAGTGGGTGTCACGTTTCGATGTACTTGTTTAACTTTAAATGCTGTACTAGTTATAGACCACTGATTGCCGTATTTGGTTGTTAAATTATTAATAAAAGTTTTATACATTATCAGTTTAGATTACTAAAAGACCCTAGTTGGAATTACTATTAAAAGCTGTCTGTTTTTGTGAAAATTGTCACTTCACATACGTTTGGTTGTTGGTGGACAGCAGCCCATTTTCATCTTGCCAAAGTTGGTATTGTATCATGGTATGAATGCATTAGTGTGGACAGTTTCATGAGGTATTAATATTGTGAACGCGCATAGATGTTCCATGCTGTGCCAAGTCCGTGCTTGTAATGTAATTCATTTCCAGATATTCATCCATTAATTCTGAAAGCCGTCGTCGTCGTAGATTTGCGAGTTCGCCGATGGTGCATGGGACCAGTAAGCCGATTTAACTAGTCGTTTTAACGCTGAGTAAATTGCCATTACGCAAAGAAAAATTTGATTATAATTTTTGTATGTTTTTAAAATACTGAATGCGAGCATAGGATTATATTAAGTAAATGTTGTGAAATATTCATGTATAGATTATTCTTAGCATATTCCCAAAAAATCTGCAATCATTGTAGGGTTCTATGTTTATAAACAAATAAACGGTTAAGAAAACTAAATATGGTGCTTTTCATATTTCATTTTAAAACTGCTTAGTTTTAAGTATGCGTAACCGATACTGATATGCATACTATCTGGACCCAGATTAACAGGAACGTGAGAGATAAGAACACATCCACAATAAAATCTAAGTCAAAGGTCTAAGGTCAGTGTCCATTTTGGCAAGTGTGATCAACGTAATGTTCTTTGAATAGACGTCAAAAGAGTTAGTGATTCCATTACAGCACAACGTATGTTTGATTTGTAGTGAGTCAACGTGTTAATAGTTTTCCTGAGTGCATGTTGCATTTGCAGCATCACAGCGGAGGGTCACAGTCGAAGCGATGCGCAATATGAGCGTGCATGACATTAGTCACCAGATATCGCATTACACACGTATTCAGCCTGTGAAAGGATGAGTCGAGCTCGTGAGCTAGACTGTTTGGCGCGCCCTGCCACCAGTTATAAACGGTTCGACTCTTGGCATCGCACCTGATCGCAAATGCTATCGTCCGTTAGCCCGCCGATCGCAATTTTATTATATCTACTTTTGATAGCGTAAGTAAATACAGCAAGTTTGCTTTCTCGAATGTTTATTTTCGGCGACGTGCAACAAATTGATATGGGATTGGTTTTCTGGTTGTTATTTTTACAAAACTTATATCGTCGGTGATAGTGCAATACCGCGTATCTAGCATATGCCATAAATGTTAATTTTGACTGTTATTTCGTATTATTTCAATCCAAATTAGAACTTATGGAAAAATGTACTTACGTGGTAATGCACTATCACTGACTATATTAGTTTATACGCTGAAACATGAACATGTTGATGCAGAAAATGAAACTGAGAATAATATACTACTTCGACATCGAAAATCTGAATTTATTTTTATTACATATATTGCACTGATTCTATGGTAAGTAGCTAAAGCATTTGTGTTACATAAATCAGGAACAGCAATAGTACCACAACCTTACACTTTTGAAGATAGTGAAAGCTTTCTTTGTTAGACCTCCCCAAGTTATAGACTGACACAAAATCAACTGGAAGATATTTTTAATCAACAGCAGATTAAATCATTAAAATCATATTTGCCTTATCGCTGATCTTTGAAGCATCTACCGATAGAGGCCTCATTGGTAGACGCAAGAGCAGAACGCGTACCGAAATCGATTGGCACAAGATAACATCGATGATGGAACATGACCTGTCGGAAGCGATGCTCGCTCAGACCCGGATGACATCATCGGGCAGCTGTATTCAGGCACTGTGTCCAGGAAAAGCATCGACAGTAAAATATTTAGCGCTCAAATCGTAAGTGACCGATGAAACGTTTTAACTGATAGTTGATATTATTGTTATTGCAAGGATACCTAAGATTCTAAGTGCTGTCTTCTAAAGCTTAGAAGACAGCAGAACATCTATGTCATTGTGATACTTGCGAAAACACTTCTTCACTGACAGATTAATGGTGTTCAAATCTATCAAATTTCTATTTTCTAAAAGGGAAAAACAGTCCATAAAATGTCTGTAAAATTGTTGGAATTAAGTTGGTGTAACCTTCACTAATGTTCTAATTGATTTAATATTTAAATTAATGATGGCTACAAATGACAATCTAAAGACTTAGTCAAACTTTTAGACTGTTGGGGTTGTTAGGTTGTTCAAATCCGTAAATTATAATTTTTTACTCTATCCTTAATATTAGGAACTAAGTTAGCATTTTCGGACTTTGCTACAGCTATGCGATTTGAAAAGCGTATTGAGCGTCCAATACGAATATTTCAATCATGATTTTTTGGACCGATCGCCTGTGTCTAATCGGCAGATACCACCAGAGATAATTGATGGTGCGCACGATCTAGGACTTTGAACTATTTGCGGCGCGAATCTAGCTCAAGATAATAACTCATGGCAGAGCGAGTGCGCCTCAGACGAGACCGGCCGCGCTTCCTTCCCGTCGGTGATTGGAAACGGTTCCAGGGAAATGTCCAGCATCGATCAGTGTCGGGTCATGTGGACTCTGTGCTGTGGGAAAGTAACCTTGGCACAGAAAGCGATCGCTCGAGACACCATCGATATGAAACTGTCGTTTGAACAATTGCAAAAAACGAACAAAATCACTGTGTTAAAGTTGACGGAATTAGCTTTTAATCAATCACCGTAATATACCCGATTTTTTCACATTTTCCACGGATGCTTCCCTCATTTCGTCGACGTCGCAGCGTGAAGTTATATAGCCTTCCTCGATAAATGAACTATCCAACACAAAATAATTATTTAATTCGAGCCAGTAGTTCCCGAGATTAGCGCGTTAAAAACAAACTCTTTAACTTATAAATAAAAGTGTGTTTGGAATGGGTCCCATCATTTACAATAAAATACCTGATAGCATAAAAACATTGAACCTGCATCTATTTAAAAGGAAACTAAAACTACTCATTGATAAATGTTATTACTCCATTTCCCAATTTTTAAGTGACGCTATTATATTATAACTTAGTGACTTAGGTAAAGATTAATTTTATTTAAATGAATTAATAAAGTAATATATGACATTTCTACGCCCTTTAGGGTAAAATATGCTGAACTCTTTTCTCTGTAACACCTGTTTCTGTGTACCATATTTTTAAGAAATAAATGATATTCTATTCTATTCGATTTATCATATTAGCACAGATATATTTGTTTTATTAACTCTCGTCAAAAAGGGAGGTGTTATAAGTTTGACGTCGATGGCTATTTGCCTAGTTGTCCGCGTTTGTGGCATCGCAGCTCTCTAACGAATGGACCGAATTCGATGCGATTTTTTAATTTAAACCCCAATTTTCTTAGAAACATGTCTGGGCCAAACCATGATTTAATTTCGCAAATACTTGACGAAGCTTTGGTATTAAAATGAAATAACATCGTTAAAGAAGTTCCTTTTTCTCAGTAATAGAGAACTCTTCCGGGGATTGATATCTTTGAGAAACTGAAAGCACGAAAATTACTCAATTCAGCCAAACTAGGAAAATTCAATTACTCCTAAAAGTTAACAATATTGGGGATTCCATCCAGGCATAATTAATTGATTTACGTGTATTTTACATCAAGGATGACTGTTTATACGTTACATCTATGTAAATAAAAATGTATGCAAGCCCAAAAATTCATAACAAATGAACCAAATGGAATAAATTTTCAGGACAAGAATTTGTATGAAAAATAAATGTTTTTAAATCCACCAGCATCGAAGGCGCGCCAAGCCGTGGCGCACAGCTAGTTTGATATAACTAGAAGATACTTTTTAAATGAATGTAGGAACATAAAATAGTATGTATATGAAATATGTAACAATAAATTATGCTGTTCAAATTATAGAAGGATTGTAAATGGTGGTTTTACGACTCAATGATCATTTATACCTTGCGCCAAATTGATTGCTTTTGTTTGACAGTATATTTTAGAAGTAGGATACTGATTAATTTATAGTGAGGTCGGTTATAAATATTTAAACGAATTATCAGTGTCTACATGAATAATTTTGCATTCCTTGGTTTTACTCCTTATGATATAAATTACAATGAAATAGTAATTTGCAGCAAAAGATCAACTCGATATGCAAGTTTGTTACCTTAAATGCGTTGTACTCGCGAATAACTGAGATTAATTAGATTTAATTAGAACGCACAAGCTCGTGTAAGAATTGATGTGGCAATTTGTAATAAATAATTGAGTTCTGTTTATCATATTATGAATTATAATAAATTACGACAATGTTTACTTATCAGTTTATACAAGCGATTGGATTAATAGGCACGTCCAGTAATAATTATTATTTTTTTTGAATTTTGTAGCAAACTCTTACCATATGAGGTGTTATTTGTCATACCTATGTATTTTTCTGATAAGCGCATCTTTATGTTTTGTAAACCACATAACTGAATGTTTTTGCTCGACGAACATCCATGTCGAGTAGTTAGTTGCGTCTGCAATACGGACAACGCGCCAAATATTACGTTGAAACATGAAAATAGAGCGTTCGTTTGAAGCAATAAGGTTGATGCGGCCGTGCCAAGTAGTGGGAACCGAAGTTTAATGAATGACGTAACGGACGCACCGAAATGATCGACAGCCGACCGCGGTAGTAAACATGCGTACGCGTCATTCACGGGCGCCCGGAAGCTGCGCTAGTGTGCATACGCGAGCTTCTACCACGACACACTTTAAGTGTTCACAGTAAAGCAACGCCGTTAAGTACTATCGCCGTCGGCTTCCATATTTTTTTTTATCTTCACCTACCTGTCGTACACTAGGACGTTGCCAAGAATTCGTTCTAGGTGACAATTTTATCAAAAAAACAAATACATTTTCGCTTATTAAAAATTAAGGAACGCTGATCTGTCAATTAGTAGTCATGATGATAAACAGGGTCCTAAATATTTTAAGATGCCAGGTCAGGATATTAGTGTAGAATATAATATTTACACATTTGTTGAACCCTTGTGGTTTTTATCTATTAAAAAACTAGCTGTTTTCCGCGCATTCGTTATTTAGGGATTAAAAAAATCTTTACGTTATTCTAGTATCTTATCACTCTAGTTACCAATTTTAATCCAATTTTTTTTGCGTGTAAGAGTAACCCACATCAAAACATACATAAAAACTTAAACAATAACAGAAAAAGGCATATGCACTTAGACATAACTGGTTAAGTTAATGGTGTGAGCCTTTGATTCAAGGTCAAGAAGCTTCACTGGTGTTTACGCATCTGTGACCACATTTGCTTGTGTGCGTGTTCATGTGCGCTAGAAAATTATGAAGTCATGTCTATACGAAAGAAAGATGATCACTTCCAATAATGTTTGAAGATAGTTTGCATCGTGTTTTGACGCGTACCTAGTCTCGTGTTATGTTTATGACATCTAGGTTATTCAATGAAATCTGTATTTCTTTTCTTCTAATTTGTGGAACTGAGTCTTCATAATAGTTTTTATTGTATGAATAAAAAGAAAGTTTCGTAAAATAACGTCTTGTTACACGATAAAGTAAGAGGTCACGCACGACTATCGATTCAAAACTAGTTTCCGATACAAGTTACTACTACACGGGTTTTAAATTGACGTAAGAAACATGTACTTAGTTTGTCTTGTTTTTTCACTATCTGTACATAAAATCGCTTAGCCATATTTTCTAAATTTATTTGAACGCAAACGCAAAAATCAAATGCATTTGAATTACATTTGATAGAAAGATAGATCAGGTAGGTACTAGAATAACACAATAGTCGTAAGATCGAGAGAACCAGACACAATAAAAATCAATTGTGTCTGACTTTAAAAGGGACATTCGGCTTTACGAGGTTAAAGATACTTTTTATCCTGGAATAATGCAAACAAAGACACGGGCTACAGCTAGTACTCGTTTAAAAGTTTAATTGAGACTTCGTTGTAGACATTTAAGCTTTGTATCTGATGCAACTTTCTAAGTTGAACCAAACATATTAATGAATGGTCAATGAACACATTTTTAATTAAAACCAACAGACTCGATTCTATCTGACATGATAGAGATAATTCATCTCATAGTTTTGATTGGATCTATTAAAAACGGTACAATTTGTATTTAATTTGCAGCTACATCAAACTACATGTTTTTGCACACAAACTAGATTGAGTAGATGAGATACTTATCATAAATCCGAACACCTGTTCGTTCGACAAATAAAAATGTCCATAAGAAGATTCGAAATGAGAAATGATTATAGCTGAACATGTTCAGAGTTTGAATTAAATTTTATGAAGCTGGTCGGATAGCGTTTGATTAAATACTTTCGTCGGTGGCAGCGTTCGTCAGACCAGTCTCGGCCCGTTACCAGCCCGCTATCAATGGTGCCTCCTCAATGGGAGCTGTATTTGCATAAACGTTCTCTCGTCGTCGTAATTATCTACGTTTCGTTTCATTCATTTATCGCCTCCAAACTTTCATCTACTACCATTATTCTTTATGGCAGACGAGTCTCCAGGAAAACTATACGCGTATTGAAGTTGCCGGATCCGAATAGCATACAGGTTTCTGTGTGTGTATTTCACAATAATACTAGTTTGGCAACAGGTGTCTGCGACGTTTATTATTATTGACAACAAATTATCATAATTAATATTTATAGCAGGGTCGTCATATTAAAGATATTTTTTCTCATACCTACACATGCATCAAGTAACAGGCATTAGAAATTCAAACGGATTTTTTTTTGGAGATATAGTATTGCAACAATGGATTTTCCCCTGTGTCAAAGGTTATATACAGAGTTTAAATTACAAGTGGTTCAATGTTATAATGTAGTAAGGTTACAGTCAAAGGACACTACAGGAAATGGGGAAAAGCCGAGAAAAAGAAAATTTACTCTCCATTTACCAAACGTCAGTCAATTCTATTTGAAAAGCCTTAAGTCCGTTCGTAATGGTTGATCTTTCCGTATATCGTCTATTTAATAATATTCTATGAGCCGGAATGACTTCCCAGCGTTGAGTTTACACAGTTTGTGCATGAACCTTGACCCCTCGACTGTATATTATGTCCATACGTGCATGTGTTTTAGCTGCAATTCACAGATCGTAGTGATTTGAAATAACTGTACTTTCCTTAACTGCCGTCAACATTATAGATAGATAGATATACTTTATTGCACAAAACTTTACAGAAATAGGTTTTACAGATTGATTATAGTACAATTTAGGCGGTCTTATCGCTAGAAAGCGATCTCTTCCAGACAACCTTAAGGTAGAGGAAATAGTAGATGGCGAGAAATGGGTACGGCCGTGCAACATAAATAAATATTTATTTCTTGAATTATATTCATAGTATAGCATGATAAACATACATAAACTCATAGATATATAACATAATATATATTTATATATATATACAAATAAACATGCTTATCAAATATAAAATCAAGTAAAGTATTTTGACTCAAAAATTAAAAAAATAATAATGATAATAAGTTGATAAGTAGGATAAGTGTATGAAACTTACTAACAACCAACATTATGTTTGAAATAAATAACTAATGTCTGCGTCAGTTCCTCGTATGATATTTTTATCTTATTAAAGACATTTTTAGAAGCAGACTCCTTTATTCGGATTGAAAATGGCATCTTATGTCATAGTCGATAACGTCTCGTGTTTTTTCCCGCAACGGACTTTGAGACTCATTGCGCTACAACGATCTAATTGTGTGCTTATTATCCACCTTCGCCGGGTTAAGTACGTTTTTAACCTCTACTTATCTGTCCATTTGCTATGAATAGAGTTAATTTCTACGTATTTTGTTATTTTATGTGCAAGGATGTGCCCGTTAAAAATATTGTAAAACTGTAAAAGAACATTTTAAAGAAAATGAAAAATTTCATCTCACCTCGCGATGTAAGGTTCAAATCCACGATACGATTTCTTTTTATTTAATAATCTATTATAATAATTTCGCTAGTGCGGCGTGAATCACTATAAAATTGTAAAAATCCATGTAAAAGAACATGCCTGTCTTGCTTAGATTAACTTGTTCGGAAATACTATATGAGAATTATTTAAATTTCTAGACCATTTCTAGAGAGTCTCAGATTTCAATAAATATTTCATAAATTTATATGCTTTATGTCTGTAGGTTATAGCACCTACACATATAGCGGCAACGAGATCTGCCTGCCGATTAAATAAAATTATATCTGAATTTCTAAGAACTGTTATCAAAAATTTATGAATAGTCGAGTAGTGTTCATCCTCGATTCCCGCGTGGGTGTCGTCTGATATTAATTTAGTGCGCTCTTAGAGAGATAAAAGCGATCGCCCACCTATGACCCGGCACGCGTCTCGCCAAATTTTATCACTCGTGTGTACAGTTATCATTCGAAGTATCAATGAAATATTATGCATTTCATTTGTGACTTTCTTAGGATTATCTTATCTTAAATATTTTTGGCTTGAAGATAGTTTAATCGTGTAGGCTTTTATTGTGACAGTCAGTAAAAAAGTGCATAATTGTCTTTCTCCTCATTTGTGAAAGCTTCAAGTGACGTGGATAGGTTTCTCTGTCATAAATTTACAAGTCGCTAAAACGAGGCGCATTATCCGATGATACTTAGTCACCCTCAACTCGTGTTAATCACTTATGATTGATCGCTTTTTAAAAGCAACTCCTTCCGCGGAGTTGGATCGCTATGTTAAAGTATCGATATCAGACGGGGCGTCTATTTCGGCCTCGATGGGCTGTCACTCCATCATCCCGCCCTCTCCGGCTGCATCGCTAATGGACTGCACTCCGAACACTAGGCCTCCTCCGCATCATTTCGCAATAATCATCAATTATAGCGGTAATTGCTCGTCGAGCACCTTAAAGTCTCGTATTTCTCAATAGTCTAATCGTCGGGGGTGCGTGGGCGCCGGTGACCTCTCGGCACGCGTGGGCACAACTTTCTACCACAATCTGCTGATCTGCCATATCTTGCTCGCGTCGGTTCCACTGAATAGCCTCTCGGCTTTTAAAACGTTGCGTTGGCGTCTGAACGGTCTGCGCGCTTCCTTATTGTCTGAGAACCTAATAGGTACAGGGCAAACTAATTGCCAGGGTCTAGCCCTGCTGCTTTGCATTAACGTACTGCACGTAACGTTTTGGCTCGGTGCCAGTCACTAGATGATGCGTCCGACTCTGAACTTACGGTTCAGCTCGATAGACGATTTTGCAACGTACCACTTGAAAAATCTCTATTAATAAATGCTCTTTTACATTTCTAAAGTATCACGTGATCCCTATTTACAGATTGATGTTATCAAATTTACACAGGTTAGGTATATACCTAACGATGCACGTGCAATAAATAAAAGCACGATGTTTAAAGCTCATTAAGAATAAAAGCTCATTAATGGAAATCATTGCCTATGAAGTCATACCTAAAATTAATCGTTTAAATGTCTAGGTATTTTAATCTTTATTATATGGTGACAATTGACCAAAATCCAAGGAGGCAAAAAGTATGTGGAGCCTACAGACCTCATATAAACGTATGGTCAGTACGTCTTAGAGAATAAATGTCGCTAAGGCGCAATAAACAAACGATGTTGTTCATACTTTCTGTAATATACATATATAGTTTGTAGTGTAGATTACAAACAAGTTAAAGCAAGGTTGACCGCATGGCAGCTGTCAATTGGTCGTATAAAGTTTCACAGTAAAAAAGTTAAAAAGACGCTGTTTGGGACAAATCCGTAGACGTCGCCATTTTTTTGTCCTTCGAGCGGGTCGGGCGATCCTTTCATGAGCGGTATCGAGTTACGGATTTGCTTAATGAAGTGTGCAGATTGTTACTTTTGCTCGTATTATTTTACACTATAAGTTTTGAATTGCGTTTGATTTGTAGGTGTGACATTTAAAATATTATTTTGTTTTTTTACAATTGACATACTAAACTGTATATCTTGGTGCAAAATTAGTAATAAACTCTTTTGTAAAAAAACACTGTATTTCTAGCCGGTGTTTTCTCGGTAGTTATAAGTTCCGAAGGTAGCAATATTTGGTTTATGTAGAGACGATTCATAAGTGCTACTGATATCTATATCAATATGATTTTGACTATTGATTTGGAATTATTTACATTTGTGATATCTACTACCAATTGAAAAACTCGCACAGTGGTTTACAGAGCGGGTGTATGTGTGTGTAGCGCAATTGGAAAACTTTAAAGGCAAAACTGTATACTCGAAGACTTTTTCCATCTAAACATCTCGTCAATCGTTTATTTCTGCGACAGGCATTATGTAAAGATTATAGTAATGGGTGTCTGGCTCAAAGGTTCAGTGAGTACGGGCGCGCGATTATGGCGCGGAAGTCACCGGCCCGTCAGCCGGCGTCATTAAAGAGTTCAATCAGAGTCTCGCAGACATCGCATCGTTTGATGGGTTGTTTTGTGATAGAGATCTGTGTACAATGAGACGGTAATCGATGCTGATACTGCAATCGTAAACTACAGATGGCATGACTTAGGTAACCATAGAACGTTGTTGTTAAATATAATATGCATTGCGACTAAAACTAGGCTATGTTTTTTGTGTTTTTGTACTTGTCATCAAAAAACTTTACATAGAGCTGTTCGATTTTGGTCGTAAAGAATAATATTCTTAAGTCTGTCGTACTGTTGTATTTGATATGATCTTCCATTTGGTTCTTTTATTTGATGCTTCCAATTAAAACTTTTTAAAGTATGTTATAAAATGAGGATTTAGTATGCAAACCATTTCCGGATGATCATTTAAAATGTCAAATTTTAAATATAATGGCACTAAAATGGTATTTATGTTACAGATTTTTACGGTTTCAAACGTATCAATATTTCCATATTAATTTGGAGAATTCGAATCATTGGTTTTATTTATGTCCGGTGTTTTGGTCGCGGTTACACAATGTTACCGTTACGCGCGTGCCCACACGGCGCAGGCGCGGTCAAAGGTTCGCCGAGTCGTGCGCCCACGCAGATATCTCGACCGCTCTTTCGGCGCGAGAGTCGATCGTAGCGAAAGCTCGCTGTATGGTAAGCTAATGCTAGCTGGGGATGATGAATCGGTAAAAAAAGCAATGTTTCTATTTAGTCTATTACTTATATTAGGACAACGTATTAAATGATTTAAAAAAATAGATAGAGCGCATCAAAGTTTAGTTGAGGGTGCGTTTACGTCACAAATTCGTAAAAACTGTGCGATTTTAATGCAACGCATCTTATGAAAATGTAATATTATGTGTGTTATGTTTTTTCTAATCAAACTGTTGCACTGAACAGAGTTATTAATTTTTCTACTCTTTATGGCCCCAAAGTCAGGACTCATAAAAGTAGAAAAATAGTAAATATTTCACAAAACATTCAACTTTGATGTATTGTCTCGAAGCTGGTGTGTTGCCATCGTGGTTTCAGTAAAATAATATTACTACAATTAGAGGAATAGTATGTAATATTGTTCATTATTTATTTAATATTATTGTACCACAAATTTTGAACTGCTCGGTAAACTCTACCATCACCGACGAAAGATTTCAACGCATATATTTGATATTGCAGTCATTATGCTAATCCATACAATCATAAACTACAAAGATGGTGACAATTGCTGTCTTAAACGCAGTAATAAACCACCACAGAATCACCTCACGGCGAAAATGACCGTTGATTGACGGTTATGGTGTTTGACCGCTGACCATTTTGAAGGCCATCAGACGCAAGCCTATGAATGAGATTACATCTGAATTGGAAATTAGATATCGAAACCGTCTTATGGCCGAATCATGCAAATTATTTTGGTTATTGTTTATCGTGAGTAGGCGCCGCTCACGATCAGAAAATATAGCGAGTTGTACATTTTAAAGAAAAACTATAACAGTATAAATAATAAAATAGTTCATCAAATTCTTTTGCGGGGAAGTTCTCGAAGACTAGCCATGCGCCATAAAATACATGCGTGTTTTACCTACCTCGTATCATTTGTAACATCGCAAATGTTACAACAATAAACTAACTATGCATTTGAAATTAATGCATGCAGTTGTCTGCAATGAACGACCTGTGTTCGCGGCATTTCTTAGCGGAAATAAATTGCTAGCGTTCTTTCAAGACCGATTAATTTAATTACAACGTGAGAATAGTTCAATTCTCAAGCGATTCAGCTTATGACCTGCCGACACAGACAGGCCAATAAGTCTGATGCCCACGGCAGTGGACCGAACAGACTTTCACGAGACGTGGGCGTCACCTGTCGTGTCGTGCCTTACTGGACATCTCGCAGCGTCGAATACGTCGCCACCTTCGAAAATTACGACTCTATTCAAATAACAATAAGAGTCATTGCGAATGTAGATTAGAACGCAAAGCGTGTCGCCCACTAACACTCATTGGCCCTGAAGTCTGAACGACTAGATTAACAACATTCATAAGATCTAATCAAAGTGTTTACTGAACAAACTTACCTTTTACTGTACAAAAACAAAAGAGCTGCTCATTAAACAAGTTTTGAATGTGATCGCTAATTATGATTACCATTACTCAAGCAAGATTCTAAATTAATGTATTAGAAGTCTTGACACAAATATTTCGTACAAAGCCAATACCATTTATTATACTGGCTCGCCTACATACCATTACCGTTTTTGCTATAAATCTCAATTGTCAATCAGCCGGACATACAACCAAATCTTTGACACCTATAGTCTCGACTGACAGACAGTATTTGTATTTTCTCTACAAGATAATCGCCCACTATTGAACCTGTATCCATTCATTCGATATCTCGTTATCTATCTTTGCTTTGTTTGACAGCTCATTAATTACGACTCTTATAACTATTTTGTCTTTTTGATTTGTTTATACCCACTATTTCTATATAGTTTAATACGTTTATCAAATCTCTAATCTGTAATCCGTTTCTAGTAATCTGCGATAAGTACGCTGAATCCGGTCGTTTTGTGTTACAGAACATTCGTTATCTAGTTGATGTGATGATAATGCTGATAGCTCTCATTCAACTGCGTAGTATTGTTTCACCAATTTCACCTGATCTGCCACGTAATCGCTCGTATCGCTCGTTTCAACACACCCAACATTATTTTTGTGCAGATAACATTGTTTGATGATTTTTCGCGCATTGTGTGCGTGATATTTTACACGAACACGAATACCGTTATCGACTCGAAATACCCAGACATTAGAATTTTTACTATAGAACAACAGCCGCGCCCCTGCAATTAAGATTATCTCGTGGTGATTAAGAGATTATTTCATATTGCGCAGCGTTCGGGCAATTCCGATCTTCCGTGGAATATTTCACTGGTGTCTGGCGACATCTATATATAGCGGACGATTTATTCGACCGCGTAGGAAATCTAGTGAATGACGTTAATATCTTGTAACATTAACGCTCGTTATCGAGCGGTACACATTGACAATTAATGTGTGCCCGATCACATTCCAGCAAACGGGACTCATTCATTGCAGATATAATTACACCGATATTTGTTATTTTGAACGGTGCGGTGCGCTCAGCCGGTGAGCACTTGTACGGTTTATTGTGCCTTTACAATGCAGATATTTAAAAACAAAGTTGCGAAATACTTTTGCATGAGTATCTCTTTATGTCAAAAAATTTAGCGTCTTGCGACCTACACGAATTTGCAGGCAACAGCCAATATTTAATTTACGGAATTGTTTTATCCTTGCACATTAATCTCTTCTTAAATAACTTACAAACATTTGTAGTGGGGATTATCCTTGCCAAAACATAGATATTCTAGCAAAGATATGATAAATTTGTAATTTTGCGCCGTGCTGTTGCGAAGAAACGTGGTAAATTCCAAACAGTTCAGCAATCGAAAATATCACCATAAATTTCAATTACGATTTAGAAACTTGCAAATAGTTCTAAGTATTGCATTCCACGAATATGCAAGAGAAATCGATCACGATGCTAATGCAGTAACCGGGCAGGACCCGTTCGCAATAAATTTATGAGTAAAATTTATTAAAAGTGACAGGTCTCCATATCGGTCGGTCTTCTTGTCAGATCCCACCAAATGGAACAAACAAGTCCCATAATTATCTCCTTGTTTGGAGTATTATAGAGTGTACTTACTTACTAATTGTTATCAATTGATATGTTTTGATAACAAGCTATATCATTTTCCATTTCACTGGAAAATTTGTTATGAAATTCTATTTTCGGTTCTTTTATCATGTTTATCTGATAATGAAGTTTTTGCAAGGATGTTAACGAGGTGAACAAAAAGGACCTAATTAATTTTCCAACTGCAATTAAACCGCGATAACCGGTGAAATTAAATTACGATATGATATGATGCAAGAGAAAAAATTACGGAGCGACGATATTTACTACATAATTGAAATGTCTGCAAGACGTAGGTTTCCACAAGTTCACGAAAGACGTTAGACATCTTGCTAGCTGTAATCTTTCAAAGTGTGAGTTAAATGTTCATCGTTTGACAAGGTGTTCGTGGGATATTACTTCAACTCCTGTAATCAGTCAAAGACAGCACGGAGATAGATATGTGTGCGCAAATATTGTCACTGTCTGTCGCCCTCTTATCGTATGAACGGGGACATATTGCAGGTGAATAAAAAGACACGTATAATATCTTCCCAGAACATTTTCCGTACCCAAACCTTGAGTTAAAAAAAAAAAAACTTAAGGACGATCACGTACTAACTGTCTTGTCCCGTGCAAGATTAAGGATGTGTAACGGCTATTACGTAACCTGCGTTTAACCTGATACCCCTTAATCCTCGATCGACAAAAAATTTTAGGGATCCTGTTTTGTGTGGACCCAAACCGAGTGATGTGCGGCGGGGGCGGGGGACGCGGCACCTCCGAGGCGCGCCACTCTGCCGCCGAATAAATTATGTTCTTTGGCCCTATCGGTCGTCCACCCGCGCCCGCGCCCCTCGGACCTTATCGATCGAGTTGGATAATCCAAGAGGTCGCTAGATAGCCCGCCGCGGCGCCTGCGCACACTATACTACTATGACCTTTACCCTCCCGGTACAGCGTGATCGGAACGAAATGCCAATAGCGAGAGTCACGACAAACGTTCGCCAGATAAAGAGGGCGGAGCGTCTGTGGTTTCTGCCTCGTCCTGATTATTCACGTGCTATTTAACATTTTGCTGGCTTGATATTCTTTGCGCGTAACTTTCTCCACCGAAGATTTCCGATCTTTATCGCGTTCGATTCGTCGGACGCAGCCGCAGTCCAGTTTATTCATATCTAAAACAAGATTGAGTGCGATGCTGTGTTCTACATCAAATTCATCTTGATCAATTGCCCTTTTACTTGTATCTCGGCAACAAATCGATTTATGCGAGCGGTTGCAGTACACTCGATGTCGATATTCTTGTATTTATTAATCGATATCAGAAACATCTGGCTGTTTGTCGAAATGAAATCAAATGTACACGCGTCGCGACGGCGACCTAATTGTTTTGTGTGGTTAGGTTAAAATATTCAATGTAGGTACATACGTACAACACTCCGCTCTGTGTAGCATTATAATTTCTAGATAATAATCGTGTGCCATCGCTCTGATGAGCTTCTGATGGTTCGTTCAAGTGTCGCAGCAGTGTCGGGGATAATTCCCACGGGAAACTGTCTCCTGCTCGTATTTGCCGAACAAACCGTTGCGTCTAATACAAATTCAAGGTTCGCCGAGCTTCAAATTTTGTTTAATCAAAACATCATAACGCTAATCATGAATCATATTAAGTCTAATAACGTCAATTATTTGCAAATTGATGACCCAGACGGGCTTCAAGAACAATAGTGCCTGCTATTTACGCATGTAATTGGAATATGTTAACGTTATTTAATTTACATTCGTTTTGACAATCTACGCGTGTTACGGTTTGGACGTTAAAGTAGACGAGCAAAACAGTTTTATGCTTCAGAATGTAGAATAAATTTTAATTAGATCCATGAAGTTTAAAAAGGGGATCGCCATAAATGCTTTAATAAACATTTCAATGTATAAAAATTCATACATATTTAATCGAATTCCTTACTTTTGTGGGGCTTCGTTCTAGGTATTGTAATTTTTATGGGAGGGCCCTAGGAATCCTAGAACCCAGTGATTCGCAAAGCAGATGGATTTTAGTTCCAGTTTTTATAGCGTCGTTCAGTTTGTGTGTACTCACGTCCGCAATTGGCGGGATCCTTGAGATGCATTAATGTTGCCGCAGAATCGGCTCCACCGTTATGAATCGGGCCAATTGGACGTGGTGTGTATTGGACTGGGAGTCGCACGTGAGGAACATATGGCGGAGATCAGCGGAGTTTTGCAATACCGCGTATAGCGCTCGTGCACTACTAAAATGGTGTGTGGCCAGCACGCTGGCGGTTCACCTTATTGGGAGAAATGTTTGTGCAATTCGCCACGAATGCCTTCCAAATACAGATCGTTCACTTGGATGGGTTGGATCTTAAAAATGTGAGGATACTTTTTGATAGAAATCAAAATTAAAGTTCTAGCTTTCAGTGAATTCTTAGAAATCTCGATTGAGAGCAATTTTCATCAAACGTGCAATTTGTACTGGACAGCCGCATTTTGAACATTTGACTACTAAGCCGAACCTTTGGGAGTATAAAATTCACAGACACAGAATCTACATACATAAAAGAAATGAATTGCTTAAAGTAACATGTGAGTGAATTGTTAAATAGGTACTACAGCGGGCGTTCCATTCAACAGAAGTTGATATAAAAAACTACTTCAAACTATAAAAAGTTTGAACTATTAACAGATGGACCAATTCAAGAACGGTCTCTAATTCTTTGTTTTAGCGTTAGACTTGCACTTAATGCGGTTCCACAAACTGAGTTCAGCAGATCGTGATTCTAAACCCCACTGTACGTCCAAACTTGACTTCACAAGCTTTTATACCCAAAACATTGCGCTTACACTTTAATAAAGTTGTGAAAATCCTGTTGCAATAATAGATGTTGTCCACATTTGTCATTATCGTTGCATCGCAGCGTCAATGGATCGAAGCGGTCTGTGTTCGTGTGTTATCTCTTTGAACCATGTGGAGGCTGTGGTGCAGCGCGGTGCATAGTGCACGGGGCGGAGGGGCGGGGACGCTCCGCCCGGCTGCGGCCCCCGCTCCACGCCGGCTCCGGCTCCGCCGAACCACACTCAGTGTCCTCCGGCGAGTCGCGCGCGCATACCGTCGTCACGACCGCCGCCGCCCTCCGTTCACAAATCTCGCCGGAGTAAAAATAAAGCCGGCGACAGACTGCGGCATCCCAAGTTATATTTAAATGATAGCGCGGACGCTGGATCGGGCCCACCTCGACCGCTCTCCGGCGTCATGAGACTAAGTACGTGCGACATCTCTAAACACCTAAACTAGAACATAGTATGCTTCACGCCAAGCATAAGTATTGTGTTTCAGCGGTGAAGCCAGCGCGGCTCTGGGCTCGGTGCTCCTGGTACGATGTCCTGTACCGTGTCAACATACTCATCGCCCTCTGGATTCACAAGGATCGTGATCTTATTGTGTTGTTAAGTTTCCGTTTTTGAACGGATTTGAATAGTGGAAGGTGGTGCTGGTTGAATTATTCATCGTTTCCTGTCTTTGTCGTTTTCCATGGGTCCTATATGTGTTGTGAGTATCGCTAATGGATTTGATACCTAGCTGGGCGTCGCAGATGCAGCTTGCCAATGTTTACTATGCTGTGATTCATAGTTGACTCTCAGAATAACTATTCGTACCTGCAAAAAACTATGGCATGTCAATCGCGTCATAACAGGGCATTGTATTTTTAAAACTCTGATTATTAACTTGCTAGTTAGTCTTGTAATTTCAATTTTTTACAAAAATATTTTGATTGAAAATGTAGGTAGGTAGGTAGGTATGTTTATTATCGTTTATGAAGAATTGTTTTTTCTGCATATCTTTTTCTGCTTTATATTGATAATTATTACCGTTTTATTGATGTTTACACGATGATGTGTAATGTTATACCTATTTTAAAATAGAAATTGTTGTTTATAGTTTAATATAATTTGTACTATATTATTGTCCAATGACTTTAAATTAACATTTAATAACTTTATCTTTTAAAACTCATCAACGTTAAGGGTTTTGTAATTACATTTAAACTTATTTAGAAATACATATGATTCTAAATTGGCATTTTCTCAGTAAGTACGTTGAAGAGATCATCAAAGTAAATACATGCAGTTCGAATTTAATTCCTATGCCCGCGACTAAGGACGGTTAGAAAGTCCCAAAGTGTTGTAGTCTAGCGTGCTTTTCACCGTACATAGTAGTTTGCCAATGATATATAGACATTTAGTAGAGGTGCAATCGCTTCGTCAATTTTATCATTGGTCATTAAAGGATAAGAAGCAATTTGGTTTAAAATCTAACAGTTCGCATGCATGTTATTGAGGGAAACCGAAATTAGTTAATTAGTTTAAAATTAGTTTTTTACTTACAAATTAAGAGAGGCAGGGCAAAGCGATTTATCGCTCGAACTGGAGCAGCCCGACTGGTGAAATACCTCCACCTTACAGAAGACCGCAGCCAAATAACAATCACTCCGGTGTTGTTGTGTTCCTGCGTGTGAGTAAGGTTTCCAGAGCTCTTGGGGGGTGCTACATTAGTAGCAGGGGTCAAGCCTTCAAGGTAAGGGCGACAAGTCTATTAACAGTTGTACTATGCTATACTTTTCGCCCTTAAGCTAGGAACTCATTACCACTTTACATCAGGTGGGATGAGGTCAATGTTGGAGTGCATTATAAAAAAAAAAATGTATTGTGACGCTCTCATTAAAATAGTCGTTTCAAGAAGTTTCGTCAACCGTGCAATCCGTGCCGTAGTTTGCGTGAAAGAGTAACAAACCTCCAATCCATACTCACAAACTTTCACATTTACAATATTAGTAGGATATGAATGTTTTGAGCAACCAACGAGCCCGACATGTGCTAAGTACTCGGTCTACCTGCTGGCAGTGTCGGCGCGGTTCCTCGGCTCCGAATAAATCTGACGAAGGGCTCCGTACCTGTGCGCCGGGTGCCAAAAAACATCGGGACGCCCTCTTCCAGATGTCTCGTATTTTTGTTTGCGCGCGCGCATTTTTTACATTCCGTTTACACTCCTAATATATCTTCATTTTAGTTTTGCTAGTATGTGCTAGGTTAAACGCCTTATAATTCCTTTGCAGATATCCATATGGGTATAATATTAATCGCTGAAATGTATGATTATACAACGCATATATATGTATTTATAATACACATAACTACAAAAATACTGGACTAAACAGAATGGTGTTTTTTGCCATGTTCGTTATTGTCGATACGAGATTTGTAAAAAGAAATTTAAAGTAACTGGGATCGGACACGTGCAATTAAGCGGTGGGCCGCTAGATACAAATATAAAAATTAATCGCAAAATGTGTTGGTAAGCGCATAACTCGACAACGCTTGGACCAAGTTTGACAATTATTTTTTTAAAATGTTCGTTGAAGTCAAGAATCGTTTTTACGGAGAGAAAAATTCGAATAACTGCCGGGAAAACTCTAAACACAGCCCTTTTCTTTTTCCAGTATAAACGTTTAGTCAAGTTACATTCCAAATCATTTTGATGGGACGAAGTCTGTCGGGTCCGCTAGTAAATAATGGATATCAAATACCAAAACAATTAAGGAAACCAATAAACCAACTTTTGCTGTATGACGATGCGCTTCTCGTACCTACGTAGATGTTTAATCATGGATAAACTGCAGGAAAACCTATTTACATAACCCCTTTACTTATAAAACATTTATTACTGTTATTAAACTTTCATTTCCCTTACTGCTGATGTGAAGGATTTGTATAATATATAATTTTCTTCAGTCCTTTCTTATTCCATGAAACGTTAAAAGCGGCGTTTAATTGAATCACGACGTCGTAAACTCGCAAATCTGCTCAATAAAATACGTTAGTCATTGCATCTATTATTTCATTAATAAAACAATAGAGGCAAATAATAATGCATTCTGTTACACATCAGTGATACGGTATAAGTAACCTCATTATTGATGCAAGCTGTTTCTTAGTAAGAATCGTGGAATAGTTATTAAAAATTTTATGTAGTCACTTGGAAGTGGTATCTGACAGACAGTGAGTGAAATTAGTGTAGAACTTTTTCTGTAGTGTAGCGAGGAAGTTAAGCGGACTCGATGCTGGTTCAATAACACGGTACGCTGCGTCCGATGAATAGAGGCTGTTTGTGGTAGCTTCACTCGAGCTAGAGGGTAAATCGATCTATAGAATATCCACTGAAATGTCATTGGTGAAGTAATTGATAATTCCGGTCGATTGGTTTCCTCTCATCGTTTAACTATAATTGTTTGCGAAAAGTTCCTTTTAGTAGCAGTTGGTTCAATTTGCAGTATGTATAGATATGGAAAACTTACACTTCAATTACAACGAGCCCTCGTCAGTTCTTGTATTATATTGAATAGTCATTGTCATTAATTGCATTCGATAGTATTCCCCAGAAAATTGATTGAAAATTGTTCCAAGATTTTCGTTGATAGTGTTTTTTTTTGTGATATTTTCTTAGTTTTTTTTTCGTTGGAATGAAATATTTGTAATCAGGGGCACCTCAGCGCTACACTCCGCTGCTAAGACGCCCTAGTTTTATGAACACACCTGTTTGCATGTTAGTCGAGACAATTGACGTATTCTTTGAATTATATTTCCGGGTTATCAATTCTCTGGTAATAGTTTTTAGTGAGTAATTATATTCCTGTTAGTTATAAATAATTATTACTCGTCATACTATGTATATTGACTTGTTGTAGTTCCTTCTCAATTTATTATTAGTGACGTCACCAAAAATCTCATATCCATGTTTATTTTATTGAGACAGAAAAAAATATATTATCACTACATAGTATATAACAAAGTCGCTTTTTCTGTCTCTATATCCTTTTGTAAGCTTAAATCTTTAAAACTACACAACGGATTTTGATGCGGTTTTTTTAATAGATAAGAGTGATTTAAGAGGTAGGTTTTTATTTGCAATAAAGAATAGAAAAGTCAATATTTCTAAGTATTTACATTAGATCCGTGCGAAGCCGGGGCGGGTCGCTAGTACTATATAAAGTATAATCTATATTCTAAATTGGTAAGTTATATACTAATTGAAATCATGTTTGATTCACGTTTAACTCTCTATGAACCGAAATTTCAGACACAATACAAAATTAATATTTGTGACTTGACGTAATTTGATTGAAAATGAAATGAGTCATTGGTATTCGATGAGTGTTTAATTTTATACTTACAACTTTATATAATATAGAAATATGATGAATGGTAGGATGAAGAAATAATTTGTAAATGGCTAGGCTCCTGTGGCTCCAAATGTTATTTTTGTTTGTTTGTGTCGCCGGTGTTGTTGATTCTGTTTATCTTTAATTATCATTGTAGAATTGTAAATGTACTGGACATCTTGAGGATTATCAGCGTCGCGTATTATGTTGTTCATATAATCTTTTGTGATCACCACGACCACTCTATTATTTAAGCTCTGGGTGAGGCAGGGATCAGTCTTTCTAAGCTTCGGCACGGGAACTAAAACGAATGGTCGTATCTTCATATATCATCAAGTCGAAATGGCAGGCGCCGTACTTTCAGGACCTTTACGTATACCATAAGGGTGAAAAAATATATTTGATTAATAAACCGCTTCCAAATTGAACGATCATAGCCAACGTTTAAAAAAATGTTCATGCTGCCCTGAGCTGGACTACAAAGATATGACCGAAGTAGAGGCCTAAGCTCTACTCCTGGCTTTATTTCTACGTCCGGCGCCGTCTTAAAAAATACTTATGGGTGTTTTCTCTAATAAAAAATGTTTTTTTTATTAGAGAAAACACCCATAAGTATTAGTAATTTTAAAACGTAATTATAACTAGTTTTAGTCCTTAAAAACTAAAAGTATTACCTTTTTTGAGGGGGTGGAAATGAATTGGCGCACATTACCGCCTGGAAAAAAGTGCATTGCAGAGTAGATTACCCACAAAAGCCTTCCCCACACTTGTCACAATTGAATGCGCCATGGGAAAACAGTTAAAATGCTAAGTCGTTCCCGCGCATAGCCGAGGATAGTACAAGACTGGTCAGGGTGTACTCAAACCCTGCAGTCGTTCAATTAGTGAACAGTCCCAACATTCGGCGAATACTCCTAACATGGTCTAATGAAGGAATCTGTTGTTATTTCCAGGTCGGGGCCAGGTATTGTGCGAGTGCGCAGGCGTCGCTGCGTGCCCGAATGGCGCCGGCACCTGCCTTACGCAGCCCGGCGGCTTCTGCTTCGTCACCGTCGAGGAGGTGGTCGACAATGGCCGGCTCGTGATCGACCGCTCGGCCGGCTGCCTGCCCCCAGATGAGTCTGGGTTTATGCAAGTGAGTATATCCTTCGTCTGGGTGCGGTAATATAGTTATTAGTGGTTCACTCCGACTTCGCACGGGTAGATAGACTTTTTACACCAGGGATTATGTTATTAGAGTAAGTATTTGTTTTTTCGGAGTACTCAGTAGTTTCAGAGCTTATTCAGTGCAGACAAACAAACAATTTATTCTTTAATCTTCATTGTATTTAGCAGAAATGTAATTTATGCTAGGGGATTTTTGTGGACTTTCTTTTTTACCCGAGATGAAAACTTATAAAATAGCTTTTCTTATCAGGCCCAGTTTAAAAATTTCTCGTCACGCAAAGATTTACATGAGTCTCTCGTAAATTCAATAATACCACAAGTCCCCAAAGGTTAGATAAGAATATTAAACATTCTCATCGATCTCGATTGGTAAACATCGGCGGGTCTGTCTATTACTGAAACATAACGAGCTCGTTGTCTATTTTCAGTGTAAAAGCGGCCAGGCGCCTCACCAGTCCCCGAAGGGCATCGCCTGCTGTTCGGACCGCGACCTGTGCAACCAGCGGCTGCAGCCGGAGCTGCCGGAGGCGCCGGGCGACTACACGGACGGGCCCGGGGCGGCGGCGCCCGGCTCGTCGCTGGCGCCCGCCGCGCCCACCGTGCTGGTCGCGGCCGCCCTCTGCGTGGCGCTGCTGGCCGCGCTGGCCGCCTGCCTGCTGCTGCTGCGCCGCCGACGCCGCGGCTGCAAGCGGCCGCCCTCGCCGCCCGCCCAGCCGCCGCACGCGGACATCTCCTCCGGCTCCGGCTCTGGCCTGCCGCTGCTCGTGCAGCGCACCGTCGCCAAGCAGATACAAATGGTCGAGTCCATCGGCAAAGGCCGCTACGGCGAGGTCTGGCTCGCGCGCTGGCGCGGCGAGAAGGTCGCCGTCAAGGTCTTCTTCACCACCGAGGAGGCCTCCTGGTTCCGCGAGACGGAGATCTACCAGACGGTCCTGATGCGCCACGAGAACATCCTCGGGTTCATCGCCGCCGACATCAAGGGCACCGGCTCCTGGACGCAGATGCTTCTCATCACGGACTACCACGAGAACGGCTCGCTGCACGACTACCTGCAGACGGTGGTGCTCGATACGCATGGGCTGATGACGATGGCCTACTCGATAGTCAGCGGGCTCGCGCACCTGCACATGGACATCTTCGGCACGAAGGGCAAGCCGGCTATCGCGCACCGCGACATCAAGAGCAAGAACATCCTCGTGAAGCGCAACGGGCAGTGCGCCATCGCCGACTTCGGCCTCGCGGTGCGGTACGTGGCGGAGCGGAACGAGGTGGACATCGCGCCCAACACGCGCGTCGGCACGCGCCGGTACATGGCGCCCGAGGTGCTCGACGAGAAGCTCGACGTGACCAACTTCGAGGCGTTCAAGATGGCGGACATGTACTCGCTGGGCCTGGTGCTCTGGGAGATGTGCCGCCGCTGCGCCACCGGCGACAAGGCGCAGCACGTGGAGGCGTACGCGCTGCCGTACCACGAGAGCGTGCCGCCGGACCCGTCCTTCGAGGACATGCACGCGGTCGTGGTGCGGCAGGGCACGCGGCCACCCATCCCGGCGCGATGGATCGCGGCCGAGCCGCTGGCGACGCTGGTGCACGCCATGAGCGAGTGCTGGCACGCGACGCCGCCCGTCCGGCTGACGGCGTTGCGCGTCAAGAAGACGCTGGCGAGGCACAACGCCGCGCACGAGGCCGCCGTCAAGCTCGTCTGACCCGCCGCCCTCGTCTGAATACTCCGACTCCGACTGGTGAGAGACGATACTAAACTTAGGTTCAAAGTTAAGTTCCTCGATATTTTTCTATTTATTTTTACGTGCAACATAGACGAAAGGACGATAGCTGTGAAGCCCCATCGATGTGAAATTCCGACTGACCACCGTTTTAAATCTCAGTATTGTTAAGTTTATTTGGATATCACAGTTCTGGTACCAGTGAGCTATTTTTGTCTTAATTATTATTTTCGGTTTATTGAAATGAAATTAAAGGTCCTTCAGGAATCTCTCGGCAGCTCATAATTTTGGATTTAGTTTGTTCTTTTATGTTTTATTTTATTATTGTTATTTAGAATTAATACGAAGGAATTTTATTATTAAAATTATTGTCTTCCGTTCTGATAAGCAATTAAGAGATTTGTGAGGAGTTGGTCCTTGAAATGCTCTGATTATGTTTCTACTAGTGTGTCTGAACGCGCCGTGGTGCGGGTCTAGCGGATGAATTGTGATATTTTTTGACAATAAGACGCCTTTGAAATACAAAATATTTGTACAAAATAATTGATTTCGAAATTATTGAATGGCGTCGTTTGCGCACCATATTTACACGTGGATTTTCAGAGAATTAAATAGTTGTAGATGTACTTAAAAGTTGATAAAAGACTAATATTAGTGCGAGTATTAGACTTGGGATGTAAAGCGCAGTGTCTTACGGAGATGCCTTCGTCAGATTTAGTATTAACATGGTTTAGTTATTTTTGTGGCGCACTCGGTTCGGGCTCTGTATTCTCTACTTTTTACCATGTAATTCGTATCTACAAGATGTCGTTTCAAATATGTATTGAGATATTAACCGCAATACTTGATAAACTTAACGAAAGTGTAGTAGTAAGTACTTAGTGTTTTTCGAAATTTAGAGACTCGTAATCCCGTCATGGTATTGGAGTGCCTTTGGTAATTGACGGGACATTATTGCCTGTTGTATAGGTGTATAATAAAGTGTTTTAGTACAAAGTCTCGAACCGAGTGACCGCGTAGCATTTATGTGCGCCCGCGCACTCGCCTTGTACAGTGTTATGTAAATATAGAGGTTAACTGACATTGGATAGGTATCTAATACATACATGTTGATAGATAAGTTAAAAATAAAATATTAATGGACATAATGACGTATTTTTATTTTAATTAGTCTTATAAGAACGTTACCTGTTAAACAAGGCTGCCAACTTTACGAGGTACAAATGTAACGTTTGTGATCTTCCGTACGAACGAGTTACGGATATTATAACCTCGTTAAATTATCACACGACGTTTTGGAAATATGGATTCAGCAGTGGACGTGTTACAACTGATGATGATGAAAATGCTACCTTGCCGTAACACAGTCTCGGACTAGTACGGAAGGTAAAGGTTTGTGTTCTGTACCTACCTACATTCTGCTTAGAAAATTGTATGCCTATCAATTTGTATTGAGTTAAATTAGAAACATACTTTAAGTTTACTTAACCATTTTTCGGTGTGTACAAGTTGTAAAATTATGCACAATAAACTTTTTTATTATTATATTATTATAAATATTTTCGGATGATTCGACACCTCACAGTTTGAAAAGGTGACGTTTCCTCCGAAGATTAATATTTTGCGGATGATTTGACCGAGTTATTATGGGATTTCATAACGATGAAAACAGTGAAATTTCGTCTAATTAAGATTATTTTAAAAAATATCCGGGTTTAAAGTAAAGAAGGGTGATTCAATTTTTTTGCTCGCAAGTGTAGGTAGCGGTGTACGGTAGTCTGTAAAAACATCTCGGTACCTTATTACATTAAACGGAGCATTTGACTACATATTTATGTATGTTTATAATGCTATACTATGAATATAATTCAAGAAATAAAACTTTATTAATGTTGCACGGCCGTACCCATTTCTTGCCATCTACTATTTCCTCTACCTTAAGGTTGTCTGGAAGAGATCGCTTTCTAGCGATAAGACCGCCTAAATTGTACTATAATCAATCTGTAAAACCTATTTCTGTAAAGTTTTTGTGCAATAAAGTATATCTATCTATCTATCTATTTAATTAGACGGGTTTAATGTATCAAGGTAATGAGGTGTACAAAACTATTGTTACTCACTGTACCTACAAAACTCAAGTTACGTTTTACGTAGGGTGATAAGTTTTATACAGTACACGTAGCACGAACAAAAATGATAATCACTAACAAACGACAAAAGAAATTAACAAGAAATGGCATAGACTGTCCTTCATTACTTCAGCAAGTTAAATTTAATGTCCCACGTCGACCTCCACGAAACCCAATTAAACCCTTGATAACGCCTAAACGACGCACGGTGTATGGCAGAAAGTCTCCTATTTACCGCATAAGTCGGTTACTCAACGAAATTAGCTCTTCCTTTGACGTCTTCTTAAGCTCACTGACCACCTTTAGAAGGGAGATTGCTCGCATTTGGTAGCTACACGAATGCGAACAGCCTTCTATTTCTCTTTCTTTTTAACTTCGTTTAAAGCCCTGTTTCCCGACTCGGGTTCTTGCGATCGATGTCATTGTAATATGGTCTGTAGTCATTCTCTGATAATTGTTTTTGCATGCGGTGTTTACCTCTAAGATACTGTGCATTTAGCCTAGAACTTTAGTTTTTATTTTTTCTTTATGTGCTTGTATGTAATGTAACAGTATTGGTAAACCTAATAAATAAATAAAAAAAATAATATAATAATCGAGTAGTTTAGTACAGGTAGTGCTTATTTTGTATGGAGATTTCAGCAGTTCCGCATTCTTTGACAAAGACTAGCCGTCGAGTGTTGTTCGAACGAAGGGGAACCCTGTAAACGTCACCGAGCTCTAGACAAAATGACTGAAGCCTCGAGCTTTGGAATCTGAAGCCTCGAACACTTGCAGTTCGATTTTAGTTCTTGTGCCCGCGACAGAACGGCGGTACAGAATGTTAGTCTGACGTGCTTTCGACATTTTCCCAAAGTTAATTCATTTTGATACAATGTATGTACATATCTAGTCCCGTTCCTTATGTCCTTCATATGTTTGGTAGCATATATTCATATCGGGTTCTTGCGACATAGCGGTGGGCACGTTCCTCTGGGCTTTGTGGAATCATCCTAAGATATAGGTAGACCTTAAGAATAAAGAATCTATGCGTGGACATGAGGGCCTCGTCAGTCACTTGGTCCGAGACTCCTTTTTTGGGGGAATGTATTAGCGCACCGTACTGCTGCCTCGGACATGACCAGACACTGCCTTCGCTAGGAGCAATATGTATTTACTATGTAGAAAAAAAAATATTTTACCGCCGCACTCCACATTAGGTAAGTACAAGGTCACAGGTATATATATTTATTATTAGATGTCTGTGGTACAAGTAGTATCAGGAAAAGAATCGCGGTATGAAATTAATATCGGAAGTTATTTACCTACTACCATTGACAGTACACAGTCTGTCATTAAACTGCATTAAACCCTCAGATTAAACCGGTAAAGTGTGCATCTTACATATAATTTATGCCATCAAAAAAGTCAATTAAAACCGGTTAATCCGCTCTTTCGGGGGCTAGATGCTACAGACACATCAAAGCAAAGATGAAACGTAGATCAAAGAAAAACAAATTAATAAATTAAACAAAGCAAAATAGAGTGCATTATAAGCAAAAACACCAAGCCACACTCGTTGGGCTTACTAATCGATTTTTAGTTAGTTACCATTAATATCTGAACATTCATTACTTCAATATTATCTGAGCAGATGCTAGTCAATAATTTCTATCCTTTCTATTATGCACACAACTTATCAATAATATCTGAAGGTAGCTTAACCTTTACCCAGCCCAGCTATCTTAAACGTAGTGGCCCGCTGTACGCCAACGTATAAATGTATAACAGTATCTATAGTACGAAAGCAAGGATGTGGCATAACGTCATATCGATAAAAAAAATTGATGTCTAAATCAAGATTTATTTTTAAATTTTGCAAATATAAATAAACCCTGATACATTATAATAGTAATTTGTTTTATTTTATGAACATTTTTAGTAAGAAAAACGAGTATCTATTATCATAGACAAAAATACATGCATAATCTTGCAACACATTTATTATAAAAGGCACTTCACTATTCATTTTATAACGTAGTCCGTTGACTTCATATCAAGTCGTTGGCGCTCGTGGCAAGATAAATATCTCAAATAGAAGTGTTGTCTATGCTTTTCTTTCTTCACCTTGAGTGAATCTCTCTCTATCTCTCTAGACGATTTGAATAAAGAAAAGACGGCTCTTGTACGGTAGTAATAAATCATAACAAGTATGTTACGGTGAAAAGTAAGACAAAAGAATGAATGGTCAGTTATTATTAGTGACCGACCGAAACATGTTATTTTGCCGAAACCGAAACCGAATGTTCGGTTTCATTGTAGTTTCGGCCGAAACCGAAACCGAACCTTTTATAAAAAAAACCTTAAAAAGTCGAAAAAATTTTAGTATGCCCGTTTTTTTCTAAAATTAATATCTCGCCGACGTATAATTACAGATTTTTACTTTCAAAGATTTATCACAATGAAATATCAGCACAGTTACAGAAATTCTGTTTGAAAATTTAACTACCCTATAAATAAAGTGAAAAAAATACATTATTTGTAAGTTTCGGCGCGGCCGAAAGGTTCGGCCGTTTTTGGCCGAAACCGAAACTCGGGCCGAAACTTGATTTTTTGGCCGAAACCGAAACCGAAACCGAAATTTCGGTCGGACACTAGTTATTATTCGTATATTTTATAACTTTTTATAGTTTGTGTAAGTTTACCTTTCGATATTTTACTTTTTATATTTTCGATAATTATATTTAATGATTATTGTACGAAAAAAAAACAGACGAGCGCACATTTGTAATGGCCGGCATTATGACACAATGACCTTGACGCCTGTACGCTTACGACGTCCCAGGTTTACTTGCATTGAAGTTGGTGGCCCTCGTAGCACTGAAATCTTATCATTGCGTAGAGATGGGTGTTGCAATATCGAAAATCCTAAACAAATTATAAATTAACTAGCTTCCGCCCGCGGCTTCGCCCGCGTGGAATTCGGTTATATTGCGGTATAAATCACAACTATAAGAAAACTTCTCATTTCCACGGAAAAATCTAAGAAGCGCGATGTAACGCTGGATACGATTAGTTGTTAAACAAAAACTAAATGGTACAATATATTATATAGCTAAGTAGATGTAAAAATCAGTTTAGACGATAAAACAAATTGTACGTCATCCCTCGGGAATTCCTCATTTTCGGGGATTCATTATCGTATCATTTAGCTTCTACATTTACATGTTTATATTCGTTTACAATATTTTACCTTGATTAAAACGCCGCACAGCGCCATCTCTAATCCATCCATCAAGCAAACGATATTTTTGTTTTCCCTCGGGAATATCAGTTTTTTTCGGGATAAAAAGTAACCTATTATTTAATCCGGACTTCTAACTATACGTCTGCAAAATTTAAAAGCAATCGGTTCAGTAGTTATGTCGTGAAAGCGGAACAAATAAAAAAACTCACTTTCTGATTTATAATATTAGTAAGGATCTTCGTGAAATAAATTAATTTTAATATTTATAATGTAATACGTTATTTTCAGACCGGAATTGATTGTCAATCATAAAATCTATGAATATTTGTATGGAACAAAACAAAGTAAACATGTAGGATTGTAATGAATGCAACTATCGCGTCACATCACTAGCCTACTTGATATGAAGTCGTTGGCGTATGGGACATCAAAATATTTCAGGCGTTTTTGTTTTTATCTGTTTTAAAACACTATAAAGCCTGTTTCTTCTGGCGAAATAACAAAAATGGGCTTTAATCCTGTCCATCTTACAAAATTACAAGAGAAACAAATGTTTAATGCACCGTAAAGGTATTTAATTAAAGTAGGTACAACGAGTAACTTCTATAGAAGTAGTGGCGTTGACGGCACGAAAATCCTGAACTTGTATAGAAGTAGTTGGCGGTTATTAGGTTAATGACACATGACGTGCGCGATACATATTGACGTTACGAGACAGATGTTATTGGCATCTGCTCATTTTAACTGTTCAGAAGTATTTGGTCACTTTGTCTGCTCCTATATATCTGACGGCAACTGCTATGCTGCGATTCTATGAGCGCGAGTGCAAAAATATGTATGTGCAGTTGTCTTAGAACATGTTAACTAAATTAAAGGATAAAATGAATAAACAATAGCGTGTATGTACTTAAATTGAGGTTTATTTCACTTATTTACATTCCATCACAAAATCTTACCCATTCATACAAATCATTTTAAACTATACGAAAATTGCAATTTCAGTCACTCCTAACTCTTCCAATAAAATTGTCTATAAAATCTGATTCGTCGACAGTCAAGTTTTAGGTACCGAACAAAATCTATGACAATAGTTGCAACATGAGCGTTGGACAACTATATTTATTACTAACTAAAGTCTTAATAAGGCGCGTATCTTCTGGATGGTGACGGGCCGCGCATTCCAGGTCTGTGAATAAAAAAATGTGAATTATTAAGGGGTTCATACCATTGTGCTTTATCAAATCAGAAACAACGAACATGGCTGTATCATTGGATTGGGGATTTCAAATGCATAATACACATAATTTTATTTCAAATCATCCTAAGTATGAAGTAACAAAGGTTTTTTTTTTCTCAAATTCCATTAGAAAAAATTTACTTGAATTTTATGCATAGTCTTAATCAGGTCTGGAGATCCTCATATAATGGGATATAATGGGAATACCCGGTTAAAGTATTTAAGCAGAAGAACGGGAAAATTGTATTGGTAGTAGTATTCATTACCTTCTATCATCAAAGGTGTCACGGCTAAAGTCTTCGTACATTCTGTAACAGAAAAAGATTTATGTCAATACTTTTGTCAAATTTGTCTATGCATTAGAAATCTGTTAGCAATCTAATTATTTGTTAAGTTTGAACAGTTAAAATTTGGATACAAAGGACTCTCACCCGCGGGACATCTGAGGTCCGCGCGGGGGACTCCTGCGGCTGTATATAGCATCATACGACGACCTCATGGCTCCCATGCTGCTGCGCATCGGCGGCAGGCTCGGCATGGGCGGCATCGGCTCCCGGCGCAGAGGTGGCGACACGAAGTCCCCGCGCGCTCCTCGCGACCCGCCCATCTCTAGTCCCCGGGACGCGCCCACAGGGTACCGTCGCTCAAACAGCTCCCGGGGCGAGTCGAAACGAGCCCGATCATAGTATCCATCGTATGGGTCCTGTCATTATACAATATTATTAGGTTGTGCACATTAAATAGGCTCAAATTCTGAAACAGTGCTAAGAATGAATTTGTCATGTTCAAGCTAATGAACTTCTAATCACATTTCAGAACTGTTTCAAAAACTTTACCTTTTGGATGTAGAGACAAACATAAAAAACGAATGGAGAATTTTTAAAGAAAAATAATGTGTAAAATAAAGCAAACATAAATTTTCCAACAGAAGTGACATAAAATCATAATAGTTAAAACAAAATAGTGTTTGAAAATGATTAAAATGAGTACTAGCAACTTGGTTTGGAGTATTCGTCATTTCTAGTGGAAAATACCCTGAACGAATAATGAGATATGTAAACGACAGTTATCTGACCTAGTTCAAAGTTAAAGCAAAATGTAGCATCACCGAGCCCGATTGGGAGATTCGGCCCGATAGGAACCGCGTGCGGAGAGTGATCTACGCGCTCGGCCTACGTGATGCAGCAGAGCTGATCGCAACGCGAAACGGGAATGTAAAGACATGAACGCGTTACCCCAAATCCTCCCATCATGCGATCGCGGAGAAACGGTGGCGGCGGCGGCGGGGGGTACGGGTCGCGGCCGAAAGCTCGATCGCGGAAACCGTTGCGGTCCGGGCCGAGCGCCTTCGGGCACTCCTTGGACCAGTGACCGCCTCGACCGCAGCGGTAGCACTGCTCGGGATCGCCCATGCCCGGCCGCTGGCGGACGCGGCTCGTAGACATCTGCACCTTCATGGGCTGCCCGTCCACCATCATACCGTTCAGCTCTTTGATAGCCTCATTCACGTCGCCCGACGCGTCCAGGTGCACGAAGCCATAGTTACGAACGATATCGCATTCGACGACCGTGCCGAACTTCTGAAACAGCTCGCGGACTTCGGGCGCGCGCGTCTTGTCCGTTAGGTTACCGACGAATATTT
Source organism: Glyphodes pyloalis (assembly GCA_037074685.1). NCBI lineage: Eukaryota > Metazoa > Arthropoda > Insecta > Lepidoptera > Crambidae > Glyphodes > Glyphodes pyloalis. The sequence goes on from JAYKKO010000039.1 coordinate 2,354,447, forward strand.
TCGTGGTCGGCGTTGACGGTGCCTTTCGACTCTTAGCCGCCTCTATTTTGATCGCTTGACCATGAACTATCTCTCCGTTTAGGTTCTGAATGGCTTCGCGGCCAACTTGTTCGTTTTCCATGTGCACGAAACCGTAATTTCTGACGATATCGCATTCTACGACCGTACCGTATTTTTCGAATAGCGGTCTAAGATCGGCGTCCGTCGTTTTATCGGAAAGATTCCCGACGAAGATTTTGAAAGTACCGGCGCCCGGCATATTAGTTTCTGAAACGCATACATAATTTGACGAAATGAGTCAGCAGCGTCGATGGCAAAGATTGTTCGCAGTTCCGAAATATTGTCAATTGTATGGTTTTTGGAGCATTATATACCAAAATACTTACCTGAGGACAGCTTGACGGCGAAGAATAACCCACACAATACAAAAAAAGTACAAAATTGATTCACTAGATCTACGTTAGCGCACTAATCCAAAACTTGGTAACAAAATGGCTACCAATCGCCTTAGCGAGAAGAAAATATGGCCACCGCAACACAGCCAGACCGCGTCTAGCGTTTTTTTGTCTTTTGTTTTGGGTTGCTGTCAACAATATTTAAAATTCCCTAAAGTGCATTGTCAATTAATCAGCATTTCCCCACATCAATGCTTTTTACATAAATTTCCCATTTAGATTTTGATTGATTTTTTTGATAAACGCTACATATAAATGTACCCGGTTTGTCTTGTCACGATTTAAATTTAAATATACTTTCTTTGACCTTAATTTTTTTCTAATTTACCAAAATTAAACATTTTCCATTTTTTAACATAATTTATTAAAAGTACCTTTAATGGGATACGAAAATATACAATTTATTACATAAACAAAACAAATAAACATAAGATAACACTAACTTACAAAATATCTAAACTAAAATAAATAAAAAATAAATATTTTAAATAAACAAAGATGGTCCCTGTGGTAAGGTACCCAAAATGCTGGCTGCATTACCTCGCTGAATGGCGATTGAAATACGCTGGGCGAGGTAGCAGCCAGCCTTTGGGTCTCCTGTAACGTTGATAAGTCTTTTTGAAATATCTTTAAAAAAAGACAAAGCGTCAGGACCCCACGGACCTAGAGTTTCCACTCCAAAAGCGACAAAATTATAATTTGCTTTAATATCTTTATATTTTGTGCTTTTCAGTTTTTCAGCCGCCTCTGCTGCTGCGCCCGCGCTCCTAATAGTCCCTGGGAGATGTGACGGTGCCAGTGTGTCTACACATGTCGCATCCCACAGTAAGGCACGTCCTATCTTCCAGGGAATAAGAGACATACCGTCAGGCCTTTTGCCATCACCACGAGCGATGCCATTAGGTTCGAGAATAGCAGGCACGTTAATGGTGGCAAGAGACCGACGGATGATGTCGTTGATGGTGGCATGTCGTGAGAGGCGGCCAGCACTCTTAGCACATGAAAGTCCGTGGTGCCCCAAAGCAGTTACAAAAGTACCACAGGGACATTTGTGTGGGACACAGACCTTTGCTCCGATGCGAAGACAAACGGCGACTCGGAGGGTTTCGGAGTCCAGCATAGTGCCCACGTTTGCGCAGGGATACGCGTGCAGCCAATGACCGGACTCTTTTGTGGAAACAGCTCTGAGACGCGCGTGGTCTGCGCCGGAGCTGTTATTTAAAAGGTCTGAAAAAAAATTGTCGCATTGAATTTTGTCCCAGCTCCTTTGAGAATTTGGGTTCAAAGGAACATTTTGGAGGTATGGAAAAGCCATTTTCCAGGAATTCCTAGCTTCGACCAAGCACGCCACCTCAAGAGGAGCGGTTATTTGCCGCAGTATTTTAAATACAAGAGTGGACGTGCTGTGGGTCGAAGAAAGGAATGCCGGTAGAGCTACACTTGAAATTTTGCGCACACCTAAGCCTCCATTATGAATAGGCAGAAATGCTTGTGTCCAAGACTGTTCTGATAGTTCAATGTTCAAAATTTTTTCTAAGATACAATTTTATAATGTTGTCCAAGTTTTCGGTTACGGCCTGAAATTTCCAAACAGGACAACAACGTAAAAGATATGTTAATTTAGGAACAAAAAGACAAAATTTCAAAATGATAATTCGCTATTACAAATCGAATAACTAATTATGAAAAAAAAAAATTTACATTGCTAAAAACAAAGTTAAATTTTATCTTTGAGTTGTATTGAAACGGAAATTATTTAAATTGTAAATATTTTGTATTCCAAACAAAATTAAAGTTTAACTGGCAATTAATAAGAAATTATGTTCGTTCAAATTCATAAAACTGCAATAATGATTTTGGTGAAACTTTTTACCATAAATAATGGGACAATGGTTTGACATAGCTACATTTATTAATTTTGTGATCATAGAGTAAAAGACACGAATTGACTTCCGGTTTTATTTTTACTTTTACAGTTTGTCGATCGGCCTATTGTTTTGCCTAATGGCTTAAAATTAAAAATATCTACTTCACAAGCAATCAACTTTATTTTCAATTTAAATGAATTTAATATCAACCTTATTCAAATATATTAAAAATCAACTAGTTATCATAGATTATTACAGTATTCGTGCGTGATAACTTTGAAGATAAAGTCCACCTGCTTCCGAATTGCTATGGCTGCAAATATTTAAAAAACATAATGTCAAACATTAATTGTCCTTTCCTGTGGTTGTCATTCTGTCAACTGCGGTTGGTCGACACTTCAGTGAAAATATTGAATCTTCTACTTAAAAATCTAATATATTTGGTGACGTATAGTGAATTTGTGCGAGAAGGAGCATTTCTTAGCTGTAAGAATATCAAAAACTCTGGAGGTAAGTGTTTTAATCGTTTCTTATGGCATTCAATATTTAGATGTTAAAATAGATTAGGCTTTGGGAATAATGTGTTTTCAATATTTCAACTCGACTTGCCTTGTGCAAGGAACTCATCGGGTATTTATTGATAGTATAGCGGTAATGATTGAACGGAGGCAGTCGCGATGATGTGTAGCTGCACTAGCAGGTCACAGGCGTTGCAAGTCGTGGCTGATTAATTTATGTGAGCACAGTGGACAAGCCGGCGCGCTTCGTCCGTCTTTTCTGCGCTGCCACAAACATCGTGTGATGTAATTTTATACTTCGCGTGTATTTTTTTTTGTTGACAATACTAATAACATTTTATAACGAGTTTTGAATTTATTTATTTATTTATTTATTGGAAAACCAACAGACTACAATCATCATTGCATAAACAGACATTCCAACTTAACTTATAAACAGAACTGTAGTCCTAAACGTGTTTACACATATATTATAACAAATCGCTTGGTGAGCAAAAAAACTTTTTAAATACAATTAATTTAAATTAAGTATAAATATAATTATTTTAAGTTATGTTAGTAAATACAACAGTTTAGTCAATAATTTTGATTTTACAAGTTAGTTTAATTACAAAGAAAGATAATAATAACATTATTTAAATAAAATTTAAGTTAAATAACAATATAAAGATAAATTTAGATTATAGTAGTATTACACAATGTCAAGTTAGTTCATAATGTCAACAATGATAAAATAAAGTAAAAAAAAAAAATGTGAATGTTGTCGTTAGTAAGGGATGCTGTATTATAGATTTAAACCTAGGTCTTCTACCTCATATTTATGGAAAGCAGTTGTTCAAGACCAAACTAAAGTAGGATTAACAGTATCCAACTATACTTCACATGCGACTATGAAATGCTGCATAAAAACTGCATCAACAATGCAACTATGAAATGCTGCATAAAAGCTGTGCTCCACTGAAACTTTTCCAAGCATGTACTCATTTTTTTTGCAGTTTATTGTTGCTAGAATATACAGAAACTCAGAAGATTTTGTAACCTGTTTAGGAAGACTATAAAGGAAGATGCAACTCTTAGAACATTTAATAACTTACATCAATCAAAACCAGAAGTTTATGAATTTTAATGAAACATCTACTTATAATTTCTCAATCATACTACACACTATTTTGCTGGCTACATTGTCTTGTTATAATTAATTGAAGAAAATTGGCAAGATATTTCAATTTTACCCTACCAAGAGGGCACAATTTCACTCGACAGCAAGGTCGAAATTAAGTTTTGTGTTGTAAAAGTATAAAAACAATTGTTTCCTATCTGAGGAATAAAAAAGCACATGTTACAAAATATTAAATAACTTTTTAAGAATGAGCAACAACATAAGCTCTTTTTGTTTCTTCCCAAGCACCCTGCTCACCTGTACTATGATGTGTGTGAGTCTCGCTCTCAATGAATTTAAAAACTTAGTGATTGTAGCCTGTAAAGTTTAATAGCTAGTAACTAACTCTATTGCCATTTAAGAATCCTCCCTGTGCTTTAACTTTTAAACAAACTTGCTTTATGAATACTTTATGATTTATAGACATACATCTATGCTATTTTCCATTTACTAAAGTCATTAAATATTGACGACAAGGCAAGACAACATTCCTTGTTTCTGCTTTACTTTACCTTATAACTATTAAGGCCCATTTGCACCAACTATATTGGATACTGACAAGTTGACTGTTGTAGAATTGCAAGAAGTTTTGTACCAAAAAGTATAACTTGATAATTTTGCAGCTATCAAATCATCAGTTACGGATAATGATAATTTAGTGTTATAAAGTCTAAAAGTTCAGATTTTAAATAGTTAAATTACTCGAGATATATTGTCCTTGTAGATGAATATGAATGAGTTGTGGCATAGATAATAATAAATTAACTATGTAAGATAGGTGTAAGTGTGAATAAATAATTTCACAATGTATTTTATCCATCCATAATACATAAATACAATTGATATTCGATGCAAGCCTGTTTAGTTTCATATTTTAGTTATTTATTTATTTCAATAGATTTTATTAGTAAAAATTACAGCAATTGTTTTTAAAGATTAATGATTTAGACAGATGAATCATGTAGTAGTTTAATAACTTTAAATGACAAGTAACTTAAGAAATCATTAATACATGAATCAATGCAATCACCTTATTTGAGAACATGTTTAGGCCGCAATATTACAATGAGAAAACAAATATTTTTATATTTATACCTACACATATATTGGTGTGTAGAGTGATTTTCTTTCAGTCTTCTGAGCTTATTTTTTTTTCTTTAAACTAAGGTTGTACCCAGTAGGTTCTGTATGCGACCCAATTATGTGTAGCTGTTTAAAAAAATTAAATGTAGTTGACAGAAATATGATATTTTCAACATTCTAAACACATTTCTAGATATTTTCGCTGAATGTCACGATAGCGTCGGGCCCAGACGGTGCAATCAATGTCCTTTCAGTCTACGTTCTATTGTACAGTATACATCGACGCTTCACCTACATTGGTTTATTATGTTACGAGAAGGAGGAAGCCGATGAATGGTGCTTGTGAAAAGCATTCGTGACAGTGACGTTTGGGGGGATAAGTTGGTGCGTCTGTATGTGGGAAAGAGAGGGCTAGAGGTGCGAGCGAGTCGGCTGCCGCTCGATACGCCCCCGTGCTGTAGGGGCGCCCCGCTCCCTTCCCTCCAGGGCGTTATGTAATTCAGTCCTTTAAGGGAAATGGGAGGAATGTATCCCTCCACTCTTTTAATTGGCCCACAATAGTATTCGTACTTCCGAGTCGAGTTGGCGTCTAATTACATGGAAACGAGACCTAGGTCTTTGAGTTTTGAACACTTTGTTTGCACAAGTGCCAACTGATGCTTACAACGGTAGGCAGTCATGGAAATAGTTCAAATACGTCTGCATTTTGTTGGATATACCATGGAAACATGTTTTGTAAAAATTACCTATTTTCATATTTCTGTTATGGCGTGTTACTTTAGCTTTCGCATTAAGTTCATATTGTTTACCGATGTCGTTTGGCTTAGAGAAAAAAAACGTGTGAGCAGTAAAAGTTAACACACGATAGGTAAGGTTAAACTCTAGTATCTCCTTTCATAATCCTGCAAAGATTTTAATTATTCTCTCGCAATTTAAGCTTTGTTGAACTTTAGACAAAGTTCAGTAGGCGTGTTTTAATTTGCTATCGGGAAATTCGTTGAAACATTTCCAAAGACGAGCCCTATCATTTTGGTGTGTTTCGGAAATTGTTTGACGTGCAACAGTTGAATCTTTTAGATAATCTTTTATTTATTTATTTATTTAAAAACTTTATTGCACAAAATAAAAAGTACAAAAGGCGGACTTAATGCTAGAAGCATTCTCTACCAGTCAACCGTTGGGTCATGCAGATAGTTCAGTTAGTAAGAACAAATTGAACAAATCAACGTGAGCTGGCGATGATACCTATATCTTAGCACTCTTTTCACTGAATAAAAGACACGATCGCCACGGAAGCCTCAGCCGCCAGATCTAAAACCAAGGGACTGGACTAAAAATGGCTTTGACCAAATTTAACTCCTAAAATACTAATGCCCGATTCCTATATTTTACGATTACGAATCGTATGTACGAATGTGTCAAAAATCACTATCTGTTTTTCTATGAGTCGTTAATTATAAAATCAAACTTATTGTCCCTAGCAGCTCACGTCAGTCGTCTGTCGGTCGTTTTTAGCCTACGCCTCGTAGTTATTATATCCGTAAGTTATTATTATCCGTAACTTGATAGGATCGCTTTTAAAATATTGGTACCGTGCATTCGTTTCTCTACGATTGCGGACTCGTAAAGAATCTTATCGAGCCGTTTCTCTACGATTTCGGTTCCGTGTCGTTTTTTAATATTAGGGACATCATGCACAGGTATTTTCTTGAAATGCATGAGTCACATAAGTAAAGGCATAGCTATTCAATAGGCGGTGCTTATTACACGATTTATTATCTGCTGAACCACATTCGACATTACTTCACCCCGATTACTTAGTATGTTTAAGACGCAAAGTCCAATCAAACCAATCACTCAACATTTTCAGTCGTAACCTTTGAACAGTGTTAATGAATTGCGTCACGTTTACCCTTTCCCTGCGAATACTTGGCCCTAATTGGGAACGGTTCGTTCTTGTGTTAGTTCCGAGCGTGTAAACGAAATAAGTCGACATTTTTAAAGGTTAATAAAAAAAAGTTATTTGCACATCTAATTATTATAGGAACTAGAAAAAAAGAAAGTAATAATAATAGTGAAGAGGAATGTAGGTCGACTGTGTTTATTTATGCCATAAATTTTAACTAGTGTTAATTTTGCTTTACTTAAGTAAGTCTACCGAATAAGTGAAACATCCTTCGAATATTAAAAACGCAAAATTTTGTGTAAATGGTTTTAATACTGACATTTGACTCGCATAGATCTGACCACGGATCTAACTCTAGTATTACAGATCGCTAAAGAAAGGTTCTTTAGCGATCTGTGAAATCTAATCCCATGCTCATTTGTATACTCTTTTACGCTAGATCTACTGAACAAGTGGAATTATTCACTTGTTCATAGTATGTATTTAGAATTTTAAGACTTTCGCTTTCTATTGTAAACATTAAAAATAAGTTAACGGTTCAAATAGCGACAACATTCGGTTAGCTAACCGAAGTTACCGATAGTTCGCATTAACAACTACAAATGTCGCGTTTTGACCGCTTATTTTAAAAGTTTCTGATCTATTTATTCTGAAATCACATATTTCAACGGGGTTGTTAAGGGTTTCAACTTTAGTTATCGACTCCTTCGTACGGTATAATTTAACTTAAGCCCTGCAACAATAAAGAACTCTTCAGATCCTGATTCAATGTGACGTTTAGCTCACGATAGTAACGTTGATTCTTTTCATTTCTTATCCAATTGCTTGCGAACTAAACGCAACTTTTTGAGTTACGCGAAGTCAGAACTTAACCCACAGAATGCCCTTGAGAAGGCCGCCGCAGAAACACCCAATTACCTAATAGCCCAGGATGGTGCCCTGAATGTTTTATCGCAAATCCAGTGCGAACGTAATCCGCAAATTGACCCATTTGCTATTGAATGAGGAATGCCTTTATGAGGCTTGAGTGTATTAACTCACGATCTATGAGATAATATCGCGGAGCTGTTTAGTAATAAACAGTAATCGGGTTAAGTGTTTAAGATTCCGTTCTTGTGTTGTCAAATGCCTGTGCATCATTAGCGACGAGGCTTTACTCGTGACCTGGAACCACGGTCATTCTTTGTGTTTAGTTTCTAGCTTTCAAAAAAACAAAATATTATTTATGCAAAATAAAAGCCACGTTTTTACTCCCAAACTTTTGATTAATCTTCAAAAACGACACCTTTCGTTTCTTCGTTTTGTTTGTGGGAGTAGGCCTAATGAGTTGGTCATCCGTCACATAGGAGTAGGCAGTCAGCTGATCGGAATGAGATTGACCGCCTTGTCCAGATTGATTGCAACGACTTTGTCGGTTTATCGGAAGTCCGCTTTGTAGGCGCTATAATAAAAGAATGCCCAAGTGCAGCATATCGTTTAGTGCTCAAATGCTCATTGTGCAAAGCTTTATCCCAAAGCAAATGTTTGTCAACGCTACAAACCTTATGTGCGTACTTGTATAAGTAAAGTCTTATTATCGTTTAATGACTGAGTCTTCTTAGGACAGGTCATGAATAATACAATGTCAGCTGACAAGACACGTCGAATGACATCAAGTATATCGCATCGGTTATCTTCTATATATATAAAAGGAGAAACTGACTGACTGACTGACTGACTGACTGACATATCAACGCACAGCCCAAACGGCTAAACGTAGGCACTTGAAATTTGGAAGGGACGTAGCTTAGGTACCGTAGGGGTGCACTAAGAAAGGAATTCCCGAAATTCCCACGGGAACGGGAATTAGCGGGAAAATCCTTTTGTATGAAAAATCTAAACCGCTTAAGTTAGACGCTTGAAATTTGGCATGCAGGTACCTTAGTAAATATAAAGTTTAGTTATGGCTGTATTTTGAGAAATTCCCACGGGAACGGGAGTTAGCGGGAAAAAACTTTTGTATGAAAAAATCTAAACCGCGTAAGTTAGATGATTGAAATTTGACATGCATATACCTTAGTGAATGCAAAGTTAAGTCATGATTGGATTTTCCAAAATTCCCATGGGAACGGGATTAGCGGGAAAAACTTTTGTACCGCGAGTTCGAGGCTTGAAATTTTTTAGTATATGGGTATCTTAGCAAATGTACAGCTTCATGGGAATGGGAAACATCTTTTTCATGAAAAAATACTGCACTAGCGCCAGATTCAGAATAATTGTTATGTTGTTTTTTAATGTATTTTCTCAAAAAAAAAAAAAACTTTTTAAAATTTTTGAATGCAACATTCATTATTATTTACATTCGACACACACCGATAAAAATACTGAAATGACACAATAACACGCCACGCGGACGAAGTCGCGGGCAAAAGCTAGTCATCTGATAAGAGACAAGATGTATCGAGATAACTGACGGAAATAGCTCTCATTCCGCTAATATCACGTCTTAGTCATCTATTTGTTTTAATTAATTTTTAACCCGTTGATAATGACATACCTAGGTTCCTATCTTATTTTATTTTGAGAACACTGGCAAAAACTGGTTGCGATTAAAACAAATTAGTAAAGTAAAACAAAAAACGTAGGTGACTTTTTGAAAATTTTGCATGCTATTTATAATGGCAAAACAAGTGCAGAGGTGAAGAAAAGAAGTGCATCCTTTTTAATTGTAATATCTTGAAAACCATGTTTTGTCGCAAAATTATATCGATTGAATAGTTAAGCTTAACTTGACATAGCGCTGTAACTAAAATGCAGATGGTTGCATTTGGTACGTTTCAAACAGGCATACAAAACGATAGGAACGAATGGTGAAAACGTTTTTGGATCAGGTCTACTTTGTTGAGACGCGGACTATTGATTGTATCTGGCGTTTGTGTAGTAATATATGAAAAAAATGCAGCGCTTTCATGACGCCAGTAACGTTCATTTGCGGGGCCACAAATTTTAAAACTTGTGCTAGAATTTCGTTGACGAGTTATTTGCGCATCGCGGGTGCATATAACCCTTATGCATAATAAAAGATATCCACTATAGTGCTGCACAGTAAAACTGGCCTTACCTGTAAATCTGTCGAGACTGTTGTCGAATGTTCGCGGTCAGACAGCAATCAACATTGGTAAACAGAGGTCTGTGGTAATCCGCTATTGGAGTTCAAGTGTTAGGGCCGGGTCTGTTCTAGCACTGTAAGGTAGGAACAAAAGCATACCAGGACACTTGTCTTTCGATAAATAGTTCATATGGGTACGAAATAAGGGCGATACCTGCGTGTATATTCTGACGTGATTTAGACTATTTGGGATGATATACCTAACAAACCGTGTTACTGTGACTAGGTTTATTGGGAAAGAGTTTTTGTCCTAAGTGGATTAGGTTCCGCACATTGCTTTTACTTAAATGTCTTTACCTATTACTGTATTTGTTTAATATAGCCGGGAAAGGTATTTAATCAAACTGTTAGATCACAATCTTAAAGTTTCCGTTATTCAACAAATGAACTGTCACTTTTAAGTGAATTTATCTGGCATGTAATAGGAACGAAAACATACTCAGAAAAAAATAAGGTCTCAATTTTAATTGTTCGTGTTTTATGTATTGTTAAAAGTGGCAATCAATATTTAGGTAAAACGGTGGTGCCTAAATTTACTGGGACTATGACAAATGTTCATAAATCTCTTATAAAATATTCAATATATTTCGGAGCTATTACTATTTTACGAATTAATAAACGCCAGCTGAGATAAAACCAACGTTTCAGTAGCCTGATAATGGAGTGATAATAACTAAATAATGAAGCAGTAGAGGTGTTTGCCCTACAAACTTCGTCAGAACATTTATAGGGTATTGAACGGACATAAGCTGCTTCTCCCCCTTATATTAATGTCTATGGCCGAGATGAGCGTAGACGGAAAATTAATGAGTACCGATAAAATTTAAATTTTCGGCCTAAACAAGAATTCTATTTGGGTGTTTTTAATGTTTTCCATTATAATAAAGGGATTAATGAGGCCTGTGGAAGCGTCGATCTCAATTAAGACGGGAACAGAAAACAGCGGCGGAGAACGAGGTATTATAAATTCAAGGAGGTGGTCGCTTACACGTGGAAGGATTCTGGTCGAGACGGGTCCAAGGTTTCAGAGTATCGCATCTAGTTAGATTTCTAAATTATGCCAGACGCCTGAATGTAATTGCTGTTGTCTTATAAAATTGATTTAGCATACATAATCAAACACGTGGTAAGAGAATGTAGGCAATCAAGAAAAGGATGAGGAAGGCTAATTGATGAATATCCATATGTTGCCATATAAACGGATAAGCGACAGAACGAGATAGTGTGACGTGTCAGAGTAAAGAAAAGTTCGTGGAAAGATGAAATGGACACGCTTGCGAGCACAAAACTATGTTAAAGACCATACATTTCGATATGTTGTGGTTTCATTTATATTTATCATCTGTAAATCATTCCTGTGCATGTTATGTTGCATCGGAAGTATTGGCAAACTATTCTCGAGGATTCGTGAAGGATGTTACTCCGGATATTAGAATTAGCAAAGTGTCTGTCGAAGCGCAGACCGCATGTAGCTGGAAATTGCATATGCGCTAGAACTGAACAGAGCTGTTATTGGATAGCCGCGCCATCTTGTACTGAAAGTTTTGTTGGTCATTTACTTATTAGCGCCCGCTCGCAACTTCTTCGTGGAAATTATTATTTTAATCCCAAAAAGGGGATTTATATTTAAGGACACATTATTACGAGTAGTACACCTTGATACCATCTATATATTATATATTTTAAGTTTCTTCCTTAAAATCCTTAGGGCCTTCAAACAAACTTTTTTTTTTTTCAAACCTTCAACCTCTGTTTCTCCCCCATAGAGGTGGAGTTTAAAATCGTACTTACCGGTTGTCTACCTATTTAATTTCAAGTTTGTAGGTGTTAAAGTGTTAAAGAGATTTGGTGATTAATCAGTCAGTCAGTCAATAAGTGGTATTATGCTTATTTAAAAATGTTTTTCAAAATATCATACTCAGATCTGATGTAATTTATTTAACCCGGGTGAATTCAGCTCCGTCAAATTAGCATAGATGGTAATTTTATATGATCATCTTCATTCGGTTAGATTTGTTCATAATATTATTACAATAGGTACTCTACTTAGTAAGTAGATTTTTACGGGACTTTGGACAAAACTTTTAAATATACTTGATTTTCCGCATCGCAAGTCGAGAAAGCCTTCATAATTAGAAGGAGAATTGGGTGGCATTGTAATTCTCGAAATGAGAGCCGCAAATTGGGTTCTTAGATAAAGTTAAGCGAAATTATCGCAAACGCCTTCAGAGAAAACGAATTATGCTGATGCGAGTGTGTGCGGGATATGTGCCTCTTTGTTGCGGAGTTTCGGCACAATGGTTATTGTGTTATCAATCATCGTTCTTGCTGTGAACCGATGGATTTGGAGTGCCTTTCTCGTCGCGAAGTGAGCTTTCTATCGGCATCCATAATGCAACTCTTGTAAGCCTGAACGGAATTGACTGTCTTAAAGACAGGTTCTCATTCGAACTATAAGTTTTTACTTGTCTCGCAAAGCTGCTTCGGATAATTATAGAACTAGTGTTAAGGAAGGCACGTGATAGGACATTAACCTAGGTTACAAATTAATGTTTGTCTCAAAACTTGGTTCGAAGACAGCAAAAATAAATCTTTTTTTACATATTTTCATACACTTTGATATAAGTTACTTTTGTTACTCTTTTTGCCTGTACATGTAACATGTAAGGCTTACTATTTTTTATCAGATGTAGATAGGTTTCTTTTGTCGATGTTAAAATGTTAATGCAAAAGTTTGGTTGTGAAAAGAGTTTTGGTCTTTCATGTGAAAAGAGTTCTTAACGCAGAATTATTTTCATTATCTTGTTAGTGTATAGTCACGTGCTTTAATAAGTACACGACCTCGTTACCTTTCAACCTTTAAAGTGAACCTTATGTTAATGTCATATGAGTGTTTATAATTTATTAGTCGTGGGTATTGACTGAAGACTATTTTTGGGTAACTACGTTATTTAGTAAGTATCATAAGTTGAAGGTACCTACTTATCTGGTAGGCATTCATGATCAATCGGTTGCGCTCCTATTTCGTTCACAACAACTTCTATTGTGTCTATTTACGTACATAATGCGCCTATCGAAGTGGCATTACTTACCATTAAAATATTAACTCTATTCGTTCAAACACTGACATTCACTTTATTGCCTTATAAGAGTGTTAGTTTTAATTGGATAAGTGACTTGAGAGGTGGAGTAATTCGGAGCGAGTTCGGGATACGTACGCATGGCTCTGGTGAGATCAATTACTTTGGAATTCCGGACACTCCTGATTTTATTTTTTCCATTTTTATTACAGAAACTCTTAGCTTAATCTCAGTCCCTTTTTTAATATTTTGAAAGAAAGAAGTGATTATTTAGTGTCATGACGTTAAATATAAAATTAAGTCATTAAAAAGGAAAATATTTAACATAAATTTGTGACACACCGATATTGATCTTCTGTATATGCCTTTCAAGAGGAAAGCAGTGAGTTTTTTCTTATTTTACTTAAGTTTTTTTATTTAAATTTCAGAAAATATATTTAGAGCCATCTTATTGTAGTTTTGCTGTAAATATTAGATAATCGTAAAATTCTTCGTTACAAAGGTGCTCTTTTTGGCGAGACGTGCTTTGCACGGTTAGTGTGATTATCAATTTTTATGTCGTTTTCAAAATGAATTCGAAGTGTTTTGAGTAAAATATAAATAAAGAAATTTAGCATTTATTTTTCGTGATTATTTATCACACTTTCTTATCACGTCAGTTAATACAAAATGAACTGGTCCGAAATTTATGTAAACTAAATGACCTTTTTTTAAATAGGTTTGAATCTTCAAATATTTGCGAAACTACAACTTTAAGCTGATATTTGCATAGACGGCTGAACATAGGTGGGTCGTTCTTCTTTTTTACCGACAATAAGTTGTCCCCATTAACACGAATGTATAATTATAAAAACAAATATATGAGTACTTCAAACTATTGAAATATTCCTAATGTATGATAGATTAGGAATTATGTTATCATGTCGTAGGTACTTCTCTTAATTATTTAACTTAAGAAAAAAGTTACATCGCGTGACGGAGGTGTAAGTGGTACTATTTTTGAAGACCGTGACGGAGTTGTACATTTTGATCGATATTGTTTGCTTATAAATTAATTTGACATCATAAGATAGACCATCTGAAAAATGATTCCTCACACAACAATTTAGGCAGTATTACCAATGATTACTAATATGATATGTACATATTAAATATTGATTTATCAGTCATGTCCATTGTCGGTAAAAAAGAAGAACGACCCAGGTACACAATTTGTCAAACAGGTAACTTGCTGGTCGTCTTTGGTTTTGCTCTGCACTCAAAATTAATATCTCTTGTTACAAAAAATGATAAAAAAGTTTGCGTATAAAGTTTTTAAAATGGCTTCAGATTTCCCACTCTAAATTTTCCGCAGCGGGTTTTTGGAAAGTTGGCCGCCTTACATTGGTTGGGCGATCCCGGGCGGGCGCGGGCACGTTGCGGGGCGGCGAGGGAGGCGGGGGAGGCTCGACGTCAGTTCCATTGATCGCTGCTGACGTCACGCGCCGCCATTGCAGGCCGTTCGCGCTTCTGCCCGGGGCGCGCTCGCGTTGCCCGACGCACTCAATCAGCGCGTTCATTTACTTAATGCGGCTGTTTGGATTTGATGCTTTTGTCTGGTGATCGACAAGGATAACGGTACTCTATGCTCGATTTGTAGGATTTCTTTTTAAAAGTTGTAGCGTTGGTTGGTAGGGATTTAGCATTTGATTTATCCGCTTATTTATCAACAAAGATTTAGAATGCCAGTTTTTTTTAATAAAAATTTTTGTGTCAAATTGCCCTTTGTCAGAAATATACTATGTTCAAGTTTGAAAGTGTTTGCTCGCACGATCAGTGCCGACTTTTATTTCCCTAATGCTAATTTGATGCCTTTGTCGGCGGTGAGCCTAAAATATACGCAGCTCCTTGCGAGATATACCGGATTTTATAAAAGGTTTTCACGAAATGCGGCGTTTAGTGTGGTTTTGCTGCTGCCTCTTCCCCAGGCAACACGTGGAAGGAAATTATCACCACAGATAATTTCAACATGTTAAGTTAAAACATGGATTCTCGTGTTTTAATGGCACCGTATTTAGTTAATCAAATTAGGAAATTCTAAAAGGTTTACGACTTGAATGGTAAAGTGTGGTTTTATTACAAAGTAACCTTTTAAAAAACAAAACAAGAATATAATCCCTACTAATATTATAAATGCGAATTTTCTTTTTTTAAATTCCAGGTAACAAAATCTCGGACGCTAAATTAACATACTTATGTATAAAGCGGTAAATGGTTTCATTCATAAGTTTAGTAGACAAAGCAATCAAGCTGATTGTAGTCCCCGGGGCATTTACATAAATTTGTTTTGTGTTTAGTGAGTAGCTGCCTGGAGAACAATTTCGTGTCCATTAAAATAGGTATGTTAATTAAGACATAAAAAGCGCATTGATGCGTGATCTTAATTCTTATTTTATTTCACTTTTTATTGTTATTTTTATTTATGCACAAAATAAGAAGATAACATTATAAATTCGAAATATAAACGAACAAGTGTTGAGTTTTTAAATAAATTTATTAATTTTACAGTATTGCTCAGATGTGTCAGTTACTTTAGTACTTATTTGAAATAAACCGAATGCACATATTGTGATTAAACAATAAACAAGTTATACCTTATTACAAAATATATTGAAATAAAATAATAACACGTAAGTATCCCTTATCGTGCGTCCTGTAGGAACAACAAACATAGATTTTTCCTTCTTTTGAGTAAAGTGTATCCCGAAGGTTTCTTTACTTTTCTTAATTTTAATTTTCTACATACTTAAAAATTAATCTCTGAAATATATCTATGCGTATAACTTAAGTCATAGGTACTGGGCATAATTTGATATTTCTATTTTGTCACGTTCGTAATAAAACATAAGTAGCACTTATTTGCGTCATTAAAACATCTGAAAAATCTAAAGTAAAATGTAATTCTCGTAAATCAAATGAAATGTAAATTGGAGAACTAAATCACTTATTTTATTCCCTTTTTTAACGATTTCATGACTTGTGAAAAGCCTTTGAGCTTTCAATTGAATAATATCAGTTTGCATAATTAAGTGAATAGATTTTCAGCGAGTTACAGCTATACTAATTGAGAAGTAAGGTTGCCAGTAATGCAAGTTGCCAGGATATTTAATTTAAAAAAAGTCAGAAATTTAAAAACATTGGTTGTGCTGATATAAGTGGCCAACTTGACATTCGATAATTTGGTTGAATTCTGCGAGAAAAGTTCGCTTTCCAATTGACCCGACCGGGAGTCAAACACGGGACCTCTCAGTGGGCGCAACGCCATAATCCGGCCCGTTCACCTTTTATACGGAAAATAATAAGGCTCTGAAATAATATCGGAACAAAATCCCACCAAAAAATATTGGCGCCTATTTAAAACTGAACTCACTATATATATTATAACGGTGGTAGTTGGACTTCCCCGAGTATAGCCATAAACTAGAAGCGTTAGAAAAGCGTCCTTAATGAAAAGCATTGTTTTTCGTCGCCCGAACAAAATGTATCGCCCGATCTCGCATTTAGATATAGGCAGCGATTTATGGCTTTTGTCCCGACTGTAGCCAGGCAAACGTCCGATTTTTATCCGTTTTATATAATTAAAGGTCGCATGCTAATATCACTGAGAGCCAACCTTGTGGGACACGACCTTGCAAAGCTGTGATATAATTTAAATTGTTACATTACATGCGATGTGTAATCTAGCAGCGTATCATTACATAATATACTGAAATTTTAAAATAAATTTGGGTAAAATCTGGCACTTCTCAATGTTAGTAGGTACAACGATATAATCATAGACAAGTCAACGCGGAAAAGCTAAAATCCTATTTCATATTCAGGAGGACTGAAAGTGTCTATAAAGTAAAATTTTGAATGTAGATTAAATTAATTAATTGTTATTTTGTATCTTTGAGTAAAAAAATCAATAAAAATACTCCGTCGTAATAATAGAACTGTTAACAACAGCCTTGGTCTAAATGTTTTAAATACCTACCTATAATTTTTTTCCAAAACGTAAGGATGTTACAAAAATATATCACAGTCAAGTAAAATCTGCAAAAAAAGGTTAAGACCATTTTGCGACTTTCATTCTAAAATTAGATCGAATGATTTTCGATATTTTGTTTCTACCTACTAATTTGATGTTAAAATTAAATTGGCTCCGCAATCACTGAACTAAATCTCAAAATTCTTACACTGTGGAAAATTCACTATTCCCGCGTTACATTCAAGTATAGATTTTATTTAAAAAAAAATGGGATCCTTATTAAAATTCCAACTATGTAACCCAACGTGTAAACATTTACCAGTGAGAAGTCGGGGCGTTTAAAAATAAACAGAAGCAATCCCTCTGCTTTCTGTCCTATTTTTGCATGACTTTATTTTGCGTCGTTTTATTTAAAGGAGCCCGTAAAACTTGATTCTGGTCTAATCTCCCAATACACGGTGTAGGTAACGCGAGATTGTTGCGTCAGACTCACCGGGATTACATAGTTAATCCTGTTTATAATCGAGTTGGGTACTGAAAGACCGGGCCTGGCTAGCAAATACTTACATGTACGTGAAACACGTATGTATGTAGGCACAGAAACTAATAACGTCTATGTTTAGCAAAGATCAAAAGAAACCTCGTATTATTATGACGTTAAGGCTACCTATGTTGACGTGTAATTGAGCAGTGATGGTCACCGATCTATTTAATCAACGTGAAAACTAAACATTAAGAACTTGACTATATGTAGGGTCGAAGATTCCTTTTACGTTGACAATAAAACGTCAAAATAAAAAGCAAAAATCACGGTACTCGGCAAAAAAAGTGTGGAATGTATGTAATGAAAAATGATTTTTAAAGAGACATAAAATATTCAAATGATAAAATGTTAACACAAACCAATATGTATACAAACAAAATAAAAACAAAGAAAATTAAAAAGCGTGTAACATGTAGGGCGAGGAAAAACAAAAGAGCATCGCTTCTTTTCGAACGTAACATAATATATTTTTTAAAATAATTACGTGACAAAATGAGGTTGCATTATTATTACCGGCCTGCCGTCGACAAAAAGTATTGAATAAAGAAAATGGTAAAGACGAGGCAAGACAATTGATTTAATAAAGTGTTCTTTTGACTTTTTTGAGCAACCACAAAGTTGAATTTAAGGATTAATCTAGATTAATGTGAATAAAAATCTGTATTTTAAGCGCTATAAAAATGTACAAACTAAATACTTTATTCATCAAAGTGAATGAAATCTGACTTCTCTGTTGAGAATTGCGATATTTAAAGCAACTTACATAGCTTTTACACCCACTAGTGTTTGCTGTTTCCGACCCGTTGTATAGCCTCCGGGACTTCTAGCTGTACGAGTCGACACAGTTTGAGTTGAGACTTCACCAAGTGACGCTTGTACAATATCAACGTTGACTTTTTCCTTGATAAATATTTCGCAGCTTTTACTTCTACTTCATAAAGTCGAGATTTGCAGTGAGCAAAGACTATACAACCCGTAAGGGCTTATAAAAGGTAACCGAGACTTTAAGGTGTGTCACGGAACGGAGATCAGCTTCTAGGTTTAAAAGGTGTTGTATGTTTTGTAAATGACATTAGCAAATTAAACGATCGTAAATCGATTGTATTGTTCTGCTTAAAAACTTAAAGTGAAAGATAATATTAAATCCTTTTTTTGATACGAAAAATCGATTCATAAAATGATTTCATTTTAATTGTTTCT
Organism: Glyphodes pyloalis; assembly: GCA_037074685.1. NCBI lineage: Eukaryota > Metazoa > Arthropoda > Insecta > Lepidoptera > Crambidae > Glyphodes > Glyphodes pyloalis. The sequence continues at coordinate 2,373,417 of JAYKKO010000039.1, forward strand.
CTCCTTTTAACTGCTTTTCAACTTACACATTTAGACACTGTAAGAAGGTCATCCTTTCTTCGGTTTTTCCGTATTCGTAACAAATTATATTCATTAAAATAACTTGACATGTAAACTACTTAGGATCTTTTGCCGTTTTGTAATAAGGTTTCCTTTGTCTCTTTTTTACTTTTTAACACGCTTTTATTAGCTTCACTTGTAACTATGTAAGAAAATCTTGGAATTTTAATTTGACCCACTTCCCGGTCTTTGATTAGGATGAAAACACGCTTTTAGCACCCACTAATAATTACAAAATAATTTAGACATTTAAGAAAGAAAGCGTGGAGCGTTTTGTCCAGAAAGAGTAAAGATAACATAAACGCTCCACGCTTTCTTTCTTAAATGTCTGAATTATTTTGTAATTATTATTGGGTGCTAAAAGCGTGTTATTTAATTTTTTAAACTATTTTAAAATCAACGATGCAAGGTAAAATATTGAGAAGGAAATAATACTAAGTTTGAAGATAAGTGCAAATCTAGCTTTATTTTAGTGTTGTGGCCTAAAACATTTGTTTTTTAAATGGATTAATGCTCGCACATTGTCGCTCTACCACAGCTGATAAAGACCATTTGTCGTCAAGTCGTCCTTAAGCGGATTTTACCATTTGTATAATATGTAAAAGAAGGATAAGCCAAAGAAGTATTTTTATTATCCCGTTAAAAGAGTTTCGAAATCATTCCGACTCGTCCTATCGGATTACTGCAGGGCAGGCTTTGAATGATCCTGAGATGACTGATTTCTTTTAGGTCATCGATCCCTTATAAATCTTCATGAAACCCCCAAACTATTCATACTCAAAATATGTAACCCAATTCCACTTGTTTTTCCCTATGTTGGCAATACTGCGTCTGCGGTTAGAACAATGGAAATACATTTGTTTAGTGTTAAGTAATAGTGGTGGACTTCATTAGCCTTGTAATTTGTTTGTGACCAAACCACTGCCATTAAGCCAGTGTAGTCGTTATTTTCTTGTTCATTATCACAAATGCCGATCGTTAAGATGCAGTCAATCAATCAAATATCAAATTCATGGACCAAAGAAAATGCATTTCCTTTAACGGTCAATTTTGCTTCGTTTGTTGTTTTGAAAAATAATTTTATTGCATTCAGTCAAGTGAAGTAAGTAATTATAAAATTCAACTAAAAATCATATCATGATGTTCGCAAAACAACTGTCATCAGTCTGGCTAAGTCTCAATGGAGAAGGGACTATGGTATTATAGCGGACACTCTACAACACTGATTAGTTATGGTCCCTGAGTCGTGTTTAAAAAATATAAGAATAAAATTAAAGTTTGGATTTACACATGAGTTTTATCCATGTACGTATCATATTTGAGTGCGATTTTTGTGTGACTCGAGGGTTTTGCATCGACCCACTTAGGCCCTCTCGCCACAATCTAATGAGTGGCAGTGAGATAGGTGACTGTGTTGCAAAATTAAAATTCTTGCCGCAGCAAATGTTGTTAGTTTTTTTATGGGTGTTATCAGCTAGTTAAGCTTTGTTCGGATTATTTAGTAGATCTATAGTTTATGTGAAGTTTGCACAATATCTGGCGAGAGGTTCCTCATTGATCACATTTTTCTAACAATGAATATACATGACCGCTAGTATTCATACAATAAAATGTATCTTCAACCTTAATTATATTCTCAAAATCATTGTTAACTCTACATACATCCTACTAATATTATAAACATGAAAGCTTGTCTGGATGTTTGGCGGTATGTATGTCATGCAAAAAAGTACCTACTTAGCGGATTTAGAACAAATTTGGTATAAAGAGAGATGAGATTATTAATTTCGGGATAAAATTTCGGAATAAAAACTATTTTTTTATCCCGAATAGTGCTAGAGAAGCTGCAGGACCCAGATAGTTAAACATATTATTGTATTCCTAAGTATATTTATGTTTTTCTTTTTTCATAAAACTTTGGATGCTACTTACAGTGTTTAGTATCTAATAGTTTTTTTGGACAATTGATTCGACAACAACTTCTCACTGTCAATCCCTTTTATTGTATTTGAAGAGGGGTCATGACAGGCACTCGTCGATCGCTGATTACAGCTGTAATTTGATCGAGACGCGCGGAGGTGACTCGTTGCCGTTCATTGTTTCCAGGCGTATTTCTAGACAACAATTTTTCCGATCTAATCCTTCAGGTAAAATGTCTCAGTTGGTGAAGTCGTGGTTGGTCAGGTTGAGTCCCCATAACTCGACCGCAAGGCGATGAGGTTCAACACTTCATTTCACTTCACCTTCGAAGTATCGATGCCACCACAACAATCAGTTAGTAAACTTTAAAAAAAGTTCGGTAGTTTTAGCTTCACTATCTAAATTAAAAAATTTTAGGTGGGGTCTTTCAAATTTTAACTTTGCGTATATATTTTGTATCTTACGTAAGAACTATGATGGCTCCATTCCACCCCCTTGTAAGAAAAAAATTCTTAACAATGAACGGATGGCCTCTATCTAAACGTCCCGATCTGGATTCGATTATTCTAAACGCAGTAAGTACTTACGGGTCCCCGTTCCATTATTCGTAAAGATAAATTCTAACTTCGCTTTTGTTTCCTCAAAACTTTCAGGCGGTTCAAATGATTATTCACGCAGCTTTTTCGAGGAAGAATTGAACCGTTTGTAATTTGCATCGACCGGTCACGGTCGTGGTCTCTCCCCTCCGGCACAGTATAGCTATCATCATACAGTAATGTAACAGCAGTAGCGCAGTTTGATTACGCCTGACGAACTAAAATATAACAAAAACTCCCACCCTCATTTGATGTTTTGGGTAAACGAAAGAAAATATCTTAAATAAACTTGAATTCTTAGTTTCAATTTAAATTATTTCATTCGAATGTACCTTTGTCTAAAATAGCCAACCGGCTCTGGGGTATAGCGATAGTCACCTTTAAAATTTCGCCTAAAAAAAATCATAATTTGATTACTCTCACTCGTCCTGGTAAAGGCTTGGAGCCTGTGATACCGCCCCCATTTCATGTGCCGCCAGGCCCCCCTGGCTCTCGTATAACTTTAATTTTCGCGTCCCAATGTCTTGTCCTACATGTATATCTATTTCGCGTAAGGCTGGTAGGTTATGTCAGTTATGGTTACTTACAGGCAGCTTTAAGGGTGTTTTGTGTAAAGACAGTGATTTTGAGATACATGTATGGAAATAGTGTTCATATGTCAATAGTTTTTCATAATCTTTACCTTCTGGTATTTAAAACGACATACACATGTTTAACCATGTGCAACGAGTCGTAATATATTTGTTGGTAAATACCGCAGGTTCCGCGCGTGGCGCGTAGGAACGATACGCTTACCATTCACTTAAGCTTCCGACCCGTGTGCGAAGAGCTTTGCTGAGTTTACAAGATTTTTATCAGAGTTAGTTTACCGTGATCTGTTACGCTGTGTGTAAACCGATCACGGATCGCGAGAAGAAAATAATTTAATAAGCGGCCGCGGCGCCATCTCCGATTCGGTTGTTCGAGGCGGTTGCCTTTCACCTGACTGCGAATTATCGGCCGGTATTGTAAAGCGACTGAAAAAGTGTCTGCTTCCATTTCGGTTGAAGTATATTTTTTGTTAACAGACCGTACTTATTGAGTTAGCGTTGTTGACTTTTTGGGCGTCTTTTAAGACGAGAAAATGAGCATGTGTTTTTATTAATTTAGTTAAAAGATTTTGACACCTGCAAATGAAAGATCTAGTAATTTTGTCACGTATATAACGTGGTAGTTTCAGGGTATCTGGAGTTTTTGGACGACAATTAAGAGGAGACAATATGCATGTTTTTTTTATTTATTCTGATATAATATTTATTAAATAAAAGATGGTGGACTTTTTCATTCATCTCGTGTTAACCTACTCATTCCCGGTTCCAATGTTTTACGATTCGTAATGTGTCAAAAACTACTATCCGTTTTTCTCCAACCGACTACAAATCTTTAATGCCGTTCCATAATTTACTTTCCGTATCAGCTGTCATCAGTCGTCTGTCGGTCGTTTTTAGCTTACGCCCCGTATACTTTGTTACTATTCGTAATTAGAGTAGATCGTTTTCAAATATTGGAAACGTGCATGTCTTGTTAGTTAAGTCATTCTGCTCATGTGCGAGAAACAAAAGCCGGCCGTGTAAGCATATTGTTAGATTTTATTGTCCGTTTTAGTCGTTTTCATGGCATCTGAGCGTGACGTACTTTACATGCTGTCTACCGTACTATGAGTAAGGATCAGACGTCCTTTAAAAAGTACCAGCTGGGATTCAGAGACTGTCGAAAAGTATTACTATGTTTAATTGCACGATATTATTTGAACCCAACCTAACTGAAACGGCGGGTAGTAAGTAGTTCGTATCAACTACTAAAAATGGTTGTCGCATTTTTACACGTTAACTTATTTTAAATGTTTTTAAAATTCGTTAATAATAGGGTAACTGCTCAATCAGTTAGAAATTCCTAATTGTTACACTATTTAAAAAGAAAATATCTTATGATTTAAAAGTCTTCGTTCTTATTTAATCTTGATCATGAAGAGTTATGACTCTCAAATCCGAATTTATTTCCAATTTTTGATTATGCTAAAAGTATTTCAATCTAGTTATAACTTAGAACGCTCAGACACAACCATAAACCGTCTTTTGACCTTTCTAATAAACCACAGTAAATCTTGGTACATTCTTCATTCGTTTTCACTTACTGGCAGACGTTCTCTAAAAGCGGATTAAAATGTCTCCTGTTAAAATTTATTAGTGTGAAGCGCTTGCTTCCAAATGCCCTCATATTTGTTGATCAAATTATCTGTCACTAACATATATCATATTTTCGAAAAACTTTCGTTTTAGTGAAATTTGAACTTTAATGAATGGCAAGGAAACCTTTTAAATAACTGATAGTTATTGAAAAACCATTATATTTTTTTGTTTAATTCTCTTTCCATGCTCAAATGTCGACGTTCGACTCAATAGTAAAACTTCACACTAATACTCCCAAGGTTCTGCTTTCTTCAAAGAGTTTGTGATTGAACTACTAAATCTCTTAATAAAGTTTTAATCTTTTGCTTCTAAAAGCTTTTAGCATTATACGGGTCGTTAGCAAAAAGGTTTCTTGCTGAATTAGGAAAATTGCCCAAGTTTCATGTAGGAGATATCTAAGGCATCTGGCAACAGTTGACCCTCATAATTCATGATGACCGGGCCAGCAGCTTTAAGAACTAGTCGTGTATCGGTCTGGAACGCTTCGGAACCGTTCTGTTACTTTGAACTACAAGGCAGTGTTAGGAACTAGTCGTAGTCGTTATTTATCGGTCTAGAATCCTTCGTGCATTTGTTTGAACTTTGTGATCGGACATTATAAAATAATAGTTCTAAAAATAGATTTCCAGGGGTTTTAGATTTCCACTCAGATCTGTAACGGAAATAAGAATGTGCGTTTTTGATGCTTGTGCAAGTGAATCTCAAACTTATGATTAGAATATCTATCTGTCAAATACTTAATACCGGATTGCACGGTTTATTTCAGAATATCCTTAATTGCAAGGTGGGCTCTGGAGTAATAAATGTTTGACCACTTACCTTCCAGGTCTAGTACCTTATACCTTAAGAGGCAGTTTGACTGTGACTAGAGTGAACTAGTTCCTATTTGAGATGAACGGTCAGGCACAACACTTAAAAGATCCTTTTCGGGTTCTCTTTCGGCAACATGTCCGCATTAATTACCGCTTGTAATCAAGATGGATGGTACGCCGGTATGTTGCTTAGATAATGAATCTTGTTCAGGTAGGCACCTGATACGGGGTGTTTCGGGATTCTTTAATCATTCAATTAAATGTAAAGCCTGGATTTTATTGCCACCTGTAGAGTTAACAAAATTAATTTTTAGAAGACTGAATTAAACAAAAATATTTTTCAATTCGAACCAGTAGTTACTTCCCAGTAAGTTATATATCCCTTAGCGCGTTCAAACAAACCCTTTGGCTTTATAATTTTAGTACAGATTTCATAATATTTCCATAGTCAATTCATTTATTCATGTAGGTTACAAGTAACACCTATGCATCGTCAGAATGAACACAAACCAAAATTGAAGCTACAGTCGATTCGGAACCTAATCCTACCGAGAAGAACCCGGCAAGAAACTCAGTAGTTATCCTAATCTTTACAATATTTAGAGCTAGAGAACTTAAAACTATAGTGTGCGAGCGAGCAGACAATCATGTCCATATATGTTTATCGTTTAAATATTCATCAAGTTTATAGTATCCTTTTCGCATTAAACATGATTTAATATGTACCTTAAATCTATGCATAGGTAAGTCAATAATACATTGCGGTAACTTGTTGAATATTTTTAACACGCTTTATACTTAATCCCACGACTGTTCTATTGGTTTTACGAAGCCTACGAGTATGGTTTAAAATACCGAGCTTATGTCTATTTCTTGTGTTAAAATTATGTATGTCGGATTTCTTATAGAACAAATGAAGATTTTTACGTACATACATGATGCAGTCAAAGATGAATTGGGAGGCTACGGTTAAAATATTAATTTCATTAAATAATTCTTTAAGTGAATTCATATTTAGGTATGTCCATGTTATAACGAACGTAAGGCTCGCACCATATCCCTAACTCAAGAACGGCTTAGTAAACCTTTTACGCAGTACCATTTTCAGGGATAAGTACTATTATTAGTTAGCTCTAACGAAGGCATGCCTTAACTACACCTGTGTCCGAGCATGTACAGTAATAACCAATAACAGGTAAACACTTGAGCTCTTATAACTGTAACATAAGCTTCACTTTGCAATGGATTCTAGAAATGTTATGCGCTTGACTCTACGCCTGACGACCAAACTACTTAGCTATTTAACCAAGTAACATAACTTGGGCGTAACAACTTTAGGGCAACACCAGTTCCTCGAAGTACGATTTCCACTTGACTTTTCGTGGAACGTGGATTTCATTAGAAATAATAGAAAGCTAAATTTTATAGCCAGTAGTTACGCAGGCACGAGCCTCTACGAAGTCTTGGAAGGGAGTAACATTTTATAGCTGTCATATTTTGTGACATATTTTCGCAAAAATTGTCTGAATTCGGGCTTGCTGTAACCATCACGGCATTTCGTGTGAATAGTATTAGATTTAGTAAAAAATGATTTTAATTAAGTGTTTTGACTAAAAAGAAATTTGATGCTCGTTTTAACGAATTGCTTCGAAGAACCAATTAAATAAATTACATTAATTTATTTCAGACCAGTTACTGAAAGCCTAATGATGTGATTGTAAAAAAGGTTGAAGCTTTTATTTTACGTCTCTGGCTTTTGAAAGATCTGATTTTTATATTAAAAAAATTATGTTATCTGCGAATCCTGTGTGTAGCTCTATAAGTCTTCATAACATTTTAATTATACATCTTAAGATAATCAATTATTTTTTTTATCATAGACCTGTTGAGGGTTGTGACTCAGTGGGCCGTCGTGGTAGTGTAATCGATTAATATCTTAGCTCATTCCTTGTTTGAGTTCATCCCTTCTGAGACTTCCCCCTGTTCTTGCTAATATGCGTCATCTAGTAAGCTTATTGTCATCGCATACTTATTTTGGTACACTGAAGTCTATTCTTTTACTTTGGGTTTCCTAAACAAAATATTACTCTGTTACCAATTCTATCCTGTTTTTTATGGAGTGAAGTCTTTTTAGACATATTGGTTTAATGTTTGGTGATTACTCTGGCTGTAAAAAAAATAATGTAAAGTAATTTAAGTAACTGTACCGGTTAAATAATAAAAAAAGAACTTAGATTATAAACTGTGTTAAATGATATTCGACCGAATAGTGGCAGACTATATTTATGGTCGATCGTACCTGTGCGGGCTAAATGTGTTCTTGGTAAAAATGTGATAAAATAAAATAAAATAATTTTATTGGCTTTAACAATAATGTAGCACAATTAAACAAGTACAGTCAGTGCCCCTTTTAAGCTTATTTGGCCTGTGTCAGGGAACACTGCTCTTCCTTCAAACAGTCTTACATAAACTTAAACTAAAATATAGAAAACAAAAATAATAATTGAATGAGAACAAGAAAGTCAAATAAAATTTATAAAAGAGTTTCTGTATATGCGTGTGTTTGCGCGCGCGCGTGTGTGTGTGTTTTTTGCGCAGGTCTATATTTTAATAGAATGAGACTTAATTTATAAATGTAAGAGTTTGTGTGATTGCATAGATGTATACCTAAAGGTTTGGTTCTTTCTCACGCAAAAACTACTGACTGGATTTGGATAAAAATTTGGCACCTTCACAGATGTGATGCCTACTGAAATAATAATTATATAAAAGGATACTTTATACTTTTTATCCTGAAATGAAGCGAACATATCGAGGTCAAACAGATCAGAACTCTGCTCAAAGCGTATTCATTTGCATCGAGTATTCCCGGGAAAGTTCATAGGGCAATGCTCATTGCGATATCATTCCGACCTAGTTAAATAGGTTAAACTTTGCTTTCAATTAACTTCCAATAGTCCACTTTAGTCTTTGTAGATCGCGAAACAGCTCGGAATTTTAATTTAATTGGTCTTATAAAGGAATTGATTCAATCCATCCTTTTACTTGAATACACTTAAAGTAGTTTGCTTTGTAAAGTTTTTTCCAATACTTCAAACAGGAAATAATGTTGGTGTTTATTTTTCAGAAAATCTCTTAGATATTGTGTTGAGCTTATTCTTAAGAAATATTATTGTGGATTTAATGACTCGGTTCGGGTAATATTTTGACAATTACCCCGACCTTTTTGGGTAAAATAGAACCAATTGTTGAATGGTTTGTTCTTTGTTCATCATATTAAAGCTTTAAAAAGTTATTGTAATTAAGATTAAGTAGGTATGGACGAGAATATTGAAAACAAAAAAGTGTAAATTGTACTGGTGTGAGATAATTCCAAGATAATCTATTATTATAATCGCGAATGTTTCTGAAAATGGATGCATGTATTTTTACTACTTTTTACGTCACGCCAGATATCAATGCAATTTATGGAATTACTTTATTCCAAGAGACATTTCTGGCGCTCCAATAGATGTATTCGATCGTTCTTTTCGCCAAAACCAAATCGCACATCTAGATGAAGAAACCCCCATGAACACAAAAAGTATGCATCTTGAGTACCTAAGTGTAATTTACGAATTCCTGTCTCAAGTTTTTCATATAGGGAAAATGGTATTTAGGGTGAATTATTATTTGCACAGAGAATTGAAAAGGTTCGCTATCTCGAAGCCACGTACTAGAAACTTTTATAAACGAGGGCACCGCATGTTTTATAACAAGTTCGGGCGGGGGTCGCGGTCTGCGAGCTTGCACAATCTGAAGGTATTGAGGGTTGAGGACAGCCGTAACGAGGTATATGAACCTCGCGTGACTTATATAAGGACGTCCTACATTCTGATGACTTAGGATTTGGGAAGTGTTGGAAGCCATCTCTAATTGTTCGAAAGAAACGAACTGCCATCGTAGCCATGCTATTTGGATACTGGACCTGTAATGAATTAATTGATAAGCCCTATCCTACGGTATGTTCCTATTAAGGTTATTTTTGCCTACGATGTATCTAACATCATAATATGTCAATTACGATTCTGCCTAAATTTTCAGCAGGGATATTGAAAAGTTTGCTTAAACAAGTTTTCTTATTGACAGAAACTATTTGAGATAAAAAAAATCACAGAGCATCGCCGTTAAATTCAAATCGTCATCTACCGTTTCCGACCCAATGGGTTTGCGACAAGCAAAGGGACAGTAACAAACAATCGATCAAGTCTACAAAGTTTTGTTCAACAAAGGAGCCGTCGAAATGACCAGTGCTCGAAGACGAGAGACGAGAGGAAACAATATTTTGTTCTTTAAGAATCAGACAACGAGTTAGCTGTAGTTAGGTTTTGTTTTGGTCTATTGTGTCTTTTATCTAAAACTATTTTATATTTAGTATATGACTAATAAAATTCGTTTAAATTGATTTGAAATAACTTCGTTACTGCTGCGGTGGGGGTTTGTCTGTAAGCACCTATTTAAGTTAGGCGCTCTAAATGCGATGGAGTTCGCCAAATTGAAGCAATTTAGGTCTTGCTCGTTATTGACTGGATTCGCATTTTGCACTCTCAATGCGTTGTTTAAGGACGCCTTGATTCATGGAGTTTTAATTATATATGTAGACATGATTATTATATATGAGCTACTACTACTGTAAGTAGGTTAATTATTGTTTTTCAATATAAAATTTAAAGAAATCTTGGTAATATGACGACCTCCGTAGCCGAGAGGCGAGCGGGCCTGACTTTGGCGAGCGCCATCTCTGAGGTTCCGGGTTCGATCCCCGGTCGGGTCAATATGGGAAACGAACTTTTCCATATTGTCCGGGTCTGGGTGTTGTGGTACCGTCGTTGTTTCTGATTCCTGAACACAAGTGCTTAAGCTACTTATCACAGAATCAGCGAAATGTATGTGATGTTGTCCAATATTTATTTATTTATTTATTTATAATATAAACTTTGGAGATTTCTTAGTATTATTACTTTTTATCGGAGCTATTAAAATAGTCTTAAAAAACTGTCGCTGCCTAGTATAGTATGATTCGATTATCAGTTTTGTAAGTGTTAAGCTTAACACTTTCGACCATTTCGTCAATTCCACGACCAAAACGGGGGGAAGAAGCCTGAGCCTGAGTAAGGGAGCAATTCTACCAGTGGTGCTGTGGCCGTCATGGTTTAACTATATTTGTTTGGCACCATTGGTGTTGATAGTTGTGGGGGAGTTTTAGTTGGGCAGTCTCCGCTCATCTCAGAGCGAGGAAGTCTTACACATGCCGCTGCTTTTTGATCTAGGCAGCGGTACGGTGTACGTATAGTTTCCGACTACGACTTGAAAGTGTTGGCATTTTCAAGTACTGAGTATATTACATACACAAAGTTTGTTGAAGAATATTGCGGTTTTGTCACCCAAAATAAATATCAAATTACATAGTCCAGGGAAGCGGAAGTTTATTTTCCCCGTCTCCGGCGTGCGGTCGTAAAGTGTTTAAACTTTAAGTCTCCGGCGAAGTTTCTTCGGCTTCTGGAGGCATTTGCGACATGAGTGAAACGAGTAATTCGGCCATTTTATTTTCGTTGCATGTTACGAGCGCGTTCTCGAGATTATGTCGTTCTAATTCACATTCTGCCTTTTAATTTAATAAAATATATGAAATATATACCTATGAAATTTTAAAGGAGTACATTTGTAAGATATTTTGCTCCAATTCTAGTTACTTAATTTCCAGTAGCAATAAACTTGTGTGTGAGTTGAGATTATGTCTTGGAGTCTCGTCTTTGCCTTTTTTTAACGTTTAAAAACGTACATTAGCTTGTTTATCAAACCTCGTATGTTATGGTATCTCGATATCAAACATTAGGTACACATTTTAACTTTTTTCTTTTCATGACACTCATTTTATTGACAAATATGAAAATTATCATTGATGCGAAAAAAAGAATACTAACTTTATGGTTTTTGATTATATTTTAAATTGATAACTTTGAAGTGCTTAAGAGATTTGGCTGAGCAAACGCAGGTTAGGCTCTCTAAAACAGTAGTTCCCAACCAGGGGGGCACGCCCCCCTTGGGGGGCGTAGTGGAATACAAGGAGGGGCGTAACCGGTACGTTTAATTTCCGGAAATAGTACTTAAGCGCAATACACTTAATATACGTTATATTAAAAAAAGTGTGTTTTTAAACTTAAGGGGGCATGAGAATATTATTTTTGAATTGGAGGCTCAGCGAAATAAAGGTTGGGAAACCCTGCTCTAATAGCTATTGGGTTGGCCAAATTAAGACACTTTAGGGTTCGCTCGTCAATTACTGGACTTGCATTTAGCACTCTCAATACATGCGTAAATTATTAGAGGACACCTTGACCCATGGAGTTCGTGTCTGTAGTTGAACTAATTACATTAATTAATATTAAAATAATAGCTTCTAAAAGGTGACAGTTGAGAGAATTGTTTGCTTGGTTTTACTCTTTACAATAATATATTACTGTAATACCGCTTTTTAGATTGCATGTTAATTCTTCTTTATTATTTTTTACAACAATATCAACGCTCGTAACTCCTTGCCTTACATGTGTATTTATTGAAATAAATTAAACTAATACAAGAAAAAGCTTCTTTGATGAGAAGTATAAAATATATGAAAAAGTCAATTTCATGTCCGCTGATTACGTTTTGAAGTATCATAATATAAATATAACATTCTTCAGACATGATTTTATAACGGAAATACGAGTAACATCGTATTAAAAACATGCGATAAATATTTATCTCTATCTACGTTAGTACTTCGTTCGGCTACGTTAGTTATACAAACGATAAATTGGGTTAAGATTAAGAAATAATAGTGTAAAAAAGGGTATACCTATAACAAAAATACAATGAAAACTCTTTTGCCCGTAAACCTTCGACATATAATGGAATGTCAACATTAAGTATGAGGATCGATCAAGAATTTATGGAATCAGGCTTAGCATGAGCCTGCTCCGAGATAAAACCGAAATTCATAGAATTATGAACCTATCTCGAATTCTGCAGATAAAATCTCGCTGAAGTACAACGTGTGAAAAAAACGGTCTCAGAAATCGTGCGTAAGAAAATCTTTCACAAAACCAATGTATCATCCCTTTAACAAAGGATAAAGTAACACTTCATTTTTTTTAACCAAATAAATGAAAAGACAGGCTTAGAATTCTTCTATCAAAGGTTAAATCTGAATCTTAAGATTGAAGAGATGACCCCTCGCATAAGAGAGATTTATTTATTTATTTGAGATGAACTCTAACTTAAAGAGCGATACAATATATTAAACAAAAAACAGAAAAAAATCATTATCAATAATCGCGCGTGCTGCTCTTCTAACTGAGGTTACCGCATGTTATCGTATGTGTTAAATTTTTTCTGCTGCATTTACCTGTAAGTGCCCTCTGCCTATACGTTTAGACATAGGTACTTATCGCGGTTAGGTTATAAATTTGACGTGACTGTCTGAAAATCAATCGGATAAACCTATTTTGATTTTGTTCCTTTATTTCAAAGGTGAGTCGGATGTTTCAAATGATGTTTTATAGAAATCGGTCAAAGGTGATCCGCCTCAAAATGCCGCATATAAATTTCCACAAATCCCTGAACATAAATATGAAATAAAATGACATACAAAGTAGTTACATTATGAGAAATTACAAATCCAAAATGGGCCATATTTTTCGGCCATAATTTTGTAAGTTTGTGAAAAATCCAAAACCTTGGAGTGAGGCGCTTATTTCCTCAATATTTTCTCCAGTGTAGTGTAGCCGGGCAGGCGACAGATGGCGTAGCGTCCCACCAGGTAGATCGCTAATGGGTCGGCCCTTTATTGGATTTGCGTGTTTCTGCGAAGATACTATGTGTTGCTAGGTATTGGAGAGGTGTGTGATTAATTTTAATCTTTAAAACGGTTTTTAAGAAGGGAAATTTAAGTGTTTAAAATCATATACAATTACTTCAGATGTCGTTATTAAAGAAAACTGTGTATGTGAAAAGTTATTGGTTCTAGTATGTGTTCTTACAGTAGACATAATATTGTTATGAAAATGTTGCCTCCTGCAAGGGTATTCAGTTCAGGTATCTGCTTTATTTGTACCTTAAAATGGTTTGAGGCTGGCAACACTAACTTAAGTGCTGCAAACTTTCGTTTATTTTATTCGGGCATCCGACAGTTTATTGCCACGGTAATGAAGGCTGACGATCAACTTAAGTTCGGCAAAATGTTTGGCCCTCCCACTCTTAAAATGGGTCTGATATATTTTTGAAAACAACTGGAAATGGCGTCGTCTTCTTGGAATGAGACAAGCTTTTAAATTGGTGCCATTAGGTGGAGTAACCTTTTTCGTAGGTCGCACCAAAATCTAGTCAAATTCAAATTCAATATTCTTTTATTCATGTAAATTACACCAGTAATATTTATGAAACGTCTATATAATGCAAATGACGCTACCTCCGGTTCGGAACCTATAACTTACAGAGAAGATCCCGGCAAGAAACTCTGTCGTTCATATTACAAATATAGCTGAACTTATAACTAGTTTTGCACTAAGACATACAGTGTAGTAATTAGATAAAATAATGTAGTAAATTGTAAAAAATAATTCATTGATTCAAAGTAATAAGAAAAATTAAAAAAATATATATTTAAATTAAACAAACTGTAGGTCCTAATGCAAATTCGTGCTTAATAAGAATTTTGCCAACTTGCGAGTTGACAAATACGTAAAGAAATAGGTTGACAAATACGTAATAAAATAGTTTTAATTTATTTTGCCTCCCTCTTTCGTAAAATCTTAGGTATATTTGTTTGCATTGTACTTGTATGGACAAACGAAAAAAAAGGGTTATTAAAACTAACGTACGAAGTATGACGTACGTAGTATATATGACGACCTCCGTAGCCGAGAGGCGAGCGTGCCGGACTTTGGCGTCGCGCCATCTCTGAGGTCCCGGGTTCGATCCCCGGTCGGGTCAATATGGGAAACGAACTTTTCTGTATTGTCTCGGGTCTGGGTGTTGTGGTACCGTCGTTGTTTCTGATTTCTGTAACACAAGTGCTTTAGCTACTTACCACAGAATCAGAGCAATGTATGTGATGTTGTCCACTATTTATATTTATATTTATTTATTTATATGTACTACGTACAATTTGTTTTTCAACTTTATGTTGAGGGTAGGTCTAGATCCGGCGAAAGTTCAATTTCACGTAGTTAGTAATCATACTATCAGTAATGTATCAACATTACTGAACGACTTAACTAAAGTCGAGTCGATATATTGGCATGTGTCAAATCGTATTGTATAACCTGCAGGGGCATAGCATGCGCAATACGTCAAATTTTTCGCATTAGACGACAAAAGTTTTGATACTGTTAATTGGCTAAAAGCACAACGCACTCGTATTTTCAGCCAATCAGCAGCTGACGTACAGACTTCAATCGTCTTTGATGTTTGTTGAGAGCGCGATAAGCCAGGCCTGCTAGTTACGCCGCTGAGTTATAACCGATTTGACATATGTTGAATCAAAACGGTTTGGCTATATTTTTGCGCGAATCATCAAGAATCATTTCTTGGGTTAAGCCCGACTGGTGAAATACCTCCACCTTACAAAGACCGCAGCCAAATAACAATCACTTCTCTGTTGTTGTGTTCCTGCGTGTGAGTAAGGTTTACACAGCTCTTTGGGGTTGCTACATTAGTAGCAGCGGCCAAGCCTCCGAGGCAAGGGCGACAAGTCCAGTAACAGATTCATTATGAACTTGTCGCCTTAAATGCTAGGACCTCATTACCACTTAACATCAGGTGGGATGATCAATCTTGAAGAGTAATAAAAAAAAAATCGACAGTCGTTAGTGGCTCTTGACGATATTTTAACGATTGCAAACGGCAAGCGGATCGGTGCACTTAGGCTGCAGTCCGGCGGATTGATGTCGACAGCTCCACATCAGTTCTGGGTCTCGTGGATAGACTTGGATGAATAGTGGCCGTTTTCGCATCGCTTAGTCCCGGTGTCAGCATTTACAGTAACTGAAGCGTATGCTTACACGAATTGACTACTGCAATAAGTTTGCCACGTCGACGCCTGTAATTGATGGCCCCTAAATCTGTATTCTCCTTTTTACCCTACGGCAGAGTAAAAACAAGAGTTCTGATTTTGACTGGTAAATCTATTTCCTCATGAGTTCTAAACCTCAAAATATTGCAGTTGAATGCATGCGGTATAAGCATCTAATTTATATAGCGCGGGAAACATTACATACTTGATTAATAAATAAATATCGTCGTTAAATTTATAAAATATAAATATTAGACCATATCGCATACATTCTTATGACTGTGGTAACCAGCTAAAGTTAGTGCTTTAGTCATATTCACCCCAAGTTTTCCAAATTAACACGACCGGGAACCGATGCCGGGACCTTAGAGATGGCGCGATGTCAACATCCGGCCCGTTCGTCTATATGGTCAGGTTCACGCAAGGTCAATATGGAAAACTACTTTTTACTTTTTTTGTCTCGGGTATGGACGTTGTAGTACTGTCGTTGTTTCCGATTTTTGTAACACAAGTGCCTAAGTTACTTACCACAGAATCGGAGTAATATATGTCTTGTTCGATTTTTTATTTTTATAGTACTTTACGGCGTACTTTTTGCACGGACCGATAAGTATGTAGTTCTAAACATAATCGGCAGAGGGCACTTACGGGAGGCTAACGGTTGATACAGCAGAAAAATGTCATCGCCTACAAAAACTTGCGGGTAGCTCAGTTGGAAGTGCAGCACGCGCTATACGTGAAGGTCGTGGGTTCGATTCCCGCACCGCAAGGGGAGATAAAAAAATTCTGTTTCTAATTGGCTACTGGACAGTTTTTGAAAAAGTATTGTAAAATGTGCGCCCGTTCATTTTATATCCCAAGCAATTCGATTTATCTGGAAAAAATTTAAATAACCAGAGAAAAATAAGATTTTGTGTAACACATTTAAAAAGCGCGCGCAAACGCCAAGTCACGTCACTGTTGCAATTATGACGTCAACGTCCTAGACAACGAACCGATACGTATAAGAACGACTTAATTTAGATAAACGGAACATGTTTCAATAAATTCTTGATACGATTAGAGACACAATAATTCAATTTAAGCGGTAAAATAATCATTGTTTCGCCACATTAAAATAAATAATTTTCGCCGACAGCTGTCATTTCCGAATTGCAATGGTGGTTTCCGTTTCGGTTCTTTTGTTCCACAGATAAAAAAAGTAAAATTTATTTTGCAAAAATAAAATACTAACTATGCTTTTAATTAAAAAATAAAAATGTAAAATTATTACTTTACTAATAAGCTAACATATCTAATACTTTTCATATTTTATTGTTTACACTGTCAAGTAGCCAATTGTATGTCATGTAATTCAATATTATTACTATCCCATCTTTTTCCACGTTTTCCACTGATTCTTCGCTCTTATTGGTCAAAGCGTGATGTTTTATAGCCTTCCTTGATAAATGGACTAGCCAATACAATACAAAATATTTTTTTGAATTTGAACCAGTAGTGCCCGAGACCGAGATTAGCGCGTTCAATGAAACAAACTGATCAGCTTTATAAAATTAGCATGGATTTTTTTCTTTTAGTTTTTTTGTTTTATAAACGTTCAAGGTAACGGCGACAAGTCCAGTAACAGATTTATTATGCTGTACTTGTCGCCCATAAGCTAGGACCTCATTACCACTTAACATCAGGTGGGATGAGGTAAATCTTGAAGTGTAATATAAAAAAAAAAACGTTCGGGATACGGTACTACTGAACCGTAGTCTAAACGGCATTGCAGCTCGGTTGTCGCGCCCGTCTCCGGTGATCGTTTATCTTCGCCGCCGATGCAGTTGTCTTTGTTCGGTCGCGATTTAATCGATGCTCGATGCGATTTTGTTTGCTCGCAGCGACTAATGCTTGCGCTTTTTATGTCGATATGAGCGGTGTTTGAGTTTGAATCGGTGCGATGTAAGATGCGATATGATCTTGATCGGTGAAGGGTTGGATGCAAGGATGTTCCTAAGCACGGTTCGGGTGGTGATTGTGAGTTAAACTTTAAAGGTATAATAATAAAACTTAGATTTGCACACTAATAATTACGTTTTACGAAACTAAGCTTACAGTTTATGCTATGGTTACTATGATGATAAAAAAAATGATGCGTCTATGCGAATAAGTATTTGATGGGATTCGAATCCTTAGAAAAGCTGATTTTGAATTGACTTTTTAAATACAACCAAACATTGACTTCAGTTTTATGATTTGGTAACACAAATACAGTTTACGTGCGTTCTAACAGTAAATGTCTTAATATTATGTGTGTTGTAAGCTGTAGCTACGGTAGATACCCTGCGATTCGATCGAGTGGTACTTACGGCTACTGAGCTGCCTTTGAGTTTATCATAATCACAAGTATCATTATCTTAAAGAAGAAAACTCCTCTATCACGTACTCAATACTTCGAAAAAATCTTGTTTATATCTTATATCTTTTTAAAATAAGCATCTTTTTTAAAATTTACAATGGAGAGGTAATTCTTAAAATAACTCCTTATCGTTTTGTTAACACATTGAGCTAAATGTGTTACAATTACTTACAAAGAAATTGGCTAATTTATTATAATTACTCCATTATAGATGAAATGGGTATTGTAAACTCAACAATGACCGTCCGATTTTCGCAAGAGAGGGGGTGAAATTGAGAATGTAACGGCGCCGGTCCCTCGCTGCCTAGGGATTGGGTACTTTATCAGTGCAACGCGCGCTACGCGATTTCTCTCGGGGGCTGTTAGCGCGAGTCGAAGATGCAGCGGTGGCGACGTTGAACGACCTAATGCGTACTAGACCTATTTTTCTTTTTTATTTTCATGCGTAGCGGTCTCGCGCGTAAAATGGCGGTTATCATGACCGCCATCTTGTTTTATTTTGACGTTTTTTGATGTTTTGATTTAATAGAGCGTAGGTGGTATTGTGTACTGATATACCTAATTAAATTCATTGCAAGTTTTTACCTTACCACATTTAGTGTATGATATTGAGCTTTAAAAATAACACATTTTGTGTGAGTAAAATAGTAGTTTTCTGCATTTGATACTTATTAAATTATTCGTATAGTGTGTCAAGTTGTTTTGAACCTAATTATTTATGTAAAATCTTAATTATAAAATAAAAAGTGAAAAATAAAATACGAATGACATGGTTTTAAAACAAATTTGGTTATAAGGTATTTGTGTTTCTTTTCACACCGAGAAAAATTGGAGTGCCGTAAATTTAAATCTAATAACTAAATAATAGTAAGCAAAATCAGGGGAATTTCCACACATGTTAATAAGGTGTAGAATTAAATAGAGCTAACTTACTTAATTATGATACAAACACAATTTAAGCATAAACTTTACCTGGTAGCTAAAGTGATACCACATTGGAAGGACATCGGTTCAAATGTATATTTGGTCCCCACGATTGTTTGAGCCCCATTGTCGCGTCTGTTATATCTTTAAGAGCTCCCGTGGCTCATACTATTCTAAGGGACTTGGGGTAGATAAGTTCAGATAATACCTTTTGTTTTGTAGAACATTGGACGTCGACCAGCATACCTATTCACAAACCATTGGAATCTGATTCGAATTCGGAAACTATATGTTGTCTCTTTCATAATATAAACGACTAGCTGTTGTTATTTTTATTTCTGGATAAAAGTATCCGTTATGTTTATCTCGTATCTCATCTCTCTCTCTACAAATTTCATCCAACATCTGTATTTTTGCTTATATATTTTTTTATATTTTACTTCAAGATTGTTCTCATCCCACCTGATGTTAAGTGGTAATGATGTCTTAGGTTAAGGGCGACAAGGCAGCATAAGAAATCTGTTACTGGACTTGTTGCCCTTACCTTGAAGGCTTGACCCCTGCTTGTAATGTAGCACTCCCCGGGAGTTCTAGAAACCTTATTCACACGCAGGAACACAACAACAGTGAAGTAGTTGATATTTGGCTGCGGTCTTCTACATTAAGTATTATTGAACTGAGACAACACAGGTTTTTCGATTTGGAATTGATTCTGACGTTTGTGAATTTGTCCTCTGATTGCGATACGAATATTACCTAGTTATATGTACAGTAAGTTCGTTAGCATAGTCGTTAATTTGAATACCCTGATGTTATTCACCATGTTTAGGTACAGTCAAAAGTACGTCAGACGCTTTGGACTTCGTATCGCCCTTATTTCGTTGGTATAAGAATTAATATTGAACTGAAGTGTTTACCGTGATTACCGTACGCAGCTTGATTGTTTGTGAGATGGGCTTCGAAAAATTATTGTATCAGCCTAATTAAAGCCTTATTGCAGGCCGTGGCCTTTCGGTGCCGAGTTTGATTCGTGGTCGGGTCAATATGGAAAACAAACTTTTCCCTATTGTCTCGGGTCTGGGTGTTATGTTACCGTCGTTGTTTCAGATTGCTGTAACACATAACTTGTGCACAGCTACTTACCACAGAACCAAAGCAATGTTGTGATGTTGTCCATCCAGTGGTCGATGAATGAAATCTCTCACGGGAAAACTTCAGAAAATGTTTATTTCAAAAACTTAAAGCACATTTATTCTCGACTTCCTAAGGGTTGCCCTGAAATTTTCCAAATAGCTCCATTACACATTTATCAATGTCAGTTCTTGTGGCTCCATGATCCTTATTCAAACGTACCTATCGAACAAGACGATAGTTACAAGTATAAGGTACCAGTCTTGAATTGCTAGTTAAGTTAAATTTACTACAGCTTTTAAAAATGCAATAATATGAATTAGAATTGAAATTTTCATTGCTGGAAATGAAGATTTTTTTTTATTGATCATTACAACTCAAAACACTAGATAAAACCTTGCCATTGGGTCCACCTTTATGATGCTAAAGCGTTATTTTACTACAACAATAAAATAAGTGAACTTAATGCCTGGAGCATTCTTAAGCTTTGGATCATGCAGACAATGTGTCAGAATCAGATATCTTTTCTGCCGTAGAGTGTTCTACGAAGTAATATTCACGTATGGACTCATACATTACCAATTAAGTGTCGGGACGTTTTGCAAAGTTCGTTTTAGTGTGAGTAATTGCCGGTATTTGGGAGTGCGCCAGGGCGCGCAGCTAGGGCCGTTGTAATTTGTGCATATTGCACGCGAGCTCGTTACTGGGAGCTAATTACGGGCTGATTGCGCTTCGGAGCCTTTTGGCGACCGTCCTGTGACGCGAGATGATGCTTTTGTGGACCGTTTAGTTTTTGATGATACTCATGAACCTACTTACTGATTGCTATAGTATTTTTCAGGTAGGAAAAGTTCTGAGACAGATTAAATTTGTCAAAAACAACCATCTACCATTTCTAACAATTTTATTTATCGGATACGTTGTATTTAAAATCAAAAATAATAATTAAAATAAATATGAAAGTAACATTTTCATTTCAAAATTATTCTTGGAACATACGTTGTGTGATTCGGATTACTGTTTGGGACACAAAAATACATTTTGCACTGTTACCTGATTTAATATAAATTAATCTCGTTGATGTAAATAATTAAAAATAAGGTTTTGTTAATGTATGTTATTTTGTATCGTAAAGTATAATGAACAATGGAATACAAACTTTTTAAATGATATTGTGTTAGTTAATATACTTATTTGTTACATTAGTGTTATCGACCGAACGTTACAATTTTCCATAATTAAATCGGCTTCAGCTCAATAAATTACTTGACATTATAAAACTGCAGCACCACTGCACCTGAAGTTCAACAACCGAATGTTAACAGAGTGTTTAGATACAGCGGGTAGAATGCCCGAAGTGCAACTCTGCAATGCAACTATTGATCACGTAGCGCGGTCAGTGTCAGGAGAGCCGGGCGCTCGGAGGTCGTGCTGTCCTCATTGTATTTGGACGTGAGGTTTGGGCGTTGACTTTTAGACCCTCTGCACTTTTGGTCCTGCGTTATTGCCAACCGCAAATCGTTTACAGTCTAGACTTGGCTCGTTGCTGTTGCGTGTGAATTTTGATACAGGACTTTTTGGTCGTCGCGTGATAGTTACTCTTTGGATTAATATTAATTCAAGCAAATAAAATACTTTCCATTAGGAAGTTAGGTAAAGTTCACACGTGAAAGTGATAAGCGTTACTGCAACTGATTAGTTTGTAGACAGATATGGTTTATAATTTGTAATTTAAACTTTATTTTGAACTATTTTATCATTTATCTCAGTGAACATATTTTTTAATGATTCGGTTGCTTTTCGAAGAGAAGAAATTACAAATCTGTTTTAAATCTGGCTGAGAACATTTGCTTATTGCGGGAATTTACCTACTGATGATTTTGAAAGTCGTATTCATTTCTAAGTCGGTTATTGTAATGTATATACAGTTAATAGAGGAACAAAGCAAAACAGGAGTCATCGCTTTGATATTAGCGGTATAAAGACGCGGAGTTGAAGTTTTTCATCGCAGACGTCCGAGTTAAGGAACGTCAGGATATCGTAAGGAGGGCCCAGTAAGTCCATAAGTCGACACGTGGTATTTATGGCCCGTTTATCCGGAGCTCCGGACCAGCCCAACGGCTATCGGCCCGGATACGGTTCATAAACTAGCGCAGTTATGGGATATTGCTTTTATATCGTAATCTTTATTTTACGCCTAGTTTTGTTGGCTGCTGATGGTCTGGTTTGGGAGAGGACTAGCTTTTCGCTTTTCGTATTGACTTATGGGTTTCTGTTAGGTAAAAGTTTAAATTAACGTTTTTCCAAAAAATGTACGTCTTATTTTAAATTTCAAAATAAAAACTCTTTTATTTAGCTTTGGAAAAGTAATCTGTAACTTAAAAATGAATCACTGAATGTGTTGCTTAGCTTAACCGATTTTGCCAGTTCTTTTTGTAGAATATACCTTTAAGTACGAATATGGCTTAACACTTTGTCACTATTACCGCACCCATAAACTAACTCTCCGCATGACTTTAAGGTTGACTGGTAGAGAATGCCCATAGCATTAAGTCCACCTATTGTACTTTTTTTGTGCAATAAAGTTTTTAAATAAATAAATAAATATGGTTCTTAAATGTGAAACATTTAAAAAAAGATTTCAATTTACCAATACCGTATGCGTGCGAAGCAGCCGTGTTCCTCTAGCTCAGTATAAAATTCTCATGAATGGTTTTTATAAAGAACTAGCGGTCCCGGCGAACTTTGTTTCGCCTTAGAGGATTTTCGCGCTTTTCTGTTGAATTTTTGTCCGAATTTTCTTTTCCATAAACCTCACGGAGCCCGAGACCTTTCCAACGAATTCAAAACCGTGGAAATCGGTTTATGCGTTCTGGAGTTATAGCGTCAGGGAGGAAAACCTGACATATTTTTATATAGTACATGGTTGTTACGCATATGGAAAACAGGGATAGCCGGGAAAACTCAGGGGATTTTTTTCTCCTGGAATAGTCAGGGAGAAGTCAGGGAATTTTAGAAACTCTCAGGAATTTTCCTAACATTTTTAATTTTTTCAAAAATTATGAAAAATGAACCGACTTGAAACTAAATCTGAAAAATAGTAATGAATATGAATATTTTTAGTATGATTGAATATTTATATTATTTTTTTGTTAATTAGAACAAGCTATATCAGTGCCAAACATTAAAAATAAAAAATTAACTAATTTTTTTGCATCCGATAAGACGGTACACAACAACACAATTATTAGTATATTGATCAGTATTTAAATTTGTATCTTTTAACACCGACTCAGCAAATTCTGTTTGTATGTGTAGTAAAAAAAAAACAAGAAAAAAACAAAAGGTCATTTATTTGCTTTAAATGTCTTAATTGTACATTTTACAGTGTTCATATTCTTTTTCAAATTTTAGTTTTTTTAAATTTGTTCATTTTATTTTGTTACGTAACATTCCCATCTAAATTAATCTTTGAAAAATTATATTATTTCGTATAATACAATTTTTCAACATGAAAATGTAATTGAGAATTCTCTTTATTCTCTCAAGTCGCCGGAAATATTTTTTTTTCTCAAAAATGATTCACTAGTATTAGTATTTCTGATATACAATTTTTTCCCTGAGTTTGTAAATGTGACAGTGTTTTGATGCGGCCCAATAACCATTTGTTTAATATTTCATGTTAAACAAATTGTTATTTATTTAAACCTAACCTTCCTGGAATATTCGTAAAATATGCATGGAAAATCTGGAAAAGTCAGGGAATTTGTGATTCAGCAATGCGTAGTAGAAAATGTAGTAGAATAGGCATCTTGCTTATGTGAGTTTGCGTATTTATTCATGTTTAAAAGAGATTATCATAGTAATTAGAACTATTTAGTACTTATAATTACAATCAAAATTAGTTCTTTCTGAAATGCCTTCGAAGTGGTTAATAAGACTATTTTTGAAGTAACTAATGTATTGAATGTCAAATACGGTTCAAACAACCAATATCAATTGACTATTTTGTCGAAACCATTTTTTGAAACGCAAAATTTATAATTTATTTGTAATACCAAGCAATTTTAAGGATAGCTTTTAATTTCATTAATTAAAGTAAATATTAGGCTACTTCTCTATTTTATGAACAGTTTTGCAAATTGGCATGCGGTATTCACCATAGATTAATTTTTTCGGTCTTCTATTTTGTGATTAATTATTTTCATATTAAAAGACTCGCATGATAGTCTACTGATATTATTAAACTCCTTTTTAGGGTTTTTAAAATTTTCTTAATTAGTGGCGATATCAATCCTCTATACCTAATTAATAATAACGAACAAGGAAGGAATCTGGCTTCGATTTCGTATTATTTATCCCAAACATTAATATCCGTTGTATACCGTTGTGGTACTAACAGGTATTCATTATGTATGCGACGTAGGCGGAGGAATACAAAAATAACATTAATTGGTCTGATTTATTACCACCTCGCTAACGAACTCGGCCGGGACCTATCTTCAATTGTTACGGAAATTATATTTGAGTGGTTTCTTAGCAAATGTATTTTCATCTTTTGTGTTTTGATACACCATTTATTCCGGCTTTCGTAACATAAGCTTATGCTTAGGTATGCTTAACGTACTCACTTAGAGGTCAAGGCGACTACAAACTTGATAAACATATAAACGGTGTCACTCCAATACCTCGACAAATGCTGAGTATTGCCTTTTTAGTGACATAATTTTATTTTTAAGTTGCTGTTCTTTATATACTGTGTCATGACACTAAATAAAATTTTAACAATAAACAAATTATTGCTCGCTCGCAACCTGGGTCTTTTCGTATGTTATCTCTAGATTTAAAAATTAAAACGAAAATCTATCGAGTTTCTTGCCGATTTCTTCTTGGTACGTTTAGGTACCTAACCGGCAGTAGCCTCAGAATTGGTGTGTTTTAATTTGATCGATGCATAAGTGTTACTTGTAACGTGAATTACATGAATAAATAAATTGATTATGATTACGACGGATGACCTGTTCTATTACAGGGTTAATTCGGTATAAAAAATAACGATCAAAAGCATCGCCCTTATGTTGTAGGCATAAGAACTAATATAGGACTGCAGCTTGATGTACTATTATCGGTATCACGGCTCGTATATGTAAGAGTCACAATGTTAAGGTTTCTTAGATTACGGGAGGAGCAGACAGTGTTCATCACGAGCGTGTTACACGAATAGCGGCCACTTGAGGGGCTTCCCCGCGTCGACTCAAGATGCGTCGTGTCACGTTCACTATTTATAGAAAAACAAATACTTATAAATTGCGCTGACATACAAACATTATGTATGTTTGCGCTCCGATGTAAACTTTGGTCTGGCCAACTCGGGAACTGGGGGTCTACTCCCATAAACGAAATATGTCGGATCCGTCAACGGATGGAAATTTTTAATCCTCATAATCATAACCAATTCACTTCGAATGCAAATTAAGCGTTTTCAAAAAACAAAGTATTATTTATGCAAATCAAAAACCAAGTCTTCATTCTTAAACTTTTGAGTAATCTTCAATAACGAAACCTTTCGTTTGTTCGTTTCGTTTTTGAGAGTACCCCTCCTGACCATCAAACGTCACAAATGATTACGATTTGGAAACTGGAATTTTTGTTTCTGTCTTATATTAAATGTTAAGAAAGATCAATTACTAATAATATAAAAACGAAAGTTTATAAGTATAACGATAATAAATAACGATAAGTATTAGTTCTAAACATAATCGGCAGAGGGCAACTACCGGAGGCTAAGAGGTAGATACAACAAAAAAATCATCGCCTACGATATCTTGCGGTTAGCTCAGTTGGAAGAGCAGCACGCGCGATACGTGGAGGTCGCGGGTTCGAGCCCCGTACCGCAGTGAAATATGTTTTTTTTTTGTTTCTTTAAATATTTATAAGTGTGTATGAATGTTTGAATGTATATTTGCTACACTGTCACGCAAAAACTGCGCAATACTTTTTTTTTATCGTTGTAAAACAACGTGAAGCGTGTTAGTTTTCATTCGTTTTCACGATCCAGACTGTGTAAATACATACAGTGGCAACACTCCGCCCACCTGCGTCCCGTAACAGGCAACCATTCGGGAATAACAGCTTTCACCATCTACAGCTTTGCGGCCGTTTTATCAAAGCGATTTCAAACTACCTACAGCTAAATGGGAGCGTGACCGAGTTTTTAGACTATTGAATTGATTGAAAGCGAATGGTTTTGAATGTTAAGGTATTTGTACATGTTTACACGTTTAGATTTTATTGTCGCAGTAGACAGGTTTTGCACTAACAAATTACTTTGTTTGGTACAATCTCGAAGCTAGTAGCTTTAGCACTTGCGTAAAGAATCTTCAATAACTAAAACCTTTTGTTTGCGTTTCGTTTTTGGGAGGAGATCCCCAAAGCTCACTGAAATTTCAAGTTTGTTTAATAGACGATTCTATCGTGTGACTGGGTGAAAAGTAGGTATGGGGTGTAAATCCAACAGTACAGTGAAAAGCACGACAGACGTAACTTTGGACAAAACTTTACTCAAACAGGCCTATCCTGCGCCACGCGACAAAATTTTATCGCGCTCTTAACAAACGTCAAAATCGATTGAAGTCAGTGTGTCAGCCGTTGATTGGCTAAAAATACAAGTGCACTGTGCTATCAAAACTTTTGTCGTCTCATGCGAGAAACGTTTGACGTATTGCGCATGCTAGGCCTACATATGACCATAGCTGTTCTATATATGTCAGTATGTTATAAGCCATGACCTTCAGTGGTAGGCATGTCCCGGTCACGTCGCATGAGAGATTCCCTAAATAGCGGGCCTGCGAGCCGCCGTGATGGGCGAATTAATCGCGAGTCGCGACCGCGCCAATATTAGGCGCTCTGTCGCTTCTGCTTATCTTTGTTCTTTGTCTCGGGAACGTTGCCAAGTCCGCGACCGTCTTACGTTTTTGGTAATATTTTAATGTGCGCACTGTGGATCGATGTTGCGTATAGGACCTTGGGATTAACTAACTGGGACTTACCATAGAGTGTTTCTTCCAAATTGGGTAAGATATTAATGCTGTATAAGTGGTCTTCATGTTACCATTTACCATATTTTTGGTTTGAAAATGATTATTTAAACGTTATTCTAAAATGCGCCGTAACTATCAAAAAGTTAGTGCATTTGATAAGTAAACTTGTAACATCACATCGAAATCTATGGAGGAATTGTTTTTAGACAGCTTTTTAGAGGGATCTCCGTTTGCTAGCCGTCAAAATCACTATTAACGTGGAAATCGATTTGGGTTGCACTTTTTTGTATTATAACAAAATCACATTGTATTATTCTATGGTTTGGTTGCTGTAAATGATTAATGTCAATGATATTAGCCACCTTAGAAGACATTATTGTATTGATTCACAAAAGTCAGAAACGAATCCGATTCGGAAAGTCTGTGTTTTGTCTGTGTTCAATCGTTTATATATATATAAAAAAAGAACTTATTTTATATTGCCGACGTTTTGTAAATAACAATAATACTCGTAGTAATATTTTATATGAATAGGTAGGCTGAATTCACTAAAATTGATGTGTGAATGTGAATCTGTTGGTTGGAAGATTAGCGCGCGCGATATGCGAGGGTCGTGAGTTCGCATCCTTCATTTATTTTCGCTAGTGTGGCGTGAAGCTTTATAAAAAATGTTTAAATTCGTAAGACAGCTAAAATATCCGAACTGTATTTTCCTCCCGGCGGGCTGGCAACACCATTGGGGTTAGAATAGCGCGCAGGCCGGGGCGCACGACGCCGCGGCAGTGTTCCCGCGCCGCCGCCGCCGCCCGCACGCTCCCGTGTGCACCCCGCCTAACCGCCACATATCGCGGTCAAGTGACAGTGCCTGTGATTAAAAAACAATTCGAAAAAAAACCCGCATCAAAACCTCCACGGTGAGTTCTCGTCGCCAGTTCCGAGTTGCTTTAGCCGCCCGCTAGATGGCGGTGTGCCGCCGCGTCAGTATTGCAGTTGTAATGGTTTTGTAACGCTCGCTTTGGAAAAACTTGTTTCTTATGTAACTCTGGTCTTGGGCTGGCTAAGATTTGTGGATTTGTGTTATGTAAGGTCGTAGCATGTCGAATGGTTCGATGCCTCCTATATAACGCCGGTTGTAAGCGCGTTGGACCGGTGTGCGGCCATAATAGCTATAGGTAGAGCACGCATGTGTTTATTACAGTTTTTACGACGGTAAAAAAAATTAAGGAAAAGTAAGTTCAAATATTTTTTAAAAGCAATGAGTTAGATCAGGACTCATAGTGCAGGCAGTTGTAATCTAAAATTTTACGTAAATAGGCCAAATATGGGAGTGTTTATATTTTTTTTTCTAGAAATACTTTTTCGTTCTTGTATCAGTTATAGTAATTTCATTTGTTATTTTAACTAAAGTTAGGTTTTTGTAGTCTTTTAATTGTTAGTTATCGTTATTGTCGAAGGAACTCGGGATATAATGTATTTAATTATTCAGAAAATAAAACCCGGTATGTTACTGACAGTTTTTCATGATAGAGAGAACGAACGACAATCGTATAAAAAACAATAGCCTTATAAAAAGTATAACAATTTGGATAAAGAGGTCCCATTCAGAGACATAAGAAATAAGAATATTGTAGAATAAAATTTGTACAATCGTATGAAATGTCCCAAGAAACCCGGTATATATCAGATAAAATGCCAGTTTTTATAAAATGCCAGAGATGAGAAAGTAAACTGAAAAAATAGCATATTTTTTTGAAATATTTTTGTGTATATTAGAAACAGAAAAATTTTATCTCCCCTTGCGGTGCGGGAATAAAATTTTTCTGTTTCTAATATTTAAAGTTCGCTAGTACGGCGTATAGTACTATAAAAATAATACAATCGATTATTTTTGTGTATGTTTAAAGTTAGTATTTTCTGAGAATTCCATCTATCTTTCTGACTTAGCGAATTTACAGAGTAAGGAATAAAAAAGTGAATAACATTATACATTTTATATAATTAACTAAGAATGTAATCCGACCTTAATTTCAATTCCATTTTAATTGGGCCTCAATTCATCAAGCGGCTGTCTGCCAAAATCTTGCGTCGCCGTTTTAATGCGCGTTACGAGGCTAAAAAAATGTAGACTTGCCTTTATAATTTGCCAGATATATTTGGTATTACGCAACGAAAATGTAGACTTGCCTATATAATGAGTTCGGCATTTTTGTACGAGGCAACGAAAATGTAGACTTGTCTTTATAATTCGCCCGGCATTTTTCGTACAAGGCTACAAAAATGTAAACTCGCCTTTATAATGAGGTACCGGCATTTTACTTACGAGCATACCAACATTAAGACTTGTCCTTACTTTTCTTGACGCATTTACTTAAATCGATAGGAAATGTATATTTGGTGACACAATCGGTTATGATTAATAACAATAAGTTTTGAGCGTTGCGCAATGTGGTTTGACGTCGTCACTACGTCAACGGAATGGGTCTATCGAATACTTCGGTTCTGTAGGAGGTAGATGAAAAGAAATTCGTGGTCGAACTATCTTATTATTTTTTTGTACATTTTATCCCGCGTTTAGAAACAACGCAGTGATTCCCCCGATGTCTACTGTTTAAAGAGGCACGTCAAAATGAGACTACGCGGAATGGGGTTATTTTATTATCATTTTCTATATTGTCTCGGTTCTGGGTGTTGTGGTATCGTCGTTGTTTCTGTAACTCAACTCAGTTCATCAGTATTTATTATTTATTTATTTAGTCATCTTTAATGTGTTAATTTGTTTTTAGTTCCGTTTAAAGGTTCAAACACAAATTTACATTGAAGCTAGCATTTTAATATTCATAATCCATATTTGGCCCGCGTGGTCTAGTATTTATAGACCACGCTGATTTTTACTAATTTTGTACTTTCTCTCTTATAATCTTAACCTTATTAATAAACATAAATCACATAAATATAAAATATCATGATGTAAAGATGGCATGTACTGTACAATTTAAGCTGACGCTACAAATTAATAGATAATATATATACTTGTGATCTACAACTACACGTATATTTATTACATTTATAAACACTCAAGTCCTGAATTTTATGTTAATCATATTTATACTTGTCCTAGGTGGGTATTGAATAGACAAACATTAGTTCAACAGTCGTTCAATACATTAATGACAAAATAAATATATGACAGAAGTTTTAAGTAGTTAAGTTTTGCTTAATTGTGATTTGGTCGCCTTTTAAATAACCTTTTGGGCACCGGCCAAGCCTCAGTGTAATCCCGCCCCTTTCGGCAACTTATGAGCTTGATTGCAAATGTTTTTATTAGACCCTTCTTCCAGCCAAACCTGATTGGAATCCACTTTCGTCTCCGATCGTGTGTACCTTAAATTTCACAAAGCGAGCCCACTTTTAGACATTCGCAAGCGAATTTGAACACAAAGGGATTATTATCGAGTAAATATCTGTGCAGGTCAAAAGTATTACTCGTGTGCTTATCTCGTCCCGATAAGGTCTATAGTTGTTTTGAATTTTGGGTTCCTAAACAGTAAACCTTTTTGGTGGCTGGGGTGAAAGGGTGCTATGCACTTGGGGCGAAAGGGGAAAGTGGGTGAAACGGGGTTAATGGCACGGTCGAGGGCGCGTACGCGGGGGATTAGCGGCAGCTCGCAACAACTGATTGACTGGCTTTTGAAAGCTTAATTAATGTCGGGGGGGTATAGGGATTTTTTTGCCTAACTCGAAATTGCGATAAATGTGAGTGTGTTCACTGGAAACCAGGCGTGTGAACCGGATTAAGTACAGAATGGGGATTTATTGTAACTGTTAGCGGACTGTGGAGGTATTGAAGGTGGTATTGAAGAGGCGTTTGAAAAGTATTTTCTTGGAAAGTATTTTGTTTGTGTTATGAATTTTCTGTAAAGCGACTTATTCATAATTTGAACGACCAGCTATCTCCAAGAATAAAGAAATGGTACGGTTTTGATCGTTATGTTCTTGATGATGAAGCTTCGAAACTACATATCGTAAATTAATAACTGAAGTATCGTCAGAGAGTGCATAATTTTTCTTGATAATTGAAAACGTAAGTTTAAATAATGCAAATTTAGATTAGGTAGATTTTTACAATTGTTTTTTGGAGCTGCCTATGTCCAGCAGTGGATTGCAACAGGTTGCTGATGATGATGATTACAATTGTTTATAGTGCATCACGCCGCACAAGCTTATCAATTAGAAATAAATAATTTAAAGAAATTTAAAGATATAGAAAAACTGAATCTCCGCTTGCAGTGGGATTCGAACCCACAACCTTCACGTATCGCGCTTGCTGCTCTTCCAACTGAGCTAACCGCAACTTATAGTAGGCGACGAATTATTCTGTTATAGTTACCACTTAGCTCACGGTAAGTGCCCTCTGCCTGAGTTTAGCACTGCATAGTAAGACCAACAGTGTAGTACAGTGAACGGCACGTCATGCAAAACACTAGCATTTCATTTTAGAAAGAAAGAAAGAAAGAAATACATTTATTGACCAAACTAAAAAAAATATATAAATACTTAATTAACATGCACACATAATTTATGGGTTCCACCTCAGCAAATGCTGCAACGGCATTATTTCTAACACCGCTAGAGCGCTGGTATTCTAGTGGAACCCAGTTGCTTGGAAAAATAACTGAAGCCGAGGCTTTTGTTATCTTTCCACGCAAACGAGTGACGACAAAAATAAAAAAATTACATCTAACGAGGAAAAAATCATAAAAATATAAAGCAAAGAAAAAAAAATAGGGGGATTTTAGTTATTATGCCAACTACGTAAGCGTTGTAGAATGTCCATACTGTGTAGTCTGACGTGCTTTAGTAATCTCATAAGGCTCTGATGCAGGCGCAATAAAGTACTCTTGTTACGAGTACCATGGCAACTGCAGTGCCTTGCAGCCACGCGACCTGTTCGTGCAGCTATGCGCTCGGGTCAAATTCCGACCTCACACACTCATGGGTAGGGATGCATCGATATATCAGAACAGATGAATATCGATAGTTATCGATATCAGTCATAAGTTAATATTGATATATATCAATATCTCGATATTGACTATAAGCTGATGTAGATATTTACGAATTATGTCAATACCAAACCCGCCCGAATTGAAACCCGACGAAATCGGATTAAGTTGCGTGACACTTTACTCTAAATAAATTTGTACTGGTATCCAAGCCACATTTTTTTAAAATGTTCTCTTTAATCTATGATCAAATGTAGGTCAATATGTATTTTCGTAATCGCTTTAAAAAGGTCGTCACTTTAATACCAGTTGGTTATAATATGTAAATAAACTTTGAAAAATAAATATCGATATAATATTGATATGTTGATCTACTAAACCGATAGTTTATTATTTGACGACCTCGGTGGCGCAATGGCTACGGTAGGCGGCCAAAGTGTGAAAGGTCCCGGGCTCGATTCCTAGTTAGGTCAATTTAGAAAACGTACTTTTCTAAATTAACTTGGATCTGGGTGTGCTGGGATGACGCCCCCCGTTAGTATCCGTCGTCTGATGCTCATAGTACAAGGGAAAACCTTGAGTTTAAAACCAGGTGATTGGTGTGGTTTTGTGGCGCATTTATTTATTTATTTATTTATAAATCGGGATATCGATATCACTTAGTTCGATATATATCGGTATCGATATTTTTAAAACCTTGCATCCCTACTCATGGGCAGTTGCTAACTTGTTCGAATATGAACCTTAACACGATGGTGCAAGAGCTCGTGTGTTCGCGTGGATGCACATGCAACCATCAATAAATTAGGTGCATAACCGCGGCTTTCCGATGCTCGTGCTCGAATCGTTTATAAGCTAACGTCATGTGAGTATTTTAATTGTTTATACATACACTAGGTAAATTAAGCTTCGTGTAAAATAAAATGTATATTCTAACGCAATTATAAACAACTAACATGTTATATGTACTTCGGG
Source organism: Glyphodes pyloalis (assembly GCA_037074685.1). NCBI lineage: Eukaryota > Metazoa > Arthropoda > Insecta > Lepidoptera > Crambidae > Glyphodes > Glyphodes pyloalis. Next base: position 2,406,600 of record JAYKKO010000039.1, read on the forward strand.
ATTAAAAGTATCTTATTTGTCATTCCAGTATGTAATTTTCATCCAAATGCATTTATGCTCGGTTCCATTAGTAGGAAAAACGATCCGTTCTAATTACGGATTGTAATAAATTATACGAGGCGTAAGCTAAAAACGACCGACGTACGACTGATGACACCAGGTATAGAATGTAAATTATGGAACGGTATTAACGTCTCGTAGTCGGTTGGAGGTAAAAGTATAGTCATTTTTGACGATAGTTGTAAAGTATTGGAACCGGGCAGTATTAATTTTTGCGTGATAAGACACACATTACCTAATATATGCAATCACTTCGGTGTTGTCTCCTGCGTGTGAGTAAGGTTTCCAGAGCTCCTACGGGGGGAGGGGTGATAGATATTAGTAGCAGGGGTCAAGCCTTCACGGTAAGGGCGACAAATATGTCCATACTTCTCGCCCTTAAACTATGACTCCATTACCACTTAACATCAGGTGGGATGGGGTCAATCTTGAAGTGCAATATAAACCGACTGGTGAAATACCTCCACCTTACAGAAGACCGCATCCAAATAACAATCACTTCTGTGTTGTTGTGTTTCTGCGTGTGAGTAAGGTATCCAGAGCTCCTGGGGGGTGCTATATTAGTAGCAGGGGTCAAGCCTTCAAGGTAAGGGCGGGAAGTCCAGTAACAGATTTATTATGCTGTACTTGACGCCCTTAAGCTAGGACCTCATTACCACTTAACATCAGGTGGGATGAGGTCAATCTTGAAGTGTAATATAAAAAAAAAATCTATGTTTCTACGATTGTTTTTTACTAGAAAAAACATTACCAATTTGTATAGTACTTAACTGGTATTTGAAGAACGCTCCCTAAAGGCGCGCTGACAGTGACAAGCGTAGAGCCTGCAGGTTTCACATCACTTAAGTGATACAAAGGTAAAGTGATGTCCCTTGTGGTTCGCTCCGAGTTCGCCGGAAGAACACTCGGTGAGTGATATACGGTGACAGGGCGACTGTGGCTCACGATTGTGGGGGGGATCGGTACTAATGATAGTGCATTTCAGCCCTGATACGGGACGTTGTTGTTGCTCATAGTAATGTCAAACACTCTCTGCCCGCGGTGGCGTAAATCCTTGACGCGTTAAGAAAAAACACGTTAGCGTATAATAATACATATTTTTTTCTACAGTAAACAATCAATATCTATCTATCCATGGGTATCACATCACTAACACTTCTATACATCTAATAGTTAAAATGTCCCTCTTCGCGTCCGATCTTCGCCGCTACAGTAAGACTACGACTCTGGCTATCGTAGCATCGTAGCACAACTGCATTTACGAGCAAAATCTTTGCAGGTGCTACGAGTTTCATTGGTTTTCGTTTTGTGTGTAGTCAATGTCCGATCAATAAAAATAAAAACGTTTAATATAGAATAGAATAGAAAACGTCTCATGTAGACTTTCACAAAAGCATTTATGAATCGTCAAGCATTTATGAATCGTCAATTAATAAGGTACCTACTGGGTTTTTTAGGTCAGTACCATGTCGCATTAAGTTCACTGTCTATCTGACTTTCCTACTTACAAGGAGGTTCAATGTGACAAAATTGTATACATACAAATGATACTTTCTGTACAGATGAAATAAGAAAGATTTCTTTGGTCTATTTTGTGTCCTTTTAAAAATAAAGCGTTTTTTATAAAGGTGAAGGTACCTTTTATAAATAAATAGTTATATTAATGTAGTGTGTTTAGTTCAGGTAATCTCGGCTATAAAGTTCAAGTCTACGAGCCATCAAATGGCAGTAATTGTCGATATTTAGTCGTTTTAAACGACGTCATTTGCCGACCAATTAAACTCGCTCTCCGGTAGATGTAGTGCTAGGTTCTGTTTGTCGGGGACTCGTGCTTTGCTGACTTAATTTTATACTTAACTAGCGGTCCCGGCGAACTTCGTTTCGCCTCGGAGGATTTTCCCGCTTTTCTATTGAAAATTTCTTTTCTATAAAATTTTCTTTGCTATAAACCTCACGGAGGCCGAGACCTTTCCAACGAATGCAAAACCTTGGAAATCGGTTCGTGCGTTCTGGAGTTATAGCGTCAGGAAGGAAAACCCGACTTATTTTTATATACTAGACTAGCCGACCCGACAGACGTCGTTCTGTCTAAATGACGACTATTAATTAATTCAAATTGGTTTTTACCAACGATGACGATAGATTTTCTCATTTTCCGCGCAATTCTTCGTTTTTTTTTCTTAATAAGAACCTTGACAATAAAAACCCAAAAAAAAGTGCAAATGGTAAAGTATGTCCCTTGATCACGCGTGATGACGTGATCAACGGATATACGGATTCATTTTCTTATATTAAGATTAATTAATTTTGTGTGAAACTATTTTCAATATTTTACGTTTTTTAAACTTCATTTTCCATCTTAATCCTGCTAATATTATAAATGTGAATGTTTGTGAGTATGGGTGTTTGTTACATTTTCACGCAAATATTATTGAACGGATTTGGATAAAATTTGGTAAGAAGAGAGATGACATACTAGATTAACATATAGTTTTAAATATATGACACAGTTAACATTTAGTGTGCCACTGAGTTTGCCTTAATTTTTTGTCTATTAGGTATTTGGAACGATTTTTCGGTTATATCAAAATCATATACTCGTTATGGTGCATCTACTCTTCCCGCCGGCTTTCATGCTGCCTTGCCGAGGACTTTGCCGCCGGCTTTTTCTGCATTACCACCATGTCGAAGCCGCATGCCGCCGGCAATTTAAAAGCCGCTTGTGCTGACAACTTGGCCACCCGCCCGCGCTTGTAATTTTAATTTCGTTATACTGTATAACGAAGACATAAAAAGTTGATAACAAAATACGAACTGCTCGACCCAACGTTAAAATACTTTTGTAAAGGCAAAAAAAGTTAAAACAAATAGGCCAACAGAACTCTTACGAGTGTACTTTTTACTGAGTCATTTTGTTTGTTTAAGAAGTTTAAACTTTTTCTTCTTTTCTATGGTAACAGTCTGTGAATTTTTAATGATAAAATTGTTGCTTTAATTGTAGCAAGCCAAAAGCAAGTTTTAATTAACTTTGTAAGGATTCAAATTTTATCATGTTCTTGCAAAATTATTAATGTATTGGTTGTAAAAGTTTAATGTTTACGCAACAAACTTTCCAATAAGTAGGACGTAAGAGTTTGCGTAACACTAACTCAAGCAATGTGCTTGTTGTGTAGAATGTAATGCTTGGTTAAATTTTCATAGGCTGTGTATACAACAGGCGACAGTGAGTGGCCTGCGATTTGCTTTTTTTGTCTCCGTGAATGAAACCATGTTTCATTGGTCACTACGGAATCGTCAAAAGTAGCATGAACCGAGGTATTGATCAATCAAGCGAGAGAAAACAAAACAAGCACATGGTTTTCCAGTTTCAAAATTAAAGTCGAAGATTTATTCATAACTAGCTGTGCCCGCGACTTCGTTCGCGTGGACTACATCCTTTCATGGTCGGTTTTACCCCTATCTCCCGTAATATTCGAAACAAAAAGTAGTATATATTTTAATCCAAGTTTTGAGCTATATTTGTGCCAAATTTCATATCTCTAACTTCAAAAATAAACATTTTTCCATATAAACTTTCAAAGGTGGTATTACCCCCATCCCCCCTTATTTTCTAATAAAAAGTAGCCTATGTCCGTTCTTGAGATTTAACGTATACCTATACCAAATTTCATCAAAATCCGTTCAGCCGTTTAGGAGTGACAGAGTAACAGACGGACAGACAGACAGACAGACAGACAGACAGAGTTACTTTCGCATGTATAATATTAGTATGGATGTGCGTTCACGGTAGTTATAGGTTCCGCACCGGCAGTAGACTCACTTTGCATCGTGTTCAATGACTATTCAAAAGTGTCATTTAAACAACATGATTAAAAAATATTTTACTCTGAAATATTGGCGTCATCGATGATGTGATTATAGATGATGACTAGAAGTTGATTTAGTTTCCGGCAACAAATTAGTTAACTCAGATATGATCAGGCGAAACGCTCTCCATAAAATTGGACAACACCCCTAGCAAAGGGGTGGAACAGCTGGCACTGAGTCCTGATATGATAAAATCCTTAGTCCGCAGTCTGCATCGCTTTGCTTGCGGACTCATTGAGTGAGCACCGCAACGAATATGTAAAGTCTTTAGTTTGCGACCGATACGCCGCTAAGTTAGTTTGGTCGCTCACTGTCGCCTAATAGGGTCACAGCCTTACTGTTTGAAGCCAACATGAAAGTTAGGTTACATAGAGCGGCAAATATATTGAACCCTCAGAGGCGGGCAATTTAATTATTGGTCGTGAGCCCGCTACATCAGCGGCCTGCTTCCAAGCGGGTAAATAAAGTGATGTTTGTTGGTAGTAAGTGTTAGCCTATTTATATTCCTCAGTCCCACTGCTGGGCAAAGGACTCCATTTTTGAGAAATGCCTACCACACTGATACTCTGCAGAACAGAGAGTGGTGTACCGGGCTCGCACCGACTAAAAATTATCATAGGCTGTTGTGTGCGTGTACGGTAAATCGATAGGGTTAACATGTCACTTACTTTAGTGAAACATATTCGATTTGAATAATTAGAGAAGATTTAATATATATTCAACTCCATTGCTCGTGCGATTAACAGATTTAATTTAGAGTCAGTTCCCATCTTGATGGTTCAGACTGCGGGGTTTAGTTGTTATCATTCTATGTGAACTAAGTTTCCGAGCGCGTCTAACCGTCAAAGGCGAAAGTTATTAAATAGATTTGATCGAGGCATGCTCGGGCGAGTAATTAATGATCAAGGGACGCTCTTACTCGTAGCATAATATACATGTTATTCCAGTCTGGGAGGTCCTAGGAACCGAAAATATGCTCTTGAACAGTTACGTCACTAGCGATAACATATATGAATATTGTTCCATTAGAACGTTTGAAAAGAGTAATCGAATTGTGTCACATTTGTGTACACAGCTATGTATTTAATGATATGTAGGTTCAATGGTCAAAATAGTTTTGATGTATATTTGCTATTCGTCCATTTTATTGTTTATAGTCAGTATCTTTAGTTCGTAAACAATTAGGTACCCTAGCACATTATATAAACTGTCTTACTAAGTTACGACGAGGTTAAGTTTGATATGGAACTTAAGTGTACACACTCTAAGACTGTGTTTACACCCGTATACCGACTTTACAGGCAACCAATTTTTTTCATTCGAGGATTCGTTCTTTTGAATTAACATGGCGCGAAAATTAGAGATTTTTTTAAAATTAATTTTAATAATAAAAGGAAAGGTTGGAGATTGGGTTTGAATGTAAGTTATGGTTACTTACTGACAGTTTTAGGGATGTTTTGTGTGCAGTGATTTCGAGACAACTTAAGAGAAATTAAATATATGGAAATAGTTTTCATGATAGTTTTTGTTTGTCAAATCTCCATTAAATAATCTAGTAGCTAAAAGTAGTAGTACTAGTAGCTTGTGAAAGATGTATGTTATTGATCTACTAAAGACAATGTGCATTGCTTGGTTCAATTCTTCCAGACTGCGCTAAGATTAAGTTTGTACACGTTGTCTGTCACGAGTTGCCGGCTTGTTCGAGGCAAGATTGAAAACACCCGCCACTTACAAGTTTTAAGCCGCGCTGTCCTTCAGACTTGCCAAGTTTAGATTAATATTATTATTATTTTTTATATTTTTATCAATTTTTCTCCACCGAAAGTGGGTTTATTACAACTAGTGTGCGGGCCTCAGCCAAGCACAACAGAGGTTTCTGTAGACAAAAATTTTCTGGTTAGTCGGCATGTATTTAGGATAATAGCTTTTTGTAGCAGTATTGAAATTTTTGTGGGTACTTTCAGGATTTCTAGATTTTTAACTAAAATTTTTGAGACAACACCGGTTGAAGAAACTACTATGGGTATGGTGTAAACAGAGTTAGCTTGCCATTGCTTTTTAATTTCTATTGCAAGATTAATATTATTATTAATACGGATGATGGCGGGCTAGAGATACTTTTAAATATCTGTCAAAATGCAATTTTTTCATGGATTCTACGTGGAAATAGGAAGCGATGATGTCATAAATGTATCCTTTGGATACGCTGACTATTGAAATAGGAAGCGATGATGTCATAAATGTATCCTTTGGATACGCTGACTATTGAAATAGGAAGCGATGATGTCATAAATGTATCCTTTGGATACGCTGACTATTGAAATAGGAAGCGATGATGTCATAAATGTATCCTTTGGATACGCTGACTATTGAAATAGGAAGCGATGATGTCATAAATGTATCCTGTGGATACGCTGACTATTGAAATAGGAAGCGATGATGTCATAAATGTATCCTTTGGATACGCTGACTATTGAAATAGGAAGCGATGATGTCATAAATGTATCCTTTGGATACGCTGACTATTGAAATAGGAAGCGATGATGTCATAAATGTATCCTTTGGATACGCTGACTATTGAAATAGGGAGCGATGATGTCATAAATGTATCCTTTGGATACGCTGACTATTGAAATAGGAAGCGATGATGTCATAAATGTATCCTTTGGATACGCTGACTATTGAACAATTTTGGTGGGTTAGTCGTTTGGGTTACAGTTTGTTTTAATATCTGCTTTTTTCTTTTAAGTTTATTTTTCTTGGACTTCCACGTTTAATCAGACCCATAACAACTAACCGATTGTCATACTTGATTTAGTTTTTGACACAACTGATCTATCTCGAGTTTTAACGAGTTAGTCTCGAACCACGATATTTTTTATCAAAATAATTTGGTATATAATTAACAGGAAAATTGGATTTGGTGTAAAATGATAAATTAAAAAATAGATATGTAAATATGTAGTGGTAGGCGTGTTAACGCAAAACTGATGTAATACTAATATAAAACATTTTGGATGTCAGGCCTCGGATTCAAAATACTGGGGCAATAAAATCGTTTCATGTTATATTCATTACTTCTTCACCCGCCATAAGTTTGTCTTTTTATTGTTCCAGGTAAGCGGGTAACGACTGCCGTAAGATTTAAAAACTCCCCGAAGTTCCATTATTCTATTTGCGCTGGCTTTTAATCTTGGGACATAACCGGGAGTTTTTACACTCGACTACGGGGAACGAGGAAGTTGGAAAGTACGTCGCTTCGACTAGTGATGTAAGAAGTCCGCAGCTTAAGTCTTTTGTTGGCCTCCATCAATCAATCGGATTTAGTATCTTTTGTCTTTCTCAATTAATCAATCCAAAATCAGTGTGCGTTCTCGTGATATCACACAAATGCGCAACAAGTGGACAGTCTTCACTGTCGGCGATGACCCTCAAAACATTGTTGCGGCTGCCGCGTACTCGTCTTAACAGTGAGCCTGCTTTCTTTCTCAGGATGGCTGGGAAACTGTCAACCCCTGCATACGCAAACATTTCCGACGCGCTACAATAACGCGGCAGCCCCAACAATGCCCTGAAGGCATTATTATATTATACACGCAGGGCGTTGTAGGCTTTTTGAGTATAGTTAAACCACAGGCCACACGAGCAAAAGGAAGTGCAATACGCGTTAAAAAGCGTAACCTTAACAGATGTGGAACCTCGAGCAAATCTGCGCGTCAACATGTTAGCCCTAACCGACAGCGCCCTGCGCTCTCTCTCGATGTCTGTATCGTCTTTTAAGTCTTCCGTGACTATGTGGCCTAAGTATTTGAACTGTCTCACTCTTAGAAGAGGTAGCCCATATAGTTTAATGGGGGGCACAACGTCAGGAACTTTATTTCTGGACTTGAAAACCATGTACTCGCTCTTTTTACAGTTGTACACGAGACCATGGGCGTCTGCGTAGGCCTCACAAAGTTCTAGCAGTTTTCTAATGGCGCTGACCGAGGAAGCAAGCAGCACTATGTCGTCCGCATAACTAATACTATTGAAGCATTCATTGCCTATGTAACAACCGACTCTCGTACTGCTGAGCCCCTCGATCAGCGCGTTAACATATAGGTTAAAAAGATTAGGTGAGCTTGAGCCCCCCTGTCTCACACCACATTCGAGAGTGTAGGGGTCTGAATACACGTTTGCCCACCTTACATAGTTGAGCTGGTTTTCATACCAGAAACGAAACAGACGGATGTACTCCGCTGGCAGTTCTATTTCGTGCAACTTTTTCCAAAGGATCTCATATACGAACAGGTCGAAAGCTTTGGACAGATCCAGAAAACATGCATACACCGGTGTCTTCCTCTCCAAATAATACCAGGCACGTAACAAACACAAATATTAATCCCTGGGTAGAAATCAGAACCCTTAGTTCAACTTATTTCAGCCATAATAACGGTTATTCCTACGGCTCAAAAAATGTTACATTCTTGTACATCACTACGTACGATGCTACGAGCGACAAGTTCGTAGCATCGACACGTAGCGTTGCTACGAGTTTCGTAGCGAGTTTGCCGCGTCGGAGTTAAGGAAACTTTTTAATATTTTTAGAGAAGTAGTGCCCGTGACTTTGCACGTGGGCTCTTGCGCTACTATTGACATTTTATTTGTTTACTTGTGTAAAGGTCATGTCGTAGGTCGGCACACAATATTAAAAAGAAAGGCTTGGATTAATTGATTACTTCTTGTTGCTTGCTACGTCATTGATATAATTTTGGGATTAGGTGTTCTTATGTTTTTCTAGTATTTTATCTGTCTAGGTACCTAACTTCATCCAAATACTTCCAGTGGTTTTTGCGTGAAATAGTAACAAACATTCATACACACACACATATTAATGTTTAGTATATGAGTAATATATTAATATATCAAACCATGGCTTTGCTTGCATCTTTGAGTGTTAAATAGGAAATACTTGTATAAGGTTAACCTTTTAAAACTTTAACGGGTGGTAAATCATATATTGCCACCACAATTTTGAACCTTATTAAGTAAATATAAGGTCCATAACCAATGGAAAATATGTATTATCTTCTTGTTTAAGGGTTAAACTCTTAATACTAGCATGCTTGTGGTTTTTATTAAATGGTCTTTATTCTAAGTTACAAATACGTTCCTCGTACATATGTTAGCACGCCAGACTTACATAGTTTAAACATTGTAACGCCCTTACGTCCTGCGCATAAAGTCTAATATCGTTCTGCAAGTGTTTACTTTGACCGAACAAGCTTTATACATGCTCTTTAAAACAGAATTGGTCAAAATAAAAGGGTTCAGTGCAATCATTCAAAAGCCTCTCCAACAAAAGTAGGTTTGTTCAATTATTTGAATGAGGCGATTCGTAAAAGAGTAACTGGGAGGTGGAAGATAGGAAAACACGGAAAGGGTGGGTTTCACAAACGATCCCGACTCACATTTTATATTCACATTCGCACAATGCTTACGTGATTTTTTTTTCAGACATAATATCTGCAAATTCTGTTATCAGTACAGTAGTGTGTAACTTCAAGTTACAGTTATGTAAAATATAAGTATGTAAATGTGTAAAATTGTGTGAAATTATGTAAGTTATTTTTGGCGTACTTATCTAGACTTATAAAGGTGGTTATATTAATAAAAAACATTCGTGGTTCCTTAGTCTTCCTAACATTCGAGAACGGTCAGACCGATTTAGCTAATTTTGGTTTTGACATAATCGTGGAAAGTCCAAGGAAGGGGTAAAAACTAAGAGAAAAAAATTGGTGGCACGACGTTTTCCAGGACAGCTTATATATATATATATATATATATATATATATATATATATATATATATATATATATATATATATATATATATATATATATATATATATTATATATACATATATTTATAAAGCAAAAACCTGCATAAGTTATTGTTATGTAAAACGGAAATAATTTTAACATTTTACAAAGGGTGTACCATACATAATTTTATAAACATAACTTATTTCAACATTAAAGAGTTCTAGCATAAGCATTCAACATAAAAGAAAAAGTTACGAAAATGTTCTACTACCATTTCTTGTGACGTAATTACATTCGTAACTCATAAATTAAGCGCGTCTCTCATTTCGCGTTGTAGGAGCGAGGCTGAGCAAAACAAACAGTTGCTATTTTGCGTCACAATGCCAAAGCAGACATGGTTAATGGGCGAACGAAATTAATTAACGACTCGAGTTAACGTTCTCGAACGAATACTATTCGAAAACGTGGGATTCGATCTTCTTTTATTTATATCTTAGTATCATACAGATATGTTATGTTTTCACATTTAGCTTGTATTGTATCTAGAGACTGCACCTTTTTTAAGGGTGGAAATGCATTGGCGCTAATGTTGTTAAAAGGCTCGAGTCTCCCGAGTTTCGACTCTTAACGCTCGAGCCCCCTAGGAAGGCTCGAGCTTCAGCCTCGAGCCTTATGTTGACGGCTCGAGCCGAGCCTCGAGCCCTAGTTCCAAGGCTCGAGTCGCGACTCGAGCTCTGTCTTAAAGGCTCACTACATGACATTTTGCTCCAAAACCTATTTTAATAATTTCGTCAGGGGTTACGGTAGATTCGATCGAAACCTTAGATGAATAACAAAGCATATAAAAATATTGATTTCGAGTCGACAACATTTATCCGTAAAATTAGGATTATGGAGTATTTCGTTTAATTCTAATAGCACTGACAAACAAACCGCAGCCGCCATCTTAGGCCTTGCCGACATTGACGTTTCATGAAAATATGGTATTTTGACACTTTTTTAAGATAAACTCTTTGATTAGTGTTTTTTCTTTAAAGCTGAAATTGGCCGCTTGCGATGACAACCATAGTATAAAAAATCAATAAACATAGAAGTTTTAGTTCAAATGTCATTTAGTTTGTTCAATGTGATTTACTTTGTTTGTTAATATCTATATCATTTTGTTAACAGCTGAATCTTTACTAAATTTAAATACAATTCAATATTGAATGTATGTTTCAGGGTACCGTTTCCAAAGCATACAAACGGGACTCTATTACTAATAATAATAGCATTTGAAGTTTTGTCTATATCAGTGACTAGCGTTCCTATTGAATAAGCCTTTTCAAAGCCTGAAAATAAAAAACAAAAAAAGAAACAGGCTCAACAACAAAAATATCCAGGCAACAATGTGCTTATCGTCATGGTTAAAAATCGAATAATAATTGACTGTATCCTAAACAAGTTTTCTTTTTCTTTCTTTTTTTTTTCATCTTATAGGTACTACAAAAATATTTCATTTTAATATTATCACACATGTAAATAGAGAGCCCTTTATTCGAAGCTCTTGAGCCTTCAAGCCTCGAGCCTTTAAGACTCGCGAGCCCTCAGAGCTCGAGCGTTGAAGGCTCAGTAGCTTCGACTCGGAACTCGAGTTCCCGACCCGGAGCTCATTTCTCACAACACTAATTGGCGCACCGTACTACCGAAATTAGTAATTTTATTAAATGCTTATACTTAAAACTAGGGGCCCGCTGGCTTCGCAACTGTACTATCACCGTCTTTTCTGTACTATAATCGCAGCGTGTTGTTATATAGCCTAAAGCCTTGCGCAATGAAGCCTATCTAAAACAAAAATATTTTTTTAAATCCAACCATTCGCACCAGCACGTTCAAACAGACAAACAAACTCTTCAGCTTCATAATATTAGTATAGATAAAATAAATTTCAAAGTTGAAAGAATTCTGAACATTATATTCCGTATTACTATTCATCCATAATGTTCAAACACTTTAAAATAAAGAACCTTCAATCTTTAAGAAAATTCAGTATGAACGCAGCGAAATTAAAATGCTCAAAAGCAATATAAATCTTTGTAAGAAGAACCTTTTTCGTATATTTCATAATAATACTTGCGTTATAAGACGTGTGTCTAGCTCCGGCCGGATTATTTTATAGGCTAAGTAGGAAAAATCGAACAGAAAAAAAATCTGTTATTTTAGTTGTGATAATTATGAGAGTTTGGTAGAAAATGTTTTTGATTCACTATTTTTTGTTTATTTTTTTTTTAGTTTATCGAGCATCAAAATATGAACCTAAGGGACAAATTTAATAAGTGAGCCACTTTAGCGAATTCTGGCGCAATATTTCTGTCGCCAATTTAATAGAAAGGTGTCAGTGAAATTAATTATAATTTTTTTGAATTATAATAAATAACACATTTTTACGCATTTATGAAAATCACAGATCTCAAAACTTATTCACATTAATTTTTCCTTACCTTGCATCTTTCTCATGGTGCCACTTACTGTTATTTTTGATACAGTCATTTATTCAAAACTGTTTGACCATTTTCTAGGTGGTCAGTACCAATCGTTTCTGGCTATATTCAACCTGAATGGAACGACATACCCGAGCCAAATGTAGGCAGGATGCGGGCCGTTACTATTTACGTAAATGCATTTTTAAGTGTTCCTCTAATGGAGACTTCACATTTAGCGCAAACTTTCAACGGAACTGAACATAACGGTTGAAAAAATAAACATTTGAAATATGAAAATGTTAATGTGTAAAGGCGCTTATAGTTAAATGAGACTGGGAGTTATTTTATAGATAGATAGTTAGAACAAATTATAGTAATTTTTAAGGTTCTGTACTGTCTAGTTAACTGATATACTTTGAAATACTTGTTAAAACAGATTCCGTTATGGATTTTCTATGAAGTTGGCACGGCACACTTGACACAATCTGACTTATTACTTACCTCCACCTTACAGAAGACCGCAGCCAAATAACAATCACTTCTGTGTTGTTGTGTTACTCAATACTCAATATTTTTATTGCATCTTTAGTGTTTACAAGGTTACACTTAAAATTAGACCACTAAATACCCTGTGTTCCTGCGTGTGAGTTTCCAGGCCTCCTGGGGGGTGCTACATCAGTAGCAGGGGTCAAGCCTTCAAGGTAAGGGCGACAAGTCCAGTAACAGTTTTACTATGCTGTACTTGTCGCCCTTAAGCTAGGACCTCTTTCCCACAGCGCCGCCACCAAGGCGATGAGGTCCACCGGGGTGTTTTAGTGGGTAGCCTGAGTTGGTTGGTAGGTAGGAGTCCCACACACGCCGTCACCCTCCCTCAGGGTGGCGGTACGGTGCATCAAGCATTTCCCCCCGTAAAAAAAAAAAGGACCTCATTACCACTTAACATCAGGTGGGATGATGTCAATCTTGAAGTGGAATATTAAAAAAAAACTTATACCCAGGTCCAATATTTGAAAAAAAAAATACAATCCGTTCTAGTTAATGATAGTAATATATTATACGTGTTGTAAGCTAAAAATGACTGCCGGACGACAGATGACAGCTGATATGGAAAGTAAATTATAGAACGGTATTAACGATTTGTAGTAGGTTGGAGAAAATAGGATAGTTATTTTTGACACATTAAGAATCGTAAAATATTTGAAACGGGCATTATTGAACTCGCTGACTATTAGATAGTACCGGAGAATTTTAAAATTTCAGTCCAAAGATAATTTGTAAAAAATCAATATTGCTGTTGTAACAACGGTTCTTCTCTATAGAAACGACGAATCATATTAATATTCATTCTTAAACTTCAACGTTCGTTAATACAAGTTGATTCTCTCGCTTCCACGTCTGTGTTCAAAGGACGATCAATCACAAATCCAAGTTGTTAGGCACATCAAAGTCATATTTCACCGCGCGGTGCGTCACGCCCGATCTTGCTTTCAATGCGTATCTTTCACAGGCGAGGCCGCGTCTTCTGAACACAATCTAATAAATATTCCTTGCTCGACTGGGTAGGCCAGCCGTCTAGCGTACTTCGGGATTTTTTGGCTCTAGACCTTTGATTATAGTATAAGTCTATACTAACAATAATGAGGAGAGTTTTTTTCTCTACATCTATGTTAGATTAGAATGAAAAATTAAATATGTTGATCATTGTCAATTAAACGATTAAAAATTGCGTTTTTTTTTTATTTAATTTTCTTATTCATTACCTACCGCGTTGAATCGTCATTGTCTCTTAATTGCAGTCTCTTGAGAATAAATTTCGAATACACGTACACTATATTATTTTTGAAACGAATCTTTAGTGTGGGTATTTTAGTGTGTTCTTGTTAATTTCAAAGCAATATTTTTTGATCTTAAAAACATTATGAAATAATCAACTAGTTTATTGTCAAGTTTTAGGTCTAGCTGACACGATAAAAATGCTCTCAGATCCTATAACCACCCCTAATTCTTTCGAATGACGGCTGAGATCGTGGGCTATTGACGTCATAACAACGAATTTCCTTAGGTACAAAATCCCGGAACATTCAATGTGTTGGGCGAACCTACTTAGGTCCCCCTCCACGAGACCGTACTAATTCGACGTCAGCGCCCTCTAGCGGCAGGGCCGACACCCAACCTATGGTAATTAAAACAACCAACTCGTTATAAACTTGATGAATTTTCAAAGTCTCAATTTGGAGCGGTGGAACATTTTATTTTAAACGTTTTTAAATTTTGTCACCGTCTACATTTGAACCCCTTTTGTAAACAGTTTATTGTGCGTCAATTGTCGACAAAGTACATTTTTACAGGTGGGTTAATTAATAGCCTGTGAAACAGTGTATTTATCCATAGAGACTCATTTTTAGATTTCTTTATACGGGAACAGTTATTATAAAACATGTTAAAATCAATAAGAACTCGACATGTATTTGACATGGAAATGTAAATGAACTTGGAGAATTTACATATAAAAAAGATTTTAAATTAAAAAATGTCATTCGGATACTAAATATTTTTTATACATTGATACAACAAAATATTTAGTAACTTATATACACTCTATTGGATAGAAGACAATACGTAATAGCTGTCTACTAATAAAACCACCTCCGTAGCCGAGAGGCAAGCGTGCCGGACTTCGGCGTAGCGCCATCTCTGAGGTTCCGGGTTCGATCCCCGGTCGGGTCAATATGGGAAACGAACTTTTCTATATTGTCTCGGGTCTGGGTGTTGTAGTACCGTCGTTGTTTCTGATTTCTGGAACACAAGTGCTTTAGCTACTTACCACAGGATCAGAATAATGTATGTGATGTTGTCTAATATTTATATTTATTTATTTATTTACTAATAAATTTTGAGCCGTAATAACTTATACCAATAATTTGAGATATCGAAACAGAAATCACATTATTTCTTTTTAAATTAATAAGTGGTAGGTACATAATTCTACAATTAGTAACATAGCCGATAAAATGTATGCGATCCGGATTATCAGTCTTTAGTATTCTATCGAATATCAAAACACGAATCGTAAACTATCAAGATGGAGGTGGCACCCCTAAGTAGAGGCAACAGTGTCCCCTGTCCCTAAATCCTCTCAGCCCATTGGCTGCGAACGTCCGAGGCGCTAGCTGTGGGAGCGTCCCTTCCTTTGATACCAACATCATGATATCATAGCTAAACCTTCTGACAAACTTAATATAAAAGGGCTACTACAAAATTGATGATTATTTAAATGACAATAATGTATGGGTCTAGAATAACTTAATTCTTTGAAATCTAGCCTTGTATTCCTTATTTAAGTACCTAGTTTAAGGACACATTGTTATATTGAAAAGAGTAAGTGTCGAGTTTCTTGCCGATTCTTCTAGACATGATCAGCATTCCGAACACGGCGGTAGAATACCTACTTTATTTGTACTGACGATTCATAAGTGCTTTTGTAAAGCTTACATGAATAAAGATATTTTCTATACTATTCTATTCTAACATTTCTCGCAGAGATCCATATTTAAAATATGCATGTATTATATTTGTCGTTATATAATACTTAACAATGCTTCCTAGTGTTTAGTGCTTGCCGTGGCAGTTTGTAACTAAGAACACA
Source organism: Glyphodes pyloalis (assembly GCA_037074685.1). Classification (NCBI taxonomy): domain Eukaryota; kingdom Metazoa; phylum Arthropoda; class Insecta; order Lepidoptera; family Crambidae; genus Glyphodes; species Glyphodes pyloalis. Next base: position 2,422,439 of record JAYKKO010000039.1, read on the forward strand.
CTATATTTTAAAGGACCGACACAGGAAAGTGACTTTGTTTTACACTATTTAGTGATACGTTATAAGCACCCAAAATACATTTAAATGTTTATTACACTCAGTACTCGTCCTGGATGACATTGAACTCATAACCCTTTGTTCGACAGTTTGTTTTTACTCCGAAGTTTGTCCCATATAAATTTTCCCAACCTTAGAATGAGAAATCTTCGAGGGACGTGGCGTGCAAATTTTGTATTTTATTTGGCTATTTCATTAACCTGAAAATACGACACTACTAAAAGATTAATGCAACGTCTGAAATACAAACCAAAAAAATTATTAAACTACATTATCAAAATTCTTTCCTTGAAAAAAAAAAACCAACGGAACCAACCAGCCAACCAGTATTGTTAAGGTACTCTTAATATTCTTCAAGGTTTCAATGTCGTTTTCATAAAACAGCGCCGTAAAGGATTTGGAATGTATAGATTTTGGAATTAGAAGTAATCTACGCGAAAGCAAACTCTCTTAGTACCGAGACCTGTCTATAGATGGCGCTCATGAAACTCCTTTGTGATCAAGTACCGCCATCAATCAAAAGCGTCAATAAGTTTTTGATGGTAAAAGCCTGTTAACCTCTCTTTTATTAGGTTTATCGTGCTTGAATTTAATTCGTATATTTAAACGAAAAGGTAATTCTCATTTCAATGATAAATGAATTCTAGTTAATGGATGCGGTAAAATTCAAAAGCTGGAGTTAAATGAAGCCAAATGTAATAGTATAGTTCAGGGACCAAATGCTGGTACAGGTTTTAAGAATGAAATAAGAATATATTTATTTTCAATCTAAGCAGTTATTAGTATTTAATCCATACTTATATATTTTTTTACATTTTCAATCATTGTTTTAACACCACTGGTTTAGTTAACACTGTAACAAGCATAAACAACTAACTCCATGAAACATATAAGTTTAATGTGAAGCAAGAATTCATTTAAACACAATGTGTCAAATTAGTTGCTTAGTATAAAGCATTCATAATCCATAACTATGGATACTATGGAATAAAAATTTGGTTTTACATGAAAAATATATTTTAATATAATATATATTTTATGTGTATATAATTAGAATATGTATATAATTAGAATATGTCTATCATCGCGTTTCATTTTTATTTATTTAGTAAAAACGATTATTTGAATACTACAGACACTCCAATTTTATTTATTCGTAAATATGTAAGGAAATTTCGTAGTTGGATCCGGAAATGATCCTAGTGTTACCGTTTTAAAAAACTTAAATGTTGCTTAAACGCACTTAGGACTCGTCCCATTTCTCATCTCAGCATTAAGTTATGGCAGCAATAAATTCAGTCCATGCATATTATTCGTAGTCGGCCGATATGAAACGTCTGCGGCCATCCGGGGATAAATCTTGTTCTAGGATGTCACCCGGGCGGGAATGCCCAATGATTTATATATTAGTTTAGCTGGGGGAGGATGGGTGTACAAACTGAAGAGGGCACTGATCTCTGCTTATATTAGGTTCTTGTAGGTACACAATACTCAGTTTATGACTAACTAGGCTTTACACGTGTACTATACACATTTTCCACTGTTTCTTTGGTCTTATTGGTTGCAGCGCGATGTTATTTAGCCTAAAGCCTACCTGTAGTGTTTGTATCTATACAATAGATATATATACATTGTCTCCACCTGGTAGAGGGGGCACGTCCGATCGACAGTCGGTTGCGAGACGCGGTGACGATCGGACGTGCGCTTGCGCTCGGTACCGGGTGTAGGGGTGAGCCAGTGAAACGTTACTTTGTTGTGATCACTACACTTCCTAAAGATAATATCCTAGTGGTTTTTAATTCGAACCAGTAGTTTCTGAGATTAGCGCGTTTAAACAAACAAACTCTTCAGCTTTATAATACAAGTAAGTAAGTATCCATTCATTAAACGATTTTTTGAAACACTGTCTGTCTACACAAATCAAAACTTGGATACCACCGAGTCGAAACTTGATACTTGTCTATAGGATCTACCAAAAAGATCACAGCTGGAAACTCGTAAAAACTTACTGACGTTCTTAAATACAAATATATGCCCCTACTTCAACAATACATGAGAACCTGTTAGTTCGTCCCATTTATATTTTTCTGTGAATGGTATTTGAACGATTTCAAACCTTTTTATATTCGCACATTTAACAAATCTAGCACACCTGTTTTCAAACAACCTACGCTGACGCCCACCCTATTTTAAAACTTTTTCTCCATATTGCGATACCCATTCAGCCCGCATGTGAACAAAACATCTGAAACTAATTTGAATTCAGAAACTATGCGTTGTCTCGATCTAGACATAAACGATAGACAGAGACGAAGTTAGCATTGATTTTTCGTATTAGAACCGTTTTTGCCTTTTGTAACTAAGAAAGCTGGAGCAAATGGTGTTTTGTCTGATTAGAATTTTTTGTTCGTAGTATGGTTAGAAGATGGATATATAAATTAGCGCAAATGCAGCATTCGGCATTAAATCTGAAGGTTTCTCCAAATTAGAATTATAATTTATGGCTGTATTTCAATTTTCAAATAAAAGGAAAACCCTCCATAATGCGACTTCAATGTCGATATAAAATATACATCTACTAAAATCAATTTCTTCTTTTCCTTCTGAATGTTTTATATCAAATCGAGGTTGGTTTTCCGCGAAACTACAATGGGAATAAGGTTGGCATCTTATCTTAAAGAAAATTTGGTTACTGATTAAAAAGAAACATAGATTTTATGAAAACAAATACAAAATAAGTGGGGTGGTCTGTTATTACAAAAAAATCTGAATTAATATTCTGAGCACTTCTTATTTTAAACCTTTTGATTTGGCGTAAAAATATACTATTTCGTGCTTTTTTATGAAACAATGTCCATATTATGTCAAATGATACAAGAAACAATTATTATGCCACAACCCTGTTAGACACTCTGTCTGTTAGAGGTTCCAAACTGGCTCTAGCATCAATTTTAGTTTAAATTCAGTTGGACGATGCATAAGCATTACTTGTAAATAACATGAATTAATTAAGTGATTTATTGATTTATTGACTGACTGATTTACAAGGCAACCGACGGCACCATATTACACCGTACAGAAAGAAATACGAAGGCAATTTCCCACATTAAAGTATAAAACTAATTTGTGTATCAACCCTAGATGGGACGATAAATCTGTGATACGAGGACATTTATGAAGCGAATTGCTGAAAGCTCCAAGTTTTCCGTGCATAAGTCCATTTAAGCTAGGGATGGTGACGGACTCCGTCTGGACCGTTTGTGGGTACACTTAAAGTTTATGTTTGGGGTTAAAGTTTCATCGATAACCATCAATCGAATTTTATTAAAAGACATCGCGTTCTATTCTTATGGCGTGATAAAAAGATGGCAAGATTTTCTTGTATACTAATGATATAAGAGGTAAAATGTGTGTTCGTAGGAAGTAACATCTAGAACTTCTATCATGGTTGATTATTAGATATATCTGTTATTCCAGAGTGACATCCTACAAATATTACAAACGCATATTTTGATTAGAATGTATGGACGCCTGGAAGTATGTTTGTTGCTCTTTCATGCAAAAAATACTGAACAGATTAGGATGCAATATGGAAGGAAGAGAGACGACATACAAGATAGGATTCTTTCTGTCCCAGAAATAACAGTTATCGGAATCTGATTTTTTAAACCGATTAAGTCTTAGATGGATAAAACATTGTAATGATTGTTTTTACAATGGGATAATGTTCTTATCTTTTCTATTCGGAAATAGATTTACACTTGGAGTTACATTATTGTAGTTTCGTAAGGATTCCTATTTTTGTCGAAAGTGTATAATATGTCACTGAGTGACAGTTTGGCTTCCCAACAGCGAAATCATTTTAAACCGGTTCAGTAGTTTTGGAGTCTATTCATTGCAAATAAGCAATTCAATCTTTCCTCGTTATAATATTTGGATAGATAGAACATCTATACTTATGTTCATCGTCTGCATTTCAAAGTGAGTAGTGTTATAAATGAACTTCCAAAAAATGATTACACAAATATTTCAGAACGGAATCGGAAAATTCTTTTTTTTGTTTGTAAATCGCTAAAAGCTATGAATTTGTCATACAATGTGTCACGTTTGTGACTATGGATATGTACATACATATAGGGGTGAGTGTGGAGGGGCCGAATCTCCACACCCTAAACGCAACCCCCTTTTCGTAGACTTAGTACTTCAGTAAGTATCTGAAAAGCCACGAACAACTAAGCCCTTTGTGTATGTATATTCAGTAACATATCGATTCCTACTCAGTCTGTAGATTCCTACTTAGTCGGTAAGACATTTTTAATGAACATTCCTCAATTACGGCGGGTTTGGGCCCTCCTCGTGACAACACGCCGACTCCTCCCTCCCTCTTAAGCTATTCCCGAATAATTACACGTGTTCTCGAATTCCTGGGACTTCTTTAGGGCAAATTTAATCGTAATGACTGTTTAAACTGAATGCAATGAATTTTATGTGTGAAGCTTTATCCAGTACATAATTGTTGTATAAATTCTTAAAAACTCGTATCCAATTATCAATGAGACAGCTCTTAGACTATATCCAAAGTTTAAGATTACCATTTTCGTCACAAGCAGACGATTTCGCTCATTTCCTTTTATCAAAGTCCACCACGACTCCAGTTGCTCAGTTGGAAGAGAAGCACAAGCTCAATATGAGAAGGTCCTTGGTTCGAATCCCATACCGCAAGTGAGATAAGATTTTTCCGTGTCTTTAAAATATTTAAAGATCCCTAGTGCGGCCTGAAAAAAAATATTTGTCTGGGTGGGTTTTATTATTATTTTACGCAAAATCTACTGAACAGGATCGGAAGTAATTTGATAGAAATAAATATGAGATACTAGGCCAAAATTATATAGGCTAAGTCGCGGGCGAATAGTTAGTTTACAATAAATGCACAAATAAGACGTGTCCCAGCAGATGTTGTGTTCAAACTTGTGTTATAAAGTCTAGAAGTTGTGCAAGTGTGGCAAACTCGGCAAGGCGCTGGGAACTAGTTTCTGTTTGTATTGCTTCAAGTACACTCTTGTAGTTAGTTTTACTTTAATATTTGTAACATAATTGCGTACTCATATTGAACGTAGACAAGCAAGCTTATACAATAGTGTACGTCGTATCCCTGTTTTTTTTTCCACATTGTCCACTGATTTTTCTCTTGTATTGGTAGCAGTGTTGTATATAGCCTAAAACCTTTCTCAATAAATTGACTATTCTACACAAGAATAATTGTTCAATTGAAAACAGTTGTCCCTAAGATTAGTGCGTTTAAACAAACTCTTAAACTTGGTAGAGATTAGATTGAATACGGTACAGATGTATATTATCTTATGTGATTGATCACTTACATAAAACATAACTGAACCAATCAACAAAAAGCTTACACAGTAATATTCACTAAATGATAAAAACCAATAAAACGGGTTGACGAAGCTTTTCTTACATGTACCACCGAATTAAAGTAACTTAAACGAAACCTAATACATCACTTAGACGTTTATAACATTAGCAACGATACGGGATGTTGGGCGCCGCACCCCATTCATGTTTCTTTGTGCCAAACCATGCTGGGTGTGCGTTTCCACCGTATGACGCAAGTACTCGTATATTTTTGTGTTGAATGCTGTTTTCATTTCACTGTTAATTATTACTTACAGTTTATGCATCTCGTCTGCCTGGTTTTACTTATTTTTTCAAACTAGTTGGTTCCACCAGAATACCAGCGCTGCTACGGTATTAGAAATAATGCCGTTGCAGCATTAGTTAAGGTGGAATCCTATTGACCATAATTTACCGTGTGTGGGTTGATTATTTGTTTTAGTTTTCTTTCGTTTTTTCATTTGTCCGAGTTAAAAAAATTATTCTCATTATGGATACTTGATAGCTGAGGGTGAAAAAAACACTACCAACCGTTGCTAAATAAGGTATAGATAGCCCCATTAAACATTAAGTGTAATGTTAGTTCATCAAACATATCTTAAAGATTCAAAAATATTTTAGAAGACTAAAGATATTGTAAGTGAGGCATTAACTTGCGGAGAAGCGAAAAAAATATTCACTAAGTATCTTGACAAGATAGATAGCCCTCTGCTCTCTTAGTTTAAAACAAATTGCCGATTTGGTTAAGTTTAATCTAAGAGTACCAAGAATAATTCTTGATACTCGTTAAATTATTTTTCATCTTGGAAGACGTTTGATAGATATAAATTGTTCGGTTGAAGACTTAATCTGCAGCTATTTTTTAACTGTGGCGTGACATCAAGTTCCAAATTAAAATTTGATGTTTTATTGGCTTCTTCCACACTGATGGTAGTAAGCAAGATAGGAACCGACATTGCGATGACAATAGATTTGATGCCATAGTATCCTATTGTATTCTAGTTATGATCGCCATCATCGCCGCAAGATGTTTCTGCACGTTTCTTTTAAAGCAATCAATTTCGGACGAAGACGGTTGTTTGACCACGAGAAAGGGACTACCCTCGGCTTAGATATGACAGTCAATCTTTTTATAAACTAAGCTAGCTATTATCTAAAACGAAATTTTTTAACCATAAGCGATCATTTTAAGGACAAAGGGCAGAGTCCCGCTTCTAATGTAGAGCAGCAGTGTGTGTGGGGCTCCTATTTTCAACAACCTACTTTTGTCAATATAAAGGTATGTAAGGCCGTAAGTGGCAGCGGATCACAAGCTGTACTTATGTGTCAGGCGTTGGTTCGCTAAATAATGTCGTGAGTCAATGGACCCACGAGTAGGTTATACGTCAACCTCAGCTGAGTGAGACCCAAACCCGCACCCACTCGGTAAATCAATACGAACGCGGCATCCGCCACGCTACAGTAACACTACAGCCCGGTTAATACCACCACGAGTATCGTCACGGGCACTAATCCTACTTATAAATGTGAAAGTTGGTGAGTATTCATGTGTTCATACTCTTTCACGCATAAACTAAAATAAATAAATGCGCCAGACAATCACACCAATCACCTACCGTCTTATTCCAAAACGAAGTTTAATTATAGTACCAGGTTTAGTCCTAGGTTTAAACCATGGACTAAAATAAACGTTATTACAAAACAAAGTTTAACGCTAGTCCGAGGATCAACTATGGTACTAAAGATAAACCACGGCGACCCCTAGTTTAACTTGTGTACTAACCTCAAAACGTCAAATTCAGAAGTCGACATTTGTATCGCACTTGTAGTTTTGTTAATTAAATCATTGAAAATCGATATCAATTCGCTTGATTTAATGTATTTCGATGATTTGGAGGATCTGGAAATACATTGGCGTCTCTATAGACAGCGTTGTCGTTTGTATTCTTTTGATTTGGATGACGAAGATTTTCGCTACAAATATGTTTACCAATAAGATTTTGGATAAAAATAGTGACCTAATCCGTGCAGCATTAGCATACGACCCTCATCCAAGAGATCATCCAAGTTGTATGTGCATTACGGAACTGAGCTAGCCATGCAGTAAGTGTTAAAACATCTTGCAAATTATACTAACCAAGCTCAAATACAGCAAACAATACAGAAAAAATTAAGAATTTTGTTTTATTCGCAGATTCAAGACGATACTGGTGTCTTGTATGGTGTATTTCAGCCAGTAATCAGTCAAACCTACAAGAAAATAGGCACAATGTCCTAGATACATCAAAATGCCAGCTTCATTAAACAAGAAACTACTGAACAAATACTCATCCAACCTATTACAAACGCAGTTCGTGGGAATTAAAGGAAAAGGAAGTTTATTCAAACACTTTTTTCTAAAATAAAAGTATATTAATTATCTTTCTTTCTCATAATATTTTTATAAAATCAGTCTGAACTTAACAAATAATCTTATATTAAATTAGTTCAATAATATTATTTTGTACCACCAGTTTGTATTACATAAAAATGAAAACTCCGGTATGCCTTTTTATTCTTTAGATTTATAGCCTACATTTTCCTTTGGCTTTTAGTTAATGATCTACACATTTTACAGCTTCATTGTCATTATTATTAGGCATCACTGAAAGAAAACATAGATATCATTAATTTTGTTTAGGATAGTTATTGGCTCGGCTTTTAAAAAGAAATACATAGTTTAACTTGCTTTTCATTGGGATCTGGAGTTTCCTCATGTATTACTATTAAAGGCTCAACTTGGGAGCTAGGGCCAGGAATAGGTTCTACCTCAGTTACTATTACATTTGGAATCTGAAATATAAAAAATATTATTTTAATTTTATAAACATTCTGGCAAAATACAATAGTAAATATACATATTTTATTAATTTTTATTTACCACAGTATCAATATTTTGATAATTTTGATAGCAAAATCTTTATTGAGGAATAACAAAGCAATGCAGCAATATTGCCGCAAGTCCTCAGAAGATGTTGAAGGGGGCTTTGTGCCACCTCCTCTCAAAGACTGCTCTCTTTTATTAGCAGATAATTTGGGTTTGGCTGCCAACTTCATTCTCCTCCAAGCTAATATAACTTCAGTATCTGAATGATTTTTCCCTGATGGTTTGGATTTATCTAAAAAGAAAACTACATCTAAAAAAAGTACATAGGTAAAAATCAATGTTCAGGAGAAATAATTAAATATGCAGGCCATACATACATACTTATTTGTAAATTTCTCCACTCCTTTAATTTCAAAATTATTGCTATTGATTTTGGTAGATTTGTCTTCCAAATTTTTCCTGACTCTGCTACAAGTTGACGCAATACTTTCTAAAATTACGATTTAAATATTAGTGACATAAATTTGCTTAAATAATAAAACTAGTTGCTGTTTATATTGCTCTTTACATAAAACTAAATTGGACTAACCTCCTTTATACTCCAATTTTAACCTCTTTTTTTCTTTATTGGTTGCTAAATTTAGTGCACTGATTCACACGATCACAACCCAAAGTATTGTACCACCTACTGAGTTATACAAAATTATGGAACAAAGCGTCTTTATTTAGCAAAACTAATGATTTCGTTGAAAATGTACCTAGCACTTGAAACATTTCGATGACAGATTGAAGTACTCAAATAACGCGCGCCGCGTACTCTGTTCCGTTTTATGTTAGCCATATGTTAGCTATAAGTTTATCACACGTTCTTAACTACTTAACTTACACAAAGGGTCATAATTAAAGCTGTAACAAAATAAAAAAAACGTGAATAGTAAAAGCTTTGATTTTGTTTACGAAAATAGTAAGATTATTAAAATGTCTTTCCAAATAGGATTTAACAAAATTTCGTAAAAGGGAACGTTTCATCAAACGCTGAACGAATGAGTGAATTTTAGACTAACATTTGTGGTATATAATCTGTGGATCTATTAAGACCAGGGACTACAACGTAGTCCTAGGTTAGTCTACGATTTGTAATACGACTTCATTTTAGTACGGTACTAAACCTTAATACCGTAACAAACCTAGACTAACAAGTCCTGGTTTAAACCTAGACTAACGTATGTTTTTGTAATAAGACGGCTAGTCTCAAACTAAGGTTTTCCCTTGTATAGTACAAGGGAAAACCAGACGACGGATACTAACTGGAAGCGTCATCCCAGCACACCCAGACCCAAGTCAATTTAGAAAAGTTCGTTTTCCAAACTGCCCCGACCGGGAATCGAACCCGAGACCTTTCGCGCTTTGGTAGCCTACCTTAGCTACTGCGCCACCAAAACTACTGAAAGGGTTTGAATGAAATTTGGTAGGTAGAGTGATGACATACTTGTTTATAGGATACTTTTTATCCGGAAATAACGCAAGCGAAGTCGCGGGCCACAGCTCCATTCCATTTGGTAATCTAGTGTCTCATCTTTATTGTTACCAAATTTCATTTAAACCCATTCAGTAGTGTTTTTTAAAAAGCTCAACATACCTACATATACGTATACGGATGTCTGGTCTATTATCATATCATACGTTCTTACAAACGTTCGCGTTGTTTTAATAGGATGTATAAAATCGACAAATGTCTTTTTTTAAGCACAAAATTTGAATACAGTTTGGCCAATTCAACAATTTTCGTGTCATGTATTTAAAAACAGAAAGAAATACATAAGTATTCTTACTCATAAATAGCTATTCATTTTTTAATTTTTCATAGATACCAGTGAATACCAAAACAATTTTATTCGAATGACCAGATCATATTAAAGAATCGACTTTTAGAAACTTAGATACGTCAAACTGGTGATAAAAGCCCTTTCTCAATTTTAAAATAACATCAGTAATTTTCTTAATACGATCCTAGTATTTATATTATATTATTCGAAATACCTAACTTGCTGTAATGTAAACGACATACCTACTGTCAATAACACAAATAAAATCAATAATTCAGACGCCACATTCATGGGAGGGAAACATATAAGCCTCTCTTAGGGATTTGCCTTTGTACATAAAAGTTCAAAGAAAGATTGATGGGGTTATCATAAAATGTTCGAGTGAACCTGGATATTTCGCAATACACGTCAAGCACACGAATGCGCTTAAAAATTGATGCGTGTAAGTAGTATGTCAAGTACTTGCAATGGGGTTTGTGAATGCTTAGAAGATACGCTTCTGCTGGTAAATATTTTATGTCACTGTCTGTATACAATATTAGCTGTCCCGGCGAAGTTACGCCTATTTTTTTTAAGATTTTCTAACCTTTTAAACCTTTCCTGGACGTCCACAATTATTTCAAAACCAACATTAGACAAATCGGTCCAGCTGTTCTCGAGTTTTAGCAAGACTAACGAATAGCGATTCATTTTATATAAAGAAGAATTCAGATATAAGAAGATTAGATTGATAAATTTTAAAAAGATATTTTTTTTTAAATTTCTACGTATTCGTCTATAACGGCCCATTGATGAATTTTTCATATTTTAATTAACGAAACTAGCGACCCGCCCCTGCATCGCTCGGGTGTAAGTAGTACTTATGGACATTAAAAAAAGGTTGGTCAACTTAACTCTACCTGATGTATTTTTTAGGTGTTCGTTTGTCTTTTATGAACCAATTATGATGCTTTTTTTGGGAAAGGAGATATTTCCACGGTTATACCACAATAAAAAAAAACATGATCCCAGAGGCTTACCAGAGGAATGAGGGAAAGTTGGTTTCTTGTTCCTAAGTAGTGATTAGGTAACTTTACTAGAATAAATATGTAATATACATATAAACCTTCATATTATTCGCTCTGTCTATTTAAAACTATCTGTTTTAATAAACACATAAAAATCCGTCGCATAGTTTTGATATATCTAAGCATACATAGGAACAGAAAGCGGTAAACGACTTTTTACTCTAGAGTGATTTAAAAAGATCTGTTTGTTTATTTATTCAAGCAGGTTACATTATAACACTTTTGAATCGTCTTTGAACACAATGCAAACTCTACTGCCGGTTCGGAACCTATATCTACCGGGGAGACACCGGTAAGACTCAGTAGATTAGTTACAGTAGTAAATATGTAACTCATTGCATGTTTTATTATTTTTATAGTACAAAACGCCGTACTAGCGCGTAAAAGAGCAGCACGCGCGATACGTGAAGGTCGTGGGTTCGATTCCCGCACCGCAAGGGGAGATAAAAACATTTCTGTTTCTAATATTCATTGCATATTGTTTTGTTGTCATGAGTGAAGTATTTATTTTTGAGGGCTGAAGCAGACCAGTCCCCGGCGGTGACACTTGTTCACAAGCATGACGTATGTGTGCACCAGCCATCGCTTGACTCAACTATATTGTAGGGAATGTAACGATACAAAATAAAAGTACGGGAAGTTTGTGTGTCTCGAATGATTGCACCTGTGTCACATAGACGAGGGCTTTGCCTCGAGCAACATGATGTACCGCTACTATGCAAGATATTAAGGGAGCATTCTGAAATATGTCCGATACGTGGCCAACGAGAATAGGGTTCCCTGTCTGACTACTTTGGAAATACATGACATGTCTGCAAAATATGTCTTTTGACGATACCGTTTCTGCCGGATTCTTTTCGGTAGGATTAGGTTCTGAACCGGCTGTAGCTTCAATTATGGTTTATTTTTACGATGCTTATGTGTTACTTGTACATATAACCTACATTATTAATTAATTAATTAATTAATTTATTTAAAAACTTTATTGCACAAAAAAGTAAAACAGTTGGACTTAATGCTAGAGGTATTATTATTGATCATGATTATCAACCAAATAACGATTATTTTTTTAAGAAGTAGGTCGGGATATTTTCCTTATGTGCATATTAAATCCTATTAATATTAAAAACATAAATGTTTGTATGTATGGGCTCAAAATCTGAATTCCGACACACGTTTGTTCGACGTTACGCTACTCCGATAAATCGTTACTCTGACAAATTATTTTTTTTATATATTACGTCTATTTTTAAAGATTGAACTAGTCCACTTATATCTGAACTAGTTAGGTTACACCGCAGTAAGGTCAGATTCAGTTTGGTTAGGTTAGGTTTAATGAACATTCGTCGGAGTAGCGTAACGTCTGTCGGAGTTCAGTTTCTAAGCCAAACTAATGTTCTTTAAAGAATTGCTGGTAGGGGCTGGATGAAATAAGCCCGGGATGGAAAAAAAATTGTTCCTTAAAAAACCCTACGTTTAGCAGTGGATTGATTAGGGCTGTTGATTAATAGATCCATCGTGCAAAAACAACTGGATACGTGGATTTTGGTAAAAGTTCGTAGCTAGAAAAATTGGATGCAAAAAATGCATATAGAAATAAATTTTTGTACTGAAAGAAAGTTAATGCAGGCACATGCAATTTTTTTTAGGATTTAATCATGAACATTACGAACTTCGTAATCACTTTGTTTTATCCCACGCGGACAAAGTCACAGCCAAAGCTAGTAAAAGAAAGAAAGTTTGCGGTCAATACGTGTCGGTGCAAATTAAAAATTCTCTTCACCCCTTTTTTACAACTCCCAGGACACGGCAGAAACTTGGCCTTTTGATAGGACTGTATAAGTGCTGGTAACTATTTCTAAACTCATGGTCTCGCGTCGCGACTTGTGCGATATTGGCACTTGGCAGCGGCCGCCAAGGTGAATGGCAGGCGGGACACCACCCGGTCTAGACGCGCCGGTTACTTGGCGCCAGCCGGGCACGGGCGTCGCCAACACTCTTTGTACGAGTACATTAACTACATTCAAGATTGGTTCGGTGGCGCGTTTGGTTTTGGCCATGCCCTTTACGCCTAAGGTTCGATCCGGGACAGACTTACGTGTGTTAAATACTTGGTGTTGGGTTTATGTCTCGAGTGTAGTATTATAATCTCGAGTGTGGTTTTAAAGTCAAGCCGTTAGTAATTACAAGTGTCAAAGTAAGTAGGCTATGCCGCTAATTTATTACGGATTTGACATATGTCAAATACTCTAATAACTTGACTATAGTATATTTCATACTTTTAAAGTATTTAAGTAAGGCTTTGACAGCTAGCTAGTGGTTTGAGTATTGGGCTATGCAAAAGGTAAAGCTAAGTATGTTTATAAACTACTAGCGGCCACTCGCCACTTCGTACGCGTTAATTTAGTCCTTTCTAGCAATAAATATAGCCTATGCTATGTATAGTGAATGTAGATTTCCAATGTTGAGAGAGTTTTTGAAATGGCCACGGAAGTTTTTCAGTTTATCGATTTTATTATTTTTATAGTACTATACGCCGTACTAGCGAACTTTAAATATTAGAAACAGAAAAATTTTATCTCCCCTTGCGGTGCGGGAATTGAACCCACGACCTTCACGTATCGCGCGTGCTGCTCTTATACGATATGATACGTGAAGGTCGTGGGTTCAATTCCCGCACCGTAAGGGGAGATTAAATTTTTCTGTTTCTAATATTTAAAGTTTATGTTTCCTCTTATAATATGAGCGTAGATATGACTTAACTACGTATAGCAATAAGTTAGATGCTGCTACTGTAACTATCTACTAAGAATTTTACCGGTATTTTCTCGGAAGATATAGGTTCTGAACCAGAAGTAGAGCCACTTGGTATTGTATTTAAGGACGATCAAAAATGTTATATGTAATCTACTTGTATAAAGAAATATTTTACTGATTGATTGTACGATGGATTAGACCTTAGCTTGAGTTGTGATCACCAGCCTAAATTTCGTAATGATGTAAGCTAGAATCCATTGTTGGAATTATGATTTAAATTGTTTTAGGGTAAAGCCCCTGCAGTGGCACATTAAAAGGCTGATAATAACTACTACAAGTACTATAGACTGACCAGCTTCTTGTTAGCAAGTGTTGCAAAACACAGATAGACTGTTTCCAAGGTGACACCTTAACCATGCTACTTATTACGCAATCCAGTCCTTTGTCAAGTGCGCCAGACTGGGGATGATCGCAAATATTTGGGAATGGAAATATGTTGCGTGTTTTTCTTTTAGAAATGTCTTTTGGGACTGGATTGTAGGTCGCGGGAGATAATGGACCTTTGGTAAAACAAATGTTTGTTGGCCGGAGATAATTTATGAATATTTTTAATAAAGTTTAGTTGGCAGATTATTCAAGGTTGTTTTTTACATATTATATTAATTAGATACCAGTTATTTTTGAATTTTTTAAAGATCTAAGTTTACATAAGGATAGGAAAGTTACTTTTTATACTATGTTGTGATTTAAGTCGTTTTGACGACTTCCTTGAATGAGGGGCGAGTGGGCCGGACTTTCGTCGCACCATTTCTGAGGGCCCGGGTTCGACCCCGATCGAAACGAACTTTTCTATATTGTCTCGGGTCTTGGTTTTGTGGTACTGTCGTGGTTTCTGATTTCTGTAACTCAAGTTTACCTTACCACAAAAAAAAAGGTTTTGTGTTATTCTGTTTTCCTATTTATTTAAAGGCTAATAAAAGCTTTCCTTTTTTAAGTTGCTTATTATCATATCAACACAAGTAAGCCCCCCTTCCCAACTTTCACAAAAAACTCGCAATAAATTATGACGACCATAACATTACACGTCTTCAAATCGTTTACGTCAACAGAAATAAAGCAGCGGTGATTTAGTCTCGCTCGCAAATATGCGAAATGCGAAAAGTTGTAATGTTTAAATTAGGCAGGTCGGGTCGGGCGGCGGAATATGCTGAGTTTACAGCCGGGGGTCGGGGACAAGCTGCTGCTTCGGTTAATTGAGATTGTAAAACTGGTTTATCTTTCGTCTCTTTTTTTTCATGAGATTCTTTGTGTTTTGCGTCAATACTCTCGCCTCCCTTTCACTCGTTATCTTACGTAGCATCGCGATATTCATCTCCCTTTCACTCATAAAAATTTACGAGTGCGAGTATTTTTACTTTCTTGCGTTAAAAATATATTGATGTGAATTACATAAATCGCACTCATGACACGTATTACTCGAACTGATAAACCAAGATATCCTGGGCATCCATTACCCGTTGGTTATACTTCTATGGGCTATTGTGTTAGTTCAAAATGTCATATCTAGCGTTGGTCAATAAATGAGAAAATCAAAAGGTAAAATTCTAAATTCAAGTAATGAAAAAAATATTTCCAACGGTATCAAATTAGTTTGCAAAATCACATTTATTTTCCCTGTGGAGAGGCCATTTCTTATCCAATTACAATTTTATCGCGTATCGACCAGTCATAATTTACCGTGCGTCGCCTTGACCGCGGACGGTCCCGGGTTCGAGGCCCTGAGTTCGAGGCATTAATCATGCCGGAAGGCGCGCTCCCCTCTGATATGGATTAGGCTTGTTCGCCTCGGTCTGTAATAAATTTGGAGGTCACTTACTCCATTAATTGGGTTGATGACTACAAAATTCTGTGTGGTCCAATTGGATTACCTACTAGGTTTAGCATGAAAATAGATTTACTTAAACATATATTTTAATATTTAGCGCGATGTTACTCATTCGCAATTAATTGAGTAATGACTAAAAATTGGATTGGATTGGAATTCATCATCATGGAAATATTAATTCACTAAGAAATATATGTTAATATCTATACAATGTAAGACGTTTCCGCCGTTTATTTGCTAAAAATAAAATGACGAAAACAATTAGAAACTTGAAATATTCTCATATCTTTTAAGAGAGGTCGCTATGCCCTGCGATTTATCGCTCGAACTTGAGCAGCCCGACTGGTGAAATACCTCCACCTTACAGAAGACCGCAGCCAAATAACAATCACTTCTGTGTTGTTGTGTTCCTGTGTGTGAGTAAGGTATCCAGAGGTCCTGGGGGATGATAGTTTAGTAGCAGATCAAGCCTTCAAGGTAAGGGCGACAAGTCCAGTAACAGCTATTATTATGCTGTACTAGCACCTGTTTACTAGGACCTCATTTCCACTTAATATCAGGTGGGACGAGGTCAATCTTGAAGTGTAATATTAAAAAATTATATATTACGTTACAGATAATGTTACACAACCTTTCGTGCGCTAGTCGTACGAAGGGGTGCGTACGGGTCGTACTTGGCCGGTTCTTTTAAATATAGGAACTAGTCCTGCGCAGAATCTGTGTATATCGTTAGAATACCTCCCAGTACGGTTAAGATACCGTCTTCATTGTTCTCGGCCGTATTACGAGCGCATCAAAGACGTTACATCTTGCAGTTAACAGCGGCCCGTTTGCCGCATCCCCACGCAATTTACTGGAGGAAGTCTCGAGGAAATGACGGCGTCGTGACGTCACAAGCTGATGACGCTAAATCTGCTCTTGCTTGGGTAGAGGATATTGTAACGATTTGTAACTGTAATGCTGTTAGGTTATGTTCTAATTTTAAATTAGCATGACTTTTTTTATTGATCTTAAATATTTAGCCTTAGAGATTAAAATGTACCTATCTACCCCAGAACATTTTTAAGTTTAAACTCTTAACATTTTTTGAAATCTCTACGTACTATACAGCCGAGTAACTTCTTTGTGCCTTCCTATAATCCTATTAAAATAACGCAACGGATTTTGATGAGTTTTTTCGTGATTGAAGACGAAGGTTTAAATTTACAAAACATACCTTATATAGGTACTAGTAAATGTACATTGCATCCGTGCGAAGCCTGGGCGGGTCACTAGTTTACACAAATAGTTGTTTGATTTTTTCAAGTACGTTTACTCTTATGTATTTCCTATCAAACCTAGCGTTTAAAATGTCGAACAAATCGTTTATAAAAGTCGTACAAAGCGTGTTTCATGACAATTGTTCCGCGGAATGTTTCAGTCATCGGCCACGTGGTGTGTGTTCTCGGCCCCAGTGTACACAAGGCCTAAATAAACTATGCGGTTACACGAATGGCCGCCGGGCGAGAGTGGTCGCGCCACAGTGCGCTGGATGTCAGTGAACAAGCGGCGATGCCATGCTGGGTCATACGTTTTTGTTTGCGACTGTGGGCAATACTTATCAATCGAAATTAAACATTCCTAATAATATGTAGCTTAAATTTTTCGACAAACTCCGTGGTATTTTTTTTTCCTATCTGACTATTGATGATGGCCGCAGATGGCGTTATCATCTTTACCGGGCTTGCGGGGGAGCGGAGGGCTCACACCCCTAAGAACTCCGTGGTGGATAGGCAAGCGGACCGGACTTTGGCGTCACGCCATCTTTGAGGTCCCGGGTTCGGAACGGTCGGATTAATATAGAAAACGAATTTTTATTTTGTCTTGGATCTGGTTGTTGTAGTAGCCACGTAGTTTCAGTGATAGGTACTTATCACAGAATCAGAGCAATGTATATGATGTTGTCCAATATATTTATATAACATACTAGCTAGGCCAGCGACTCCATTCACGTTGCATAGTTGTGTAACGCATATAGAGGTTTCTAAAATAAAAGTAGCCTAAGCCTATAACATCAGCTGTCAACCAGTGAAAGTCCCATCAAATCGGTCCAGCCGTTTCTGAGGCCGTGACAAGAGTTTTGTGTACCGTGGATGCATTATTAGTAATAATAAAAGTAAATAAAGAATACATACACGAAGTACAAAAATAGTACTGAAGCTTAATAGAAACATATATGATATATATATACTAGCCGCTAGCCGTTACATCGAACGTTTACAATATATTTTTTTTATATTGCACTTCAAGATTGACCTCATCCCACCTGATGTTAAGTGGTAATGAGGTCCTAGCTCAAGGGTGACAAGTACAGCATAATAAATCTGTTACTGGACTTGTCGCCCTTACCTTGAAGGCTTGACCCCTGCTACTAACGTAGCACCCCCCAGGAGCTCTGGAAACCTTACTCAGACGCAGGAACACAACAACACCGAAGTGATTGTTATTTGGCTGCGGTCTTCTGTAAGGCGGAGGTATTTCACCAGTCGGGCTGCTCCAGCTCGAGCGATCCCTGCCTCTTTTAAATCCGATGTTTCCACATTTTTCACAATTTCTCTGCTCCTATTAGTTGCATCGTGATGTTATATAGCCTAAAGCCTTCCTCGATAAATGGACTATCTAACACAAAAAAAGATTTCCAATTCAAACCAGTAGTAACTGAGATTAGCGTGTTCAAACAAACAAACTCTTTAGATTTACATATAATATCAGCATACGCATAGGGCACACTTTATCCCTTCGAGAAGAGAGACTTTTGTGGAAATGCCTTGTTTTTGAATGTTATTTTAAACTTTTGTTTTAAACCAAACATTGAACGCTTCACTCTCCCCCTTCCCGCTGTGTCGTGGTGATCGCTGTTTTTCCAAGGGGTCGACAAAAAGCCGGCTCTGATGAGGGTGAGAGGGTGGTGCCTCTGATAAACAATTCTCAAGTAGGTTTTTGTTCGGGTTATAATTCAACTTGTCTCGCCCCGTGACTGTGTCTGCATGATTTTCCTAAAGTGATAACATGATTCAATATTATGTTTACCTACTAACTCGTATATAAGTAAATTATTAGTGCAAACTACAAACGCAGAAAATATCTATCTGAATCTTTCACACTACACCTTGTGGATTATTTTCGCCATTATAAGGTTTTGCTTGAGGCTTCATCAGATTTTTTTTGATAAAACATACTTTATGCTACAAACAATACGGAAGCATTCTAATTTTGTATTTTTTTGAAACCGGCGAATCGTATTTGTTTTTACCTTATTTGTTACGCAGATCCAAAAATATACATCCTATTTATAATACTCGCTTCAAATCCTTCATAGAATCTTATCTAAAAATATGATCTAAATCTAATTAATACTTTTTTGGTAGAAAGTACAGACATACATCCCGACTTCTTATATTTTATAAACTTTCGTTTTTTATAATACTACTATAGAAAATCTCCAACTTGCATTGACGAAAGATTAACCAAAATTTAAACTACGGTCGGTTCGGAACCTAATTCTACCGAGAAGAATCCGGCAAGGTAGTCAGTAGTTATCGTAATCTTTACAATATTTAGGACTAGAGAACTTAAAACTATGATGTGCGAACGAGCAGACAATGTATGTTTATCGTAGGTAACTGGAAAAACCTTCTACTTTTTAGCAATATCTTTACTCGAGCGCAGTAATTCAAAACCAAACCGTTGGCGGGCTACGGAATTTCATTGTAGTAATTCTAAACAATAAATTAACCATTCCTTTTTTGTGGCCGCCGGTCGCTCTTCCCGTCTCCCGGCTCCAGCAAAAAGCGCCATCTGACGAGGGTCCCTCGGGAAATGTTGATAAAAAATTCGGCGTCGGCGGATTTTTGTTTTCTTTATAAATAGGCAGCGCTAGACGTCGTGCGTCGGCTAAGCCATAGATATAGCTCGTTTTGGGTTAACAAAGAGAAATGTTATCTTTAGTACGGTTGGGACCAAGTCAGATTACGTACTTTAGACTTTGTAGCTTTCTTATGTAACGGGCGTAAGAACTAAAATGGAATGGCAGGCCTACCTTGATGTTCTGTTCACTGTTAGTTAGCTCAAGAATGATCTGTTCGGATTAGTTAGGACATCCTACTAATATAAATGCGAAAGTTTGTAATAATGTACAGGTGTCCAGAAAAATGGATGTATAAACATCGGTATGTATGATGGTTATTCGTTCACGCAAAAACCACTGAACGAATATGAATAAAATTTCGTGGAAAGAGAGATGCTAAACTATGTAGATTAACATACAGTAAACTTTTCATCCCAAACTAACGCGGGCAAAGTAGCGTGCAACTAGTATTTTTATATTTAATTTGCATAAAAAAATGTCAAAAGCATCAAAAGTATGTCTTTTTTATATATTTATGCATTTATTAAATTCGTACGTAACAATATCACTACAGTAAAAGATTAGGTAAACAAACTAACAAATAGTTACCTTATTTGTTGTTTTATTAATTTGTAGAAAAACAATTGCTGAATTTACCAATGCACATACAACGTAATATATTTATAGTTCGCATTAGAAAAGCGCGGCTTACTGTGTATTCTTAGATTTATATATGTGATTAAAAATCGGTATGATTAAGCGACTTTGAAGTGTGAACTTGTATAACTACAGAAAAGGTGACGTAAGCAACTACCGACATTAATATTTATGAGTTACTTTGTGTAGAACAAAGTGTTTATGGGTTAATTTTAATTTAATCTCACAAAACGCGATCTAATAATACATTTTGCTGTTTATGGAACTTTCAAGCATTTTGAATGACGCAAGTAAAGAGGGACAAAGTATGTAAAGAAAGTTATTTACAAACGCGCTTGTCACGAGTGAGTTGTCACATGCAGAACCTATTTTGGGGCCGATAGTACAGTCAAAAGCACGTCAGACTTCGGAGATTACACCGTCTTTATGTCGCGGGTATAAGAACTAACATCGAATTGCAAGTGTTTACCTTGATGTGCTGCTGTCTGTACAAAGGGTGCGTTCGTAGGGTCAGCTCTCTTTTTAGAAATAATCTTGGTAAAACATGAACTAAAAATACAGGTGTGACATTGACAGGAATAGATATCGCTGAATACCTGATAACATTGGTGGTTATGGTAGGCACTATTGTGCGACAGAACGTTCGGTTCTTTGGGGACTGGTCTGCTCCAGCTTACCTCTCGAAAGTAAAAACTTACTTGAGTACTTATTTGTTTCATCACTCATCATAACCAAAACTATATGACTTGGTCCAAAGTGAGCTACACATAGCAATAAGTTAGATACTGATACTGTAAATGATCTGCTGAGTTTCTTACCGGTGTCTTCTCGGTAGATATAGGTTCCGAACCGGAAGTAGAATCACATTGCATTGTATTCAATGACGATTCAAAAGTGTTATATGTAACCTACTTGAATAAAGAAATATTTGAGTTTGAGTTTGGTTACGTTTTCGGTTGAGTTTCGGTTTAGTTTCGTTCTCAGTGGCAAACTTGTCGAAACTACGACGAAACCGAATGTGCATTCGGGACTCTTTGCGCTTAGATCGGTCACGTTCGGTGCGTTGAATGAATTCAAAATCGTGATTCGCTTGTCTGTTTGTTACTCATTTTGTTTTGTTGTGGCGGCGAGTTCAATTAAGATAATTGAATTGAATTCATACTAATATTATAAATGCGAAAGTAACTCTGTCTGTCTGTCTGTCCGTCTGTTACTCTTTCACGCCTAAACGGCTTAACGGATTTTTATGAAATTTGGTATAGGTATACGTTGAATCTCAAGAACGGACATAGGCTACTTTTTATTAGAAAATAAGGGGGGGATGGGGGTAATACCCCCTTTGAAAGTTTATATGGGAAAATGTTTATTTTTGAAGTTAGAGATATGAAATTTGGCACAAATATAGCTCAAAACTTGGATTAAAATATAGACTACTTTTTGTTTCGAATATTAGGGGAGAAAGGGGTAAAACCGACCATGAAAGGATGTAGTCCACGCGAACGAAGTCGCGGGCACAGCTAGTAAATCATAAAATATACTTGGAACATATAAGTGCCCCGCGATGAGTGCTTGTGTTTATGTTGGCAACTGGCTGTGTTGGCGCTTCGGCCGGCCGTGTTGGTTATGTTGGCAGGCCTGCCTCGTTAATATTTATGAGCCGCGTAATGCCTGGATAGGAACGGTCGTGTTCGTGGCGGGTGCCCTAATTAAAGTTGTACTGTCGCCTCTTTTGATGTGTGACTGTTGTCAGACTGTACTCCTTTCGATTGTATTATTCAGTTTCAACTTTTATTATTATAGTGACAAGGTTGTCTTTCCATATTGTCGCGAATCATCATACTGTAGAGTTGGTTCTATGGCCTATGCGGCCTTCACATTCGCTATTTTGAGAAGGATATTATTATATTATATTTATTTAGTAGTGTGTATCACTATCAGTCTAACCTCTGTAGCTCAAAGCTACTGTAGTTTTCAATGGTGAAAGGATTTTTGAAATCGGCAGAGTAGTTTAAGAATATTCATTGAAAACATACACATACGCAAATACAAATCTTTCCTCTTTATAAGCGTAAATAACTACGATGTAAAATAAAAAATAAGTTTGTTCTGAAATTCACAAAATCATTACCGGCCAACCTTTTGATACATAGCAACCCACTGTGCGTCACTACACCACAGAAATAGTTCGAAAATACTTTTTTTTATCTCAAAAAGAAAGTTATTTACTTTTTTCTGAAGAAAATACGTTCCATTTTTAGACCTTTCAAATTACTCTGTTCACCTAATACTACCCAAATCTGAGTTATTACGAAATCTCGGCGCCTTATAAATAAATTTGATAACATCTAGTTCTTCCTAGAAAACATGAAATTATTTCGTTCCTCGAAAATAGAAGTGCGAAATATTTTGTTGGTACATTTTATTTTTGGGTCCTTTTTCAAATAACAATCTTATAGAGGGTAACGTATTTCAGTAAAATTGTTTAAGGCTTTTCTATTCCGAAATTAAGTGCTCACACCTAAAATAGAATTTTATTACAAAAGTAGACGAATACTCGTATTTTTGGAGGATTGCGTAGGTTTCGAGTTCTATTGTGAGCTACGTTTCAAGTGTATTCTTATTTTTATTGTAAGGATACAAATAAAATATTAATAATGGTTGTTAGAAATGTTACCTCTTATATAATTAATGTTGTTTTCTTTAAAAACTGTGGTTATTTTTGTTATTAGAATCAGTTGAAATACTTAAATATAAAAACTGAACAGAAGATTTTTTTAATTTCTCCGCTTTCAGGTGAGCAATATTAATTGGCTATGAGGGGCTCAACCAAGCAGTGAAAAGAAGTAATCCAAAAAAAAAAGAAAGTAAATACATTTTATGCCCATCAGAAAAATATCAAACAAACACAACTCAAGACAACCTATACAAAACTTGAAATACGTTGTGGGGCCAGTTTGGGTTCCACCTCAGCAAATGCTACGGCAGTTTTATCACCGCAGCAGCGCTGGTATTCTGGTGGAACCCACGGAAGCAGCAGAGGATAAAAAATCCTCGTCAAATTATTGGTCAATCTGATTACTACATAACGTGTATTTTTGGTACCTATAAATAATATATATTTTTTTACATTTATTATATTTCGTGATCGAAGTAGGCCATATCAGCCGCAGAGCCGACCACCGTTGGGGTAAACGAGTTCTGGAGTGGAGACCATGCCTCGGTAAACGTAATGTAGGACGCTCTCAGGCCAGGTGTAGTGACGATTTGCGCAGGATGGCTAGCAGGAGCTGGATGAGAGTAGCCGAAAATCGAGCGAAGTGGCGAACATTTGGAGAGACCTATGTCCAGCAGTGGACTGCAACAGGCTGTTGATGATGATGATGATGATTATGGTTGTTGGGTTCTGCGGTATTGATCTGGTTATTATTCTGAATAACATAGTCAGTGATAGTGTTAAGGAGTACGTTTGTGTGGGCAGACATATATGTGGCATACTATGTCGGTTCAATGACGTCTGTCGCGTTAACCCGTGGCGGGTCGCGTGCGGACGCGCCACGATGGGTTAAATTGTCGCAGCAATTACCAGCGACGCTGTGAGCACTGTCTGTGGTCACAGTGTAACTGAGGACAGCAGTGCTTCGATATGTACTTGTAAATATATATACTATGGACTAGTGTTCCAACTCTAATTTCACGGGAAATATATATTTATTTCACTCTGGGTTACATTATTGGAGAGTAATAAACTCTGTTATTTTTTAAATTTAATATATCTTGTCATGGGAGGTTAGTGCGTTTTCCCTACAATAAAAGTACTTTTTAAATCGGTTCAGGGGAACTTACCGCAGAATCAGAGCATAGGAAATCTGATATATTTATAGTTTACTCTTAAGAGGAAAGTTTTCATTGTTTGCATTGCTCTACTAAGCAATCTTGTCAATCTCATGCAGGCAGTTAAAGTAAGTAGGTATTAGTAGACCGAATGATATTGGTACCGGGTATTAGTTGAGTTAATTGCTCTAAAATATCAAAGAACTAACTGTAAGTTTTATCCTATACAAATTTTATTTTGTATAACTTTTGCTGCGAAGCGGTAGTGTGGTGTATTGACGATAGCCTATCTCCGGGTGACATAATTAAGCTTGACTATATTTTCAAAAACATTACGGAACCTTATTAAATGTAATCAGAACACTTGACATAATTGTTAATATTTTTTTTGTAATAATAATGTAATTGTTACCTGAAATAAACGATTTTTTTATTTTTTTTTTATTAAATCTTTAGTAATATTTGTTAAGATGTTTAAAACTAAATTGCTGTGCGAAGCAAGGGCAAACCACTAGTTTGTATATATGGCAAAGTAAACACAACAAAACTGCTTTCTCACGCTTTTTCTTTTTCACTAGAATCTTCTGTTATGGCACAATGTTCCCTAAGTACAACAAAACCAATATCTCTCCGTTTATTTTTACACTGAAAAATTTCATTACAAGTGGCTTCACTGTCGTTCAGTTAATGTCGAACCAGGGTGGGTTAAAAGGATTTTAAAAACAATTGCCGAGTTTTACAATTACGTGTTACAATCGACGCGTCCGTTCTCGTAGCAATTACTACGGCGCTACGAACAATGTGCGTAGTCTCGTAGCGTTTGTCAGCTATGTTAATGAGGGCGCAGAGCGGGAACAAACGATGGGTGAAGAAGAGTAAAGCAGGGTACTCACCTACCACTGTAGCATGTTACGTATCTGATACTGTATCAAGTGAGTATGTGGATTGGAGCCGTATCAGATACAACAGGTACTTCATACCAGTTCTCTTCCATTACTTTTTTTATATATACACTTTAAGATTGACCTCATCCCATCTAATGTTGAGTGGTAATAAGATACAGCATAATAAATCTAAAATATTTTTACATCATGTTCTGGCAATAAATATATATCTATTATACCACTTTCAAGAATCTGTGTCTTATGTTTTTAAATTTCTTGTTTCAGTTATCAGTGGCGTTGAGGAGAATTAAAATTTGGTGAGTGAAATGTAACACAAATTTTCTTCTTGTGATACATAACAATGATATTTGTGACGGGAATTTGTGTAACACAGGTGCTTTAGCTACTTACCGTTGAAATAAGCAAATGTTGTTATGTTGCTCAATATTTAATTAATTAAATTCATATTATTAATGCCATTTAAGTAGTAAGACATCGCCATTAATCGTAAGTATTATCGTCTAGTAATATGTTTGCTCAATGGAATACGGTCTTGCTTTGTGATCTTTTATCAAGACTCCTGAAACGGCGTTGGAATTAATTCTGATGCAGATTCAGTTTAACTGATTCGTTAAGTTCATATTTTTAAACGAAACTGTATTGTTCCTTCATACTTGCCACCTCGTGATGAATATATTTTCGCTTCCTGCCCTTTGAGGTGGGTTGCGGAATAAATAATTAAAACCCTCGAGTCGCTGCATGCATAATTATTGCATTTTTATGAAATTAACTACCGACTTGCTGTTGAAGTGCTTCTTCTACTTAATATTAAATTTATTGTCGTTGTTTTTATAACGTAATAAAAATAATGAACGTGGTCTAATCTAGAGAAATAATAAGGTTCGTATCCCAAAACTGTTAATGAATTTGTAAGGAAAACATGAAATGGCATTATACATTTTATTAAAATTATTGCCTTAGTAAAAAAAAAGAAACTTGTCCGATTAAAAAAAAACTTTTGTTATGATGATATAACACAATTTACAGATAAAAAAACGTCACTTAGACTTTGTATCACTCTTATATCGTGAGCATAAACGCTAATATCGAACTGAAAATATCCACCTTGACATGCCGTTGATTGAAATGGGAAACTTTTTCTAACATTGAATCCTTTTTTTTCCTTATTGACTATGATGATGGCCGCAGGTGGCCTTTTAATC
Organism: Glyphodes pyloalis; assembly: GCA_037074685.1. Lineage (NCBI taxonomy): Eukaryota > Metazoa > Arthropoda > Insecta > Lepidoptera > Crambidae > Glyphodes > Glyphodes pyloalis. The sequence continues at coordinate 2,448,787 of JAYKKO010000039.1, forward strand.
TTCACCGAGCTTGTGGGAGAGTAGAAGGCTCTCATCCCTAAGCTGAAATCCGGAATCATGACCACCGGGTCACTGTGTGGCACGGGACAATGTGGCCCAGTGGTTTAAATACCGATTTAAACCACTAAAACACACGAGCATGTCCTATATCTTCTATTATATAAAAACGAATCGCAAAATGTGTTGGTAAGCGCATAACTCGACAACGCTTCGACCAATTTTGACAATTTTTTTTTAAATGGCATGGGCACGCGCTGCAATTGAACACACCTACCCACATACTGTTGTGTTTTTTACAATATTGAAACTACCCACGATCGTCTTATGTTTGTGTATCTTAATGTTTTATTACATAAATATACGATTATTTATTGTTTATTTTTAATCATATTTAAGTAGGTTTATGACACTGCGTAACGTCGTCGGCGTCCGTGGTATATCACTCGGCAGGGTCCACTGAAAACCAGCGTCATGGCCTGCGACGTCGGCCATGACTTATGCTGAGTGAGGCCCTTTTATTGTGGACATCACGACTTGCCATTGTCTGCATCGCCTGGTTGACGAGGAGAACGCTCATTTTTCATGTTCCTTGTAATGTTTTCTGTTATCTTCTTTTTGTGTTTTGTGTCCATCCCTTTACTGTTATTGTTATGTTTACTCATATGGCTGTGTTGTGATGTCTGCACGTAATAAATAATAAATGTAATAAATGTAAATGTTCATTGAAGCCCAAGGATGGTTTTTACGGCGAGAAATTACCGAATAATTACCGGGAAAACTCTAAAGATAGCCCTTTCCTTTTCCAATACAAACGTTTTCTAACTAAAATTTAGAGTCAAGCCACATTCCAAATCCTTTTGACAGGACGAAGTCTGTCGGGTTCGCTAGTAAACCTATACAAATCTCCAGGAAAAGATTCTCCGAAGTCAATGACCTCTTGTAAAGTTCTATTTTCTGTTCTTTATTGTGTGGCTCGCTGTTTTATGTGCCGTGTTATATCAAAGCAACCCTCTTAGCTAGTAAATCCACCTGGCTTCTCGCTCCGGCCGGCCCTATTTTTATTTTAACAATTTCGCTTTATGAAGCCCGCTTATGTGCTTCAAAAATAATGAGGTGGGTTTTGCGATTTTTCCGCCGGACCACACCTCAGCGTCAGATGAGAGTAGGGTTACGTCTTCTTACGTATTTGGCTGGACATTGAGAATGGAAAATTTGGCGTGTAAAAAATTACATGTAGAACATTATTTGTTTATTTGCTTTGATGTAATTAATCAACTGTTATATAAAATTTATATAAAATTTTAGACTATCTAGACCACGACTACGACCAAAACACATTTTATTCCTTATATTCCAAAGTTCATAAAAGTAATCAATAAAACAAATTCGTCAAATGTCTGCTTGGCTGCCCTTCATTATTTAAACTAGATATATCATTATTCACATTGAATAGCTTACAAAATCGACGCTGTCGATTTTAAATTAACATTTTTTTATATTTTCTTTAATGTTTTAAGCTACTTTTGTGTAAAACAAAATTTTGTGTTTCTTTTGTGTTACCCTACAAAACTATTGCAACTTATTGGCTTCTGGAAATGGGCATGCCCGTCTATCCGGGTACATTCGGATGATCTGGTCACCCTAACGGGGAGATAGGGGTAAAATGGAGGATCATTGTTGTTATGAATATTTTATCCCGTGCTGTCCGCCGTGCCTTGAGCGGGTGCGAGAGAGAGGCACGAGTGGTGCCTTGTCTGTCGTTCTAGCTTAAAATAGATGTCTGCTGTTTTGAAGGTGTACATAATTAACGCAGTTCCTTTCATTTTTCCTGGCCTTTTGAATCATGCTCAGATACGGGTTAGGATTTTTATGTCTTGTGACCTTTAGTTACATTTTTGCCCATTCATTTTGTTAATAACTAATGGTCATTTGGAATTAATTTGGCGGATAATTAATATTATTACTTTTAGAAAGGAAGAAAGAAACATTTATTATCTAAAGACATCACAACACACCCATAAGTATACATAACAATATAGGAATGTAGACAGAAATTAAATGCAAAAATGAATGTTCTCTTGGTCAACCGGCTCATGCTTTCAATGATATTATGTTATGTTCAGTCTAGTTTGATTATTGAACAAACGAAACTAACCGAATCAATATTAATCCAACGTTAGAATATATACACAGACGAACTTAAACTTCATAACTGTCAGCCGTTTAAGTGCAGACCCTTGCAAACGCTTTATCAGTGATTTATCAAAACAAAGATTAACGATCGCCTGATCAAAGATTTGCCTTGAATTAATTAAACGATCGATGTTGTGTTAGGACGGGGCGACGGCGCGCCCTGTGGAACCCTCTAATGGCGATGCATGATTGATTGTTGTGACGGCGAATGCGGCTACTGGCTCGACATCTTAATATTCACAGATGCACGGATAACAACGTTTATTGCAATCATCTTCTGTAAATTTAGCAATTTAAACTTTAATGCATTTTGTAAATGTGACACGGAATGGCCCATTTATAAAATGTAATATGGCGTTTATAAAATGTAAGTCATTGTTTATTTAGTTGGCAATAAAAAGTTTTTATTATTATTATTATTATTATTATTTAATGCGGCCGTGCTAAGACAACCGTAGAGTTGAAAATGTACTGAAGATATTGGAAAAATCTTAACGGATAATCACTGAAAAGGTTTTTGCTTGAGTTTTAACGCAAGACAAATATTGAACCTGTCAATTTAGTCTATCAGTGAATTTAAGTCCGTTAAGGATTGTAATCCGGCTTTAATTTCTATCTGATCGGATCCGGACACGATATCACAAATCCGGACGAATCCGATCGCGTCCAGCCGGATTGATTTAACGAACGGAGCTTCCTGTTCTTTTTAATTTCTATATCGACTATCAATGAAGTATAAAATACCTGGTACCAGGATCCTATACAGAAATATTAATGCCAATATCTTATTTATTGCTACGTTTTGACCGTTTTGGACCAAGTCATATAGTTTTGATTTGAAGAGTGGAAAAATCACTTAAGCATTTTGTTTTGAGAGGTTAGCTAGAGCAGATCAGTCTTCAAAGGCACCTGTTCACAAGCATGACGTATGTGCAAGCCATCGGTTTACTCAACATTTAATCGTTTGGATAACAATTGATTTAGTGTGGTGGGGTCAAGTTCTCCCCATTCCCTCTCCGGTGAGGTACCCACAGGAGCCCTTACAACGATGCATGATTGATCGTATTAACTGCAGCCCGGCTCCGAACCCACCTCTAAATATTCATAGGTGCACAATTTACAGGTCGAAATTAAATGTTTGTCGTCTATCTACTATTTGCTTTTTGTCTGGCGTTTTACAGAATGAGTGGACTGACTTGTTAGACCTTTCAGGCGGTAGTTAACCTCTTTTGGTATTTATAAATTAGCAAACACCGGTGCCTTTCAGGACGGTCTATCCGATTTTTGTTTATTTGGCGTGTGGTGAATTTTAGAGTGAAAATTCGTTGTGATATTCAGTGGCTTAATAAATGTTAAGCTACTTGACTTACTTTAGACACGATTGTGCCTTGAATCGAGCCTTAACTAAATCATTGGTATTAATGAAACCCTTGGAAAGCTATAAAAATCGTATCGAACACCAGTGTTCTATCGTTATGTGCATTATTTATAGGTAGACAAATTTATAAAACATAAGTTTTAAGAAGTAGCCATCAAATTAAAAAAAAACATGCCAGTATTGGCTACTTGACAGTTTTTGAAAAAGTATTGTAAAATGTGCGCCCGTTCATTTTATATCCCAAGCAATTCGATTTATCTGGTAAAAATGTAAATAACCAGAGAAAAATAAGATTTTGTGTAACACATTTAAAAAGCGCGCGCAAACGCCAAGTCACGTCACTGTTGCAATTATGACGTCAACGTCCTAGTCAACGAACCGATACGTATAGGAACGACTTAATTAAGATAAACGGAAAATGTTTCAATAAATTCTTAATACTATTTTAGAGAGACAATAATTCAATTTAATCGGTAAAATAATCATTATTTCGTCACATTAAAATAAATAATTTTCGCCGACAGCTGTCATTTCCGAATTACAATGGTGGTTTCCATTTCGGTTCTTTTGTTCCACAGATAAAAAAAGTAAAATTTATTTTGCAAAAAGAAAATACTAACTATGCTTTTAATTAAAAAATAAAAATGTATAATTATTACTTTACTAATAAGCTAATATATATAACACTTTTCATATTTTATTGTTTACACTGTCAAGTAGCCAATTATTTTCTGGTACTGCTACCGCTATTATCTGTCTGACTTGTGGATGACCATATCCAGAAATGTAATATCATTTGTTTAAATAACTAGGCTTGAATCGTTCTACATCCCATATTTACGGTCTAACCCGAATGAAAATTGAAAATGCAGATGAATTATAACTTTTAGCTGAAATAAACCGACTGCCACTCGCTTTCTCTAATGCCAAATCAGATCGTGATCTCCGTATGTTGGTAGCACCGCAATAATATCTCCTTTCGAGCAGAATTTGGCTAACTCAAAATAAAAAGTTTGCATTGAGAAACCTCCCTTTATTTTGAAATCCATCACAAATGTAATCGAATCAAATTCATATTTCTCTATGATGTCCACGTCCAGTGATGAAATGCAAATGATTTCCAAATCCATCTCACAGCAGCTTTGATTAGGTTTTGATGTAATTATAACCTGCATACAATTACGCAATCTCAGAGGGTACGTTCATATATTCGTCATCAGGCACCCTTGTTTGCTCACTTACGATGGACATTAACTATTCATCTCTCGTGGATGTCCGAGTGACGGGGCCCTAGTTCGCCCATTGAGGACGAAATAGTTTCGTATTGATGGAAATTTTGAAATGCCTCTTTGTGTGGTCCCGAAACAAGTAAAGGTTGTCGTTTTTAAACCCGAGAGGAACATTAAATATATTAAAGAAACAGAAAAATGTCATTCTCCCATTGCGGTGCGGGAATCGAACCCACGACCTTCACGTATCGCACGTGAGGACTCTTCCAACTGAGCTAACCGCAAGTTATCGTAGGCGATGAAATTTTTCTGCTTTATTAACCCGTTAGCCTACGGTTTCTTTAATATATTTAAAGTTCGATAGTGCGGTGTAAAGCACTATAAAAATCATTAAAATCGAGAGGAACAGTTTCTATCTGAGGTTTTTATATTTTGTTAGGACATTGCAGGCTTGAATTTGGTTATGTGGCTTCTTTACCTCTAGATAATCCTGTATCCCATGGCATCGTCACTAAGCGATGATAGGCGCGGGGACTACCCAATATACCCCCGTTTCTTGTGGGTATTACCCGCTATTTTCAGAGCGAGGAGTTACTAAGCGATGATAGGCGCGGGGACTACCCAATATACCCCCGTTTCTTGTGGGTATTACCCGCTATTTTCAGAGCGAGGAGTTACTATACTGCATTTTCCGAATCAGCGGTATGGTGTGCCAATGCCTTCAAAAAATAGTTTTAATTAGACTGTTCTATAAAAATTTCGTTTCCGTGCTTCAGAAGCAGTTTGTCCCGATTATGACCCAAATATGTCTGGTTTCTTTGAGTTGTCGACGTTAGGCAGTAAACGGCTGTTTATCGAACCTAGAGTAGAAGAATGGAATCGATATAGCCAAAATAGTCGCATCCAAGAAAAGGTTTGACGCTTTTCGTTCCCCGAGCGGGTTAAATTACTGGAAAGACGTAGGAGGGCATTGATTTTATAATATATTTGTGTGTGTGCTACATGTGTGTGTGGGTTTACGTCCTAATCCGCACGTGAGTGACTCGTGACATGAATATTCAACAGGTCGTAAGAGATATCTGTTTGCGAACAAACATTCAGTGTAATACGGCTCGAACGTGAGGCTTATTCCGAGAATAATGGGGGAATAAATACTGTTTGCCGCGAATTCGGTCTCTGAATGGGTTACCAATAACAAATGTTTATGAGCATCGTTTAAGACTGAAGAACATGTGCCTTGCGAAGATTCTTGAAGCCGGGTGTGGCGCATATTGATAACAGGAAGTATGGAGATAATAATAGATATTTTTGGATAATAAAACAATAATTTCGTGTAGTATATGATTTTCAAAATACAATGAAGGAATTTTTGCATCAACAAATAAATTAGGAAAATATATGATGATACAAATTTCAGTGAAGGGGGGTGTGTTTACGTAACTAATTTGTAGTTATTGTTCGAAAAAGTGATGTCATGCTGTGTTTCAAACAATTCTATCTTAATTTATTTATTTTATATAATAAAAGTACGTACCCTTTATTTTTGGCTATCTATGTGTTGGACCAAAAATAAAAATTTTCGTCATCTACGCCATTAACTTGCCACCGTTTTTATAGGGCTTCTCGCCGCATTAGCGACTTTTATATACGACTAGCTGTGCCCGCGACTTCGTTCGCGTGGACTACATCCTTTCATGGTCGGTTTTACCCCTTTCTCCCCTAATATGCGAAACAAAAAGTAGTCTATATTTTAATCTAAGTTCCGAGCTATATTTGTGCCAAATTTCATATCTCTAACTTTAAAAATAAACATTTTTCCATATAAACTTTCAAAGGTTGTATTACCCCCATCCCCCCCTTATTTTCTAATAAAAAGTAGCCTATGTCCGTTCTTGAGATTCAACGTATACCTATACCAAATTTCATCAAAATCCGTTCAGCCGTTTAGGCGTGAAAGAGTAACAGACGGACAGACAGACAGAGTTACTTTCGCATTTATAATATTAGTATGGATAATAACTATGTAATTCTAAACGCACACGATCGAAAGCACTTACCAATGGCTGAGAGGTTTGATACAACAGAAATATTCATCGCACACGATAACTTATGGTTAGCTCAGTTGGAAGAGCAGCACGCGAGATACGTGAATGTAAAAATACGTACTTAACGTACCCCAATTTTTTCTGTTTCTTTAAAAATATTATAAGTTCCTATATTACGCAGCATAACTACGTCCTCACTTAACGCGTACAATATTATGTCTTACTATTATGTATTGATTATTACGGCTAGCAACTGCGACGTTGCGACGGTACAAATATATTTAGAGGCCAAGATTGTCTAACGTCAGATGATATCGTCCCGGCAGCCTCCTCAGAGGCACCAGGTAACGTCAGGATTACTCCGCGTCAATTTTGGCTCCCGAGGGAAAATTGAATGCCTCGAGAACGCTTCAGACCTAGTTTGAGATACTTTAGCTTTGTTTTATAGCCGAGGAATTTTCGTTAGTTTTTTCTCGAAAGATCGTTTAAAAAATATCGTTCATAGGAGTTAGAGATGAAACTGCTCAGTACGCGGTATTGGAATGTACAGTCGCCGTCAAATATATCGGAGCAGACAAAGTGATCAAATACTTCTGAACAGTTAAAATGTCATAAAGTTCCATACACTACAGGTTACCATTAATATCTGAACATTCATTACTTCAATGATATCTGAGCAGATGCTAGTCAATAATTTCTATACACACAACTTACCAATAATATCTGAACACTCATCTACACAGGTAGCTAAATGAGACACATGACGTGCGTGACACATATTGACGTTATGAGTGTTCAGATGTTATTGGCATCTGCTCAGATATTATTCAAGTAATGAATGTTCGGATATTAATGATAACTTGTGGTGTATGGAACTTTTTGACATTTTAACTGTTCAGAAGTATTTGGTCACTTTGTATGCTCCGATATATCTGACGGCGACTGTACAAGCGTATATGAGATTAATAGAGTACAGAATTCGGCTTCGTCGCTACTTCTCATCAGGACCAACGTCGAGCCGATAGTAGAAAAAAAATAAGTAACGTGCAAAAGAAGCAATTGTAAATCTACAATTAAATAATTTCATCATTTCACTTTATTTTAATCAAATATACGTTCTCTGATAAACAATACATTTAACAAAAATTGTTGTCAAATGACCGAACCTTGAAGTCCATACATTATATATGTACCTGTTACAATAATATGTGTATATTATATCTTTGTAAAGGGCGCGGGTAGGGTCTGATATTTTCAAAGTAAACATGTCAAAGCTTGCGCTATTATTTTAAGCACACACTCAGTCTCGTAAATGATATACATATACACGATCAATGAAAGTATCATTTATTCATCTGTGTCTTTAAAATATTCGCGTTTCAATTTAAACATTTAAATTTTGATAACTATGTTTCGGTTGGGTTTCACCAACTGTGGTCACGAGCTAAAAAACATCTCGATACAATGTCTTTAAAAAGGCCTCTCTGTTATTGAGCCCTTCAAAAGTATTTTAATTTCAAACATACGTTTCCGTTTTTATTATTTTTATAGTACTATACGCCGTACTAGCGAACTTTAAATATTAGAAACAGAAAATTTTTATCTTCCCTTGCGGTGCGGGAATTGAACCCACGACCTTCACGTATCGCGCGTGCTGCTCTTACCAACTGAGCTAACCGCAAGTTATTGAAGGCGATGAAATTTTTCTGCTGTATCAACCGTTAGCCTTTCGGTAAGTGCCCGCTGCCGAATATTTAAAGTTCGCTAGTACGGCGTATAGTACTATAAAAATAATAAAATCGATTAAGATGCCAGGTGTCTTCGATTCCGTGGTTTTCAAACATTTCTGCAACGAATGTACCACGGGCCGATAGGTATGTAGATATAAACATATTCGGCAGAGGGCACTTACCGAAAGGCTAACGGTTGATACAGCAGAAAAATTTCATCGCCTTCAATAACTTGCGGTTAGCTCAGTTGGTAAGAGCAGCACGCGCGATACGTGAAGGTCGTGGGTTCAATTCCCGCACCGCAAGGGGAGATAAAAAATTTCTGTTTCTAATATTTATACGTTTCCGTAATCCGTGATTTATTTTTTTTAAATGTACACCGACAACATTAAAAAAAAATAAAAATTAAAAGGTCCTCTTGTACATATTTTACCAATTATAGTCGCACAAAATATTCGTAAATTGAAGTACAAGAATAGAAAATAGAAAAAAAAAACTAAATATTTTTTAAAGCTTTTTGTTTGATATTTGAACCTAGCCATGTCAACACGTGCGCTGTTATTTTAGGCACAATGCACTCGGCTCATAAAATATACACACGTCTGGGGGTGTTTCAAGTGCTTCATCAAATTAAAACACCCTCTCTGCGGAAAAAAGGCGTCAGACGAATCGGAAGATGGATCGCTCGGTGGAACTTTTTGATCGCCGAATCTGATAAATTATGATCAATCGATTGGCAAGTTGTCGATGTTGTCGATATTTGCAGGAGCTTGTTGTATTTTATTTTACAATGGGACCTGTCCGTCCGTCAGTCTGGTTTCACATATAATGTATTACTATAACATAAAATACTAAGAACAAAATTAAATAAATTATTTAGGGGCTCACATAAAACAAATGCGATTTTTTGCCCTTTCTACTCGATATTCTAGTAAATGGTGCGGAACTCTTCGTGCGCGAATCTGTTTCGCACTTGACCGGTTTTTTTTAAATTGCAACTACAATATTTTTGATAAAACACAACTAATAAACTAAATTCCCGCAGTGTTAAGTAGACAGTTGTTCAGTTTTCGTTCAACCCAACCGAGAATTCTTGCCCAAGTATGCAAATCGCTCCCGTTTGATGCTAACAGGTACCCGTCGTCATCTTATATTCCATTTTCCGACGAGGATCTGAGGGTCGGCTCCAGGGTTCCTGCGGTCCATCAACACAAATTAATTAATGCCGACACAAAGGGCGAGTCGCTTGCAGGGATTGACTTTGGACTTGTGAGTAGTCGAGCAAATAATTGGGCAGACAGATGTACAGACAGAGGTTTTTAGTGTTGGATGTGATATTTCGTCGGTGAATAGTTGAAGGTAGAGCGGGTTGGATCTGTTTTAATTTATGATTTTTTTTAATTGGTTTGCCTTTTTCTAATCTAATTAATATATAACACAAAAATTAAGTAGGTTTACGAAGTTAGAGAATGTTTTTGTAACTATTTAGAAAACCGGCCAAGTGCAAGTTGGGCTATAGAATAGAATAGAATAGAATAGAAAACATTTTTATTCATGTAAACTTTACAAAAGCACTATGAATCGTTAGTACAAGTTCAGTATTCTACCGCCGTGTTCAGAATGTTGATCAAGTCGAGAAGAACCGGCAAGAAACTCGACACTTACTCTTTTCAATGTAACAATGTTCCCTTAGGTACTCGCACACAAATGCTTCTGAACCATTATCTATTCAACATTAAATACAATATTGTTAACTTTTTTTTAGTTTATATATAACATCGAGCAAAAAAAACGGACAAAAATCACGTTAGTTTAATAGTAAAATAAATATTTAAGGGATCTCTTGAATATTTCTTTAACAGCACACACTTATATCGAGCAAAAACGTTTATTGTATTGGAGCCCGCTTTGAATACTAATTTCATTTTGTTTTTAGTATTTGTTTGTATTTAATGGTATAGTAGAATGTACGTACAGCAATTCTTATTAAACATGTTTCGTTAGTAGCCTTAATTTCCCGGATCAGGTGTCTTAAACCTTTTAGGGCAGTTTGTAGCGATATAATTAACCCTTCGGACCTTAAGTCCGGCCTGGGGGTGAATCTAATTGAATTGGGACTACTTTGCGGATTACGCAGTTGTGGACAGATTATGAAGATGCTCTTGCAGTGCGTGTGGGGGCAGGAATAGGGGGAAATGGGTGAAGTCGTGATTTGTTGATGTTACATTGCTCATTTATTATTAATCGTGGTCGGACAGGCCGACCTAAGTGACAGGACTGACAGGTGACCGTGCACTGTGAAAATAAGGTCTAGTCATAATCATAATATTTGATGTAATGGTAGACCAGATAGTTTATTTATACTATAGTCGTGCATAACCCAAATTTAAATCTTAATCGGTTGTAATACTACTGTAAGGAATATATTATTTAATATAATAACCCATTTTAAATAAGGTTGATACCTCGATGAAAAACAAGCATTCTATATAGTCGGTCGTCGGTAAAATTTTCAAAATAAATCAAAGCCTATTTTTTGCATCGATACAAAAATTGAAGGTGTCTATTTCGTAAAAACTTTACAAAGACATGATGTAACTCTAGATTTTATTTTTATATTGCCCTTCAAGATTGACCTCATCCCACCTGATGTTAAGTGGTAATGAGGTCCTAGCTTAAGGGTGACAAGTACAGCATAATAAATCTGTTACTGGACTTGTCGCCCTTACCTGGAAGGCTTGACCCCTGCTGCTAGCACCCCCCAGGAGCTCTGAAAACCTTACTCACACGCAGGATCACAACAACACTGAAGTGATTGTTATTTGGCTGCGGTTTTCTGTAAGATGGAGGTATTTCACCAGTTGGGCTGCTACAGTTCCAGCGATAAATCGCTATGCCCTACCTCTCTTAAAGCAAGGTAAAGATTTTGTAATTTTTCACTCATTTATGTCGTTTTTGTTTACATGATAAAAAAAGTTAGATTAGATAGTTAAGATAACGACAGAGACATACGCCGCTGTCTTATCTCCAGTCAGTGGTACGGTGCGCCAATGCATTTGCCTGCCTTAAAAAAGGGATTGCCCCCGCGACGCGTACGCGTGTCTTTTATAGCAATAAATATAGCCTAGTTGCTAAGAACATTGAGTTTATTAATTACCAACATACACACACAGGCCTAGCATACGCAATATGTCAAACTTATCGCATGAGACGATAAAAGTTTTGATATTGTTGTTTGGCTAATAGCACACCGCACTCGTATTTTCAGCCATTCAGCAGCTGACGCACTGACTTCAATTGATTTTGACGTTTGTTAAGAGCGCGATAAAATTTTGTCGCGCTGCGTATGCTAGGCTTGACAAAAAACAAATGTTCCTCTTTATTATATTATGCCCTATTTATGTTTGGGTGAGGTGTGTTTCCAGGCAGTATATCTCTATGGCCAGATATGTCACTTTAGTTCAGCCGCTGTCATCAAGTGGCGGCAAAGACGCTTTATGTGACCATTGGCTTAGTGAGTCTTGGTCGTGGACACAATGGCGCGGCCATACAAGATTTTGTACTTACCACCGTTATTTATGTACGAACGAACGGGAGGTGTGACCAGTTTATTTCATATTTTTATTTACGAGTTAAAGCCATTACAAAACACACGCACGTTCACTTCGAATAAAGCAGGGTTGCAAATTGCCAATGGTGTTACTTTTATGGGTAGCTTTGACATAAATGTGTTTTGCTTTCTTTTGTTTACAGGGTTATTGAGTTTTTATCAACTCACTTATGCACTATATTTTTAATAATGAAATTATAATAGAATATACACAAACATTATTAAACTTTGTTACTTTACATTTAGTACAGTGAAAAATAATAAAATGGTTGTCTTAACAGAGATGGAATGGGATGAAAACATTATTTTTCTTTGAACGTATTATGGTAGAGTCGCTCAATAGCACCCACTCGTCTTTACAAATATATGTTTGAATCCCAATTAAAGATGTTTTTCCCAGAAATACTTATTGCGTCTTCCTGTTTGTTTCATTATACTATTTATACCGTACAAAGGTTGTATAACGAAGGTTTATCAGTAAATCTACATTCATAACGATCGTGGCCCCCGACTCTTGGCGTTCGGAGATATAATAGGTAATTTGCCCACCCACAGTGACTGTTCCAAATTGAACATTATGGGCCAGTGGCCAAAAGATCGGGAGGGGATGAAGTATTAAAATTATACCAGTAAATCGTTGTTTTTATTACAGCTGAAAAGTTATAACCATAGCGTACTGTATTTTATTATTTGATACTGCAAAAATACGTAGCTTATGAGCGTTAATAGCTTTTAATTAATCATTTTCGATTACAGTCTACGTATTTTTTTTGTCTTGTTTTTACGGATTTTTTCAAAGAAAACAGAATAAGAATTTATAATATATTTATAAGAATATTATTGTCTTCTTTTTTCCTGTGTTTTATAAAATGGTAATCAGATAACGGTCAAATATTTGGCGAAACAATTTCTTGTGGAGCGCTATTTAACATGTGTTTAATTTAACTTTCAATATTAGGTGTTAGAATTTGTGCTTTATGACCCGCCCCAGCTTCGCACAGTGCAATGTAAATACTTGGAAAACTTGGCTTTTCTATTATATATTGCAAATAAAAAGATTCCTCTTGAATCATACTATGTAATCAATAGAACCGCATCAAAATGCGTTGCATAGTTTTACCTTTAAAATAAAGTCCATTTAAGGACATACAGAAAAAGCGACTGTGTTTTATAATATTAGGGGTGAGAGTGAAGAAGTTGTTTCATGCACAGTACTGCTACTCTGGGTGGATAACTAAGCCTTGTGTGATTCCTCCCCCCTATACTAAAACTATTTCCAACATGCCCCCATGTCTCATTCGCGTTAATAGGTCACACCGCCCAGTTTGACAATATTTTTACCTAGATCAGCCACCAGGCATTAAATAAGCTATCATACGCGAAACGGAAGGCCACTTTATTAATATGTTTATCTTAAGCTATCATTATTTAACTGACGATTTCGGTGTCGTAGTGATTTCAAGTGCCCAAGGCAATAGAATTTATATTCATTCATTTTCAAATAACTTTTTATTGATACCCTCGTACATCTATTACGCAAATTTAATCCCATGAACCATTTGTCATCATCGACGCAGAACCACTCAATGCTGTGCAAACGTAATTCCGCGGAGTGCCGGGCCCTCTCATTGGGGCCTCGTTTCCTATTTGCTTAACCCATTTTTACTGTATTTGTTAGAAGAAGTGGTTAGGGGAAACGAATATTTTAGGGCACCGCCGCATTAACTTTCAGTAAAGAACACACCGTCTCTCTATTCTAAATGATAATTGTTGAAGAAGTTCTAATGTAAACTCATTATAATTGATACAACCATTCTAAGTAACTATAAAAGTAATATGGTGTACCTAATTAATTAGGCTTGCCTGATGCATTGGGTAAATCAAAATAGGTAATATTGTGTATTTATAAAGTAGCAATACATCTTAGCATATAGCGAAAACTATTAATGATATAACAATGTATAATATAATGTACTTCGATTTTCTTTCGAAAAGTGTCGCGACGGCAAACGTTTAACTATTACGTAGACGTAGCCGAGAGGCGGGCGTGGCGGACTTTCATGCCGCACCATCCCTGAAGGACCTCAGATTGGGGTTCGTTCTCTGGTCCGGTCAATATGAGACTTTTCTATTTTGTCTCGGGTCTTGAAGTTGTGCAACCGCCGTTGCTTATGATTTCTGTAACACAAGTGCTTAAGCTACTTACCACAGAGTCAGAGCAATGTACCTATGTGATGTTGTCTAATATTTATTTATGTTTATTTATAATAACGAACGTTACTGTATACTAATAAACTGTTGGACCGATAACTTAATTCCTTTACTATTATAAAGCTACACTTCGCCGAAATAGGTAGGAATACATTAATTTATTTATTACCAGTTTTTGTCATCTAAAATAGTTTGAAAAATAAATACCCAAGCCGTGTAAGTCGTTAAGAAATTCTAACTTAACATTTAAAATTAACAGCGAAAGTGCGCTTTACATTTAGTTTTACCCGCACGTCCGGTGCCCGGTCAATTTGCGGACTGCCCGGCCAAAGTAGCCGGAGTACCCGAGCGAGTGACGTCACTAATTGAATTGTCCAAATTGGCCGGCGGTGGACGGCTGCATCCATTATGCACGAGACGAGTTGGCACTAACATGTAAACAAACTTGTTCCACAATGAACCTTATTGTTATGGGATAAGAGCTTGAGTGTGCACGTCTCACGTGACTCCACGTACATATATGCACCGGTTTGAATCTTGAAACATTCATAGTTGCTTGGATTTATTCTGTCCAAGTGGGAATGGTAATTTTCTCAGTGCATGTCTGTGTGACAGTAAATTATTGTACTGGTAGCATGTGTGCAATACACAGTTTAATAACTTAATGGTTTAACACAAATTGTCTTGACTCTAATTTTCATAATGGTACAAAGTTTCTAATGAAACAAAACTGTCAGCCATCAACAACTACAAAATTCCCTCAAAGAAGCTCTCCCCAAGGGATAAGATAAAGACCAGCGCTGCTCGGGATCCATCCTCGAGACAGCATTAGCTTTGTTTTTTTCTTTTGTCTCATTCACAATCCATCTATGTATGAAACAGATTATGTTGTGATTTGCTTGTATTGGAGACAGTAAATGTTTTCTTTGTTTCTTTCTTTCGAATGAGTTTATTACAAAAGTAAAAGTATTTCATGCTAGCATTTCACTTTTTTTTTATTTCGTAAAGCAATAAACTGTTAATATGATATAAACTACTTTTTATGACTTGTAATTTAACCTAATGAAAATTGATCGAATGATAAATTATGATTGATTTATTCGTTCCATTTTCCTTTCCAATAATATCACGAAAATGGAAATGTTTTGTGTAAACATTGATGTGTGTTATTTTTAACCTGATTGGATGCCATACAAAAATACGCTATGACGTACTCTGTATCAATCATTTTAGTAATGAATATTTGTGTTGTTTAGTAATGTATTTCGAGATACTTGTGGAAATTTAATCATATAAAGAAAGGCTTACTTAATTTCGAACAGTGCTGTCTTTGTAAATAATACTGCTTACCCTCTTCAGTCCACGAGTCCAAAGTCGACGATATCGATTCAATACAAGTAGCGAATGCTTCGACTGTACAGCAATAATCGCAGAAGATATAGGTATCATAGCGGATTCCTTGCCGTACGGACTTTTCCGACCCTAATACAATTTCTTCCGACAACGCAACTACAATAATAATAAACATCCGGACTTAACCTCGCCTCCTATCAACCCGGTTCCTTCACCCTGACATCCTTGTTACAATCAGTGCAAGGTTCAAAGTCCATTAAGGGGCTGCATAAGATGGTTGGTGTGTAAAACAAAACTGTAATTGGAGTTTTCACGCATGAGTGAAGCGGGCCATGTGCGTCGAGACACACGGGCGTGACTGAGGGGGAACGTAGCGGGAAATCTGCAAAATGTCCGGGGAAAGTTAGGTGTTCAAGCCTTCGGTCAAATATTCTACTGAATGCAGATCACACAGTTCCATGCAAACTTAAAACAAATTAAAGTCCCTCGCGTCATGGGGTATGATCAAAATCAGACGTGGGTGGGGATAAAACCCCTTTAAAAAAGCGGATACCTAAGTCAGGAAGCGCTTTGCCTTTCAATCCCTTGGTAAGTGCTGACGTTCGTTAGGTTTTCCCAATTGATAGGGTTACCCTTGTTTTGGGTTACCCGTCCAATAGGGTCTCCCAATTTGTCATTTGTCTGTACGGACACAGCAGATCACGGTAAACAATTGCAATTCGATATTAGGTGTTATTACCGCGACATAAGGCTAAAATGTATAGTTTGGCGTGCTGTTGTCTGTACATATCTTACTGTCGTGTGGTCTCGTGGCTCACACTACGTTGATTCATGCCTAAAATAACATTGAATCAAATACATATTATTGTAACGTTCCTAAAATAATGATGGTCAAATATTTGGGATCATAACTCGAGTCCTTCCCCGAAAGTTCCTTTGAAAAGCCAATCGTACGTACGTTAGAGGAAAAAAGGCCTTTTTCTACAAGATTTATGTTAACCCATATTCTACGCTCAGAGATAGTCTATTCACGAAATTACCCGTAAGTTTTTCCAATGTCCAAAGGAGCGTGAAGAAACATCTTGCGGGCCAGTATGGCGATGCTAACGGATAGGATATTTTGATATCAAATCCGTTGTCATCGCGATGTGGGTTCCTCTCTTGCTTACCATCAGGCTGGGAGGAGCCAATATACTGCGCTACTATAAAAAAAAAAAAAAAAAAAAAAAAAATGTCAAGTCTTCCATTTATTATTTCGACCTCTGCAATCACTCAGTGCGCTTAAGGAATCTAAGAGGGATTCAAAGTGATGGTTTTACGAGCAAAACTCGCGGTGTGTCTCCCATCCAACGTTTACGAGCGGAATTAATTGAAACTGGGATGGGTTACACAGGCTATTCACGAAACTATTCATTCTGGCTATCTACTGAAAACTGCCTCAGCTAAATGAAGTGTGCTTTATTTGGATTTTAAGCTGAGATTATCAGACAAGAATTTAAAAAAACATTGGTCATTGGGCTGTTGAAACCGTTTACAAATAAATTTAAGGTATCGATGTAGTGGTAGAGGGCTTTATATTTTATTTATATTGGTCATATTAGTTTTTGCAAATTAACTTTAAAATGCTCCGAAACTATTGAATAAACAGTGAGTAGATAATAATAAGCGAGGTCACAGGTTGCTTTCTTCATAGGAAATCTATGCAGGACACATTTTTTGACATTTGAATATATCTTAGTGGACTATCCAGTCAACATCCCAATTATCGATTTTTCGCACTTCCTTTAGTTAATCCTTGATAAGACGTGGCATATTTAAAAATCATGATTTTATCGCTTATTCAAGGGAATACGATTTAATTTAACGTGCAAAGTCTTTTACCTCAGTTTTCGACTGAATCAAATATGTTTAATTCTTTTACATCAACCTAGTTATATGTGTGAGTTTTGCGAGTTGCATTTTTTTTTAAATTGCGCCATAAGTATTATTATAGTTGAAAGTTGTGTAAAGAGGTGGCTCAACTAAGGTCTTACGTTCAGCTTTTTTTTTCGTAATGAGAACTACAGAGTTTCTCGCCGGTATCTTCAGTGTGGTTATAGGTTCCGAACCGGGGGAAGGTTCGTTTGTTTTATATAGGCTATTCGTAAATATTACCGATTTCATTTATATGACTGATACCGAATTCATTTGTTAGCCGGTTGCAGCGGCGGTGTGTGAGTGGACCCTTGGCTCAGCGATGCAAGTCAGCGCCGTGATATATGGCGCCCCGGGGAAAGGTCCCTGGCCACTCCTTCATAATACAGAGATCGATTTGTTGGGTGGAATCTCTTTTTATTATTTCCGTTAATTTTTATTTAAATTTTGAGATTTTAGAAATGAATATTAGGTCTTATGCGCACGACATAATGACTGTGTGTAGTCCAAAGTGTGACGTGCGTTTCATTGTGCAATACATTTTTCGAACATTGTTCATTCTCTAACAAATCAAATTTGTCCTACTAAAAAATTAATTAAAATTAAAATTAAATAACATTTATTTCAGATAAGTAACATCCATAGGTGTTAGTAACAGTTAACTTAAGGGGTATTGTTAGGAACATAATTTTTAGAATTCATGAAATTATTTAACGAAATTGGGTTCTAATAGCTACAGTAATCACCGAGACATGCGAGGTTCCGGTATCACTCTCATCACCAAACACCTCCAAAGTGGCGATGTACACCTGTCCGCTAATGTCATCAGGAGGAATGATATAATAAATAATAAAAATTACAGTCAATCCTTCATTTTCACCTTTTTATTATTCGCGGGTTTAAAAATAGCATCTAATTTAAAAAAAATGTATATTCGCGGATCTTGTAGCTTTTGAGTAAAATAAATGGTCGAATCTTAAAGTTCTTTATGCACTGAAAAAGTTATCTTAGAAAACCATAGCGAAGGTTTACGGCTTTCTCATAGCATTTATATTGGAAAGTGTCCAGTACATTGTTTTGTGCAAATCGAGTCATTTTCTCGTTTTAATCTTATTTTTTTATATCAAACGGACTATTTTGACTGATATTAATAAAAATGGAACCTTGGAACGTATCTCCTACAATACCATACAAATAGCCATTCTATGTTCACGGTTTCCATATTCGCGGCATATTTGTGGAACGTAACCCCCGCGAATAAGGACGCTCTTACTGTAGTTACATTTACAACTGATCTTAGGCTTGTGTGTAACCAGAGGTCGTGAGTTGGATTTTCATATTATCAATGGGATTTATTCCAAAATTGTTTTCTCGAACAAATACACTTCAGTTCAATGAAACCTTGTTTTCTTAATAAATAATTTTATTTTTAAACCGTTATTAAAATATAGGTATCATGTATCTATTATTTAAGAGACCTCTTTAGACAATAATGAGTATCTGGTATCTGAATCACTTTTTTATTAAATATAGCGGACCCGACAGACTTCGTCCTGTCAAAAAAAATTGGAATGTGGCTTGACACTAAATTTTAGTTACAAAATACAAAAATAAAAATGCTGCCTTTAGAGTTTTCTCGGCAATTATTCGATTTTTCTCGATGTAAAAACAATCCTTGGACTTCAACGAACATTTAAAAAAAATAATTGTCAAAATTGGTCAACGCGTTGTCGAGTTATGCGCTTACCAACACATTTTGCGATTCATTTTTATATAATAGAAGATGTTGCATCTTGTATTATAGATACGTTGTACATCGTACCTTATGCATCGCTACTACTTTCTATGAATGTCTTATGCTACTTTCAATGACAGGGATATCGTGCTATTGGCTAATATTTAATTGCCCCCAAGTAGGTCACTCCGAGCCCTATGCGTGTCCAACAAGCGTTCAACCTGTTTTTTTAATTAACTCGACTTTCTCACAAACACCTGACAAAATATTCCTTCATCGCGACGCTTGTGCCGTAGGCTTTCTGATAGCATCTAAAACTAGTTTACTTTCATCCAATATATTACGGGGGAGTGAGAAATTTCCGTACATTTTGTATACTTTATCCAATTTATTAAGAGAATGAAACTCGCCTCCTTCGTTGGTGGTTTTTCTTCGTGTTGAGAGCAAGCGAATTTGGGAAAGAATTTCCGATATTTAGAGTTGAAATATTCGCATCAAGGTTTGCAAATAATACTTTGAGTCTATAAGGCTTTTTGTGTAAAGAATGATGTAAGTATTCGCCCTCTAGAACTATAAAGATATTTCCTGGTAATATAAATAAGATAGGGAATGTAAATAAGCCAATGAAAATCTCCTATAACAAAACTGTAAAGTCCTTAAGTTTAAGTTGGTATGAAATATATTTATAATGTATATGTATGTTTGTTTAAGTCCTTTGTTCAATTTTTAATATAAACATTATTTTATCACTAATTTAAATTGCACTGACAAACTTTTCTCTTTTTTATTTTATCACTAGCTGTTGTCCGCGACTTCGCCCACATTATTTCGGAATAAAAAGTAACCTAGATGTTTATCTAGTATGTCATCTCTCTTCCTACCAAATTGCATACAAATCCGTTCATTCGAGAGTTAAGACAGGTAAGGCATAGCGATTTATCGTTCGAACTGGAGCAGCCCGACTGGTGAAATACCTCCACCTTACAGAAGACCGCAGCCAAATAACAATCACTTCTGTGTTGTTGTGTTCCTGCGTGTGAGTAGGTTTTCCAGAGCTCCTGGGGGGTGCTACATTAGTAGCAGGGGTCAAGCCTTCAAGGTAAGGGCGACAAGTCCAGTCACAGATTTATTATGCTGTACTTTTTCACCCTTAAGCCTCAGGACCTCATTACCACTTAACCTCAGGTGGGATGAGATCAATCTTGAAGTGCAATATAAAAAAGAAACAACCGTACATTCATAAAAACTTTCGCAGTTATAATATTAATGATATTAAGGAATCTTAAAATCATCCGCAAAGTTGTGAATTGCTAAGTTCAAACCATAAGTCAGCTTCAAAACTGGAATTTAAAACTCGTCATTTTGTTATATTAGCACTCAAAACAACCACTTTGTTTCCCCACTAGAGACTGGCCAAAAAGGCTTCCTACTCAAATACTCAGCCCCGGCTTGTCAAATATTATCAGAAGCCTGTCTGCTATCGAGAATTAAGCTCCGCAGCGTGGTCTTAAGTTTGTCAAAATGTCTTTATTGAGATTCCCTGAGGACTTTTAAATAACCAATTTCGTTTTATTAGTTTGGTTTGCAAAGATGTTTTCGTATTTGGTCTGGCAGTGTCATTTAAGGGATAAGGTTTTCGTGATTGTATACCGTTTGTTATGCAATTGTATGGCTATTTGATTTTATATTAATAAAAATGAATCACCGAAATAGCAGGAAGATTATTTTGGAATTCTGGACCAAATTGAATGATTCTGTTTTTGTTAAGTTTGTAATTTTCAGGTCGAGGTTTGTAGAAACAGAAAGTTATAACTTTACCTGGTAGAGTATGCGTGCAAAGCTGCGACGCTAGTAATACTAGTAAATAAACAATAAATCATAGTTTTGCACATTAATTACATAGTACCAAATTAATTAATTTGTTATTTACTTAAAAGCTTAAGATTCGTCTTCTCATAGACGACCTGGATTTATTTCTAATTAAAAACCAGCAGATTATGTTAGACAAAAAGTATGTTCATATGGTATCTCAACTATCTATACTATTTCATCAAAATTCACACAGTAGTTTTAGAATGCAAGAGCTACAGAAACTTAGAAACCCGTCCATTCAAACGAAGCTACGTATGATGTTGAGAAGTCAGTTCCATTTATGTTTCGTATACGTCTCGTTGCAAACAAGACTCCAATCACAAATAGGAATCTCCCACTATTCCATTGTGGATTCAATAACAGTTTTATAAATAGCCTCCAATATATAGAACTGGGAGAGCAGCTTAAACTTTTCGAGAGCGAATATTGGCCGCAAGATAGGTTGGAAATGCGATCGAAGTGGCTACGTCGATGCAGGCCATATTCAATCACGTAACTATGTCAGAGGCGGCTCATACGGCATAAATTGAATTGAAGGATCCATCGCTACTTGCCGGGCCCGCAAATTAATGTCGCAGTAGGTATTTTGAGGTTTAAAATGGCTACAAGCTATGAGATTTGGGATTGTGTAGTCCATACAGTAGAGTTGCCCATCTGTCGGTAGTGAAACTATTGACCTTGAAAACAGATAAAACGCTACTACTGTTACAAATAATAAAAACTATTTTGTTACAGTTCTAGTACCCCTTCTACTAATACCTCCGTAGCTGAGAGGCGAGCGTGCCGGACTTTGTCGACGCGTCATCTCTGAGGTTCCGGGTTCGATCCCCCGTCAATATGGGAAACTAGCTTTTTCATATTCACTTTTTACATACGCTCTAGTTGTGAAGGAACGGCACTGAACTGTGAAGCAAAATATTTAACTCAGAGTGAAGGAAACATGGAAAACATTTTAGCGAGATTAAAATGGCTCCCTGGCAACCGGAGCGGATTTAGGCTGTGATACAAGTGATGTGAATGAAATTGAAACTGTACTCTTTTTTAAATGTCAATGTGAAGGAAACATGCTCTGATTTTTATTTTTTTGACTTTATCTCGCGTCTCTAGTTAACGCGATGATTGCGCCGATATCAAGTGTAGAGAGACACGTTATTTGAAATGTTTGGCGATGAGAGCTAATTCATTTTTATGATGAGATCTCAACTCTTTTTATATATACATATATATATTACCCTTTAAGTTTGACCTCATCCCACCTGATGATAAGTGGTAATGAAATCCTAGCTATATATTTTATAGCTATAAAACTGTTACTGGACTTGTCGCCCTTACCTTGAAGGCTTAACCCCTGCTACTAATGTAGCATCCCCCAAGAGCTCTAGAAACCTTACTCCCACGCAGGAACACAACAACACCGGAGTGATTGTTATTTGGCTGCGGTATTCGGTAAGGTGGAGGTATTTCACCAGTCGGGCTGCTCCGGTTCGAGCGATAAATCGCTATGCCCTACCTCTCATAAAATTCTCTCACTCCACCTGAAATAAACAGAATCAACGCAATGTAGACAACACAAAATAAATATAAGCAGGGTAATTACTTATAAGGTAATATTTAAAAACAAACTTACGGCCTCCGGTGGCTTCTCACGCGTGCTGCTCCCATTTTCTACACTTTTTAGGGTTCCGTACCTCAAAAGGAAAAACGGAACCCTTATAGGATCACTCGCGTGTCTGTCTGTCCGTCCGTCTATCACAGCCGATTACTCTAAAACCACTGGACCAATTGAGATGAAATTTGGTACACATATGTAAGTTAAAGACCCAAAGGTGCATGTGTAACGTAAATAAATAAATTATGAATTTGGGGGTCACTTTTGGAGGGTAAATCACAACAATAAAAAAAAAATTAAATTTTAAAGATTTTAGAAATTAATGCGGAATATAGCTCTTTACCTATAGATTACAGGAAAACCTATGAGAAGTACATGGATTAAAAAAAAGGGTTGTTTTGTTAAATTTACGTTATTTTGATTGTTACCTGCCTGTGCCATGTGATGCTTAATTTCAAAAGGTCTGACACATCAGTCTATGAGCAGATTACACATTATTTCATCAACTAAGGATTGCCCCACGAAGGGGGGTTTGTGGGGCGAAGAATTAGGACCAGGAATTTGGTATTTTTTTAAAAGAGAGAGATGAAAGATAGAGAGGGACAATTAAGATATTTCTTTGTTTCTCACAATCAAGTGAAGGCAGTTATTGTGACCTATGAGCCCAACGTACGGAACCCTCTCCACGCGAGTCCTACTCGCACTTAACCGGTTTTTCACTAATATTTCACTGCTGTTTGTCGCAGGGCGATGTTGTATATCCTAAAGCCTTTTTCAATAAATGGATTGTTGAAATAGGATTAAATTCTAACCTGTAGATCCTGAGATTAGCGCGTTTAAACAAACAAACAAACTTTGAGCTTTATTATATATTAGTGTGCATTAAAATAGAAATATTTACATGAATGGCTTACAATACAAAATAAAAGAGAGGAAGGAGGAATTTTCGGAGGAATTGTTAATAGTGAGAAATAGGGTATTTCTGACAGTTAAAAAATGTAATCAGCGTTACCTCTGATTTTTAATTAGATAATATAGTGATCGAACATTATGTCATCCGTACCATGCTACAACGCAAATAGTAATAGTACAGTCGTCATCATGTCAAGGTAACACTTGCTGTTTAATATTAGTTCTAATGCGTACGACATAAGAGCTGTACAAAGTCCGAAGTGCGCCTGACGTGTATTTGTCTGCACCTTTTTATGTCAGTTTCTTATTGCCTAGAGCCAGCGCTGCACTCGACACAGCAGGCGCTTCATTCGGAGGGCCGCGCTCGTAATGAGAGTGTCGCGCACACGACTAGGGCTGCGGCATGGACAAAAGCGCCAATAAAAAAAATTTACGACCTCCGTAGTTGAGAGACGAGCGGGCCGGGCTTAGGCGTTGCGCCATCTCTGAGGTCCCAAGTTCCAAGGTTGGGTCGATAAGGAAAACAAAATGTTTATATTCTCTCAGGTCTGGGTTTACTGGTTATATAATTATTGTGGTGTTTAGATCACAATATTCATCCTAGGCAACTGGAAAATATGATGAGTAGGCAGGAGTAGTCATACTCACTAAAACGTCACTAAGGTGGTGGCGCTATGTGGCGGGTCGTTACATTCCCTTCAATATGGTGGAGTGAAGCGATGGCTGGCATATGCATCATGATTGTGAACAGGTGTCACCTTTGGGGACTGGTCTGCCCCAGCTTTCCTCTCGAAACTAAATACTTACTTGTGGATTTAAGTGTATCACTCATCAAAACAAAATTATATGACTTGATCCAAAGTGCTACACATAACAATAAGTTAGATACTACTACTGTAACTAATATACTGAGTTTCTTACCGGTGTTTTCTTAGTAGATATAGGTCCCAAACTGGCAGTAGAATCACTTTGCGTTGTATCTAATACTTGAATAAAGAGTAAAAATATTTGACTTTGAGTTTGATAGAACATTTGATGTTTCTAAATGCTTTCAAAAGGTTCTCACTGAATTTTCACAACACACTTTCAAGTTTTGCAATAACACGTGTTTGCTTTCATAATCTCTATATTACAGAACCGTATCCAATTCTCGAATGGCAACATTTATTCGTATTCGTGAAACTGTTTTACATTCAAACATTGCGCTGCCGGCTATTCAAAAAGCATTTCCATAAAAATGCCGAAGGCAAAATGCGCTTTTCTATACAGAACTCGGCTTGCAACTCCGCTATTGGATAGCCGCCATATTTCGCGTTGGTATGACAACGTTGCAATAAAATCCAGTGAAGCTGATATGCCGTAAAATACACTAATAGAGTCAATCCCTTAAGTTGTAATTGAGATGACAACATTGCTAACAAGTAATTTAAGGTATCAATACCGTAATTAAAGACTTGACGAAATTATGGCTTTACTGGGATTCTGAGCCGACAGTAGTTACACTTTGTATTGTATTCGATGACGATTGTGTATATGATGAAAAGTGATATAAGTGACCTACTTAAACAGAGAAAAATCGATCTTATTGCAAATTATCTTTAAATAGTTAATGTGATTATACATACAATTATAAATGTCATCCTTTATTTCTAACAATACTCTACGAAGAAAGTGTGTAACTAAATCTAACTAGATTAGATGTTGTTTAACTTTGGAACTTAAAGTTAAACAACATCAACATAAAATAGATAGATGTAAAAGTTATTAGATACCTATCCTGTATTTTAAAAGTGTTGTAATCACTGACAAACTAAAAATAATAATTAAAAATATAACGTTAACAGGGTGTCTTTAAAACACTTAGTTTTGATTGTTTTCAGTGGGTTTGAAATTGACTTGAATTGTAAAAAATAACATGTGAAACTCGTTGTCTCGCTGTGTAAATAGTTTACTGTGGTAGATCATATTTCATAGTGGTATGGGCCAGCTCGATGTACGGTTGAGAGTGCTTGCGAGTGCGTTGGCCCGCTCTTGGCACAGTTTTTCTGCAACTGTTAGTACTGGGTTACCAGATACAAAATGTAACAATAGTTTAGACTGTTAAAAAATCAGGACCAAAAAAATTTTTTCATTTGAGAGCCATGTAAAGTTTTAGTTTTATTCTGAGATAGGAAGTTTAGGTTTATGATAACACGGAGCTCATTAACCAATCCTATGAAATGTCGGTGTCTCGGTTACGAACTCAATGGTGAGAGGGGACACTATATTACTAAATGTATTGATGTGCCTAAACTAAATATACGTATGATTCGATACAATCGCTCAAGTTGAGATTGCGATACAATCGCTCAAGTTGAGGTTGCGTTACAATCGCTCAAGTTGAGGTTGCGTTACAATCGCTCAAGTTGAGCTTGCGACGCAATCGATAAATGCGCGTCAACTACAGATAACTGCCAATGAAAACACAGCTTTAGTATCGTCGCCTTTTCAAATAGCGAATACCGCTTATGTATGATTGATTCATTTACTTTGATGTCACGAGAAATGAAATTATTCAGATTGTAGTATATAATCTTTAGCTTTGTCGCATTATGTATAATGTGACAAAGCTCTTCGGAGTAATGCGAAACTCAATGCACTTCTATGCTGTTATGAACTGTATGCAAGTGCACTGTAAACTCGTTACGCCGCGACGCGCTTCGGAACGTCGCTCTGCCGTTTTAGCGCGCTCCTCAACGACCCATTACACCTTCCGAATGAACAACAGTTCCGCGAGTCTGCTTTCAGAACGAGCGCTTTATAATGTTCTGCAAACAGTCGTTTAGTGTTTGTGCATCAAGCCATCATTGTTTTGGCATAAAAATATTGCCTCAGTATGAACATTTTATTTTCATAGAATATAAAATATCTTTATACATGTAAAGCACTTATGAATCGTCAGTACAAGTTCAGTATTCTACCGCCGTGTTTGGAATGTTGATGTCGAGAAGAACCGGCAAGGAACTCGACTTCGTACATAAATAAAATATATGTGCCGACCTACGACATTATCTACAAGTCGACACAAATACAGTGTCAGCAGAATTGGCGTAGTAAAGAACGCTCCATACGTATTGCGTGACATCGATATCCTACATCGCGATATCAGAGTTTTCGTCGCCACTAAGTATATATATATACAACAAACCAAGATTGGTAGTTGGGCCTTGGTCCCCGAGTAGATAACACCTAGCTCGGCGGAAGTACTTCCACTTTTAGTAAATAACATACGTTCCTTACATATACAAAGTTAGATTATACAAATGAATGATGCGCCTAGTTTAAAATCATGGTTAAGCATGATAATATTTGCTTGAACGTCTTATGTGCGACCTCATCTATAGAATAGACCATTCCAATTGATTCAGCAGAGTTGGAGATTAACTGATTTTAAAATAAAAGTGATATCTCAATTCGGCATTTGTGTGCTTGCCAATACTATTGTAGTTTATGAACCTATCTTTATGATTTTTGTCTACGAAAGGGTATATAGGTTTAAAGACATTTATTTTCTCATATAAATTAAAAATCACTTACATGAGAAACAGAACACATAAAACATTTTACACTTTGTTGCACTCATTATTTTAATTACACAAATGTATTTGGTTCTTACACTATGATCACACTACAAAACATACAAGAACAAGTGTTTAAGAAGTCTTTTAAATGTTATGCTAGATTTGGTCTTCTTAATGTCATTTGGCAGCTTATTTTATACATATCTCAACTGAGACCATGATACGGAACCCGGGTCTGATGATGGCATCCAAGACAAATCGGGATGTCCGGGATATAAATAAAATTGGAGTGCCTGTTTGTTATATTGAAATAACAGTTTTTTACTACATGCTTATGAATATATGAGGTACATACACCAAAATATATATTTTTACAAATTTTGTCTGTCTGTTTGTTTTGGATAATCTCTGAAATGGCTGGATCGAT
Organism: Glyphodes pyloalis; assembly: GCA_037074685.1. Lineage (NCBI taxonomy): Eukaryota > Metazoa > Arthropoda > Insecta > Lepidoptera > Crambidae > Glyphodes > Glyphodes pyloalis. The sequence continues at coordinate 2,476,565 of JAYKKO010000039.1, forward strand.
GTTTACGGGATTTTTATTGACAGGCAGCTGATGTAATAAGGCTACCTTTATTTTACATAAATATATTTTTTTGTAAAATTAATTCAAAATCCTGAAGTCCACGCGAACGAAGTCGCGGGCACAGCTAATTTCAATATTCAATTCAGTCTGCTCGGCCGGAGTAACGTAAATCAAACGCGCGCATTATACGAGACCACTATACGTTTACACGGCTAATGGCTCACAGTTACAGCAACTTCGTGGCTGAACAGTTCCCTGGGGAAATATGAGTGCACACTGCGCCATTCGTTGCATCGCTATCCGCAAGCTGGGAACCGCATAGGACAGTCCCTTGACTCATGAGAAAAAACCGGCCAAGTGCGAGTCAGACTCGCTCATGAAGGGTCCCGTAGCAGCAAGTATCATAATGTAAGAGTTTATATTGGATTTGATTGAATTTAAGTTCGATTGCGGTTTACGATTTATGATGTATTAAAAAAACTACTTACCAGGTTCCGTTCGAACTAATTTTCGCTGGTAGTTTGCATGGAAATGTAGATCATGTATTTTTTTTAGTTTAGAATAAAATGATATTAGATAGGTCAATATCACTTTTAAAGACCTAATCATAGATACTTCACACGTATGGGTATAATGAAAAAAAAATGTGAGTGTCAGTTCTAACTATCGGAAACCCGTAATTTTTTTTTTCTATTTTTGTACGAAAAACTTTATGCGGTTCACCGAAAACATCTACTTACCAAGTTTTCACAGTATAGCTCTTACAGTTACGGAAAGAAGTCGCTGTGACATACGGTCGGACAGACGAACAGACGGGACGGACGGACAGACATGACGAATCCATTAGGGTTTTTTGCCATTCTGCTACGGAACCCTAAAAATGGTGACGTCGCAAAATTGCGCTTGTTGTGTGTCACAGACTGCTAACTCAAACGGATTAATTTTACGTAATTATTGTTTTGTCTGTTCAAGATATCCATTGATATTTATTCCATCCAGATATTTTCATCGCCAACCTTTTTGTGTCGATTATTCATGATGAGCGTACTTAATTCATTATTAGGTACGTAAACAAATTTAGAAGTACTCAAGCGCAATCTGATTTTCGAGTTAAATCCTGTTTTATCCGGATCCGTCTGAGCATTGAGGCTTCAGCAAACACCGACCGAAAGGTAAATAAAGTGGTTCCCTTTATTGTGATAGGGTTGACTCTGTAAAGGAAACATTAAGATACTTAATCCAGCTTACATCTAAAAGTTAGCGCACATGACAGACAATCCTCTAAAATTTTGGACTTTTATAATAGATCCCTTGGGATGTGTAAAAGTATTAATGGCGGATTTGTTAAAAAAAATTGTATTTATTGCAATAAATGCGTAAACGAAAGATCGGAAGAGGAGCAAGAGGAAGATCCATAATTATTACACCAAAATACTCAAGGAGACATTAATAAAAGTTGCGGCTATTACCGGATTTAAGAAAGAATTAGATTCCATCACCCGTAGTTTAAGTATGCTGACCAACAAATGTGACACTTTAATTGCGTAATACGATCAAAGTGGGCGAAATGCAATGCGCGCTACAAATTTTAATGAGATAAACGCTCTGAAGGCGCAGATCAGCCTGTTTTTTCGTCTAGAATACTTGGAACCTGCCTGCCATTGCCTATTCGATATTGAGAACAAAGCTTTTTGTAATTCGGTATACATATGACAGTTTTGAATTTCACAATTATTGTCAAACTTACTTTATTTTAAATCTTTGACGACCTCGGTGGCGCAGTGGCTAAGGTAGGCGGCCAAAGCGCGAAAGGTCCCGGGTTCGATTCCCGGTCAGGTCAATTTGGAAAACGAACTTTTCTAAATTGTCTTGGGTCTGGGTGTGCTGGGATGACGCCCCCAGTTAGTATCCGTCGTCTGGTGCTCATAGTACAAGGGGAAACCTTAGTTTGAGACCAGGTGATTGGTGTGATTTTATTATTATTATTATTTATTATTAATCTTCCAACTCGGTAAACAAGTCATAGCCATGCAATAAAATTTCATTTAATTTACCGAAAGGCTTGTAAATGTTAATGGTATGGATAAAGAATTATCGAATCTATATTATTAAATAAATGTTCGCTTAGTAAAGAAACACCGTTCTTCCATTGCTACGCCAAGCTATAAAAACAAACAACCCTTATTGGTTTGATACTACTGAGGAGGAACACGCTGCTTCTAATTTGAAATGAAAAATAAAATCATCTTTCTTAAAAAAATGTGTTAAGATAACACCCCTATTCGTCTGCGGTGTATACTCACGTGATGCCTTTTTTTTTTTTTTTAGGGGGGGAAATGCATTGGCGCACCGTACCGCTGCGTTGGGGAAGGCAGCGGCGTGTGTGGGACTCCTACCTACCTCCTACCCGTGAGACTACCCACTAAAACCCCCCCGCACCTCTCATCGCCTAATGACGGCGCCATGGGAATATAGATTATCTATAGCTGCCACAGCGCCGTCGGCGGAATAGCTGCCCCTATGGGGCGGCTCCATCTAGTCCCCCACGCTTGTTGGGGGAATGGCGGGAACGGCCAAAGGTGCTAAACCGTTCTCGTTCGCCTTCGAAAGACCGTGCAAGGCCAGCCGAGGTGTCCCCACACCCGTGGCACTCACGTGATGCCTGCGGCGTTACAACCGACAGGTACCAACCCTTCGCAACCGATACTGAGGGCATGGAATTGTAGCCGCGGGCCTTTCCGGTTCCAGCTTCCCTCCCCCCCCCCCCCTCCCTTCCTCTTCCTCACCAGGGCCCGTCTCAACGCCCCAGGTCCTGGGAAGACGGTATAAATTAGCAATACGTTTAATGAGGGCATTCACGATTATTATAGCCGGAGCGACGACAACCTAAAATTATATTTTTCTTGTGTCGCTACTTGTATTATCCGACATCAGGAATCGTTGTTACAAATTAGCTTTCACCCCTAAGGCTTTGACCGACTACACTTTCTTATATATTTCTCTTTGCAAATTCCTCGAAGTTTATGCGAAAAATAATGCTGTGAATGAAAAAAAGTTTGTGGCTAAACACGGATTAATTCCTTTACCGAGTGAATACTGACGAGTGTTTCTTAAAATGAATACTCGTTCGCGTAAAAAAGATACAAAATTATTACACCAATTTAGTGTTTTTACGAGCATATTATTGCCGGAACTGCTAACCACAAGTCTTTCATTCATATTAAGGCTCATCGTACAGAGAACATAAATCAGACTACACTTAGCACCGTCATTATGTCCTGCACATATAATTTAATATGGAACTGCAAGTATTAACCTTGATGTGCCATTGACGTACAGTACTCATCCATATTACTTGATGTGCCATTGACGTACATTACTCATCCATATTGCTTTTATTGACTTGAGTCTTGTATTTAATTCGTGCATGCATGTTTCATGGCGGTGCGGCACGGGCTCGTGGGTAAATAAATTATCAATTTGTACAAGGTCAGAACACCGAAAATTGGATTGTGATTAGTGGTTCAAAGCTTAAAATAAACATGGTTAAACCATTCGCTTTGACCATATTGATAAGATAGTCATAATCTTCGACACAAATTTAGAAATATGTAAAGATAAAAAAAAAATTGCTAGTACCCGATCGTTCAAAAACTTTTGGGAAATTACTTAATTAAAGAAATGTTCGTGGAAGTCCATGGATGGTTTTTACGGCGAGAAAAATTCGAATAATTGCCGGGAAAACTTTAAAGACAGCCCTTTCCATTTTCGAGTACAAACATTTTGTAAGTAAAATTTAGTCAAGCCACATTCCCAATCTTTTTGACAGGACGAAGTCTGTTGGGTCCGCTAGTTTTTAATAAAAATGGCTTAGTGAGTTGATTACTTTTAAACAAAAATAATAGAGGAGCATTTTTTTTTGCTTAATAACAGACTTTAAAAAGCGAGGAGGTTCTCAATTCGTCGGAATCTTTTTTTTTTCTTTTTACTGGTATATAATATATTACATATATTTTAACATATCAAATAAAACTTATAATTTTAGTACCTTTTCATTTAGTTTGCACCAATTTTATATACATTGTTAAATCACACGTAGCATCTGAAATGGTATATATTTTTAATAGCTAATTTGAATGACATTAGTCAACCAATGAGGTCGAAACGGTTACGTCAGAGCTTATACAAATATCAGGGACACGATTTATTTTTTATGAGTAAATGAAAGATAAATTGTTTTCGATAATTTCCAAATACGAAATATGTCTGTGTGTCATTCTTTATTGTACCCGATTCACTTCTAACGCGAATTAAGAGTCTTCAAATAACAGAACGTTATTCAAAACCACTTTAATTTCTAAACTTTTGATTAATCTTCAAAAACCAAACCTTTCCTTTGTTTTTTCGTTTTAGGGGGTTCATCCTCTTGTCCCGAAGTTCTTCGTACTTTTTACTATCTTAAGACGAACAATTTAGTTTTATTCCATTTCTTTATTAAAAGACTTCCTATTAAGCTATATGTTATTTGCGTTTACCACCTTCGTGGTTTAAACTTAATTTCCGGAAAGTGTGTTATAATTCATTTGGTTGCGGCTTGCGATGATGCGTCTAGCGGTAACGTGCCGCAACGCAATTAGCCGACCCCGCGGCGGTTTAGGTTACATTTCGCGTAATTCGGTTTCGTTTCGCGTAATTCGGTTTCGCTTCGCGAAATTCGGTTCATTCCGCTCCGGGGCGCAGCCCTACGCGCTGGCTCTCGGGTTAAATGTTTGGGAAATTTAAAGAGATTGCGACTGACAATTGTTTTACAAGTTTACGATAGTGAAAACATGATAAGTTACGAAAGCTAAAATTAGATATTTTGCTCGGTAAATTAAAATAGTACAAAAGGCTTTATTTTAAGGGAAGAAACATTTGGGAGGGAAACGGTGTGTGTGGGACTCGCCTCGCTCTGAAAAGAGCGAGGACAACCCACTAAAACGGGGTGAGGGGTTTCCTTCTCATCGCCTAGTGACAAATCCGTAATAATATAGATTATCTATATGTCAGTGGCATTAGCTACCAGTCAAACCCACAGATTTGAGCCGAACATATCGTGGCGGTACATACAATTACATAAAATATATGTATGAACATAAACAAAACTTACATATACATTTATAATGGTTATAGTGGTTTGACGACCTCCGTAGCCGAGAGGCGAGCGGGCCTGACTTTAGCGAGCGCCATCTCTGAGGTTCCGGGTTCGATCCCCGGTCGGGTCAATATGGGAAACGAACTTTTCCATATTGTCTCGGGTCTGGGTGTTGTGGTACCGTCGTTGTTTCTGATTTCTGTAACACAAGTGCTTAAGCTACTTACCACAGAATCAGAGCAATGTATGTGATGTTGTCCAATATTTATTTATTTATTTATTTATTATAGTAACACAATACCTTCGACAAGAAACGATGTTAAAATTCAGTAAGCTTACATTCCTAAGTACTCTTGAAGTGCAATATAAAAAAAGAAGTCCTTTTTGATCTACAAGTCATTAAAATTTACGCGCTGAGATAACTATGTTTAAAAAATGTTAGATGAAAAGCAAAGTTGAGTCTGAGGTACCATTCATAAGTTTAAATAGCTGCAGTAGGCTAATATCAAGCGGATCCCCAAATATTGTAGGATTTCCTACAATATTTGATAAAAACAGAAGGTTTTTTTAGATAAAAACGACTAAGTTGTATAGCCATGTCGCCGTCCTTTGTCCCTAGCTTCAATTTTACCACCATTTCTATTTTCTTAGGTTGTATCATTGATTGTTCCATTGAGCTAGTTTTTGTGTTCCATACCAATGAATGTAGACCTATCATCCCCTTGGCTAATGTTGGTTGAACACGCAACACCACCCTATTATAGTGTTTGATTACATCTAGAAGTCACTGTTGGAAAATTGGCCACGGAAAGAGAAAAAGGTTGGAGTTTTAATATTTGTGTGGAAAACACAGAGTAATATATATATATATATATAACTCTGAATATATACAACATAACTTTTGTGATAGTAAGTACAGATTGTAAAAGAAATTAAATGATTACAATTACGTACATTTGGGTACATTGGGGCACTAAAAGATGTATTTCAAACACTTTTGTGCAACCTTCTCGGCATTTAGTTATGTTGATGAACTCGATGACATAATGTTTAAACTCTTCTAGAGTTCGAAGCTTGTAATGTCCGGGGTTCGATTCGGGGTTAAGACTCCTAGCGTTAAATACATTTTTTGTACTTTTTTTGTCATGAAGTTCATAGATAAATTAATTAATTGTGCACACCTACATCACTAATCACATTGTGATAAAAACTTTAGCATGGTAAATAAAATAAAATTTACTGACGATGTCGTGGGCAAAAGGTCGTCTCCTAATTCCAATTTATAGACTTGAACAAAAATATGTCAGAAATCAAAGAAGATATCTAAATACTTCTATTAATAAGTCTGAATGAATGAGACACAAACCTGTTCTACGAACTAGTGGGCGTTAAATTAATTAATTACCGTTTCAAAATACCAACTAATAAATAACAAATTTTATTCTTGCATCCCCCGCGGCAGGTCTTCGTGGAATATCAAAGAGAAGTAATTAGATCCCGAGTAACCTTTCAATGAAACAAAACAATGAGTGAAACAATGTTTTCTTTAGTGTGGGCGACGCTGTGTGGGTAGTTCTGAGCTAGCCAAAACACGTAATATGTTTGTCCTTTCAGCTAGCGGGTAGAGTATCTAAATATATTTAATTTCAATATCTTAGTAGGTTTCGTTTGTTCGAGATTTTGGAGCATAATTTTATGACAGCGCGATGCACCCACCGCACCTCTCTCCCGCACATTTTTTTAAAAAAGAAAGAAAAATATATATTAGATACTGTATAAAAATAAATTAAACAATGTCGCGTTATAAGCGACCAGGATCTGTTCTTGGGAATAGTCCACACTTGTATACATTCAAGTGTGGTGAGCGCGGCCTGGTGGTACATGATGCACGGACGCTGAGCTATAATTTATAATATACAAATCGTAGTTCGACATAGGAATGACAGTTCTGTATTATTTAAAAATTGAGACGTCCCTCAAAAATCAGGACGCGTGGAAACGCTGAGGTGTGCCTATAGTTCTCAAAGTCTGAGCATGACGGGCGCCTCGTCATTTTCCTCGGGCGCAGCGCCTGGGGCGAGACCAGTTTCACGGAGGTTGGGAGAATGCGGCATACGACTTGCACGGCTATCGCATCGTGCGATCGCCCTGTGAATATACCTTCTGAGTGGAACCATTTAATGAGGCCCATTGTATCAAGAAATGTGTCAAGTTGCTAAGTTTGCTCAGTTCGTGGTTAAATGAAAGATTGTTATTTGCTGATGAGAGACTGGCCCTTGTAAAGTCTATAATCCTGTTATAGTCGAAACTTGGATTTATAATAGATGCACAACTGGAATGCACGCTAGGTGAAAGGAGAAAGCTCTTCGCAGCCATGTTTTTACTAGTATATTAATGCATTTTATTTATAAAAATATCAGGTTCCCACGTCATTATTCAGTCAGCTCAGATTTACATAAAAAAATATTTTTCTACAAAATATTTGTGGTAAAATTATCTGTTTTATTATTATAAGTCGTTATTACAAAGCGTCGTTGGTTTTTTGTTACAATATTGTAAATCGTGTGTTGTTCCCACAACAATGAGAATAACAAAGTAATTTAGTTAGTGTACTTAACTCAAAAAAGCATTTGTTCGTTATGATTACATAAATAGACAATATATAAATTAGTTAAGAATCCAAATACGATACAGTTTTCAGTAGTTCATTCCGAACAACTTTACTACCCTACGATTCAGTTGAGTTGCACCATCGGTGGTCAGGAACTGTAGAGGCTGGCTGTAACGCGAAAGCCTTAAATTCTACAATACACAATACCCTTAGTTGGTGTCATCATTTTGGTTTAGACTTACATTTTACGAGTTTATTTTGTTACTAGCGCCCCGCCGCGGCTTCGCACGCGTATTATCCCCTCTTTTCCACGTTTTCCACTGATTCTTAGCTACCATTGGTCGCAGCGTGATTTTATATAGAAAGAAAAACATTTATTGATTGAATCAAAATGTATCTAATAGACTAGTTATCACGCACACAGAATATATTAGGTCAATTGGGTTCCACCTCAGCAAATGCTGCAACAGCATTATTTCTAACACCGCTACAGCGCTGGTATTCTAGTGGAACCCATAGCTCCAAACCTTCCTCGATAGATAGATAGATAGATAGATACACTTTATTGCACAGAAAATTCACAGAAATTGGTTTTACAGACATATTTAAGTACAATATAGGCGGTCTTATTGCTAGAGAGCAATCTCTTCCAGACAACCTTTAGGTAGAGGAAATAGTAGACATCGATGAATACACTAAAGGTATAAAGATAAGAGTGACAAGTCCAGTAACAGCTTTATTATGCTGTACTTGTCGCCCTTAAGCTAGGACCTCATTACCACTTAATATCAGGTGGGATGAGTGCGTTATAAAAAAAAACACTATCCGACGGAAAAATATGTTTTCAATCCGTATCAGTATTTCCTGAGCTTAGCACGTTCAACAAACTCTTCCGATTTATAATATTCGTATAGATATATTACATTTATTTACACACATACCTTAACGTACATGCGTGATACATAAATTAGAACAGAGCTCGTTGAAGCGTAAGGCCCAAATGCACCACCACTGGGCCGGATAATGCCTTTGAAGCGAACTGAGTGGGCTGGCCATGAAAAGGGCTTAATGACACGCGGTATACCTACGTACCTATTTACTTATTTCGACATCAAGCTGCCACAGCTCAGCTAAATTAGATGGAAACCCACATTTATGATGTGAAAATTCTCATTTGTGTGTGGTATAAGTTTTTTTTAATCATTGAACTAGAAATAATTGAAAGCGTGAAAATACTTTACTAAACAACCAACTCGCTGTAAAACGACTAAAAAGATCAATAATTGATATGAAAATATCTGACCATTGATTTATTATCTTAAAGCCCAGTTTTCCTATCGTCATACAATACATTTATTTTAAATGTTATCATAACACAAATATATTTGATGACATTCTTAATTCAAAAATATTGGTTTGTTAATTTTTGTCAAACGATTGAAGAATCAGCCATTATTGTGTTTTTAATCGACTTTAAAAAAGGGAGGAGGTTTTTCTCAATTCGACAATTTTTATACAAGTATTTTACAAATCGAAGAAGATCTAGAATAAGCCAATTACACCCTGACCATTAAATTTCTCAAGAGACGACTCAAATAGAATTAAACTCATGATTGTTTTTTCTTTGTTACAGACGTTGTAAATTAGGAACGGCAAAACTACAAACAAAAATGAACACACGGATCTTATGGTGAGTTTTTACATTAAAATAACTTTTTGTACTCATTCGTCTTTGATTTATTAAACGAAACGTAAACACGAAACATTTAGTTTTGGAAAATCAAATGGTCGGGAATTAAACCGTGGTTTTTGATTTGATACATTTTGTATTGTATTTATTTCCATTCGAATTGAGTTTGAGATTCTGAATTAAAATTTCCTATACGTCATTAGTTCAAACATTTTTAGTTTTTGGGAGTAGACCCCTTTTTTTATATGCGTTGATGCACCGTACCGTCACCCGAGAGAGGGTTATGGCGTGTGCTGGACTCCCTGCCCTGAAAAGGGCGGGACAACCTACTAGAACCCCCTGGTTGGACCTCCATCGCCTTTGTGGCGGTGTTGTGGGAAATCTGCTGAGCCTTACCTGATCTTTTTCAAATTCCGCTTTCTAATATTATTTTATTTATTTATTCTTTATTTAAAAACTTTATTGCACAAAATAAAAAGTACAAAGGGCGGACTTAACGCTAGAAGCATTCTCTACCAGTCAACCGTTGGGTCATGCAGATAGTTCGCTTATGGGTAAAATTGTGAGTATGGATTACAACAAAAAGAATTATAATAAATAGCGATAAATTAAACACCAGAATAGAATATTTATACAAAGGTACATGATAAATTAATTTAATAATAAAACAAAATAAAATAATATATACATCTATCTAATAACAACAATATATATATAACAAGTGAATAAATAAAGAAAAACAAGTTAAGCAAACAAAATTCTATTTAGAGGGGGAAGAACAGAAGAATTCACGGACTCTCATTTTAAAAATACCCTTAGTCAGGGATTGTCGAGTTACGGTGGGCAGAGCGTTCCAAAGCCGGATGGCTTGCACAGTGAAAGACTTGGAGAAGAACTCGGTATGATGTCGAGGTATGCTCAAGCTGAGGTTGTCTGAGGAGCGAAGAGAGCGGTCATGAGAAAGACATAGGTATTGAAATTGTTTCTTAAGATAGGACGGGGACAGTGGATTGTTGAGAATATTAAATAGCAGGCAAAGAATTCTAGTGTTTCTCCGTTCACGTATCGGAAGCCGGTTGGTGGCGAAAACTGGAAATTAAGTTGGTTGCGAAAACTGGAAATATGATCGTACTTACGTAGCCCAAAGACGAATCTGATGCAGTTGTTAAGGAGACGGTCGAGTTTATTAACCAGGATTTCGGAGATATCTGGATAACATACGTCAGCGTAGTCAATAATGGGTAAAATTAGGGTGTAAACAAGCATGAGTTTTGTTTTGAAAGGAAGAAAAAATTATTCCCTTTATTTTTTCCTTTTTTATGCATATAAATACACGTTTCCTGACCTTTTATTGCCACCGGCTCAATCAAAAGTCGTGCATAACCTTAATATAATAAAAAAAGAACTGATTTACATTATTGATCATTCCACGAAACTGGTGTGCGTAGGCCTTGTGAGAACTTTGTGTGACATCAAAAGGCTCTTTTCTCGTCTCTTTATCGTCATGTCTTAAATCGAGCAAAGAATTCTAATTATAAGAATATTTTTCCTTGGAAATTCTTCTTTGTGTCTAGTGATAAGCGATACGCACAGCAAAAATACTTACACGTGTTCCTATTTTATCCTTGGCAATAAATAGAATGGTATTGATTTTGTCGCTTACTTTTTTCAACAAAGATATTTTTGGTTTTATGATTAAATTTAGCGTTTCGGTTGACCTTGCTCGTTAGATTTTTCAACAGCCTTAACGAATCCGAGTCTAAGGTTCTATTGTAAGGAAATAATATTTATAAGTAGTTTAGTTAAGAGATCTTATCAAACCAGAACTTGAAATGTTTTGCTCAAGAATTGAGACATACATAGGAATCACTAGATATAGGTTTTATTACCGTTGTTGTTACAATTGAGTTTTGTTTAAGTTAATGTTAAATTGTAGATTGTCACGCAATTCGCTCTTGTAGAAAGCCTAATGTGTATCAATTCAATCAAAAACACGTCCGACTATACATTTTACTCGTTGTACTTCTCCTATGCCGAGGTCAGAAGAACTATTTTCGAAGTGTAAGTGTTTGGCCGTTTGGCGCGATGTTCTGGTGACCGTACATTGCACTAGAAAAGAATAGAAAATATCTTTATTCATGTAAGCTTCACAAAAGCACTTATGAATACTCAGTACAAATAAAGTATTCTACCGCCGTGTTCGGAATGTTGATCATGTCGAGAAGAACCGGCAAGAAACTCGACACTTACTCTTTTCAAATATAACAATGTGTCCTTAAACTAGGTACTTAAATAAAGTATACAAAGCTATGGTAAGATTTCAAAGAATTAAGTTATTCTAGACCCATACATTTTTGTCATTTAAATAATCATCAATTTTGTAGTAGCCCTGTTTTATTAAACAATTTTTAACATGAGACTTAAATCTATGCATGGGCAACTGGATAACATTTTCAGGTAACTTGTTAAATAATTTAACGCTTAAACCCACAAAGGAATTACTTATCTTATGTAGTCTTAGATATGGAACAGCAAGCTTGTGTTTATTTCTAGTGTTAAACTCATGCGCTTCATTCGATAAACGAGGCTCGAATTTACTGATTCCAAAACTGTCGACACCATTACGAATTTATACACGCTACAGATCAAGGTTCGCATACAAATCTGTCTAGCTTTTATCACTCGATTTGATTTCAGGCGCGCGTGCCTACGGCGATTTATTTTGCGAGTAAATTAAAAATTTCGCGATTTTTCTCGTCGAATTGCCCAAACCGCGACCGGCGTGGGAAATTGTGAAAAATATGCGAGCCCCCATCGCCGGCGATTGCCCAATTTATAACAGGGCCGCGTAATACCGCTCCCCCCGCGCCCGCGCCTGGATAAATCCTTTCGGCGAGTTGATGATTTATCAAACGAATTTTCGGGGCGCCTACCCGCGGCGTGCGATGCGACTGTCGGATTTATTTTAGAGCTGTTTCGCTGGCATTTTTATTACGAACTAGCTACAGAGTCGCTGGAATTTGGACGGGGTTTTTTGTGTTAGACGCTGAGAGCTAAAATAAATTGGGTGTGGAATGCGCAAAAAACAACGATATTTTGATCAGTACCATACTGCCGAAGGAGGGGTAATGTTTTTCGACAGCGTGTGTGCATGTATGGGGGTATTTGCATTTCTTTAGCACGCACTAAACGGTGTGACGGTTTTGGACATGCAAGGTGTTAGGTATATGTTTCGTCGTGATTGTGTGAGTGACACCAGGTATATTAAAATTGTTCAAAAAATATAATGACTGATTTATGGCACAAAAATCAATTTGTTTGTCCGCATGCCTGACAGCCGGAACGGCTTTACGAATTTTGCTTATTTGCAGTCGGATTTTTTCTGTTCAAACATCGATACTACATAGATGGTATTATTTTTAGAGCTTGCCGCGTGCCTTCATAAATGCTTATTTCCAACAATATTTTAATGTTATTTAAATAAATAAAATATGAACAAACCCTAAATACACAAATAACCCCCAAATACCAACAAAATCAAAACAAAAAATTACAAAGCACGGAGTGTGAGAATAAAGGCAAGCGATAAACAAAATATCAGCCTGTCACAAATTATAAGACAAACTAGGTACATACATCTACACTAATATTATAAAGAGGAAATATTTGTACCTATTTTTGTATGTATGTAATGAATAGGCTCAAAAAGTACTGGGCCGATTTAAAAAATTCTTTCACCAATAGAATGCTACATTCTTTCAATTTGACATAGGCTACAAAATTAGGGATCCTTGGTAAAATTTGAAAAATTTTAACAGAAAAGCGGGAAAAATTCTCTAAGGCCAAACGAAGTTCGCCGGGACCGCTAGTCCTTAATATAAATAGTAAGAAGTTCTTCATCTTTATCAAATTCTACATAGACACTTAGTTCTAAGAGCTAAACAAACCAAAAAAAAGCATACGTTTGCGCAGATAGTAGCGCCGTCCATTTACTCGCATTATGATAAAGATTACTCATTAATTTGCAGCCCCCTCCCCTAGCCTCCTCTTTTACAGTTTGCTCGAGCCTCTTTCGAGCCGCGCCTTTTTTCCTCAGTTCCGGATTTCATTACTAAATGCAACATCCCCTTTATACCACTTTAGCCTAGACTTCCTTGCGTTCATTTTTAAGTTATTTCTGAGATTAGATTAGTTTTTATGACGATGTGAATTTAGCATTTTGAATTTTGTGCGGTTTTTCATCGTTTGCTTCCATTTCATAAAACGGGTATAGGTTCTAGTGGAAATTCTACTGTTCTACCGTTACTATTTATTTTGTTTTTTTCCAGTCAATCGATGAGATGTCATCATAGTGTGTGTTTTCTTTTTTTTAACTCCCTCATTTATCGTATTTTGTGGTTTCCTCCTAAATATATATAAAATGGTTTATTCTTTCACATCGCACTAGTTAATTTACATTTTAAAGTCACAAAAAAATTCGTCTCCCTCGCTGTGTAGGACTTGAACATACGAGCTTCATGTATCGTTAAAAAAATAATCTGTTCAGTAGGCAGGTTCTTTCGATGAATTTGCCACGGACCTCAAACGGTACAGTTACGCCACTGTATTGATGACTAGCTTTTGCCCACGACTTCGTCCGCGTGGCGTGTTATGAAAGAGAGATCTTTGTTGTGTGGGAGAAACTTTATATTTACTAAGGTATGCATGCATGCTAGATTAAAAACATCTATCTTACGCGGCTTAGATTTTTTCATACAAAAGCTTTTCTCGCTAACTCCCGTTCCCGTGGGAATTTTGCAATATCCTGTTGCAATTAAGCTTTAAGTTTACTAAGGTACCTACATGCCAAATTTCAATCGTCTAACTTAAGCGGTTTAGATTTTTCAAACAGGATTTTCCCGCTAATTCCTTTTCCCGTGGGAATTTCAGGAATTCATTTCTTAGTGCACCTCTACGGTATTTAAGCTTTTTTTTTATAGTACGCTTCAAGATTGACCTCATCCCACCTGATGTTAAGTGGTAATGAAATCCTAGCTTAAGGGCGACAAGTACAAGATAATAAAACTGTTACTGGACTTGTCGCCCTTACCTTGAAGGCTTAACCCCTGCTACTAATGTAGCACACGCAGGACACAACAACACCGTGATTGATTGACCGTGAAGTGATTGTTATTTGGCTGCGGTATTTGGTAAGGTGAAGGTATTTCACCATTCGGGCTACTCCAGTTCGAGCGATAAATCCCTATGCCCTACCCCTCTTAAAGCTACGTCCCTTCCTAATTTCAAGAGCTTACGTTTAGCCGTTTAGGCTGTGCGTTGATATGTCAGTCAGTCAGTCAGTCAGTTTCTCCTTTTATATATTTAGATATCGAATGAATAACAATCAAATTTAATAATAATTGACGCTCGCGGAATTTCGATTGTCACAACTGAAGGCTTGTGTTGTTCTATATTTATTTTGACTTTTAATTTCTTTTTTCCAAGAACAGTTCCTAAATAGTTAATTCTATCGTCTACCTGCCTAACCTCGACTTATGTTTGAACAAACTACACGCCACTTTAATGGGGTTCAATCGACCTTGGAGCGACCTTGGGTTCCGTATCGAGCCGTAGCGCCGTAACTAACTATTGTGGGGTTTTAGTCGATGCTAGCCTGACACACCACTCTCTGTTCCCCGCAGAGTGTGACGGTGCGGTAGGCATTACCCCTCAAAAAATCCTTTTGTCGATAACCTCGGTGGCGCAGTGTCTAAAAACGCTACGGTAGAATTTGGGGTACGAACTTCTCTAAATTTTCTTGGGTCTGGATGAGCTGGTTACCGCCCCCCCCCCCCCCCCCCGGATAGTCGTCTTGTGGTACTCCTATGAGTACAAGACTTTTTAAACGATAAAAATATGTCTGACTATAACAAACACAACAAAAATGTGAAATTGCTCCATCCGTTCACGTGTGATGACGTCACCAAGGGAAGTAGGTATTCATTTTTTATTTGTAAAGATTTAATAAATGTAAAGATACTATGTAGTTATCGTTATAATTTATTTTAAAAGAGGATATCTGTTAAGTTTGTAGCGGCGCTTCTTCTTTCAACAGGACAAACGTCGAGACGCTAGTAGGAAAACATTACGGAATTTATTTTCCACTTGCAGTAATAAATCATTTCATTTCTTTTGCGTGGGGGGTGAATGCTTGCTGGCATAGATATTGTGATAGATGAAAAAATAAAATAACGTAGATTGATGAAATTTGTGACATTATCTTAAAGGATCTTAATTCCTTTGAAAACAATTATTTCTGACAAATACCAAGGAATTCTATAGGATTTAAAAAAAAAATGTTTAAGTTTGGCTTCAAAACACTTTTGGATAGGATACGACTTAAAATTAAGAGATTGAAAAATGTGTCATTTCCGCACTGTGGCAGTTTATTGTCCCTTTTCAAACGAGTTTATTGAAGTTACATTGACACATCATATTTTTTTTTTATGACGACTTCTTGGGTTGGTTCCGAAATCACTCTTAATACATGGCATTGAAAGAATCACGGCATTAACTTGTACGCACTGACGTACATTTAAGAAAAAAGACCTTTCTACAAGCGTGCAATTCCCAGTGCTTCTAAACTACAGAGCAGGCTAAATAGTCCTCGCCCAAGCGTATTCCCGCGTCAGCCACACAGTTACCGCGCGGGCTGAATAACTGATGACGCTGGCGCTCCCAGGAGCCTCGCTCATCGGCGCTCTAACAAGCCACCAGGGCCCGGAGAGCGAACCGATTTTATCTCTCATTTATGTCGACTAGTCGTACTTTCTGTTGCGGCACTACTGACCTACTTGCCGTGTTCTTGCCTGACAAGTGCTGGCGACCAGGGCGACATGATGATGACGTGACTATCCTTAATAGCATACGCAAAATGTTAAATTTATCGCATGATACGGCAAAAGTTTCAATTTTTGATTGGCTGAAAGCACAGCACTCGTATTTCTAATGCGCGAAATTTTATCGATTTGACATTTGTTAAGAGGACAATAAAATTACCTCGCATGGGCATCCCAAGCGGAAGCCATAAATACGTATTTTTATTACTAACGACTTGATCATGCTATCAAGTCCATCCTGTCTATGCAAGGAGATCAGTCGCATCTCAACACTTTGTAGAGGCATGATGACCTATTCGACTGGCCTGGTGCAACAATGTTTCTGATTTGCCTAAACTATACTATTTTTCTTAACTCATACGATTACATAGTGACGAAGCATAGACTTGGCGATTTAAATACCTTTTTGATATTTTACGTGCGAATGAGCAAAGCGCATAATATGTGCGCCCCATCTATACTAATATTAGAACAGAATAGAATAGAAAACATCTTTATTCATGTAAGCTTTACAAAAGCACTCATGAATCGTCAGTACAAGTTCAGTATTCTACCGCCGTGTTTGGAATGTTGATCATGTCGAGAAGAACCGCCAAGAAACTCGACACTTACTCTTTCCAATATAACAGTGTTTCCTTAAACTATGTACTGAAATAAAATATACAAAGCTATATTTAAAAAAATAAGTTATTCTAGACCCATACATTGTTGTCATTTAAATAATCATCAATTTTGTTGTAGCCCTTTTTTATTAAACTATTTTTAACATGAGACTTTAATTTATGCATAGGGAACTGGATAACTGGATTATAAAACTGAAGAGTTTGTTTGTTGTATAATTAAACGTGCTAATCTTAAGAACTACAAGTTCGATTTGAAAAAATATTTATGTGTTTCTAGTCCATTTATCGAGTAAGGCTTTAAGCTATAAAGCATTACGTTACAACCAATAGGATTGAAGAATCAGTGTAAAAAACGGAGATAGTACGCCTTCGAAGCGACGGCCAATAGATATAAAAGTAGGTCCTGCTATAACCTTGACCCACCACGACATGAGCAAACACACTAACAATATTTATCCTTAGGATCCCCGCCATCTATGTTATCGGCGTGAAAGCATATTTCGTTGTTATCCGCCATACGTAATACGTCCCTTGGCCGGTCGCCAAGGCAGTGCCAACAATTTTCTGTTCGAAGGCGTTTGTAGGACCAACGGCGTCTGTACAATATCTTTTATCCCCGATTATGTAGGAGCGGTCTAATATTTTGAGACGGCAATAATGAAAATGTTTTTTCTACGTTTCGTATTTGTCGGAGTGGGCTTTCAATTGAGATAAATGTGTTTTTGTCGTTTTTATCATCGGCTACTACTGAACGAGATAATCTCAAACTCAAACTCAAACTCAAATATTTCTTTATTCAAGTAGGTTACATATAACACTTTTGAATCGTCATTGAATACAATGCAAAGTGATTCTACTTCCGGTTCGGAACCTATATCTACCGAGAAGACACCGGTAAGAAACTCAGCAGATCATTTACAGTATCAGTATCTAACTTATTGCTATGTGTAGCTCACTTTGGACCAAGTCATATAGTTTTGGTTTTGATGAGTGATGAAACAAATAAGTACTCAAGTAAGTTTTTACTTTCGAGAGGTAAGCTGGAGCAGACCAGTCCCCAAAGGTGGCACCTGTTCACAAGCATGACGTATGTGCCAGCCATCGCTTCACTCAACCATATTGTAGGGAATGTAACGACCCGCCACATAGCGCCACCACCCCAGTGACATTTTAGTGAGCATGACTATTCCATCTCCCCATAATTTTTAAGTATTTATTATCTAAATTAAATTCATCAAACAACTATAGGACCTGGTGCACGAAGTAGTAACCTACATTTTGATTTAGATTTAGAAAAAAAAAGAAATAAATCTGTTATACCTAGTTCATAATTATACATAATTCACAAATATACATTTTATGTCCATAATAGATATTTTTAACAATATCAATGTCATTATGTAGAATAAAAGATTGCATTATCATGATGTCATGATGTCACAATCCTTTTATTACACTTTCCAGTTATTATTTGCAACAACGATATTTGTACTTAGTTTCTACGATCCTGTGCCAAAGATGACCCTCATAGCGAAGTTAATATGGAAAACGATTTTTTTTATCTGTATCGGGTCTGGGTGTAGTGGTACCGTTTTTGTTTCTTATTTCTGTAATAGTGGTTAAGCTAGATACAAACAATCAACATAATGTGTGTGATGATGATGATGTCTAATATTTATTCAATTCAAATTCAAATAATTTATCAGGCCTATTGGCCCATATATAGTTATTTATAACTTTATATGGGCCAATAGGCCTGATAAAGTTTTTTTGTGCGTATTTTCATAAGTTATAGACCAAAAATACTCTATTATTTTGAAATCTATTTTTAGTGAATCTTTATTAGATGCAACTGATAATTTACATGTTTTTTTCCATGGTATCCACCAAAATAATATTTCTTAATATGTTGTTAGTATAGTTGTTAATTGTTAAATTTTTCCCTTTAATATATAGTTGCAACTACATCCCTATCTTCCTCGGACCTCTCGCCGAGGGAAATGAATGCAAAATGCTGTGACCTCATTTGGTGAGGGAATTTACGACTGCATTCCACTGCATGAAAAACGTTGATAATGTGTTTAGCCCAAAATTATTACCCTTAGAATCTGGTGTTAGTTGTTTTTTGACGCATTATATCGTTTTAAACCCTTGATTAATATTATAAATACAAAAGTCTATCTACTTTTCTTTATATACTTTTTAATGCGAAAAGAAATGAGTTGCAATGGGTTGCAAGAATTTAATTATTGAAACTTGAGAATCATTGTTTACGATTGAATTACACATAAAGAATGACATTAAAAAGATTGTAACAATTTTACTCTTGAGAGGGTTAAATAAAGAAGGGGATGATAGTTCTCGATTTACTTCTCTAATGTAAAAAAAAGTTTCTTTTTATACATAAAACCTCTACGGTACCTAGTTCTAACCTAATTTCAAACATTCCTCATTCGTGTGTATTTGCACCGGTACGTTTATTAAACTGAAATAGTTTCTACGAACAGAAGCGCTCGGCTCAAGTAATCCCGCGCCGCGCGAAGAACTGCAGCGATGCAATAAGTGCAAGATTTCTTCCGGAGTTCATTGAATGTTGGCAACGACACAATAAGACTACAAACAATGTGCACTGGAAGAATGCAGCTGGTAACTCGGTATAGGCGGAACTTTGTGTTCGATTGTCTACTCTATTGCTTCGAGTTAGAGCTGCAGTTTGAAATATAGCGGGGAAGCATCTTTTATGGATGCAAAACTGGGACATAGTTTATCAGTGAAACGTTTTGTATAACTATTGAATGCCTGAATCTGGTTACTTTTTATTTTAAGTGGAACTTCAAATGATCGGTATTTATATTGAATATTGACTCGTTTATTTTATCAACAAAGTTTTTGACGACGTGAGGGATCGGGTGTGAAGCGCGAAATACCCCAGCCTCGATTCTTAGTTTACGTCAATTATAAACAAACTTTACCTTCATCCGAATTTCAGCGTGATTCAGAAGTCAAAACAATTTTTTTTTTCTTTTTATTTATATTTCACTTTAAGATTGACCTCATCCCACCTGATGTTAAGTGGTAATGAGGTCCTAGCTTAAGGGTGACAAGTACAGCATAATAAATCTGTTACTGGACTTGTCGCCCTTACCTTGAAGGCTTGACCCCTGCTACTAATGTAGCACCCCCCAGGAGCTCTGGAAACCTTACTCACACGCAGGAACACAACAACACAGAAGTGATTGTTATTTGGCTGCGGTCTTCTGTAAGGTGGAGGTATTTCACCAGTCGGGCTGCTCCAGTTCGAGCGATAAATCACTATGCCCTACCTCTCTTAAAATAAAAAAAAAACACGAAAGTTGGTTGACAAATGGGATTTTAAATCTGGCACGGTGTATAATTTGGAATAGTATGCTATTCAAGCCCTTCTGATAGTTATACAGTGGCGTCAATCTGATACTGTGTGGTGGTATTTTCACATCAACTCAATATTCATGATTTCCAAACATTTCTTCAACGAATGCCCCAATAAGTATTAAGTCCTAAACGCATACGGTATAGGGCATGTACCAAAGGCTTAATGTTAATATAACAAAGAAAGAAAGAAATAAATTTATTGAACGAACCAAAAAAGTACAAATACACATAGTTCACACACTTAAATTATGGTGAATTGGGTTCCACCTCAGAAAATGCTGTAACGGCATTATTTCTAATAACACCGCTACAGCGCTGGTATTCTGCTGGAACCCAGTGGCTCGGAAAAATAACTGAAGCCGGGGCTTTTGTTATCTTTCCAAGCATACAAAAATGGTAACAAAAATTAAAAAATTACATCTAACGAGAAAAATCATAATAATAACAGAAAATTTCTTCACCTATGATAACTTGTGGAAAGCTCAGTCAGGAGAGTAGCACGCGCGATACGTGAGATCATGGGTTCGAATCCCAGAAAGCAAGAGGAGATGACATTTTACTGTTTCTTAAAAATATTTTAAAAATTTGAGTCAGTCTTTTGTGGACTTATCTTTAGTGCTAGTAATTTATTTTTTTCCGTTAGTGATAAAAATACGACCGGAGAGCGGGAGGTTCCGCCCTCCTCTGAGGGTGCTTGACTGCGCCACTAGTGAACAAATTGGAGCGTGCTGGCGAGCCATAGAGGACGGTGCTGTAGTGAAACACAGGAAATTTAAAACAAACATTTTTGAAAACTTTCGTTGTGGATTTTTGATATAAACTACAAATAGGAGTAATTACTTTTTTATTCTTCATTTCTTCATAGATTTTCTATTAAAATAAACATCGTATTAATTGCTTTGTTGCCGTAAGACCGTCTAAATTGTACTATAGTGTGTCTAGAACCGATTTCTGTCATTTTTTGTCCTCTAAAGTAATCTATCTAAACAAAGACATCACAAATTTCGTTGTTCTAAAGATTGTATATTAAATAGTTTCGGGGGATTTAAAAATCGAACTCAGTTGATTTGTTACAGTAGCAGTATCTTACTCATTGCTATACTAACTGTGCCCGTGACTTCGCGTGGATTACATACTTTCAATTTCAAAAGAATTCAATTTGAAAGTGAATACTCAAGTCCATTATTAGCTATATTTGAGACAAATTTCATAGCTCTAACTTAAATAATAAACATGTTCCAATATAAACTTTCAAGGGCGATATTACCTTCATCCCCCCTTATTTTCAAAACAAAATGTAGCCTATGTCCGTTCTAGAGGTTCAACGTAAACCTATAGCAAATAAGATCATAATCGGTTCAGTGGTTTAGTCGTTTAAACCGGACAGACAAATAGACAGACAGAGTTACTTTAGCATTGATAATGTTAGTATGTATTAATATAATTCTAAAATAAAACTGTATTTATGTTGCACGACCGTACCCATTTCTCGCCATCTACTATTTCCTCTACTTTAAGGTTGTCTGGAAGAGATCGCTTTCTAGCGATAAGACCGCCTAAATTGTACTATATTTTTTCTGTAAAACCTATTTCTGTGAAGTTTTTGTGCAATAAAGTATATCTATCTATCTATCTATCTATGGATGTTTATCACTTTGGACCATTCATTAGTTGGTAGCTCGGTTCTGCTGCTATCATGGCTATTTGTACGTACGTATCCGCTAGTGTGTCAAGATTCGTAGCACGAGTGTGCAAACGCAAAGAGCTGCGGATTGCCTGCGACCCGGCGCGGGTGTCAAGTGCCTCGGGGCTTGGGCTGCACTCCAGGGCCGGCCGCGTTCCTTTGAGCTTCCAGCTCGCCTCGGGGAGTTATGAAGCCAATTTAATTTGCAGAAAACAGGTTTCTTATATGCTTGTATTCTTCAATCAGGATTTTGTAAAACAGTTGTGACCTGAAGACTATTTTAACATAAAAAACAACCGGCTTGCCCTCGATTTCTCTGGGGTGCCACCTGCAGCCCTACTCTTCTATAGTAAAGCCGTTGAGTAATTACTTATTTGACATAATGTCAAATCGTATCGCGTTACCTAGTTACGCCGCTCAGTTTTTACCGATTAAAGGCTTGACTATAGCATGCGCAGTACGATACATTTCTCGTATGAGACGTTAAAACGTTCGACACCGTTGATAGCACGCCGTACTCGTATTTTGCGCCAATCAGCAGCTGACGCATCGATTTTGACATTTGTTAAGAACGCGATGTAATTTACTCGAGTGGCGCATCTCGGGCGCACTGGTCTCCGTATCATAGCTAATTAGTCTAATATCTCCATTTATGTTTAAAAAATTATAAAAAACTAGCTGCCCGCCGCGGTTTCACCCGCATATTCGTTCGTTACAAAAAAATATGATAAATAAATAACAGCTCGACTGATATTGTGCTAACTTCACAAAAACCCTCTAAAAGCGTAAACATTTGATTTGGATAGGTGGTCCCATTCTTGAGGTATAAAATTACAACGAAGAGTGACATTGATTCGAATTCAAAATGTCACTCTTCGTTGTAATTCTCTCAATTACAAATCTCTTCTTTTGAAATTGAATCGTCGTTTTTTTTTATCTCTGCATACAATTACTATTTCCGTGCACATCGTGACTCCCATCTCGATATTTTAATATTCCGAACACGTAACTTTCTGACGGCTATTCACTTTTAACGTGTGAAATGGTGTTTCATTAATCAGTGAACGAACAAATCACACACTGAATTGCAAATATTGTCACTGCCCCTCCCCGCCGCCCCGCGGGACTCCTGTTCAGAATTAATTTTACTGGAACAATACAGAGCGATCATTTGAATTGCCTCTAGGGATTCGAGCTTCAACATTTTTGCTCGGTACAAGTTTTATTACGAATCCGATTCGTACTATTTTTATTTTTAGAGTTCAGTAACATCGGAACACGTTTTACACTTTTTATAGCGTTGCTTACGTAAGTAAGTTAACACATCATGTTTGTTTCAACAAAGTCCCTTAATGTAATCGCATCAGTATATTAGCTACCTGACAATCGATATTACCTACTTTTCGAGCAAGTGTAATGAATTACACAAAACTTACAAAGAAATCAAACTCATAATATTCTGTTAAAGATTTAGTTTTTAAAAAGTAGTGTTCAATGTAAAAACGTTTCGTTTTTAATTGATTAAATAAATTTGTATTAATAATGCAAATTTTAATTCGAAGTTAAGAGTTTTTTATTTTAACAAACAACGACCATTAGATTTAGATTAGATAGAACGACAGTTAGATTAATTTTGTTGATTCAAAACGTTAAATGGATGAAGTGGAAATATATAAAGTAACAAAGAAATCATTTACGTGAAAACAATACAGGAGATTATTTACTTTCTGAAAAGATATATTTTCCCTGAAATTGTAACCAAGATAAAATAAAAACGGTGTGTAAATTTGTTATTACGTGGGCGAGAAACAAATGTCATTATGATACGTTTTTCTGTTGTAAAATAAGCTCCATTCACAAAAACCTGGCATTCAAATAGTCAAGCATAGTTAAGCCAACAAATAAAAATCCGCGACGTGAACGATACGGAACTCTCTACGCGAGCCCACTCGCCCTTCACTGTTTTTTATTGAGGATCGTAAAATTTTCCACCAAAAAAGCTTTATAAGTTCACAAGTTAATTCGTAATACGCAGCCCAGCCATGCGCATTAAATATAATTATATTGTTCAAATGATAATCCCATTACAATGTGGGTGGGATTTCTGTAAATCCCAGTTGAAATAAAATTGTATTGCGTGTCATAAAAAATGTTGGACTTGTCTGCGAATTAAAAGGTCATGTCTACATGTCTAAAACTTTTCAGAGGTGGCGAAAGGTCGCTTGTATTGTTTGCAGACCTGAAACTAACTTTATTTGAGTACAATGATATTTCTATGTATCTATTATTAGATTAGCAAATAAATATTAGACAACATCACTTACATTGCTCTGATTCTTTAGTAAGTAGCTAAAACACCTTTTATACAGAAATCAGATAAAGGACGGTGCCACAACGCACGGTGGGAACTTTGGCTCGTTTCCATCTCATAAATCTGTAACTTCGGTGTTAATGATGATATCCAGCTGATTTTTTTTCCTGGTAATCTTAAATATATATACTTTAAAACAACTTATATTCAGTATGTAAAAGTTTATTTCTAAAAGTTATAAAAAATATAGAAAAAGAATATTGAATTTCTAGACTAACATCTTAATTCTAGCAAGTTTATACATAAGAATTTGATTAAATAACTACATAAAATATTAATAAAACATAAAATTATAGCTTATTAGTCACTCGAGAGCTCCTTTGCTTCATCAAGAAGTTCGAAATATTTTTTATTGGAAGGTTTTCTTAAGCTCGTAATGTATGGATCAGAGGTATATAAAAGGGTGTGTAACACGTCTTCATTGGTGGCTACCCTCGAACATTTTCTTGCATGATGAAGCCTGAACTGTTTGTAGTCTTTATTTCGTGCTTCATGAGCATCTTCCGAGAGTTGCCCAAGAGGCAAGATAGAGAAATGACGTATAATACTTTCACCATGAATCAACACCTTGTGCACGGAAGATGGCATGTAATAAATACCATTTATATTTATTAACATACAGCTGAGCTGTATCGAATGCATATTGACCAAACTTTGTGGCATCAATACCTCTACCGCTTGACATGACCTGAAGTATAACATAAAATCGTTTAATTAATTCCTCATCTATACCAGTGATTTCGGATGTACAATTGTAGTTTTAGAAGAATCTTCTGGCTGTGTTGCCGTCATTAGTGTTGCCACTCACTTGCTTTGGTTTGTCAATATTTAAACCAAGTTCTTCTCTGAACCTTCTTTGTACATGAGCTTTCTTTGGTTTCTTTAAATCTTTATTTTCTGTTGTTGTGGCAGACCATTTTTCAAAGCCTAGATTGTAAGATAAATGCAGAATAAGTTCCATAAATCTGATCCAACAATGCAATGTTGAAAGCCCATATTGATAGGAAGCTTCATCCACAGGTTTGTTTTGCACTTTTTCTAAATTATTCATCTCTGTAGGTCTTGCATTGCAAATGGTACATACAGCACTTGATGAAGTCAAAAATACCGCAAAATATGTCTGCTTGTTTTGTTCTGGGAGTTTTCCATGTATAATATGTATATTTTTACAAAAAAGTACTTATTTAAATAAGTTCGGTAGTGTAGTACCCACAGTTATAGTAAAATTCATACTCTCATATTTTATTACATTTGACTATGATACGCACTGAAACTGCAAAAAAATACTTTTTGCCGTGAAATAAGATTATATTTCCCAATAAATAAAATAAAAAATAGAACTTCGGTAGGCTTCGGTAAATGTCATATCTCCAGATGAATTTTTGAAAACGGAAGATAAGCACATGTGACATAAAAACATTTTTGGCCAAGTGATATTCTACTAACATACATTTTAATTTATTTTATAGCAAAGAATACATCTTAAACTTTCTAAAATGGTATCATACATACGTTCTTTCTCTTGTTATGAAACTATAAATTAATACCAAACAATTGAAAGTTACATGGTTATTTTTGTAATTTTTTCATTGCTTAACTTTGGTCGCATTTTGCGACAAAATGCAAATGGTCAGAAAACTTAATCATATTAAAAATAAAAGAGTCACTCTTTAGCTACAATTTGAGTAATAACACATGCATCTCCGTAGACTTTTGGAAAAACCATTTATGAGATGGCTCTCTTAGGCGGGTTCCCATAGTGCAACGCCTAGGTTCAAGACTTAACAGAAACAATTGTTTTCTTATTGAACCTACCTAGAATTGAACCCGAGACCTCAAGAGATGGCGCGACGCCCAAGCCCGACACGCTTGCCTCCTGTCTGTGTCTTCAGGTTTTAAGTTTTAGTTTAAAAATAACATTTATTAAAGTTAACTCGTCAGATATTTTTAAAAATGTAATCAAAATGACAAATCAATTAATAATGGCGTCCTTAATTTTCAAATAAAATAACCTAATGCACAATTATACGATTACTTTTTAGTCATGTTGCTCAGTTCCGCCATTACGCGCTTGCGGCTGGTTTACTATCGGCATAGGGGCTTTATCTGCGACTCATCCTGTGCAAACATAATAATTATCTAGATTCACTTCGCTAATGTAATAAGACACACATGTATTTCGATGATGACGACCTCGTTGGCGCAGTGGCTGAGGTACTTTTCGAGAGTTCGATTCTCAGTCAGGCAAATCTGCCTTGGGTCTGGGTGTGTTGAATTAATGCCTCCAGTTACAATCCGTCGGCGGGCACTCATAATATGTACAAAGGATGTCGGTTGTTGCAGTTATCTAGCTCATTCATATATTTACTACCAGCTGTTGCCCGCGACTTCGCCCGCGTTATTTCGGGATAAAAAGTATCCTATATGTTAATCTAGTATGTCATCTCTCTTCCTACCAAATTTTATCTAGATTCGTTTAGTAGTTTTTACGAGAAACGAGTAGCAAACATCCATACTCACATATACTCGTAATATAAGTAGGATTGATTATTTCGACTATATATCCTGGGATAATGAGAAGTGAAAACAATTCCAATACAAAATCATACAACTACCCTGTTACAGTGGAAGGGTAAAGGCTTTGTAATAAAATATGATTGTTTATTATTATTTGTAGAGCGCTTGGGAACTCGAGTAAACAGTGGAAGTATACTTCAGCGAGCCAACTGGTCTGATGGCTAGGGTTGCCGTATAAAAGATGGAAAGAAATTTTCATAAAACACAATAATTTACAACTTATGATTCAAGTGGAAATATATATAGAAAATATATTTATTTATTAGCTTATTATAGTACTTATGAATCGTCAGTACATGTTTAGTATTCTGCCGCCGTGTTTGAAATGTTGATGATGTCTTTTTAGCCCTTGCCCTGATGGCTTGGCCCCTGCTACTAATGTAGCACCCCCCAAGAGCTCTGGAAACCTTACTCACACGCAGAAACACAACAACACAGAAGTGATTATTATTTGGCTGCGGTCTTCTGTAAGGTGGAGGTATTTCACCAGTCGGGCTGCTCCAGTTCGAGCGATTAATCGCTATGCCCTACCTCTCTTAAAATCGAGTCGAGAAGAACCGGCAAGAAACTCGACACTTACTCTTTTCAAAATAACAATAATTCCTTAAACTAGGTACTTAAAATATTGTACAATGTTATATTTATATGAAAATTGAAATTAGATAGGTATTTTAGATCCATATATTTTTATCATTGAAATAATCTCTTTTTTTGTCATCATCTTTTTTGTGTAATAAATGCTTGAATAAGTTAGATACTGCTACTGTAACTAATCTACTGAGTTTCTTACCGGAACGCGCATTAGAGTCACTTTGCATTGTATTCAATGATGGTTCGAAAGAGTTATATGTAACATATACATATTTGCGTTTGAGTTTGTTATTTACTTGTGTACTAAAATTGACATTGGCAATCAAAGTAACATCAGGTGGGATGAGGTCAATCTTGAAGTGCAATATAAAAAAAAGCAATTACTTTTTTTTTTTATATTGCACTTCAAGATTGACCTCATCTTCTCAGTACTTCAGTCTCATTAGCTCGATATCGATTTTTATGATTTTTATAGTGCATTACGCCGTACTAGCGAACTTTAAATATTTTAAAGAAACTGATTTTGAAAAAAAACGGTGATCGTAACGGAACGAAGCCGCGTCGCTAGTTTACATATATCAATACATTTTTCAATGCTTCATCATTTGTTTCGCCGACATTTGTTTTCATATGACGTCGATATCTTTCTGTGGCATCGTTCTTATCTGAAATCCAGTTTCCTCTCGATAGTTTTTAGCTATATTTTTTTAACACTTCCTCGCATTAGTATCAGCTCTTTGAGAGACATTTTGGCTTAAGATTTCTCGCAAAGTTTTTTTAAATCTATAATTTATTATAAAAGATGATTCAAGCTGGAGTGTCCTGATCCAACTGTTTAGTAGTAGTCATGCTTGTGTGTTGTGTTTTTCTTCCAGCCCTCAGAGGTAGCCCTACTTAGACCAGACGTGGCCTCCACTCCAATTTGCATTTATGTGGGATATCGCTCCCGGACACTCCTGACTCCAGACGGTGCCGTGCGCATGAGATGTTTGCTAGAATTACCTAAGTTTCAGACTAAGTGATCAGACAATAGCGCTGAGAATGCAATGCACTAGCATTCTTACATTTTTAATTGCTGAGTACGCAGTCTATTTGTTGACTTGGTTATATCCTAGGTTTATATAAGCCTGCGATCGTAAGATTTAAAAACCGGCACCTGTAAAATATAGTACAGTCATTTGGTAGTTTTACCTGGAAAGTTTTCCGGGAGTTTTGAAAATTGGTAATATTGCAGATTTTGGGGTGCTCTTTCTGAATTTTGACTTTGCCACCTCGTATTTTTGCCGCTCGCGCCGCCATATTGGACTCCCTGAAAACTTTCCAGGTAACCACTATATTTCTCACCAAATGACTGGACTAATAAGGCATAGAAAAATAATAATAAATATTGGACAACATCACATACATTGCTCTGATTCTGTGGTAAGTAGCTTAAGCACTTGTGTTACAGAAATCAGAAACAACATACAATATTATGCTTCATTTCGCTATTGATTTGACGACCTCCGTAGCCGAGAGGCGAGCGGGCCTGACTTTGGCGAGCGCCATCTCTGAGGTTCCGGGTTCGATCCCCGGTCGGGTCAATATGGAAAACGAACTTTTCTATATTGTCTCGGGTCTGGGTGTTGTGGTACCTTCGTTGTTTCTGATTTCTGTAACACAAGTGCTTAAGCTACTTACCACAGGATCAGAGCAATGTATGTGATGTTGTCCAATATAATATAATATAATAATATATTGATTGAATTTTGACATAGATTGGTTAGAATATGTACAGACGATAGCACATTGAGATAAACACTTGCAGTTCGAAATTGTCTCTTATGCCCGGGGCATAAGCGCGGTGCAAAATACAAAATTTACAGTGTGACGGAAACATACAAACATGTATAATAAATAAATAATAATAAATAAATAATAAATATTGGACAACATCACATACATTGCTCTGATTCTGTGGTAAGTAGCTTAAGCACTTGTGTTACAGTACTTAGCGACGCGGTGGCAAATATGATTTGATCAAATTACGATAAAATTTACTACTATGGCGCGTCATAAGCGGCTTAGTTAATTACACCAGGCCATGAGAAAGTACTATTAATTCTCCTAGTCGCCTAACTAGCCTTTAAGTTAGGGGACATTTTTCGGCTTGAGAACACTTGAGTCGGTCAATTGCCTTTTAAGACTTTCTGTTTTAGGTCAAATATAGATCGAATCAATTGAATAGAATAATAAAAATAATACATAATAATAATAATAAATGCGCCAGACAATCACACCAATCACCTGGTCTCAAACTAAGGTTTTCCCTTGTACTATGAGTACCAGACGACGGATACTAACTGGGGGCGTCATCCCAGCACACCCAGACGCAAGTCAATTTAGAAAAGTTCGTTTTCCAAATTGACCCGACCGGGAATCGAACCCGGGACCTTTCGCGCTTTGGCCGCCTACCTTAGCCACTGCACCACCGAGGTCGTCAAGTTTATATAAAAAACATAATTTTTCATATAAACTTTACAAATGCACGTAATCGTCATTACAAATTAAGTATTCTACCGCCGTGTTCGTAAGATTGAAGCAATCGATCCAATCAATAATTCGTATGTACGTTTGTCCACAGACGCAATAGAGGGCGCTAGTCTTTCATCGGCATAAGACTGAAGCTGTGATAGAGCGGCGCGCGCGCTGCCTACTGACAATAACTGCCGGACACACATATATGGGGAACGACTACAACGTTTATAACTACACTTTACTCAAGTTTGTATACAACATACATTGACGTACCTGTTTTATTATTATATACTAGCGGCCGCCCGCGACTTCGTCCGCGTGGATTTCGGTTTCCAAACTTTCACCCCCCTTTTCAACCCCGCACGCAACGGAAGCCCTCAAGGATGAATAATTTTTCCCGTTTTTTTCACATTTTCCATTATTTCTTCGCTCCTAATAGTTACAGCGTGATGTTATATAGCCTAAAGCCTTCCTCGATAAATGGTCTATTCAACACAAAAATATTTTTTCAATTCGAACCAGTCGTTCCTGAGATTAGCGCGTTCAAACATACAAACAAACAAACTCTTCAGCTTTATAATATTAGTATAGATATACATACATTTTGGTGGCACTAACATATATACATATATATTTAGTGCGTAGCCAGCTCCGTCTACAAAGCTCGTAGCATAGTGTAGCGTGTCGTAGCGCTTTAGAATCTCGTAGATCAGTAGCATTTTGCTGCTGTAGCTACGATTTTATCTCAACATGTTACTGTTTACCTGCAATGATTGAATTTTATTTATTTATTTAATAAGCTTTATTGCACAAATAAGTACAACAGGTGGACTTAATGCTAGGGGCATTCTCTACCAGTCAACCCTTGGGTCATGCAGATTGTTTGTAATCTATTTTTTTACATTCGGAATGGTATTTTAATAATCGCGGCGTTTCTATATGTAACACTTACATGTTATATGTCAATATCGATCAATATTGGATAACATCACATACATTTCTCTGCTTTTGTTGTAAATAGCTTAAGTCCTAGTTACAAAAATCCGAAACAACGACGGTACTACAACACCCAGACTAGAGACAATATAGAAAAGTTCGTTTCCCATATTGACCCGACCGTGGAATGAACCCAGAACCTCACAGATAGCGCGACGCTAAAGTCCGGCCCGTTCGCCTCTCGTCTTCGGTGGTACGCAGGTGTGTTTGATTCTCAGTCAGGTGAATTCGGGAAACGAACTTATCTAAATTAACCTGAGTCTGGGTGTACAAGATTAACGCCCCCGTTTAATATACTCAAGGCCTCATAGAAACAAGAATAGAATAAGGTTGAAAATGTATTGTTTTCATATTAACTTTTACAGCATTATGAATGGTTAGATTGAAGTAAAACTCCTGCTGTGTTAATTGTGTCGAGAAGAACCGGCACGAAACTCTTACTCTATAGTAATGTTTTTTCAAAACATACAAACATTAAAAAATTATAAAAGTACACATACAGGCCTAGCATACGCAACGCGACTAAATTTTATCGCGCTCTTAACAAACGTCAAAATCGATTGACGTCAGTGCGTCAGCTGTTGATTGGCTGAAAATACGAGTGCGGTGTGCTATTAGCCAATCAACACTATCGAAACTTTTGTCGTCTCATGCGATAAATTTGACATATTGCGTATGCTAGGCCTGATAGCCGCTAGTAGCTTATACATATATAGGCAAATAGCCACCCTAGTAGATTAATTGTATTTATTTAAATTGTGACACGGCTTATTTTCCCTTGTACTCTTTATTTATACTATTTTCGCCTTTCGTCAGGCACTTATTTGTGGTGGTGTTTCGTCCGCAGGTAGGGGTGGTCGATGCCCCACGCGGCGCCCACCGCCATGTCGGCCCCGCCGCGCCACCCCCACTTCTATACCGTCGAGGTCGGCGACACAAGGTTCACGATCCTCAAGCGCTACCAGAACCTCAAGCCGATCGGATCCGGTGCGCAGGGCATAGTGTGGTAAGTACGAAAACGCTTACCAACTGGTAGGTAACCGGCTACTAATCGGTACGCAACCGGTCACTAACTGGTACGCGACGGGTTACCAACTGGTAAACAACCATCTGACATTTATAATATTATGACTGTCTTTGCAGCTAGGTCAGTTTAGCTGCAGTACTTGTGTTACAGAAATCAGAAGCAACGACGGTACCAGAACACCCAGGCCCGAGACAATATAGAAAACTTAATTTCCCATATTGTCCCGACCGGGAATCAAACCCAGTACCTCAGAGTTCGCGCAACGCCAAAGTCCACCCCTCTTACCTCTCGACTAAGGAGGTCGTAAAAATTAATTTGCCTAATATGATTCGAAATTTCACTCTTTACATGGTCAGGCTGCAAAAATGACGATGAACCTAGCTTTTTATTATATCTTACCATACATAGGGCTTAGTAAGTAATTAATTGCTAGGTAAATTTTATAAACTTTCCCATATTCTTTTACTTGTTATTTTTCCCCCTGAATTATTTTAGTTTATTTATTTGTATCTTTAAATACTTTCTCATGCATAAGAACAATTACCTGTCAGAGCAAGTACACTTGCGAGGAAAAAAATCGAACCACCCTCGTGTGTTTGATTTCGAGTTAAATTTTAAGAACTAAACGTTTAATGATGGTAAATTACAGTCGTTTAATGGGTTATACTACAAACTTTAATCATAAAATATCCTAATTTTAATGACACCTTCTTTTCAGGAGTTATCCCGGTTTAAGTAATATGAGTGACTCAATTGCTCGCAAGTGTATTTACGGCTTTAGAATTAAATCCTATTTGCATTTTAATTTTTGAAAATTAAAAGTACATAAACATCTTGATAATGTATTACAAAAAAAACCTAATTTATGTTCTTATACATAAGATTTCATTTATACCTACCTGTCTCCTCTACAAGAATGCACGCAACTTCCATGCATGTTGCACCATTAGTTCACACACAATTGCACACCTGCATATTGTAAGTTGCACCCCAATATGAAAGGCGCCACCATTGCATCTTTTTTATTTTACTCAAACGCATACCAATTTCAATGCATATTAAATCTACTATATAAAAATAAGTCGGGTTTTCCTCCCTGACGCTATAACTCCAGAACGCACGAACCATTTTCCACGGTTTTGCATTCGTTGGAAAGGTCTAGGGCTCCGTCAGGTTTATAGCACAGAAAATTCGGGAAAATTTTCAACAGAAAAGCGGGAAATCCTCTAAGGCGAAACGAAGTTCGCCGGGACCGCTAGTTTCATATAAGGACAATTGTACCGATTACTAAACAGTTAAACTTGAGGTATAGTAATTTTGCATTTTATTTTAGAAATTGAATTGTCTGAAGATTTAAATCTTTCTTGCCGTCATATCGCGTAATATACTGTTTACATCTGAACTACAGTTAAAACGTTTTATGACAATACAAAAATATTAGACCATATCCTGTGTCTGTAAAAGGACATACAAGTTTGTTTTTGTAATTCGATAGTAGATTTTATAAATTATAATGCTTTGTTGGCGTCTCCATAGAAAACCATCTGATCTCTGTGTGCATTGCGTAGTACAATAGTGGAGAACACTTTTAGCACGCGCTTTATAGAATGCTGTCAATCGATATTTTACATTTTTATTCCGAGGGAGTGAGTTAAGGAAAGTAGAAATCGTACAATTAAAATCCTAAAAGAAAAGTATTTGTTGGTTGCGGATGGCGCCCATCACAGGGTCACGCTTAATTGACATAGTGTATAGTTCTACTCGAGCCCTTTGATTTGACGGAGTTGCAGCAATCTGACATTTTGTAGCTGCCACCACCTTCGACCGATTTTCATCAGACATAGCAATGAACAAAATCGAAATCGGTTCATCGGATGGGCAGCTACAATACCACAGACAGACACACAGACCCAGACTTACTTAATAACATACCATACTTTTAATACCCCGTCGATTTTGCATCAAAGTCAAAGTCAATCTTTTTATTCATATAGATTACACTAGTAATACTTATGAATAGTTTCTATATAAAGCAAATGAAGCTACCTAACATCGGAAGTTTTTACTAGAGACAAAAACATCTTGGACTGTGTTCCATTAAAGAACTTCAAAAAGAACGAAGAAGTCTCCGACTAATTCTCCTCCCAAAGATAAATAAAACCGTTAAAAAACCAAACGGCTCATCCGTTTGGGAGACACACACATGGACAAACAGAGACACGGACAGACAGACGCACACACTGGCATACAGACACAACATCAGAAACGACACGTGAAACTTATAGCACCCCTCGTTTTTGTCTAGGGGGTGAAAAAGGTTGTAACTCTAGTAAGAGAAGTTTACCCAGCCTCCGTCGCCCTCCGCATCCTAGCAGTAATGTGTTTCTGTTGTAGCTGAGGCGGCTAGTTGTAGCAATGGTTCAGTTTTACACAGTCGCGCTGGGCGACGTGTCGTTCACGGTGCCCACGCGGTACACGGAGCTCGTGCCCAGGGGCACCGGCGCTCAGGGCGTCGTTTGGTAAGCTACACGCGCTATCGCACCGTCTGCTCTACAATTGTCCCATTATGTGAAACAGCGGCCGTACGTTGAGACGCAACGTCTCGTCGTCGTAATACAAATAAAAAAGCGTGTTAAAAATACAATTACTCACAAAGAATAATAAAACAGTCTATTTTATAAAAATGAATCGCAAAATGTGTTGGTATGCGCATAACTCGACAACGCTTGGGCCAATTTTGAATATTTTTTTTTTAATGTTCGTTGAAGTCCAAGGATGTTTTTACGGGAGAAAAAATCTAATAGTTGCCGGGAAAACTCTAAAGACAGACAGGAAGAAGTCTGTCGGTTCCGCTAATTAATTATAAAAACATTTTATGAAAACCATATTTTACAAATAAGCCTCTAGTCCGTCTATGGTGTCATGTCGTTCTGTCTTAATCAAACTAATGTCGTAGTCACGTCATCGTCAGCAGGCATCATCACCAGTATGGGACCGGTAAAGAGGTCAGTTGAGCCGCAACAGTACGCGCGTTAGTCTTTTCTAGCAATAAATGTGGATGGTCGGTTAAACCCATATCTCCCCTAATATTCGAAACAGAAAGTAGTCCATATTTAAGTCAAAGTTTCGAGCTATATTTGTGCCAAATTTCACAACTCTCACTTAAAAAATAAAATTCAAGGGTGGTATTAACCCAACCCTCCTTATTTGCAAAACAAAAAAACTATGTCCGTTCTAGAGTTTCAGCGTATACCTACACAAACAGACTGACAGACAGAGTTAGTTTCGCATTTATAATATTAGGATAAAGGATAATGAAAGCATGTGGTTGCGCACACTTAAGTGGGGGATTATAATATAGATCATAGGCTGGGCTATGGCCACCAATGAGGACTATCATATAGGAAGTGTAGCCATAACGACGGCCCAACAACCCGAAACACTATCCTATACGACACACTGTCCTTCCGCGCCGCGACCTCCGTTAACAGAAGGATATTTTTCGCGTTACCCTTCTCTCCCAAAACAAATTTACGTTCGGTTACCAAGTCCCAGTAGCAGCCAGAACCGAGTTTCGAGCGCCTTTGTCTTCCGGTTGTTACTTAAACTTTCGCGACCAACATCAAAATCAACTGGAAAAAAATCCTTACACCATCATATTACCACTAAGTGGATTTGTAAGAAGACAAACATGCTTGTTGTAATGGGATGATTGTATAGTAGAGCGACTAGGGCGAGTCGTGAATGTTTAACCCTTCAAATCTTAACCATTGTTTCATCAAGACCCAATTTATTTCTTATTGTGTCTGAAATTCCGGTTTATGAAGAGTTGAGTGGTCGAAAGTCGCTTTTAATTTTTTTGTTTGTAATGGAGCGATTTGTCTGCGATTTTCCACTAAGTCACGACTCGTTCGAGTGCACGGTGCGAAAGTGTGATTTGTGTTGATGCGTGGGGACTTTTTTTGTTTGAGTGTGTGATACATCAATACATTCTACATTAAAAAATATTCTTTGTCATAATTCAAAATAAATTTACATCCCGTTTATTTGCATTTATTAAAAATACTAAGTAAACATTTCGACGTCACATATTTGAACAAATTGTATATTTTAAGTTGTTAAGTTCTTTTTAATGTTTTGATGAGTCACCAACTATTATGTGGTATTTGTTTGACTAATTTATTAATTATATACTAATGTTTTTAACATAACTAAACAGATAATAACAAAATTTAATTGTCCTTGAAATAAATATTACTTAAAACCAATAAAAGCGATATTTTGCATTTGTCTGTCCACGCATCAACCTTTATCGTGGTTCTATCTTCTAACAAGGCTTT
This sequence comes from Glyphodes pyloalis, assembly GCA_037074685.1. Classification (NCBI taxonomy): domain Eukaryota; kingdom Metazoa; phylum Arthropoda; class Insecta; order Lepidoptera; family Crambidae; genus Glyphodes; species Glyphodes pyloalis. Next base: position 2,513,015 of record JAYKKO010000039.1, read on the forward strand.
TGTAACGTTTTACTAATATTTTTGGCTAGTATTAAGTTGCTTAGCACTCTGCTTGTACGAGTATTTCATGAGTAGATCTTGGTAAGCATATGATGTTGAGAATGTAACGATGACAAATTATTATAATTGCCTGTCACATTGATATAAGGGGACTGATATCATAATTATGACTGGTAGAGAAACTAAACGTGTACCTATTTTTTTACGTGCAATAAAGTTTAAATAAATAAATAAAAAAATGCTTGATTCGTAACGCCCGGGTAACTCGTATGACGAAACGGAAATGCGCAAAAAAATAATATTATAACACCAAATGGCTAAACTGAAATTACCTTAATTGTAGTATAGTACATTCTTTAATTAAGAAATTCCCAACTAAAACCCACTATAATTTCATGTTTCATTGTGTTAGTCTCGAAGTTTATCTACTATATAAAAATAAGTCGGGTTTTCCTCCCTGACGCTATAACTCCAGAAAGCACGAACCGATTTCCACGGTTTTGCATTCGTTGGAAAGGTCTCGGGCTCCGTGAGGTTTATAGCAAAGATAATTCAGGAAAATTTTCAACAAAAAAAGCGGGAAAATCCTCTAAGGCTAAACGAAGTTAGCCGGGACCCCTAGTGTAGTATACAATAATAGTTCAACATTGGTTTCTGTTTTAAATGATCGTATTGAAAAAAACTTAATTATTTACTAACATACGCCGCGGCGCCGTTCCGGCACCAGCGATACTAACAAATATCCTTGTATTTCTCAAACAAATTAATTGTAAATTCTTTTGAGTAAATATTAATATCTTAAACCGTAATTACTGACCTCAGAATTGTTCTATTCGCAATATCTAATCTACGCTCATTACTTATGCTAACTGCTGCACTTTGCATATGGTTTTATTGGTGTTCAAAGCTTCTTTATGCCTGTTGTTATTGCTTTATCGTTCTTTTACCGCCTTCCTTTATGGACCTTGGTTTATGTCCCATATTTATCACTTACTCTTGACATGTTTTGTCTTTAGTTTATTTCTCACTCTGAGATGTTATTTTTCTTCGATATGTATTTTACGATCGTCGTTAAGATAAGCATAAATAGACTACGCAACTGGACAAAAAATATAAAATACAGACTGGGAGTCTGTATTCAAAATGTTGAAATGACAATTATCCAATTAATTACAAATCCCACTGGAATTTGTAACTATGAGTTAAAAATGGTTTATTTGGGCTTTCGACTGTAATTTTTAACGTACATGTGTAGAAAGAGGTAATGCCTAATAATTTTCTATTAACATCCTATTACAAAATGAGTTTATTTTTCTTCGTGTGATTCTTCGTACTTTATATGGTTGGTACCTCAATAATTATGTAATTATTATCTTAATTATATAAACGAAAGGTTTTCGTTTTTAAGAGTAATCAAAAGTTTGGTAATTAAATCGTGGGTTTTGATTTGCATAAATAATATTTAGTTCATTGAAAATGCTGAATTTGCATTTGAAGTCAGTTGGTTACGATTCTGTGAACTAAATATTGCTATCCGTCATCTGATCTGCCATATTTTGTTTTCGGGAGATTCTGTATATTTTTTCGATTCATCGCTATGTTTTCGATTTTCAAAGAGTACACATATTTAACAAAGAAATTAATCGAATGAAGAGTTTTCCTAAGGTCCCATCAGAATACCAGCGCTGCTGCCGCATTGATTCCACAGTCGCAGCTCATGCAGAGGCTGGGACACTGTTCAATGTTTATCATGCGGTTGTCTTTTATCGTGTCTGCCAATAAATATTTGTTCTTCTTTTAATGCGTGCGCCGTTTGTTTCCAGCGCCGCGTACGACACTGTGACGCAACAGAATGTGGCGATCAAGAAGCTGTCGCGTCCGTTCCAGAACGTCACGCACGCCAAGCGCGCCTACCGCGAGTTTAAGCTCATGAAACTCGTCAACCATAAAAACGTGAGTAGCGAGGAACAACTCTGTGGGTACTATTTTTGGGTTAACATGCATACATTTCGTAGCTCCGACCTGAAAATGGTACCGACAAAACTTTTCGTTTCGCTGTCAATCGAATTTTGAATTAGATGAAACTGTATGTTGTTTTTAAACTTGGGATTGAGACCATTATAAAAAAAAGCTGAATGACACTTGAGACCCTTTTTCCTATTCGTATACACCGTTATTTTTTATTCACCATAAAAAATTTAATCACGTATGTAGACAAAGGTCTTAATTGTAAAAGTGCAAACCGATTTTTTTTTCGATTAAAAATGACAGAGTTATTACGCTTTGTTTTTTACTGAAATTGACAAAAAATGTGTGGACATCCGTCTTTTAACTCGATGAAACTATTGGCACGCAACATACCTACCTATCAATGAAATACGCACGACATCTTGTCTCACTATCGCAGGTTACTTCCCTTTCTCAAAGAAAAACAAGTTCCCATTTCATCGGAATAAGGTTGAAAGTGCACTGACAACGCCCACTCAGCTGAGTTCTCCAAAAGGGCGCTTCCGCGCGTAAGCGTAATAATAATCAAATTAGTCAAAACACTTTCATTTTGTAATCTAACTCTCCCTTAATACTTTTTCTTGCTTAGGAAAGACACGTTACGTTTTGCAACACGTAACGTTACGTTTTAGTTATTAGGTATCTACTTATTTGTCGAAAATATCACGTTTTCATAACTAGGTAGGTACTAACCTACAATTGAAACGAATCTTGGCGTATTTAAAGAACTATTTATTGTGTGCATTACTTTTGTATTGTCCTAAAATCTACACAAAATCTACCTACACGGATTTAGTAATTGTTCAAAATGTTTACCTTCATTATCAATGCACAGGCGCGCCCTTTTATGTCAGTTCCTTTTACAGAAATAAGGACATTTTGTTGTTGTCGCACTTGGTTAAAAGCGTCTAAAATTCACTGCTTTAACACTTCAACTGTGTTTGGTTCACTAACATAAACACTTCACTTAATCTCAATAAAAAAAATGACTCCAATCCGCGTAAACAGGCATTCATTCGAAAACGATACATTGGCGTTAGGATTGTTTAACAATTAATTACACAAAGCAATCCTTGGCGCTCGGTCCACGGACGTCAGCTGTTGTACTTTTTGGTAATAGTATGGATGCAAGCCGTCCGAATGAATTATTTTCCAGGCGGAGTACTGAGCATATGCCAAACTGACGAGCGGCATCATTAGTGCTTCCTCGCGGGTCTTCTTCGAAGTACGCAACCTCGTCGTCGTACAAGTGTTGTGAGAGCGCCGGTCTTCCTCGTCCTTGAGCATGTCTACTCACGTAAAACGAACCGTGTGGTCCACAGGAAATAATTCTCAGTCCAGTGATTAATTTCGCGCGCGCGTGTCATGTGACGTTCAGTAGGTCACGGTCAACGGTCAAGACGAAACTAGTAGGTTGCGCGGGCGCGGGGTTGAGGGGTTGCGCCCGAGCCGTGCCTCGCCGCCCCCGCTGCGTCTCCCCCGCCACACACCCGCGTTATGAGTGTGTGTGCGTAAACAGGGAAACGATGCGATTATTCAATGAAAACGTAGTATTGATGCGCGCTAGTCGTAGTAAAATGATAGATTGCCTACTATTTACTTCTTTTAAAGAGATAAATTACTTAGTCCGTTTTTTTATTTATAAATACATAAATGTAATAAGTAACTGATACTGATACTGTGGTTAAAATTTTTCTGGTAATTAAAAAATATTCCTGTATAATTTTGCTTGGTATGTGGATAATACGTAAGTAATATCGGGTTGACCCGATTTCCCACAGTATTATATCTGAAAGCGATGAGGTCCAATATGGGTGTTTTAGTGGGTAGTCCCCCCTTTGAGCAGGAAGTTTCACACATGCCGTTACCTACCTCGGAATATGGACCTAGAAAATATATGGTCAAGGGGTTAAATTCTTTTTTTTTTAAACAGTTTTAGTAAAAATCCTTTTTTTTTTTAATTTAGCCTCGTCATCCGGGGCTAGGCTAGTTTCTTAATAGAAAAATAATTATTTTCAAATCGATTCAGAAGTTTCGAAGCCTATTCAATGCAAAAAAATAAACAGTACAATATTTTCTCTTTAAATTATTACAATAGGTTATTGCACATACATATAGCAAAAAGTACTATAAATATTTATGATAGAATAGTAATTCTTTAACCTGTATACATGATACTCACGACATCTCCTTCAATATGCTATTGAAGTTCTAAGACAAGAACGTTCTTCAAACTTATTCAAAAGCATCAAGTAGCCTGGTGTAAGACGATTAAGTTGGTATTAATAAAGCCGATTGAAATTTTGATTTCGAAGTCTGGCTCGAAGGACCACCGTTTAAAAAAGTCTTACAGTGGTGTCAATAAAATTTAAAATCTGGTGGCTTGTTTATTCATCACTCAAATTAGGAGAACTTATTCTACGGCTGTGTTATATGGTTTTGATGAACTTAAAATAAGTTGAAAATTATTTCCAACTATGCTATTTCTAGGCTTTAGTAGATAAGAATTCATAGTTTTGTCCGACAATGTGTTCGCAACCTTGCTCAGATATTATTAATACGAATAGGTTTTAAATTGGCAAAATAATACTTATTCATCAATCAAGATCTTAAGAATACTTTATGTCGCTATTACAATTTCTTATTAATACTTTATGTCGCGGGCATAAGGACTATTTTCAAACTAAAATATTTTGGGCTTAAGACAATCATTTCCTGACTAACATTTTTTTGTTAGAATCACTTAACATCAGGTGGGATGAGGACAATCTTGAAGTGCAATATAAAAAAAAGCTCAATGAGAAAAATGTGAGAGCATCAATCTTAAAGTACTTTTGTTCCATACAAACATTTGATCGTATTAACGTGGTTATGTTGAACGCTTCTCAACGCTCGGGGCATAATCCTTAAATCCGCATTTTAATCACGAGCGCGTAAATGGCGGCTGAGGAGATAAGATGGTGAAACTAATTAACCTCCAGAGACGAGCCTCTTTAATATTGCTCAGTTTTTACTCTCCGTCTGCTTTTAAGGATATTAAAAAAATTTTTGTTCGGTCGAAAGAACAGGTAATTTCTATTTTGTTAGTATAAGGCATAAAACATCTTTTTTTTTATAGCTTAATTTGAAGAATAATTATCATATTAATGCTTCTTTCACCAGAAGGTCGAAACATCAAAGAATAGAATAGGAAACATCTTTATTCATGTAAGCTTTACAAAAGCACTTACGAATCGTCAGTACAAAACGTCATAAAACGTTTTTTTTTTTACATCTTAAAAAAGATTAAGAAAAAAAGTATTTAGCGTGGCCTTCGTTTTTCTTAACTGTATGCTTAAAGCAATATTTGGTTATTTAGGTAAAAATATTTTTATCGAACATTTTACGAAAATAGCTTGCACAGGATTTTTCAGGACTTGCTGTAACTAAGCCTATTTATATAGGTTCAGTATTCATTCTAGTGCCTATGAGATATCGTACATAAGAAATGGAAATGTCTCATTAGTGAATGTCATCATAATAGTGGGTTAGATATTATTATGTGTCAAGATTGATTCAGGATTGATTGTAGAATGTACAATCTTAAATCTGTCATTATTGGTCAATTTCAGATAATCGGTCTTCTGAACGCGTTCACGCCTCAGCGCAGCCTGGAGGAGTTCCAGGATGTGTACCTGGTGATGGAGCTGATGGACGCCAACCTGTGCCAGGTCATCCAGATGGACCTGGACCACGAGCGCATGAGCTACCTGCTGTACCAGATGCTGTGCGGCATCAAGCATCTCCATCTCGCGGGGATCATCCACAGGGTGAGTGATGGCCTACGACACTTGACTGGTGGTGACCGCTCTGTGCCAGGTCATCTAGATGGACCTGGACCACGTGCGCATGAGCTACCTGCTGTACCAGATGCTGTGCGGCATCAAGCATCTCCATCTCGCGGGGATCATCCACAGGGTGAGTGATAGCCTACGACACTTGACTGGTGGTGACCGCTCTGTGCCAGGTCATCTAGATGGACCTGGACCACGTGCGCATGAGCTACCTGCTGTACCAGATGCTGTGCGGCATCAAGCATCTCCATCTCGCGGGGATCATCCACAGGGTGAGTGATAGCCTACGACACTTGACTGGTGGTGACCGCTCTGTGCCAGGTCATCTAGATGGACCTGGACCACGTGCGCATGAGCTACCTGCTGTACCAGATGCTGTGCGGCATCAAGCATCTCCATCTCGCGGGGATCATCCACAGGGTGAGTGATAGCCTACGACACTTGACTGGTGGTGATCGCTCTGTGCCAGGTCATCTAGATGGACCTGGACCACGTGCGCATGAGCTACCTGCTGTACCAGATGCTGTGCAGCATCAAGCATCGATTTTGGCGTGCGTTAAGAACGCTATAAAATTTACCCGCATGGTGCATCCTTATCGTTCATACTTCTGTTTACTTATGATTGGTTGGTTCGCTTCAGGACCTGAAGCCATCCAACATCGTGGTGAAGAGCGACTGCACCCTCAAGATCCTCGACTTCGGGCTGGCGCGCACCGCCGGCACCACCTTCATGATGACCCCCTACGTCGTCACCCGGTACTACCGCGCGCCTGAGGTACCCACGACGATCAAGTTGTTTAACATGGAACTCTAAAGCCTCTGCTTACAGTGCCTATTTACATATCGTCGGAATAGAGAAGCGGACTAGGGCAAAAATATCAGATTGTTTTTAGTTCGTTAAATGGTTGGTAATGCTAAATTAATAAAAAAATACTGAGATAAAACTATGCCAAGGGGTGGGAGTTCATTACGTCACTGAGGGGTAAAAAACGTCATACTAAAATTAAATTCAATGTATCGCCGTTATTGTTTGATTAGGTTAAAAATGCAAAAATACCTCATATTTTTAGTCATAGTCTAGCACGGAGAAACCAACAGAGACATTACATTTACTTTACTTGATGTAATAGGAAAAGACTTAATGTAACGTGAGAATTGATAAAAATTGGCACATTTAGCAAGAAAGAAACAAATGCATTCATTTACCATCACATAATTACTAAACATACATAATACTAGACAATCAACTTAAAACGAAAGATACCTTGTGAGGCCAATTGGATCTCAACTCAACAAATGCTACGATGCATTTAAACAGCGCAGCAGCGCTGGTATCCTGGCAGAATCCAAGGAAAAATAGCAAGAGCCTATGTATATCTTGCTAGTTCAGTGGCGTTATAAATTTTGAATGATCTATGCACTTGGTTGCAGGTGATCTTGGGCATGGGGTACACCGAGAACGTGGATATCTGGTCCGTGGGCTGCATCATGGGCGAGATGATCCGCGGCGGCGTGCTGTTCCCCGGGACGGACCACATCGACCAGTGGAACAAGATCATAGGTCAGTCACATTGAGCGCACCTACTTGTATACTCTAAGGCGTATCACACACTGACCGCGCGCGGCCGCGGCACTCGTGCCTGCGATAACTTGCGGTGAGCTCAGTTGGAAGAGGAACATCGTTAAGCTACATGAAAAAATGCAGTGTAATGACGTCACACAAATGGTGGTTTCCGTTTCGATTATTTTGTTCCTCAGATAAAAAAGTAAAATTTAATTTGCACAAATAACTATGGTTTTAATAAAAAAAATATTATTTTACTTATAAGCTTACATATCCAACACATTTAACATTTTGTTGTTATCAAGTAGTCAATTGTTTTTTTGTCAAAGCAGTAATGACAATGTCAAAGTAACTAAGTTACGCCGCTGAGTTATGATTTGACATATGTCGAGTCGGTAATTACTCTACAAAACTATGGAACCTATGTTTCTGCAACGATTTCATTTCGTATATCTTTGGTAAAGTACCAATGACACTTAACTGTTAGTGTTCAAATTAATAAAAATATGATTTGTTTGGTTAAAAACCAGGCCCTAAATTACTTCTTCAAAAATATACATTAAGGTGGGATTGTTACAGTTTCCATCATATTGAAGCAGTCAAACTGATCATTAGTTCTGATCAATTTTAAAATGTCAATAAGTTCCATATGAAATGAAATGAAATGAAATTTATTGTGAATATAAATTTGGGTACATAATTAGCAGATACATTTGCTTTCATAAAATAACCGCCAAAATTTTACCTTCTCAGGTGTATTCACATTTTATAAATACACATACACTACTATTACCTTTAGTATCTTAACAATATTTATTTAATTAATGTCTGAACAGATAAAAGCTAAACACACAACAAACCAATAATATCTGAACACTCATCTCACACTAGAAGTATTAATTTTGATGATTACAAGTTATTGACTAGCATCTGCTCAGATATTCATGAAGTAATGAATTTTCAGTTATTAATGCTAACTTGTAGTGTATGACTTGATTATTGGCATTTGAAACTGTTGACAGAAGTATTTGGTCAGTTCGTTTGCTCCAATCTATCTGAAGGCGACTGAAATATATCTGTCCACTAGTTAATTAAATAATAATTTGTCAGAGCAACTGGGCACGCCGTCGGCGGCGTTCATGGCGCGCCTGCAGCCGACGGTGCGCAACTACGTCGAGAACAGGCCGCGCTACGCCGGGTACAGCTTCGAGCGGCTCTTCCCGGACATACTGTTCCCGAGCGACAGCAGCGAGCACAACAGGCTCAAGGTCACTACATGTCAACGAGCGTTACTCACATATAAGTTCATAGTTAGATATATTTTATTGCTCAAAAACATTGCAGAAATTGTTTTTACAAAATTAATTACAGTACAATTTAGGCAGTCTTATTGCTAGTAAGCTATATCTTTAAGATAACCTTAAATTAGAGAAAATAGTAAGAGGACGAGAAATGGGTACGGCAGTGCAATATAAATTGAGTTTTTATATTTTTTAATATATTCATTATAACATAGGTAACAAGTATTGTGACTTTCATTGAGCATGTGTTTTCTGAATAAAGTTTTGCATGGTCAAGCTCAGTGTATTGATCATCTCCGGCGCTTCAGTTTCATTTAAGAAATTAGCCAGACTTCCTGCCTCCAGGACCAATTTCGGTCGTTAGTCCTTGGGAGCGTTCAAGTATTATGTAACGCAATTAGGGGGGGGGGGGGAGGGATTTGATTTGAAATTGTTACGATGCGTCCAATAAAAAAAATATAAATGAAACTACCAAATTGGCAACCCTTTTGGTTTCCCCACGGTTTCCAGGGAATCTCTCGATTGCGAAAATAAATTCAGCGAATCTGTCAAAGTTAGGAATACTGTTCTGAAACATATATTCATGTTGACGACCACACTAATACAATCGAAGGATTCCCCATAAACCGGGAAATCAAAATATATACAAATCCCTTCCCCACCCCCTCCTCCAAATTGCGTTACGTAATACTCGAACGCTCCCTGAACTGATGCTACTGTGTCCCGCGCACTGACTCACCATGTCTGACCGTGCGCAGGCGTCGCAGGCGCGCGACCTGCTGTCGCGGATGCTGGTCATTGACCCCGAGCGACGCATCTCCGTGGACGAGGCACTGCTGCACCCCTACATCAACGTCTGGTACGACGAGGGCGAGGTCAACGCGGTCAGTACACACCTCTCTGTTATATAGTAGCGCAGTATATTGGCTCCTCCCAGCGGATTTGATACCTACTTTTGTGTACGAGCGAGTCACCCAGGCCACCCATTGGTGCACTGTAAATACTTACAAATGTTAGTTTTTCTATTCTATATACATATATTGCAAATAAAAACCCTCCTCTTGAATCACGTAGTTTTAAAGATCTAAGCTGTATGCTTAGATCTTTAAAACTACGTGTAGGCACATACAGTAAAATCGACTTGGTTTTATACTATGTAGTGATATATTTATTATTCAACAGACAACACGTTTTTTATTAAACATAAGGCTTCGCAAACCACTCATAATTGGTTGTCTGCGAGTACGAATCTGGCGAATTCGTCTCATTCTTAACAAATGTCAAAATTGATAAAATTCAGAGCGTTAGCTGTTATTGGCTGAAAGTATGTGCTATCAGCCAATTGATGGTATCGTAACTTTTTTTGTTTCATGCGAGAAATTTTACGTAGCTCGCATGCTAGTACGCTAGCACGGACAGTGCGTAAATTAAAGCTTGAGACGCCGTACAGGTGTTACGTGACTTTTGTATAATTGTATTTATTCATATCAATAAAGGAATGTAAATCGTGACGTTGGAACCCAATCCCTACTAATATTATAAATGCGAAAGTAACTCTGTCTGTCTGTCTGTCTGTTACGCTTTCCTGCTTAAACCTCGCAACCGATTTTGATGAAATTTGGTATAGGTATACGTTGGATCTCAAGAACGGACATAGGCTAGGAAAATAAGGGGGGGAGGGGGGTAATACCACCTTTGAAAGTTTATATGGAAAAATGTTTATTTTGAAGTTAGAGATATGAAATTTGGCACAAATATAGCTCGAAACTTAGATTAAAATAAAGACTACTTTTTGTTTCGAATATAAGGGGAGAAAGGGGTAAAACCGACCATGAAAGGATGTAGTCCATGCAAACGAAGTCGCAGGCACAGCTAGTTGACCATAAAATTTTCTGTGTGTATGTTAACTTGTTTATACATTTTGGTTGGGTCAATAATTATATTTCTTTGTTTCAATAAACTGGTCGTTTGTTTGTAGCCTGCGCCGGCGTCGTACGACCACTCCGTGGACGAGCGTGAGCACACCGTCGAACAGTGGAAGCAGCTCATTTATCAGGAGGTAATTACGTTAACCTTCTTCTCACGGTATTTATTACTTCTTTAGATTGTCTTACTTCCGAATACGTAATTTGTAATAAAACAATAGTCGTTCAATTCATGATCAAGCGTCCAGTGATACCTCGATAAGAGTACTTGATGAAAAAGGCTGATGATATTGGCAAAATTAAATCGGTAGATACTTGTAATCTGTTAGTTTTTATTTAGAATTAGCGGCCCGTCGTGGCTCCGAACGCGTACTACTCCCACTGATTCTTTTTTTCTTATGGGTTGCGGCGTGATGTTATATAGCGTAAAGTCTTTCTTGATAAACGGACTATCCAACCCAACAATAAATATTCAATTCGGAATAGCAGTTCCTGAGATATGTGTGTTCAAAGAAAACAAACGAATAAATTCTTTATCTTTATGCTATTAGTACAGATCAATATGTCAGATAATTTTATATGATATACAATTTTAACAAAACCAATTACTAAACTTGGATCACTCCGTATGTATAGGTATGTACTTACCCATAAAAACATTTCGACTTGAGTCCCCCTTCTATTTTTTTCGTCTATTAAAAATTTCAACCTTGGAAAGCGTGGGTCGAAATGGCAAACAAAATTATTCCATCAATGAAAAGGGGTTGCAAATTAACATCTCTTCTCTCGTGCATGCCATGCAGTGATTAATATATACCCCTCACTCATTCGCAAATGCGAGATAGTAACCTAAGGGACGTGGCATCGTGAATCGAACGATACAGACGGGACCCGCGCGGAGGCGGCGTCGCGTGTCGCGTAGCGTGTGTCGCGTAGCGTGTGTCGTGTAGCGTGTAGCGCGTAGCGTGCAGCGCGTAGCGTGCAGCGCGTGTAGCGTAGGAGGAGCCGCGCTGACTCACGGCGGTGTCCGCAGGTGCTGGAGTACCCGGCGCCGCCGCCGCCGCCGCCGCCGCAGGCGCCGCCCGACCTCGCGCAGCCCGCGCTCACCACCTAGGTAACGGCCGCCGCCCGCCTCACGCACGACACTGTGCCTGTGCCCGACGACATGTGCCCGACGATATGTGCCCAAGGAAATACCCGCTCATAAATATTTATCCATCTAAGTCGGTCTAAGTAGGTCCCTATATTTAGTCTTCTTTAGCTGTGACGATAAGAAAAAATATGTAAGTTTGGCTGATGTAGCATAAACTCCTCTTTTACGTCACTTATACCTTAAATTTGTTCGTGAATGGTGTCAAGATCCCAATTGTATTGTTGACGAGTTATTAAATTAATGTGATTAATAAAAAAAATACTTATTACGCCAAACAGAAAAACATCAATTAGACTCATTAACAGAAACATGATTCGAGGTTAAAATTCTTAATGTTTACATTGTTATAAAATATTTAAAAAAAAACAAATTTTATCTCAATTTAATGCAAATGTGTAAAACTGATTATTTTTGCGCAGGTTGGAAAAGTGTAGTTGTGATACTGTACTGTACAAAGTTTAAAATAAAACAATCCCGTTCCCTCAACAGAACAGTTCAAACAGAACCTTATGCTTCCAGGTTTCGACAGAGCTGACCGCCGAGATCTAATCTCTGTACGGCGTGCGCCCGTGACGTCACAGCTATGACGTCGCCAGTGACGTCACACCTCGGCGGAGCTACGACAACATGTATATACTCTGTGAACATGTTATGTGCATTACTCGACAGGAGTGCAAACAGGACGTTGACTTGACGCGTTCATTGACCTGTGCGACGAGGTGCGTCGCCGGCCCGACGCGGCGGAGCGAAACAAAATGGCGCCTTTCACTTAGAACAGCTGATTCCTAGAATCGACATCGCGCTTTTTTAATGGCAGCTCGCTCGCGAAAAATCCGCTAGATGGCCATACTGCATCAGGGGGTATGTTCCCACTGCTACGTGATTGGTGATTTACTTGTCATTGTTCATGTCAAAAATTAATAATCACGTCATTTACGTTGCAGTTGTTCCTCACGCTTTAGTAGTGCCACCTGGCGGATTGTTCGTTCGACTTAGACCACATTGAAAGCTTTGGGGCGATTCGACACAGACTTTGACAATGTTGGAAATGCTTTTGAAAAGTAGTTTGTCTCTTTGTGATATTCTTTAAAGACACCTTTGTTCTTTTCAAATAAACCCCACTGCTTCTAATGTTAAAAAGTTGATTCCTAAGTGAGTGGCTTCATGATGACACTGAGAGGATTTGGATTTGCACCTTGAAATAAATTTCACATATAGATACTATTTCTTACAAGGAAATGTAGGTATTCTCAAACATCAAAAAGGCTTGTAAATTATTGTCTTCAATTAAATGCCCGAATATGTGGATCTTCCGTTGATCTTAGAATCGGTGATTTGTGTATAAAAATCGTTTTGCATTTGAAAGCCTGCGTTTTCGCTCGCTTCGCTTCGCTCGCTCCTGGGCCGGCCCCGAGCTGTCTCGGGCGCACGCAAAAATAACTATAAAGTAGCGAGTTTCGTAAGTACCGGTTTGTTTGTATCATTTGTAAAAGGTTATATCTGTTCGGTAGTTCTCTTCCCTTCTATCTATCTAATAATATAGGGTTACGATAAGGACTGATTTCGTTTGACACGGCTTCTCAATTTAAGTCGGATCCTTGTCCCGTTTTACGTTTTTATTTGCGTCGAGGAGTGCCTTTGCGAAATACTAATACGGTGATTTTCAGCTTACGGACTGACTTTGATACAACTGGATATTTTTGTATCGAACGTTGATATGACGAGGGTCGATCACCCATGCAATATTTTTTACCATTGGAATTTTCGTTTTAATTTTTGTAACGTGTATTTGGATATGATAATGTAATTAATTAATCATAATGAATAATGAAGTTGAGCTTAACTATCTGTGTTGTTGACATATGTGTAATATTGTTTCGGATGTGCAATTTTTTTTTAATTTTACCATATTGTTATTGTAATAGGCGAATGTAGGTCACTTTTGCAAATTGTTCTTGTAAGAGGTCATCCATTGTTTAAAATTACGTCGTTTACAACAAGTATGACGTAACATTCCATTGACTGATTTTCGTTCCATTTACCTTCTAAGTAATGGACTGTGATTAAACAAATGAATGTGGTTTTATAAAGGCCAGACATATTGAAACCACAAAGGTCAAGGAACGATGTTGTTAAATAAATAAATAAACCTTAACAATGGATGACTTCTATCGTAATCCCAAAATGCCAATAATAAAATCGACAAACTGACAATTTAGCTCAGTGCCATTACACTTTGCCATAGTGTGTAACCTACAATTAATGAATTTGCAATAGTGATACGAACGCGTGATTAATTTAATTGTATTATAAAAATGATTTCTTAGCCATTCACAATGTCCGATTAGTTGGGATTTTGTGATGTTCATAGTTTCTCTTAGGTAGCCCCTAGTTACGTTGTTGATAATATTGTATTGACTGTACGAGAGTAGTTGATAAGTACGTTTCTACCTAATAGTATCTTATAGAAGCCTCACACGTTGCCTGGGAATAAATACGTAACGTTGCCTTGTCTGGGTACACAAAACAGAAATCAGGGCTTACAGTTGAGTGAGGTCTACAGCTCCAATGAAACAATTACATACGCTGAATATACCGATCGTAAAGTATCACTGGAACGTATTTTAAATGACTGATAGCTCTGGCCTGACTGAAATCATTCTGTTTTTCAAGAATCTGAAACATACCACTTAAATAATTTGATAAAGTACTTACTCCAAAGATTATGCCCATATTTAAAGCAATATTTTACGAAATTTAGTATCGGTGTTTTTAAGGTATAATTAAATTCGTTTTTTTTGTTTTTTACCTAGCCAATAGTGAGGAACCCTTCGTGCGCGATTCGCTCTTGGCTGGATATTTTTTATTTTGTAACAGTTGCAGAAAAGGTTTAATTTTCTATATTATATGCCACTAGATTGTACACTGTGACACGTAAAACAGTTAGTACCGATCCAATTAAATGGGAATCTTCACATAATTAAACTAAATGAATGTTTCAACTATTTTTGTTACGCATCGTCTTTGAAAACTTATTAAAGACGCAAAGTACACGAACCGAATGAAATAACTAATACTATTATCCCTCTTTCACTCATATCTTTGCCTCTGTCTCTCATTCGGTCTATTCACAAACGTCATCGACTGCGCATCTTAGAGCATTTCGAAACGTGCATATACAACAAGACTTACTGTTTAAATAACACATTGGATCCGCTTTATATAACGTCATTTTTATACGAGCGCAATAAATGTTTGCGCATTACAAAGTTGTTGTGATTATAAATTGATAATAACTTTAGCACTAAAGTAGCAACGTACGTTAGCATTATTTAATTCTGGGTCGAGTCAAGGATAGAATAAGCTATGTAATAGGTATATTTAATATCAAAGTTATGGCAGCTTTTGAACCAGTGGCGCCATCTTAGCACATACCCGAAGGTTAATTAGTTTCATTATTCTTAAAATGGTATGTGCTAATAAAGCACCGCTTAAGTTCATTTTTATTGATACTTCTACCAACGAATTAAACGCGGTCTCCAGAAAAGGAGCTTTTAGTTTTATTTGCTCTGCTAGATGGCGATTTTCAAATATTTTACTACGGCGGACTTAAGTGATTTTTATCCTTGACTGGTGTTCTGGAAACCGAAACATCAGTTTCCCACAAGTTGAAGCTTAACGTGTGAGGGATATCGTAGGTTATCGTTTGAAACCTCACTAGGTGATATAATTATAACTAAGATAATAAAATGGCGATAGTCTTATCGGAAGGTTTCAACAAATAGCACAATTTATTAGCTATAGAGCAACATGACGCGGCGCGGGTATGGCGTCGTTTTGTACGAACATTGATATTGTTACAAGAAGCAATAATAATAAACAATACATTGTTATTTTCTATTTCCTCCTGGAGCGGTTGGATGTCGCAGTCAATTCAGTGAGGGCTGCCTTACAAGAAAATTCCTCTAGATGTCAGTATGTTAGTATGTTGGTACAACTGCTGCATGATGGTTGATTTTGACATAAAGTGTCAAAATATGGACATGTTTTATTTGAACCAATCACGAAGCATTGCACCTTCTACGTACTGCCATCTAGTGGGCGTGTCTTGCGCGATAGCTCCCATTCGAACCGAGGCCCTATGTCCAAACATATCACTTGACACAACAGTAAGACACGACGCTCCGACCGCCCTATATGTATCTAAAGTGATGTTGCTTTACTTTTGTTCCATGATATAAGTCACTTCGTAAATATTTGGAATAGTAAAATAAAAAAAAATGTTATTTACATTAAGAAAAAAAAAACAGCCAATGGCTTCGCACGGTATATCTTTTCGACTTCTAAAAGGTGTGAGAAATGAAAAAAATGTTTCATGTTTATGTAAAATATTGATAATACATAAAAGAGAAAAATTAATAGCAAATCTCCGAGAGTATACACTATACAATAATAAAGATAAATTAGGTGTAAGAGAGCGAAATTGTAAATATAAATAAAGCCATAGACTAAACGGAACGAAAGTGAAGGTAACACGCGCAGTATCCTTTCTTTGATCACTATAGTGAATAAATCACAACTGTACGTCCAAATTGTCCATTTATATGTTAATGTACCTAATACAAATTACAATAATGTAATCGTTAGACGTATATTAGTACACTTGGAAACAAGGTTAGTTAGCTGAAGACCGCGGCCCGCGGGCTCTAGCGTATGCATATATTCAGTTACACTTCGATAACTATCTAAAACAACTTATTTTTACTGTACTACACGTAAGTTATTTCATATTTTAACTGAATAAAATCGAAATGGTTATTATATTTGTTGTTTTTATTTATCCTGTTGGGTTATGGATCGTTTTATCTTACCGCTCTGTCTATTTCAGCCTAGTCTATTTGCGTTTTCAGTTTTTGGATAGGCCAATATTGGCCTACACTTGATCTATCAATCTATCTTCAACACTGGCAATAAATTGCCATAAAATAAATATCCAACAGTATCATATACGTTGACGTGTTCCCAACGTAAATACCTTAAGTACCTACCTATGGCTATATGTTTTATGAAAACTGGACACACGGCACGTGCCGAGGCCCCCGTGGCATATTGAGGCACCCCAGTCTAACTTACCTTATGGACTCATTATTCTAATGTGCCCAGGGCCTTTAACGCGTGAAAGACGGTCCTGGGTACGGTCGACATCAGATCACAGTAGGTAAACCATAAAGGTAAACATTGTAATTCGGTATTGTGTTTATGAACTAAGGGTTGCACAAAGATCAAAGAGTTTACTCTGGTATGCTTGTGACTGTGAAAACTAAAAAATTGAATGAAATTGGGGATCGAAATAAAACAAATCATCTCTTGTAATTTCACTCTACATAGCAGTTTCAAATTCATTGTTTAAACACGAGCCATTTAACCCATTAAGACCCAAATACAAACTAGCAGTTTTCTAACTAAAAATTATTTATTTATGTATCGGTAGAAACTTATTTAAACATAATCTAAAAAAAAAAATAAAAAAAGTTTTTCTCTTGTATTAAAAAAAACGCCGTCCTTAAATGAGGCCAATGGGCTTAAGTGTGGTAGTTTTCGAAACAACCTTTCTCAATGCATAATGTTTTTATACATTTTTTACACTGCCATCTGGCTTTCATATGGCATTGCACACACCGCAACTGGCTGTCCAGCTTTTGTGGAAAATGCCCAATGCCATCTTTACACAAATTTGGTATGGCTGATGAGGGTTTTCGCCGTCTTCCGTCAGGTCTTTCAGAACCTTCAATTTTCAAATAAAATCTGGCAATATTTCGTCGAAACTGAAGTTGGTCACATTTTTTGTCAGCTGACATTATGTGGAGACGCCAAGCATTTGATACTGCCAAATCCAACAAGTAGGTAAATAATACCCACCACCACTTTTTGCCTCTTATGACTACCCGGTACAAAGCAATTGATTGATCAGCCTGATCCACTCCGCCCATGCCTTTATTGTAATTTTGAAATACTAGGGGAATGTCTACGTCTACCTTCTTTCTATCAGTTGTACTCCATCTCTTCACTTTGCCTAAAGGATACACGAAGTCATAATTAGTGCCCATGGTACACACGCTGTTGTCCAGCCAACGCACAAACAAAATTTTATTGACTTTATCAAAGCGATAGTCAAACTCCGCCCGTTTTTTCTTTTTCATGTCCTTGACAGGTAATATTGGACACTTTTTTGTCCTATTTTCACGCACAGTGCCAGTCGCACGATAACCGTCTTCACGCAAATCTCGCAGCAATGCATGACCAGTAAAAAAGTTATCAAAATATACGATGTGTTCATGAGCCACAGCATTTATTTTTTGCAAAAGTCCTTTCACTACTTTTGATCCCAAGGGCTCATTATTGTCACTGGCTGTTTTACCACAGTATATGTCAAAAGCATAGCAGTAGCCATCAGCACTTGCAATCATCCAATTTTTATACCCAAATCGTACCGGCTTGCCTCGAATGAATTGCTTCGCGGGGTGACGTCCGTAATATTTCACCATGGATTCATCAATTGAAAGGGACATATGAACCACACCCCATTGAAGAAATTTTTTGATGAGCAAGTCGGCAAGTGGACGTACTTTGAACAATTTATCGTTAGTCGAGGCAACAACTTCATTGTTACAAAAATGTAAGAACTTTTTTATTTCCATGAATCTGTTTTTAGACATTGTTTTTGAAACAAGAGCAACATTGCAATCTTCATCTAAGGACCAATACAGTCTTTCTCGAGGCACAGAATGATAACCGGTCAAAAGTAAAATGCCAAAAAATATTTTGAGATCACTAACAGTTACTTGAAAATCGTGATTATTGTTTTGTGCAGCATATAGCTTTGTATTTGTTAGGATCATGTCGAAAACCTCCTCATCAAAAAACTTTTCGAAAATATTGACCGGAATTTCGTCCTGGATCGCATTGACGAGACTTTCTTTTCGTTTCTCAAAATTAATTGAAGTTGAAGGCAGAGTATCGTAAGAACCATCACATTTACGCCAACGTGGTTCTTGAACATCCAAGCGTCGTTTTTTTTGTAAATTTTGTAGAGGTTCATCGTCATTACTATCCCATTCCTCATCAGCTCTGGATTAAAATACTTCAACTTTGCCTGGAATATCTTGTGGAAGAATATTTTGCTGGATATCATCTTCATCGCCTTCTTCATCATCTGTGACGACGCTTGGTTCTGGAGGAATTGCTACCAAGTCATAAACGACATTTGGGTCATCTTCTTCATTCAAAATGCTTTGGATAGCTTCTTCAAGCCCTTGGTACTCATTTGCAATACTAAATAATTTCTTTGTCATTGTGATCTTCAAAAAATATACCTGAAAAAAATAAAACGAATATATCATCAATATGCCCACTGGACCCATTTGGGGACATTATCATAATTTGCTTGAAAAAGTAGTCAAGTATGACAAAACATCTTATATTATAATTTATTTACTTGAAATAAACTGTAGTCAAGATAATAACATAGAAAAACTTCTGAAAAATCTGATATATATGTCAATTACATCGACTTACCTTTTGCTATTCACGCTTCGCAGAAAGTTGTAGCTTATATCCGATATTTCACATAAATTATCCAATAATTCACGTAATTGTAAATTAACTCACAGGCGCACACTCCTAAGCATCACGAAATTGCAATCAAACAGAACATAGAATCAATAACGAAAAATATGTGGGTATTTTAATAAGCGTCCTCAAATGGGCACAGCGGGCGTAAATGGGTTAATTCATTCGTTGAACACTTAAATCTTCGGAATAATACGAATAAAATAATAAAACAATCAATATTTATAAAAATCAATGCCACTTTTCGTCGTATTGTTATAATTCTAGAACGGGCTCACCTATCCGAACCAAATGTTTAGGATTTGTTTGGACTCTTTAATTATATATTTAATAGATGATATAAGCGAAGTTTGCACAAAATCGGTTGAACGGTTCTTCATTTAACACATTTTTGCATTATCTGAATATGTAGCTGTGTGTAGCCGCGGCGGGCTGCTTATTTATATTTTTTCAAGTAAATGTAGTACAGTACGTTAGTTGCGAATGAAGGATATCTAATCGCCTCAAATTTTATCTGTTTAAATTTCTGAACTAAAATTTAAAAACATCTCTGACATTTGTTGACTGACATTACCAAAAAATTATACTCTATGGCGATTATTGACAGATGGTTATTGAAAATGTGAGTGTTTTTTGCCTGTAAATTGTTTTCTAAATATACTATGTAACAAAATAAATATTTATTAAAAAAAGCAACCCTTTCCAACATAGCGGACTTATTCATCTTTGTCTTGTAAGCGAAACCTGTAAAATGGCGGACAAGGATAAATCGAAAGGGAACACCCAAACAAAACACATTCCGAAAGACGCTCAAGTAATAATGTCCATAATGAAAGAGGTCGGCATCACGGACTACGAGCCTCGCGTAGTGAACCAACTGCTAGAATTCACTTATAAATACGTTACTTCCATTTTGGACGACGGACGAGTGTTCGCAAATCACGCTAAAAAGAAGACAATAGATCTTGAGGATGTGAGGTTGGCGGCGCAGATGCAGCTGGATAAGTCGTTCACAAGCCCACCGCCGCGGGAAGTGCTGCTTGAAATAGCTAGAGTAAAGAATGTAACTCCTCTGCCGTTGATAAAGCCACACTGTGGACTCCGATTGCCGCCTGATCGGTATGATACAATAATTTGTTATTTTATTTTATTGTTGCGTTTTTGTATCGAATTATCAAGGCAACAATTTTTCAATACTTCACTTTGTAGTTTGTTATATGTGTAATAAAATAAAATGTGACTGTGTGTCATAAAACAGACGTTGAAATACAAATTGTGAAATGCGAAGTTTAATTTTTGTTGCGATCATAGGGACTCATTAGTCTAATGTGCCCAGGAATAGGGAGCACTTTCACTTTGTGTAAGTTACCTAGTTTGATAAGACATTTTAGGCTTGCTTGACTGAACATAATGTTTATCCTGTACTTTAGAAATCACATGAAACTATAAAATAAAAATAGGTTTTAGCCCTATGATTCAAAGTCAAAGTCAATCTTTTTTATACATATAGACTACCTTTGTAATACTAATGAATAATCTCTATATTAAGCAAATGAAGCTACCTCCGGTTCGGAACCTATAACTACAGAGAAGATACCGGCAAGAAACAAGTTTAGTTATAGAGGTCAGATGGGAAATTCTCCGATCTTGTTAGATGTATCTTATTTATTACCTGGCCCATTTAACACTTTCAATGCTCATCAATTTTCATGTTTCTGCCACACGCCCAAAACTGAGCAACGAGTATGTATAGGACTCGGTAGCCGGGTGCACGGGCGCCGCGTGACGCACAGCATCGCGGAACATCGCGCCACGCCGAGAACTCGCCTCCCGGGTGCACAAGGGTTGTACATTTTCGCAAAGAAAATGTAGTCTTTTACAGTTATATTGAAACTTTATTTTGGCTGTGCATAAAACATGGAGGCGATTCGTAAGCGGATTGTAGTTTTTCTTATATTTATTTCTACTCATACTTCAAAGGCGTGGTGCATATTTACGCGATAAGGTTTTACAACAAGGTACGTTAAAGTATATTAAGATGCAACAAGCGGCACCACGCTTTCCCGAAAAAGTAGCAAAGATAGAATTAATTATAAATTTTATGGTTACAAAATTGAGATATACCTATAATCGCGGCAAATGAAAGTAAGACTCAAATTTTGCAGGTGTAATTTTATACTTCAATCTTATGGACATTAGGATGAACTTTTTATGAAATACTTTCAAAGCGCGCGCCTCGTTTTCTTATTTTCAAGGGTTGATTTTTGTAAGGAGTTATATTAAAATATATTAATAAAGACTTGTTCTGACATTTGTTTAAAACTTAGTTAAAAACAGAATGGACAGTGTTAAAAAACACTTGACACGTAAAACAATAAAATAGTAAATTTTAAGACTACTTTCATGTTGTCTTAATCCCGCAGGTGCACTTTATAACAGTTGTAAAAACAATTGTATCAGTTGCACACCTGATCTTCGGTGACACTAATAAATGAATCATAAAATTATAATAAAGGATCATCCTCTTTGTCGGCTAGCTGCCGCGCGAACTACAATAACAAATTGCAAATAATAGATACTTGACCATAAAACTTGGAACCATAAAATAAACTCCATAATGATTCTATTTTTTTTTTCAATTAGTGTGTTTATAATAGGAACGCCGAAATTTAAAGCGCCTTTTTTTTGACAATGAGGTAAGTTAAAAGGGCACCGCTCAGCACGTGCACAGCATCGACCGAATCTTTTGTTTTAATTGTTAACCGGGATTACTAGTGACAAACAATACAGGTTGTAATTCTACATTCATTTTTTAATCTCTGGTATGTCTGGACCAGGTAGATTACAAAGGTCATAAAATTTATTTGTTGAACAATAACAATGACTATTTTATGATGCTAAAATGCAGTCCGTTTATTTTTAGAAAAAAACATTGCAAAGGGTTTGAGCACAATCTAACATTTTATTTATTTTAAACATCACCTTTAAATTATTTACTTCACGGATAATTGAAAAATTCATTAAAATAAAACAAATATAGTAAGTTCTTACATCTTTAAAAAACATTATTTGAACTGTGAATATTTTTGACAACCCTTGCTCTTGCTACTTTCGAGAGAACAATAGGACCCGGCTAGCGGGTGCTGGGCGTGCGCATAGGCGATGTATAGCTAGCTATAGGCCGACTCGGGAGCCGGGTTCTGGGCGTCTGGCGAAAATACAGTAGAACCCGGGAGCCGGGTTTTGGGCATTGTAAGTGTTAAAAAACATTATTTGAACTGTGAATATTTTTGACAACCCTTGCTCTTGCTACTTTCGAGAGAACAATAGGACCCGGCTAGCGGGTGCTGGGCGTGCGCATAGGCGATGTACAGCTAGCTATAGGCCGACTCGGGAGCCGGGTTCTGGGCGTCTGGCGAAAATACAGTAGAACCCGGGAGCCGGGTTTTGGGCATTGTAAGTGTTAAATGCATATTATTATTTTCAGTCAGCTAAAGATTATATTATTTTCAGCTACTGTTTATCAGCCTGCAACTATCGCCTCAAGCCTGCAGCGACCAAGAAAACTATAGTTAAACCTCCAGTGGTCTCAGCACCAACCATCAAAACAATTACCACAGCCAAACCCACACTGGGGCAACAGAATGTAGTGGTGAAGAGGCCGCCCGGAGGCATCCTTAATGTGGCCTCATCCAAACCTAATGTTGTGCCTAAGCCTGTATTGAAGTTTACATCCAGTAGTAAGGTATGTTATGTAGAATTTTGCATGATAACTTGTCATTAAATGTGATAATACCCATCACCTTTCCTGTATTCATAACATGTACATTCACATTAAAATGGCAGTAAAAATAAAATATTTTAATTTTACATACTCAATTTATTGATGCATGCATGTGACAAGCTGGAAGTTCTAATATAATATATTAGACAGTCACAAGCAAACAAAGGCTTCTTGTTGTGGTTTGTCAAAGATGCTCTTTACACATGATAGTGTGTATTTTGTTATAATTTCATAATTATAATGATTACTGTGTAATGTAGGTAACACACTTCAGACTATGTATGTACCTCACTTGTGTATAATGCTGTTGGATTTAACTTAGAAATAATTAACTTAAAGTATGTGTAGGTACTAGTGATGTAACGAATATCAGATTTTAGGCATTCGCGAACGCGAATGCGAATATCTGCCGTTGATATTCGCGAATGCGAATGCGAATATTCACTTTTGAATATAGCGCCACGAATTTCGGGTATCGTTTATTAGAAAAATGCCATAAATAAAAACAGTGCGCATTATTTAGTAGAATTACAACATCTTCCCAAAAATGCATTACATCAGAGGTTAAACAGATATCGCTTTAAGAGTTATTTATAAAATGAAACAGTGGGATAATAAATCTATTAAGTCCTTGGCAGTTGATAAATCAATAGGTAAGATGATTGCGTTCTTCCCGCTGAGTTCCGCATCTTGTCGCGATGGGGAGGATCAGTAACCCTGTGGTCCGGGACGTTGAGACTGGCCTTGTCACCCAGCCTCCGATACCGCACAGGGTAAAACGAAGACGGATCTCAAGCTAGGCCGCGGAGAGCATGTGGCTCTCTCCGGCAAGCCCGCAAGGGTAGAGGTGGATCGCGGAGGAAGAGGAGGACCGCGGTGTGCGGCGGCAGTGGCGCGCGGAGCGCAAACCGCGTCGTGGTGGGGTCGCGAAGGAAGAGAAGGATACGGTATTACGTTTACCGGCCTTCCTATCCTTCGCAGCCGGTGGGTCTCGGGACTCCATCTGGCTCTCGGGGGGAGAGCTGGATTGAGAGTCTCGGGCGTCCGCAGAGGCGGTAGGCAGCGGAGCCGCACAGCTGATCCGCTGCTGGGACCGGAGACGCCAAGCGTGGAATTAGCCTGACTTCCATTACCTCACGAGGGGTTGGGGAGGTATCAGGTGGCCTGACACCCTCCAGCTGCGTATTGCGCGGCGAGGTGGGCCGCTTGGCGGTAGGCGCTGCGGGGAGCCTGTGTAGAATCCGCAAGGAATCTTGACTCCCCCACAACTGCGCAGCGTTGGCCACCGAGGGGTTTTAGTCGGTGCGAGACACCACTCTCTGTTCCCCGCTGAGAGTGACGGTGCGGTTTACCCTCGAGGCATTTTACCCTCGACGTTCGACCCTCCTCGTTGGAAGACCTTTCATTTAGTTTCGTTGACAGTGATTACAATTCATATTATTAAAATTAAGGTTTTGTGATTAATATTATAAGAAATTTGTATTCCCTTTTAATTTATCTTTTTGTATTGACGTCTTACCTATTTTTTTCGGATGTACATATTCGCATATTTTTTGCGAATGCGAATACGAATGTCAAGAAATATGCGAATATTCGCGAATGCGAATGCGAATATTCGTTACATGACTAGTAGGTAGATATGTAATATATAACTTTTTATTAATCCCAGTACATAAATGTGCAATAAAGTGCAAACACTTTTAGGTGTTTTGGTGTGATCATAATGTTAACTTTAGAATAAGGTTGGATACTTATTAGTGTTGTTGTAAGCAATGAGCACCTTTGCCCATAGTCAGTTTTGTCTGCAGTTGAATGATGATTACTTCATTTCACACAGTCTATCCAAATTTCCTTCCCATTCCAGGTGGTGGCGAAACCAGCAGTGCGCGTGACGGCCGGTCCCTCGTCACAGGCGCCCATCAAGATGGAGGTGGATGACCAGGGACCGCAAAAGCGTAAGCGCGATGAAGACGACTACGACTTGTAGCTGTAGGATCTATTCTCACTAGGTTAAGGTTCAATTTGTTTAATGGATAATTTTATTAATACAGATTTTTATAGAAACAATGAGGTGTTTTTCTGATAAAGGTGTTCCTACTGTAAGGAACAATATGATATTGTGTTAAATGGAGATTTAGAGGAAGAGAGGTAGGGCATAGCGATTTATCGCTCGAACTGGAGCAGTCCGACTGGTGAAATACCTACACCTTACAGAAGACTGCAGCCGAATAACAATTACTTCTGTGTCGTTGTGTTCCTGCGTGTGAGTAAGGTTTCCAGAGCTGCTGGGGAGTGCTACATTAGTAGCAGGAGTCAAGCCTTCAAGGTAAGGGGACAAGTCGAGTAACAGCTGTATTATGCTGTACTGGTCGCCCTTAAGCTAGGACCTTCTTACCACTTAACATCAGGTGGGATGAGGTCAATTTTAAAGTGCAATATAAAAAAAAAAGATTTTTCATAGCTTGATCAGTATCTACATTAGTACTTTGCATTATCCTACTATTGTTATGAATGTGAAAGTTTGGTTAATGGATGTAATTCTTTCAGTAAAAAATTACTAAATGGATTGGGATGGTTTATTTCTGATCCTATTTTACAGACTTTATAAATTTTACGAAAAAATTATCAGATAATATAGTACCTTTGTAAGCCATTAGGCTTACATAATGATGATGATTTAATCACACTACATTTTCTAAGGCCTCCCTTTTCGACAGCTGCTTTAAAATTGATTTGTTTTAAATGCAAAAATCAGCACCAATAATTGGTTACTTGACAGTTTCTGAAAAAATATCGTAAAATGTGCGCCCGTTCATTTTATATCCCAAGTAATTCGATTTATTTGGAAAAAAATTAATTTACCAGAGAAAAATAAGATTTTGTATAACACATTTAAAAAGCGCGCGAAAACGCCAAGTAATGTAAAGTTGTGACGTCAACGTTCTACATCAAACCAATACGAGGGTTAATTAAAATGTTGATAAGTAAAGCCACAAATAAAAATATTCAGACTTTATTACAATAAATAACTTGTATAGAAAACTAGTGTATACATTTGACGCTTACTTTCATAATACAAATCTCTTACTAAAAATTATAGATGCACACTTATTTCTTGTCGTACTTGTAGAAACCCTCCCCGGTCTTGACCCCGAGTTTGCCTTCTGCGACGAGCTTGTCAAGCAGCGGAATGGGCTTGAAGAGAGGCTGCTCGGGGTACTTCTTGTGCCAGCCGTCGAGGATGAATTTGTTGGTGTCCAGGCCAACGTAGTCTGCCAACTCCAAGGGGCCCATGGGGTAGCCCGCGCCAAGCTTCATCGCGATGTCGATGTCGCGCGCGGACGCATCGCCTGAATACAAAATTCGTACATTCATTAAACAAACTGTTTTTTTGTTGTTTGCTAATACGTCATTGTTATGACGAATTCGGTGACGTAGTGGCTAAGGAAGTCGTGGTTAATGTCCAGGGTTAGTTTCAATCAAGTAAATTTTTCTAAATTGGTTTAAATCTGGTTATGCTTGGCTGCAATCAATTACTTATGTTCCAGAATTCATATATGTATAATAAGTTATTGTTAACAGACAATAATGGAAACAAGAAACACCTTAGGATGTCGCAAGAATCGCTATTATCTTTGTCAATGAGCCCATGTAGTATAAATAATGCTTCAATACATTACATTGCATTACATAATGCTTCAATTCAATACATTGAAGAATATAAATTCTTCAATGTAAAAGAGATGTTCACTGGCTTTAGACAGCAACAGCCTTCACCTTTATCCATGCATTTATCATTTGAATGAAAACAATATGTAAAAAATACCCTATGAAACTTTGTTAAAATAATATGGGTTAACCTTTCTCTCCAAATTGACGCGAGGCGCAAACAATAATACAGTACGTCAAATAGGCAGTACAAGTATATTTTGAACTTTTTATCGCCCTTATATCGGATGCATTGGATCTAATATCGAACCGGCAGACCAAACCGAAGAGTTTATTATTAAAATAACAAATCCTACCTCTCTCAAACAGCCTAATGGCCTCGCAGATGTACGGTACTAGCAGCCGGTTGACGACGAACCCGGGCGTGTCCTTGCATGTGATGCAGGTCTTGCCCACAGCTTTGCCCCACTCCATCATCGTCTTGTATGTCTCTTCTGAGGTTTCTGCCCCTCTGACTACTTCAAGTAGGCGCATCACAGGCACTGGGTTAAAGAAGTGCAGTCCTCCAAATCTGATACAAAACATGGTAAGGTACTTTAGAAAATATCACCAGCATTATTGAGATATCACATGCTAGCTAGTCTGCCCATATTTAAAATCACATCATAAGTCATGTTTTCCATACAGATCTCTAACTTTTAAAATCAGACCTTTACCTATCCTTTAAGTTTGTTCCAGACATTTGCAAACCCTAATTGCATAAAATTAATGTGGGTGGTTCATAGACTATTCTATTACTTATGTAACAGACCAATGTACATTTAATGGTCAGCGTCAGAATGGCCGGTCACTAGACGTATAAGTATATCATTGAAATTATGACCAATAATTGCTGCCCAAAACCAAATAGAAACAATTGGGTAACAAATGTACATTTAATGGCCAGCGTTAGAATGGCCAGTCACTAGACGTATATAGCGTTGAAATTATGACCAATAATTGCTGCCCAATTGTTTCTATTTAATGGGCAATTTTCTATGAAAACTAATTGCTTGCTCGGTTGAATTAATTATCAAAAATAATGGCATCAATCACTTTAAAAAGTCAAATAAAATAGTAACTGTCCCAAATTTGCAAATGCATTTACAAAATTTTTTCTAAATGGAAAAAATAATGTTTATGCAACCAAAATCCCACATTTAATTTCATGCATACCACATTGTGAACATGCAAGCCGGGATCCTCTTTGGTTTGTCAAAATTATGCTTACTTGTCTTTCCTTTTCACAACTGAAGAAATTTCATTGATGGAAAGCGAGGAAGTGTTTGAAGCCAGAATTGTATGAGAAGGTGCAGCCTGAAAAAGGAGAAAAACTATATTAGGTCTACTCCCCAGAGCAAAAAATGTGTTAATAGTTTGGATTTGGGGTTGGGTTATAAAATGTAGTTTTTGAGACGACCTTTAGAGTGCATTATGACTAAAAATTTAGTTTATTATCTCTCCTTCCAAAGAGGACCCTTAGTATCTGCTTATTTGACTAAAACATTTTAAACATACCTCATCAAGCTGCTTGAACAGTTTGTGTTTCACACTGATATTTTCCACAATGGCTTCAACTACCAAGTCTGCAGATTTAGCTGCTTCCACAGGGTCAGTGAGTGTTTTTATCCTACCCAGGGACTCTGCCACGAACTTCTCGCCAGCCTTAGGGTCATCTTTGTATACTTTTTTGGCGACTCGGCCCAGATTGGCACCGATGGACTTCTGTGCTTTAGCTAGCACGTCTGGACTCACATCTACAAGAGTCACATTTTGACCTGCTTGAGCCGCCACCTAAAAATTGGTAATTAAAATACATGTTACACAATTAATATCAAAATCAGATGGAGTGCCGAAAAGGATGTGCAAGGTTTAAATATTAGAAGCAGAAAAATTTCACGCACGCGCGATACGTGAAGGTCGTGGGTTCAATTCCCGCACCGCAAGGGGAGATAAAATATTTCTGTTTCTAATATTTAAAGTTCGCTAGTACGGCGTATAGTACTATAAAAATAATAAAATCGATGTGCAAGGTGTTAAGGATTTACAAGCTTTTACATTAAAATTGTAACATAAAAAAAAAATATTTCCGTCATTAAAAAGGAGCTCCAATTTAATGCTTTGTGGTCATGTAACTTTTCCTTTTCCAGTTCTATCTAGTTTTTTTTATTATCATGTATTATCATCAAAGGCCTGAGTCGGGAAGACAAAGTTCATATCATAAAATACGTTTAACTTACGCCCCATTCCATTAAGATGGAAAACAAAAATTCGAAAATCCTGTAATTCGATTATAATTAATAAATACCTGGGCAATGCCGGAGCCCATCAAACCTCCTCCGATTACGGTAACATTTTTGACTGCACTTTGCACGCTGGTGGTAGTCGAAAACTTTCTAGCGATAGCACCGAATTGCATCATTTTTAATGTTATGCTTGCAAAAGACAACTAATAAACAGATTATTAAAATAAATGGATATCTGCTAGCGGAAAAGCCAGTAAAAAAAATAAAATAGAAGAAATAAACTGATTCCAAAGTTCACTTCCCGGCCGCCCGGTTTTGATAGTTTGATTGATATGTTACCAGCTTTCAAATTTCTTCCCCCCTAAATTTCAAACCCGTGAAATCAGCATTATTGTTGAATGGGGCAGCCTTTCGATAATGACCTTTTACTGAATGCCCGATTGCCAAATTCCTCCTATTACATACAATCGTCAATGTTACTTGTTAGTACACCACAACCACATTCGTTCTTTGATCCAAAAAATAAACCTACAATGTGGCTTAGAAAATAATTTCTATACAAAATAGGCAAGTGAATTTTGAAACGATTCAAAAAATAGGTTAGATCTTTAATTTTATTTTTATGTGATCTAAATATCACCATAGGATTTGTATGTCAATATTGGTAAAATATGTTTATGCTTTATTTTATTTTTAACATCTTTTGTACCACAATGTTATGCGTTATATATTATAATGAGTTTGTTAGAGTTTACTTACTCTTGTTCCATCCTAAGCCTGCCTGATCATGTTTTCTAATCGGAATTAACAATACTTAATCAAAATAGGAATTATATGGACGGAAAAAGGAAAAATCTCTACATATTTCTTACAAAGTAAACTTGTCTTTTTGGTCATTGATTGGATTTACTTCCTAATGTTTCAAAACCTTCCAAAAAATACTCTCAGAGATTTTAACCCTTACTATATTAATAAACACCAAACAAAATCTTCTTTCATTTTTGTGTCCCATTGGCATTGTTAGATTTAAAGTGAAATCTTTGATATCACAATTTCCCCTATTTAGTAAAAAAATCCCCGCATTCTAGGGTTAACTTATTACTGAACCCCACTAACAGATGTCAGCTGTGCCCCACGTCGCACGTCAAAAAATGCGGGTCGTTCGAATACTATTCATTAATATTTTTTTCAAAACTTTATTTTTCATTTTGTTTACTTCATTACACATGTTAATACATTGCGTAAATAAATATGAAAATCCAAAAAATATGTATTTAATTAACCAAGGCCTATATTTTGGGTTCTTAATCTAAAATAATTTTTTGAAAGTTATAAGAGATGAGCAAGTTTCTGAAATCTATAGTCTTGTTTGTGTTTGGAACGTTTATTTTGATGGGATGTCTCGTTAGTGAAATTTGTAGATTAAATTAATTCAGACATTTTGAGATAAATTAAATTAAAACGTGCCTAATGTTTCGTGCAAATGTTTCATCGCCCAACAACAACACTCGTCATGGGTTCGTATCTTGTTTTTATGATATTTTCGGCTTTTCGTTATCTCTTATCATCTTGTTCGAGAATTGATAAATTTAACTGTACTGCCGCGCCAAAGTAAAACCGGATTCACGTCAGAATCGTATCTGCTTGTGTTTGTATCGGTCGTGTCGACGCCGGTCCGTATATTCACAACTTTCTACTGATTAAAATATTTGTAAAAAAAAAATGAATCAGTTGGCCGGTATCGCCAGGAACTTTTCCAGTTCTGCTGCTTCGTTTCGTCCTATTAAGACGGTGACGGTGGTCGGAGGAGGGTTGATGGGCTCCGGCATCGCGCAGGTAGGCCACTTGGAATTTGTACTCAGATAGGCATATTTTTTATGAGGTTCAACTATTGTATTTGAATTTAGTTATCTATTTTTACTCAATTTAATGGCCTAGGTAAACATCAGGTTATTAGAGTAAATAGTTGAATAAAATAATACCTATAGATTTTTTTAGTTAGATGTATTTTTATTTATTTTTTGAATTAAGAACACATTTTTGGTGTATGAGCATACAAACAGCACGGATAACTGTATCAAAGAAATTCAACCTTACTCAAAAAGTATTTTAAATTATTATTTCACAAAAGATGCATGCAGGGTCAAAATAATTAATATTTTTATATATTTTAATTTTTAGAGGTAAAAAATAGCAAAAAAATTCACTCAATAAAAAAAAAATTGTTTAATATATCTATTTGTTTCATTAATTTCGTTTTGGTAGAGTTTGATGGCTACAAAATCTGAAAATACAATTTTGGTTAAGGATACTTGGCAAATACTATTGTCTAATCTAAAATCTGATCTAAAGTTGTTTACAATTTACAAAAACACATTAACAAAATGTACCTTGCTTACAAGCTATATCATCTTTGGTAACAATAGGCCAAGGACCTTGAATCCTATCACTTAAAAATGTACATTTCCTTTATTCAAACTAGACATCTAAATCTTAAGTTGTAGAAAAAAATATTCTACCAAATTATACTTTACTGCTTAATGTCAGGTTGCAGCTCAAGCCGGCCAAAATGTAACAATTGTAGATGTCCAGCCGGAAATCTTGGAGAAAGCGAAAACCTCTATTCAGAATAACTTGATCCGAGTTGCAAAAAAGCTGTACAAGGATGACAAGGATAAAATTGAGAAGTTTGTCAGCGACAGTGCCAGTCGAATTAAGGTCTCCACAAACATAGAAGACGGAGTCAACGCAGACTTAATTGTGGAGGCCATTGTTGAGAAACTGGATGTTAAACAGGAGCTCTTCAACAAGCTTGATAAGGTAATAACTATTCCACCACAAAATAATTAAAATTTATTGTTCATATTTTAATTAGGGTGTTGACTTTTTAATTTGTTAACCAAATTGGATGTTGACACCATTCACCAATAATTTAAGACATTAATAGCCATACACACAACAGAACTTAATATTTTTTTATGCAAATTATCGTTAAGAATCTATTTTAAAATGCTCTTAAACTTTGTTTTAAACTTGCTTTTAGAGTGAGTGTTTTGATAAGGGAAATTGTAATGTCACTGGTTGATATCTTCATAGAAAAGGTATTTGTGTTTTTGTATTTAAATATATTTCAGTGGCTACCCAGTTACCAACCCAATTACTAAAGATTTAGCAACATTTAGAGTAAATGAATGATTAATAAATAATAAAATGTACAGTCAAAAGCAAGTTATACTATACACTTTGGACTTTGTACCCCTCTTATGTCAAGGACGTAAGAATTAATATTGTACTGTAAGTTTTTGCCCTTGTGTTCTTTTAAAGGGATTTTGAAAATGTGAACAAAAAACTAATTGTTATTTCACTATTCGTTTTGGAATTGAACGAAAAAATTAATTGGATTTTTGATAAATATATTTATTGACCCACCAACATTATATAAGGTCATAGCTTCATCAAAACAATAGATTCTGTTACGATAAAGTTAATACTCTTTTACTCAAACTCTTTCTTCTGATTTCAGCTGGCTCCTGAACACACAATCTTGGCGTCAAACACTTCGTCCATCTCAATCAATGAAATTGGCGCTGGTATCAAAAGGAAAGATAAGTAAGTTAGATCACATTTTATTAAATAAATTATTAAAAAAATATTAATATTGGTTAGTTGTGTATAGAAGTTATTGACTAGCATCTGCATAGATATTACTTAAGTAATTAATGTTCAGATATTAATGGAACTTAATGAATATGGAACGAATTGTCATTTTTTAAACTGTTCACAAGTTTGGTCACGATGTCTGCTCCAATATATCTGACGGCGACTGTACACCTTAATAAAAATAAGTAATAGTTTAGCTGGCGATAAAACTTTAACTGGTTCAGTAAAGGTAATCAAAGATAAATATTTGAGTATGTACAGTACACGTAAAGATAATTTTTATGTGTATTTGTTACATTTGCCGTGACGACCTCCGTAGCCGAGAGGCGAGCGGGCAGGACTTTGGCATCGCGCCATCTCTGAGGGCCCAGGTTCGATCCCCGGTCGGGTCAAAATGGGAAACGAACTTTTCTATATTGTCTCGGGTCGGGGCGTTGTGGTACCGTCGTTGTTTCTGATTTCTGTTGCACAAGTGCTGAAGCTACTTACCACAGAATCAGAACAATGTATGTGATGTTGTCCAATGTTTATTTATATATTTTTGATGCTCCTGCAGAGCTCCTGGGGGGTGCTACATTAGTAGCAGGGGTCAAGCCTTCAAGGTAAGGACGACAAGTCTAATAATAGCTTTATTGTGCTTTACTTGTCGCCCTTAAGCTAGGACCTCATTATCACTTAACATCAGGTGGGATGAGTGATGATGTAAAAAAAAATGCTCGACTAAATAGGACCCATTATTTTATACTTTAATTCCAGGTTTGGAGGTCTCCATTTCTTCAACCCAGTGCCGGTGATGCGTTTACTAGAGGTGGTGAAGGGGGAGCACATCTCTGAAGAGACGTACCAGAGTATTATGGAGTGGGGCAAGTCTATAGGCAAGACCTGCATCACGTGCAAGGACACTCCCGGGTTCGTGGTCAACCGGCTGCTGGGCCCGTACAGCGCTGAGGCGCTGAGGATGTTTGAGAGAGGTTGGTTTCATCTGTGCTATTTAATTTGACGACCTCGGTGGCGTAGTGGCTAAGGTAGGCGGCCAAAGCGCGAAAGGTCCCGGGTTCGATTCCCGGTCGGGTCAGTTTGGGAAACGAACTTTTCGAAATTGACTTAGGTCTGGGTGTGCTGGAATGACGCCCCCAGTTAGTATCCGCCGTCTGGTGCTCATAGTACTTTAGTTTGAGACCAGGGGATTGGTGTGATTGTCTGGCGCATTTATTTATTTATTAATTGTATGTTACTCTATAAAAGGGAAGCGAAGCATGACGCCATCACTACATAATATTTTTTTCGTTTATTTTCATTCCATTGAACGCCTCTAATAGAGACGATGCCTCGGTAAAAAAATGTTTTTAATTTCTGTCCGTCAGTTACCTACATTTTCAAAATACATAGGTATTTGGAAGAGAGTGGAAGACAGATGATTATTTTAAAAATGTTATTTTGGTATGGGTACCCTGTATACGCAGATATGAATTTTATAAAAAGCGGTTATTTTGAAGTCAAATATGTACAGTCATTCCATTGGATTGGTTTTGGTAGATGTTCTAATTTAAAATACGGTTGGTCTTTGTGGTATCCTGCATGATGCTGGGAGTGGTTTTGGTATAAATTATTGCATGCTCTCAGTAAGTACATATTTCGTTTCTACTGTATGTTTGTATCTGTGAAACATGTGCCGTTAAAGATACTTTAGTGAGGTTTGTCTAAATTATGCCAAACATTTTGGTAAAAATATAAAGTCACAAATATTTTACGCATGCTGTGTTTATCTGTAAGGTTGTAATCTTAGAATTAGTTTTACTTCCTATTTGCATCTCTTACTCATAGAATATCGTATCAACTGTTGGTAAACCTTATTCAATAAATACAAATATCAGATGGGATATTATTTTGGCTTTAAATTACATCTATCTAATAAATAAATATGTAAAACAACAAAATGTTATTGCATAACTTGACAACCTCTGTACAAAATTGCATAATTGGCTACTTGACAGTGTTAACAATAAGTTATGAAAAGTGTTAGGTATGTTAGCTTATTATTAAGTAATAATTTTTATTTTAATAATATAATACAAAATAAATTTTACTTTTTTTATCTGTGGAACAAAAGAACCGAAACGAAAACCACCACTGCAATTCGGAAATGACAGCTGTCTGCGAAAAGTATTTATTTTAATGTGGCGAAACAATAATTATTTTACCGATTGAATTAAATTATTGTGTCTCGAACCGTATTAAGAATTTATTTAAACATTTTCCGTTTATCTAAATTAAGTCGTTCCTTTGCGTATCGGTTCGATGTCTAAAACGTTGACGTCATAATTACAACAGTGACGTGACTTGGCGCTTTCGCGCGCTTTATAAATGACTTACACAAAATCTTATTTTTCTCTGGTTATTTAAATTTTTTCCAGATAAATCGAATTGGCTACTTGACAGTGTTAACAATAAAATATATAAAGTGTTAGATATGTTAGCTTATTAGTTAAGTAATCATTTTACATTTTTACTTTTTAATTAAAAGCATAGTTAGTATTTTATTTTTGCAAAATAAACTTTACTTTTTTCATCTGTGGAACAAAAGAACCGAAACGGAAACCACCATTGCAATTCGGAAATGACAGCTGTCGGCGAAAATTATTTATTTTAATGTGACGAAACAATGATTATTTTACCTATTCAATTGAACTATTGTGTCTCTAATCGTATTAAAAGTTTATTGAAACATTTTCCGTTTATCTAAATTAAGTCGTTTCTATGCGTATCGGTTCGTTGTCTAGGACGTTGACGTCATAATTGCAACAATGACGCGACTAGGCGTTTTCGCGCGCTTTTTAAATGTGTTACACAAAATCTTATTTTTCTCTGGTTATTTAGATTATTTCCAGATAAATCGAATTGCTTGGGATATAAAATGAACGGGTGCACATTTTACAATACTTTTTCAAAAACTGTCAAGTAGCCAATTGCGTGGGATATAAAATGAACGGGCGCACATTTTACAATACTTCTCAAAAACTGTCAAGTAGCCAATTATGTTTTGGTTGTGTATGTAACAGTCAGGGTAAGGTTGGTAAAAAAAAATCTACCGAGAGTCTAACTGTGATATTACTGAGATATTACATACAAGCAATTTTGCATTGTCGTTGTACATAAGTAGACAAAGGCATGTCATACTTTGGACTTTGTACCGTTGTAATGTCGTGGACTGGACTGGGCTAGGCAAAATACATGCTTTTCTTTAACTGAAATACAATTTAAAAAATTTATTAAATACAAGTATTTAAAAAACGAAATGCAAATTTTTTTACAGTTATTACATAACTCATCTGTAATACCTATATAAAATACAAAGTAATTTGACTTTTTATTTTTAAACAAATTATAAAATAAGTAATCCGGCGCACAATGGATTAAAAAACTACATACGAATACTGCTCAACTGTCCAAAATTAGAACTGCAAGTGTTTACCGTATGTACGCTCAGCTGCAGATCAAGGTAAACACTGTATTGATATTAGTTCTTTTAAGCCAATGATATAAATGCGGTGATAAGTCCAAAATGTATGTATGCTTTTGATTGTTCGTTATATTCTTTAATCGCCAACGAATGAGATGGGAACACGACATGAAACTTACCGCAGGACATCTCTGGAGAACGGTTGCTTTAGACAGAACTCAGTGGAAAGAACTAGAGGAGGCCTATGCCAAGTGGCACACTGATTTGCGATATATCCTAAATTAAAATAACATAACTAGATATGTAAAATGTGTATTAATTTCAGAATAAAAGGCTACTACAATTTAATATTATACTAGCTGACCCGGCAAACGTTGTTTTGCCATATAAATATTTTTTAAGTAATTATCACTAAGGGGTATGAAAACAAGATATTAGAAACATAATTTTTTTATCTCCCCTTGCGGTGTGGGAATTGAACCCACGACCTTCAAGTATCGCGCATGCTGCTCTTACCAAGGAGATACAAATTTTCTGTTTCTAATATATAAAGTTCGCTAGTACGGCGTTTAATACTATAAAAATAATAAAATCGATGAAAAATAGATGTTGGCCGATTATATACTTAATATGCTCACAAAATTTCATGAGAATCGGTCAAACCGTTTCGGAGGAGTACGGGAACGAACATTGTGACACGAGAATTTTATATATAAGATTGTTTAATAAATATACTGTTCTATATATCTAACTGTACGTTTTTCCAGGCGACGCTTCGAAAGAGGATATCGATATTGGTATGAAGCTGGGCGCGGGCTACCCCATGGGCCCGTTCGAGCTGGCCGACTACACCGGGCTCGACACTAACAAGTACGCCCTCCAGGTCATGTTCGAGAAGACGGGGGACCCTGTCTTCAGGCCCATACCGCTGCTGGACAGGATGGTTGAGGAGGGCAAGCTGGGAGTCAAGACTGGGGAAGGGTTTTATAAGTATAACAAGAAGAGTAGCGTGTAGATATGTGACGTCATGATTTACGAGGCGGATGTTCGTGCACCAACCAATCAATAAATAATTTCTTAATTCAAGCAGATTACATACAATATCATGGGTACGTGGCTTTTAGCCTAGAGGCGGGGGGGGGGGACCTTTTAGTCCACAGCTGTTTTAGCACATAAAGAAACCTATGTAGGTACATGACTATCAAACGGATCAGACTTTGGCTTCGCGCCATCTCTGAGGTTTCAGGTTCGATCCCCGTGGGGTAATATGGGAAACGAACTTTTCTATATTGTCTCGGGTGGGTGTTGTGGTACCGTCGTTGGTTTTGGTTTCTGTAACACAAGTGCTTTAACTACTTACCACATAATTTGAAACATCTTTTGCTAAATTACTCTGGGGCAGCTGGCTACCCCTAAAAAAACTTCGTTCGTTTAAATTATGTAAGCGAAGCCCAGAAAGTAACGAATAAAATAAAATTATGAAATCTTACATTGCGGATCGCATATAAATCTGTACGTGTGTTTGTTTATCTACGGTTATAAAGAAAATATTTATGCATATTTTTTTACGAAACTTTTTGTTAAAAACTTATCTCAATAAATATTAATAAGTTTTTTGTTGTTTCATTATTTGATGTAAGGCAAGGGGCAAATATATTTGGTTAATAAAAAATAAAAATATTTCTTTTTCTTACAATCAAAAAGTACAAACAGAGAGGGAAATGTTTTATTTAAAACGTACACATTTTTTACTTTTACGTTTTAGCATTTAAGAAAAAAAAACCAATATATTTAGGTATGTACGTTTAAACAAAGCTTGTTTTTTTAATATTCATAAATTGTTTTCTTTTTTCTTACATGGACTCTGTCCCGCCTTCTATTTAACGCGACTACTTCTAACTAAAATAATAAACAATGTAAGTTTTTTATTTTGCTACATTATTTATCTTTTAAAAACAATAGACTTCGGTGCAAAGAATAAGGAAGAGGCGGAATGGAAAGGAATGCTATATTTTCGTATGTGGTCTGGGCCAGTAGTGTAGCTACCATGGGTGCACCCGGTGCGGTTTATCCCGAAATACAGCATGTAAAAAAATATAACTAATGAACGGGAAATTACAAGCTATTTAGTTCAGCGGCCCTGGTGTCTAAGTTTGTAAATGTGTAAAATTCTTTGATTGCAGAAATGATACCATATTATTTTTTATTTACTACTGACAATTTTTCTGACTCTCTCTCTGTGGTCGGACCCTCATATCTGAGGATCGTGGTCAGCATGTTGGTGGCATCTGGAACGGACGATCTGCCTCCACCGGTTTCTATCCAGTGCGTCTCTCACAACCAATACAATATATAATTTGGACGACGACGTTCCTTTTATTTGATCGGTCCATCTAGTTGGTAAGCGACCGCGCGATCTTTTGCCTTCGGTGTTCCCAACAACAATCAACTTTTCCAAATTGTCGTCGCCTCTGCGCACGGTATGGCCGAAATACGATAGGATGCGTTGTTGGCATATAGTGGACAAGCGAGTTTTTATATAAAGCTGGCTCAGGATCGATGCATTGGTACGTTTCGCGGTCCAGGGTTTTTCTGACTACTGTCGGGTATGTATGTTCAACCGAGGCGGACCGCCCCGGGTGCCCCCCTTAGCTACGCCTCTATTCTGGGCAAAGATTCCATTCCTCTACTAAGGAAGTGGACTAATAATTTGTTTTTAATCCATCTGTTAGATTGCCGAAAAATATGAGACACGTGTTTTTTATTTTTTCATCTAAACAAATGATAACGACGATATATTGAATTGTATTTTTGCATGACGTCATTGGTGGGTATATTCTTTACTCACTAGTGATGTAACGAGACCCCGCCCCGCAACTTTCAATCGTTTTATTTAAGTATTTTTTTATTAATTTGGCAAATGGAATAATAGGTGTCTAATAGGTTTTAATAAATATGTAACAAAATAATAACAATCTGGTATTTTTGGCCACCTCTGCTTCCCTATAGTATAAAACCTGTTTTATTGTTGACGACCTCAGTGGCGCAGTGGCTAAGGTAGGCGGCCAAAGCGTGATAGGTCCCGGGTTCGATTCCCGGTCAGGTCAATTTGGAAAACGAACTTTTCTAAATTGACTTGGGTCTGGGTGTACTGGGATGACGTCCCCAGTTACTATTCATAGTCTGGTACTCATAGTACAAGGGAAAACCTTAGTTTGAGACCAGGTGATTGGTGTGGTTGTCTGGCGCATTTATTTATTACTAGCTGACCCGGCAAACTTCGTACCGCCTTATAGAAATTAATTAAGTAACCACGTTCCCAAACAAACGTTGCTCTTTCAATATAGTCTATGGCTGTGAATGTCGTTGACATTGGTTACGCGCGTTTTTGTATAATATGCAAAATTAAATGTATGTTTTTCAATGTTTCGGAGAGATTTCCTTAATATTTTTTTCCGTAAGGACCTTGTACAGAGTATTAGAAAACTACAAAACAAAATCAGTCAAATCGGTCAAGCCGTTTTCATGTTATGGCGTGACAACGGGAAACGGGTTTCATCTATTTTTATATATATAGATTTATTGTTAACTATCTGTCTGTACCCGTGACTTATCCCTCGTTATTACTGTATAAAAATATCCTATATGTTAATCTAGTATGTCATTTCTCATCCAAACAATGGCATCCATAACTTTTTCAAACTTTCGTGTATATACCTAATATTAGTAAGATTAGTGAGATACATTTGGGAAAGACGAAGCAAAACAATTCATGTTAAGTCCGGAATATTGACATTTAAGAACCAACGTCAAAATGTGTTGTATATGAAAGAACGCGCGAGACAAGTCCAAACACTCACTGGCCCGCAGCGCACTGTTTTTTGGATAAACGTTGCGCGGGCGCGAGGCCCGGCGGGCGGGGTGCGGCGACGCAGCCGCGCGCACACTACTACACTAGCTTACTACTTAGATACATCTTTTCATATTATACAAAGACATTCAAATACCTAACAAAGTGCATAAAAATATTTGTATGTCCTTAGAAATAAGTTGGAAATAATTTTCTCAAAAATGTGCAGTTAGCTGGTATAAGATCTTAAATGTCGATATATTTTTTTAAAGACTAAGTTAATATGGTCGACAACACGTCAGACCACACATTAGACTTTGTACCGCTCTTATATTGCGGGCGTAAGGTCTAAAATTGAACTGCAAGGGTTTACCTTGATGTGATTTATGGTCGGTACATGCTCACTGGTGAGATAAGAAGTATGTTTTGCGTGTAAAATTATATTTTTGTTAAATGGTAGGCATGTATAGAATTTATCATTCTTTATCAGTTTAGGTATTTCTAACTGACAGAAGCAACTTGATACCTTACTATCAGCCTACGTAATAAATTAGTGAGTCCTAATTTGTGTTGATAACATTTATCTTTTATCTATTCAAATATATATTTATCCATAACTATCCGCACATGGACAGCGATAATAATTACATAACTGACAGGTGACATGTTCAAGTTCAAATCGCGTTAGTCCGTTGTCCCTTCATTATTTCTCGAGTTCGATTCCCGTACAATACAATTTTTTGTTCGCTGGGAAAAGAGAAGCGTTGGGAAACCTGGACTATACAGTGCTTAGGAACACCAGGGGTGTTTTAAGGATATTCATATTCTTTATTGCACTCCATAAGTAAAGTAGGTATTACATATTCTATTTGCTTAGAACTAA
Source organism: Glyphodes pyloalis (assembly GCA_037074685.1). Taxonomy (NCBI): domain Eukaryota; kingdom Metazoa; phylum Arthropoda; class Insecta; order Lepidoptera; family Crambidae; genus Glyphodes; species Glyphodes pyloalis. Next base: position 2,554,018 of record JAYKKO010000039.1, read on the forward strand.
AAGTACAATTTATGGACCCTGTCGGGCAAGGCAACGTAGAAATAGAAATAGTAGAAAAGAAGGATGGAATGGAATTGTATTAAATACTTATTACGTGTTACTGATGTTTCTTGCTTCAAAAGTTTATAGCTTGAATTGATTAGGAAATTTTGTCAAATCAGTAGGTATGTAGGTAGGTGTATTTTACGATTCTTTAACTTTAATCGAAGTTTTTAAAGACGCACACCAGCAAAACCAGGCCTCAAACAGTATTTCGTAAACAGTATTAAGCCTTCTTTCACTTTTAGGTATCGTTCACCGGAGACCAGCGCCGGGGTGTCACTCCGACAAATAAACGCTGAATATTTGCCTTTTTAGTGACATAATTTTATTAAATAAGTTGCTGTTTTATAAATGCTATGTCAAGTCACTTAACGCTTCTTCGGAAAGCGAAAGCGTAAATTAAAAAAAAAATCATTTAAAAATATTGTCAGCCGCCGACTGTGAGCTTGCGTTCTATCTATAACATTCTTTTTTTTCGAAGTCTTAAAGGATGTAGTTCTTGTATGTATTGATAAATGTATTGACTGATTTCAGGTGACGCCTCAGCTAGGGATATAGACACGGCTATGAAATTAGGTGCCGGGTATCCCATGGGCCCTCTTGAGTTGAGCGACTACACTGGACTGGACACTAAGAAGTTTGTCCTGGCAACACTGTATGAGAAAACGGGGAATCCTGCGTTCAAACCGATTCCTCTCTTGGACAAGTTAGTTGAGGGCAAAAAATACGGAAGAAAGACAGGGGAGGGAATATATAAGTATTAAACATTGAATTACTGGGCAATGGATTTAATATTGAGTTAACATTTTGGGTAAAAAATTCGTCGTTATTTTTTACCCTTTATTCCCGGTCGTCCCACTGGGTACGAGTGAGAAAAAAAGTTTCGTTCGTCCCTAGTGGTGACGACTGAAACTTTTCATTTCCCACTCGTTCCGCTATAGATCGAGAGTCAAAATATGGGGATCCATTAAGATATTTCACGAATTCACTCGTACCCAGTGGGGACGACCGGGAATAAAGGTTTTTTACTAAACGTTCAGTCCACTGCAAATTATGGTATACTTAGATACATTTGTAGTTCAAAATAAGATCTTATAATATAATAATGGTAAGCAGAATAAAATAAGCGGTAGTTACAAAAATAGCACAGATAATAATCCTGTTTAGAATAGGAATATGCACAATGTACGGTATGTGCTCATTATCAATAGACAATGACGAGTGATAGTAATCTGTAAAAATACATACGTAATGTTTTAATAAAGAATCTTGGCATGAAATGAAGGTGTTTTATTTTTGTAAATAGAAGTCATATTGCAATTGATAAAGTATTAGGTATACATACCTACGCTACTAGCTGCGGCACCTTTGTACGCATATAGTGTGTTTATTTATTTATTTTTAAAAGCTTTATTGCACAAAATATACAACAGGTAGGCTTAATCATAGGGGTATTCTTCACCAGTCATCCCTTGGGTCATGCAGAGATTTTGTATATGGGTGCGGTAATAGTAAAAAAGTGTCTAAGTAGGTAATCTAAAATCGCGCATGATCAAATATAGTAAATATATATCCTGTATGTATTCGTTTTCCGTCTTTTTCTCTAATTCTTTGCTCCTATTGGTCGCAGAGGGTGTTTTATAGCCTCAAACCTTCCTGCAGGCCTAGCATACGCAATACGTCAAATTTATCGCATGAGACGACAAAAGTTTCGATACAGTTGATTGGCTAATAGCACACCGCTCTCGTATTTTCAGCTAATCAACAGCTGACGCTCTGACTTCAATTTTGACGTTTGTTAAGAGCGCGATAAAATTTAGTCGCGTTGCGTATGCTAGGCCTGCTGGGTAAATGGACTATCCTACACTAAAATATTTTTCAGGGTTGTACCAGTAGTTCTTGAGATTACCGCGTTCAGACAAACTGTTTAGCTTTATAATATCTATCTATAAGTAGCATCCAAACACGTTCCCTTTTGTAAATGACTCGATTAGCTATTGATTAGCGTTCACGTCACTACGTACCTAATCTTTATTGTAGATTTTATTAGTCTTTACGATCTACGATAGTTAATATTTCGTGCTTAGGCATAATACCTATCAAACGAATAATATCTATAAAAAAATATATAAAAAAAAATAGTTGCCTATATTTTTATTTTTTTTTCAGTATTAGAAATAGGTAAGGAGATGGAACGGTTGAAAATTTTGTGTATATTTTTTTTTAATTTTGCGTTCCATTTCAAACATTTAAAATAAGTTAACGGTTTAAAACGCGATAATACTCTTAGTTGTTAGCACGAACTTGCCTGACGTTTCGGTTATGTTGCACCAAACGTGGCCGCGAGCTGTCTTGGTGTCTTTTTAAATATTTTCTTTTAGCATAGCGCATATTATATATAGGGCATAGCGATTTATCGCTCGAACTAGAGCAGCCCGACTGGTGAAATACCTCCACCTTACAGTAGTGTTGCCGGATAATCGATTATCGATTAATCGATTATCCCCCCCCTCAAATAATCTAATAATCGATATGACAATCGATAGTATATAATAATCGATTATATCGATATTATCGATACTATCGATTGTCATATCGATTATTAGATTATTTAGGCCTCTTTTGGAATAATCGATTATAATCGATATTCAATCGAATCGACGGCAACACTACCTTACAGAAGACCGCAGCCAAATGACAATTACTTCTGTTTTTTGTGTTCCTGCGTGTGAGTAAGGTTTCCAGAGCTCTTGGGGGTGCTACATTAATAGCAGGGGCCAAGCCTTCAAGGCAAGGGCGACAAGTCCAGTAACAGATTCACTATGCTGTACTTGTCGCCCCTAAGCTAGGAGGACCTCATTACCACTTATCACAGGTGGGATGAGGTCAATCTTGAAGACTAATACCTATATAAAAAAAGTTATTTAAATTTGGTAGGAAGGGATATGACATACAAGATTAACATATAGATACTTTTAATCTACTATAATAATGCGTGCGAAGTAGTAGTAGGTATACACATAGGGGGAACTGCTTCTCCCTTGCCTGCTCTAGGTACAACCATGGTTAATGTATACATACCTATTAGTTGTGTTTTAAAGTTTTAAATATTTATAGTTTTTAATCCTCAACATTGAATACATATTGTGTACTGATTTCTAACAAGGAAATCACATTAGGATTATCATATAATATTCATACAGGCGGACTTAGGGTATGTTTTATCTTTGTCATTAGAGTTATCTATAAGAGTGAATAAGTTTATGACCTACCTTTTTACTACAACTGCAACCAATTTATATGATTTTATGGAGGAAAATGTGAGAACGACCATGTCATGAGCATAGTTTCTTTAGACATTTTATTTTTCACTGATTTTAGGTAGAATGAAACGGTTGATACCTAAAAATAACAGGTACATTACAATGACAGTTTGTGCGTAGGTATTATTCTTAAAAACAAGCATCACAGTGGGTCGATTAGTCATTATATTGTTATTTCCTTTAACTGTGTCAATAGCATATTAAAAATAGTATAAATTTAATATTTAAATCAAGTTAACGGGTCAAAACGGGGGCATTATGAGTAGTAAAAAATAATAATAATAATAAACTCTTCATCTTTTAATATTAGCATAGATTCCGTGTGGTTACGCATACGCATTCAAATGCGTATTGAGTGTCAAGCCCCTTGTTTATTTATTATTATTTATTTAAAAACTTTATTGCACAAAAAAAGTACAAAAGTTGGAGTTAATGCTAGGAGCACTCTCTATCAGTCAACCGTTGGGTCATGCAGATAGTTCGTTTATGGGTGAGGTAACAGTAAAAATGTGATTATGGATTACAACAAAATTAATAATAATAAATAGCGGAAAATTAAACACGAGAATAAAATATTCATAGGTACATAGGTTCATGATAAATAAATATAATAATAAAACAAAATATATAAACAATATAATGTATATAAATATAAGCAAACAAGTAGATAAATAAAGCAAATCAATTGAGCAAACTAAATTCTATGTAGAGGGGGAGGAATAAAAGAATTCACGAACTTTTAATTTAAAAATTCCCTTAGTGAGGGATTGTCGAGTTTCGGACTTGTCCACGTAAACTACTTGCTTCAGACCCGCCTGTGCCTTGAAACGAGCTTAAACTGGATATTGGCCTCCGAGGGATCCAAGATTAGGTTTAGAACGCCAAACATCTATAGTCGGTGAACGAAAAATACATAGAAGCTTTTCTAACGCTTGAATATGGCGCCATGAAAAGCAAGGCACGGTGGGCGTGGCTTACAAAAGTGAGCTAGCGCTTGTTCGAATAGCGTTTTCAAGGACGCAGCGAGTCACACGCGCGGACCAATTACAGCGCGTGTTCCATCCCTATGTACCCGAGTAAGTGTCGAGTTTCTTGCCGGTTCTTCTCGACATCAACATTCCGAACACGGCGGTAGAATACTTTATTTGTACTGACTATTCATAAGTGCTTTTGTAAAGTTTACATGAATAAAGATGATTTCTATTCTATTCTATTCTATTATATTCCTATAAACCTTTATTACTATATTATGTTCTGCCTGCTACTTTATTATTATTTTGCGTATCTATTACTTGTGTGCTTTACATGTGTGTGTTTGGTGCCAATATTAGAATCAAGTTAGTACGACAGGAATTCTTATATGTTTTTGCGTTAACTGTCTATAGTGAACTCACCTCACTTAATACTGGCAAAGGTAAATTTAGCAATTTGAAGTAGCCAGCAAATGTAACATTTTATTTAGAAAAGTCCCGTGATCTTTAAATATCGTTCCATATATTAATTAAACTTTTCGAAAGATTATCGGACTAAAACCCCCTCGTACTAAAGGCGACAACGTACCAAAATATACTTTTTGCCTTAATCCGCCTCTGCTAATAAATATTTATCAGCATAGTGCGAACTGCGAATATTGTGTTGAAGCATATTGATAGATAAAGACGGCCAATCTTGATTTATGTACCGATTAGATAAATAGGGCTTTTCTATTCGAACTCGTTCGTCTCTTGACGATACGAATTTCAGTATCACGCTGCCCGCGTATTAAGGCGCGGAGACATTGGATCTTTCGTTTTGAATTAGGTATGGGCGCAGCTATTTTGCAACTACCTACCTTCTTAATTAAAAAAATATGTGAAGTTAGCGATTGTTGTGCCTTATTTCATCTTTGGAGTGTGTAGTGTGAAAAGAAATGCTGTTTTGTGTGTTTGTGTGAGTGCTGATAATAAGATAAGTGATGGATTAGCCTGTCAAAGGGGAAGTCTCGACATGACATGTATATTTTTACAAACACGTGTATTTTTACTTTCGTAATAGTATTGTAATGATAAAGGTTAAGTGCAGTTTAACCTAAAGATTGCTACGCTTACTTTCTTATTGATTCTTAGGTTTATTTGTTTTTATATTAATTATACTAATCTTGTGCATGTTGCCTTCTTACCATGAGGATGAAGTAAACAGGTTGCAATAAATATCTACTTAATAGGTATAAAACAAAGTGGATTCCTCTTCCTGACCTGATGAAAATATGCAACGGATTTTGATTCGGTTTTTTAATATATAAAAAAAATGATTTGCTATTTTTTTCATTAATGGCCATTTAATTCATTAAAAAATGTGTACCTAAATAAAAAATGCATTTCCATTACCAGCAATATTTGAAAACTTGACTAATTATCCTTACTTAATAATAAAGTGCTTCAAGATGTAGGTATCATAAAATATAGTGATTCAAGATGTATCATACATTAAAACCTTCGAAGAAAAGCCGAGTAGGTAATTTATTTGTATTGACATTGCACCCCATTGTTAATGTCTTACTTCGAAAGATCCGTATAATTTTTTCTTTAACTGATAATTTGAACCTAGGACCTTAAGATCGAAATCCGGTAAAACCACTTAAGCATCGAGGCGGTCTACTTTATTTCGGGATAAGAGTGTCCAATATGTAATGAAATACTGGATTTCATACAATTTCAGCCAAATACATTAAGTAGTTAGCGTAAAACACTAACAAAACACACCGAATTTTTACAATCTTTCGCATTTATACTAAATGAATAGCACATTTTATCTATTGGCTTCCAAAAAAATTGTAAATTTAACAATTTTGAATACCGTAAAACATATGGTCGTTTTATTACCACTGCAAATAATAGCGAAGTGGATGCGAATCCAGCAATAGAATACGCGTCATTCCAATATAATTATGACCTCGTTGGCAGAGTGGCAAAAAATACGTGCCCCAGTTTGATTCTCGGTCGATTATTAGAAATATATTTTTTCTATGTTCAGACAACTCTTTACGGTTTAGAAATTTTACTCTTTATAACATTCGGGTGTGGAATGTAACGAATAAAAATATAACGCGAACTTCAACTTAAAGTTTTACACTGAAAGTTCGTATTTGTAATTCCTCGATTATTTTAACAAAGGAGCGAATGGCAGTTGCTGAGTTAGCGGTATTCATTTCATTGTTTAACATCGTTTCATATCGGGTAAGATTATAGAATCTATTAATTAATATATTAGCTCTATAGCTAGACTCTGTTTTTTACTTCCGAATTAATATTTACTATTAATATAGACACTTACCTAGGTAACAGTTGGAGCTAGATAACATTTGAATTTATAAGTTACCGTGGAGATCACGTTGAATGGGGCTGTTAATTCAAATATTTTAATGCCCAATTGTGATGTTTGTCATTTATTTTAAAAGAGGATATCTGTTAAGTTTGTTGCGGCGCTTCTTCTCAACAGAACCAACGTCGAGGCGCTGGTAGGAAAAAATAATTGACGTGCAAATAATTTATTGTTAATCCACTTGCAGAAATAAATCATTTCATTTCATTTCATTTCACTACTAATTAATAGGTACTTATTAGTGCGCATGACTTTACCTATGACTCTAGAAGTACATATCTAGTATTATATTCACGGACCCTGTTAAGGGTAATTGAGAAAGAAACATGACCGGTCCCATTCATAAGTATAGATAAATGATTTTTTTTAATTTTTATTTAAATAATAATTAAGTAAAATCCATACTAATATTATAAATGCGAAAGTAACTCTGTCTGTCTGTCTGTCTGTCCGTCTGTTACTCTTTCACGCCTAAACGGCTGAACGGATTTTGATGAAATTTGGTATAGGTATACGTTGAATCTCAAGAACGGACAAATTTTTATTAGAAAATAAGGGGGGGATGGGGGTAATACCACCTTTGAAAGTTTATATGGAAAAATGTTTATTTTTGAAGTTAGAGATATGAAATTTGGCACAAATATAGCTCGAAACTTGGATTAAAATATAGACTACTTTTTGTTTCGAATATTAGGGGAGTAAGGGGTAAAACCGACCATGAAAGGATGTAGTCCACGCGAACGAAGTCGCGGGCACAGCTAGTAATCTATAAAGAGCGTCGCGTTCAAAGCGCACCGAGTTTAAAACCACTGGTACATGTGAATGACTTGCTTTAGACCCGATTGTGCCTTGAAATAAGCTCAAACTGGAGATTGGGAACACCCGTGGCCTATCGTGAAGTTGTATAAATTTCCACCCCACGTAAAACTGGCAGAGTTAGACCTCGCTAAAGAATTTATTCAATTCACTTCAGAAAGAAGAATATATTCATGTCTTGATACTAACATATTGTACTAACCTACCTATATGAGATTGTCTACTATCTGCTCAACATAGTCTATTTATAAATATGTTTTGAGTAATTGTTGTTTTCATTTCTTCCTGGCGTCTAATAAACTGGTTTATCTGAAGTGGTTAGATGTAGATATCGACATTGTCACTTTTATTAATACACTTTACCGATAGCAAATTTAAATATTTAAATATTATAATTGAGGAAGGCTATATAACATCACGCTGTGACGAATAGGAGCGAAGAATGGGGGTGTTCCCGCATAAAATATCCACTAGATGGCGATACGTAAACGGCGGGTCCATCATATAATATATCTATGGGTCCATCTGTTATTTGATTGGTGATTTAAATGTCATGGTGACATGTCTGTCAATGTCATGTAAACCATAACCAATCACGAAGCAGTTGGATCCCACGCCTACCTATCGCCATCTAGTGGATCTTTCGTACGCAAGCAAACACCTCAGAAAAATGGGGATAGTAGGTAAGCTTGCGAAGCCGCGTGTCGGGCCGCTGTTTTTTAGATAAAATCGTCTGAGACAATCATGTCAGTCAAATGGCTTCCCCTGTACGTCAAAGTAAGGTGCAGTTCAAACAACTTGCCATGATATAAGAGCGGTGCGAAGTGTATATATACATATATATATATATATATATATATAGTCTGGCGTGGTTTTGATGCGTACTATTATGAGTAGGTACTAGACGGTACACGGAAACTAATAGATGACAAAAAAATATGTTTGGTACAACAGTTTTTCCCAAAAAGTATATGATATGTGTTTTTTCTTTTGATAAGATGTATTTCGTCAAATTTAGCGCGACGTCATCACTTCTTGCAAAGTTTTTTAATAAGTGGTTTGACTTATACACACTCCTACACTGAAATTTGATGCGAGTCATCCTTAGATTAAGGAAGCTATGGTTCATAAAACATTTATGAATGTCTTTGTTTATTTGTTGAAACAATAAATAAGTTGTGATTGTATTTTGAAAATCTAAGTGAGAGACAAAATAGAATAATTGTTTTTATCCAGTCATCATCTTTCAAAGGAGTAGTCATAATATGTATAAAGTGTAAATGTATTTTTATTCTACCCGGTAGGCGAGACACGAGCGATTCGGACTGAGCGTTGCGCCATCTCTTGAGGTTCTGGGTTCCATTCCCGGTCAGGTCAATATCGAAAACGAACTTTTCTATGTTGTGGTATCGTCGTTTGTCTGATGTCTGTTGATTCAGCTTCTTACCACAGAATTAAACCAATGTATGTAATGTTTATAATATGCAAATTAACGATTTATTATACCTAATGGGACACCGCATCTTATTAACAAGCTTGTTGAACTACAATCGTAATATAATGACAAGAACGTGTGGCTCACTGTCTGTCTGCTTGCTAGTACTTGTATAACTTATGTTGAAAAGTTTTGTTTCGTTTTATAAATCAATGTCAGAATATGGACACTAAGAATATTGATGTATGTAGCTAAAATCGTCAGCCAGCCCCATGGTATAGTAAGAGCTTATCTCTATCGATTTCTAAGAGCTTTATAGTGCTTTATGCCACACTAGCGAAGTTAAAATATTAAAATAAAACAGAAAAATTTCATCTCCCCTTCCAGTGGACAGAGCAGCACGCGCGATACGTGAAGGTCGTGGGTTCGATTCCCGCACCGCAAGGGGAGATGAAGTGTTTCTGTTTCTCTAGCTTATCTCTGTTTCTCTATTTGATTCCAGGTTCCGCACTAAATGACCGATGAGGGCGCTCAGGCGAAGAAGGGAGTGCGCCGGCAGCGCTCCATATACCAGGTGCACTACAACCTGCAGCGGCGCAACGCGGAGGACATGGCCAAGCCGCTGCTGATGTCTCCTGGAGAGCTGCAGGCCTTCGGGCTGCAGGTGGCCGGGCACAGGAGCAGTGATGACAAGAAGTTCACTGGTGAGTCCTAAGAAGGGATTGCAGCCTACAGTTGCGGATCTCCGGGGAAGCTGCAGGTGGCGGGGCACAGAAGCAGTGATGACAAGATGTTCACTGGTGAGTCCGTAGAAGGGATAACAACCTACAGTAGCGGGTCTCCGGGGAGCTGCAGGTGGCGGGGCACAGGAGCAGCGACGACGAAAAGTTTACTGGTGAGTCCTAAGAACGGATTGCAATACATCCGTAGCGGGTCTCTAGGTGATGCGTTCAAACAAATCTTCAGCTTTATTTTTTTTTATAGTGCACTTCAAGATTGTCCTCATCCAACCTGATGTTAACTGGTAATGAGGTCCTAGCTGAAGAGCGACAAGTACAGCATACCTAATAGAGCTGTTACTGTACTTGTCGCCCTTACCTTGAAGGCTTGACCCCTGCTACTAATGTAGCACCCCCCAGGAGCTTTGGAATTACTCACAATGTGATTGTTATTTGGCTGCGGTCTTTAAGGTATTTTAACAGCCGGGCTGCTCCAGTTCGAGCGACAAATCGATATGCCCTACATCTCTAAAAAGAAATAACTATAGATTATAACATATTAGAAACAGAACAATTTTATCTCCCCCTGCGGTGCGGGAATTGAACCCACCACACTATAAGTATGTAGTTCTAAACATATTCGGCAAAAGGCACTTACCGAAAGGCTAACGGTTGATACAGCAGAAAAATTTCATCGCCTACAATAACTTGCGGTTAGCTCAGTGGTAAGAGCAGCACGCGCGATACGTGAAGGTCGTGGGTTCAATTCCCGCACCGCAAGGGGAGATAAAATTTTTCTGTTTCTAATATTTAAAGTTCGCTAGTACGGCGTATAGTACTATAAAAATAATAAAATCGATTATAGATTATAACATCAGATCAAAATTCCAGGTCTGCTCCAATGCAACGGGACAGTACTCAAGCCGATCCTGAAGGAAGCGCAAAAGCGTGAAGTGGACTTCTATATTCACCTGACCAAGACCAGGAACCCTGACCTTTTGGAGTTGAAGGCTTTCGTGCCCAAGTACTACGGCTGCAAGAAGTTCACCTACAAGGGCTTCGAGCAGGACTATATCATTTTAGAGGATCTGACGCAGAGGATGCTGGAGCAATGTGTGATGGATGTTAAGATTGGTGAGTTGTGACGTCATGCGCCATAGCGACTCCTATAGCTGTACACTTTTACTCAACTACGCGATTGTGCATAAAAAGAGGTACCTAACTAGTGACATTAATAGTTTTACTAATTATCAACAGTAGTGCATTTTATACTAGCAGTTGTCCGCGTCTTCGCCCGCGTAATTACAGTAGAAAAGTGTTCTATATACGAATTAGTACCTATCTTATCTCTCTTCCTAGGTAATTTTATCAAACGTACCTACATCCAGACATCCATACATTCTTACGTTTGTAATATTGGTAGGAACTGTGCGAATTTAGCAGGAAGAAAAATAATTATTGGCACACTTAAACTCACACAAACTTTTTTATAGTGTTTCACGGCCGCTCTAGCAATTTTTAATTCTTTACAGAAACAGAAAAAAATCACCAGGAATTTTGACTCGAAAATAAATCTATCGTCTACGACAAATTGCGGTTAGTTCGGTTCCAACCGAACAGCACGCGACTACGTGAAACTACGATCCCACAACGCAAGGGGAAATTACATTTTTCTGTTTTTTTTTTAATATTTAAATTCTATAACTTTTAAGCGATTTTTAAAGGTAAGAGAACCTGGGACCCTCTCGCCACGGAGGACAAGATAGAGCGCGAGCAGAGCAAATACGCGCTCTGCAAGCAGCAGTACGGGTTCTGCATCCCCGGGTACCAGGTGTACAAGCTGGCCACCGGCAAGCTGCTCAAGTACGGGAAGGACAACGGGAAGAAGCTGCACGGCCGCATGGTGAGAGAGGGTGAGGATTACACACTAGATAGATACCTAAATGTTGCACTGTTGCGATACGGGTACGATTAATATTATTTCGTTAAAAGGAAAATAAAATAAAAACAGTTTTCATTGGAAATCGGTCGTCTTATTTCGTTGTCAAAACTGTCACAATTAAAAAGGAATTAAAAATGATCCCTCGGCATTAGCTATACCTAGTCACAGGATTTGTAGCTGGAGTTTTGGAAGTGGAGAGACCTCAGGAAAGCTTGATGATATATGAAAGAGTTGGGAATATTCTTTGACGTGGGGATTCCTTCTAGCTGGGTGCCAGTGGGATTATGCCGACTTGCCATTCTGTAGTTACGCCCCACTCAGCGGTGTCACTGTATTTTGTTACCAGCATTCCGGAACTACCTGAATGGCATAGGCGCGACCCTGTGCCGGGCGCTGATTCTGCAGTTCCTCTCGGAGCTCTGGAAGATACAGAAGTGGGCGCGCCGCCAGACCGGCGTGCGGCTGTACTGCGCCTCGCTGCTGCTCGTGTACGACGCCGCCAGGCTGCGCGACTGCTGCGGGGACCCTGACGTGTCCCGGTCGAGGTGCCGCCCCTCGCAGCCGGTGCCGCGGCGGCGCTCCATCCACTCGCTGCACAGCGGCGCGTCGCTCAGCTTCAGCGGGCAGCTCGGGCCGCGGGGGCCCCTGTACCGCTCGCTGGCCTCCTCGCCGCTCACCGGCCTCGCCGCGGCACAGCGGGCCTTCGCGTCGCCGCCGCGGCTGCACTCGCCCTGGACCGACGCGCTCGACAAGCTCAACGCGAACCACTCCTTCGACCACAACTACGAGGACAAGCTCTCCAAGATAAAGACCAACTACAGGGTCCTCCTCGACCAGCTGTCCAGCGACGAGCCCAACCCCAATCCCTGGGGCACTGTCAAGATCATAGACTTCGCGCACGCTTTCTTCAACGAGGAGGACGAGTTGAGCGTTGACGAGAACTTCAGTAAGGGGATCGATAGTCTCGTCGAGATCTTCGAGGCTTTCTTGACAGAGACTGACGGGCAGGTGTGAGGTGACGGCCGGGCATTAAACTCGGTCGATCCGTTAATCGCTTAATATTATTTCGAACGAAATTAACATTCCGAGATATGAATTAACATAATAATATGTCTCGCTCTCGTTAACTTCGTATTAGCGCATCCGTTAATTAGGTTAAATAAAATATTGACCAAAACGGATGCAGTATTTCTCGAGCCTACAAGTCGACACAGATTTAACGACACTTCTCAAGTTGGCTTCTGATCATCATGTCAGAATTATAATGAGATGCATTTAGGTATTTTTTACCCTCAAAAATCAACAATTTAAAGAAAGTAATAACGTACACAAAATGTTTTTGTTTGATTATGTTAACGGAATAACGTTAATTGCGTTAAATAAAATTGAAATTATACCGCTTTAACAAAATTATCTTTTTAAGAAACGGATAAACGATTAATTCGACCAATTAATTAACGGTGCCCAACAATGGAAGTGACAAATTCAATAATACGTGGGAGTTGAAGAATCCCTAGGACACTTGCGGTAGTACGAATTGCTCAATGTACGGTTTGATGAGAAGTGAAATTACTCCTTCCTATATTTTTAGTCGTAGATCTTCGTGACGTATCTTGTTTTTTTAAACAAATGTATCTTACTATTGTATTATACAGGTGAGGTCAAAAATACTTGCAGTTTGATATTAGTTTTGTGCCAATGTCTAAATAAGAATCTTTCGACTGTAGGTACATATTCAATCGCTAACTGTAAGGGCCAGTTGCACCAACTCCACTTTAACGGTAACACATGATTTGATGGTTGTCAAATGGGTTATGACAGTTATGACAGCTGTCAAATCGTTCTTTACCATTATTGGTGCTACTGACCCTTAACGTGTCCAATTTATGGTATACAATTTTTTTTCAAAGTTATGTTTATAAAATGTTTATACATAACTATGTTGTATTAAGATTTTATTAGCGTCCTCTCATATCCAATTTTATTGTAAGTACTTAAATATGTATGTTAATTATTTTTAATCTAATTATATAATAATTAGGATTATACCCGTCTAACAAAATATAGATTTCTAACTTTTACAGTCAGCGTCAAATAGTAAGTGACACTCGGGGTATTTAAATAGTTAGACGGAACCAAACAGTCAATAATATCGGATTAAATATATGTTATTTTAGTTGTTTCGTCTTATTGAGAGACTATTTAATTTTCAACGATATAAACACTTTGTTTGCTTCTTATTATTTGAATACCCTGAGTATAACTTATTTGACGTTGACTGTACCAACTTCTGTGCCAAATAGACTTCTGTAAAGCCTCCACAACACTACTAGTGAAGTTCTCTCTACGACTTGAACAAACGTTTGCAAAAACGCTTCTGTTTTTTTTGTAATACCTGACTATTGGCGCACCCACACATACCCGCCGGCACAGGCCGGCGGTCAAGCCGGTGACACGAGCGGCTTTGACACGTGGTAGAAAAGCCGGTGGCAAGCCAGCGGCAAAGCAGCCTGAAAGCCGGCGGCATGTGTGGATGCACCAAATCGATGATGGCTGCGAAGCCTCATCATCACCAAGCTTTCGGGTGAGCGCAGATGGCTCACATTGCTTCTCTCCTAGTTCTCCGAACATCGCCGCATGTTTGTGTTGACTCTGTTCACTTCACTCCCTCTCCTCTACACCCTCTTACCCTCTACAGTCACGATCTTACCTTTTCTTCCTCTGGACTTTATCGCGCATGTAAACAAACATGACAGTTCCGCCAATGACACAAATTTAATTACTTCTATTAAAGTTGCGAGAGTTTTAGTGGAGGTTTAATTATTGTAAGAACTATTTTAAACTTTAGTAATAACTAACTCCTATCATGATTAAATACTGTAACAATTGACTACCTACTTATGTAAATTTTGTACATGACTTTCAAATTAAGATAAATTAATATTTGTTTTTTAGTTTTTAAGCGACCTCACTTGTTAACACACTGTATATTTTATTTTAAGGAAGTTTAAATAATACAAAGTTTCGCTTTCGCATTATAAATATTTTATTTTTGAAATCAGCCAAAATTACTTTCCCAAATAAAAATTATCTATAAACTTATATATCATCTAATATGAAAATCAAATGTTTACATCCGGTCGAACATTCCTGGCAACTTAAGTCTGCAGGATCACACACAACTATTGACACTTAATTAACATATTGATACTTAATAGTCAATAGTTTCATCATTCCTTTGCACAAGCTATACTTTTATCCTAAAAATTAATAATAGCTCCAAAATAATAATTATACAGCCACCGCGGTTATTAACAAAGCTCAAATTAATTAAAATCATGAAACAATAAGACTAGCAACGACCAAATATCTTAAAACTAGTTTCAATAGATGCTTTTTTTGGTCATTATCGATAAGATTCTCAACTTTCCCGTTTCATTATTAAAAGGTAGATATGTTTTTAATTAAATTATTGAATAGGAAAATATCTGATACCAATAATATAATAATAATTAATTTACAACTCAAGATAACTTTAATGATAAAATAATCTTTTGCACCAACTATCACAAAGATAGATAAGATTATTTATCTTCTTAAAGTGTGATGTTTTAATAAAACAACAACACTTTTGAGCCCCTATTAAATCTTCGGGAAATTTAGTCTGTCATAATGTCGGTGCGAGAATCGAACCAGTGACCCATCCGTGTAAACGTAGCGACCGAAGCTGGCAAGAGTCGCCATTTTGTTCCCAGATTACATTTAGACAGGGCATAATGTTTCATCGCTATGACAATATTGCGTCATTATAACAAAAAAACAACAGTAATTTTCTATATAAAACTATACCTACACATTAATTTCATTTAATTGCTAATGAATTGTCGTAACAGCGCTCTATGAAACCTTAAACCCTGCCTACATGTTATCATGAGATAGCCAACACCAAAAAATGTTGCAAATATAAAAATCTCATTAGAGGTGCATGCATTTGTTTGATGTTGATTAAACGACTAATGATATCAATGTGTACGTAATAAACATACTAGTTAGAACTAGAAACACAATACAGCACAATGAACGAATTCAATAATGAGTATTGAAAATAATAATAAAATTGTTTAAATATAAAAGTATAGCAAGTGTCGGCATTTTCGGCACAAGCTTATTCAAAATACCTAGACACGGCAAAATAAACCTTGTTTCAATGTAACAGCAATTCATTATGACTGCTCGCGACATCGTTAAGTAAAAAATATAAATCTTTCCAAAAAAATCTTGGCAATGGGAAGCTCAACTAAGATACATGAAATAATTGTCAAAAAACGATGAAGATAGGGTCCTGTGACGTCACAATATCACTTACCACCACACTGACTATAGTTTCGGAGCATTTTTAAAGATCATTACATCCAAAAAATCAATATAGCATGTAACAAAATGTCGCTTTAACAGCATCGATACCATTAATTTATTTGTGAAGTGTGTATAAATCGCGATAGTTGCGTGATTATTCGGTCTTGCAAATCATAAAATTTTCAAGTAGCATTTTGTACTTGTAAGTCCTTACAATGTCGAACAAATTATAGAAACAAATGAAAACTTTATCATAACGTAATTAATCCCACTCGTACAATTATTTAACTAACAGATAAGTCTGTTTAATTCTTTTGCCGTGTTCAGGTACCTTCAATAACTTCGACGGCAGCGTCAGTGATCCCCAGTCTCAAGTCGATGCAGCTATGACACTCAGGCGCAACACTAACTCTTTGAAGATATTTGTAATTGTACGTTGACATCACACATTTTGATAAGTCTACCAACTAAATGCACACTGCACTAATCCTAATACGTCCTCTACGTGTAGACAGATCCGTCTGCAGATGGCATCGGCGGACGCGTCCACCTACTTGAAGAGGGTGTGATTTGCTCGTATATGGTAGGTATTTGATATAGGCAGGCTAGCAAATCACCACCTGTCTGAATCTGTCTACGTGTAGAGTAGGCATTTGACCCGAGTAGCAAAACTTCATACCCTTAATTTACCCTCGACGCAACACCATGATAAAAGGTATCTATTCGTCCAGATCACAATAATGTGGCATTTGCATTTTAAAACAATTTTAGTCGCAACAACCTAAGCTATACTTACATGAAATCTACAAAATCCTACAAACCTTTACAATTTACAAGCATTAACATTTTCAATACATATTGTACAGCTGAAATAACATTAAATAGATTAATATATGTAATGGAAGAATTAAAACGATTTTGGACGAATAAAAACCTTATTTCATGCATGGTAGCGACTATTGTTGTTGGCCTGTGTGCCAGAGCGCACCTCTAGCGGTCCCATAGTTACAATGAACATGTTCTAATATTATACATATTTAGGCCGACTTCAAACAGGCACCATACAATAACAATTTGAACTCCTAAAGCTGTGTCCACATGAATTCGTGATTTGCACTACATCGATTAACTAACAAACAATTTCAAACAGTGGTCAACATTATACGAAATACATAGTGGATGCCTAGCTTTATATAAAGTTTTTATTTTAGGATTTTTTTTATATTTTTCTTTCTAACAAAAGGTTATATTCACAAAATATTATGCAAAGTACATTTGTTTCATGCGATTAAGCTATAGGAAATTACTAATAATATTTTACAGAATTAGTCCCAAACAAAAATAGGAATCAATATATTTGATTGTTAGAAAAGTTTAAACTTTTTTTTAATAAGGGCAATATTACAATAATAGATGACTCCTTATGTGTTCAGTTAATACGATTACTTTGCAATATTATTAGAACACGCGTCATCGACGATCAACACAACACACCAGATGTAGATATACAACAAAAAATTAATATGTGTAAGCATTATTAATTAAACTAGAGTTATACAATTTAATATACAACAAATTACAGAAACCATACGAATACGAGTCCTAGAACAAAATAAAGCACCTCAATGTTAACTAAGGGCGATACTCATATAATGTAATATAATTATTTATCATTTTTTTTTGCAATTTTTTCTCTATTATTTCATTACAAAAAACAAAACACACACATGGCAGAAGTTTTTTAACATTTTAATCTTAATTTAGGTCAAATATTATATCACAATTCGGCGTAACCGTGTCCGACGGCGTCCAGCCTCACTCCCGTTTAAGTCGCCCTCATTCGCTACCCGGCATTCATCGAATAATTCACGAAAACATCACCCGCTCGTTACATCGGCCCTCCATGGAAGTAATTTAAAGTTTTTAATTAGTCACAATGTGTCAGTAGGTCAGTACTAATGAATACGACCTTTGGTTGAAATACAACTTCTATCAATAAGTACTTTTGTATTCAAAAATTCATAGCACCTTACATTTATTTATTTTCCGCACAAAATTGCGAATCAATTTATAAATTATCGAGGTAATGCGTAGCACTCTGTTTACATTAGGACCTATTATTTCTTGATAGTACCTACGATTAATTGTCTTAATATAGTTTTGAACGAAAAATCTGTACGAGAAAACAAAATTCGTTGAACTGGAACACACTTTTTTTCAAACAGTTTTTTCGCCTAACTAATTAGTATTAAAATGATAAATTGTAATTAAAATTATAATTTTGTATCACACATAATTATCAAGATAATACAATTTATTTTTAATGACTCGCTTTCTATAAAAGCCGTTTCTAAGTGGCAAGCAATGCTTTCGTGATTTACGAGTGCCTAAAATAATTCAGACCATCCCACCTACTCACAAAACGTCGAAATTATTATTCGAATATTCGGATACTATGTTTTGTCTCTTCTCATAATATAAACAATTGGACAAAGACAAAACATTGACTATCCGAATCGGAGTCTTTTTGACGTTTGTGAATCAGCCCCCTGGAGGCCTAGCACAGTGGCACTTATTAAACCTAAGCAAGTTTAAAATGTATCACTTTGACATTTCAACACTTGCCTTTTCTAAGTGAAACATCATTTCCATACATTTCAAGCTCGGTATCGATATCGAAATTCGACAAGTGCCTCATGGCATGGCCACATGTACCCGTGACGATTTCGAAGCAATCAAACATTCAGATTGAGCGCAAGTGTACAAGTGCCCTATAAAAATATTCGCTTAAAGAACACACTTGCGCTAAATCCAACTTAAAATTTATCCACATAGTTTATTCTCGAGGAAACACCAAATTTTAATAAAACAAATTTTCGTATTAATTTCAACAAGTTTGGTGTAACGACATTCCGCTACTATCTCATAAAACTCGATATTCATGGTCAAGAATCGATTCGGCTGCTCACAAACCGTCAGAATCGGATTGGAATTCGTAAACTGCGTTTGTCTCTTTATTTACTTATTTTAAACGATTGGACAGTGACCAAACATAAACTTTCCGCATCGGAAACGTTTCTGACGTATGTCAATCAGCCTTATTGCTGGTCTCGAAAAACACAAACTGCTAGAAATGCGTTCGTCGTTTGTAAATCACATTAAGCACTGTCATCACCCAACGCGAGCGGTGCTCCAGTCAAATATTCAAGCTTGCAACACTCACGTCTAACAGTTCACTGGACCGGCCGTACAAAAATTTTCATTCGAAATGTATGCTCCTACCGTGGAAATAAAAAGCGTTACAGAAATACGAGTACGAACCAAATACCAGTTCCCACTCCGATTTATATTCATCGTACATTATATTGCTTTCAACTGTTCGCCGGACGAATTAGCCGTTACCTGCGCAGGCGCCTATAAACCAACAAATTTTACTAGTGCTTTGTTCCAAAATGAATGACACTTTATAGAGTTTATAAAGAGATGAAAAGAGATAGATAGGGCGAGAGAATTGTTCCAGTGATAGCAATATTTAAGTGCACCGTTGGTTATCGAATATCGAATGATTACAAAATACACTTCATACATTCTGGAACAAAGTCTAGGATTAAAAACGACGGTGGTCCTTGCCAATTTTAAAACCTATCCTGGATTTTTTATATCCCCAAGCTATACCGATCCTATTCTAAATACGCCTAAGGCCTCCGATAGTTTGAAAATGCGTTACGTAGCATGTAAAATTTCTCACACGAAATTGCAAAAATGTCGATACCGTTGATTGGTTAATAATATACCAGATTGTTTGCCCAATGTTTATCATTCCTTTGAATTAATTTGTTTTGACACACCTGTTTGTCTTGCTGCAAAATTAGCTCAGCTTTATTTGTAACTAACGCCGTTTACTATACACGTTTTTTCTATATTTTTCTCAAATTCATCGCTCCAATCGTGATGTTTTAAAGTTTAAAGCCTTCTTGATAAATGGACCATCCAAAGTATTTTTTCCGAGATTAGCGCGTTCAGGCTTTACAATATTGGTATATTGGTACCTAGATAAAAACTGCAGAATTTTTTGCCGGCATCTTCTTCTCTGTATAGGTTTCCAACCGGAGCTAGCATAAGGGTTCACAAATAAGCGTTGCCGTATAACCGATAATAAATCGCATTATGCATCGATTATTAATCGCTAGTGCAATTGAGGTGCAGTATCGATAATATCGATGTAATCGATTATTTCGAGACTACAATCGATTATATCGATACTACAATCGATTAATACATTCTTTAGGGTGTACATATCTATCGATTATCCGGCAACACTTTCACAAATATGACTGTATGCAATTTACATGAGTGTTGAAGCTCGATGGTCGAGTGTAGGCGCGGAGGCGGCACGGGTCGGCACGGGGACGGCACGGCGGCGGCACGGGGGCGGCACGGGGGCGGCACGGGGGCGGCACGGGGACGGCGGCGGCTATATCTTGGGCAGCTTGGGCGCGGACACGAGCGGGTTGGCGCGCGCGAGGTGCGCGTGCGCGTGCGCCTTGTAGTCGTAGAGGCAGCCGTGCACCTCCGCGTATCTGACCACACAAGATACATGCTTCTGAACCAAACCGAAAGATGTCATCCTACTGTTTCCCGCAACTTCGACCGTGTTATTTCGGGAAAAAATATCTTATCTGTTAAGAAAGTCATATCTCTTCTTTCTCTCGTTTAAAAATTAAAACCTAGGATAAATTAACCAATTTCGATAGTTTGTGCTTGGTACCGTTCCTGTTTCTGTCAATAACAAGATATTTACCACAGAATCAGACCAATGTAAGTGATGTTGTATATTTTTTTCTAACAAGTATCATCGATGCATCTGTTAATGTTAACTGTTCCTCACAGGACAGGCTAAAGGTCACACTTTACCGGCACGGTAACAGCACGGCGTCCTCATACCACCTGATGTTAATTGGTGACGTCCTAGCTTAAGGGCGACAAGTGCAGCATAATAAAGCTGTTACTGAACTTGTCGCCCTTACCTTGAAGGCTTGACCCCTGCTACTAATGTGGCACCCCTCAGGAGCTCTGTAAACCTTACTCACACGCAGAAACACAACAACACCGAAGTGATTGTTATTTGGCTGTGCTTTTCTGTAAGGTGGAGGAAGATATTTCACGTAAGCTTTCTGTTATATGGTATTTGTGGTTGAACACGCCTATGACTGGTTTAGTTGCGCGTGCGCACGCAGTTGTAGGGGCGAGCTACGAGAGGAGTTCTATAGAAGCGGCTGCGCGCTGACTGCAAGTCGTTGGCTTTTTCATTAAATATTGCAAAATATATTGCACGACCCACAACTTAATGGTCTAATCTTATGGCAAGTTTATTGCTGGGTTGGGGCGGTGCCTTTGCCGTGTCGGTATAGTGTTCTATGACTTTATAGCCTATGGTGCGGACTAGAAAAAATGAAATTTGTTTTATAATTATGAAAAATTAAAAGTTGAGAGGTGTTAAGGGACACCCAGGTGGAACGAAGATCTTTTCGATTATTATTGGATGAATTTTAATAAAAAATAGATGATGAGTTTTCAAATTTACAGTCATCTAGTGGATTTTTCTGTCACCATAGCATTAGTGCGAAAATAATTGGCTTGCTTTCTGTAAGAGAAAGAGAGAGAGAGAGAATAAGAGAGAAACAGGCGCATGCCGCACGGCTTACAACTATAGCAAAAAGTGAGGATGGTGAACTATTGGTCTTCATTTTTTCCGTCTACTCCCCTTTGCAACGCGCGATAAGGAAGTTCGTTGAAATAAATAAGTGTGTCGTGTTGTACCTGTGCGGCGCGCAGAAGTGAGCCCCGCAGCGGCAGCGGTGCACCGTGGCGATGCTGAGCCGCTTGCTGCACAGGCCGCAGCGGACGCGGGCCTTGCGCTCCTTGCAGGCCTCCGCCGGGGCCGCCTCCGCCGGGGCCGCCGGGGCCGCCTCCGCCGGGGGAGCCGGGGGAGCCGGGGCCGCCGCCGGGGGCGCCGGGGGAGCCGCCTCTCTGTCGCACAAAGAAACCATTTTTTTTATACACCATTATTTTTAATTTACCATAAAAAATTTAATCACGAATGTAGACAAAGGTCTTAATTGTAAAGGTGTTATTACGTTATGTTTTTTACTGAAATTAACAAAACATGTGTGGACATCCGTCTTTTTAATCAATGAAACTATTTCAATGAAATACGCACGACATCTTGTCTAACTATCACAGCTTACTTCCCTTTGTCAAAGAAAAACCAGTTCCCATTGCATCAGAATAAGGTTGAAAGTGCATTGACAACATGGGTGTTGACAATGCACTTTCAACCTTAACCTTAACGTGTTGAGCTGAGTGGGCTCAGCTGAGTTCTCCGAAAAGGGCGCTTCCGCGCGTAAGCGTAATAATAATCAAATTAGTCAAAACACTTTCATTTTAGTAATTAAATTTTCTCTTAATACTTTTTCTGGCTAAGGACAGACAAACTTACGTTTTAGTTATTAGGTATCTACTTGTTTGTCGAAAACATACACAGGTTTTCATAACTAGGTAGCTACTTACCTACAATTGAAACTAATTTTGGCGTATTTAAAGAATTATTTATTGTGTACATTACTTTTGCATTTTCCTGAAATCTACACAACCTCTATCTACACGGATTTTAATAATTGTTCAAAATGTTTACCTTCATTATCAATACGCAGACGCGCCCTTTTCTGTCAATTTCCTTTTATAGAAATAACCACATTATGTTGTTGTCGCACATCGTTAAAAGCATTTAAAATTAGCTGTGTAAGGAACGTATGTTCTTTACTAAAAGTGGAAGTACTTCCGCCGAGCTAGGTGTTATCTGCTCGGGGACCAAGGCCCAACTACCAATCTTGGTTTGTTGTATATATACTTAGTGGGGACGAAAACTCACGCATCACGTATGGAGCGTTGTTTACTACGCCAATTCTGCTGACGCTGTATTTGTGTCGACTTGTAGGTCATGTCGTAGGTCGGCACAGCTGTTTTAACACTTCAACAATGTTTGGTTCACTGAGAAAAGCACTTCACTTAATCACACTCAATAAAAAAATCTACTCCAACCCGCGTAAACAAACATATTTTGTTCGAAAACGATACATTGGCGTTAGGATTGTTTAACAACCAATTACACAAAGCAATCCTTGGCGCTCTATCCACGGACGTCAGCTCTTGTACTTTTAGTATGGATGCAAGCCGTCCGAATGAATTATTTTCCAGGCGGAGTACTGAGCATATGCCAAACTGACGAGCGGCATCATTAGTGCTTCCTCGCGGGTCTTCTTCGAAATACGCAACCACGTCGTCGTACAAGTGTTGTGAGAGCGCCGGTCTTCCTCGTCCTTGAGCATGTCTACTCACGTAAAACGAACCGTGTGGCCTGGTCCACAAGAAATAATTCTCAGTCCAGTGATTAATTTCGCGCGCGCGTGTCATGTGACGTTCAGTAGGTCACGGTCAACGGTCAAGACGAAACTAGTAGGTTGCGCGGGCGCGGGGTTGAGGGGTTGCGCGCCTCGCCGTGCCTCGCCGCCCGCTGCGTCTCCCCCGCCACACACACGCGTTATGAGTGTGTGTGCGTAAACAGGGAAACGATGCGATTATTCAATGAAAACGTAGTATTGATGCGCGCTAGTCGTAGTAAAATGATAGATTGCCTGCTATTTACTTCTTTTAAAGAGGTAAATTACTTAGTCCGTTTTTTTAATTTATAAATACATAAATGTAATAAGTAACTGTTACTGATACTATGGTTAAAATTTTTCTGGTAAATAAAAAATATTCCAGTATTAAAGAAAAATGTTATCTCCCCCTGCGGTACACGCGATAAGTGAAGGTTTCCCATATTAACCTGACCGAGGATCGAACCCGGAACCTCAGAGATGGTACGACGCCAAAGTCAGGCCCGCTAACCTCTCGGCTACGGAGGTCGTCAAGAATATTAGACGTTGTCACGTCAAAAACTAAGGGCGTGACACGCAAAAGGTCGCGCAATTATCGCCAACACGTTATTATCGTCCAGTTCGTTGATGCGCTCGCTGAAGGTGTGCCGCGGCAGGCTGGTGTGGCTCACCTGGGCAGGTCTGCGGGTGTGCCGCGGCAGGCTGGTGTGGCTCACCTGGGCAGGTCTGCGGGTGTGCCGCGGCAGGCTGGGGTGGCTCACCTGGGCAGGTCTGCGGGTGTGCCGCGGCAGGCTGGTGTGGCTCACCTGGGCAGGTCTGCGGGTGTGCCGCGGCAGGCTGGGGTGGCTCACCTGGGCAGGTCTGCGGGTGTGCCGCGGCAGGCTGGGGTGGCTCACCTGGGCAGGTCTGCAGGTGTGCCGCGGCAGGCTGGTGTGGCTCACCTGGGCAGGTCTGCGGGTGTGCCTTGGCAGGCTGGTATGGCTCACCTGGGCAGGTCTGCGGGTGTGCCGCGACAGGCTGGGGTGGCTCACCTGGGCAGGTCTGCAGGTGTGCCGCGGCAGGCTGGTGTGGCTCACCTGGGCAGGTCTGCGGGTGTGCCGCGGCAGGCTGGGGTGGCTCACCTGGGCAGGTCTGCGGGTGTGCCGCGGCAGGCTGGGGTGGCTCACCTGGGCAGGTCTGCGGGTGTGCCGCGGCAGGCTGGGGTGGCTCACCTGGGCAGGTCTGCGGGTGTGCCGCGGCAGGCTGGTATGGCTCACCTGGGCAGGTCTGCGGGTGTGCCGCGACAGGCTGGGGTGGCTCACCTGGGCAGGTCTGCAGGTGTGCCGCGGCAGGCTGGTGTGGCTCACCTGGGCAGGTCTGCGGGTGTGCCGCGGCAGGCTGGGGTGGCTCACCTGGGCAGGTCTGCGGGTGTGCCGCGGCAGGCTGGGGTGGCTCACCTGGGCAGGTCTGCGGGTGTGCCGCGGCAGGCTGGGGTGGCTCACCTGGGCAGGTCTGCGGGTGTGCCGCGGCAGGCTGGGGTGGCTCACCTGGGCAGGTCTGCGGGTGTGCCGCGGCAGGCTGGGGTGGCTCACCTGGGCAGGTCTGCGGGTGTGCCGCGGCAGGCTGGGGTGGCTCACCTGGGCAGGTCTGCGGGTGTGCCGCGGCAGGCTGGGGTGGCTCACCTGGGCAGGTCTGCGGGTGTACCGCGGCAGGCTGGGGTGGCTCACCTGGGCAGGTCCACGGGCGGGCGCGCGTCCAGCTCGTTGATGCGCTCGATGCGTCTCGCGCGTCGCTCGCTGCCGACCTCGAGGCGCGCACGAGGCAGGTCCAGGCCGGAGTCGCTCAGGTGCAGGTGCGAGCTGTTGCGGTGTCGCGACAGCGCCGGCAGGATTCTGCGAACACTTACTATTCACTAACGGAACCAACCAACTGAAATAGTTGGTTGGTTTACACCATAATTTCTGGGAGGCGCGTCATGCGATCTGATCCGGCTCGAAGGACCGTGAATACAATATCAATTGCACATCCTCTTGATTTAATATCCAATGGACTGATCAAATTAACATTTATTGGACGGTTATGATGTGTTGTTAGAATAAAAATAAAAATTATACAACCTGTAACGGAAAGGGGGTAACAATGTAAAGTAGGTGGATACTATACCTTGTATAGATTCTATATACGAAATCCCGAGTTAAAATAAACACTTTATTGTTTTTATGAAATAAAAAATGATTAACTATAATGACTGACTAAAACGTAAACAAACGCATCACAACACTATTGAGGTCAGCGACCCCAAATCACGTTATCACTTCACGACAATCACTGCGATCCTG
Source organism: Glyphodes pyloalis (assembly GCA_037074685.1). Lineage (NCBI taxonomy): Eukaryota > Metazoa > Arthropoda > Insecta > Lepidoptera > Crambidae > Glyphodes > Glyphodes pyloalis. The sequence goes on from JAYKKO010000039.1 coordinate 2,579,768, forward strand.
AATTTCTCCACCTCCTTCCTCAACATGCGCGCCTAATACTTTCTTAGAAGATGCGCGAACATTATGGAACATTTGTGGTGTCACTGTACAGAACGCGGCCTTGATGCTTTCTATCATCTCTTCCCTTGACGAGCATGCTACAGCGTACACCTTCCTTTTAAATTAGTCCCACAAGAAGAAGTCCAACGGAGTGAGGTCTGGTGACCGAGCTGGCCATGTGATACGACCTCCTCGCCCAATCCACAGATGGAAACGAGCGTTTTGATGGTTTCGTAAATCTCTTTCTCTAGCTCTCGGTCGGCCATCACGCTGCCGTCGGTTGCTCCGACACAGAGAATCATCTCGAATATTCTTGATTGCTCAAAGACATCACGAAATATCACTAGGCTATCCGTAGTAAGTAGGTAATCCAGAAAGGCAAAAACACAAGATGTTGTCACGGCGACGACAACTCAATGACTTAACTGAATTGTCAAAATGAGAAACGCTAAACCAACAAATTTCAGATGTGATTCAGTAAACACTAAAAGATGAACCACCATTGTGATATTTAAATTAATAGCATAATAGGTAGGTACATCCAAGTCTTTCGACGATTCCAACAATACTGTGATAGTGTTGTGCAAGCGTGACTTAGTAAAAATATTGACTTCTATTTGACTGATATTTCAAAAAAAAATATTGAATCAATAAATGCGTGTACACAGCTACAAATGGTCCCATACAGTTTGTAACCGTTAACTGCTTTGGTATTTTTGATATTGTTATACCCTTTCCGTTACACGTTGTATAAGTAATTTATGAATCTTCTACATAAACCAAATAAAGTTATCTTCACTTCGGAACTTTAATTTATAGAGAAGAAACCGGCAAGAAACTCTGTTTATTTACAAAGAAAAATAACTAATACTTGGTGGAAAATAACGTACCAATTGGCTACTTGACAGTGTTAACAATAAAATATGAAAAGTGTTAGATATGTTAGCTTATTAGTTAAGTAATCATTTTACATTTTTACTTTTTAATTAAAAGCATAGTTAGTATTTTATTTTTGCAAAATAAATTTTAGTTTTTTTATCTGTGGAACAAAAGAACCGAAACGGAAACCACCATTGCAATTCGGAAATGACAGCTGTCGGCGAAAGTTATTTATTTTAATGTGGCGAAACAATGATTATTTTACCGATTAAATTGAATTATTGTGTCTCTAATCGTATAAAGAATTTATTGAAACATTTTCCGTTTATCTTAATTAAGTCGTTCCTATGCGTATCGGTTCGTTGTCTTGGACGTTGACGTCATAATTGCAACAATGACGCGACTAGGCGTTTTCGCGCGCTTTTTAAATGTGTAACACAAAATCTTATTTTTCTCTGGTTATTTAGATTATTTCTAGATAAATCAAATTGCTTGGGATATAAAATGAACGGGCGCACATTTAACAATACTTTTTCAAAAACTGTCAAGTAGCCAATTCAAATAATCTTATTTCTATCATTATCGGTATCTACCAAGACATACAGCTCAGTTGGTCAATTAAAAAAAAACTACAATTAATAAACGAACTGGTTCTAATGCGCAATGTCCTTCAAACTAATTCTGCATATTTGCGTGTCTGTATCTTTATAAAGAAATGAGTATACAAAGCAGAATATTTGGTAGTCCACAGATCTTAGTCATTGATACAGTCTTCCACTTTGTTAATAGAGTTCCGAGTCGTGCAGTCACTGACCTGTTCCGCTTGAGCTGCTCGAGGTCTGAGGTGGAGGAGGAGAGCGGCGCGTGGTGCCGCGGCGCGCGCACGTGCAGCGACGACGCCGAGTGCGCCAGCGCCGCCGCGCCCACCGACCCCACCGACCCCACCGACCCCACCGACCCCACCGACCCCACCGACCCCACCGACCCGAACCCGGCCGCGCGCCAGCCGCCCGCCTCGCCGCCCACCAGCGGACCTGATCGACACACTATACAGTCACCACCTACCCGATTGGGATGTTCCCACCATCCACTTCCCACTAGCATTAGTAGGATTATTTAGTAGGTAGGTAGGTGGTACCAGTTATACTCTGATTTTTCATTAGGTGTACTAAAGTGACATCTGTTGGCGTACTTTTATTTTAATGTTGCCAACTGTAGAGCAAAGTGTTGCAACGCGAATGATTTTGCCGATTAAATTAGCTACTTGACAGTGTTAACTATAAAATTGGATATGTTAGCTTATTAGTAAAGTACTCATTTTACATTTTAATTTTTTAGTTAAAAGCGTAGTTATTATTTTATTTCTGCAAATCAAATTTTACGCTTTTTATCTGTGGAACAAAAAAACCGAAACGGAAACCACCATTTGTGTGACGCAATTCGCCAATAATAGCTGTCGGCAAATTTTTATTTATTTTAATGTGGCGAAACAGTGACGAATTTACCGATTAAATTGGATTATTATGTTGCTTACTATATTACATTTTCTATTTTTTACGAAATTTTATATTTTCATAAAATTAAATCGTTCCGACACTTATCGGTTTCATGTATAGAACGTTGACGTCACAACTTCAACAGTCACGTGACTTAGCGTTTTCGCGAGATTTTTAAATGTGTTACACAAAATCTTATTTTTTTCTGATAATTTTCCTTTTCTTCCAGAGAAATCAAATTGTTTGGGATATAAAACGAACTGGCACACGTTTTACAATACTTTTTAAAAACTGTCAAGTAGCCATTTGAATTATCGAGTCCTCAAAGTTTGTCAGATATTATTAAAAATTCGTTTAATTCGCAATAAAATGTGCGAAATTAAGTTATAAATTAAACCTGCGTGTAGTCCCGTCGTTGGTCACAACACTTTTATTATTTTTCGTAAAGTGGTATCATTTCAAATGTCTCATTCGTACACCTACTAAAATATCAGAGTATAGTTCACAAATATTTAAAAAAATGTAATGTCACAGAAGAGGACATTTTGTTTCTTTGGCCAAATTACTGTTTTTTCCAAACTATTTTTAAAATGTTGATAAGTGATTGTGACGTCACAGATCCCTATTGCCTTGGAAATCTATGTCTCATATTCATAGCTGGGCACCGTTAATCAAACAGTTATCTTCGTTAACCGTTAATCCGTTACTAAAAAAGTTAGCTTCGTTAAACGTTAAAGCGTTACATTTCTGAAAAATTAACGCAAGTTAACGTTAATAGAATATGTAGAACGTTATGATGCGTTCCAATGATAAATTAAGATATGAAACTCCCATTTGGAAACCTGTTTGGTTTCCCTACGGTTTCCGGAGAATCCCTCGATTGTATTAGTGTGCTCGTCTTTTTTTTAAGAAAGAGGGAATGGGAGTACATAATAACGTTACGGTACATTACATGGGGGGGGGGGGAGGGAGTCCAAAATCTTCAAAAATTACGTTACGTAAGGGTTACCTACGCCGTATCGAATACTAAATGATCGAAAATTAAAATATCGAACACTATTAATCGAACGGTCCAAAAAATCGAACGTTCAAAATATCTAATATACAAATAATCGAACGCTCAAAATATCGAATATTCTTCTCAGGATTTTGCTAATTTAGATGTTTTTGTGGATGATGTAAAAAAAATCATTTTGGATACTTTAATCATTCGATGTATTGAGAGTTCGACGTGAGACGTCGATATTTTTATTTTCGATCATTTGGTATCCGATATGGCGTAGGTAGTCCGTTACTACGTAATACTTGAACGCTCCCTTCTTTAAACAAACACAGCATTCTTCATTCTAATTAAACACCGGATGTAAGTAATTAATGACATGTTGTAATCGGTGCCAATATTAGGCATTACATTAACGACTAACGGACTTCTGGATTGTTAACGGAAGTTAATGATTCCGTTAACAGTTATTAAAGTTAACTTAAAGTTAATCCGTTACTCAAAATGTTAACTTCGTTAATTAACGATTAACGGATTAACGAGTTAATGCCCAGCTAAGCTCATATTTTTAAACGATAATAATAAGATAAACTTAAATATATTTACAAAAATGGCTCTTAGTACACAGCTGTATTCTGAAACACTTAAATATACTGGATATATTTTTCCTGCGATTTCGTTCACATTATTTCAGTTTTATGAAGTTCCTTTAAACCAGGCCTGTCCAAACTACGGCCAGAGGGCCGCAGTCCATCTATTTAGGCCCGCGGTTGGTTTTTAATATTACAACGGCGGATTTTTGTTTACTTCATTGGTAAAAATATCAAATAATTAAAATATTAATTTGTATCAATTCTCGTGTTAAGAGCCTTATTAACATTTGTTTTTTTTTTCTTCAGTAATGGTCTCGTGCACCCCTTCAATCTATTCAGTAATACGATTTGGCCGCGGATCATAGTTCGTCTAGACAGCCCTAGTAAAGAATATTAAAATCGAATCTCAGTTACTACCAAATTTCATCAGAATTCAGTAGTTTTTGCGTGAATGAGCACACAACCACACATTCTTACAAACTCTCACGTTTATAATATACAAATACTATAAAAGTAAAATACTATACTAATCTATATATATGTATAAAAGAAAGTCGTGTTAGTTACACTATTTATAACTCAACGGCTGAACAGATTTGGCTGAAAATTGGTGGGTAGGTAGTTTAGAACCAGCAGGAGGACATAGAATATTTTAATATTATTTTTTTGAAGTCTTTTCATTTATTGCTACTAAGATTGCGCTTGGACCAATTTTACAATTCTTTTTTTAAATGTTCGTTGAAGTCTAAGGATGGTTTTTACGGCGAGAAAAATTCGAATAATTGCCGGGAAAGCCATTTTCTTTTCCCAGTACAAACGTTTTCTAACTAAAATTTATAGTCCAGGTACATTCCAAATCTTTATGACAGAATTAAGTCTTGTCAGGTCCTCTAGTAGCATATAAATGCAGGTGAACCTACCGTACTCAGCGGCGGGTATGGGCGCGAGGCCGTTGGCGTGCAGCGGCGGCGCGTCCCGGGCCGCGGCCGGCGCCTCCAGGCACGGCCCCAGGAGCGCCTGCTGCGGCCGCCCGCCCACCAGGAGGGACCCCGCCAGGTCCAGGCGCCCGCTGGCCGAACAGGACAACAATCAAACGACATACACCACACGGATACAGTACACGTTACGCGTGGACCTTAAAAATAACTTAAACAAGACATTCAAAAACTAATTATCCACTAAGAACAAGTGGGCGAGTGAGCGAGCGAGCGAGATATTGCGGGGAAGCAGTAAGGTAAACACTCGCCCTAGTACGTAGAACTGAAGCCGAGCCACTTCGGCCAAGCGCTCGGCGTCATGTTTCCGGAGTACTTGGCCGAGAGCACCGTCTCGCCAGCTAACTCGGTACTTGCAGGCAAGGCATTACCTCTCGCTGTCATGCACCGCGTCCTGCACCGAGTGCGCCGAGTCGCTCCGGGGGCCGATGCCGGGCAGCAGCGAGTAGCGGTCGCCGAGCGCGCACTCGTACTCGTAGCGCGTGTAGTTGCCGTCGTAGAGCGGCGCGAACGCGTCGCCGTAGCCGAACGCGCCCGACGCCGGCGGCGGAGGCGAGTCTAGGAGACTAGGGACGGATAATGTTTCTTCGCTTCGAGTCTTTTGGATTTCTGGTTTGTCTGCGGAAAGCGATTACATATTTTACGAAACAGAAAAGTTTAATCTCCTCTTGCATTGTGGGGTTCACAAATTCACTTAAATAAATTCACGCGTTACATTGACGTGCATCACTTTACTACTAGATTTTTACGCTAGGAAAAAGCATACGCTAGCCTAATATCTCCAGACATAATTATCTCCAGACTTGGATTAAAATATGAACTACGTTTTTTGTCGAATATTAGGGGAGATAGGGTAAAACCGTTCACAAAAGTATGTACTCCACGCGATATACAATTTACAAACATTAGATGAGCTAAATTGAAAATTATAAAAAAAGTCCTTAAAAAGTCGAAAAAATGTTAGTAAGCCCGTGTTTTGCTAAAATGTATATCTCGCCGACGTATAATTACAGGTTTCTACTTTCAAAGATTTATCACAATGAAATTTCAGCACAGTTAGAGGTTCTGTTTGAAAATTTAACTACCCTATAAATAAAGTGAAAAAAATACATTGTTTGTAAGTTTCGGCGCGGCCGAAAAGCCGTTTTTGGCCGAAACCGAAACTCGGGCCGAAACTTGATTTTTTGGCCAAAACTGACCGAAACCGAAACCGAAATTTCGGTCGGACACTAGTTCTAATAATGATACTATTATTACTAGGTATAATAACGTTGTATGTAGCGGTACCTGGTCGCGCGTCGGAGCGTCGCCGCTGCACGGAGAGATTCTCCATGCGGCGGCGCAGGTCGAGCATCTTCCCCATCGTGACCGCGTTCTCGTGCAGCGACCCCGAGAGGCCGTCGTCCGGCTCCTGCTCCAAGAGGTGCGTCAGCGACGACGAGTCTATAAACAACGTCAACATATTTTTTTTAATGAGGTCCTAGCTTAAGAGCGGCAAGTAGAGCATAATAAAGCTATTACTGGACCTGTCGCCCTTACCTTGAAGGCTTGACCCTACTGCTGCTACTAATGTAGCACCCCCCAAGAGCTCTGGACGCCTTTCTTACACGCAGGAACACAACAACACAGAAGTGATTGTTATTTGGCTGCGGTCTTCTATAAGTTATTTCACCAGTCGGGCTGATTCAAGCGATAAATTGCTATGCCTACCTCTCTTTTTTTGTTGTGATGTGAACTTTGAGTTGTAAAATGGACCATCCAACACAAAAATCATTTTTCAAATCGTACTAGTAGTGTTATAACATTAAACAATTAGTTAGCACTCACATTTGTTGTGGTCGAGCGGCGAGTAGGTGCCGTCTTTGTTCTCGCGCACGCGCAGCATGTTCACGCGCTCGCCCTCTCGGAACACGAGGACTGTCACCTTGCACCCGTTGCCTCCCCACTCACCCTCCTCCCTACTGGACAACCACATAACCGATATTACATACCTTCTCCAGACTACTCGCGACATTGAACGAAATTATACACTTTCCAATCGTTTATTCAACTTTAGACAGCTCGTATACTTAATCAAATAGTGTTTCGTATTTTTACTAAAAATGTGCCAACTAGTCAACTAAAACTTTGTAGTCGGCGGCTAGTCAGCAAAAAAACGCCGACTTGTCGTCTTTTCTAGCAATAAACGTAGATGGTCGGTTTTACCCCTATCTCCCCTAATATACGATACGTAAAACCGACCATGAAAGGATGTAGTCCACGCGAACGAAGTCGCGGGCACAGCTAGTATATTCATAATACTAACCTATTAGAGTCGAGCAGCCTCTCAATGTCCCTCCAGGGCTCAATGCTGGGCGGCGGCGGCAGGCGGCGCGTGGTGATCGGTCCCCCGCACATGCCGAGCACGAGCCGCAGCTTCGCCCCGTCGCATATCGAGTGCTCGTGCAGCGACGACGCATTGTCCAGCTCCTTCAGGTTATATAACAGGTGCTGTTGCGACACTGGGATACCTGAAACACGGTAAACGTCACCCATTAGTACACTGGCTACTTCTCATAATAGCGATTTTAAAATACAAAACCTTTCACTCCGTCAAAAACGAAATTTCCGTTTTCGGTAGACCAAAAATCTCTCCTAAGTGTCAAAAACGACCATCTCAGAATCTTGAACAGTGTCCATTTGCCACCAATATAAAAAGGCAAGACCACATATCCTATTAAAATTGTATTTTCTGTTCTATCTTATGAATAAATATAAACATTGGGCAGTACCATATTTTATGGAAGTATTACGGAACCTCTTCAATGAAGATTGTGTTGTCTAAAATGGTAGTAAAAAACCGTAGCCTATTTACTTCTATCTATATTATATTTCTTTCTAAAGCCCCTGAAGCAAAGCAGTCAGCTGTGTTAAAGCTGCTTCCTGAGGTAAAAACCTATGGCATTAAATAATATGGTCGCCTTTGCAGACATTGGTTCTGCATTATAAGATTAATAACAACCTAGAGTTGTTAAAACATTTCTAATGCAGATCTTAGCACAATACTTATTTATTATTTTCTTAGACTAAATACATGCCTAATTTCTCAATTATCAAACTTCAATTTGAACTAGATTTAATGCAAAGTCAATTCATTTACGTGCTCAAGGAAAAGCATTGAATGTATTTGTCTTCCTCGATATAGCGCCGACGAAATAAACTAGATTAGGCTTCATAAAAACTCTGACGTCGTAAATCAATTAGACGAACAGCTGACATCACTAATAGCGATAAATTTGTTCATCTACTTCAATACCAAACAGTACCTACTTTTGCATAGCGTAGGTTTTACCCTCTAAGATATAAGGACGCGTTGCTGTGGTAGTTTTAGAGTTTTCCACAGCATAACCACAAGGCTACGAGGTGTGAATGCCCTGAGAAGGGTAGGATAGTTCAGTCCCACACATGCCGTCACCTCCGTCGAGTGCAGAAACGGTACGACATCAGTTCCCCCGCCCAAAAAAAAATAAAGGCGTAAAGACGCTTCACACCAGTATTTTACGCATGATGTGCATAACCAAGTAAATCATGCATGTATAAATAACGTCACCTTATGACAGCCGTGTATCGCATGTGCAGCTGTGTAACCACTGCCTTATGTGGAATTTATTACTACACATTCGAAGAGGCAACCCAACTAATATTATAAATGCGAAAGTTTAGAAGAATGAACAGATTTGGATGAAATATGGTAGGAAGAAATGAAATACTACATTAACATAATATAGGACTTTAATCGCAAATTAACGAGGGCGTAGTCACGTGCAACAGCTAGTAAAAATATAGATATTAATTGTTCATTATATTACCGTGGGCGCAGAGGACAAGATTACCTACTTCTTAATGTGATAATTAACTACGATAATAAGGGTGATAGCGCTCTACTGAAAGTAAGGTAAGGAAAAGAAATAAAATAAGGGAAATAATGTCAAGTTTTCAAGCTGACCCTATTCTTCCCATGGGAGTAAATAAAATATATTTGCATGTAATCACGCCATAAATAACAAGTAGTTCATTATGCAGTTGTTTTCACATTAAGTAACTGAAAATTAATAACAAATTAACATGAAAAAACAAAAGGTGCAATGGTATAAATACTGTGTTCTTTGTAATAGGTATTTTCAACAGTTGAATTTTCCAAAAAATACTTCCGCCCGCATATTCTCGTGTTGCGTTTAATTAAAAGAAATCATTATCGCTCCTATGTAAATGGATTTCTCTGGTTACTCATTATTTTCATTATGGTAAATTATTTCAAAACAATTGAACTTAATATTCTTGCATGTGTAATTTTAGATTCAGTTTGTTAAGCCAGTACAGTTTACGAGCTAACAATAATAAATGCAGTAAACAAAGACCTGCCACTTCAATCATGTTTTGTTAAATTTAGTAATTAAATTTAGTAATTAAATAAACGAATGTTACTTTTTTCCCACCTGTGGCACCTTTGGAGGCTGGTCTACTCCAGCTTACCTCACAAAACAAAAATACTTAATGTTTTCTTCACTCATCAAATTGTTTTAAACGATATGACTTGGTCCAAAGTGGTCTAAACTTAGCTATAAATTAGATGCTGCTACTGTAACTAATCCGCTGAGTTTCATACTGGTGTTTTCTCGGTAGATATCAGAACCACTTTGCATTGTATTCAATGATGATTCAAAAGTGTTACATGTAACAATAATATAATAATAAAAATATTTGCATGCCATAAGTAAGGCTTAATGTGGTGAAACTATTATAATTTCTATAACATCTGTATTACCTACCCATATTATGCGAATAAATAATTTGTATTCGTATTTGTAACCTATATGAATAAAGAAATATTTGATTTATGGATTCAAATTTCCAAACATGTTTTCTGTATCTGTAAACTATAAGCAAACATTCCCATAAGTGCTCACCAAAATAGGAGAATCTAATAGCTTTTATAAAGTTGTGCCAAAACCCTACTACTTAACATCCTTTGTAAGCATCTCTATTAATAATCACAAGTATTTGTGCACCTATCCTACGAGACTAGCATTTTTTTTTATTTTAGATACCTAGGTATACCTAGATGTGGAATTGACAATTGTTCATACAACAGCTGGTGGTGATTCACAAGGTTGGAGCAAGGCCAAGCCAAGATACTATCTCGTAGGATACAACTGTTGCTATGAACATTATGAAATTACCACTGGCATGAAAGTATTTATAAGTCCTATTTACTATGGTGGAAGCATTGGAATTGGTAGTTAATTTTAGTTTTGTGAGGAAGGTGAATGACTCCACTAGTTCAAGGTAGTTTATGAATACTTGTTTATAATCCGGGATATGTGCTATTAAACTTGTACCTACTAATTACATAAATTTAGTACAAGCTATTTATTGTTGCAACAGAAGTATTTATTAAAAAGAACATGTTGTTTTAATTTTAGAAACTAACTAGGTAACTAATCTTGAATGGGTAGGAAAAATATTTGATTACTTTAATTATTTATCATGGTTTATTTGTTTTTATTAATTAATCAAGTTTAATTAATTTAGCCACTTTGGAATATAACTGTTTTTCTTTCTTTCGCATGCAAATTTCATCCTGGAGTTTAAGTTGTTGTTGTAAATGTTATATGTATTATTAATGTTATTTCTGTTATGTTACTGTTTCTTAAACAAAAGTAATAAGCTCCCTGAAATAAGAAATAAATAACCTTAAAGACAAAAAAATATTCAAATTGGTAAATATTAAATTCTGCATTTCAGAAGAAAGATATAATTGATAAATGCTTGTGATTACCTAACACAGTACAGTATGAAGCATTGAACTTTATCTCATAACAAAGACAAACCCTACAAAAACAGATCTTACAAATATCCATATTATTTTGGCACTATTTCAAATGCATTGACCCAGGAGTGTTTTATGTGTGAGTGTTCTGAAAACATATACATTCTACGGATATAGTTAAATTGGTGCTAATAAAAATCTGGTACATGATTCATACAAACTAGGTCAATACAATTAGCATTTGAAGAAAGTAATTTAGAACATGTTATTTGTATTAGTTAGAACAGTAAATAGTAAAATCATTTTGAACTATTAGGTATTTAAACTGCATTGTTACTAAGGCTAAAACATATCCCATATAAATTTGCAATTTGAAAAGGTTTAACAAGCTGACAGTTTCCAGATAGTTATGTTGTTGCAACTAAACTACGCCTTTTTTGTCATTACCTAACTATTTTTGTAAACTAAGTATCAACGCATCAGTTGCATCTAAAATACTAATATCTGTTGTTCAGATTAACGGCGGTAAGATAAGTAAAGTTATAAAAAGTATGCTCATTTTATTCCAAATCCATATGTAGTATAATAATACATTTTTGATAAAATGAGCTGAACTTATGCATTACACTATTATCATTACCAATAAGAAAGAAAAAAATAAATCAAAAACAACATGATAAAAACGAATGTAAGTAAAGTTTTTACTGCTCTTCTCATGAGTCAAGTGTATTATTGATTAGCATAAACATTTGTTTACATAAGAGTAGGTTATGTTTATTACCAAGCTGTAAATTGGATTAAAATTAACAACAACCATGTTTTTCTACATTGCTTGTTTAACACTTGGATTTGAACTTTAAAAGCTGTGTTGTACCACTCTTCAGTCAAAACCTGGTGCTTGAAAGGTTGTACAATAATGTTGATCAACTCACACGCAAGAAATATGCGTAGAAAAGCCACGACATCCTTTGTTGGATACAGATGACGCACTACGACTTGTAAACCTGTCAAACGAAATAGTTGTGTAATATAACGGCAGGATCTCACCTTCCACCCTGAATATCTTGGACTTGATCGCGAATATCGTGTCCGAAGGAGACACTGTCATTTCAAACGCTGTGCCCGTGAGGGTCTCCACAAGCACTTCCATCGTAGGCTGGCTCGGTCCATCCTCCTGGAAACCTTTCGATCTATTCGACAGTCTCTCAGGGCATCCATGTTGTGACATTTCACACGCGATATAGAATATTTTAACTATCTGCACCACATCGCAATACACAGAATGTCGTAAATCGAAATAAGTTAATACGGTTAGCACCGAGGACGATCACACGATGAGGTAAATAAACCAAACTAGACCGCTAGAAACTGACTCTGAGCATTATATAATTACTAAGGGAACACAAATAAAGCAAAATAAATTTAAAATTTACAAATAACTACTATTTTAGCAACAAAAATAATTATAACACAGAAAGAAAATCGTCGTGACAGAACAGCGAGTATTTTTTTTTTGTTGATTGATGTGAATGAAACGAATGAATCAACTCGTGGAGTACAACTTTGTCTATGTCTTTTAAATATTCTAGAAGATACCTCCTGCATAAAGAGAAATATACGTTTAACATAACATTAGAAAAGACCAAATTTCCAAAAGATGGTAACTAGACATTTATGCTATTTTTGAACTAAATCAGAATATGATATGAAATAAGCGTGTAATAAAAATAAATTAAGAAAAACCTACTGAATTTGGGACTCTACGCCACATCCGGATTTTAGCAAATAGCTATGAAGTCAATGCTAGGTTTTGAAAAAAACGTACGTAACCGGAAACGGTCGAGTTCTGTCAGTAAATTGTCTCTGGGTGTAAATTCTTTTCTGTCTTTCTTCGTAAACCGATTCGGAGGTTAGAAACATGGTGCGTAAACTTTTTTCAATGAATTATCTTCATCAAGAGTGAAATTGGTTTAGATAGTTGTACAAACTTGTTAAAGTGTTACCTGGTTATTATCGTAATATTAGATTCTTGAAAACAGTAACCTAAAACACGCGTCAATGATGTCGAGTCGTGCGAGCATGTGGCTTCAGGATACCGCATTTATGTTTTCAGACTCGTAAACGCCGTAATGGAGGACGCGCTAAGCACGGCCGTGGCCACGTGAAGGCTGTGCGATGCACCAACTGCGCTCGTTGTGTGCCCAAGGACAAGGCTATCAAGAAGTTTGTGATTAGGAATATCGTCGAAGCAGCCGCCGTAAGAGATATCAATGAAGCCTCCGTATATGCCTGTAAGTAGTGCATACTGTCATCTCATAAGGTATTACTACAACACTAGTCAAAATTATAACAAAAGTTGCTTTGAAAATTAAAGAAAAGTATATCTATATTTGATAACCTGATTGCAATTTAAGTAGACACCTCATAAGATCTGCTGTTCTCCAAATTAAATTCATTGCAATTCAATGTTTAAAGCCTGTTTTGATTAAATTTTTATTGAATCTGACAGCCCATTTATGATCTTACCCGTTGTCTTTACAACCTATGATTTTATAGTAAAATACATTGATATTTTGAATTAATTCCTACATTTTTTTTGCATTTAAATTTCAATCAGATATAAATGAAAATTGTCTACATTATCATAATCTAGGGAAATTATAACATTTTTAACTTTAGAACGAGAGCTAACCTATTATTTCTGTTTTTCTACAGCATTCCAACTGCCCAAGTTGTATGCAAAGCTTCACTACTGCGTGTCATGCGCAATCCACAGCAAAGTGGTGCGTAACAGGTCGAAGAAGGACAGGCGCATCAGGACACCGCCTAAGAGCAACTTCCCTCGGGACATGTCCCGCCCACAGAATGTGCAGAGGAAGTAAAGTACTTTAATAAAATAAAAGTGTAAAATCCAATCTGTTTTATTTTATTCTACAAATACTTTATCAGGATAGATCACATTCTAAGCACCCATAATCTAAAATTTGAAACAACATACACATAATAACTTATAGGTATTTTTATTATGACAGTGTATAAAATCATTATTTAATTGGGCATGTTAACATTGGCATAATAATGTAATGCAGTTTTGTAGAAGTTAGGTAGGGCCCCATCTGGGGGGCTGATTCACTAATGTTTTTGTCTCTGTTCAATTACTAATGCTAAAAAAAGGTACATATATGTAATATTTTGTGATTTGATCTGGATTCTAATAGGCAGGATACCCTTTCAGTGCCTGCAACCAAAATGTAAGATTATCTCAAATGGTTTCACAACCAATTTGTTTATTGTTACCAGCAAATTAATCTATCAGTATTGTTATAATATAAACCTGATTCCACTGGGAGACACAAAAGTTATCAACATTGTGCATTCAGTGCAGACTGCTTATGTGCCATTTAGCATCTAACCAGTCCTAGTTGGTTATAAAGGATACATGTTCTAATTTATTTTAATAAAATGCCTTTTAACACACTCAATGTCCACACATATGCTAGATGAAGATGCGAAAGTTGGTTCAGAAGTTCTTGACCAAGTTAGAATTTGAGGACTGTTAATCTGATTGCTATAAAAACTATGAAATGGAACAGATGAATAGATATGGTCAACAGCACACACATCCAACATTTAATGTTCGATTTTAGTTCCTATACACACAACATATGGGTGTTACAAGTCCAAAGTGTATTGACTGACATGCTTTTTACTATACTTACCTCTAATCTAACAATGGTTGGAAGTAGAAAAATATAAAGACAGTTTAGAGTAGTAACAAGTGTATTGCAAGTAGTTTTTAACTAACACAATCATGGAATATAACAGTAAAATTTTTACAGAGTTATATCTATTAGCAATACATATTAGCAAAAAATATTTCCGCTGACAAGAGACAAATCCTAAAGTCATTATTTGTCAAAATCATTTCAAACTTGAGGACAAAAGTATATATTCATAAAAGGGAGCACAATGGAAATATTCTAGTCCCTCCTCTATGCAGGGCTTGAAATATGAACAAACAGGCTGCAAATTTTTGTACTTACAATTCCAAATACATGTTTTTACATTAAAATTCAATTTGAGCACACACATCAATTATATAATTTAAATATTGAATATAGTTAGAAACAGCTAATAAAGCAAGCAGCTTAAAATTGATTCTTATATATTCAAAGAATAAAACTAAGAAGTATCATTTTAATTTTATCAAGTAACTAGTTGGAATATAATTATTTCCTTGTATTATGATGAGGTATCTACTAAATAATGACAATACTACATATAACATGGTTAATCTGAACATCTACACTTTAAATGGTGCAGACTTGAGGGTAAAACGAGAGTAATCATTTGAATCCTAAGCTAAGGTCTTTGAGAGGGCACACATTAACTCTTCAATTTTAATTGTATGTACATACAAGGTAAATTGAAAAATATGCCACAGGAGTCTAATAATATTAATTACAAAGATTGTTCTAGCGTTCTCATAAAATCATTAACATTGTATATTATCTTAGATAATCTCACAAGTGCTTCATTATGTATAAGTTAATCATATGCAGAGTTCAATCAGTAACCATAATTATTGATCTAGTCATTTAAAATGTAAGGGTTGAAACTTTCTAAGTCAGAAACTCTATACATGTGGAGAAGTATGTGTGGCAAAGTATACCTGATATGAACCACCCAAGTCTAACCACTCTAGACATCATCAAACACTAAACTAAATAAAACGAATATTTAACTAAACTACACAGTATCAAGGGCCCTTGATCTTGTAAATGGTCTGTGGAAATTTCCCCATGGCCACAGGCTTGTCAGTGCTTGTTTCTAAGGCTTCCTTTAAATTCTTCTCAAACACCTTTTTTGCATCACAAAAACCTTGTTTTGTTTTACCAAAGGAGTTTGGACCTGCTGATGTTGGCGTTTCCCTGTAGAAAAAATAAAGTTATGTGTGTAAATATCTCAAACTCAAATTCAGCTGAAAAAAATTGAAAACAACACAATATCTTCCACAGGCGACTCAAAAATATTTAGCAAAATCCCGTTTAACATTAGAAATTCACAAATCTTGAATCATACCTGCCAATGTTCCTCATTCTCATACGAGCTTCAGCAGGCATCTCTTCTGGCTCATCATCATCGTCGTCATTGAACACTGATGCCACTGTAACTGGCTTCTTAGAGCTAACACTAGGCTTGGCTCCTCCCCCTAGGGTCATTTTGATGGGCTCTTTCGGTTTTGAGAACCCCATTGTAATTTTACTGATGCGTGGAGGAGGTGGAGGCGCTGGCACTTCTTCCTCAGAATCTTCCCAATCATTTGACATGAATTTTTCACTTTTTTTCTCTGAAATAGGTCAATGAAAAACTGAGTTGAAATTTGAAATCTTCAGTTTAGCTGTGTAGTATTATTTCCAAATTTTTTAATGAAATATAATTATGATCAGTTGCTAAAGTTTAGGTTGTTATTTCAACAAATGGTCATTAGAAATAAAGGTGTTGGTTGTCTTTTTAGATAATAAAATAGCAGTAGTTAGATAACCTTCATAATGTGTATCTCTGTCCCTGCTGTAAGACGATTTGGAGCTTCTTGGAGGAGAGTAGCCTCTCGGAGGGGAATTTCCAGAACCACGCGCAGGCGGCGAGGGTCTCCTACGCGGTGAACGCGATCTGGACCTCGACCTCCTCTTCTCGCGGCCTCCTCTCTCATTGTACGTCCTAGAATCATCACGCGTGGATCGAGACGACCCTGCCAATGCGAAAACACTGGCAAAGATAAATAAAAATACATATTTGGGCAAATAAATATAGCAAGACTATTTTGTCACAGGGGGAAGTTTTGCATTAAAAATTCCAATTTATTCGAATACCTTTGCCGTAGCGGTCACTCATGATGTTTTATTTACATAAATAAATGAAATATTGCGATTGATAGTTGTTATAACCTACGCTTAATTGATTTTTATTTATTTTCCGCAATTTTAAATTCTTCTCTAGCAATTTGACAGGTCAACCATTTTATTTAATGTCGTGTCATAGATAACAAATCCTCTTAGTTTTTTTTCTTTTTTAATCTTTATTTTTGGTATAGGGCTTTTGTCCTTTAGGGATATGGCAGCCATAGATTATACATAATAAAAAGAGATAGATGCGCATCTCTAAAATATAACGGTTGTTGTTGGCGCTAATCGATAGATGGCGGTGTAGGAATACAAGAAAGTTATTTTATACCTCAATAGATGGCGCTGTTTTTTAAGCGATTCCCTATAGGTGGCGCTGCGAAATTTATTTTATTTTTATACGAAAATGTAAGATCTATAGGTATCGTGAGAAATCCATAATCAAACTGAAACCCACGACAATTTAAGGGCAACTCAGTTGATTACCAATTTCCCTGAAAATAAAAAACAATCAAAATAATTATAAGTATGTTTATTCACAATCCAAACATGTTATTTTAATAAATATGAAGAATCAATTCCACATCGATTTAAGCTTTGACATTTACAGACAATTTTCAATACCTTAGAATGCATAATAACATGAAATACAAATCCATCACTAATGTTACAAGGGTTTATGATATCCTCAGATATTTCATATTTTAAATTACCTATTTAAAACGATGAAAATAACAGAAGTAACCGCATAATTATATAATGATTATTGCAGTCTATAAAAATCATAAATATTTGTATATCTTCGTTAACAATAAAAGTTAAAAAGTTTAAAAAAATCATTTTTTTTTATTTATTTAAATTACATCAGTAATATTTATGAAATGTATATATAATCCAAATGACGCTACCTCCAGTTCGGAATATAAAACGTACCTAAAAAAAGATCCCGGTAAGAAACTCTGTCGTTCATATTATCTGCAAATAAACCTCAACTTATACCTCACCTTATAACTCATTTTGCACAAAGACATACAGTGTGGCATATACATTGTAAAAAAATAATTCAAACGAATGATGAAAATTTAAAAAGAAAAATATATTTAGGCTGTATAAACCAACTAAATGTCCTAATGCGCATTGCGCTTAGCAACAATTTTGCCAACTTGTGAGAATTTATCAATTTAAAGAAATTTGTACAAACAGAAAGAAATATATAAAAAATAATGTGAGGGCGAACAGACTATTTAGTGATCCACACATCTATGTCATTAATATAGTCTTCCACTTTGTAGTAGGTATCTTTTTTTCAACAGACAACTTTTAACAAGTGTCTTAAATTTGTGCAAAGGTAAATCAACAATAACTTAAGGCAATTTATTAAAAACAATATATAAGTTATACAAAAGCAACAAAGAATTACCAATCTTATGAAACTTACATTTAGGGACAGCAAGCTTGTGTTTATTTAGGGGAAGTAAAAAAAATGGATATACTTAAATTAATCTCGTGGTTATGCCCCACTTAAAATTTGTCGCTGACAAAGTCAGTTCTATATTTAGCAAAAGTAAATATATCAGTAAGTCAACACAGTTATGGTCTTATTTTCAAAAGAATTGATAAATTTGAAGCACTTCAGATAAGATTTTTAAAACTACTTGTGAATAAAACAAATTTAGCTGATTGTAAAAATGACTATTCTAAACTACTCAAAATTTGCAAAATCCTGCCGGTCCGATTAAAGTTTAAGTAGTTGCAAACAAACATAGCTGTCAAGGGCATAAATTGAACCTTGTTAAACGTAAGCAAGGTACTCGATCGGTGTCCGAGGGTAAATATGAAGTACCTAAAGTTAATAGCTATTTTCGCGATAGGACGTTAAAAACAAGTAGGTACCATATCTCTTAAATCATTTACTCGTGGACATCCAACAAGAGTAATAAAATTATTTAATAAAAAAAAGTGCACAGGGAAAAAGGTTTAACATGTAGGTACGTTAAACCCTTTCCCGCAGACAAACTGTGTGTACATTTTTGTGGGAGTCAACCTATTTTATAAACTTATTTGTTGTGTTCAATAAATAAATAATAATAATGTAAGTTTTTGTACGCGTGCATTAAACAGTCGAAGTGTATTGAGTTGAGATACGGCTGTTAGGATGTTGATTTACTTAAATTATTGTCTCAGCGAGTCACGTGGTCGTAGCTTGTAAATGGCTCGGATGGCCCTCTTGTGACACAGAGATAGTATGTAGGTCGGCCGCAGACCCCCATAAAAATAGACCATACGCCATGACGCTGAGAAGACAACCAAAATATACCAATCTTGCCGTCTTCACATCAGTCAGTTGCCTTATATTCCTAACAGCATATGCCGCCGAACTTAGTCTTCTAGCCAGGGAAGTTATGCGAGGAGACCATTGTAATTTACAGTCTAAGGTTATGCCAAGAAATATAGTAGAGTTAATAAAGATTGAATGCCTGCATTTAAAGCCATTCCGATCAAATTTATATAGCCTAACTATTTATATGAAAATTTATCATGCAATAAGTTTTCTCAAGCCATCTCATTAGAATCACAAAAATCAATTATTAACAAAAACCACTTAAGATATATTTAAGAGGAAAGTACATTTATATTACATAATTTTATTCTTCGTAAACATAGGAGAATAATCAGATGTTAATTAATTCTAATGGGGTGCCTCTTAGCTGATCTGTTACTAATTATACGTCATCAAAAAATACACCACAAGAAATTATTTACGATTAGATCTTCTCTTAGTACTAAGTTCAAAAGCTTGCGTTTTAATTGGGTCATTCCGATCAAATTTAGATAATTTACCACTAAGCAATCTATTGACACCTGCACACCAACTATTTAAAATCAACTTAATTGAAAGATTTGTTATAAAATCAGCCAAATCATTCTTGTGTTTATTACAAGTAATCACATTAAAATCACATGCCAAATTAACATACATTTTTATTCTATGCATAATCAACGTTGATTGAGGCCATTCCCGTAAACATGCAACAATTGTATAATAAATATCATTCATTAAATCACAAAACTTATCACTAGGATGAAACAGTGATTTTTTAGTATAATCAAGATCATAATTTATTGAGTTTAAATCAACTTCCGATCTACATAAATCATTTGAACATTGATTGCATTTTTTAAAAATTTTTGTCTTACATTTTTTAATTACATAACCATTTACATATTTTTTTGATTCGGCATGCAATAAAGAATCGTTGTTTCTAATTTCATTACTTATCTGAGTAATCACATCGATCAAAGAATCAATCTCGCATGCAAAATCTTCATACTGATAATCATCATTATTTGTAAATAGTAAATTTTTAAATGATTGCATTACATTGTTATAATCATCTTCACAGTTTGCCCCGGGCGAGTGTGGTGAATTGTAATTGTTAACAATCAATGTCTTATATGCGTTAATAAATTGATTACAATCAGGATTGATGTTGCGAAAACCATTGCTTCTAATGCATGAAAAAAAATTTTCTAAGGGATCTTGATTGAAATTTCTCGTAATCAAATTAATAACTTTGTAATTTTCATTCAAATAATCAAAAATTTCCCTAAAAGTGTGTATATTATGAATCCAATTTTTGATTGAAGGAATCGACTCATGCTTAATTATATCACAATTATTTTTCTTAACTACTGATTGAAATTTGATTGACTCTAAAATTGGTAATAGTTCTTCCCACAACTTGAAGTGTGGAGAATTTTTTTTCAGACAACCTTTATAAGTTTTTGCCTCAATTTGATAGGAATGGCCATTAAATGAGTCAAATAGTTTATCAAATATTAACAAAAAATCTGCAGTGTCGATAGCTTCCTCGGGCAACAGTTTATGTCCTGGAACAAAATGTTTGTATTATTCTATCAAAAACATTTTTAGTTTCATGGTTACTATAGTAAAAAAATGTTTTAAAAAAAGGATCAGTACATTTAGATTACAACTAAAAGAAATGGAATCCACAGGACTAAGGCCTTTATTGTAATATATTATAATATAATATCTTCTCAAAGGGACATTATAATATTTGCGTCATAAAAATTAATTTGTTACATTTATACTCACTTGCAGCAAATCTCATGACTGCAGAAACACGCTGACTGAATATTTGAGCAGCATATTTTACTTTCATTAGTGGAATCTTATGTTTCAATACGTGACATTCAGTTAATTTATTCACAATTCTCAGCTCCTCTTCTCCGACATCTAAATCCAACAACATTTTTATGTGATCCCACTTTGCTGTCTTTGTAATGCCGTTTTGAGTGAAAGTGGCATTTCTTTTCAATAAATTATTTCGCACACCTTTTAATAAATGGGGCGTATCAAATAGAGGGAATACCTTTTGATTATGTATTTCAAAACTCTTATTGGTATATAATTTTCCTTCCTCCATATATTTAGTTTTAGTATCAGTTAATAATTCCTTTATAACTGCGACATTAGTGGCATGTTGATCGCATATTGTGCTTACCACTTTTAGACCAATTTCATTTAATTTTTGAACTATTTTTATAATCAGCTCTTTTAAATCTTTTCTTTTTGTATTTCCTTTACAAAACGTAAAGCAGATAGGTTGCTTGGTTTTGCTTTTTATGCCCTTGATCATAAAAACAAGCGCATGATCAGCCAGTATTTTTTTTTTATTGTCTCCCACATCCTCAAAGCCAACAATTTCTTTAAGAGATGTGTTATAAAACACTCCAGGCGCTAAAGAAACTTCATCAAACAAAAGGGTAACTAACTTCTTTTCATTACTCAATTTACCAACTTGCTCCTGTAGCGTTTGCAAAATTTTTTCATTTATTCCTGGTTTCAGAGTAAAGCTATTTAGCATTTTTTGCAGTAAACGTTTAGAAGGTAAAATAAACATTCGTCTTAAAATTTTGTAAGCTTTTGGACTTTGTTTATATATTGTTAGAGCCATTATTTTTTCATCAATGGT
The DNA here is from genome assembly GCA_037074685.1 of Glyphodes pyloalis. Classification (NCBI taxonomy): domain Eukaryota; kingdom Metazoa; phylum Arthropoda; class Insecta; order Lepidoptera; family Crambidae; genus Glyphodes; species Glyphodes pyloalis. Next base: position 2,601,479 of record JAYKKO010000039.1, read on the forward strand.
AAATCTCCTTCCTTTAGGTTTTTTATTAAATTTTAATTGCATATTTGTCAACAATTTCACAGTTTTTGGAAGTTTGTCTATATATTCTAGAAAACTTTGTGATTTTGATAATTTTTTAGCTAGTTTTAACATTTTAGTTTTATTCGCACATTTTATTTTTAACTGATCTACTTTATCCTTTAATTTCTTAATGGAATAATGCAAATTCTGATACGGCTTCTTTTCTGTAATAAAAAAAATACTTGAATATATATTTTTTCTACTATCAAACACACAATATCCTATTATACACCAAGCTTGAAATGTGAAGTGAACATACCTATTAAATTCACATCAGATTCTTGTGGAGTGCTTTCGGCTCTGCAGCTGTGAGTTGTTTGAGGGTGATCTGAAATATGATTTTTGTTTATTAAATTTGTGCACACATGGTAAGGGCGACCCTTAAGCGAGGATCTATTACTAATTAACATCAGGTGGGATGATGTCAATGTATAATAATTAGTACCTATGGCTTGCAAATTTCGAGGAACGTAACACATAAGTCATGATAGAACAAAATTTATATTATTCTATGCAATTAAACAAAACAGGATTTTGTTTTAATATACTTGGAGATAACGTTTTTTGAACTGTGCTTTTGTTCTTGTTCTTATGAACAAGAACAAAAGCACAGCAATGGATTTATATTACTTACCATCATTTTCACATCCAAAATAGCACCTGTCACGCGATTTTTTCGACATTTTCTTTGATCCCAAATCCAGTGCAAGTCAAGGTCCAGTTAAAACACGCCAAGTTTGTCAAATTAGGAGGAAATCACAAGTCCAATAGGTTCGCCAAAGAGTAATCGAAAATTGCAGGTATCAAATCCGTATTCGTTAGCCAAATTCGTTAAATAAAATCGTTAATACCATGAATCGCACTTAAAACACAAAACTTCCACATCAAACTTCTTCGAAACTTTATCTACAAAAAACAACCATTCATAAACAACCATTGTTTTCATATAATGTTGCCAACAAAAATAAAAAAATATTTCTTTTTTGTACTAATTAGTTTAAATAAATTAAAATACATTATTTATTATTAATAAATTGTTGGTAAAGTTTTACAAAATATTTGATTTTTTTTCAAGATTATTAATTTTTACCCTTGTTGGCATTTTAAGTGACACCTAGCGACAAGAAAGTAATTCTCGAACTAAAAGTATTGTACCGCTGATCGAGAGATGGCGCTAATCATATGAAAAAACCTTGTATGGGAGTTGCACCCCCCTGATGGCAGCCCTATCGTACCCTTCCTCTATCTAGTTGCGATCCAGTAAATAACTCGCTGGGTTGGTTGGTGGTGATTTTGTCATGTGATTTAATTTACACGTTTTTATATTTTCTCATCTGTCTATAATGTTTTTGTTTGTCCTTAAGGAACTACAAAGAAGAAACAAAACATCATAATTCATAATGACGTTTGGTTATGGTGGGATGATGGAGCCAGTGAGGTTATTTTGAATAATTTGCACTTAAAATAATTTAAAAACTAAGTTTGCTATCAAACTACGTATTTTAACAAAAGGAAATGTTTTCTTTACGACATAGTCGCCGTTTAATTGCCCACATAAATGGTCCAACATTTAGAAATTGTCGTTGTTATTGTGAATCTACAAGGTTGACTTCTGTGCGAAATAATATCAAACAAGGGCCAAGATTGAAAGATTTTATCGCCGGGACTTCAGAACCAGTTCTTTTGGATCGTCCTCATATCCCCTACTTGTCTGATAATGCCTTGGAAACTTATAAACGCAAGGTTTTTTTCGATGTGTATGGATGTCAGATGAATTTAAATGATACAGAAATTGTGTGGTCCATATTGAAGAATGAAGGTTATGAGAAGACGGAGGTGGAGGAGGAAGCAGATATCTTTCTGGTGATGACTTGTGCAATCAGAGAAGGCGCTGAGACGAAGATTTGGCATCGTTTGGATCACCTCCGTGGGTTCAAGAGAAGGCGTGAGATTTCTAAGAACAAACACAAACCAGTGAAGATCGGGTTATTGGGATGTATGGCGGAGCGATTGAAAGAGAAACTAATAGAGAAAGAGAGAGCAGTTGATGTAGGTATGATATTTATGTTAAATAGATTTCATAAACATTTCTATCTGATTTAATTGAAAATGAAATGAAATGAGAGGAGGGAAATGAAAGACAATCATTATCTACGAGCCTTTGAATTGTCATTATTTTTTGATTAGAGGAAATTAAAGAAATATCTTCAATTTTTATTTTGTTTATTGTAGTTGCTGGCCCTGATAGTTACAGAGACTTGCCGAGGCTCCTAGCTGTGACCAGCAGCGGACAGACGGCTGTGAATGTGCTCCTCTCCTTGGATGAGACTTACGCTGATGTTGTGCCTGTTAGACTGAATCAGGATAGTGTCTCTGCATTTATGTAAGTAACATAAGGCATTTAAAAATAAAAAAAATATTGAATTAAAATAAGATTTTTCTTGTCTATTAGGTTTTTCAAATCCCAATGACCCAATGACTCAATAACTCAATGCCTACATCAAAGAACAATTTACATAATTTGAAAAGTCATTAATATAGTTCAGCAATGTTACTCTATGAATTATATAATTCTAAGTATATTTATTTTATTTATTAATATAGCCTTTATTAACAACAATTGTCATTATTGTCTTGCTTTTCAGCATAGGCCTCCCCAAGAGCTCTCCACAATACTCTGTCATGTGCATGTCAAGTATATTTATTAACTGGTGTTAAATCTATTATTTTGTTTACACTAACAGTCAACAAGACAAGTAGTTCATGGGTACAATAACTTTTAAGAGGAATACTTATAATCAAAAACAATTGCCTACTCATAACGCTCCTGTCCCATCATTTGCCATTTCCATATTCATGAAACCATTAAAGTTGTACTAAAATAACATAGAAAGAAGCATGCTCAACATAAAAAGGAAAGACAAAATAAAACTTAAAACAATAAGAAAACAAACAAAAGTAATAGACGTTACAAATTGTATTAAGAAACTAAAATGGAAGTGGACAGGCCATATGATAAGAAACAAAGGAAACAAATGGACCAAAGATGTTACAGAATGGTGTCCCATACAAAATAAACGTAACAGAGGAAGGCAACGTCTTAGATGGGAAGACGACATAAAGTCAATAGCGGGTGCTACCTGGATGAGAAAAGCACATGACAGAGTATTGTGGAGAGCTCTTGGGGAGGCCTATGCTGAAAAGCAAGACAATAATGACAATTGTTGTTAATAAAGGCTATAATATATAAATCAATAAATAAAAAATGGTCCCATGAAGTCCCATGTACAAATAAACTGTATTGTATATTATGTAACATAAAACTTGGTGCAAACCAGGATGATCGGAGTGGTTTTTGAAAAGAAATTCTTAATTCGGTTTCAGCTCAATAATGCGTGGCTGTGACAACATGTGCACGTACTGTATCGTGCCATTTACGCGCGGCCGAGAGCGATCGCGCCCCATCTCCTCCATAGTCGATGAGGTGCGGCACCTCGCAGCCCAGGGCGTAAGAGAGGTCACTCTCCTTGGACAGAATGTGAATAGTTATAGGGACGTGTCCGAGCATTCTGAGAAGGCTGATACTAAGATGGCTAAAGGTAAGGAATTGTTTTACATCACTGAAATTTGGGATTTGAAGTGAAAACTTGACATGGCATAAGAGTAAATGTTTGATGGTGATGGTTTATAGTAAATACTCTGATTTTTTTTAGGTTTTAAAACAGTGTATAAAAACAAGAAAGGAGGTCTGCGGTTTGCAGATCTGTTGGACAAAGTATCATGTGTCGATCCGGAAATGAGGATTAGATTCACAGCAGCACATCCCAAAGACTTCCCTGATGAGGTTAGAAATGTGATGCACAATGATTAATGACACAATATAATTTGCACTGTCAAATGTAATTTCCTTAGGGAGAACAATGTTTATTCGAATCTTTGTAACAAATGCTAAACTTTAGCAATTAAAAGGTATTTGATTCTAAAAAAGGAGAAGGTCCTCAATAGTAAAAGATTTTTTAGTGCTTTACGCCGCTTTAGCAAACTGATACAGCAGAAAAATTTAATCGCCTACGGTAACTTGCGCTTAGCTCAGTTGGAAGAGCAGCACGGTTCGTGAAAGTCGTGGGTTCGATTCCCGCACCGCAAGGGGAGATGATTTTTTTCTGTTTCTTTAAAAATATTTATGTAGTAGTTGTTTTTCTTTTTAGGTGCTCCAGATAATTTCAGAACGGCCCAACATCTGCAAGATGCTGCACTTGCCGGCGCAGTCGGGCGCCAGCAGCGTGCTGGAGCGTATGCGGCGCGGGTACACGCGCGAGGCGTACCTGCAGCTGGCGGAACACGTCAAAAGAACTATACCTGGAGGTAAAAATTCACAAGTGAAGCATTGACTTTCATTTAAAAAAAATTGCGATTGTTTAAGCCAGGAACTTAAGGGATGCTCCATGGTAGGATATTAGGACCATCAAGTTAAATTTAAACTGTGTCCGTTTTAAAATATTTACACAAGTTAATTAGTTTATCTAATAAAATGATGACCTACTTTTCGTGAATTTAATTTTTCTTTTTAGATCAATTTTCAGACAGTAATATACCAATTCTCATTTCAAAGCCTTGTTCAAAAGTTTCTAATATCATATTTAATATCGAACCCTTACAATTGGCTACTTGACAGTTTTTGAAAAAGTATTGTAAAATGTGCGCCCGTTCATTTTATATCCCAAGCAATTCCATTTATCTGGAAAAAATGTAAATAACCAGAGAAAAATAATATTTTGTGTAACACATTTAAAAAGCGCGCGAAAACGCCAAGTCTCGTCACTGTTGCAATTATGACGTCAACGTCCTAGACAACGAACCGACTCGCATAGGAACGACTTAATTTAGATAAACGGAAAATGTTTCAATAAATTCTTAATACGATTAGAGACACAATAATTCAATTTAATCTGTAAAATAATCATTGTTTCGCCACATTAAAATAAATAATTTTCGCCGACAGCTGTCATTTCCGAATTGCAATGGTGGTTTCCGTTTCGGTTCTTTTGTTCCACAGATAAAAAAAGTAAAATTTATTTTGCAAAAATAAAATACTAACTATGCTTTTAATAAAAAAATAAAAAAGTAAAATTATTACTTAACTAATAAGCTAACGTATCTAACACTTTTCATATTTTATTGTCAACACTGTCAAGTAGCCAATGGAACTCCGTCTTTACAGTGGGTTTGTCCACGGATATGATTTGCGGCTTCTGCGGCGAGACGGAAGAAGAGTTTCAGGAGACCCTCTCCCTCATGGAGCTAGTGGACTACAACGTCGCCTTCCTCTTCCCTTACAGCATGCGGGAAGTAAGTCAGTTAACGTGCTAAAATTATTTTACCTTAACTCATACCAATCTAACGATTCCGTGCTTTGGAAGGTATGATAAGCCGTTGGTCCAAGCTATAACTCAAATAGGTCTGGAATATAAGGTTAGACGGCAATTGCTCCAATTTAATAACCAGGCTCATCAAAAAGTCGTGTAAGTGTAAGCAGTTATATGCTAGAAGAATTAAGACACAAAAATTTTGTGAAATTAATCCAAAGACAACCAATTTAGAACAGACACATATTATCTTATATGGCTGAAATTGTTTTCTTTAAGTTGTATGTTTACCCAAACATACAACTAAATACCATAAATTTAATTATTGTTCAACAGAAAACTACAGCATTCCGAAGATACAAAGACGACGTGCCAGAGGATGTCAAGAAAGACAGACATAACCGCATGCTAGAACTATATCGACGCAAATGTACTCTTCTCAACGAAGCAGAAATCGGTAACACACATTTGGTGCTTGTAGAAGGAACTGCGAAGAAGACTGGCCAAGTCTTGGGGAGAAATGAAATGTATATAAAAGTAGTATTTGATCAAGATGAGATTTTGTCTGAAGATGGTGGGAAAAGGCGAGCGAAGCCAGGGGATTACGTAGCTGTGGAGATAGTAGGCGCTAAAGCGTCGGTGCTGAGTGGAAAGCCGCTGTATCATGCTAGTCTAGGAGATTTCTATAGAGAGAGGAGTTGGGGGGATAGAAGGCAAGTGAGATTGTAAGCAATGTATATATTAAAGTATTTTAGTTACCAATGGTAGTTTAATTTTTTGTCACTTAACAAGCTTTTTCTAGTTTGGTTGGTATACAGCAGGCTTGAATCACTTGTTTTTCAGATAAGAATGTTGATTCCGTGCTTCGAAAGGCATATTGATCCGTTGCTCCTGGCTATGACTCAAATATGTCTGATTCCCCCCTAATGGTTGCGGAATAGAAGGAAGAATGTAATTGCTCCAATGTACTCGTAAACAAGCTCGTATATCAGGATCATAGCCATGGATGAAAATAATATTTAATTAAATTTTTTTGCTTCAATCTTTACTATAAGTTGTGATTGAAATACATTGTAGTTTGTGACACTTCAGAAGTGCAATTTTATTAGAATCGCTCAATCGGTACAAAATGTCAATACATTAAGAGAACACAATAAATATAAAATATTTTACATTAAAATACAAACGTGATTACAACTATGTTACACACAACACATTCCATGCTTAAGTGATACGAATCCAACAAAGTGTGAAGAATCAATATAAAAAGTAGCTTGGCAGTAATTATCAGAAACACACTTCGTAATTTATAAAATACAAGGACTTAAATAAATATTTTTTTTACATTTCAAACTTTATGCAATCTACAAAATAATCAGAAAGTATTATAACCTAAATTAAATATAATTAAAATACCTGTGATACATGGCATCAATATATTTTATTAAATATAAATTTGTACTTCATTTGTAATGATTTTGAAACTAAACTAATTGTGATAAAATGTGTATTTTTGAGTATAAAAAGTGAGTATTTTGTACTTTATATTATACTAGCTGTGCCCGCGACTTCGTTCGCGTGGACTACATCTTTTCATGGTCGGTTTTACCCCTTTCTCCCCTAATATTCGAAACAAAAAGTAGTCTATATTTTAATCCAAGTTTCGAGCTATATTTGTGCCAAATTTCATATCTCTAACTTCAAAAATAAACATACTTTCAAAGGTGGTATTACCCCCATCCCCCCCTTATTTTCAATTAAAAAGTAGGCTATGTCCGTTCTTGAGGTTCAACGTATAACTATGCCAAATTTCATCAAAATCGGTTGAGAGGTTTAAGCGGGAAAGCGTAACAGACAGACAGACAGACAGAGTTACTTTCGCATTTATAATATTAGTAGGGATTCGTGAGATGAGTGTTGTTACTTAATAGTTATAATAATTATTGTGACACCAAAATTTAAGATATTTAATTAATGAATGACTTAGAAGTAGTAAATGACATGAATAACAAACTTGCTTCTTAGTTTGAGTTAGGAATTCAGATTGGGTATTTAATCGTCCAATAAATTTAAGTTCTCCACGAATTCTTCTTCATTAATGATTAGGTACGAGAATTTTTTTATTGTTAATTTACATTTCTAATGAATGTGGTATTTAATAAGCTTGCCATTTTAAATGAATAGAAAATCCGCTCAGCAGAATACTGACTCGACTGCTTCAACCATATGACTAACTATTTTAAAAATTGTAAATAGGCACCAAGCGGCATTGACTTTCCGAATTGCTATATTTACACCAAACTGGAAGTACCCATCTGCGGTCCCATCTTTCCCGTGCCCACGTTAACCCTTTGCCCCGAAAGGTTGTCTGAACATTCCACGTGGCCTGATAGACTCGGAGACGGACCCTGAGAACTCCCATACACCTTTGTACTGTATCCTGAATCGTTATGTGACTCCCTGTCCGTTTGGCTCTGGGTCTCAGTGAGATGGGTGTTTATGGCCAAAGATTGAAGCCGGCTGTGCAGCAGGCTGTGGTCAGGAGCCGGCTTCCTCATCCCATGTGGGTTCCCTCTAAAGTTTGGGTACACTGGTGAACCGTTATCGTAGTAACCACCGCGAAAGTGGTCGTTCTGGTTCGCTATCTCTATCTCGGTGTTCTGGTCCAGGTGGTCGCTGTAGCACTGCGGTATTCGCTCCATCTCTCTCAGGATGTGGTCTTGCATCATCGCGTCGAAGACTCCAGTCTGGTGGTGGTATAGTGGGTTTCTGTTTCTTGGCTGAACTTGCGTGTGCGGTAAACCAGTTTCGTTGTAATCGAACTGGTTTTGGCAGGCGGGGTATTGGGGGCCAGGGAGGCCGTTGTCGATTACTTCTCTGTAAGGCATCTGGTGGTGGATTTGTCTGTTGGATATGTCGTGGAAGTAGGCGTCCTTAGGTATCATGGAACGTAAATCGTGAGGGTAGACATTGCTCTGGCCGGTCTGTACTTGTGGAGCGGGGGATTGCGACTTATTCGACATAGTTTCATAGTTTGGCATCGGCAGTGTTTGCAGTAAATTGGAATTCCTCATGGGCCCTGGCTGGTTGGTGGTCCTGATGGGGTTGTCCTCCTCGTCGCTGCTTTCGGAATTATTGCCGTTGTCTTTAGGTGGGGTTTGAAAGGTTTTTCTCGTTGGGAAGGGTATGAGGTTGTGCAGACTGAATCGTTTGCTTTTCGGTGGCTTTTCCTTTAAAACTGGCGCTGGCCTTTGAGGTTGCTGTGGCATCTTCAGTATTCCTGGACTCGGTTGTATAGTGACCGGTGTGATGGGTTCTTCTCTCGTTTCAGTTGGAGATATTTTTCTTGGCAACGGGAGAGGATCAGGCGATTTACATCTCTGCTGCTTGTTTTCCACTTGCGCGACTAACTCTTGCACAGACTTTCTTGGTTCTCTGACAATGGCGTTGTCTTCTCTGGGGTAATTTACTTGTTTACGTAGCTTTACGTAACCGTCTTGGGATATGTCTAAAGTCTTTGCGTTGCTCCTGGTCAATACTTCGGACATTTCCTTTTCTAGCATTACCCTCTTTCGAATGTCATCAGCTGTTCTTTGTAGGACTTGACTCTTCCAAACTGGAGCATTCTGTGGCGGGGGTTCTTGTGGGATTCTATGGATATTGTCGCCGTCTGAATCACTTGCTCTGTAATCGGATTGTCTATTGCTGCTGTTTGGAGACATGGTGTTAGACTGACGACTAGGAGACGCATATCTCGACCTGGACCTTTCGTGGTAATCCTGAACTTCCACTGAAACAGGTGACTGGGATACAGAAATTTTATTTGCCTTCACATGGATTTCTGCAGTTACATTTTGCAAATGACTATCACGGATGGGACTCCCATGAGAAGTGTGAGGTGACCTAGAACTCATACTCGGGCCTGCGTCTAGCTGATCGGTACTCCTAGAAGTTTTAATAACATATTTCCGTCTTGGAGTCGGTGGTGATCTTCTAGTGTCTAAAACCTCAGTGCTCTTCGACGTTGCTTTGCTATCATTTAGGTCTTTGGCGTTGTTCTCGTATTGGTCAGAATTTTTGTTGAAGCTCTTTATCAGCCTGTTGACCTTGTTCCATTCTTCAGCGTGTGCATCCAGAAGTTCTAAACTTCTTGTTCTTTTAAGTGGAGGTATGTCCAAGGAACCCTTTGGACTGTAATCTAGTTTCCTTACTCGTTCCGATGCTCGGAACATCATGCCTCGTGTCAACCAGTGTTCCAAGTGTTTATGTCTTTCTTTGCAAAGAGCTCTTTCAGCAGCCACGAACCTCGTCAATTCTGAAATCTGTCCTTGTGTTTTCATTTCCAGGTCTGTTACTTTCTGATCTAATCTCTCATGAGCTCTGTCTATGTGCCGCTTTAGGTCTTTCTTATCATCGTTCAACTTGTCTTCCATGTGTTTGAAGAAGGGTGCGCAGTAGCAAGTGTAGCCGGCACCTATAGGTCCTTTTTTGATGTTCCCAGCCAGATCTAGGTAGTATTGCTCGCCTTTTTTTAGTGGTTCGGTGGGTAACGAGCTAAGCCTTGGCTTAGGGAAGTACTTAGGGTCTGGATAGTAGTGACAGCCGTAAGGGGACCATGCGACCTTAGGCGGCTGTTGTTCAAAATGTACATTCTTCTTTTTCTTGTCCTTATTTTTCTTTTTACCGTCATCTGGTTCGTCAACGGCTCGGTCTTTGCTCTTGTCCCTTTTTTCTTTCTTCTTGCTTTGTTTTGCAACGGGAGTGTTGAGGATGTTGATTATTTCTTCTAGACCTTTTCTTGTGGCGATGTCTCTTGCCGTTTCGCCCTGTTGGTTTTTTATTGACTTATCGCAACCGGCTTCTAGGAGTATTCTGGTGAGTTTCCGTCTGCCCATTGCGGCTGCTATATGTAGGGCTGTGTCTCCGTTCTTGTTCTGTTCCGAGACTTTGCACTGAGCAGAAATGAGGATTCTGGTGACACCGGCGTGGCCGTAGCGCGCAGCTGTGTGGAGAGATGTGTCGCCATACTGAAAAAATACAATATTTTGATTGATTTTGACAGAATTGAATGTCGTGGTAAAATTTTATACTTGGTAGAGGATGTTACGCGGTGGTGTTATTTACATAGTGGAAGTTCTTCAAATATTTTTTTTTGTAAATTCAGTCGTTTTTGTGAAACATCAATTTTGTTCGTTGTGGTATTTATACTCTGATCTTGAATTTAGTAGATGATAGATAATACATTTATTTGTACCAAGAGAAATCCATATAATTGCTAATACATTTTAAATTAAAATGAAATAGGTATAAGTTAAAAATTAAGCCCAACACAAATGTCGAGACGACATATGTATATGTGTGTTGCTGTGATACAAAATGGATAGATGGATATAGCTCAGCGATATATTTCCCAGAGGAAAACCGCTGACTTTCTGCTACAGCCATACGAAAGCAAGCACAATCGGTCTTTTTAAGCCGATCGTGATTGTTCGATTCTCGCATTTAAATTAATTTTAACATAAAGTATTGTAAGAATTTCATGATTTTTATCACTAAGGTTCTCGTGCCATATATGTCCCATAAAGGCACTCACATTGTTCTGTATGTCGGGCGGGGCTCCGGCAAGCAGCAGCTCCCTGCAGGACTGGTTGTGCCCGTTCTGGCACGCGAGGTGCAGCGGCGCGAAGCCGCCCGCGTTGCGCGCGTTCAGCTCGGCGCCGGCGGCCGCCAGAAGCGCCACGCAGCGGCTGTAGCCTTTCCACGCTGCTTCGTGTGTCGCGGTGTTCCCGTGCTGGAAGATTGGGAGATGTTACGTCATAATCTAGTAGATTAAGATTTTGACTCTGTCTCTAACCCCCGGAATTGGATTAAAACAATTTGTACTTTTATTTTAAAACTAGCGGCCGCCCGCGGTTTCGTATGCGTGGACTTGAAGTCTTTTCTAGCAATAAATAAAGCCTATGTTGCTCATGTAGCAATGGTGAAATAATTTACGATATCGTTAGTTTTTGAGTTTATTCATTATAAAGATACACTCAAAAATACAAATACTACCTCTTTAAAATTAGTGTACATAGACAGCGTTAACAGAGTTTGGTTAATCGATCTATTAATTTAGGTGCTCAATCTGAAAATTCAAAAAGTCCCATATAAGGGCAACATATTTGTGTAACCTTTTGTTAGAAAGAGTATACTTCCGTGGTTGTCTCACATAAGGGCAACATCTTTATGTGACATTTTGTCAGAAAGAGTATACTTCCGTGGTTGTCCCATATAAGGGCAACATCTATATGTGACCACAGAAGTGGTTCGTGGCCAGTACTCACCACATGGTCTTGCCGGTTCGGGTCAGCGCCACTCTGCAGCAGCAACTGCACCGCCTCCACGTGTCCGTCCGCTGCCGCTCGCTGTAAAGCGCTGCAACCATTCTGCAACAGAAGGGAATATGTCAGTGCAATTTAATTGCAGTCGGTGCGGTCTACTTCGTCTCTGAGAAAAAAACTAGACTTCCACATGTAAATACTTTTTCTTACTTTTAAAACATTAACATTACTTCCTCTCTATTTATTGCCAGAAATATTTTTGAAGCATTTTTGGAATTTTTTAAACTAAAAATATTAAAAATTAAGGTTTCCTTGTCGTCCACCATTTGGCAATGTCCGCTGTGTCGGATACGAACTAGCCCAGCTGTGGGTCATACTGGTTTATTTAATATTTTTTTGGAGTTCTAAGGCTACCCTTGCCTAACATTAACCAAACTTATGCATTTAATATTTTGTTTCATTGCCAAATTAAGGGTTAAATAATGATTTAAAAAAATATACACGTATTTTTTAATTTACCTAATTAATAAAAAATGCTGTGATAAAACGATACTAAGTATGAACTTTGAACTAAGTTGCAAGGTTGGGGCTCGTTACGTCACTGGTGAGTAAAAACTGTACCCATTTACGACGTAACGCGACAATTCAATTAGACGTAGGTATATAAATACGTATCCCATATTTTTTATCATCAGCTTCCCTATTTTCCTATAAAATAAGGTGAGACGCCTATGTACGTTTATGGTCGAGATTTCACCCATGCTCCATTCAAGCGTGCATTAATTTCACCCCACGCTCACGTCAGCGCAATGCAGGTTGCACTAAGTCTTACGTAATACGTGCTCATTAAAATTTATGCGCTCCCATTCAGTAGATTTGTGGCCTCCGTAATTGGCTAGTAAATTCAGGCTCCGACGACTCTATAAAGGCTGGAGAGCCTGTCATAATGAGGTAGAACTCTTCCTATTAGTGTAGAAGGGAATTTATTTTAATATATTTAAGCTATTCATCTTCAGTACAGATAATGATGTACCTCAGTGTAGTTGAAAATATTCTAAATCCCTCATTCAGGATCTTCACGAATACGTAAGTTATAATCCGGACTTTGGCGTCGCGCCATTTCTGAGGTCCCAGTTTCGATCCTCGGTCGGGTCAGCATGGGAAACGAACTTTTCTGTATTGTCTCGGGACTTTCGGGCTGTGGTAACGTCTTAGTTTCTCCTTCTTGTACAACAAAATCAGAGCAATGTATGTGACGTTGTCCAATATGTATCTATGTTATATAACTTTATTTATTTACTAGAAGCCCGTCACGGCTTCGCCGTATGCGTACTATCCCAATGTATTCCGTATTTTGTATTGATTCTTCTCCTCGTCGTAGCATAATGTTTATACCCTATATGGCTGTAGCTGATAGCCTTCTTCCATAATTTGACTATCCAACACAAAAATATTTATTCAAACAAACAAACTCGTCAGCTCCATAATATTAGAAAGATTTGCGAACACAGTCATCTTTTCTATGGTGTGTTGCAGACTCTACACTGCTTTAGCCGTCACGACTCGTGAGTGATGCGACGTCTGTCTGTCTGTACATTCCTTATCTGCATACAGCTCATATTCCAATTAAACAACCGTCAGTTCGTCCGCATAAACGATATGAAAACAGAAATCTTACATATTATATATTTTTTACTACGAAGTTCTTAGAGTAAAGTATTACAGCTTTTAATTACGAGTAGATTCACTTTTTACGATCTCCGTAGCGGTTGGAAGTGGGCTGGGTATGGGCGTTGCACTATCAAGGCCCTGGGTTGTATTCCCGGTCGTGTCAATATGGAAAACTAACTGTTCGACGAAATAATTAACTCAAGGAGGTCTAGAACATAAAAAAAACTTTGTAATCGAGTACTAAGAGCACGTGGACAAAACCACTGGCGATTGCTAGTTAAAAATTGAGTATACAAACAGAATAACAGTTTTCTGTATTGAGTACTTTTTTCATAATCGATTTATTATTTTTATAGTACTTAACGCCGTACTAGCGAACTTTAAATACGGTTGATACAGCAGAAAAATTTCATCGCCTACGATAACTTGCGGTTAGCTCAGTTAGAAGAGCAGCACGCGCGATACGTGAAGGTCGTGGGTTCGAATCCCGAATCGCAAGGGGAGATAAAAAAATTATGTTTCTAATACTTTTTTCTTTCCACATGTGTTTATTTTCTAACTTTAGTAAGAAAAGAGTTTAACATCTAAGCTCATCAATTGTCCACATTTACCGTTTAAATATACTCACAGCTTGATAATAATTGAAACTGAATTGCTTATTTCCAGTATATTAAGTAGTAAAATTATTGTAGTTACCCATGCAATTTATTGCCACAGATAATAATCTTAAATAAAATGCCCATAATCCTTATCTGCCGATGTAATCCAGCTTGGTTACAAGTTACTACGGTTTTTCTATTGTTTATAACTATCGTATTTATTTTTAAACAGATAGATATAATTTAAAAAACAATATCTAGTGAATTTAATTCGATGGGGTTAATAATAGCTATTATAGTACCTAACAGGTTTATATGCAAGCTCGGGCAGGGTTCTTATTTTACCGAGACTCTTTATTAGATCATTCATAAATATTTTAAAGAAACAGAAACATTTCATCTCCTTGCGGTGCGGGATCACTTAGAAGAAAAAGAAGATTGAAAAGACTGGAATCTGGAGTCTAATCAATCGTATTATTGAGGTAGGTGCTATCTTTTTAAAGGAGGGAGGGGGGGGGGGGGCTGGTGCCTCAAAAAACAGTCCCTGGGTATGGACAGCTGCGGCATTCAAGCCCGGTGAAGATAAAAAGGCCATCTACGGCCATCATCGAAAAAAAATAATGGACAGCGGCGTGTGTAGAACTACATTATTAATCACTTCATAGTATAAAACACAGTCGCTTTTAATCATAATCATAAACATAATCAATTCATTTATTCATGTTGGTTGCAAGTAACACTTATGCATCGTTTTGCTCTATGTTCCTATCCTATGTATGCTTAGATTTTCAAAACTACGCAACCGATTTTTATGCGATTTTTTGGTAGATTGAGTGATGTATGAGGAAGGTTTATATGTATAATAATTCAATGTACAGAAAAGCCGAAACTTCATTTGTATTTACTTGCACCCGTGCGACGCTGAGGCGGGTAGCTAGACTTATTATTATTTATTTATTTATTATTATTTGGGGCGGGCAGTTAGTAGTCTATACATTAGTGTGTATTGGCAAGAGACTATAGAAAGGATCGTTTCTCGGTCGGCCCAATATAGAAAACGCACTTTCCTATATTGTTTCGGGTCTCAGTGTTGTGGTGCCGTAGTTTTTCTGATGTTTGTAACTAAGTGCTTTAGCTACTTATCACAGAATCAAAGCAATGATATCCAATAAAATTATAACACTATTGCACCGGGGCAAAAAACGATGGATAATTCCGTTTCTTTTTTTACTCCAAATGTTTTATTTGAAAGTTCAGGTATTGAATGTGCTTACAATTACAGTGGAATTTGATACACTAATCCAAGCTTTAATAAAGTATAACTAGATATATTTTATATAGTAAGTGTAATAGCATTTAATCTCGATCATACGTTTAGGAAAATTTCAGCCCAAACCATACTGATACAATCAAGGTGTCCAAGTGAAACATGGCTGCGACTTTCGTAACTCTATAAATTGCATTTTTTTTGCCGGCTCTATCCATTTATGCGCAACCGCTTATTCGATACCGGTCGTTGTTTTTATGATTCTACGTAGAGCGATTAGGACTTGTTATCGAGGCTTAATTAAATCTCTCAGGGTTGTTAGAGCTGGCGTTCGCGGTGAGGCTGTAAAAATGAGGAGTAATAGATTTTGATATTGTCGAAGCAATGTACAGTCAGCATCATGAGTTTATACATCTTAGTACCTTGTCACCGTACATACTTGGAAACGTGCGTAACCAAGTAGGTAAGCCAGTAAGAGTTAACTAAATGTGACAAGGTACTGAGTTGCTTACATACTAAAGATACGGTCTGTACTTATTCACATTGATATAAGACTTATGCAAAAGAATACATTTTTATTTTATTTTTTAAGGGGGGAAATGCATTGGCGCACCGTACCGCTGCGTCGGGGAATGCAAAGCATGTGTGGGACTTCCCCTCTCTGTAAAGAGCGGGGATTACCCTCTAAAACCCTTACGCACCTCTCATCGCCTAGTGACGGCGCATAAATTGACTTTTTCTATTTCAAAGAATTTTCAATGCCAAATTGAAATTGATGAAATGTCCTATTATTTGATTATATAGAGGTAGGTAGGTACATACGGTAATCACACCGCCGGAGACAGAATTAGTTGGAGGAAAATTATACGGGTGAAAGCGATGCAAAAGGGAGGTCACGACCCTCAGCAGTGAGGAATACGACGCAAGGAGGAGGACATACGGTAATCGATAGAAACTCCTGCTTTTGCCAGCCCGTGAACCATGATTGCAAAATGGTATGAGAAAATACTTCAAATTGTATTAATATTTATTGAATTCAATTTATAAATATCAATTTCTTAGTAATGATGTGAAAAACCACTCTAGGTGCAATTTTCTGGTTTCTATACTCCATAAAGTACCATTGAAGTGTCAAATAAGTATAAATACGCGATACTAGAAATCTAATGTTTGTAGCAGATATGATGCATTTTCTTAGTTGGAACTTTAACCTAAAATGCAATGAATTTGGTCATTGCTTGCTGCGCTGTTATACAGGATAAAGTGACATATTTAATGTAAATTATTATATGTAAATTTGTACCATTATCTATTGTGTTGCCAGGAATTATGACGGCAGTATTAGGTGTAGTTAGCCATGATGCAACGAGTTAGACGCTAATTTCTTGGAAATTGTTAAAAGATGAGGAATTAAAATCACTAGTAAAATGTTGTCAGAAGTTATGACGGATTTACTACAAAATATATGTTTTTACCTTGTAGGTACTTTTAAGCGACATTTATATTATTTTATAGCAAATTTTATGGCAAAGTTTTGATAATGAAAGTTCGTGAACACTTCTCTCTCGCTAATACATAAATCGTAGACATGAATTTGTCAATTGCTGAATCCATTTCTTGTCGTTATTATTTATTTTATATTTTTATGTGGTATTGTTTACTTATGTATATATATAATTATATATAGGTATGCTCATTATATAAATATAAGTATAGCTTCATATTTTATATATATATATATATTATATTTATTCATGTATGTCTATGTATATTTAATTGTTTCCGAAATGACTTTTGTAACGCTTGGTAGTTACTATTCTCGTGTATTACGTTTTTTATTTTTTAGATTACTTATGCACTTTGTCACTATTACCGCACCCATAAACTAACTCTCCGCATGACCCAAAGGTTGACTGGTAGAGAATGCCCATAGCATTAAGTCCACCTGTTGTACTTTTTTTGTGCAATAAAGTTTTTAAATAAATAAATAATCTAGCGGAATAAGGAAATATTTATATTCGGCTTTTCTATTGTAAAGGAATATTTATGATCTTTATCATCATCTGTCTGTCCAATATCCATCGCGCTCAACAAATGTTATGATTCCAATGTTAACGGTGAACCACGAATAGTGATAGTTAAAGAAAGAAAGAAACATTTATTACCTTAAGACATCATATACCATATAAGTACACAAAACACTATAGGATTGGATAAAAAAAAAGTCAGCGTTCTCCTCGCTCAATGAGAAATGCAGACAATGGCAAGTCGCGATATCTAAAAAAAAGGACCTCACTTAGCATAAGTTCATGACACTGATTTTCAGTGGACCTTGCTGAGTGATTTCCACGTACGCCAGCGACGCAGTTAAGGAACGTGTAGTCTTCGCCTTATATCTGTTCTGTCAACGCACCGAACCTCACTGTAATTATGAACAGATTATAAAGATGGATTAAGCTGATAGCGATAACTGGGACCGAGAGCGTCCCACGGTGCGGGAGAACGTAAAACTAACTCGATTAAACTGGACGGATTTTAATTATGAACTGGCAAATTTCGCAACGTTTAGCTTGTTTGTTTTTTAAAACGCTTTTTTATTTTAGAATAGTTTTCAGTTTAAATTAGAAGGAAGCTAGTTTTTAGCTAGATCACATACGCTCCGATGTGGTATGTAGCTAAAGCACTTACAAAAATACCACATCACCTAGATCCAAGAAAATATAGAAAAAATCGTTTTCCATATTGACCGGACTGGGAATCGAACCCGGGACCTTAGAGTTGGCGTGTCACTAAAGTCTGGCCTTCTCGCCTCTCAGCCACGAAGATGTTTGTGGTTCAATAGAGTCCTTGTGGTCCCTTTGACTGCTATACAATTGAAAAGTTAATGCATGCTGTCTTTACTCTGTACCGACTTTACTATTGTACTGTACACTAATCATCCCTATATTGTATTGTATGTGTAACCTTAGAGATGCTGTCACAATTCGTGTGCAAGCAAACCTTCGATTCTGCGCATCTCCGCGTCTTAAATCTAAAATGGCGGACAATCACACTCCATTCAAACCAGCAATCAAATCGTCATATTGCATACAAAGTCATCAAACACCGTTAGAGTCACACCTGCGCGTGAGCATACGATGGGATAACGACTTCTCTCCGGAAGGTAATACCAACTTTGGCATGATGAACCTACGGTGCAAAATCGATAGAGGGTGGATAGCAATTGTGGAGGAATACGATGTTACGGTGTACCAGGAAAACGTTGTAAGGCTATAAGTCATGCTCAGACGCATCTATGGATTTCAGATGGGAAGTTGTATGCCTTTTATATGGTGCGACTTATGGCATCTCGTTGAAGAACGATGTGCGGAAAAGTTATGAAGCAGTGTACGTATTTTGTAGAGTGGAAGCAATGTTAGTGAGATGTAGAGATATGTCGTGGCCTTATCGTAGAATTGGCCATATCATGAAATGCTCGAGAATTTCATGAAATGTATCAGTGTCAGTTGGCTACATTATCATGGGTTTTGGCCAGATTTTTTTTTATATCACACTTCAAGATTGACCTCATCCCACATGATATTAAGTGGTAATGAGGTCCTAGTTTAAGGGCGACAAGTACAGCATAATAAATCTGGTACCTACTGGACTTGTCGCTCTTACCTTGAAGGCTTGACCCCTGCTACTAATGTAGCACCCCCCAGGAGCTTTGGGAACCTTACTCAAACGCTTAACACAACAACACCGAAGTGATTGTTATTTGGCTGCGGTCTTCTGTAAGGTGGAAGTATGTATTTCACCAGTTGGGCAGGCCCAGTTCGAGCGCTAGATCGCTATGCCCTACCACTCTATATCAATGATAATAAATCGTTTGTCGATATGTTCCACTAAAAACGCAGCTACTTCATGAAATAGTCATGATTATATGACCAAATCGTATAAAAATATATATAGCCAAATAAATAACGTTCCATGTATTTTAAAAGAACATAATTCATTCAAAAATATCAACCCATTCGTTTCGCAAACACCTAAATTATGTTATTTAAATGCTAATCAAACAAATTAACCGTATTTGTTTATCGACCATTTAATTAGTAAAACCCTTCGGTCCTCTTACCTTCATTAAATAAAACTGCCTTAAAACAAATAGAAGTCACGCGATTTTGAGCTTTATATCTTCGGAAGTTGAGTGTGGTTTTAAATTATTTTAATTCCACTATCTGATCAGCGAGTTTGAACGTTGCCGAGTTAAAAATGGAGTTGATTTTTCGTTGTGTTTTAAGGTTGTTGGGTAAATGTTTAAGGTTATTTTGTCACTTCCAAATCATCTGTTTACAGCCTCGCTTCGGTTATCTGTAATTTGTCGGGCGAGTGTGGAAGTGATGAGTAAAGTATTATTTTATTGCTTAATTCGGTGTCTGGGTTTAAGTACCCAACGACTCGGGCGTTTGTCAAAATTAAATGCGGTCGTTAAACTGAATTAAATGGTCATGTAACAAGAAAAGTGAGTGGGACAGGTGGCAAAATACGTAGGTAAATTAAAATGTCATTTAAAGGAGACGACGGTAGTAGGTAACTGAATATAAACATATTATTAGTATTTGGCATAGCCTATTAGGATGCGCAATATGTCAAGTTTCTCGTATGACACGGCACAGGTCACGATACAGTAGATTGGCTGATATCGCACCGCACTCATTTTCAGCCAATCAGCATTTAACAAAGTGATTTTGATGTTTAAAAAGAGGTCGATATAATTTAGTCGCGTGGCTGGCCCTAGACGGCCTTATTGTAGATCAGATGCATGAAGGCAGACGTACGAAGTCGCGGGCGTTTGCTAGTAACTAAAAAAGTTGTTGTTGTATTTACTTGGCACCGACTTCAAGATACAAATTGCTTCGTGTCACCTAAATATTTTTTTTTAACTTTTTAGTTCCCGTTTGAAGTCGCTTTTTTTGTTTATTTTTTTTTATGATTTTTGAACCGTTTTAAAATGTGTGCCTCATTTTGGTCGTCTTACGAAAAACGAAAGGTTTCATTTTTGAAGAATAATCGAATTTTCGATTATCGAATTTGAAATTCGTTACACTGCAGGCCTTCTCATATCAAGCTTCGTATAAGTATCGAATCGTTTCGAATCCTTACTATCCCTACATTTACAACTACGTTCTTTGATCAGTAGAATCAATATCAAAACCAAAAAACAACACTGACTTTAAACCACGTGTTATACCCGACAGAATAAACGATATCTCGATTTTATCGGCACATTGTATCAGCAACGCAGCCATTCCACGCAAAAACACCGCGTTACCGCAACCGCTGACAATTAATTATTATTCTTTGTATCAGATACTTTATCGGCGTCATCTAGGAGGGATCGGGGATCATTAAAAAACTGGTTTCGTGAACCGGTACGGGTTTTTTAGTTTCGTTTCGTTGGACGCGATTGGGACACGAGCTAATTTGAAATACCAATACAATGGCGTGTTAACAATTGTAGATAAGCTGCGTTTTGTTACGTAAAATGTTTTTTTTAAGACGAAGCTTTTAGCAGTACATACAATAGTTTTTTAGATACTAGCTGTTGCCTGTGACTTCACCGTGATGGTGTCGTGAAGGGATAAAAAGAATTCTAAATATTAATCTAGTACGAGTATGTCATCTCTCTTCCTAACAAATTTCATCCAAACCGGTTTATAGTTCTTCCGTGAAAGTAAAACAAATATACATCTACGTATAATGTATGTATGTCTGGACATCATACATTTAAACAAACTTTCACGTTAATAATACTACCTAGTAGAAAGTGTGGGTACACGAACTGCCTATAGATCATCAATCGTGAAAAATAATATCATGAAAAGATGTTTCAAGAACTAAAACTGTCAAAGCGATATCATTAACTTAAAGGAGTAAAATATTTGAAGAGGATAATATACATAACTAGGACATGTGGATAACTTCATAGTCTTTTGATCTGTTTTATTTCATTTTCTCAATTAATATTCCAATCAACCTAGCAATATGTTGAATATTGCTAAACCTACAGTTAATTCAAACACTGTATTTTTAAGTCTGAATTGTAATTACATACAATTGAAAAACATAGCACTATGTCTTGGTGTAAAATTAATATCAAAAAACTACATTTGTAAAGAAATCTAAGTTTCTTATCGGTATCTAAGTACCGGTTAGGTTATATGATGTAATTAACATGAAGAATAAGAACTTTGACTTTACGAATCGTCACGATGAAAAATATCTTCAAAAACATACTGTACGCCTTGAGATTGGACCTCAATCTTTTTAAAAGCTTTGCTTAAAGAAAACAATGGAATCAGAATTGTGTTTAAAGAGCCACATTTAAATCGCCTCTTAATTACAAAAAGCAAATTGAATAGTTAGATAGTGTGAGTAAGATGACAAAACCTTTCACACACAATACGCATAAGACCAAACGCGTTAGTGTTTGTATAAAAGTGCACCTATATCTGGAAAACTATTCCAAAGTAATAAAATTTAATTATTTACACGTCTGTTTAAGGTATTTGTCTAATGCCAAGTTGAAGTTTTTACTAACAGTGACTTTTACCAGCGGAGCAACGGTGACATTCCAGTGCGCTTGCGCACATTAATTGCTCTCGTAAATGGACATTCAATGTTGCCAGTTGACTTGTTTTTATTTATAGCAACACTGCGCGCTCGTACGACGTGTAACGGTTACATGCTAATGTTATTCTTGCACATGAATTATTTTTCAGATGTTAATTTTAATGGCATATCATGCGTGGACACAAGCATGTCGAAATGCGTTTAATCCTTTGATATCAAATGGCAGGTAGTTTCTTTTATTTATTTGATAGTAGTTGATGGTTTCTCTAGCATCGGTTTATGTTTTTAATTTTAGTCATATAAGTATGACAGCTTTTTCGAGTAACTAAATGCCTCTACGTAATAAGTAACGCATCATACAAAAAGCCTTATCTCCCATAGACTTAGGGTAAATAATTAAGAAGTCGCTGGGTCTTTTTACGTGCTTCTCTATTTTATCATTAATTTTTAATTATAGATTGAAAAAAATATATATTAAGAGGCCTTGATATATGAATAGCCCCACTGTGCGCAATACGTAAATTTTCTTGCATGAGACGACACAATTGCATAAATTATCTATTAGCTGATACCACCCCCAAAACCAACAGTTGATCATCTGTTTTTTTTTAATTTGAGACAGATAACTCTTACCGTATTTCTCTTGTTATTTTTAAGTCCCACCTTTACTTATATTATAAATCTGATTTTGTTTGTTTAGACGCGCTAATCTCAGGATAGGTCGAATTGAAAAAATATTTATGTGATGGGAAGTCAATTTATCGAGAAAGGTTTTAAGCTATATTACATCACGCTGCAACCAATAGAAACGAACAATCGAGTACAAGCCGTGGCAGGTATTTATTATAAGTAAACATTTCGATTTTGATTAAAAGTGTGTTTGAGTAACGACAGTCGTTTGAAACTAGTTAATACACCTTATCAAAGTTATGACTTCGTTACTTTGAAAAATATGCGTTCCAGTTTACGCCCCAATAATTTCCACTGTAATGCAAGATTGATGTGTTGTCCTATAAGTACCGTGAACAGCACGTCAAGACAACGCTTGCAGTTCTAAAGTACTTCTTATGCGGACGACATAAGGGTTATGCAAAGTCTATAGTGTGTATACTGACGTGCTTTTGTCTGTACGTTTATAACGACCTGCCGAGTTGTTTACCGTAATAATTGATTGGTCGGTTCAACAACGGCTTTAAATAACTAGTTTAATAAGTAATGGTTTTTGTATGAAGTTATTTGATGGGGCATGCAAAGAGCCGAGTAATTTTTTATTTACTTCACGTTTGAGAATGGACTTAGCTCGATTGAGCGTTTCCGAAAAATGTAATAGCAAGGTTAGTTTCTAGAAACGAAATATGCCAGTCAATAGATCGAAGTCAGTTGTATCTGTTCAAGTCAACGGCACACTGCAGTAAATACTTGTAATTCAATGTTAGTTCTTATGACCACGACATTAAATATTTACCCCTATATATTTATATCTATGTATCTGTAATTTATTGGGCCATTCTTTAAAATTTTTACTTTTAATTTAATATAGTATTTAATTCATTTTGGTTTAAGCATGAGGTGGCTGCCTTCAATAGAATATTACATTTTGTACGTATATTGTGAAAGTTATTTTTTAAGTTTTTTAATGTGATTTTCTCTGGCAATCCAAAATAAATAAATAAATAACGACTATAAACTCCAATGTCTTTATAGGCTTACTTATTTACTTATTCTGTGGTCAGACGTTCTTTGCACTGCATATAGAACTTTAAAAATATTATTTACACTAAAAATGTTAGATATTAGTCATAACTGGTGTAATACATCCACCTTACAGAAGATCCCAGCCAAATAACAATCACTTCGGTGTTGTTGTTTTCCTGCGTGCGACAAGTCCAGTAACAGATTTATTATGCTGTACTTGTCGCCTTTAAGCTAGGAACTCATTACCACTTAAAATCAGGGGGATGAGGTCAATCTCGAAGTGCAATATAAAAAAAGACTTATTTTTTTAAATATCAAAACATTGTGTCAGAAATTATTTACAAATTTTAATACACATAGTGAAGAATCTTAATTTGATGTAATGTTTCTCATTAGATTAACCACGAGAGTAATTATAAATTACAAGTATCGATAACCTTCGGCATGATTTCGTGTTATTTCCAGGCGAGTTTTGGACAAATTACCAACCTGCTACTGGATTAGTCTCGCTCGCACGCTTATCGGAGCATCTCTTAAATATCACGTGACTAAGTAATAGGGTAGGCCCTAGTTGGTATTTTATGACGTGAGAATGTTTGAGTTATTTAACAAATGAAAATAACGGTTTAAAGAAGGAGAAAAAGTCATCTCCCCTTGCGGGAGAACTACTTCAGAATGATGTTTAGATACAACCTCCGTGGGTGTCATTAGTTTTGTTTTTTAATTAAAAATTATCACACAATTAGTTTTACATTTTAAAATTCTAGAATATAAATAGTGTTTCTAAAAAAAAAATCATGATATTTCTTAGATGTTCAAAATTGAAGTTGACTGAACCTGTAGAATTTAAAATGCTGTAAATAACTTTTTAGATAAGTTGCTAAGAATTTGAAGTGTGTCTGAATTGAACACTTATTCTTATACAAAAATCAGTAAGATACTATTAAAGGATTAATATAAAACGTACAATTCGATGTAGTTTACAGTTCTCAGTAATCTAAGTTACGAAAAAAAAACATCGAAACTTCACACGTTATTTGTTTCACTCAGTGCACATCATAAACTACTCCCATTTCTTTTTTATTAATTTAAAATAAACAATGATTGATGTAGTCCGGCCATGAGACGCAATTACGGTCAGTAAACGGTCGATTGTAATCCAAATATAATTGTTTGTAAATAGACTCGGTACACACAAATACAACAGACGAATGCTTTGGATTTTGTATCGCTCTTATGTAAGAATACATAAGATCTAATAACGGCACTGCAAAAGGCTACCAGGATTTGCATACGACCGGATACACACCATGATTATGATTTCATAATAAATGTAATCAGATATTTGTAGAATTATAACCTTGCTTCTAAATTTTCATATGCGGTCTTTGAAATAAAGCTAATTAAGATTATGAAAGTCAATTTCCTTGTTACAGTTACTGCCTTTATTTTGTAGCTTAATGCGTTTGTCTCAGGAATTCGAAGGGTTTATCTATTTTTGCACTGCAAGATACAAATTAGTTTCCAAAAACCTTATATATTAGATCTAAATTACACACTACAATACTATAATTCATAGGTTATCAATAATTCCAAAACTG
The DNA here is from genome assembly GCA_037074685.1 of Glyphodes pyloalis. NCBI lineage: Eukaryota > Metazoa > Arthropoda > Insecta > Lepidoptera > Crambidae > Glyphodes > Glyphodes pyloalis. Next base: position 2,626,679 of record JAYKKO010000039.1, read on the forward strand.
GCCTGTTTTAACGATGTTGACTTGTAGATGACGGATGACAGTTCTTTAACCGACCAAAAAAAAGGAGGGGGTTCTCAATTCGACCGTATATATTTTTCTTTCCCTTCAGCAATGCAAAACTAAAATATTGATGTATCGATGATATCGAACTCAACCCATCGACGTTTATCCACTATCTATATTCATCGATAAGGTCCTAAGATGAGGTCAATGGAATAAATTATATTGAAGGGACTCGTCATAACATTTATAAATGTGATTGCAATAGGTCCCGGTTTTTTTTTTCTTGCGAGATCCCCTCGAAAAAAAATCATGATACAGGAATTCTCAGATCGTTTTTGAAGACCTATCCATATATACTCGATGTGACTTATGGCCAGAGAGACAGACATGATAAGTCCACAAGGGTTCCGTATTTTTGTCATTTGGATACAGAACCTAACCAGAAAAATGGGACCGGCAAAACAAGCCTTCAAACAATATAAGGACTTGTTGCCACTCTCATTCGCTTCGTGGTCATTTCCAGACTGATCTTTGTTTTGACACTTAAGGCTTTTTGATATACAGTGCGCCACAACGTGCTGGACAATAATTTATTTCTATTTGAATGCAACTGTGGACCTACAAAATACTGTGCCGACCTACGACATGACCTACAAGTCGACACAAATACAGCGTCAGCAGAATTGGCGTAGTAAACAACGCTCCATACGTAATGCATGACATCGATATCCTACATCGCGATATCAGAGTTTTCGTCGCCACTAAGTATATATACCACGAACCAAGATTGGTAGTTGGGCCTTGGTCCCCGAGCAGATAACACCTAGCTCGGCGGAAGTACTTCCACTTTTAGTAAAGAACATATCGAAGGTTTTACTAATTACTTGATGTTCATACTTTAAAGACTTCCAAATATATTTTGCTTTCTGGAAATCCTCACAGACGTATAAAGATGCAATACCGCATTTGGCTAGCATGGTGATTAAGCCAGTAACCATTTTGGTAACGTCAACTTGAAATCAATGATGGACGGCTTTGCCCTGCAAAGGGATGTTAAATGGGCATACTTTACTTTTTACGAGTTCAATTCAGCGCCATGGACGTGCGATTTATCTGACGCTGAGTGTATTTTACTTCTAAAAGACACTAAATCACAAGAAGTTACGACTATTAACTTATATTACTGACTTTAATTTCGATATAATTAGGTGCTTCGTCTTCTAAAGGCAAGCTGTGCAACCAATTTCCCGTTTCAGGCGGTTTAAACGTTCCTTTGTATACTGTTAAAGGCCGTATCGACTGGCCATCTCGCCCGATGCAATAACAATTACGAACGACCGATGTATCGATACATTTTAATTAATTTATTCGATTCCGAATCGAATACTGGAGGAAGACAGGGTGGAATGATGGATGGAATGCCATAGTAATTAATTTATGAGATTTTGTAGTAAAGTACTAGTTCAATACCCATTAGTGCTAAGTGTTAAGTTATTAGTGCCTTTGTAAATTTTACATGATTAAAGGTATTTTATTCAATTCTATTCCCAATTGAAGAAATTTGATAAAACCTAAAAAACTAAATTATGTGGTAAAGTGTTTCATCTACTCTTGTTTCCATAATCATAATGGGGTGAAATGTAACCTTGTCGTGAATCCATTTTTAAGCCTTTGATCCTGATTGGTCGAGCCTAGTTTATTACGATTTTATTACATTACGATTGTCAACTAATAAATTTATTGACGCAACGCTCAAATCACCACCGAGGACCGAGGCTGTCATTTTTATTACCGGAACCGGAGGTAGCTTCATTTGCTTTATATAAAGACTATTCATAAGTATTACTAATGTAATCTATGTGAATAAAAAAGATTGACTTTGAATTTGACTTTATTATTCCGTATTTAAATTTTTAAAAAAATCGTCTTAAAACAATTGTGAATACATACGCGATAATTATTTTAGGGAAATCGGTAAGTAAAAAGTTAAAGGAAAGTGGGTTAGCGCCCTTAAAAAATTTCACTGCAAATAGGTACTAGTCATCCTCATATTAAAACGTTTGTATGGATGTCTTGATATTTGTTACACTTTCACACAAAATGGGAATTGATTTGGATGAAAATTGATATCTAATTAAATTCTAGAATAACATATCGCGCCTTTAAAATTTAATACAAAAAATGGTCAAATATTTAATACAAGGGCACAATTGTCAACTGACTTTAAAACAAAACTAATAAAAAAGAAAATGAAAGTTCTTTATTCTTGTAAAGGACATGTCTAAAAAGAATATAGTATAATGGTTTATGTCTTGCAATGGAAAACAACTTTAAAGTAATGTTATCAGAGTTAAACCACACTAAAGCAAAAAATATCTTAAAATGGCTCGCCTGTAAAATTGCAAAAACTGCAAATTTGCCCTTGTTCTACCGAAGATGCGATATAGACTTTTAAAACGTGAAAAATCCTCATTTATGATAAAAGGTCAACCAGATGAACTTTCAGTCCATTAAGTCTATCCCACAAAAGGATGCAATTTCCCCATCCGCCTCTCTGGACAATCCGACATATAGGTGACGGGCAATATAAATTCAATATACAAGGTTAGCCACAGGCAATAAAGTCGAAATTGGCGTGCCACTTCGGAATCAATTTCGCCAAGTATTAATTTGTTCTCGATGGGGAGCCTTGCTCCCTATTGGACTGAAATGAAAGCTGCATTGGCGTAAGAGCAACGTGTCTTGAATGCACTGGGTCGAGATGCTCTCGCTTGTAAAATGATGCACCTACTGTATGTTTTGTGGAGCAACGTTCCCGAGTGTTGGTGATCAATAAAAATTAACATAGTAATTGGTATTGATCTACAATACTCGTACATCATGATAAATATATTAGTTATTATGGCTACGCTATAAGTAATAAAAAGTCTAAATAGTCCGTTGTGCTTTTAATTGTGTATCTTACATTAATAAACGTGTGCACAATATTGAATGCAAACATAATCTTAGGATTAAACCTCCGATTTGGTTGAAATTAACTAAAATTAGATTTAAAATTAAGCATATTTACAACATTTCTTTTTAAAATAAAAAAAAATACTTTTATAGGTTTTACTGTGTATTCTTACAAATTACATACTTTTAACGCTTACTCTCCTAAAATTGTTTTACAATATTTTTTAACTTAGTATAATACTTAGTATAATATTCGAAAACAAAAAATGTATTTTTTTTGTTTTATAAGAATGAAAAATACTAATGGAATCCCTCAAGGCACTTATGAAACCTACAAAGGGGCGGAACGCAATACAGATTCACGATGCCAACTCACACTTGACCATTTTTTTGCATTAAACGGCTTTTAAACTTATCAATACCGCATTCCGTTTTGTTTTTGCGTCTGATCAATAAATATAAATGAGTTACCGATCAGTGCAACGGGATTTATGTTCGGATCGTTGTTCGGGGTATGTTTATGCATTGAGATATTACGACTACCCTCGTCACTTGGCAGTAAGACAAAGTGAAATTACTTGAGCATCTTAATTGATTGTTGTGTTACAGTCATTCAATAGCCTGTACGCTTGTACGAATGAAAGCACGACTACATACTTTGATCTTTGCACCGACCGTATGTCGTACGCAAAAGAATTAATATTGAACCGTAAGTTACCTTGACGCTTGACGTTGTTTTAAGAGAGGTAGGGAATAGCGATTTATCGCTCAAACTAGAGCAGCCCGACTGGTGAAATACCTCCACCTTACAGAAGACCGCAGCCAAATAACAATCACTTCTAGGTTGTTATGTTCCTGCGTGTGAGTAAGGTTTTCAGAGCTCTTGGGGGGTGCTACATTAGTAGCAGGGGCCAAACCTACAATGTAAGGGGATACTGGACTGTTGCACACGAAATCGTTTCCGACCTGCTGTCGCTATTGCGCCATGAGCAGTGATACGCTGGATGGCTGAATTTGTTTATATTTGTATGTTCTATCTAAGGATGTTTTTCAACGTACTCTGAACGCTGAACTCGCGTCACATCAAACACGACTTGCCCGCTATTCCGCCAACGCCAGTGGAGGCCTGCGCCGCGTGCTCCCAAGCAGTAGGTAGTATTCATATTATATCGTATCTGGCAGTAAGGTTCGCGTTACCAGCTCCTCTAATTACTATACTTGCTAAATTGCTAAATTATTGTGATTTTGAACAAATGTGATTATTCGTTTAGCACTTTTTAAGTAGGTAGATGATTTCATTGGTATTTCCAAGATGCAGTGTACCACAGACATATTTTTAATTTTGTTTTTTATTTTTCATAGATAAGTTCTTCTTTTTCTTTTTACTTTCTTTTTTTTTTTTATCTATCCTGTTTGTTCACATGCATGGAATGAGCTAATAGGCTTGGAAAATGTATGTAATATTATTTGATTTCACTGTTTCTTTTTCTTTTTTTTCATTGGGTATTTCCTTCACTGTAATCACTTTACTACTGTAGCCACTCGCTTGCGTGGAGAAATAGCAAGAGCTCCGGCTTTAGTTATTTTTCCAAGCAGGTAGGTTCCACCAGAATACCAGCGCTGTTGCGGTGTTAGAACTAATGCCGTAGCAGCATTTGCTGAGGTGGAACCTAATTGACCACATTATGTTCTGTGTGTGTGTGTATTTCTGTATTTTTATTTTTTATTTTTGTGTGTCAATAAACACTTTTCTATTCTATTCTATTCTATTCTATACTCACTTTTAATGGCGCCTACCTCTCCGTCATCATCAGGCGACCACTGAAAACCAGCGTCGTGGTGCCATGCAGTGGTATCACGGCTTAATGCTGAGATGGTTGCCTTTTTAGCACACTATTAGGGTAAGCAGAATTAGACGTAAGCTGTTACCTGTTTAGTTTAATTTGTAGCTCTAAAATAATTCCTTGTAACATTGTTTTTTTTTTATATCGTTTTTTGTGTGCCGAATAAATACTTTCACTTTCACTTTCTGTACCATGCGCAATATGTCAAATATCTCGCAGGAGATGACAAAAGTTTTTACACTGATTGGCTCATAGCACATTGCACTCGAATCCCAACTAATCAGAAGCTTTTCACCGAATTTTACGTGGCAGGCCGCATTTCTCCTCAAATGTACGATTGGTTACCAAGTCCCAGTAGTAGCCGGGTCGAGCACGAGGGCTCCGTTTGTTGCTTTATTATGCAGGGGTTTAGAAATTACCGCTCAATACAGGAGTGAGAGCTTTCTGCGCCTCCATCGAATGTTTGATGAAGATGATAAGGCTTCGCATCCATTATCGACAGTTAAGTAGGAAAAGAAAAGGAAGGTACCTCGTCGAGGGCGTCTATCTGGCGCGGGTCGGCCAGCAGGAGGGTTGTCAGCCGCGCCGCGTCGCCGCGCGCCGCCGCGTCAAGCAGCGCAGCGGCCACAGACATGCGGCCCTTACACCATCACTGGAACAACCAACGGTCAACATAAATATAGATAGATAGATAGTACAGATACAGACATGACGATCTTCGTAGCCAAAGTTACGAAGAGGCTACGGTCGTCAATAGAGGTCGCAGGAAAATATACGCACTTAAAAAGTAAAGTCGCTTGAACTGGAGCAGTCCGACTGGTGAAATACCTATCCCTTACAGAAGACCGCAGCCAAATAAAAATCACTTCGGTGTTGTTGTATTCCTGCGTGTGAGAGAATTTCCAGAGCTCCTGGGCGTGCTACATTAGTAGCAGGGTGAGGGCGACAAGTCCAGTAACAACTATTCTAATATGCTGTACTTGTCACCTTTAAGGTACCACTTAACATCAGATGGGATGAGGTCAATCTCGAAGAGCAATATAAAAAAAGTTAAGGAATGCTATAGGTTCATATGAGGAATTGACAAAAAGAACGGACTACGAAAATGACGGTAAATTAAATTATTTATTTCTGCAAGTGGATTTTCAATAAATTCTTTTGCACGTCAATTATTTTTTCCGACCTCGCCTCGACGTTGGTTCTGTTATCGTGACCACTTCGCGTTATGACAATACGACAAACCTGGTTATTCGACCTATTGGAGTGATTTCCATCCAACCTCCATAACCTCATAAGGAAAACCAACCATATGGATTATACCTAGTCCGGACTTATTGCTTAAAAAGTTTTCTGAAGCACGGAGATGTTAGAATTGAATGTTGTTAATTTAAATCAGAAAGTAATTCGATTTAAATAAATTATTTTTCTTAAGAATTATTGTTAGTACAAAACATTGTTTTTATGGAGCATCTGTTATGGAGCAGTTTGCCTCGGTCAACAAACCCAGAGAAAGGTAGATATTGGCACTGCCCCGTAGACGCGAGATGAGTAAAAGAAACATTTTTCTCATTATACGTAGATAATATTGACACATAGAACATTTACAAGACTGAGAAGAATAACTATTTACTAAAAATAGTTGAGGATTCCGGTGTGGCCTTTGCTGCTTACTTAATTAACAGTTGTGCTCAGTAAATTAAAGTCACGGCGTGCATTGTAGTGGTGACTTAAGCGAATATATCGCGGGTCCAAACCGTTTATCTTGCCTTCGACAGACATGCCTTCGCAGATATAATATACGTAATGAATCTACCGCGACATGTAATGTAGCCACCCTACGTGTTTGTAGACAGATGTGGTTGGGCTATTTTTAAAACAGCGGACAGTTTTGTAGTTTCTAAGTCTAGCTTTTTTGTTTTGAACGTCTTAACTAGTCAGGTTTCGGTTCAAGCAGAATACTAGAGTGTCTATTTGTAACACACGTGAGTAAATTATTTGATGTCCTCCATAAGCGAGCGGGCATGTATTTGGCTCTGCGCCATCTCAGAGGTCCTGGGTTCGATCGCCGGTCAGGTCAATATGGGAAACGAACTTTTCTATATTGTCTCGGGTCTGTGTGTAGTGGTACCGTCGTTTATCTTGATTTCTGTAACACAAGCGCTTAAGCTACTTATCATAGAATCAGAGCAATGTATGTGATGTTGTCCAATGTTTATTTATAACCGTTCTGAATAATAACAAACACAATTCGTTTTTTCAATTATTTACACACTTCTGTGATCAAGACATGTTTCCCAAAGAGCAATAAGAACAAACCGTGGAAAACGAAAATGAAACAAATACGTTGAAATAGCTATATTTCCAACTCAAAACTTCATTTTGCAGTTGAAACTATGGGTCCGTGGAGCTCCGATGCCAAAAATTTGTACGGATTTTTGGCAAAAAAGCTGGTCCATACTTCGGGCGACCCCAGGGCTGGCACTTACCTCGCACAGCATATTTCGTTGGCTATTTAGCGAGGTAATGCTGCCAGCGTCTTGGGATCCCACAAGGCCCAATTTTAGAAGATTTTAATTTGTTGTAATGTTTTTATATTTGTAAATATGTGGTTTAAAGAATTAGTTAACTGATTTTATTTAAAACGTCTGAATTGTATATATAGTCGTAAGTTTCAAAATTAAATTCATTCCAACATCTATAAAAGTAGGAACAATTTTATGACTTCACTCAACTGTAATACTTATTAAATGTAAGAAAACAAAAATGGCAATGGTAACAACTTAAAAGGCGGCGCCCGAGCTCATGGTTCGAAGGAATACAAAGTTAAGTTATAAATGGATTCGCAACGCTGCACTTACTTTATCTGATAAACGAACTGAGTAAGTGAATTGAAACGGATATTGCAATCTTCCATAGATAGGTCTCGGATAAGATTGGATTCTTAAGCTTTTTAAATCTCTATTACTAGGACTTAGCTGGTTTGTTATGCAGGTTTGGAACGCTCTTTATTTGCATTCGAACTGAGTTTTTTTTTATAACGCACTTCAAGATTGACCTCATCCCACCTGATGTTATGTGGTAATGAGGTCCTAGCTTAAGAGCGATAAGTACAGCATAGAAAAACTGTTACTAGACTTGTCGCCCTGCCTTAGGCTTGACCCCTGCTATTAATGTAGCACTCCCAGGAGCTCTGGAAACCACGCAGGAACACAACAACACCTAAATGATTTTTATTTTCACCAGTCGGGTTGCTCCAGTTTAAGCGAGAAATCGCTATGCCCATCTTTTAAGTCGGTTACGAATACAAGATTTGCTCGTAAAGATTGGTATTTGACGACGGATCCAACATATGAGTATTCAATTTTTGGTGATTCATGCCTGAAATACATATCTTAGCAAAACTGGGTAAATCTCACCAAGTGAAAGTGCTTTCCGCTGGATTTGAACCCAAGACCTCAGGGTTCAGGCCCAACCGACCAAAACAGAATACATGTAGTCCTAAAGTGTAATTTTTATTGCCACACTTTACTATTTCACTTGAAATAATGAAAAGAAATCAATTTATAATAAAGGATAGTTAGCCTACATACGGACGGGGAATGGATAATTAAGTTTGAAAGAAAATTAGTCAGTGGTATAAAATCAAACAACGGATTTTAATAAGGTTTTAAGAGAGGTAGGGCATAGCTATTTATCGCTCGAACTGGAGCAGCCCGACTGGTGAAATACCTCCACCTTACAGAAGACCGCAGCCAAATAACAATCACTTCTGTGTTGTTGTGTTCCTGCGTGTGAGTCAGGTTTCCAGAGCTCCTGGGGGGTGCTACATTAGTAGCAGGGGTCAAGCCTTCAAGGTAAGGGCGACAAGTCCAGTAACAGATTTATTATGCTGTACTTATCACCCTTAAGCAGGACCTCATTACCACTTAACATCAGGTGGGATGAGGTCAATCTTGAAGTGCAATATAAAAAAGAAAAAAAAGGAAGGTTTATATGTGTGAAAAACACATATTCTAGTAAAAAAGCCGAAATATTTATTAGTATTTAAATTGTACCCGTGTGAAGACGACGCGGCTAACGCTACTAAAGCTTGTCATGTTTGTGTGTAGCTAAACGCATAATAAAAAATCTAAAGCAAACGAATTCAGACAGCGGTAACAGGTTTCCAACTGATTTAAAAATCATTCCTCAATCCCAGGATATTGAATTAAAACAACTTTTTATATAGTTAGACGTGGAGGAATTTATTTGTTAATTATTTGTAAGTAAAGTCGTTGGTCCAGTTTTTAATTGCAACTAAGGGTTACGTAGTACCAACTAGTACAAGACTTACCTACGCACGTGTTATGGCGATGGGAATGCAACTAATTCAATTGTTTTCGTTTGATTAGGATTTAAACAGTGTGCGATGTACTTAAAACTTTAGTGTTAATTGAAAAAAAAATAGTCTTATTAAGTACTTATGTACTCATTATGTATCTCTTTTTATTATGTATCTTTGTTAATTAACTAACGGTTTTCGGATGACTATTTCAGTTGAATATCAATGTCTCTAAATTATTTATTATTTTGTAAACATACAAAACTGATATTCTTACACTGTAATTTCTTTTACATTGTTTTATAAAATGTTATTTTTGTTGTTTTATACAATTTGAAACGATGGTCCAACAACACGAGACTATAGGCTTAAGTTCGTTTTCCATATTGACCCGATCGGGAATCGAATCCGGGACTTCAGAGATCACTAAAGATCGCGCTCGCCTCTCGGCTACGGTCATCGTCAGAGGCGAAGGAGTTTCCGTATAATTAAGTGATTTAATTACCTCAGTGGCTAAAATCCGATAAACAGTTCCCAGGTCACAAACACCAGCACTAAATGCGTCGCGTGCGCATCGCGACCCGACTGCACTAAAACCTGACAATGATCCGCTTATTACATATCGATCGCTCCTTAACTAGATCACGGTGCTAACATGTTGCATGAGAGGAGGCGATCTTGCGGGAACATTGTAGCTATAGTTTTTAGTTTGAAGACATAATCAGACGACAGATATTATGAAAAACAAAACGTTCACTGACGTTGTAATCGGAATTATTACTTGGCCTCATAAACCGTTTAAAAAAATGGCCCTGTTCATTGGGGGTTTTAGCATAACTGGCGCCCTGGGTTAATTTTATTCAGGGTCCCGCCTAATGTCTGATTCGAGATTTTAATTTGGGAAATCCCTGTTACAGAAGGTTTTTGGCGCTGTTTCATGCCCCCTGAACAATAACATTTGACCCGGAATTAGGTTGAAACCAAACCTAAATAATTTTCATACTACTTGATAACTCTCACTTAGTTTTCAATTGATAGTCTTAAATTTAAACCACGTTCAAAATAAGACCGCAAGAGTTTCGTAGACACTCAAACACTAAAAAAAGTAGGTAATTCCAAAATACTGCAGATATCTCAATAAATTTATCTCATAAATCATATTTTTCCCAGATGTTTGAAAGAGTAAAAAACGCTTTCCGCCATCCAGTCCGCTTGTCACCATACCAGCAGCCGTTCCTTAACAATAAGGAATTATGCACGGTTCAGCAGACCCCTGCCCTTCCGTCTATACTGCGCCCACGCGCAGGAAGCCCTGATTTGATGATCTTTCGCAATTCTTCTACCAACTCGCTTCCTACTTGTCAGGAAGTGTACTGACAGTTAAAATTACTACTAGAACAATAGAGATAGTGCGTCGGAGTTTGGTTTATTCGTCTACAATCATATTAGGCTCGGTCGTTCTTGTTGGAACCTTGGATTATATTAACTGTTTAAGAGAGGTAGGGCATAGCGATTTATCGCTCGAACTGGAGCAGCCCGACTGGTGAAAAACCTCCACCTTACAGAAGACCGCAGCCAAATAACAATCACTTCGGTGTTGTTGTGTTTCTGCGTGTGAGTTAGGTTTCCAGAGCTCCTGGGGGGTGCTACATTAGTAGCAGGGGTCAAGCCTTCAAGGTAAGGACGACAAGTCCAGTAACAGATTTATTATGCTGTACTTGTCACCCTTAAGCTAGGACCTCATTACCACTTAACATCAGGTGGGATGAGGTCAATCTAGAAGTGCAATATAAAAGACATTATTTTAACTGAATAACGCCATTAAGAAGATCTGGATCTCGCTACATACTTAAATGCATAATAGGTGGCTGGCCAATCCTGTTACCCCCAGGCAGTGACCTCAGATCCTGGTCAGAAGCGAGCCCGCGTCGTGTCGTGAGTCGTGAGGTCGTGACATGCTGATGATGTTTGCATCGTTTACGGCACTATCGCACGGCAGCCATTTTGGAAAAAAGCTTTGTTTTTTGTTGTATGCATAAATATAAGTTAAATAGTGTTTTGTTCTTTATTCAACCATGGAGCATCTAAAAAATATGAAATAAATTGACATATCTGCAAGCATAAAAATGTCATAATTAGTATTTATTAATTATAAAGTGGTCTGATCTTTATCTATGATTGAGCTGCTTTAAAAGCTGCTGCTTTTTCGCAATTTCAGACGACCTTCTATTTTCCATTAATATTTTTTAAATTTTCGACGACTTGTGTTGCCGAGAGTCGAGTGAGCTGAACTTTGGCTCCGTGCCATCTCTGTGGCTTTGGTTACGATTCCCGATTGGGTCTGTATGAAAAGCTAAAGTTTTTTAAATTATCTTGGGTTAAGGTGTTATAGTACCGTCGTGGTTCCTGATATCTGTAATACTAGTGCTTTAGCTACTTAACACACAATCAAAGAAATGTATGTATATGATGTTGTTTAATATTTATATTTATTTATATATTTACATTTCAGTTTAAGGAAAACGGATCTATTAATGATACTGAAGATTTTTAATAATATCCGGACTAGCTCGTGGGCGCAGTGAGTGGTGACCCTGTCTTCTGTGCCAGTTGTCGTAAGATGGTAAAAAACGTGCAGTAAGATATTCGTTCTTAAAAACCCACAACTTAAGAGTGGTGCAAAGATAACCCTGTTTATTTGTTAGATTCATCAATGAAATATCAAATTAAAGTACACGCCAATAAAATTCCAAATTCAACGTCCATAAATACTTTGATCAGACGATTGACCGTCTCGAAATGCAGTCATTTCGCGCGTCGCAATGCGCAAGCGCACTGTGACTTGAATTCTAATTGGAATCTTTGTCGCTGCATTGAAAATCGCCACGACCCATACACAAAGCGACTAGTAACCAAAAGCGAGACATCGTAAATATGTCATAAGGGAGACAAGACTGATACTCTTTTATTTTGCTGGGTAGGAACATAGAGACTACATAATTTGGATTTTGTACCGCTCTTATTTTGCGGTTATAAGGACTAAAATCGAACTTATTAAGAATAAAAATAAGAATTTATTAATTAGTACACACAATCAATACACAGTACACAGACATAAAAGTGACACGCACAAATAATAGATACAGTTATTTTTTTATAAATCACTTCAAGATTGACCTCATCCCACCTGATGTTAAGTGGTAATGAGGTCCTTTTTTTTTAAGGGGGAGGAAATGCGTTTGCGCACCGTACCGCTACCTTGGGGACGGCAGCGGCGTGTGTGGGACTCCCCCGCCCTGAAGGGGCAGGGACTACCCGAACTAAAAACTCCCCCCACGCTCTCGTCGCCTTTGGTTGGTGCCATGGGTAAACGATAAAAACCATAACAGCCACGGCGCCAGGCGGAATGGTCTTTAGACCCCAACTCGCCCCTCTGGATCGGGGGGTTCGACGGGAACGGCCGAGCGTGCGAAGCTATTCCCGCCCTGTTGCGAAGGACCGTGCAAGGCCGATCGGGGTGTCCCCACACCCACAACCAGCTGGTCCCCGCTAGGAGGCACTAAGCGGACAAATTGTCGCCTTGCGCGCAGCCTCCTACGTCTTCTTATGGCCGGAGCTAGAGGGTCACTCTCCCGCTCCCTCTCTATTGCCTCTTTCTGCGAGATGACGGTCTCGCAGAAGCACGCCACAGCCACCCAGGCCTCGTCGCGCTCGACCATCGCCTCTACCACTTTTGGGAGTGCGAGGTCAGCCCCAACTGCTGCTATCAAAGCTTTCCTCTGACCACGACGGGCACTGAGCTAGGGTGTGCTCCGCCGTGTCGGTGGGCTCGCTGCATCCCCAGCATGATGGATCCTCTTCTCGGCCGATTCGGTGTAAGTACGACCCGAAGCAACCGTGTCCGGTTAGTACTTGTACCAGGCGATACGTGAGGAAGCCGTGCCGCCTCTCTAGCCATGGCCTTAACAACGGCCCCATCGCGTCCAGTACTTTTCGTCCCGCAGCCGCAACGGCGAGGTCCCGGGCCCAGTACTGAATCAGCTCTTCATGCGCCTCTTTGCGCACCGCCTCACGCTCCCTAATGGTAATGAGGTCCTAGCTTAAGGGTGACAAGTACAGCATAATAAATCTATTACTGGACTTGTCGTTCTTACTTTGAAGGCTTGACCCCTGCTACTAATGTAGCACCTCCTCCTCCCAGGAGCTCTGGAAACCTTACTCACACGCAGGAACACAACAACACCGAAGTAATTGTTATTTGGCTGCGGTCTTCTGTAAGGTGGAGGTATTTCACCAGTCGGGCTGCTCCAGTTCGAGCGATAGATCGCTATGCCCTACCTCTCTTAAAAACTACAGTAAAAGTAAAGTAACAAAAAATAAATAAAAAACATAGTGATGGCGCAGCTAAAGTGGTTACCTTGATGTGCTGTTCAATAGACAAATTGGTTCGGTTTAGTCAGTTCTTGTTTTTTAGTAATAAACACTTAGTAGCTTTTTTAGCTTTTAAGCTAGAAAATGTCTGTATTCATATAAACTTTTGCAAAAGCTTGGACGGACGCACGCTAAAGAGATGACTCCGCCTAAATTGTATTATGATCCATCGGTAAACGAATTTCTTGTTCTGTGCAATACAAGTATAATTTATCTGACGACCTCCGTAGCCAAGAGGCAAGCGTGTAGGACTTTGGCGTCGCGCCATCTCTGAGGTTCCGGGTTCGATCCCCGGTCGGGTCAATATGGGAAACGAACTTTTCCATATTGTCTCGGGTCTGGGTGTTGTGGTACCTTCGTTGTTTCTTATTTCTGTAACACAAGTGCTTTAGCTACTTACCACAGAATCAGAGCAATGTATGTGATGTTGTCCAATATTTATTTATTTATTTATTATTATTTATCTATCTCAAGCCAGAGAGGAGAGCTGCCCCTCCTTACCCTCCCCTGCTAACGCCCATACCGTAGTCATTTCTCTCCTCTGGATCTATAATATAAAGTGTACTCTCAGGTAAGGTCAAATATAAACCATCTACCAAGGTTTCATTGCCTTAATCAGTTGCAATTTTTAGCTTTGGCATCTTATTTAAAAGCAAGGTTACTGAAAGCAACACTCGTCGTTCGATATTCGATCTTAAGCCAACGACAGTAGTGTATTATTGGGAACTTTGGCCCCCAAAATCGCTCACGCTCTTTGTGAGCCAAAATTTCCAATAATACAATCATTATCAATAACTAACAGAAACTCGTTCGGATATGAATTAGAATATTTTCGAATTCTAGTACGCATTCAGATCAAGACCCGTGGTAAGATTCTATCACTGAATGTTCTGCCTAACGTAATCGGCTGAAGACCCAAGGTAAGTATCTTCCGAGAGACCCATGGCAAGATTCTCTCACCGACTGTCCTACAAAAGCTAACACATTCAGATCAAGACCCGTGGTAAGATTCTATCACTGAATGTTCTGCCTAACGTAATCGGCTGAAGACCCAAGGTAAGTATCTTCCGAGAGACCCATGGCAAGATTCTCTCACCGACTGTCCTACAAAAGCTAACACATTCAGATCAAGACCCGTGGTAAGATTCTATCACTGAATGTTCTGCCTAACGTAATCGGCTGAAGACCCAAGGTAAGTATCTTCCGAGAGACCCATGGTAAGATTCTCTCACCAACTGTCCTACAAAACCTAACACATTCAGATCAAGACCCGTGGTAAGATTCTATCACTGAATGTTCTGCCTAACGTAATCGGCTGAAGACCCAAGGTAAGTATCTTCCGAGAGACCCATGGCAAGATTCTCTCACCGACTGTCCTACAAAAGCTAACACATTCAGATCAAGACCCGTGGTAAGATTCTATCACTGAATGTTCTGCCTAACGTAATCGGTTTGAAGACCCAAGGTAAGTATCTTCCGAGAGACCCATGGCAAGATTCTCTCACCGACTGTCCTACAAAACCTAACACATTCAGATCAAGACCCGTGGTAAGATTCTATCACTGAATGTTCTGTCTAACGTAATCGGCTGAAGACCCAAGGTAAGTATCTTCCGAGAGACCCATGGCAAGATTCTCTCACCGACTGTCCTACAAAACCTAACACATTCAGATCAAGACCCGTGGTAAGATTCTATCACTGAATGTTCTGCCTAACGTAATCGGTTTGAAGACCCAAGGTAAGTATCTTCCGAGAGACCCATGGCAAGATTCTCTCACCGACTGTCCTACAAAACCTAACACATTCAGATCAAGACCCGTGGTAAGATTCTATCACTGAATGTTCTGTCTAACGTAATCAGCTGAAGACCCAAGGTAAGTATCTTCCGAGAGACCCATGGCAAGATTCTCTCACCGACTGTCCTACAAAACCTAACACATTCAGATCAAGACCCGTGGTAAGATTCTATCACTGAATGTTCTGCCTAACGTAATCGGTTTGAAGACCCAAGGTAAGTATCTTCCGAGAGACCCATGGCAAGATTCTCTCACCGACTGTCCTACAAAACCTAACACATTCAGATCAAGACCCGTGGTAAGATTCTATCACTGAATGTTCTGTCTAACGTAATCGGCTGAAGACCCAAGGTAAGTATCTTCCGAGAGACCCATGGCAAGATTCTCTCACCGACTGTCCTACAAAAGCTAACACATTCAGATCAAGACCCGTGGTAAGATTCTATCACTGAATGTTCTGCCTAACGTAATCGGTTTGAAGACCCAAGGTAAGTATCTTCCGAGAGACCCATGGCAAGATTCTCTCACCGACTGTCCTACAAAAGCTAACACATTCAGATCAAGACCCGTGGTAAGATTCTAGCACTGAATGTTCTGCCTAACGTAATCGGCTGAAGACCCAAGGTAAGTATCTTCCGAGAGACCCATGGTAAGATTCTCTCACCGACTGTCCTACAAAAGCTAACACATTCAGATCAAGACCCGTGGTAAGATTCTATCACTGAATGTTCTGCCTAACGTAATCGGTTTGAAGACCCAAGGTAAGTATCTTCCGAGAGACCCATGGCAAGATTCTCTCACCGACTGTCCTACAAAAGCTAACACATTCAGATCAAGACCCGTGGTAAGATTCTATCACTGAATGTTCTGCCTAACGTAATCGGCTGAAGACCCAAGGTAAGTATCTTCCGAGAGACCCATGGTAAGATTCTCTCACCGACTGTCCTACAAAAGCTAACACATTCAGATCAAGACCCGTGGTAAGATTCTATCACTGAATGTTCTGCCTAACGTAATCGGTTGAAGACCCAAGGTAAGTATCTTCCGAGAGACCCATGGCAAGATTCTCTCACCGACTGTCCTACAAAACTTAACAACAGTTAAAATTAAAACTTGAATTAGCGAACTACTAACCTTTAACTATACCTGACTACCTATACACGTTATTTACCTTTTTATACTCACCAATTTACCTTTTTATACTCAACAATTTACCTTTTTATACTCACCAATTTACCTTTTTATACTCACCAATTTACCTTTTTATACTCACCAATTTACCTTTTTATCAACCTTTACCTTTACCGAATACCAAATAACAAAGTTACCAATAAAACAATTGTAAGAGTATTCTAAGTTGAAATGATTTGTCACACACACATCATTTTAACTTACAAAAAAATCTTAAGTCAATAGGTTTAATTTTTTTTTTTTTTTTTTTTCAAATGAAGCAACCCACAAACTCTTAATTTATTACAAATATAACACAAATTATTATTAATTATCTTGAGCTTTCTTGGTCAACGGCGAGACGAATCAAAGGTTTTGCATCTGAAACAATAAATAAACACATGATAAAATTAACTTTAATTGACAAATCAAAATGTGCTATTGTGAAACGATAAAAATACTTGGTTTTGTATTGTTGCACTTGACTGTCCCTGATGTATCTATTGATAATGCAGCACCTAAAAACAAAAAATTGAAATTTATTAGTTACGTCTATAACAATCGTTTTAATTTTCCTAACAACCTGAACGACTGTCAGAAGTGCAGGTAATGTTTTAAAGTATAATGAATTTGAATGACTTATTCAAGTACCAGCGTTAACCACTCCGTTTATTTGCAAGTTGAAATGAAATGAAGTAAAACTTATATACTTTAAGTCGTATTAATTGTAACTAAATTTATAATTTAAAAAATGTATAGTCAAGCCGGATTTAATTAAATATGACTGAAAAATTATGAATTTTTTAGTTGTTTCTTATTTCGATCATGGTCATATTTGGGAAATTGGAATCACGGTGGTCTTCCTCGTCAAAGCGTGAGCAATAATGCCAGTAGCTGGTTTTTAGATTTGTTCTTTAAAAAATAGCCTGAATGATGCAGGCTGAATTAGGACTTTGGTAAAGAAAAATAATGAATTATTGAAAAGAGATATCAAAAACTCACTGTTTTAAGCACTGGTTCCAAGTTTTGTTCGCGTCCACACCCGTAGTTAGGATTCGAGCCGCTCGCACCGCTGAAAGTGATGAAATGAACGAGTGCACGGCTGCCCGATGACGCCTCGAGCTTAGCAAGCGCGCATCGTGTTCGCGGCGTCAGCTCCAGGAGCTACACGGATATTTTAACATTTTCACCGTGATTGTTGTACTATGATTGTTTATAATTAATGAATATAGTGATACTTATTATATTTTAAACTTTAACTTCAAATAACATGTTCGTTCATGAAATGGATTTAAATTGATATAAAGCTAAGCAGTTTGAAGTTAAATATGATCGCATACCGTATGTTTCTTGAAATCCTTTTTCTGTTCGTATCATTATTTACAGCGAAAAATATTCTACTGATATATTTTTTCCTAATCATTAATAACGTATCCTCTTGATGAATAACAGAACATGTATCAATTATATATATCACAAAGTGATTAGTAAATTATAATAACATAATTCTCAATCAGATAATTATATTTCATAGGATTTTTTTTTCGTTTACTTATTAGTTTGGTTCATATAAATAAAAATTGTTTTGTTTGAAAAGTTGCGTCTTTGTCTCACATAAAAACTTGTTCAGCTCCTGGACTAACCGCCGTATGCAGAGTCAGCAAACGCAAGTCCACGGCGGCCGCATGACGACAATGTAACAAGAGAGTTTTGTTTACTTCTTGTTGCAGTGAATGTTAAGAATTACTACAACAGTTGATATTGAAAATGTTCTGGTTTTTTGGTACTTACTTAGTAATTTATGGTTGTTACTACATGAATTGTTGAATAAATTAACTTACTTATTAACACCAATAAAAAAAATACTCCAACATTCTTCTCATAAATGGAAATCATGACATTTTTGGCTTTTAAAGTCAAAACTTTAAAATTCGTATGATCTCAAACCATTTATACTTTTTAACACTTGTAAAAGATTTTTTAGCTATTTTGCACTAATATTTATGCATCGAAAAATTGTGTGTTTCTAATTAAGGCATTTCAGAAATTACCGTACAATGTAGTGTCGTTCTCATATTTACTGCAACACAATGTAATGTGAAGTTTTTCCCTCGATTGGTTCATCAAAGTGCCGACAATATCCAAATTCTATAGGCAATAAGTAATGATTTTTCATTATCTTTTTGGATATATTATTTATATACTGATACGACTTAAATTCCAATGAAATTTTCCAGTTACATTGGTTACAAAAATATTATGTATGTTTTTTGATGACGTTCTAGAAAAAATCGTTTAAATGCAGATTTTGGAGCAAAAAATATTTATTACTTCATGTGACTCTTCAGAAAGAAGCAAGCAACCAGCCAACCCAAATTAAATATCTACTTAAAATGTAAGTGAGTATTTTCATAATTTATTTTAAGTCGTCATCTTTTACGTGGGATAAAAATCTTAATTTTTGCCAAAATACATTTTCATGTACAATAAAACTTTTTACACATTTCAGGTCGGACTCTGAATACGCGTCCAGTGTTGAAGACGTGGCGACAGTCCAGGTGTCGCCGCCACAGCCCAGCAAGAGCAAGACGCAGCAGCCGCTCCTGTGCCGAAGCCGAGGAAGCGCAAGCCCACCATTGCCCCGGTGCCTAACGTAGACGCCTTCTCTGCTGTTACTTCTCGGTAATTACCATATTTTTATTTTTATTTTCCACATCAAACGTATACCAGTGATAGTTCATTTTAAATCAGCTTTTCAATACTTCAACAATAAATTACAACGCAACATTATTAAATCGCAGTGATGTACAATAACATAACATAATAACAGTCACGTGCAAGTTGAACCCATTTTAGATTTTACGGTACGTATATATGTTGTAGTAATAAAGTACATTATTGACTGTTTTATTATTAGTGATCGTAACTTCACACAGCCCCCTAGAGCCCATCGTGAATGAAGTCTGCTAGAAATCTACAATATGAGAAAAATAATATTATTTGAATAGCTTAAATTTACTAATTTGCGTATTTTGTTCGCAGACCAAAGAAAACAAAGAATTTGTTTTCTATCATTCACAAAGACGAGCGAGGAAGCAGCAAGGAGTGTACACGCGGCTTAGCATCCAGCTTCACATCGCGGGTGTCTTCGGGCCAGTGTCGGCGCACCGCAATCACCAACGGAGAATTTTATGTAGACTT
Organism: Glyphodes pyloalis; assembly: GCA_037074685.1. Taxonomy (NCBI): domain Eukaryota; kingdom Metazoa; phylum Arthropoda; class Insecta; order Lepidoptera; family Crambidae; genus Glyphodes; species Glyphodes pyloalis. The sequence goes on from JAYKKO010000039.1 coordinate 2,646,400, forward strand.
AAAGGTCTACAATACCGACGACGCTAAGAACGTTCCAGCCGAAGAACGATACAAGAAGGCCCTGGCGTCCGTTAAAATCCAGTGCGCTGAGCAATCACGGGAGTGGGAAGTCCTTCAAGACTTCCTGGGGAAGGCTTACGCTGTATTTGAGGACAGCGAACCGGTCTATTATAGTAGCAAAATAAACATTAAGTAGGAACTATTTTTACAATGTTTATTTTTTACAAAATAATATAATTAGTCTGAAATTCGCTTTTATTTCCTAATTCCTTTAAATAGTGGCTTACATAATTTAGTAAATTTAGTGGGAAATTAATTCAGTTAGAAAATATGCCTTTCTGTTCAGTTTGTAAAGTTTCAATTGGCTTAACCTCTTGGGTAGGTCATTTGCGTAGTCGCACACATAAAAATAACAATACAAGCCAGCCGCTAAGTGACGGCGTGGAAATTGTTGGATCAGCATTCCGCTCTCGTATCGCTTCATACCGCATTGTTGCAACTGAGACTGATCAATGTTCAATAGATGTTTTTTTAAACTCTATTAGTAATAAAATTAAATCCTTATTAGAACAGGCTTTAAAAAAACATACTTGCGTAAAATTTAATTTTGAACTATTTGCTATTTTCCTGTTATTCAAAAACAACTTACAGGAAATAAAATCTTTTATAACAAAAAATGTTATAATCTATCGTAACTACGATTTTGATAGCGTATTTTCAAAGGCCATAAGCACATTGAAAAAGAAAATTGACGATTTTCAAGAAAATGATAGTGGTTGGGCTTTCCTAAATATTTCACATTTAGAAGTTAACGTTAATAAATACCAACCTTTAGGCGGTTCTTCTTATTTAAAACTGCCCAAGAATATCCAAAATAAAAAAGCTTGTGTAAATATTAAAAATCAAGACCAGTTTTGCTTCTTATTGAGCGTAACAGCAGCTCTGTTTCCAGCTCGTAATCATCCGGAACGGGTCTCGTCTTATCCTAACTTCAGAGATATTTTTGATACTAAAGGAATGTCATTTCCTGTTACATTCTCAGATATTAATACTTTTGAAAAAAATAATCCTACGTTAAGTTTTATCATTTACGGGTTAAAAAGAAATAAAACCATAATTGGTCCTTTATACAAATCGGAGAGCAATGTAAACAAAAAGACAATTCATTTGCTACTGTTAGATAACGGAATAACTTCACATTATTGTCTTATCAAAGATCTGTCGCGCCTCCTGAGGAGTCAAATAACTTCACACCATGGCAAAATTTATTTTTGTGATACTTGCTTAGTCTTTTTCCCTAAATGCGAAGAGCTCGAAAATCATATATGTAGCGGCATTGTAACTGTACTTCCTGAAAAAGGGTCAGTTATTAAGTTTCAGAATTATGATCGTAAACAAAACGTTCCATTTGTAATTTATGCAGATTTTGAGACTATTTTAGAAACGCGTAAAGAAGAAATATCTGTATCTGATACGGAAAATACAAAAACTTTGCAACGTCATATTCCGATTGCATTTGCATACAACATAGTGTGTTCTGAAAATACAAGTTACAATCGGTATGTTTCTTATCACGGTCCTGACTGTGTTTCTCAGTTTATAGATTGTCTCTATCGCGATGTTCGCGAAATTCACGCAGTATTATCTAAAGACTGTCCAATGATTTTCACTAAAAAAGATGCAACCAATTTTAAGAAAGCAACCCGTTGTCACATTTGTCATCATTTTTTGTATTCTGACAAAGTCAGAGACCATTCTCATATATCGGGTCTATTTCGCGGGGCTGCACACAGACATTGTAACTTACAGTATAAAACACCAAAGTTCATTCCTATTTTTTTTCACAACTTAGCTGGTTATGATTGTCATTTGTTTATTAAGCAATTAGGGGAAATGCCTGGCAATATTAAGATAATACCCAAAACGAAAGAAAATTACGTGTCATTTACGAAATTTATCCCTGTTTCTGGTCAAGAGTTTATACAATTGCGGTTTGTGGATTCATATAAGTTTTTAGGCGCTAGTTTAGATAAATTAGCGAAAACTATCCAAAAAGAAGAGTTTAATCATTTACGATCCCATTTTACAATTGAATCACAATTTAATTTACTTACTCGCAAAGGCATTTATCCTTACGAATACATGAATAATTGGGACCGTTTTAAAGAGCGATCTCTTCCAGAAAAAGACAAGTTTTATAGCTCACTAACAAATGAGCATATAACTGATAAAGATTATGAACATGCGCAATTGGTATGGTCACAATGTAGCATTGAAAATATGCGTCAGTACATGGAATTATATTTGAAAACTGATGTTCTCTTATTAACGGATATTTTTGAGAAATTTCGAATGACTTGTAAATTTCATTATCACTTGGACCCTGCTTTCTATGTAACGGCCCCTAGTTTATCTTTTGATGCGATGCTCTATAAAACTGGAGTCGAGTTAGAGCTCATAGATGACCTTACCATACTTCGCATGATTCAATCAGGCATTAGGGGCGGGGTATGCATGTGCTCGCACCGCCATGCCGAAGCCAATAACAGATATATGCAAGACTACGACTCCTCTAAACCAGATACCTACGTTGTTTACATAGATTGTAATAACTTGTACGGGTTCAGTATGTGCCAGTCGTTACCACAATCAAACTTTAGATTATTAAACCAAGCAGAAGTCGCAAAACTTGATATCGTTAACATTCCTGATGACGCGGAATATGGCTTCATTCTTGAGGTTGACCTGATCTATCCGAAAGAGTTACATGACAAGCACAATGATTTACCTTTTTGTCCAGAAAAATGCATTCCTCCAGGAGGTAAAAATTCAAAACTCGTACCCAACCTTTATGACAAATATTTTTATGTTATCCACTACGTTCATTTAAAAACGTGTTTAAAACATGGGTTGGTATTAAAAAAAATACACCGAGCTATAGTTTTCCGACAAAGCCCTTATTTAAAACAATACATTGATTTAAATACGAATTTAAGACAACATGCTCAATCTACGTTCGAACAAGATTTTTTCAAATTGCTTAATAACAGTATTTTTGGGAAAACATTAGAAAATAATGAAAAACGGGTTCATGTGCATTTGGTAAACGAATGGAACGATAAAAATAATAAAACAAAAAAGAAAATTACCGCGAGTAAATTAATTGCGAGTTCTAGTTTTCATAGTGCTTCAATTTTTACAGAAAACTTAGTTGCAATACAAACAAAACCAGAACGAGTGGTGTTAGATAAGCCCATATACATTGGGTTTGCAGTTTTAGAATTGTCTAAGAGCCACATGTATGATTTTCACTATTCGGTTTTCGAACCATCATACACTAATCGTTTACGCATGTGCTACACAGATACTGATAGCTTTGTTTACGAAATTCAAACCACAGATTTCTATGCGGATTTAAAACAATCATTCCTAACGTATTTTGATACAAGTAACATTTCTGAACAAAATGTGTACGGGTTGCCACTTTTAAATAAAAAGATTCCTGGGCTTTTCAAAGATGAGATGAGCGGAAATATAATAACTGAGTTTGTTGGGTTAAGATCAAAGTTATATTGCCTAAAAACAATTAACACCACTATAAAAAAAGCTAAGGGTGTAAAAACAAGTGTTGTACGTGATTTGTCAATATCAGACTACAAAAGGACTTTATATCACGGCGAAATAGTGCGAAAGACAAACATTTTGTTTAAGTCAATTAAACATGATATATACACTCGTAGCCTTAACAAGGTAGCCTTATCTTCTAACGATGATAAGCGTCATGTTTTGCATGGTAACGTGTATACGAGAGCGTGGGGGCACAGATCCATTCTTAATTTTTAGGTCTTTATTTAAGCTAAGCTACTTATTCCATGATTTTAATTGTAATTATTCATTTAGATTTAAAAATAAAATTTATTTCATTAATTAAGATAATAAATGAAAAATTGTTAAATTTGTTTTGTTTTTTATTTATTCGTCATCCCACCGGTTTCTTGGACTTATACAATCGTAAGTAGGTCACGTGAATCATACTTGTTGAATCAATTTACTTTAGCAGTAAAAACATGTTCATACTTGTTTAAACAAATATGGATACACAGTTCGATATTTAGTTCGATAATAGTGCAAAATCAGCAAGTTTGGGCATTACATTATTTTGTAAACTTATTTTAATATGACATTCACAATTTGACCACTGAGAGAGTCGGGACCATATTTAACGTTATTTCAACGATAACTAAAATGGACTCATACGGGTTTGAACAAAACGCTCAAGATCCTCTTGCCAACTTTGATGAAGTGTTTCCGGAGCTAGCCATGCAACTTAGGGAACCAGGAAAAAAGAAAACAAAACGGAATGGTGGACGTCAAGAAAATCCTTTACCTTTGAAGAAACTTATACAGAATGGAGGCTCATTTGTTTACGGCAGCGAAAGCAGACGAGGCACACGACTCATCAAGATCGAGGTTCTGGACTTGGAAAATAATAGTGCACTGCAAAATGATGGTGAAAGTGAAAAAGTGTTATACATGGCTCAATATGTCGTTACAAATAACTTTGATACAATAATGGAGCAAACAGACCAATTGTTAACTAATATAAGTAAAAAAATATGTGATTACAGTTTATAATAATATGTGTGATGTAAATATAGTTAAATGTTAATATAACATGCACAAATTTGATGTTTTGTGTAGTTGATATGTGATGGTATTATGTTTCTTATCAATAAATATTATCAGAATACTTATCCCTCTTTGTTTTATTTTCCTATCATATTGTTCGGAGATTTTGAAATAAAATACAGTTGATAAAATATAAGTAATTTATTTAAACGAAAGTCATAATACAACAGAAAGTGAAAACATAATTCATAATTGGTTTTTTATACATTTTTAGGTACACAATTTACACAATACCATTTTTTAATACAAATCACATTTTTAAGGGCACACTCAATTTTATGATTGAAACAATTTAAATTAGATATCGCATTAGAAAACTTTGTATGTAATATTGATAAACTAGGGCTTCCTTTATCTTCAATATCTATCAATGAACATTTTTCACACATTTCCTTTATCCATTCTTGTTTCTCAAGACCCTTCATAATAATCGTTTTGTTTTGCAAAATTGGAGTGATCAATCTTTTGAATTCTCTGTAATCTACATTCCCTTCCTCCCATTTAATTCCTCTATACCGTTCGATCCACCTTACTCTTTTTCTTTCATTAAGACTTAACTTTGAATAGGAATAAGGTGGTTTTATTAAATAAACTTGAGTGAACTCTAGAGTAGACAGTGCCAATTCCTTTATTATGAACTTATTTTGGTCGTCTTTGAATCCTTGAACATCTATGAAAATAATGTCGTTCATGATATCTTGCGAACAATGTTACTTAAAGGTTTATATTCTACGATGCAATCGTTTAAAATCAAACAATATGCTGAGGTCTGGTCGGGTATCTCTTGAACACTTTCTAACTCTAAACGAATGTTAACGACTGGTCCAGTTTTAATAGTATCGTTTTGTCTTGAGCAGTCAATTACAAATAATGGGGCAATATTTTCAAATTGATGTGAGGACAATAAACAGCTAGATCCACGTCCGTAGTAAGACTGTTGGAATTTAACAAATTGTTCATATATTAAGGCAAAATTATGGTTTGCGAAGTCGGTATTATAATTGTCATATGGATAGTAAGTTGAGTTTAAATAGACTTTAATGTCGCGTAGTTCGCAATGATCGAATTGTGACATATCTTTCGAAACGTTATTTTTTCTATTTGTTTGCAGCCCAAGGATCACATATCTAGGTTTTTCAATTTGTGTAGAAGTTTTAATGTGCCACGTGTGTTTTGTGGTTTTAGGTAATACGGGATATTCGTACAGATCCCAGTTCCTGTACATCAATTGGATCGGTCTATCTTTATCAAGAAGTTTAAGCAAATTAATTTTTTCTCTATCTGACACTTTAACATGAGGCACTCGCCAAATTATTTTATGTATGTCGACGCCTTCTAATATTTCGCCTGTTTCAAGTTTTACTGCATTAAGATTGGTATTGCTTCGTAATAGTACAAGTTCATGTTTACAATTTACAATCACTCTTTTGTAGTCTTCTGCAAATCCTAGTATATTACTAAGCGGAATCGATGCAGTAAATCGACCGTCTATATTATTTTTAGTACCATTTAAATCCCAACCCCATGTCTTAGATATTTTTGCTTCAGCATCATTCATAGATAGTAAGGATTTCATAGTTGTAGACAATCCTGCATTTTTCACTTTGTCTATCTCAATACCATTTAATTCATAACGTATGTCTTGAAATAAAAACATAAGGGGGTTATTCGTAAAGTGAACATATGGTGCCCTTTCCTTTCCTCCACTTTTGAAAACATTGAATTGACCTTCTAGATATAATGTGCTTGCACTTGGAAGCAAATACAGATCTTGCTGATTTATGGGTATTCGTATTTCGTCGTTTCTATTAAAATTATTTATATACGGCTTGTATGAATGAATTTCTATGCTTTCAATTGAGTTGTCGTAAGCTGGTAGACTAGTTATATTTAGGATATTCATTTTAACAATCCAATTAATTTCAAGAATTTTTTATTTTCTGTGGTTAGCTTTCTTTTATTAGCACGAGGTTGTGTGGTATGTTTGGCAGTTCGATTACAACTAATCTTTGCAATCCGATGAGAATTGTATTTATTGAAGTCGATCATCTTTGTTTTAAATGTAAATAAATGTTTATTTCTTCACCACGAAGATCGATGGTGTTATTATTAACATCCAATAATCTTATGTTAATACTAGTTATATTATCTCTGTTTACTGGAAAGTAAATTGTGTTTTTTGGTATTTCTATTATTCTGTAACCAGGAGGCACATTCGGTGCAAACTCATGTATAATATGACTTG